>CM055117.1:874353564-875721064 GCA_029206835.1 Rana muscosa
ACTGCTGACTCTATCCTCTGCCCCCCTACATTAGACACGCTAGATCCAGCACTGCCCTTAAGGTGGATCTCCATCTAAACCGGTCCTTGTATGAGAGCGTTTCTATTCCTTTGTGGCCCAGTGAAAACACCAAAAGAGTAAATCTCCCATTGGAGAAAACAGTCTGTAATACAAAATTAGAGGTTCTATCCATTCCCTGCTCTGCTAAAAAAAATACTTCTACTACGGTACTGAATAAACAATTCTCACAACTTTCTGTTGCAATGTTCATATAGAAAGTGAGGACAACACGGATGAAAATAAAAACAGAGGTTCTAACTCGTTCCCACTCTGTACACTACTGATAGATGGTTAACAAACTGCAACCAATCAGAATTCCCTAGCTGTTCTCTAAACCTAGGTTCACACCAGAGCATGGAAAACACTGCATGTGTTTCACACAGGAATCGCACCGCATTCCTGTGCACATCACATGTCTGTGCGTTGCATTTTGTATGGCTCAAATCGCATTGCATCTGCACCAAAATGGTGCAGGACCCTTTTTATTCCTCGCACCTGAATCACATTGCAATCGGTGTTCACACCCATGTTATGTGATTCTGGCAATCGCACTGCATTTTTGCGATTTGTTTTGGGGTGTCGTTAATCTAACTTTGACACCCGAAACAGATCGCATGGACCTTGTGCGATTGCCAAGCGATGCAGGGAATCGCAGCAAATCTTGGGCGTTTCCCGCATAGTAACCAGGGCTTAAAGTGTTACTAAACCCAGGACCCTGCATTCACTAAATCTGGTCTCCCACAGTACACAGGACATGGAAATGCAATTATTTTAGTAAATATACACTGCTAAATACTATTTCTCATTAGCAGTATATAGAAGTCTTGAGACTTCTATCAGTGTCTGGCTAAAACTTGTAGGAGGAGTTTTCATTGTACTCTGACTGACTGTTGAGGCTGCATGACTCCTGCCCTTCTGTCTGGACAGTGCTGATTGGCCCTGTGCTGATCACATGCACCCCCCCCCCAAAAAAACTCTCTAGCAATACACACCAAACTGAGCATGTGCCGAGTGCCCCCAAGGCTCTGTACTATCAGCAGATGGATTGGGGAAGGATCAGAGAAGACAGGATCAAACAGCCTTTTTAAATGATGCAGAGGATTAACCCCTTAGGTTCAACAGTGAGCAGATGGATTGGGGAAGGATCAGAGAAGACAGGATCAAACAGCCTTTTTAAATGATGCAGAGGATTAACCCCTTAGGTTCAACAGTGAGTATAATAAGCATGCTTTACTGCATATACAGACTGATTTCACTGTTGTGGGTTTAGTAACACTTTAATGAAAGATAAACCTCCTTATTGCTGCACTTTTATTGTCATCACTGCTCTTTGAACCGCCTTTCCTGATAAAGAAACCTATGCTACTTATTTTTATGTGCATGCCGCAAATAGCTACTAGGCAAATTGTCTTCAACTCAGCCAGGAATAAAATGTGTATTTTTAAATACCACATGCAAATATTAATGGTCATTTCCATGAAATTATACTGCCATAAAATACATCTTTGAGTAAGCCTTTGGAGTTTCCAAACACTAAAGTCCCAACAATAAAACTTCCTGCATGTCACAACCAAAGAGCCATATACTGTATGTACCGGTATATATCATTGCCGGGTACACTGAGGGTAGTAGGGGCTCATAAAGAACAACTTCACTAAATGTACATTTGTCCTTTAAAAAAAATTGACTGGAAATTGACTGGAGCTCCAGAGTGACAGTAAAAATATTACTGTTAATATTGCTTTTAGAATCATTCATTTCATAGTAATATATGACTTCCCTGTGCAATTGTTATAATCTTATAAAACAAACATGCAGACCTCCTTCCTAGGGAACCAGCAATGTTGTCCCTTGGACCTCTTGTCTATGCAACAATGTTTGCAAATATGTGCAAATAAAAAAAAGATACATATTAGACTCAATACTGTGAATGAGATCTAATACATGATATGAAATTAGAACCGGTGTTTAAGAATTAACCACTTGCCTACTGGGCACTTAAACCCCCAATTTTCAGCTTTCAGTGCTCTCACACTTTGAATGACAATTACTCAGGCATGCAACACTGTAACCAAATGATTTTTTTTGTCCTTTTTTTCATACAAATAGAGCTTTCTTTTGGTGGTATTTGATCACCTCTGGGTTTTTTCATTTTTTGTGCTATAAATGAAAAAATACGGAAAAAAAAAATGAATTTTTCTTTGTTTATGTGATAAAATTTTGCAAATTATAAATTTTTCTTCATAAATTTTGCCCACAATTTATACTGCTACATATCTTTGGTAAAAATAACCCAAAATAGTGGATATTATTTGGTCTTTGTGAAAGTTAGAGAGTCTATAAGCTGTGGTGCAAATCATAAAAAATTGATCACACCTGATGTACTGGTGGCCTATCTCATTTCTTGCGACCCGAACAAGCCAGGAAAGTACAAACACCCCCCAAATGACCCCTTTTTTGAAAGTAGACAGCCCAAGGTATTTAGCAAGATGCATAGTGAGGTTTTTGATGTTGTCATTTTTCCCACAATTTTTTGCAAAATGAAGATTTATTTTTTTCCCACAAAATTGTCATTGTAATAGGTTATTTCTCTCATATGGCATGTGTATACCACAAATGACGCCCCAAAATACATTCTGCTCCTCCTCCTGAGTAATACAATACCACATGTGTGGGACTTTTTCACAGCCTAGCCACATAGAGAGGCCCAATATGCAGGGAGCACCATCAGGTGTTCTAGGAGCATAAATGACACATCTAACTTGTTGACTACCTATTACACTTTTGAAGGCCCTGGAGCACCAGGACAATGGAAACGCCCACAAAGTGACCCAATTTTGGAAAGCTAACACCCCAACGTATAATTTATGAGGCATAATGAGTCTTTTGAACGGTTCATTTTTTTCCAGAAGTTTTTGGAAAATGTGGGGGAAAAATGAAAACGCATTTTGTTTTTACACAAAGTTGTCCATTTATAAGATATATCCAACACATAGCATGTACGTAGCAAAAATGACACCCCAAAATACATTCTGCTACTCCTCCTGAGTATGGCGATACCACATGTGTGAGACTTTTACACAGCCTGGCCACATACAGAGGCCCAATAATGAAATAGCACCTTCAGGCATTCTAGGAGCATAAATTACACATCTCATTTCTCAACCACCTGTTACACTTTTGAAGGCCCTGGAGCACCAGGACAATGGAAAAACCCACAAAGTGACCCCATTTTGGAAAGCTAATACCCCAACGTATAATCTATGAGGCATAATGAGTCTTTTGAACGGTTCATTTTTTCCAGAAGTTTTTTGAAAATGTGGGAAAAAATTAAAACACATTTTTATTACACAAAGTTATCCATTTATAAGATATTTCCAACACATAGCATGTACAGAGCAAAAATTACACCCCAAAATACATTCTGCTACTCCTCCTGAGTATGGCTATACCAAATGTGTGAGACTTTTACATAGCCTGGCCACATACAGAGGCCGAACATTGAAGTAGCACCTTCAGGTGTTCTACAAGCATAAATTACACCTCTCATTTCTCAACCACCTATTACACTTTTGAAGGCCCTGGAGCACCAGGACAATGGAAACGCCCACAAAGTGACCCCATTTTGGAAAGCTAACACCCCAACGTATAATCTATGAGGCATGATGAGTCTTTTGAACGGTTCATTTTTTTCCAGAAGTTTTTGAAACTGGAAAAAAAATGAAAACGCATTTTTTTTACACAAAGTTGTCCATTTATAAGATATTTCCAACACATAGCATGTACATAGCAAAAATGACACCCCAAAATACATTCTGCTACTCTTGAGTATGGCGATACCAATTGTGTGAGACTTTTACACAGCCTGGACACATACAGAGGCCCAACCAGTGGCGGTGCGTCCATAGAGGGCGCCGGAGCACCTCCCCCTCTCGCTCCTGCACCGCCACTGAAAGACAATACACAGATTCATGCATTGCATGAATCTGTGTATTTTCGCCGCTGCCGCGCTGCCCACTATTCATTAGGCCGGCCTCCTGGTGAGCGCCGGCCATATGAATTAGAGCGGTGGCTGGCGGTGGGTGTGACTTGGAAGTGTCTATCAGAGCCAGCGGCTCTGATAGACTTTCCGAATATAGCTCTCACGCTGTAATCGGCTTCCAAAAACTCCTCCAAGGTACGCACGGGGGTGCGTTCCTTGGAAAAGACTGTGGGGGTTTCAGCCAATCAGGTTCACCGGATCTGGTTACCGGTAACCTGATTGGCTGAAGCGACATCGAGGGCGGGAGAAGACATCGAGGACGGCGCAGACCCGAGGAAGGTAAGTGCAGGGCTGGGGGGGGGGACAGGCTGCATTTGGGGGACAAACTGGCTGTATATGGGGGACAAACTGGCTGTATATGGGGGACAAACTGGCTGTATTTGGGGGACAAACTGGCTGCATTTGGGGGACAAACTGGCTGCATTTGGGGGACAAACTGGCTGTATATGGGGACAAACTGGCTGTATATGGGGACAAACTGGCTGTATATGGGGACAAACTGGCTGTATATTGGGGACAAACTGGCTGTATATTGGGGACAAACTGGCTGTATATTGGGGACAAACTGGCTGTATATTGGGGACACACTGGCTGTATATGGGGACACACTGGCTGTATATGGGAACAAACTGGCTGTATATGGGGACACACTGGCTGTATATGGGGACACACTGGCTGTATATGGGGACACACTGGCTGTATATGGGGACAAACTGGCTGTATATGGGGACAAACTGGCTGTATATTGGGGACAAACTGGCTGTATATTGGGGACACACTGGCTGTATATGGGGACACACTGGCTGTATATGGGGACACACTGGCTGTATATGGGGACACACTGGCTGTATATGGGGACAAACTGGCTGTATATGGGGACAAACTGGCTGTATATTGGGGACAATCTGGCTGTATATTGGGGACAAACTGGCTGTATATGGGGACACACTGGCTGTATATGGGGACACACTGGCTGTATATAGGGACACACTGGCTGTATATGGGGGACACATTGGCTGTATTTGGGGGACAAACTGCCTGTATATGTGGACAAACTGGCTGTATATGGGGACACACTGGCTGTATATGTGGACAAACTGGCTGTATATTGGGGACAAACTGGCTGTATATTGGGGACAAACAGGCTGTATATTGGGGACAAACTGGCTGTATATGGGGACAAACTGGCTGTATATGGGGACAAACTGGCTGTATATGGGGACAAACTGGCTGTATATGGGGACACACTGGCTGTATATGGGAACAAACTGGCTGTATATGGGGACACACAGGCTGTATATGGGAACAAACTGCCTGTATATGGGGACAAACTGTCTGTATATGGGGACAAACTGGCTGTATATGGGGACAAACTGGCTGTATATGGGGACAAACTGGCTGTATATGGGGACACACTGGCTGTATATGGGGACACACTGGCTGTATATGGGGACAAACTGGCTGTATATGGGGACACACTGGCTGTATATGGGGACACACTGGCTGTATATGGGGACAAACTGGCTGTATTTGGGGACAAACTGGCTGCATTTGAGGGGACAAACTGATGGCGTTTGGGCACAGTGGCTGCGTTTAATGGGCACAGTGGCGGCAATTGATGTTTTTTTTTTCAGTTTGTTTGCGCCCCCCCAAAAATTTTGAGCACCAGCCGCCACTGGGCCCAACATTGAAATAGCACCTTCAGGCGTTCTAGGAGCATAAATTACACATCTCATTTCTCAACCACCTATTACATGTTTGAAGGCCCTGGAGCACCAGGACAATGGAAACGCCCACAAAATGACCCCATTTTGGAAAGATAACATCCCAACGTATAATCTATGAAGCATAATGAGTATTTTAAATGGTTCATTTTTTTCCAGAAGTTTTTCAGAAGTTTTTGGAAAATGTGGAAAACATTTTTTTACACAAAGTTGTCTATTTATAAAATATTTCCAACACATAGCATGTAAAAAGCAAAAATTACACCCCAAAATACATTCTGCCACTCCTCCTGAGTATGGCGATACAACATGTGTGAGACTTTTACACAGCCTGTCCACATACAGAGGCCCAACATGCAAGGAACACCATCAGGTGTTCTAGGGACATGCACATACCAAGAATTACACCCCAAAATACATTCTGCTGAGCAAAGGGCAAACAAAAGATTACCTGTGGTTTTAGTAGCGCAGTTGTCCACAGGAGAATAGCCCTGGTCCAGGCAGTAGGCAGGGACTTGGTCAGCAAAAGCGAACACAATTGTCCAGGCAAAAGGCAGAAATACTGTCCATAGTCAGTACAGGAAGCAGGCAGGGATACTGTCCATATACAGTCCAGGATCAGTGCAGGCAGAGATTGTCAGCAGTGCCAAAATATTGGTCCTGGTAGTAGGCAGGTCCATGTGGTGTGGTCAGTTCATGCGACAGGCAGAGGCATGATGGCATAGGTCCATAGGCGTGCGCAGCCTATTGCATTAGGGTGTGCACCCCAAAGCTCAAACACACGTATGTGTGTGTATATATATATTTTTAAATATATATATACACATATACACACACACTCTTATGCCGCGTACACACGATCATATTTCCCGTCGGGAAAAATGATTTTTTTTCCTTTGGACGAGAAAAACGATCGTCTGTGGGCTTTTTGCCGTTTTTCCCGACGGGAAAAACGGCATTAATCACGATGAGAAAAATTAGAACATGCTCTAATTTTTCTCGTCGTGATTCCTGTCATTTTTTTCCGCGGCAGTTTTCCCATAGGGAAATGACGGGAAAAACAGCCGTGTGTGGGGGAACAAGCCGTTCCCTCGTTTTTCCTGTCGTGATTCACGGCAGTGTTTTCACCGCCGTGAATCACGATCGTGTGTACGCGGCATAATAAATAAATGTGAACAAACATTTTAAAATGCATTAAAACATTTTTTAACACTTATCAACGTTAAAAAAATAAAGTAAAACACTTTATTTATTTTTTTACTTATTAAAACATTAAATTGTTTACACTAGTGGTTGGGGGGCAGGAAAACTCTGCAGCTGAGCCATTCTTTTACCACCCTATCAACCGCTACCACCTTTTAGCTGTAGAGGCAGCGGCTGGGCATGTTCACATGCCGCAGCTACAAATATACCCCTTTTTGCTTTCAGCAAGTGTAGCACCCGTTGATTTTGACACAGTCAAGTGAATGACGGCACTCTGCAAGCTCCTCGCAACTGTGTGCAGTGTGGAGTTCAAGAGGTTAAAGCAGGTGGTATGGAGGCGATACAGCGCCTCCTTGCCACCTCTAAAATGCTCTATGAAGAGTGATTTGTTTGCGTATCGCTCTTCAGAAATCAAAGCATTTGTGAATGTGCCCTACATATGCCACAGTGCCCCCCTCAAATCTGAGTCCTCCTTTACATCAGATTCCACACCATTCCCCCCTTACACCAGAATCAATAGTGTTATATCTTATCTCACAGTTCCCCCTTTTACATCAGAGTCCCCAGAGTTCCCCTTTACACTGGGAAACCTGATGTAAAGAATGCTGTGGACTCTGGTGTAAAGGGGAACTTTCATATAAGGGGGTCTTTGGTCACTAGAGTTTCCAGCATTTCCTCTTATATCAGGATTTCCAGAGTCTCCACTTTCATCAAAGTCCCCCTTTATATACACTGTAAGGGGGGGCTTTGACACAAAAGAGATCTCTTCAGACTGTGATGTAAAGAGGGGGGGCTCTGATGTGAGGGGGTCTCTGGTTACCACAGAGTCCACTGAGATCCCACTTACATCAGAGTTCCCCTTTACCCCAGACTCTGCAGAGTTCCCCTTTAAACCAGACAATAAGTATTTCTAGAAGGGGGCAGTGGCGGCTGGTGCTCAAAATTTTTGGGGGGCGCAAACAAACTGAAAAGAAAACCCATCAAATTACAGCCACTGTGCCAATCAAAAGCAACTACTGTGCCCATCAATTGCCGTCACTGTACCATCAAATGCAGCCACTGTGTCCATCAAACGCTGCCACTGTGCCCATCAATTACAGCCACTGTGCCCATCAAACGCAGCCACTGTGTCATCAAATGCAACCACTGTGTCCATCAAACGCAGCTACTGTACAAATAAATTTCCGCTACTGTGCCCATCAATTGCTGCCAGTGTGCTCATCAATTGCCACTACTGTGCCCATCAATTTCTGCCAGTGTGCCCATCAATTGCTGAAACTGTGCCCATCAATTGCTGCCAGTGTGCCCTTCAATTGCTGCCAGTGTGCCCATCAATTGCCCCTACTGTGCCCATCAATTGCTGCCAGTGTGCTCATCAGTTGCCACTACTGTGCCTATCAATTTCTGCCAGTGTGCCCATCAATTGCTGACACTGTGCCCATCAATTGCTGCCAGTGTGCCCTTCAATTGCTGCCAGTGTGCCCATCAATTGCCCCTACTGTGCCCATCAAATGCTGCCAGTGTGCATCCCCGCCCGGTACTTACCTTGTCTCGGTGGGGCAGCGGTGTCCTCCACGCTCCTCAATGTCTTCTCCCGTCCTCTCTTCCCGTCCTCTGCTATGATGGGATGCCTGATAGGCGTCCAATCACAGCGCCTTTTGTTTCAGCCAATCAGGTGACAGGTAACAGACCCGAGCACCTGAATGGCTGAGAGGCCGTTCAGTGTTAGGAAAGCAAATATTCATTCGCTTTCCTAATACAACGCTGAGTGAACAGTGAGCGCCCAGCATGGCGCCTGCTGTTCACCTTTTTGGATGCCTATTAGAGCCTATGGCTCTAATTAGGTGCCTCCAAAAAATACCCCGCCGCTGTAATTCAGGTGCCCAGCGCCCGAAAAGTGGCCGGGCACCTAAATAGGGGGTGGCAGCAGCGACCATAGATAGATTCATGCAATGCATGAATCTATCTATGGTGCTGGACAGGTGGCAGGAGAGAAGGGGCGGCGCCCGTGCGCCCTTTATGGACGCACCGCCACTGGGGGTCAGGTCAGCCATAGCAGCCCCTCACAACACAGATTATTTTACTTTATATGACCAGCCCCCTTCCCCAGTATGTGTGTGTATTGCCCTCCCCTCAATGGAACTACAAATCCCAGCATAGCAGGCTCAGGCCCGACTCCCATTTCTCTGCAGGTTTGCTGGTCCTAAACACACACACACAGTGTGACTTGCTCTGCAGGAGAGGACATCCTCTCTCCCTCTCTGCCTGCTGTAGTGCCGCACACACAGTCTGTGCCCCCACTGGCCCACTCTCTCCTTACCAGTGATATCTCCTGAGTCCCATGTCCTGGCGGGTCTCCTTCATTGTTGGCACTCACTGCAGAGCGGAAGCCGGGAGGCGGGGCACTCGGAGGCGGAGCAGGGAGGAGAAAGTTACATCCTCCGCCTCTGCCTGGGACGGTCCTGGAATGGTTTTCTCAGCGGCGGACAAAGGGCAGTGGTGGGCTGTGGAAGCCCCACGGTGGCAGCGGGTAGGACTGGTTTAGATGACAGAATCAGTGGGGTTAATCCAGCCCTGATGTCTATAGTTTCGGCTACAACATCCCTGACAGCAGGCAGCGGAGTGATATTCCGCTATCAGGGATGCTGTAGCCGGAACTATAGAAGTAGCATCGGAAAATGCGGCCACCTGCCTGCTCACTCCGCGATCAGTGGCTGCACTCACAAGAGTTACACAGCCAACGTCCCCGTCGCAGAGTAGCAGCAGCGCTGCCATTGTTCCTAACCAGAGGTGCTGAAATAGAGATCCTGCAAATTCTCCTGGCAAAAAAGTCTTGGGGTTTGTTGGATGTGCCTGGGCATTAGGGTGTGCCCAGGCACATCCGGCACACCCCGTGCGCACGCCTATGCATAGGTCCTACAGGCAGCAGGCAGAAGTAGGTCCATGTTCAGGACAGAATGGGGACAGGGGTAGAGGCTTCTCCCACCCAAATCTCTTTGAAGTCTCCAGATCCTAATCTAGGAATGAGAAAACAAAAAAAAATGTTTTCTTCATCCAGAAAAACAATTCTGGAGCCCCTCACATATGTGAGACCCCTGTGTTATGAATCCCATTAGTCCAATGGCAGGTTACAAGATCAGTCCAAGAGGCAGGCAAAAAGCATGGTCAAACAGTCCAGGGTCAGTTCCAGATCAGGCAGAGGTATGTACAGAATCCGGGAGAGGCACAGGATAATGTAAGAAGCCATTTGGCTGCTTTGTTTTAATTGCTAATTTTAATTAAATGGGTTGCACTATGAGAAGTTTCTGCTTATATTCCATGGCATGTCCTTGATTGTCGGAGGAGAGAGGGAATACATTCCTATCCAGCCAAGTATATGTGTACAGGCACCAACCTGTCAAAGCTAGTGTGACTTTCTTTTTAAATAAAGAAGTCCACACATTCTGGTAAGCCTACTACTTAACCTGAGCACTTTGGGTGTTGAAAGTTTCCTTATTTCTTTGTGGTGGAGGATTTGGAATGCACTTTATTTGAAGATTTACATCTATCATCACAGCAAGATTTTTTTTGGTTTTGTTTGGTGATTTTTTATTTTTTTTGGATTGGACTGAGATATCCATTCAGAAATTTCTACTATTGGGACTTTTTATATTATATTTATATTTACTGTTGTTTTTTTTGCACTACCATCACTAATGTCTTTATCATTGGTTTAATGCTGTTTGATCTATTCAAGTTAGTTCACATTATTATTAATCACTAGCGCCCTCTATTTTCTCCATATATCATTATTCAATAGGAGTTCCCACTCCTTTGTTTTTCAGGGGAGCTGCTCAATTCTTTAATATTAATATATATTATTCTACACATAGGGTAACATTGATAAGTTTTTTTGGGCGCGGAAGTCTTTTATTTATTTTTTGAATGTACAGAATCGGTAGGCAGAAGCGTGGTCGAATAACTGTCCAGGGTCAGTTCCAGATCAGGCAGAGGTATAAACAGAATTGGTAGGCAGAAGCGTGGTCGAATAGCAAGCCAGGGTCAGTTACAGAGCAAGCAGAGGCATAAGGGGTGTGAAGGTAAATGGCAGGAAGTGAGGATTCCTGCCATTTACCTTCACACCCCTTTTGCCTCTGCTTGCTCTGTAACTGACCCTGGCTTGTTATTCGACCACGCTTCTGCCTACCAATTCTGTTTATACCTCTGCCTGATCTGGAACTGACCCTGGACTGTTATTCGACCACGCTTCTGCCTACCGATTCTGTACATACCTCTGCCTGATCTGGAACTGACCCTGGACTGTTATTCGACCACGCTTCTGCCTACCGATTCTGTACATACCTCTGCCTGATCTGGAACTGACCCTGGACTGTTTGACCATGCTTTTTGCCATGAAGGCATATGTGTACCCTGTGGCTCAGTCACACAATTTATAAAGCTTCACCCCATAGCGGGCCCTTTTGGTGGGAATAAATTGTTTTAAGCCCAGCCTGGCAGAAAATTTGATAAGGGACTCATCCACGCATATGTATTGGTCTGGGGTAAACAACTGGGGGAAGATTTCAGAAGAATAATTTAGTAGCGGCCAAATTTTATAAAGCTTATCAAAATTTGGGTCATTTCGTGGAGGGCACTGGGTATTGTCGTTATAGTGTAGGTGTCATGGATATGCAGTAGTGTTTGTCTGTCAGCTTACCTTCCTTCCCATGTGTTCATCTTAGAGGCCAGACTCTCTCTCACCTGGCTTCCTTTATAATCTCCTCCCAGCCTGACTCCACCCCAGGCCCTATCACAGAACACTATATTAACCTGTGCACTGCAAGCCTGCTTTGCTGATCAACGTGTTTGTTAAGCATTGTGTGTTTGGGTTCCTGCCCTCCGTGTGCTACGTCTGTCTCGCTGTTACGATATTGGCTTGTTCCTAACTATCCCTGTCTGCTTGTGTCCCTTGACCTTCGGCTTGTCCTTCGCTACTCTTGTATCCTGTGCTGCTGCTCCCCCTCTTTCCTCCTTACCCTACCAGGCGTGAGCTAGGAGACTCTAGGGGTCGCGACCTGGACCCAGCCTGCAGCGTAACATCCTCACCACTAGAGTCTCTGGAGAAGACCTGCTGGGTCTTAGACTCCGCGCCCTGGGGTATCTCGGCTCTAGCTTCCTGTGGATCCCGGTTGTGCTCCTCTGGTCCCGCTTTCCACAACCACTTAGTATCCTATCCGCAGCAGTCAGTCATAGGGTTCACTACCTTGTGGTGCACTCCTAACCCCCTACGGTGTGCATCTGTCACCTGGCCACAGGTGACCTGACAGTAGGAATCTCATAATCATGAGATATCTGGTTCTGGGCAGTACTGAGAAAAAGATGGGCATGTGGTAGATGGGGCGGGATGACCAATATGAACGTAATTAATTTTTTCTGTTTAGTCATATACAGAATGTGAGGCCCAAATTTTTTTTTAACTCCTCCACTGTTAGGGCTCTCTACTCGTAGGGATGTACATAAGAGGACGTTGGGTTACTTGTTATGAATTGTTGAGCATATAGGTTGCACTGGGCCACAATTGATGCAAGCATGTCCTCGGTAAAAATTTCATTGATAAATTCCATCTGGGAAAAAATTTCTGTATCCACCTGGACTCCTGGCTGGGCAGTGAAAAGGGGAATTTTAGCTTCTCCTGAATTAGGAGGAAGCCACAAGTGGTTCTGAAGGGAATAGGGAAGGCTGGCATGGGACCTAACCCTTTGGGACTGAGGTGACACCCCACTGGTACGTGGACTTGCTTGCCGAGGTACTGCGGTGCTGGTGGATGGCACTGCAGTGCTGGTGGATGGCACTGCCTCTTCACTAGAACGCCTTCGTCTGGTGGGCGGGCTCTTCTCCTCCTCCTTTGAGGCTGTCAGTGTTCCACTGCTTAGGACAGGCTCATAGTCAACGTCAGACTCAGAATCTGAATTTGCGGAGGAATCCGAAGCGGAGAGCTCCCCGTTGCTTCTGTCGGCCGCAAGAATATCGTACGACTCCTCGGCTGAAAATAATCTTCTAGCCATTGTTGGTGATGACAGAAGACACACGTGACACTGATGACACTGATACGTGGCACTGATGACACGTGACACTGATACGTGGCACTGGTGACACTGATAACAGATGGCACGTGGCACTGACAGGTCGCACTGATGACAGATGGTACTGACAGGTGGCACTGATGACAGATGGTACTGACATGTTGCACTGATGACAGATGGCACTGATGACAGGTGGCACTGACAGGTGGTACTGATGATAGGTGGCACTAATACGTGGCACTGATGACACTGATACGTGGCACAACACTGATACGTGGCACTGGTGACACTGATAACAGGTGGCACGTGGCACTGATGACAGGTGGCACTGATGACAGATGGCACTGATGACAGGTGGCACTGATAGGTGGCACTGATGACAGGTGGCACTGGCAGATGGGATTGGCAGATGGGACTGGCAGATGGCATTGATATGTACTGTAGGCACTGTGCTGTGTGTTTTTTTCACTCGCAATATCACAAGCTGCAGCTCAGAAGCTCTCGCTCCTCACACACGGTCTCTGTGTAAGGAGGGAGAGCCGGCAATGAGAGATGATCTCATATGTTTACATTTGAGATCTTCTCTCATTGGCCACGCTGATCGCGCTGTAAATGGCCGCTGTGATTGGCCATTTACCACGATCTGTGATTGGCTGTGTCCAAGGGACACGGCCAACACAGATTTTCCCTGATACGCGCCAATTGAGCGCCGCGCTGTAGACCTCTTTCATCGATAGCGCCGGCGCGAAGTGATTAAACACGGAGAGTAATCTCCTTAGGGTTACTTGGGCAGAGTGGCGGCCCCATGCATTGACCTCGGCCCCTTCAGGACAGCAGGCGCATGAAATTCTATGGCGGGGGTAGGCAGGGGTGGTTTTTTTTAGGCACCTGATTAGGGCCAGAGGTTCTAATAGGCTTCAAAAAGGGTGGGCTCGGGGCGCAGAGAGTGCGCCCCGATGCCACCCAATTGTGTGACGAATGAATTTTTGCTATTTTCACACTAAAGTTCTTCGCCAATCAGGAGGCAGGTCGTAAAACCAGTTTCCCAATTGGTCAAAGAACCAGGCGATCCTATTGGATGGCTAGCACTTGGGAAGAGGAAAGAGCCAGAGGAGCAGAGGAGACACGCACTGGAGGAACGGACACCTCTTCCGCCTCTGCAGCACAAGCTCTGGAGGAGACACAGGACTCAGAGGAGAGGACACCACAGTCCGGTAAGTGCTGGACCTCCTGTGGGGGGGGGTGACCTCAGAGTGTCAAGATGGGGGGGTAGCTGTCAGTGCTACAAGCCCCCAGCTGCCCCTGCTGACCTGCTGAGCTTTATATCCTAATCTGTGTCATGCTGAGCAATATACCCTGATCTGTGTCATGCTGAACTATATGCCCTGGACTGTGTCATGCTGAACTATATACCCTGATCTGTGTCATGCTGAGCTGAATACCCTGATCTGTGTCATGCTGAGCTATATACCCTGATCTGTGTCATGCTGAACTATATACCCTAATCTGTGTCATGCTGAGCTATATACCCTGATCTGTGTCATGCTGAGCTATATACCCTGATCTGTGTCATGCTGAGCTGTATACCCTGATCTGTGAGGCTGAGCTGTTTACCCTGATCTGTGAGGCTAAGCTATATACCCTGATCTGTAATGCTGAGCTGTATACCCTGATCTGTGAGGCTGAGCAATATACTCTGTCCTGTGATGCTAAGCTGTATACTCTGTCCTGTGATTCTGAGCTGTATACTCTGTCCTGTGATTCTGAGCTGTATACTCTCTCCTGTGATACTGGGGCTGTATACTCTGTCCTGTGATGCTGGGGCTGTATACTCTGTCCTGTGATGCTGGGGCTGTATTCTCCTGAAACTATGGGTGGAAGCAAGTGGAACACGGGACGGAGTGGGAGGATTATATAAGGGGTGTGGCTTATGATAAGCGGGAGGGACCAAAATGGAAGGGAGGGGTCTGGCCCCAATATCCTAAAACTTCACCAGCCGCCACTGTTTCGGCCCACTTTTTGGCCAGGAGTCCCATTCTTTCTTTGTCTGAGATGAACATTTGTGGAAACGTAACTCGTATTCCTGCTTTAGGAACATTGGATGAAGGTACCCTTTGCAGGATTTAAGTACTCCACTTACACTGCTAAGGATTTGTGTGCTTTGTAACTATTTACATGCATGATCACAGTAGGTCAACATAAGTCCAAGGCTTTGGGAGGGGTGCCCCTTTATCTTTAGGAATGTAACATCACCACAAAATCCAAAAATAAAGACAGGACACTTACTCGTCACCTACAGAAAGTGACGCCTTAAGACCATTAAGGACCTCCCTCCCAGACAGTAGTGTTCCGTCTGCATTTTTGGTTATGGTATGCTGGTGGCAAAGCACCACACCACCGATGAAGAGTATGTGGGCTGGAATCAGCATGGCAAAGAGGTGCATGCTTGCCCCCTTGCCATGAGTAAATAAGCCTGTATCTCTGGTGTGTCATTAGGAGGATGGGAACATTCTTTTTTATTTGAAATGTTTATAACCTATGTAGCGCTCCTTTACTTTTCAGGGGTGCTATGCACCTAAATGTAGGGGTTGGTCTGAGCTGGTAGCCAGGCTTAGACCACTTTGATTGTTAGGCATTTGCTTCTGCCTATGTGGTGCTGCCTGGTGTATGGTTCCCCGTGGACTGTAGGTGGCGCTGCCATATCAGGTCAGGGTTGAGTCATGGGTGACATTGCTACGCCTTAGGGTGTCCTCTCTCGGCAGCAGTACAGTAGGCGTGGTCAACCTGCTGTGCATGCCCGGAGAGGGTACAAAAGGGGCAGACGCCATCTTTCGGGAGGAGTGGAGGAGTGTGACAGACACACGTACCCCACCTTCGGTGGCCCTCATGGCAGGGGTGCGTCTGGGTGTGATGAGTCCCAGGCACCTTTAGCCTGGGGCTGCAACTCTACCAGTAGGCCCAGCACCTTTAGCTAGGGTCTACCCCCGAAAGAAGAGTCCCAGGGTGCCGGGAGAGGGTGACCCGTTCTAGTCGAGAGGGAACCAGGAGTTTCGGTGAAAGGAGTCGCCGCCTCGGATGAGGCCTGGAGGGATTCAAAGATCAGCCACAGGCCTTGTGACGTGCTTCAGATGCACCTTGTTTTATTGTTGCAAGCACCGGGAAGTTCGGGACTTGGAACTGTTCCTGATCGTATCCCAAGGAAACTTAAGTGAATATTCGAGCATCACTCCGGCTGCTAGGACTGTTAGAGAGGACTATCCGGGTGAGCTAAACCCACTCGGGATCGAGTGGTGACAATTCTACTAGTTTGTGCCTTGACCTAATTCCCCAAGTTTGCTATTCTTTCTCTCATCAACTTCTTCCTGTCTACTAAGCAATAATAGAAAATAAACTCATCGTTAGCGTTAAAGTGGTGTGGACATTGGCCTTCTTGGGAAGAATTAGAGACTTGTCCTTATACTCTGGGGATGAGAACCAGTGGAAAGAGGTAACTCGCCGTAGAACCCAAAAAAACTGTTAACACCGCTAAACCTCTTCAAAGAGGAGGGTACGGGCATATAGCATGGTGTGCCTTGACCTGCAAGTGAGCCAGGCAGGAAAGGGGTCTGTGTGCCTATATATTTTTAAAGCCCAGCTTTCTTATTGTAACATGACAGGACACTTTTGGATAATTCACAGTAAAAGTATAGTGCTGGCCTGATGGAGCAAAAGAGCAGCACAGAGCAGGTAGGTAACCACTAAACACTAATGCAGAGAGGCTAAATATGCAAAGAAAAGCAAAGAAGAGAGTATAGACAAAATTAATAAGAATGCAGCTGTCAAGTGTGGGAGCCATGATATGGAGAACCCAGAACTGAAGCTGGCAGTTCCACTGGCTTACCACAGAGCCCATGGGGGACTGGAAGGTCTCTGATGAACTGGTATGGTATAGGAAACCGGAAGCGACAAGTACTGTTGTCACTTCCGGTTTCCCCAGAAGTAAACAGTGCCATTATTAAATCTTAAAAGCACTTGATCACACTGATCTTGGTGTGATCAGATGCTTTTAGGGCAAAGGAGACATCTGGGGTCTAATAGATCTCTCAATAAAGAGTACCTGTCACAAGTTTACAGCAATTAAAATGATCAACATTTTTTTTAAAGGAACAATGTAAAAAAATATATATATATATATTTTTTGAAGCGCCCTTGTCCCATCCCCCACCCCTGAGCTTGTGTGTAAAGGCAATGGTACATGTTGGTCCCACTGTCAGATCGAGAGCAATAATTCTATCACCAGACCTCATCTGTAACTCTAAATTGGTAACCTGTAAAGGCTTATAAAACGTTGCCTATGGATATTTTTAAATACCGTAGTTTGGTGCCATTCCACAAGCGTGTGCCATTTTTAAAGCGTGACATGTTTGGTATCTATTTACTGCTATATATAAAATGTTTGGCGGTTCTGAGTAATTTCTAGCAAAAATACAGATTTTTTTAAATGTAAACAAAAAGTGTCAGAAAAGGCTGAGTCTTTAACCACTTGCTGACCGCCGCACGCACTTATACGTCAACAGAATAGCACTCCTGGGCAAAAGGACGTACTCGTACGTCACCCTTTAAAGAAGCGGCATTGTGGATGCGCGCGTGCTGCCGGCGGCGCGCGCGCCCACCTCGAGCTCTGTGAGCCCGACCGCGGGTCCCGCGGACTCGATCGCCGCGGGGATACCCGCGATCATCTCACGGTGAGGAAGAATGGGGAGATGCTGATGTAAACAAGCATCTCCCCGCTCTGCCTAGTGACAATGACAGTGATCACAGCTTCCTGTAATCAGAAGCGGTGATCACTGTCTTGTCACACACAGCCCATCCCCCCTACAGTAAGAAGCACTCCCTAGGGCACACTTAACCCCTACAGCGCCACCTAGTGGTTAACCCCTTCACTGCCAGTGTCATTTTCACAGTAATCAGTGCATTTTTATAGCACCGATCACTGTAAAAATTACAATGGTCCCAAAATGTGTCAAAAGTGTCCGATGTGTCCGCCATAATGTCGCAGTCACGATAAAAATCGCTGATCGCCGCCATTACTAGTAAAAAAAAAAAAATATTAATAAAAATGCCATAAAACTATCCCCCATATTGTAGACGCTATAACTTTTGCGCAAACCGATCAATAAACGCTTATTACGTTTTATTTTTCCAAAAATATGTAGAAGAATACGTATCGGCCTAAACTGAGGGAAAAAATATATATATTTTTTGGGGATATTTATTATAGCAAAAAGTAAAAAAATTGCATTTTTTTCAAAATTATCGCTCTATTTTTGTTTATAGCGCAAAAAAGTAAAAACCGCAGAGGTGATCAAATACCACCAAAAGAAAGCTCTATTTGTGGGGCAAAAAGGACGTCAATTTTGTTGGGGAGCCATGTCGCACATCCGCGCAATTGTCAGTTAAAGCGACGCAGTGCCGAATCGCAAAAAGTGGCCCGGTCTTTGACCAGCAAAATGGTCTGGGGCTTAAGTGGTTAAGTGGATATATTTCCCCCACTTTCACGTAATGCACGAAATTTGCACGGCTGCGCACATATATGAGCTCCTAAGGATGCACATGCACATTCATAGCTAAAAGTAGGGAACGCAGATCTGTCCCTGCTGTAGAAAAGCGCTGCAAATCGGAGGATATATCTACACCATTTAGTCTTTAAGAGCATAAACTGATTTTTAGAACGTGAAGAACATTTACATAATAAATTGTCAATCCTCACACAGAGCAGATATATTATTTACGGTGCTGTATAGCACATTTAATAAAGCAATGTAAAACCAACAAGTTATCATGTGATGTAACCCAGAGCAACCAATCAGATTCCACCTGATGCTTCAGGTAAGAGCAATCAGAAGCTGATTTCGTAGAAGCAGAGGGTAATAGGGGTTTATTTACTAAAACTGGAGAGTGCAAACTCTGGTGCAGCCTTGCATAGTAACCAATCAGCTTCTAGCTTCAGCTTGTACGGTTAAGCTTTGACAAAAAACATGTAAGCCGACTGTTTTTTTCTGCAGAGGTTTTGTACTCTCCAGTTTTAGTAAGTCAACCCCATAGAGTCAGTCTGCATAACATTAGAAAACTAAGATCCCAGACTTTCACTGGGGTGACTTACATATCCAGGACTTGTATTCCAAAAAACATCTGGGTATTCCTCCTCAGGACCCCCTTGTGATCTTTGTCTATACATAACATGCTCCATGTCCACAGAGTTATGAGGAAGTACAGAAATAGGAGCTACTCCTAGTAGACGATCACTGAAAAATGAAAGGGGAGGGCAGTGGCTACTGCTCAGGGTTAGAACAAGGAAGGGAGATGATAAAAATAAAAAATCTGATGCTATGGAGTTGTTTAACAAAATGCCCTGTCAGTGTAGGTAAGGAGATATGACCGTTCAGTATGACACCACGTCACCTTTGTCCTGGCATCACCTAATGAACTTCTGGTTAGCCCATGACAGGTGACCGGTGACTGCAGACATGCATGGGAACGACAGGAAAGGTTAAAGGGAACCTGTGTTGACAGAAATACTGAGGTTTCCATTACTGACACCCTAGAATGCTAGTTGCTTGGCACTTTTGCTATTTATCTCACTTTAATATCTCATATTATAAGTGAAATCTGACTGAGAACCAATTCACACTGATAATCGCACAGGAACACACTGTGCATTCCTATGCGATTCACATGCAGTTCTGTGAAGAATGGGCTGAAACCGCACCACACCAAAAGTAGTGCATAACCACTTGACCACTGGGCACTTAAACCCCCTTCCTAACCAGACCAATTTTCAGCTTTCGGTGCTCTCACACTTTGAATGACAATTACTCAGTCATGCAACACTGTACCCATATGAAATGTTTGTCCTTTTTTTCCACACAAATAGAGCTTTCTTTTGGTGGTATTTAAAGTGGTTGTAAACCCACTTTTTCAACTTGCACCTACAGGTAAGCCTAGATTAACTAGTTGGAGCCCCGGCCATTGTCGAATGACGGCCTCAAGGTGGCTCTTAAAATCCGGGAGGACGTCAATAGACGTCCTCGGCTCCTCAGGCCACTGGGGGGCGCGCGAGCGCCCGGCGCGTCACTGGCATGCTGATGCGCGTGCCTGGCGGCCGCGATGTCCGCCAGGCACCGGCGATCGGCCGGTACAGAGACAAGGACATGGATCTGTGTGTGTAAACACAGATCCATGTCCTGTCAGGGAGAGAGGAGACCGATGTGTGTCCCTTGTACATAGGGACACAGATCGGTCTCCTCCCCCAGTCACTCCCCTCCCCCCACAGTAGTAATCACTCATAGGGAACACATTTAACCCCTTCCTCGCCCCCTAGTGTTAACCCCTTCCCTGCCAGTGTCATTTTTACAGTAACCAGTGCATTTTTTTAGCACTGATCGCTGTATCAATGACAATGGTCCCAAAATGGTGTCAAAAGTGTCCGATGTGTCCGCCATAGTGTCGCAGTCACAATAAAAATCGCTGATCGCCACCATTACTAGTAAAAAAAAAATATTAATAAAAATGCTATAAAACTATCCCCTATTTTGTAGACGCTATAACTTTCGCGCAAACCAATCAATAAACGCTTATTGCGATTTTTTTTTACCAAAAATATGTAGAAGAATACGTATCGGCCTAAACTGAGAAAAATTATTATTTTATGTTTTTAAATTGGGATATTTATTATAGCAAAAAGTAATAAATATTATGTTTTTTTTTTTCAAAATCGTCGCTCTTTTTTTGTTTATAGCGCAAAAAATAAAAACCGCAGAGGTGATCAAATACCACCAAAAGAAAGCTCTATTTGTGGGAAAAAAAGGACGTCAATTTTGTTTGGGAGCCACGTCGCACGACCGCGCAATTGTCATTCAAAGCGACGCAGTGCCGAAAGCTGAAATTTCGCCTGGGCAGGAAGGGGGTTTATGTGCCCAGTAAGCAAGTGGTTAAGGCTTACCTGTAGGTGCAAGAAATATCTCCTAAACCGTGTATTTAGTAAAATGACAGGCACCCCTGTCTACGGCGCATGTGCGCCGTAGACAACGGCGCATTCATGGGGTTAATCCCATTCACAAATTCGGCTACTTCCCAGCAATCGCTGGGCGTAGCCGAATTTGACGGCTCCCGCGCGCATGCGCGGAGTGACGTCTTCGCTGTGATTGGCTGTTGCGGCGATACCCGGAAGTAACATTCCGGCTATCGCCGCAGCGATGGCTGCGGCTGGAGAGAGGGACACGGACGGCTTCGGGGGCCCCGATCTAAGGTAAGTGGTACATAATGAGCTAGTATGCTAGTCATACTAGCTCATTATGCCTTTCTCTTGCAGGTTGTCTAAAAAGAAAAAAAAAATTTTGTGGGTTTACAACCACTTTAATCACAGCTGGGTTTTTTATTTGTTGCGCTATAAATCAAAAAATACTGAAGATTCTGTAAAAAAAAAAAAGTCTTTGTTTCTGTTAAAATTGAGCAAATTAGTCATTTTTCTTCATAAATTTATACTGCTACATATCTTTGGTAAAAAATAACCAAAATTGGTGCATATTATTTGGTCGGTGAGAAAGTTATAGAGTCCACAAGCTATGGTGCCAATCTCTGAAAATTTATCACACTTGAAGTACTGACGGCCGATCTCATTTCTTGAGACACTAAGCCCTGGTTCACACTGGTGCGATTTCAGGTGCAACATGCGATTTCAAAATCGTACCTGAAGTCGCACCCCATGGATTTCAATGGAAATGTGCTAATTGGTGCGACACAAGACACTAGCGATTTCCAAAAGGTTTTTGTATTACTTTTTTGCGATTTCAGGTCGAGTGCTATGTAAATCGACCTGAAATCGCAGTACTGTTTATATCAGTGCGATTTGGAGCAGTCTTTTTTTTTTTTGGTGATGTCATTGCAGCTTCAGCTGATCTGTCCCCTCCCCTCGCAGGTGTTTTCGTGAGGAGTTTGGAGCAGGACTTTTTTTTAACCCTGCCAGCGCTGCTATGTGTATGAAAACAGCTGACCTGTCCCCTCCCCTAGAAGGTGTTACAGTAAGGAGTTTGGAGCAAGACTTTTTTTTTTCACAGCCAGCGCTGCTATCTTTATTAAGTCACAAATCAGCTTGCTTTTCATTGGAATAAGTACAAATCATACTATCTGCAAATCGCAAGTAGGCTCCAGAAATCGCAAACAAATACAAAAGAAATCGGAACAAAATCAGAAGTGACTGGGAAAGAAATCGGAGTGCCAAATCGCACTCAAAACATGAGATTTGTAAATCGCACCAGTGTGAACCAGGGCTAAGAGCCAGTTCACACACAGGCGGCACGACTCTGGCCGCGGTTTTGCGAGGTGACCTGGATGCGACCTGAGCGCGCACCACAGCGCAACTTGGGGCGACTTACAAGGCGACTTCAAGTCGCCTCCAGGACAGGAGGCTTTCCGGTGGCCAATCAAACAAGAATGAGCACAGTGGGAGGGAGGGGGGAGGGAGGGGTTTGCCTGAGAAAACATGAGAAAAATGTTTTCTCTTCCTGTATTGTTGCTTCAGTTAAGACAGGGGATCCGACTTTGGAGGCGACTTCTATTGAAATCAATGGATACAAGTCGCCTAGAAGTCGGATTGAAGTAGTACAGGAACCTTTTCTGAAGTCGGAGCGACTGCAGTCGTGTGCATTAAGACGGCTCCATTCACTTCCATTGCTTTTCTCAACAGCGCGACTTGGGACGACTTGGGACGACTTCAAGTCGGATCCTAGGTCGCCCCTGTGTGAACCGGCTCTAACATGCCAGAAAAGTACAAATACCCCCCAAATGACCCCTTTTTGGAAAGTAGACAGTCCAAGGTATTTAGAAAGAGGCATGGTGAGATTTTTGAAGTTGTAATTTTTTCCCACAATTCTTTGCAAAATCAAGATTTATTTTATTACATTTTTTTCACAAAATTGTCATTATCAGGTTATTTCTCACACACAGCATATGCATACCACAAATTACACCCCAAAACACATTCTACTACTCCTCCTGAGTGTGGCGATACCACATGTGTGAGACTTTTACTCAGCGTGGCCACATACAGAGGCCCAACAAGCAGGGAGCACCAGCAGGCTTTCTAGGGGCATACATTTACAATCTAATTACACTTTGAGGCACTGTAGTGACATGGATGCGAGCTGATGTGGCATGGATGAGCCGTGGATGTGGATGGCTGGGTATGGATGGGATGGCTGGGTATGGCTGAGTATGGATGGATGAGTATTGCAGAGAATGGATGGACGGATGGGTATGGCAGAGTATTGGCGAGTATTGGCAGAGTATTGGCCGAGTATTGGCAGGGTATTGGCAGGGTATTGGCAGGGTATTGCAAAGTATTGGAAGAGTATTGGCAGGGTATTGCAGAGTATTGCAGAGTATTGCAGGGTATTGCAGAGTATTGCAGGGTATTGCAGGTTATTGCAGGGTATTGCAGAGTATTGCAGAGTATTGCAGGGTATTGCAGAGTATTGCAGAGTATTGCAGGGTTTTGCAGAGTATTGCAGGTTATTGCAGGGTATTGCAGCGTATTGCAGGGTATTGCAGAGTATTGCAGGGTATTGCAGAGTATTGCAGGGTATTGCAGAGTATTGCAGAGTATTGCAGGGTATTGCAGGGTATTGCAGAGTATTGCAGGGTATTGCGCGGTATTGCAGAGTATGGGCAGAGTATGGGCCTGGAATGGGCACTGAGCAGCGCTGTGGGCACTACAGATCCAGCCCACAGCGCTGCTGCAAAGGATCTCTCCCCCTCTCCTCTCACACTGTACCGATCGGTACAGAGAGGGGAGGGAGGAACCGGTGTCATTTGACGGAGTGATCACGTGGTAAACGGCCGCTATCAGCGGCCATTTACTGTGATCCGTGATGCGTCGGGTCTTCCGGACTCGGCGGTCACGGATATTTCCGGGGGCGCGTGGGAGCAAGATTCTGGGAGGATGTCCATGGACGTCCTTCCAGTATAAGCCGACCGCGCTGTAGCCGTCTTTCGGCTATGGCCCGGTCTGCATGTGGTTAAGCTAATTTTGTAAACTCACTGCATGGTACTTCTGTACTATGCGATCTGGTGCAGGCAAATGCACTGCGTTTGCGACCTGCGTTTGTGGTGTCATTAAGTTAATCTTGATGCAGGCTGCAGGCTGAAACTGCATGTTTGGGGAACAGGCATGGAAGGCGGGTGTCCTGCACTGCATTCTGGTGTGAATACAGAATTGCTAAAATGCATTTTTCCAAGACAGTGACAGTGACAGTGACAGTGAGAAATTACTGAAACCACTTTTTTTAAAACAAAAAAACCTGTAAGGCAAAGGCATAATGAGCTAGTATGCAGCTAGTGTGTGCTATGCGGGGTATTCCCAAGTGTGGCTCGGGGTGAATTTTCATTACCAAAAGCGGTTATCCCTGAGCCACACTCGGGATCGCATCGTAGTATCCGGGTAAAGTTACATACCTTGTCCCCAGGATCCTGTAATGTCTTTCCGCTGTGTGTGTGTCCTCCACCCAAATCATCACTGTGCCGGGTTCCGTTCACTGCCAAGCGTTGCGACGCATGGGGCGGAGCCCGGCGGCAAATTAAAAAAAGTGAAAAATACAGAACACACACAATACACTGTAATCTTACAGATTACATTACTGTATCAAATCATTTCACCTCCCTTTTGTCCCTAGTGCTTTGTCCAGTGCCCTGCATGCAGTTTTATATTATATATACTGTTCTTTCTGCCTGGAAACTTGAGATTGTCCATGGCAACCAAAAAGTGTCCCTTTACGTCAAAAGCGGTTTTAGACCAGCTAGAAAACAGCGATAATAAATTAGAACACTTGCAAAATTGAGTGAAAGTGATTAGTGGGGAAATTCGTCATCAGACACTGAAAGTGGCGACAACGTGATGCAAATTTCACATATTTGATTTGAATACATTATTGAATAAAATGTATTATTATTATATTAATATTTGTTATAATTATTTATAGTTATTTATTATAATTTATGATTTTGTGCTTCAAACTTTATCATACCCGGGATGTCTACTATGTCTATAAATAGCCACTGATTACTGTGTAAATGTCACTGGCAGGGAATGGGTTAACACTAGGGGGCAATCAAGGGGTTAAATGTGTTCCCTAGGTATGTCCTAACTGTAGGGGGATGGGCTTACTGAAACATGGCATAGATAACTGTTCTCAATCACTGGGAACAGTAGATCCCTGTCATGTCACCTGTCAGAACGGGGAATCGCCTTGTTTACAAAGGCAGTTCCCCGTTCTGCCTCTGTAATAGGCGATCGTGGGCCGCCGGCGGACATCTAGTCCGCCCGACCAACAGGCACACTCCCGCAGTGTGCAGCGTGCTATCTCACCTGCGCAAGCCACCTTACAGCTACGGCAATTTGCGCAGGAGAAACGACCTGCCGCTGTATAATGACAGTGGCTGGTCGGCAAGCGGTTAATACATTTTTTATAGACACCTATTCTACATCTGCTCCTGAAGAGTGGCAGAAGCCACGAAATGTGTTGAGCTATTAGATGCCTCCCTTGTTTACACCACAAGATTGTTACCATTACTTTACTGATTATGCCATGCTGGATTGTACCAATCAATTAAGGTTATGTTTACTACAATGTGGAGACACGCAATAATGAGTTCGGTCTTTTATGATGTTTACAATATGAACTAATATGTTATTATATTTTGTATGAAATAAACATTTATTGACTATATTTTGTTGTTATGTAATTTTCCTTTATGTAACATATACAATTCTAACTCACTATGTACCCGCCAGACATATTTCTGCTGTGTTACCTCCCTGGCTGCATGCTTCATATAAAGGCCCAACCCTTGGATGTTTGGTTTAACACGCTTTGTGCTTCATATAAAGTCCCAAATTTTTGTTTTTATTTTTTCTTCACGCCCTCTCTCTCTCACCCACTCTCTCTCACCCCCCCCCCCGCTCTCTTTCACACCCTCTTTCTCTCTGTCTCTCACTGTCAGGGACTTGCCATAACGGGACACAGGTCATTGGTCAGAATGGACAGTGGCGCGTGTGTGCGCGTGCCCCTCAGGCGCGTGTGCGTGCATGTGCGTGTGCACGCTGAGCGCTGCTTGGCACTAGGGATGAGCTTCGTGTTCGAGTCGAACATACGTTCGACTCGAACATCGGCTGTTCGATCGTTCGACGAAGATCGAACGATTTGGGCCGTTCGCGCCAAATTCGAGTGACGCGAACGGCCCACAATGCACTACGCCATCGCAGTGTCATCCAGGCGCTGTGATTGGCCAAGCATGCACTGTGACCCCGCATGCTTGGCCAATCACAGCGCCGGCAGCGAGGAGAGCAATGATTGGCCACAGGCAGGATGCCTGTGGCCAATTATTGCTGAGGGTGTTTAGTACACGCCCCACACTATAAAAGGCCGCCAGCACGGCGGCCTAGTGTAGTGTGTTCCGGAGCAGGGAAAGACAAGCATAGGCAGGGACAGTGACATTTCTTTCTTTCTTGCTTAACCTGGATTCCTTTAGTTTAGGGAAAGAGAAGGATAGGTAGGGAGAGTGTCAGTGTGTTTTACCGTGCGAATCCTTGTTTCTAGGGACAAAGAAGGAAAGTGAGGGGAATTCTCCTTGTGCTATAGTGTGCTTTAAAAAAACATTTTTTCTAGGGACAGAAAACTCTAGGTAGGGAGAGTGTCAGTTTCTTTCACTGTGCGAGTCCTTGTTTCTAGGGACAAAGAAGGAAAGTGAGGGGAATTCTCCTTGTGCTATAGTGTGCTTTAAAAAAACATTTTTTCTAGGGACAGAAAACTCTAGGTAGGGAGAGTGTCAGTTTCTTTCACTGTGCGAGTCCTTGTTTCTAGGGACAAAGAAGTAAAGTGAGGGGAATTCTCCTTGTGCTATAGTGTGCTTTAAAAAAACATTTTTTCTAGGGACAGAAAACTCTAGGTAGGGAGAGTGTCAGTTTATTTCACTGTGCGAGTCCTTGTTTCTAGGGACAAAGAAGGAAAGTGAGGGGAATTCTCCTTGTGCTATAGTGTGCTTTAAAAAAACATTTTTTTCTAGGGACAGAAAACTCTAGGTAGGGAGAGTGTCAGTTTCTTTCACTGTGCGAGTCCTTGTTTCTAGGGACAAAGAAGGAAAGTGAGGGGAATTCTCCTTGTGCTATAGTGTGCTTTAAAAAAAACATTTTTTCTAGGGACAGAAAACTCTAGGTAGGGAGAGTGTCAGTTTCTTTCACTGTGCGAGTCCTTGTTTCTAGGGACAAAGAAGGAAAGTGAGGGGAATTCTCCTTGTGCTATAGTGTGCTTTAAAAAAACATTTTTTCTAGGGACAGAAAACTCTAGGTAGGGAGAGTGTCAGTTTCTTTCACTGTGCGAGTCCTTGTTTCTAGGGACAAAGAAGGAAAGTGAGGGGAATTCTCCTTGTGCTATAGTGTGCTTTAAAAAAACATTTTTTCTAGGGACAGAAAACTCTAGGTAGGGAGAGTGTCAGTTTCTTTCACTGTGCGAGTCCTTGTTTCTAGGGACAAAGAAGGAAAGTGAGGGGAATTCTCCTTGTGCTATAGTGTGCTTTAAAAAAACATTTTTTCTAGGGACAGAAAACTCTAGGTAGGGAGAGTGTCAGTTTCTTTCACTGTGCGAGTCCTTGTTTCTAGGGACAAAGAAGGAAAGTGAGGGGAATTCTCCTTGTGCTATAGTGTGCTTTAAAAAAACATTTTTTCTAGGGACAGAAAACTCTAGGTAGGGAGAGTGTCAGTTTATTTCACTGTGCGAGTCCTTGTTTCTAGGGACAAAGAAGGAAAGTGAGGGGAATTCTCCTTGTGCTATAGTGTGCTTTAAAAAAACATTTTTTCTAGGGACAGAAAACTCTAGGTAGGGAGAGTGTCAGTTTCTTTCACTGTGCGAGTCCTTGTTTCTAGGGACAAAGAAGGAAAGTGAGGGGAATTCTCCTTGTGCTATAGTGTGCTTTAAAAAAACATTTTTTCTAGGGACAGAAAACTCTAGGTAGGGAGAGTGTCAGTTTCTTTCACTGTGCGAGTCCTTGTTTCTAGGGACAAAGAAGGAAAGTGAGGGGAATTCTCCTTGTGCTATAGTGTGCTTTAAAAAAACATTTTTTCTAGGGACAGAAAACTCTAGGTAGGGAGAGTGTCAGTTTCTTTCACTGTGCGAGTCCTTGTTTCTAGGGACAAAGAAGGAAAGTGAGGGGAATTCTCCTTGTGCTATAGTGTGCTTTAAAAAAACATTTTTTCTAGGGACAGAAAACTCTAGGTAGGGAGAGTGTCAGTTTCTTTCACTGTGCGAGTCCTTGTTTCTAGGGACAAAGAAGGAAAGTGAGGGGAATTCTCCTTGTGCTATAGTGTGCTTTAAAAAAACATTTTTTCTAGGGACAGAAAACTCTAGGTAGGGAGAGTGTCAGTTTCTTTCACTGTGCGAGTCCTTGTTTCTAGGGACAAAGAAGGAAAGTGAGGGGAATTCTCCTTGTGCTATAGTGTGCTTTAAAAAAACATTTTTTCTAGGGACAGAAAACTCTAGGTAGGGAGAGTGTCAGTTTCTTTCACTGTGCGAGTCCTTGTTTCTAGGGACAAAGAAGGAAAGTGAGGGGAATTCTCCTTGTGCTATAGTGTGCTTTAAAAAAACATTTTTTCTAGGGACAGAAAACTCTAGGTAGGGAGAGTGTCAGTTTCTTTCACTGTGCGAGTCCTTGTTTCTAGGGACAAAGAAGGAAAGTGAGGGGAATTCTCCTTGTGCTATAGTGTGCTTTAAAAAAATATTTTTTCTAGGGACAGAAAACTCTAGGTAGGGAGAGTGTCAGTTTCTTTCACTGTGCGAGTCCTTGTTTCTAGGGACAAAGAAGGAAAGTGAGGGGAATTCTCCTTGTGCTATAGTGTGCTTTAAAAAAACATTTTTTCTAGGGACAGAAAACTCTAGGTAGGGAGAGTGTCAGTTTCATTCACTGTGCGAGTCCTTGTTTCTAGGGACAAAGAAGGAAAGTGAGGGGAATTCTCCTTGTGCTATAGTGTGCTTTAAAAAAACATTTTTTCTAGGGACAGAAAACTCTAGGTAGGGAGAGTGTCAGTTTCTTTCACTGTGCGAGTCCTTGTTTCTAGGGACAAAGAAGGAAAGTGAGGGGAATTCTCCTTGTGCTATAGTGTGCTTTAAAAAAACATTTTTTCTAGGGACAGAAAACTCTAGGTAGGGAGAGTGTCAGTTTCTTTCACTGTGCGAGTCCTTGTTTCTAGGGACAAAGAAGGAAAGTGAGGGGAATTCTCCTTGTGCTATAGTGTGCTTTAAAAAAACATTTTTTCTAGGGACAGAAAACTCTAGGTAGGGAGAGTGTCAGTTTCTTTCACTGTGCGAGTCCTTGTTTCTAGGGACAAAGAAGGAAAGTGAGGGGAATTCTCCTTGTGCTATAGTGTGCTTTAAAAAAACATTTTTTCTAGGGACAGAAAACTCTAGGTAGGGAGAGTGTCAGTTTCTTTCACTGTGCGAGTCCTTGTTTCTAGGGACAAAGAAGGAAAGTGAGGGGAATTCTCCTTGTGCTATAGTGTGCTTTAAAAAAACATTTTTTCTAGGGACAGAAAACTCTAGGTAGGGAGAGTGTCAGTTTCTTTCACTGTGCGAGTCCTTGTTTCTAGGGACAAAGAAGGAAAGTGAGGGGAATTCTCCTTGTGCTATAGTGTGCTTTAAAAAAACATTTTTTCTAGGGACAGAAAACTCTAGGTAGGGAGAGTGTCAGTTTCTTTCACTGTGCGAGTCCTTGTTTCTAGGGACAAAGAAGGAAAGTGAGGGGAATTCTCCTTGTGCTATAGTGTGCTTTAAAAAAACATTTTTTCTAGGGACAGAAAACTCTAGGTAGGGAGAGTGTCAGTTTCTTTCACTGTGCGAGTCCTTGTTTCTAGGGACAAAGAAGGAAAGTGAGGGGAATTCTCCTTGTGCTATAGTGTGCTTTAAAAAAACATTTTTTCTAGGGACAGAAAACTCTAGGTAGGGAGAGTGTCAGTTTCTTTCACTGTGCGAGTCCTTGTTTCTAGGGACAAAGAAGGAAAGTGAGGGGAATTCTCCTTGTGCTATAGTGTGCTTTAAAAAAACATTTTTTCTAGGGACAGAAAACTCTAGGTAGGGAGAGTGTCAGTTTCTTTCACTGTGCGAGTCCTTGTTTCTAGGGACAAAGAAGGAAAGTGAGGGGAATTCTCCTTGTGCTATAGTGTGCTTTAAAAAAACATTTTTTCTAGGGACAGAAAACTCTAGGTAGGGAGAGTGTCAGTTTCTTTCACTGTGCGAGTCCTTGTTTCTAGGGACAAAGAAGGAAAGTGAGGGGAATTCTCCTTGTGCTATAGTGTGCTTTAAAAAAACATTTTTTCTAGGGACAGAAAACTCTAGGTAGGGAGAGTGTCAGTTTCTTTCACTGTGCGAGTCCTTGTTTCTAGGGACAAAGAAGGAAAGTGAGGGGAATTCTCCTTGTGCTATAGTGTGCTTTAAAAAAACATTTTTTCTAGGGACAGAAAACTCTAGGTAGGGAGAGTGTCAGTTTCTTTCACTGTGCGAGTCCTTGTTTCTAGTGACAAAGAAGGAAAGTGAGGGGAATTCTCCTTGTGCTATAGTGTGCTTTAAAAAAACATTTTTTCTAGGGACAGAAAACTCTAGGTAGGGAGAGTGTCAGTTTCTTTCACTGTGCGAGTCCTTGTTTCTAGGGACAAAGAAGGAAAGTGAGGGGTATTCTCCTTGTGCTATAGTGTGCTTTAAAAAAAATTTTTTCTAGGGACAGAAAACTCTAGGTAGGGAGAGTGTCAGTTTCTTTCACTGTGCGAGTCCTTGTTTCTAGGGACAAAGAAGGAAAGTGAGGGGAATTCTCCTTGTGCTATAGTGTGCTTTAAAAAAACATTTTTTCTAGGGACAGAAAACTCTAGGTAGGGAGAGTGTCAGTTTCTTTCAATGTGCGAGTCCTTGTTTCTAGGGACAAAGAAGGAAAGTGAGGGGAATTCTCCTTGTGCTATAGTGTGCTTTAAAAAAACATTTTTTCTAGGGACAGAAAACTCTAGGTAGGGAGAGTGTCAGTTTCTTTCACTGTGCGAGTCCTTGTTTCTAGGGACAAAGAAGGAAAGTGAGGGGAATTCTCCTTGTGCTATAGTGTGCTTTAAAAAAACATTTTTTCTAGGGACAGAAAACTCTAGGTAGGGAGAGTGTCAGTTTCTTTCACTGTGCGAGTCCTTGTTTCTAGGGACAAAGAAGGAAAGTGAGGGGAATTCTCCTTGTGCTATAGTGTGCTTTAAAAAAACATTTTTTCTAGGGACAGAAAACTCTAGGTAGGGAGAGTGTCAGTTTCTTTCACTGTGCGAGTCCTTGTTTCTAGGGACAAAGAAGGAAAGTGAGGGAAATTCTCCTTGTGCTATAGTGTGCTTTAAAAAAACATTTTTTCTAGGGACAGAAAACTCTAGGTAGGGAGAGTGTCAGTTTCTTTCACTGTGCGAGTCCTTGTTTCTAGGGACAAAGAAGGAAAGTGAGGGGAATTCTCCTTGTGCTATAGTGTGCTTTAAAAAAACATTTTTTCTAGGGACAGAAAACTCTAGGTAGGGAGAGTGTCAGTTTCTTTCACTGTGCGAGTCCTTGTTTCTAGGGACAAAGAAGGAAAGTGAGGGGAATTCTCCTTGTGCTATAGTGTGCTTTAAAAAAACATTTTTTCTAGGGACAGAAAACTCTAGGTAGGGAGAGTGTCAGTTTCTTTCACTGTGCGAGTCCTTGTTTCTAGGGACAAAGAAGGAAAGTGAGGGGAATTCTCCTTGTGCTATAGTGTGCTTTAAAAAAACATTTTTTCTAGGGACAGAAAACTCTAGGTAGGGAGAGTGTCAGTTTCTTTCACTGTGCGAGTCCTTGTTTCTAGGGACAAAGAAGGAAAGTGAGGGGAATTCTCCTTGTGCTATAGTGTGCTTTAAAAAAACATTTTTTCTAGGGACAGAAAACTCTAGGTAGGGAGAGTGTCAGTTTATTTCACTGTGCGAGTCCTTGTTTCTAGGGACAAAGAAGGAAAGTGAGGGGAATTCTCCTTGTGCTATAGTGTGCTTTAAAAAAACATTTTTTCTAGGGACAGAAAACTCTAGGTAGGGAGAGTGTCAGTTTCTTTCACTGTGCGAGTCCTTGTTTCTAGGGACAAAGAAGGAAAGTGAGGGGAATTCTCCTTGTGCTATAGTGTGCTTTAAAAAAACATTTTTTCTAGGGACAGAAAACTCTAGGTAGGGAGAGCGTCAGTTTCTTTCACTGTGCGAGTCCTTGTTTCTAGGGACAAAGAAGGAAAGTGAGGGGAATTCTCCTTGTGCTATAGTGTGCTTTAAAAAAAAAAAATTTCTAGGGACAGAAAACTCTAGGTAGGGAGAGTGTCAGTTTCTTTCACTGTGCGAGTCCTTGTTTCTAGGGACAAAGAAGGAAAGTGAGGGGAATTCTCCTTGTGCTATAGTGTGCTTTAAAAAAACATTTTTTCTAGGGACAGAAAACTCTAGGTAGGGAGAGTGTCAGTTTCTTTCACTGTGCGAGTCCTTGTTTCTAGGGACAAAGAAGGAAAGTGAGGGGAATTCTCCTTGTGCTATAGTGTGCTTTAAAAAAACATTTTTTCTAGGGACAGAAAACTCTAGGTAGGGAGAGTGTCAGTTTCTTTCACTGTGCGAGTCCATGTTTCTAGGGACAAAGAAGGAAAGTGAGGGGAATTCTCCTTGTGCTATAGTGTGCTTTAAAAAAACATTTTTTCTAGGGACAGAAAACTCTAGGTAGGGAGAGTGTCAGTTTCTTTCACTGTGCGAGTCCTTGTTTCTAGGGACAAAGAAGGAAAGTGAGGGGAATTCTCCTTGTGCTATAGTGTGCTTTAAAAAAAAAATTTTTCTAGGGACAGAAAACTCTAGGTAGGGAGAGTGTCAGTTTCTTTCACTGTGCGAGTCCTTGTTTCTAGGGACAAAGAAGGAAAGTGAGGGGAATTCTCCTTGTGCTATAGTGTGCTTTAAAAAAACATTTTTTCTAGGGACAGAAAACTCTAGGTAGGGAGAGTGTCAGTTTCTTTCACTGTGCGAGTCCTTGTTTCTAGGGACAAAGAAGGAAAGTGAGGGGAATTCTCCTTGTGCTATAGTGTGCTTTAAAAAAACATTTTTTCTAGGGACAGAAAACTCTAGGTAGGGAGAGTGTCAGTTTCTTTCACTGTGCGAGTCCTTGTTTCTAGGGACAAAGAAGGAAAGTGAGGGGAATTCTCCTTGTGCTATAGTGTGCTTTAAAAAAACATTTTTTCTAGGGACAGAAAACTCTAGGTAGGGAGAGTGTCAGTTTATTTCACTGTGCGAGTCCTTGTTTCTAGGGACAAAGAAGGAAAGTGAGGGGAATTCTCCTTGTGCTATAGTGTGCTAAAGCATTCCTCATCAACCATCTTTGAAATCCTTGTTTTTTGGACAGTCAGGGAAATTGTTGTTGTGCTATTCTGTGCAAAAGCAATCATCCTCAACCATATTTAGAAATCCTTAAGTAAAGGGACAGAGAAGGACACCTGAAGGTAGCCCTTATTGCTTTTTTCCCATCTCCCTGCAGGCCATCTATTAGAATGTCTGGAAGGCAAACAAGGAGAGGCAGACAGTCAGGAGGCAATAAAAGAGGGCAAGCAGGCTCTGTGTCTGGGGGCAACAGTGCTGGTCGTGGACGCGGTGCATTGTCATCAGCACATGGCCATGGGACACGCTTGTCCTTCTTTTCGGCAGCTGGACATGTTGAGCCACATCATGCCGAAGACTTGGTAGAGTGGATGACCAAGCCCTCCTCCTCCTCCTCATCCTCTCTCACCCAGGCTCAGGGTACTGGCAAAGCAGCTGCCAAAGCGTCCTCTTCCCTGGTATCAATGTCAGACTCATCATCAGTCACTCCTTCCCTAGACCCACCATGTCCTCCTCCTGAGGAGTCACCCGAACTGTTTGAGCACAGTGTTGGGTACATGCTCCAGGAGGATGCCCAGCGTTTCGAAGGGTCTGATGATGAAACCCAGCTACAGGAAGGCAGTAGCGTGAGAGCAGACAGAGGGGATGCTCAAGAAGGACACCAATCTGGCAGTCATGTTCCAGCAGCTGCAGCATACTGCCAGATTGGCTCCAGTGATGAGGAGGGAGGGGATGATGAGGTCACTGACTCCACGTGGGTGCCTAATAGGAGAGAGGAGGAGGAGGAGGATGAGGAGGAGGCACATCTCCAACGAGGCAGGATGCCCTTTGGTGGCCAGCGTAAGGGCAGTACACCGACGGAATCACACCGCAGAGCTCCGCCTGTGCAGGGCGCTGCCTCTGCCCGTCATTCAAAAAGTTCCTTGGTGTGGGCCTTTTTTGAGGCTAGTGCATCAGATCGCACAGCTGCTGTTTGCAACATATGTCTCAAGCGTATATCGCGTGGCCAAAACATCAGCCGCTTGGGTACCACATGCCTGACCAGACATATGTTGACCTGCCATGCAGCTCGTTGGCAAGCCTACCTCAAAGACCCACACCAAAGAACAAAGCGGACCTCTCCTTGCACCGCATCAGCTGGGATCTCCAACCCCACTATAACTTCAGTCCTCTCTGAAACATGCACTGAGAGGAATGAAGGTGTAGAATTAGGTGTGTCACAGCCAAGTACTTGCGGCCACTCTGCTAGCAGTACACCGACGTCCGATTCTAGCAGGCAAATTTCCCTGCCCCAGCTGCTGGACCGTCGAAAGAAGTTCACTCCCAGCCATCCACATGCCCAGCGGTTGAATGCTAGCTTGGCTAAATTGCTAGCGCTTCAACTGCTGCCTTTTCAGTTGGTAGACTCGGCCCCCTTCCGTGAGTTTGTGCAATGTGCGGTTCCTCAGTGGCAGGTTCCCAAACGCCACTTTTTCTCACGGAAGGCTATTCCGGCTCTCTACCGGCATGTGGAAGGCAATGTCTTGGCCTCGCTGGACAGGGCGGTCAGCGGTAAGGTGCATATTACCGCTGACTCATGGTCCAGCAGGCATGGACAGGGACGTTACCTTTCTTTCACGGCCCATTGGGTCACTCTTTTGGCAGCTGGGAAGGATGCAGGACAAGGTGCAGTAGTGTTGGAGGTTGTTCCACCGCCACGCCTCCAAAATGCTACTACTGGTTGTGACACACCTCTCTCCTCCACCCCCTCCTCTTCTTCTTCCTCCATGGCCTCTTCCTGTGGTTTGTCCTATGAACCAGCGGTGCTCCGTAGCCGTTCACGGGGCTACGCAAGTACGCAGGCAAAAAGATGCCATGCCGTGCTTGCGCTGGTGTGTTTGTGGGACAGAAGCCACACTGGGGCAGAGGTCCTGTCTGCTCTGCAGGGCCAGGCCGAGAGGTGGTTGACGCCACGCCAGCTTAAGCCAGGAATGGTGGTTTGCGACAATGGCACCAACCTCCTCTCCGCCCTCCGACAGGGACAACTGACCCATGTGCCCTGTGTGGCTCACGTCCTTAACCTGGTGGTGCAGCGGTTCTTGGGCAGGTACCCGGGCTTACAGGATGTCCTGAGGCAGGCCAGGAAAGTCTGTGTGCATTTCCGCAGATCTTATAATGCCAGTGCTCGCCTGGCTGAGCTGCAAAAGGAGTTGAACCTGCCCAAGAACCGCCTTATATGTGACATGCCCACCAGGTGGAACTCAACGTTGGCCATGCTGCAGCGGCTGCACACGCAGCAGAGGGCCATCAATGAGTACCTGTGCGACTACGGCACCAGGACAGGGTCAGGGGAGCTTGGTTTTTTTCTCCACGCCAGTGGGGCATGATCAGGGATGCATGCACTGTCCTGGCACCATTTGAGGAGGCCACGAGGATGGTGAGCAGTGACAGTGCATGCATCAGTGACACTGTACCTCTTGTCCACCTGTTGGAGCACACGCTGCGTGGAATAATGGACAGGACACTTGAGGCAGAACAGAGGCAGGAAGAGGAGGACTTCCTTGCCTCTCAAGGCCCCCTTTACCCAGACAGTGTTCCTTCTGTCCCACCCATCGCACAGGAAGAGGAGGAGGAGGAGGAGGAGGATTGTGTCAGCATGGAGGTGGAGGCTGGCACTCAGCATCATCAGCAGCAGTCTTTTAGGGATGATTTACAGTCCCAAGAAACCAGTGGACTTGTACGTGGCTGGGAGGAGGTGGCTGCGGATCATGTCGTCCTTAGTGACCCAGAGGACTCCGGAGCGAATGCCTCAGCAAACCTACGCTGCATGGCCTCCCTGATCCTGCAAAGTCTGCGGAAGGATCCTCGTATTCTTCGGATCAAGGAGAGGGACCATTACTGGCTGGCCACTCTCCTTGATCCACGGTACAAGGGTAAGGTTGCGGACCTTATGTTACCTTCGCAGAGGGAGCAGAGGATGAGACAACTCCGGGAGGCCTTGCAGAAAGGTCTGTGCAACGCGTTCCCAGAGACTGGGAGGTTACAAACTCCTGGTCCTGGACAACGAGTTGCTGAGGCTTCGGCCAGTCAAAGAAGGAGCGGTGGGGAAGGTGGCCGTCTGACCGATGCGTTCAGACAATTCTTTAGTCCGCAGCCCCAAAGTATGATCGGTTCCAGCAACCATCGCCAGCGTCTGATAAACATGGTGCAGGAATATCTAGGGGCAAGGTCAGACTTGGACACCTTCCCCACCGAAAATCCTCTGGCTTACTGGGTCTTGAGGATGGATCACTGGCCAGAGCTTGCACAGTATGCAATTGAGCTACTGGCCTGTCCTGCATCCAGCGTTCTTTCGGAACGCACATTCAGTGCTGCTGGAGGATTTGTCACGGATCACAGGGTGCGCCTGTCCACCGACTCGGTTGATCGACTGACTTTCATCAAGATGAACCAGTCTTGGATCACCACCAGCTACCACACACCTGATGCTGATATAACAGACTAATTGATTTTAACATGTCACATCCCTTCAAGACTGATGCTGATGCTGAGTGCCTGTGCTGTTATGTTGACTGGCTATCCTCCTCCTCCGAGTCCTCAATGATACGATTGATGATGATAGCTTGGAAGATCATTTTTGTTTATGGGTGCCGCCACCAGTGGCTAAGGCCCAATTTTTCAGCCCCTGTTTTACAGGGGCGTGTAATTACAATTTTTTTAGCAATAATTTGCCATAGGGCTCATTGCTGTGCTCCAAGTACAGTATCTGTGAGGGGTTGGAGTGTTGTGGCACCAGTGCCTAAGGCCCAATTTTTCAGCCCCTGTTTAAAAGGGGCGTGTCATTACAATTTTTGAAGCAATACTTTGCAACAGGGCTCATTGCTGTGCTCCAAGTACAGTATCTGTGAGGGGTTGTAGTGTTGTGCCACCAGTGCCTAAGGCCCAATTTTTCAGCCCCTGTTTAACAGGGGCGTGTCATTACAATTTTTGAAGAAATACTTTGCAACAGGGCTCATTGCTGTGCTCCAAGTACAGTATCTGTGAGGGGTTGTAGTGTTGTGCCACCAGTGCCTAAGGCCCAATTTTTCAGCCCCTGTTTAACAGGGGCGTGTCATTACAATTTTTGAAGCAATACTTTGCAACAGGGCTCATTGCTGTGCTCCAAGTACAGTATCTGTGAGGGGTTGTAGTGTTGTGCCACCAGTGCCTAAGGCCCAATTTTTCAGCCCCTGTTTAACAGGGGCGTGTCATTACAATTTTTGAAGCAATACTTTGCAACAGGGCTCATTGCTGTGCTCCAAGTACAGTATCTGTGAGGGGTTGTAGTGTTGTGCCACCAGTGCCTAAGGCCCAATTTTTCAGCCCCTGTTCAACAGGGGCATGCAATTACAATTCTTGATCTAATAATTCACAGCAGGGCCCATTGCTGCACCCACCAAGAGTAACTCTGAGGGCTTACAGTGTTGTGGCAACGCCACCACCACCACCACCACGAAAGGCCCAATTTTTCAGCCCCTGTTCAAAAGGGGCATGTAATTACAATTCTTGATCTAATAATTCACAGCAGGGCCCATTCCTGCACCCACCAAGAGTAACTCTGAGGGCTTACAGTGTTGTGGCAACACCACCACCACCACCACGAAAGGCCCAATTTTTCAGTCCCTGTTCAACAGGGGCATGCAATTACAATTCTTGATCTAATAATTCACAGCAGGGCCCATTGCTGCACCCACCAAGAGTAACTGTCAGGGCTTACAGTGTTGTGGCACCAGCACCACCATCAAAGGCCCAATTTTTACTACCACTGTTCAACAATTATATGTAATTAAAATTCCTGATATAATAGTTGACAGCAGGGCGTTCCAGCACCAACCAAGAGTAACTGTGAGTGCTTACAGTGTTGTGCCAACACCAACACCTAAGGGGCCTATTTCTGCAGAGTATATACGGCAGGTCCCTACTTTCAAACATCCAACTTACAAACGACTCCTACTTGCAAACGCAAGAAGACAACAGGAAGTGAGAGGAAATCTACCCCTTGGAAGGAAAATTCTCTCCTGTAAGAATTAATATGGGAGAAAGGTGTCTCCTCTGTACTGATGCTTTATCAGCAATCCTTGTTTCAAGAAAAACACCACATTTCAAAAACAGTTGTCATTGGGACGGAAAGTGAGGTGAAATGTTCTGAACAGGGGCACAGACAGCAAAACAAATGTTACAGGGGTGATAACCCTTACCTATGTTTTCCAAAAAGTTTAAAAATAGATTTTTGGGCTGGAGCTACACTTCAACAATGTACCTGTTCAAAATTACAAACACATTCTACATAAGAACAAACCTACAGTCCCTGTCTTGTATGCACCGCCTGTATACGGCTGTTCAGAGTATATAGGGCCTTTTTTATTTTATGTGCGGGGTTCCCCTTAATATCCATACAAGACCCAAAGGGGCTGGTAATGGGCTGGGGTAGGGGGGGGGGTCATGGGGTAGCTATGCCATTTTTCTTAAAGATTTTCATCCATATTACCGGGACCAGACATTACATTAAAGCCGCAAGCAGTTTTAAATGGCTTTTTTTTCCTTTAGAAGTGTCATTTTGTGCAGGGACAGTTCTAAACACGGGAAACACGTGGCACTTCACAGGCATACTTTAGACACCCCCCAGGTACGATATTTAAAGGAATATTTGACTTTTTTTTTTTCACTTTATGCATCATTAAAATGACTGCTCCCGAAAAACGACCGTTTTTAAAACTTCTTTTTGCATTGATACATGTCCCCTGGTGCAGAACCCGGGTTTCCAAACCCTTTTTAGGACAATAACATGCATAATAGTTGTTATAATTAGCACTTTAGAATTCGAACGTTCGCATCCATTGTATTTAATAGGGTTCTAATGTTCGTACGAACTTTCGGTCCGTTCGCGGGTTCTGGTGCGAACCGAACCCGGGGGTGTTCGGCTCATCACTACTTGGCACCAATGGGCCTTTAAAAGAACAGCAGCTGCACTTATGCAGTGCTGTTTGATCTGCAGCTTCTGTGGCTCATTACCTGTATCTGCTATCTGACTACCTGGACGACCCGGCGCTGCTGACTTACCTGCTATCTCCAACCCTGACCTCAGCTTGCCTTGACCCTGCTGCTATTACTTGAGGTCCTGTTGCCAGACCTCTGCCTGCTTATCTGACCCTACTCCAGTCCACCGCATTGCTCTGCTTGACCACCTGATCTGACCCGGCTCACCTGACCATGCACCTGCCTGCTACTTGCTCTGTGTGTTCCTGTCTTGACCTGGCTTATCTCTCCCTGCTTCAGCCTGCTACTGATCCTGCTGTCACCAGCTCACCAAGTCGCTGACCTGCATCTTTCTCTGCTGTCACCTGCAGTTCCAGTCACACCTGGAGGATCATCAACCAGCTACAGTGTCAACCACCACAGTCTCCACAGTTACTCCTACCCGCTGTGTTCCTGAGAACACTGTCCCCACTCCAGTGGCTCCTGAACCAGAGCTGTATGAGAGGTCTTCTCCTACAAGTCAGACTCATCCTCGGAGGTATGTAACACTCACCCTCCTTCTCTCTCTCCCCCCTCTCTCTCTCTCTCTCTCTCTCTCCAACTCTCTCTCCAACTCTCTCCCCATTTCTATCCCCCCTCTCTCTCCCCCTCTCTCTCTCACCATCTCGCTCTCACCCCCTCTCTCTCACACACACCCCTCTCTCTCCCCCTCTCTCTTTCTCTCCACCCCTCTCTCTCTCACCCCTCTCGTCCCCGCCCCCACACTCACCCCCCTCTCTCTCTCTCAAACCTGCTTTCTCTCTCTCACCCCCTCTCTCCCTCACTCTCCCTCTCCCCTCTCTCTCCCTCACCCCCTCACTCCCTTCTTTTTCTCACCCCCCCCCCCATCTCTCTTTCCCTCTGACCATCTCTGCCATTAAATGTAAAATGTATTTTAACATAAAAAAATGTTTTTATACATTTCAAATCATCTTTAAAAGAGTGTGCGTGTCTGTGTATATGTATGTATGTGTACACAGATATATACATTTATCAATTCCCCCTTCCACACCATAGAGCGTGAATGGGGGAATCATTCCTGCCAGCTACTGTACTCAGACAGCCAACACCTGTGTGATGTAATTGATTAACTACTGTTGCTGATTATAAGGATGCAAGCTGTTCTGTGATTGGACAAGGGCAGATCACAATGTTCATACACCCATGTCCAAACACAGAGGGGTACATTAATTAAAACTGGAGCACTCAGAATCTGATGCAGCTGTGCATGGTAGCCAATCAGCTTCTGACTTAAGCTTGTTCAATTAAGCTTTGACAATAAAGCTGGAAGCTAATTGGTTTCTATACAGAGCTGCACCCAATTTTGCCCACTTGGATTTTAGTAAATCTCCCCCAGAGTGTATTACATGCCTTGAAAAGAATACAGGCACAAATGCATTCAGGGACCTATGCCTGGAACGCATGTATTCTGAATAGGGCCCTAAAGGGGAGTACATTTTGTACAGCCTCATCTAGTCACAATGTATTTTATTTTTTTCCTTTCATAGACTTTTACAGGCTGCAGCCAGAAGGGCTGGATGCAGCAGCTGTACCTCCTGGGTGCACTAAAACACCAGGATAGGATACACATGCATAGCTCCCAACTGTCCCTGATTTCGAGGGACTGTCCCTGATTTGGAGCAATGTCCCTCTGTGCCTCTTTTCTCCTCATTTGTCCCTCATTTTGGTCTAATCCATATAGTTGTATATAAAATGCACTTTTTATCTTTCAAAAAGTGTTTCCCAGTGCTAACCCTTTCATCCAAATTCTAATTTGCTGCATTTGTAAATTCTGAAAGCCAATATAAAGGAATAGTAGTGGTAAAAAAAAAAAGCCCTTGTAGATTTAAAGCGGTACACTGTAGATGCTGACTTTTAACCACTTGCCGCCCGCCCTATAGCGGATTGACGTCGGCAAAGTGGTTGCAGAATCCTGACAGGACGTCATGTGACGTCCTCAGGATTTTGAGCCGCTGCGCGCCCCCGGGGGCGCGCATCGCGGCGATCGTTGCTGCGGGGTGTCAGTCTGACACCCCGCAACACCGATCTAGGTAAAGAGTCTCCGACGGAGACTCTTTACCACGTGATCAGCCGTGTCCAATCACGGCTGATCACAGTGTAAACAGGAAAAGCCGGTCATCGGCTTTTCCTCACTCGCGTCTGTCACGACGCGAGTAGAGGAGAGCCGATCGGCTGCTCCTCTGACAGGGGGGGTTTGTGCTGATCGATTATCAGCACAGCCCCCCCGAGGATGCCCACTGGACCACCAGGGATGCCACTAGACCACCAGGGATGCCACTAGACTACCAGGGAAGCACACCATAAAGATATATAAGGTATGCCACCCTAGACCACCAGGGATAATGGATGCCAATCAGTGCCACAATGGATGCCAATCAGTGCCCACAATGGGCACCACTGATTGGCAGGCATTATTGTTTGGTACAGTAAAGTGCCACCTATCAGTGCCCACCCATGCCACCTATCAGTGCCCACCCTTGCCACCTATCAGTGCCCACCCATGCCCACCCGTGCCACCTATCAGTGCCCATCCATGCGGCCTATCCGTGCCCATCAGTGCCCACCCGTGCCGCCTATCTGTGCCCACCCGTGCCGCCGATCTGTGCCCACCCGTGCCGCCGATCTGTGCCCACCCGTGCTGCCGATCGTTGCCCATCCGTGCCGCCAAACGTTGCCCATTCGTGCCACCTCATCGGTGCCCATCCGTGCCGCCTTATCCGTGCCCGTCAGTGCAGCCCCATCAGTGCCCATCAGTGAAGGAGAAAACTAACTTATTTTTTAAAAAAAATTCGGTCTTTTTTTTATTTTTTTGTAGAAAATAAAAATCGCAGAGGTGATCAAATACCACCAAAAGAAAGCTCTATTTGTGGGAACAAAATGATAAAAATTTAGTTTGGGTACAGTGTACCATGACCGCGCAATTGTCATTCAAAGTGCAACAGCGCAGAAAGCTGAAAATTGGTCTGGGCAGGAAGGTGTTTAAGTGCCCAGTATGGAAGTGGTTAATAAGGACACTTACCTGTCCAGGGCACCCGTGATGTCGCCCCCCCCCCCCCCCAAGGCCGATCCGTCCTTTGGATCGTGTGTCGGCGCCGCCATCCTCACCAAGGGAAACAGGCAGTGGAGCCTTGCATCTTCACTGCCCATTTTCTACTGCGCATGCGCGAGTCGCGCGGCGCTTTGTGAATGGGTGACTGTCTTCTGGGACACATACAGGTCCCAGAAGACAGCGCGCCCCATTCCCCAGAAGACGACGTGAGGAGGACAAGGAAGAAGAGTGCCGCGGTATAGAAAGTGGCAGATTAGGAAGACTGCCTAGCAACAGGCATTTCGGATAATTAAAAAAAAAAAATTTCAAATGTTTTTTAACATTTTTTTAAAGAGCGTGTTTATGTAAAAAAAAAAATTATAGTGAACCTCTGCTTTAATAAACCTTTTTTTTTTTTGTTAATTCTCCTTTAACCACTTAACGACCGCCCACTGTAAATTTACGTCGGCAGAATGGCACCGACAGGCAGAATCACGTAGATCTACGTGATCGCCTTTGTATAGTTGGGGGGTCCGATCGGACCCCCCTTCTGTACAGTGAGCGGTGGTTAAGTGTTCGGGAGCGATCCGGCATGAGGGGACGGCCGTTCGATTCCGGCCACCCCCTCTCGATCGCTCCCGGCGAATGAGAGAGCTTCCCCTGCCTGTGTAATGTAAACACAGGCAGAGGAAGTGATGTCATCTCTCCTCGTGTCGGTCTTTTCGATCCGGCGCGAGGAGAGAAGACATCACATAGTAAGTGCACCAACAGCCCACTGACACTAGTACACGTAGGCACACTTACACCCTCCAGTCACCCCCAGATCACCCCCCAGATCACCCCCAGTACCCCCAGTCACAGTGCACCGTTTGCAGTGATCATTTTTTTTACTGATCACTGCAATCAGTGTCATTTGTGACTGTAAAAAGTTGCAGGGCAGTTAGGTTTAGGCCCCTTTAGGTCCAGGGTAGCCCCCTAACCGCCCCTAATAAAGGTTTAACCCCTTGATCGCCCCCCAGGTAACCCTTTCACCCCCTAACGCCACCATCACTAAGCGATCATTTTTCCTATCGCTTTTTTCTTGTCGCTGGTGCCCTAGATAGCCAGTTAATTATTTTTAGGTTCGCCGCAGGTTTTTATTAGCGTCAGGTACCCCCATATATTATTTTAACCCCCTGATTGCCCCTAGAGTTAACCCTTTCACCAGTGATCACCGTATAAGCGTCACTGGTGACACTGGTTACCCAGTTAGTTATTTAGTTATTTAGGTAACCCGTCAGGCTTTTATATAGCGTCGGGTACCCCCATATTTAACCTAATAAAGGTTTTAACCCCCTGATTGCCCCTAGTTAACCCTTTCACCAGTGATCACCATATAAAAGTTACAGGTGACGCTGGTTGGTTAGTTTGCTTTTTATAGCATCAGGGCACCCGCCGTATATAACCCAATAAAGGTTTAACCCCCTGATCGCCCGGCGGCTGATATCAATTAGGTTTTAGCGTCAGAGAGGGTCTGCGTCGCCCCAGGCAGTGTCAGGTTAGTGCCAGTAACGCTAACACCCACGCGCAAAGCATACACCTCCCTTAGTGGTATAGTATTTGAACAGATCAATATCTGATCTGATCAGATCTATACTAGCGTCCCCAGCGGTTTAGGGTTCCCAAAAACGCAGTGTTAGCGGGATCAGCCCAGATACCTGCTAGCACCTGCGTTTAGCCCCTCCGCCCAGCCCAGCCCAGCCCAGCCCACCCAAGTGCAGTATCGATCGATCACTGTCACTTACCAAACACAACACACATAACTGCAGCGTTCGCAGAGACAGTCCTGATCCCTGCGATCGCTAACAGTTTTTTTGGTAGCGTTTGATACATTTGGTGACAGTCAGGTGCTTTTTTTACCTGTGAATCTTACTAGTGTACCCCTAAATTCAGAGCCCAAAATGGCAAGACGAAGGTACACTAGTAAAGAGGCCTACGAGATTCTGAGCATGACAGATAGTGAAGAGGAGGTCACGTATCTGTCAGATTCAGGCTCAGAATATCTTCCCGTAGAAGACAGTGACGTCAGCGGCCCCGCGTCAGATAGCTCTGACGACGAAGTTGAGGTCCCTGCTAAGGTCAGGCGTACCCGATCCCGATCTTCTGAGGTTGTTGAGGAGCAAGAACCGCAGGGCTCTCGTATCATGGAGCAGAGTAGTACTAGCGCCGCTATTCCTTCTGGTGAATTGGCAAGCACCAGCGGCCTAGTACAGCCTGGGCGTACATCCAGCACTGCAGTATCACGTGGTGACGTGGCGAGTCCCATAAGTGCAGTTCAAGCTGGCGAGGTGGCAAGCACAAGTAGTGTCCCGCTGCCACCAAGAAGACAAAGGCAGGCCCGTCGTGCCCATAGTGCCCTTCCTGCAGAATTCGCCTATCCTGATTGGGTCCCCACCACTTCTGCAGAACCCGTACTTCCCCCATTCACTGCCCAACCCGGTATTCAGGTGGAAACAGCTGATTTTATGCCAATCAATTTTTATTCGCTGTTTTTCACGGAAGATCTCTATAGATCTATTGTGGACCAGAGTAATTTGTATGCTGGTCAATTCATCGCCGCTAACCCCCAGTTGCCTAAAATTGCCAAAGATTGGAAACCAATTACGGTTTCCGACTTTAAGACCTTTCTGGGCCTTTCCCTCAACATGGGCACACATAAATTCCCGTCATTGCGTGCTTATTGGTCCACGCACCCAATTGACCACATGCCCGTGTTCTCTGCCTCCATGCCCAGGACACGATACGAGCAGATTTTGCGGTTCATGCACTTCAACAACAATGAACTTTGTCGTCCACGTGGGGACCCTGAATACGACCGGCTCTATAAAATTCGGCCCCTCATAAACCACTTCAACGAACGTTTTGCAGCCTTGTTTATTCCCGATCAAGTTGTCTGCGTTGATGAGTCCCTGATTGATTCAATTTTCTGGCCGCTTGGCTTTCAAGCAGTACCTTCCCAGCAAGCGTGCCAGATACGGGGTCAAGCTCTATAAGTTCTGTGACAGGGCAACAGGCTATGTATGGAGCTTTATGGTTTATGAGGGAAAAGATAGTCAGGTTGAGCCGGTCAACTGCCCGGATTACATAGGGAGCGCTGGCAAGATAGTGTGGAACTTGGTGTCACCCTTATTCGGAAAGGGGTACCACTTGTATGTGGACAATTATTACACGAGCGTGCCACTGTTTAGTCACTTGTTTGATCATCAGATTGGAGCATGTGGCACCGTGCGACCTAATCGCCGGGGCTTTCCCCAGCGGCTTGTAGATGCCCGTCTTAGGCTGGGGGAGAGAGCCTGCGTAAAGTGTAATAATTTGCTCGCTATGAAGTGGAGGGACAATAAGAATGTTTTCCTTCTTACCTCCCTTCATGCAGACATGACAGTCCAAATTCCTACGGCGACTGGTGTTGTGGAGAAACCCCTCTGTGTCCACGAATATAACAAAAATATGGGAGGGGTGGACCTCAACGACCAGTTGTTGGCGCCGTATCTAATTGACCGTAAGGCGAGACGCTGGTACAAAAAAGTGTCTCTATCCTTATTCCAATTGGCTTTGCTGAACGCTCATGTGCTATACAGAGCTTCAGGCGGGACTTTATCTCTTCTAAAATTCCAGAATGAGATAGTCACAGAACTCCTGTATCCAGGCGGTTCTGCACCTCACCATTCCCAACCAAATGCAGTAAGCCGGCTGCATGAGAGGCATTATCCGTATGCCCTCCCGAGTACCCCTACCCAACGAACCCCCCAAAAAAGATGTCGTGTCTGTAGCAAGCGCGGATTTAGGCGTGACACCTGTGTTTTTTGTCCACTCTGTCCTGACAAACCTGGTCTTTGCCTTGGTGAATGTTTTGAACGCTACCACTCAAAAGTGAAGTTTTAGCGTAGGGTACAGCATTTCACAGACTAGGACACACTTACACAGGGTCTCCCAAGATGCCATTACATTTTGAGAGACCCGAACCATTACAGTTGTTAAAGTTACAAAAAAAAGTGTAAAAAAGAAAAAAAAAAAAACGTAAAAAACAAAACACAAAAAAAATATAGAATAAAAAAACCAAAAATAGTTGTCGTTTTATTGTTCTCTCTCTCTCTCTCTCTCTCTCTATTTTCTCCTCTATTGTTCTGCTCTTTTTTACTGTATTCTATTCTGCAATGTTTTATCATGCTTGCTTTTCAGGTATGTAATTTTTTGTTTTCAGGTACGCCATTCAGTTGCAGCGCGGATCTATTTATCTTGACAGCAACAGCGTTTGCTCCCACGATACATAAAGCCGTGACTCCAACGCTGTAGGAGGTGATTTCACCACCACAGTTAAAAAAAAGAGCATATATGCCGAAGCATGGGGGCAGCAGGGGCGGAGGAGCGATTTTGCTCCTAATGCCGTGTATATACGGTCGAAATTCCGACGGAGGCTTGCCCGTGGAAAAGTCCGACCGTGTGTACGCGGCATAACCTTTTATGCCGCGTACATACGGTCGAAATTCCGACTGAGGCTTGCCCGTGGAAAAGTCCGACCGTGTGTACGCGGCATAACTTTTTTGCGGGAGGATGCCCCCATGCTTCGGCATATATATATTTTAGGCATAGGTTGCGTTAAAAAAATGTTTTATTTTTTACTAGGTTTTGTTTTGGTATTTGCTTTGCAGGTATGGTATGGTAAGGTCTTACTGTTGTACTGTAATGTTACTTTGTTTTAATGTTAACCATCATTTGCTTAGCAGGTACGCCATTCAGTTGCATCGCGGATTTATTTATCTTGACAGCAACAGCGTTTGCTCCCACGATACATAAAGCCGTGATTCCAACGCTGTAGGAGGTGATTTCACCACCACAGTTAAAAAAAAGAGCATATATGCCGAAGCATGGGGGCAGCAGGGGCGGAGGAGCGATTTTGCTCCTAATGCCGCGTATATACGGTCGAAATTCCGACGGAGGCTTGCCCGTAGAAAAGTCTGACCGTGTGTACGCGGCATAACCTTTTATGCCGCGTACATACGGTTGAAATTCCGATGAAGGCTTGCCCGTGGAAAAGTCCGACCCTGTGTACGCGGCATAACTTTTTTGCGGGAGGATGCCCCCATGCTTCGGCATATATATATTTTAGGCACAGGTTGCGTTAAAAAAATGTTTTATTTTTTACTAGGTTTTGTTTTGGTATTTGCTTTGCAGGTATGGTATGGTAAGGTCTTACTGTTGTACTGTAATTTTACTTTGTTTTAATGTTAACCATCATTTGCTTAGCAGGTACGCCATTCAGTTGCATCGCGGATTTATTTATCTTGACAGCAACAGCGTTTGCTCCCACGATACATAAAGCCGTGATTCCAACGCTGTAGGAGGTGATTTCACCACCACAGTTAAAAAAAAGAGCATATATGCCGAAGCATGGGGGCAGCAGGGGCGGAGGAGCGATTTTGCTCCTAATGCCGCGTATATACGGTCGAAATTCCGACGGAGGCTTGCCCGTAGAAAAGTCCGACCGTGTGTACGCGGCATAACCTTTTATGCCGCGTACATACGGTCGAAATTCCGACGAAGGCTTGCCCGTGGAAAAGTCCGACCGTGTGTACGCGGCATAACTTTTTGCGGGAGGATGCCCCCATGCTTAGGCATATATGCCCATCATTAGAAGTGGGTGGATGAAGGGAGGTATTCTAATGGTGGGCATACCCACCGATCAATCTCTTTTTTTCGTTCAGCCAACAGGCTGCATGAAAAAAAAGATTACAATACATGTCCAACAAGGACCAGCAACGTACTGGTATGTTGCTGGACTTTGAATGTTTATACCAGAATGATGCCTGCGGGTTTAGGTATCATCTTGGTATCATTCTTTTCAGCCAGTGGCCGGCTTTCAAATCAAAAATTTACGCCCTTAGAAATCCTGAAGGCGGTGCTTGGTTTTTGGGGCCCCGTACGCGGCTAGGCTCCCAAAAAGTCCCACACATGTGGTATCCCCGTACTCAGGAGAAGCAGCAGAATGTATTTTGGGGTGCAATTCCACATATAACCATGGCATGTTTGAGCAATATATCATTTAGTGACAACTTTTTGTACATTTTTTTTTTCTTTTTGTCATTATTCAATCATTTGGGACAAAAAAAAATATTCCATGGACTGAACATGCCTCTCAGTAAATAGCTTTGGGTGTCTACTTTCCAAAATGGGGTCATTTGGGGGGGGGTTTGTGCTATTTTGGCATTTTATGGCATTCAAAACTGTGATAGGTAGTGAGGAGTGAAATCAAAAATTTGCGCCCTTAGAAATCCTGAAGGCGGTGCTTGGTTTCCGGGGTCCCGTACGTGGCTAGGCTCCCAAAAAGTCCCACACATGTGGTATCCCCGTACTCAGGAGAAGCAGCAGAATGTATTTTGGGGTGCAATTCCACATATAACCATGGCATGTGTGAGCAATATATCATTTATTGACAACTTTTTGTAATTTTTTTTTTTTTTGTCATTATTCAATCACTTGGGACAAAAAAAAATATTCAATGGGCTCAACATGCCTCTCAGCAATTTCCTTGGGGTGTCTACTTTCCAAAATGGGGTCATTTGGGGGGGTTTTGTACTGCCCTGCCATTTTAGCACCTCAAGAAATGAGATAGGCAGTCATAAATTTAAAGCTGTGTAAATTCCAGAAAATGTACCCTAGTTTGTAAACGCTATAACTTTTGCGCAAACCAATAAATATACACTTATTGACATTTTTTTTACTAAAGACATGTGGCTGAATACATTTTGGCCTAAATGTATGACTAAAATTGAGTTTATTCGATTTTTCTTATAACAAAAAGTAGAAAAAATCATTTTTTTTCAAAATTTTCGGTCTTTTTCCGTTTATATCGCAAAAAATAAAAATCGCAGAGGCAATCAAATACCATTAAAAGAAAGCTCTATTTGTGGTAAGAAAAGGACGCAAATTTCGTTTGGGTACAACATTGCATGTCCGCACAATTTACAGTTAAAGCAGCGCAGTGCAAAATTCTGAAATCACCTCTGGTCCTCTAGCTACCAAATGGTCCGGGGCTTAAGTGGTTAACCACTTGACAACTGGGCACTTAAACCCCCTTAATAACCAGACATAACAGTCATACAACACTGTACCCATATGAAATTTTTGTCCCTTTTTTCACACAAATAGAGCTTTCTTTTGGTGGTATTTAATCACTGTTGGGTTTTAAATTTTTTGCGCTATAAAAGAAAAAAGACTGAAAATTCTGTAAAAAAAATAATTTTTCTTCGTTTCTGTTATAAAATTTTGCAAATTACTAATTTTTCTTCATAAATTTTGCCCAAAATTTATACTGCTACATATCTTTGGTAAAAAATAAGTACAAATTGGTGCATATTATTTGGTCTTTGTGAAAGTTATAGAGTCCACAAGCTATGGTGCCAATATCTGAAAATTTATCACACCTGAAGTACTGATGGCCTATCTCATTTCTTGAGACCCTAAGTGCCAGTTCACACTACCGCGACTTGGGATCCGACTTGTGTCGCCCCATGTCGCCCCAAGTCGCGCGACATGAGAAATTACATGTTAGTCAATGAAAGCCGTCTTAATGTACACTACTGAAGTTGCTCCGACTTCAGAAAAGGTTCCTGTAATACTTCAAGGCGACTTCTAGGCGACTTGTACCCATTGATTTCAATGGAAGTCGCCTCCAAGTCGGATCCCTTGTCTTAACTGAAGCAACTTTACAGGAAGAGAAAATAGTTTTCTAAGGCAAACCCCGCCCTCCAACAGAGCAGATTATTATGTGATTGGCCACTGGCAAAGTCGCCTGTCTTGGAGTCGACTTGAAGTCACGTTGTAAGTCACTCCAAGTAGCGCTCAAGTCAAGCTCAAGTCGTCTCCAAGTTGCCTTGTAAAGTCGCACTGGAAGTCGTGTTGCCCCAGTGTGAACCGGCACTAACATGCCAGAAAAGTACAAATACCCCCCAAATGACTCATTTTTAGGAAGAAGACATTCCAAGGTATTTAGAAAGAGGCATGGTGAGTTTTTTGAAGTTGTCATTTTTTCCCACAATTCTTAACAAAATCAAGATTTTTTTTTCCCTTTTTTTTTTTCACTAAATTGTCATATTAGCAAGTTATTTCTCACACACAGCATATGCATGCCACAAATTACATCCCAAAACACATTCTGCTATTACTCCTGAGTATGGCGATACCACATGTGTGAGACTTTTACACAGCATGGCTACATACAGAGGCCCAACATGCAGGGAGCACCTTCAGGCGTTCTGGAGCACCCAGGCCAATTCTGACATTTCTCTCCTACATGTAAAAATCATCATTTATTTGCTAGAAAATTACATAGAACCCCAAAATATTATATATGATTTTTTAGCAAAGACCCTAGAGAATACAATGGCAGCAATTTTTCGAACGCATTTATTTTTGAAAAAAAACTGAAAATTTATATCAAATACTTACCGTAATTTTCCTTTCCTAATGGACTCCATGGCAGCCTACGTGTGGGTTAATCCCACCCCTCATACCTCATAGGACCCTTCTCCCATAAATCTTTGCTCTGGGCCAGAGGCCGTGTTCCATAATTTAGCCTAATCCAGCCACTGGGAGGGAACTCCTGCTGCCATGGAGTCCATCAGGAAAGGAAAATTACGGTAAGTATTTGATATAAATTTTCAGTTTTCCTGACAGACTCCATGGCAGCCTACGTGTGGGAAATAACTAGCCATACACACCCGGGTGGGCAGAGTGCTGGACAAAAGAAAAAAGGTTTAATTGGCACCATCAACAGACAAGATAGGTAAACCACTACGCAGTAGTGTGCCATGAACGTGTTAATTGAAGACCACAAGGCCACCTTGCAAATAACTTCTGGAGGCACGTGACGTGATGCCGCCCATGATGAAGACACACTTCTAGTTGAGTGAGCAGTCACCGCTTCTGGAGGCGCCAAGCCCTTGGCTTTATAGGCCCACTGAATGGCCTGAACAATCCATGCTCCGATAGATCTGGAAGAGGCACGCATTCCCTTATACTTCCTGTGAAAGAACGAGCAGGTGGTCGGTCTGACGGAAAGAAGCTGTAGCTTCAAGATACTGACTCAGAGCTTTTCCAACATCTAAGGGATAAACACTGGAATCCTCGGTAGATCTAAACGTTGGAAGAGCAATCTCCTGATTGTCATGAAACACAGATGCCACTTTGGGGTTTGAACCCAACATAGGAATTAAAAAGTTTAGAAATGGCTCCTTGCATCCCTGAGAGCTGATTTCAGAGACCCTCTTGGCCGATGTTATAGCCACCAAGAAGACAACTATTAGAGAGAGTCATTTGACAGAAGATTGATCTTCATGTTCCAACTCTCTACCTAAGAAAAAATCCAGGACAAGGGGAAGATCCCAATTAGAAAAACTTGGCTCTGAGGTCTGAGCCTTATTGCTCCTCTGAAAAACTAGTGAGTAAGAGGGTGTCTAGCCCAGGAAACACCCGTAAAGGCAGAGATTACAGCGATTTGGACTCGCAGCGAGCTGACTGACAATGAGAGATCCAATCCTGATTGTAAGAAGCCCAGGATATCATGTATCTTTGGGTTATTGCAAGAACCTGCAGTGGAAGAGGTGTAGTCTGAAAACGTTTTCCAAATCCTGTGGTAGACCCTGTTGGTGCCTGTTCTTCTGGCATTTAATATTGTGGAGATGGCCCTACTTGGACAGCCTAGGGCCTCCAACCTTCCCCTCTCAAGAACCAGATCATCAGATGTAGATGGGCCGGGCATGGATGTAGAAATGCCCCTTGTGATAGGAGATCTGGTCTGGAGGGTAGAGGAACTGGGTCCCGGAAGAAGAGTTGCATCAGCAGTGGAAACCATGGCTTGTTTGGCCAGTACGGGACTATTGCCACTATCTCTGCTTCTTCCATCCTGAGCCTCGACAAAAAACGGAGAATGACAGGAACTGGGGGAAAGGCATAGGCCCTGTAGAACCGCCAATGGTCTGTCAGAGCATCTACCCAAAAGCCTGGGGATACCAAGACCTCGTGTAGTATCTCTCTAGTCTGAAGTTGCATGGGGAGGCGAACAAGTCTACTTCCGGAATGACTCCTAGGGACAGGACCCACCTGAAGACTTCGGGGGGGGGGAAGTCCACTCGTTGTCCAGAGAAACTCTCAACAGAAAATCTGCCTGAACGTTCGGGACTCCAGGGAGATAGACAGCTGTCAGGTTGGCCAGGTTTTTCTGGGCCCAGATCATGATGGGCTCTATTTCCTTTGACAGGGAGAGACTGCGAGTACCCCCTGTCTCTTGATGTATGCGACTGCCGTTGTGTTGTCCAGTCTTAGGAGGACTGAGTCTCCTGCTGTTAAGTGGTGAAAGGCCTGCAGAGCGCAGAACGCTGCCCAGAGTTCCAGAACATTGGAGACTATCCTGTGAGAGGGAAAATTCCATATGCCTTGGGCTACTTCTGTCAGCCCCTGTTGCTGGCATCTGTAGTGATGGTGACCCAAGACACAGGTGCGATGGAGTGACAATTGAGGAGGTTCCTCTGTTGTAGCCACCAAGGAAAGCTCTCCCGCATGGATGAGGTTATTTGGATAAAGTGATCCCGAAGCCCTGGATTATACTGCTGGAGGAAACCCTTCTGGAAGGGCCGAATTTTCCACTGAGCCCACTTTACCATGGGTGTTGTTGCCACCATGGTGCCAATGAACTTTAGGCATTGAGAGGCTTGGAGATGAGGACGACATTGCAAGCCAAACTCTGTCCCGGATCACTGGGATTTTTCCAGGGGTAACAAGATGGTGCTCTTGATAGCGTTGAAGTGTGCCCCGAGGAATATCAGGGACTGCGTAGGATCCAGATGGCTCTTTTACAGATTCAGAAGCCAACCAAACTTGATTAGAGTGGAGATGACCTGGGATCTGTGGATTAGCAACTGCTCCTTGCCCCGAGACAACAGCAGGTCATCTAGATAGTGATACAGACGATTACCTCTGGTCCTGATCAGAGCCACGACAGCCAACAAGTTTTGAAAACACACAAGGCGATGTTGTAAGCCCGAAGGGGAGACAGGTGAACTGCAGACGGATTTGATCGACAGCAAAGCAAAGGTATTTCTGGAATTCTGACGCTATCGGAACATGGAAGTAGGCGTCCTTCAGGTCTATAGAGACAAGCCAATCGCCTGTTTGGATTGCTTGACTGATCATGAGTAGTGTCTCCATCTGGAACTTCTCCTTCTAGATAAAAGAATTCAAGTGGGTTAGGTCTATAACTGGCCTCCAGGAGACGTTTTTCTTCAACACCATGAAGAGGGGCGAGTAGACCCCTTAAAACCTTTTGTCATCTGGAACTGGAATTGCAGCGCCCTGAGCCACAAGAGAGACAGGAGAATTCGCTGTTTCTCTTCCAAGAGAGGCAAGGATGCCGACTCGCTCTGTTTTAGGCAGGTGCAATATCATAAAGACTTAGGGGATTCTTGTCCACCAGAAGATGCCCCTTTTGAAAACTTCTGGCCTGAAGGCTGTTTTTTCTTCCAGGTCTTCTTGAACTCACGGCCAGGCCTATAGTAGCGAACATTCCTTGCTCGATCTGAACTTTGCCTGGGCTGTGTTCTCTTCTGGTTTAGCAGACGGCGATCCTGGGGAAGGAACCCCGACTTGCCCCCTGTGGCACGGGTGATGGCACTGTCCGATATGTTCCCAAAGAGGGACGAACCCCCAAATGGAATCCTGCACCATGCCTGCTTGGAGGCAGGGTCAGCTACCCATGGGCGCAGCCACAAGGCACGCTTAGCCGTGACAGATGTCAGCATGATCCGAGCCACCAGGCGAATTATGTCTAGGGAAGCCCCACGAGAAAAGCCAACGTCAACCTTAGCCCATGAATAGGTGAGCTCCTGGCCAGTTCTTCCGAGATGCTCCTCAGAGAAGCATCTACGTCATCTGCCCAGAGTTCCATCGCTTTAGAAAGGGCTGCGAGAGCTAGAGCTGGTTTGCAGGTCATACCCGCTGTAATGTAGATCCGCTTGAGGTCGGTATAAATTTTCCACTCCAGGCAATCCCTAAAGGAAACAGTATCCTCCAATGGGAGTGTGACGTGCCTCACCATCCTCATTAGGGCTGAGTCAATGAGAGGAGCCGACTCCAGGTGTTTTACATCCTTGCTTTTAAATGGGTACATTTTTGATACCTTCATTAACAGGCAATTCTTCCTTTCAACACCACCCCATTTGTCGGTAATTATTGCGCTGAGTTCACCCAAAAAGGAGAAATTAGGGTGTTTTTTTTTTAGGTGTTTAAAATATTTCCTCTGTTTGGAGGGTGCCTCCACTGGCTCTTCCATCTCAAAGCTTCTTTGACAGCTTTTGACCAGCTGTGGTACTAGGGCAAATTCAAAACCTGCACCAGGGTCATCTACCTCCACCTCACTGTCTGAGGCTTCAATTGAGGAATGGCTCGGCTGTGAAGGGCCTGGAGCCTTGAGATCATCCCTAATAGGGACGGACATAGTGTCGCCAGCAGGGTTGTGGGTATGACCAGAATTCCCTTTACTCAGGGACTCATGGACCACCTTTCTGACCAGTGCTTCCACTTGTTGGTCTCCACCCTCTCTTTCCTATGCGACTTTAGAAAAGCATCTCTTGCAGAGCGATTTTCCTTCAGGAACCTGGGCCCCGCATACCCAGCAGGCTTTCCTCACAGAGCGGCTGGAGTGGCGGTGAGAGTGACGCCCAGAGGTGGTTTTAGACTCCTATCTGTGGTACCTAGATCTAAAGGAAGATCTGACATCTGGACCTTGAAGAGGATTGACAACGTTGAGACCTAGGACGGTCTTTGCCGTGCTTTGGTGTTCAGACCTAGAAGAGCTGAGTGAAAAAGAAAGGGTTAAGAGCTCCTGAATAAGTGAACCCAAGCATCACAGGTAGAAAATAAATAAATCCTACCTGCAGCGCAAGGGTTGGCCACAAGAGGGCGGTGACAGATCCATGGCAAGGCAGTTTGAAAGTGAAATGAATCATTAAAGCCTTATGAGAAACAGGAGTGACAACAGGCATGAGAGAGCACATAACACAACATAGCCAGCACCCAGGGAGCCTGCAGCAAACAATTTACCTTGTAAACCAGAGCCCAGTGCCTGGGTAAATACCGCATAAGCCTGCAAGTCATCCCAAGTAATAGCTGCTTTGACAGCTATTTAAATCTGCCACCGTTAACGATGTCACCGCCCCATAGCGGTTGCCATCCGGTGGCGGCCAATCGCATGCGCGACCGCCGCCGCCATTTTGGCGAAACTGCGCCTGCACGAACCAAGCACGGAATCTTCGTTTGCGGCTTGCGGATGCGCAGCGACTTCCTGAAACGGCGAGCTGGAACGCAGCTGCGCTCCAGCCGCCATGGCCACTCACTGGAGCTTGATAGAAAATAAGGAGACACACAAAACACAGAGATACGGCTGCCATATAAAAGGAATATCTTTGTACATTACCACCACCACGGCACGATCCGGACCAGAACCTGGGACTGGGGAGCTGTTCGCTCGACCCACCGCACGATCGGGCGTTTACAAAGCCTCCTGCTAATAGCTGGGACGTTTGGCCATATTGCCGCTTGCCTGCCAATGGCCAGGTTAGTAAGCTCTTCATGGTATCACATCATATCGCCCATGTCCACCTGCTAATAGCTAGAATTGCTGGACTGCAGAGAGGATCACCGCTAACCACCAACGTATCGCCGTGCACACCGCCAGGCCTGGATTACAGAAAAACTTAATGAAAAGGTAAGACTATATCTTGGTCCTAAGAGGAGGACAAAAAAGGAACACGGCCTCTGGCCCAGAGCAAAGATTTATGGGATAAGGGTCCTATGAGGTATGAGGGGCGGGATTAACCCACACGTAGGCTGCCATGGAGTCTGTCAGGAAAAACTGTTTTGTGCTTTAAAAAAAACAAAACAGTAAAGTTAGCCCAATGTTTTTGCATAATGTGAAAGATGAAGTTACGCTGAGTAAATAGATACCTAACATGTCACCCTTCAAAATTGCACACGCTCGTGAAATGGCGCCAAACTTCGCTACTTAAAAATCCCCATAGGCGACGCTTTAAATATTTTTACTGGTTACATGTTTTTAGTTACAGAGGAGGTCTAGGGCCAAAATGATTGCTCTCGCTCTATCGTTCGCAGCGATACCTCACATGTGTGGTTTGAACACCGTTTTCATATGTAGGCGGGACTTATGTATGCGTTCGCTTCTGTATGTGAGCACACGGGGACAGGGGCGCTTTAAAAAAAAATTTTTTTTTTTTTTTATTGTTTATTTTAGTTTGACACGTTTCCCCCCCCCCCCCCCAAATTTTTTTTTATCACTTTTTTCCTATTACAAGGAATGTAAACATCCCTTGTAATAGGAATATGGCATGACAGATCCTCTTTACAGTGAGATATGGGGTCAATAAGACCCCACATCTCACCTCTAGGCTCGGAAGCCAGAAATAAAAAATAAAAAAATGATACTGGCTTCGATCGTAGCGGTGAGTCGGTAGAAGCACCGAAGGGTGGCGGGAGGGGGGAACGTCCCCTCTCGCCTCCCGCAAGAACGATCTAGCGGCAGAACAGCCACTATGATCATTCTTATGGTGTAGGGAATCGCAGGCTGAAAAGGCTGATATCTGAATGATGCCTGTAGCTGGAGGCATCATTCAGATATCCCCGCACAAAGTCAAGGACGTCATATGGCAGCCAGCGGGCGGGAAGTGGTTAAAACGCATTTTTTTTTTAACACAAAGTTGTCCATTTATACAATATTTTTAACTGACACCCCAAAATAGATTCTCCTACTTCTCCTGAGTACAGTGATACCACATGTGTGAGACTTCCACAGCCTGGCCACATACAGAGGCCGAGTACAGCCGAGTACAACTGAGTACAACTGAGTATGGCTGAGTATGGCTGAGTATCGCCGAGTATGGCTGGGTATCGCCGAGTATGGCTGGGTATCGCCGAGTATGGCTGGGTATCGCCGAGTATGGCTTGGTATCGCCGAGTATGGCTGGGTATTGCAGAGTATGGCAGGGTATCACCGCGTATTGAAGAGTATGGCTGGGTATTGCAGATTAAGGCTGGGTATTGCAGAGTATGGCAGGGTATTGCAGAGTATGGCAGGGTATTGCAGAGTATGGCAGGGTATTGCAGAGTATTGCAGCGTATGGCAGGGTATCGCAGAGAATTGCAGGGTGTTGCAGAGTGTTGCAGAGTATTGCAGAGTGTTGCAGAGTGTTGCAGAGTGTTGCAGAGTATTGCAGGGTATTGAAGAGTATGGCAGGGTATGGCAGGGTATTGCAGGGTATGGCAGAGTATGACAGGGTATTGCAGAGTATTGCAGGGTATTGCAGATTGTTTCAGAGTATTGCAGGGTATTGAAGAGTGTTTCAGAGTATTGCAGGTAATTGAAGAGTGTTTCAGAGTATTGCAGGGTATTGAAGAGTGTTTCAGAGTATTGCAGGGTATTGAAGAGTGTTTCAGAGTATTGCAGGGTATTGAAGAGTGTTGCAGAGTATTGCAGGGTATTGAAGAGTGTTGCAGAGTATTGCAGGGTATTGCAGGGTATGGCAGGGTATTGCAGAGTATTTGAGGGATGGCTGAGCATGGTGGATGGATCTCTCCCCCTCTCCTACTGTACCGATCGGTACAGAGAGGGGAGAGAGGAACCGGCATCATGACATGATGCTGGTTTGTTTATAACGGTGGTAAACGGTCGCTATCATTTACCGTGATGCGCTGGATTCTTTGGACCCGGCGGTCATGGACACTCCCGTGTGCGCGTCCCAGCTGGCGCGCAGGAGCGCGATTCTGGGAGGACGTCCATGTACGCCCTCCCAGAATTAACAAACCGTCCTGTAGCCGTCTTTCGGCTATGGGTCGGTTGTTAAGTGGCTAAGGGGTGTGTCAGGGGGCGTGTCCCATGCCTACATATGTTTGCTAGTAGGTGTCCCTCATTCGCATCTCAAAATGTTGGGAGGTATGCCCATGGGCTAAATGCCTAGTGTGCAAGTAGCCATGCATTCACTATATTTGGCCTCCCACAGTACACAGGACATGGAAATATAATTATTTTAGTAAATATAAACTGCTAAATATCTTTTCTCATCAGCAGTATATAGCAGTCTTGTGACTTCTATCAGTGTCCAGCCGAGCACTGGTCAAAGCTTGTAGGAGGAATCTTCATTCTCCTTTGACTGTCCTATGAGGCTGCAGGACCCCTGACCCTCTGTCTGGACAGTGCTGATTGTCTCTGTGCTGATCACATGTACCCTCCCAAGAAAAGAAAAAAAAAACTCTCTAGCAATACACACCAAACTGAGCATGTGCAGAGTGCCCCCAAGCCTTTGTTCTATCAGGAGATGGATTGAGGCAGTGGAAAAAGAGGAGGATCAGAGAAGACAGGATCAAATAGCCTTCTTATACAATGTGCACAATTAACCCCTTAGTTTCCACAGTGAGTATAACAAGCATGCTTTATTGCATATACAGACTGATTTTACTGTTGTGGGTTTAGTAACGCATTTGAGGTGAACTATAGACAGCTTAAGATTTGGTTGAAATAGATATATGTTCTATCTGCCAAAATAGTTATATGTTTGACTTTTGTGACGTGTTCTTTGCTAAACAGTAAAATCCCTATGTGATTTCCTAGCTTAAACAATAGGTCTTCCTATCAGTGATGAGCTCAGGCATGTTGAAACTAGAATCACGGAGCCACGTGCAGGGCGGGGGAATCCTCCCGCCACAAATGATTTGCCTAGTACAGGTGACAGCTTCCTGGTGAGCTTGCACACGTGGATTTGGATCCTAATCCCAACACGCCCCGAGCTCATCACTGCCTCCTAGCTGAGCTCTCTGCTCACAGAATACAGAAGATGTTAATTCATTGTCCAAAGAGGAGGCTGCAGACAGACCGGGGACATTAAAAGCTACATTTCTGTACCAGGAAGATGAATTGCTTATTTCGGGAACTATTTGCATCACAAGTCTGGCTGTGAAGAGTGCAAAAATAAGTAAAATCTAGCTGGGCTATACAGAACTAAAGACTTAGGCAGCTAAACCAGTAAACATATACAGTATGTATTTTACTAATGTATCTGGATGTTTGGCTAGAGTTTGGCGCTGATGCAGCAGCAAAGTTGGCTCTGCCTTACATGAAAGAGTTATATGGCATCCCCGTGATCACTTTACGCTTGAAATAAGCGATACAACATATAGAAAATACTGCCTGCAGTGGCTAACGAAAGAGTTGAACAACATAAGACATGAGACTTGTGGTTTGCAAACAGGAAGGAAGAGACAAGCGCAATACCACCACTGCAAGATGAACACTCAATTCAACATACTGACTTACATCATCTGATGTCTGAAATCAACTATTACAATCATTTTTAACTGATCCTGATTTTCAAGAGCGATTTTCAGAATTTGTCCTTTTTTTGTTTTGTTTTCAGCTTCGTTAGTATTGTTCACCGGCAAATAAAATGCTTCTTTGTGTTTGGTACCAACTTTAACCACTAGAAAAGGGGCTTTCATATAAAAGTGATCTGGGTGAACCCCCAAATAATTTTTTGGGGCTCTGAATGTGTCCTCACACTCCACCCCTACTCTAAATTGATAACTAGCTTTTAAAGCGTTGCCTATGCGTTGTAAAAACAAGCCAAATCAGTGTATATCATTTAGTCTGTATGAAAGTTATAGAGTCTACAAACTATTTGAAAATTGATCAGTCCTTATGTACTGACAGCCTATCTCATTTCTTGAGGCCCTAAAATACAGTACAAATACCCCCCAAATGACCCCTTTTTGGAAAGTAGACTGTCTAAGGTATTTAGTAAGAGTCATGGTGAGTTTTTTGAAGATGTAATTTTTTTGTCACAATTTTGGGGAAAATAAAGAAATTAAATAAAATTTTTTTTTTTTTTACACATTTGTTTTAAAATACTGCTGCCAGTGCAGCTCAGTGTCATCATATGATTGGTGTAATGGTGATCAGGGATACTGACTAGTGACAGTATGAAAAAAAAATTACCGTATTTATCTTAAAATCAGGGGGAAATCGTGGGTGCGTGTTATACGCCGATACCCACTGATCCCGGCGATCTCCGCTGACTGAGCGGAGCGCAGCGATCGCCGCCGAGATACACATAGCCGAGTGTACTCGGCTATACTCGGCTTTTCTCGGCTCTGCTCACAGTCACGCCCAGTCCCGCCATTGGACCTGTGATATGTCCATCATAGGGCGGGACTCGGCGTGACTGTGAGCGGAGCCGAGAAAAGCCGAGTATAGCTGAGTACACTCGGCTATGTGTATCTCGGCGGCGGCTCCGCCCAGTCCCTGCGTCTCTGCGTTCCCTGCGTTCTCGGCGGCGTTCGCCCCGCTCCGCCTAGTCTCTGCGGCGATCTCGGCGGCGCCAATTTTGAAAACTGGGGCAAGGCTGCACTTAGCAAAGGCTGCACTGGACACTGGGCAAAGCTACACTGGGCAAAGGCTGCACTGGACAAAGCTGCACTGGACACTGGGCAAAGGCTGCACTGGGCAAAGGCTGCACTGGACACTGGGCAAAGCTGCACTGGACACTGGGCAAAGGCTGCACTGGACAAAGCTGCACTGGACACTGAGCAAAGCTGCACTGGGCAAAGGCTGCACTGGACACTGGGCAAAGGCTGCAATGGACACTGCTGACAAGGCTGCAACGGACACTGGTAAGGCTGCATTTAAATGTAAGGTTTTTTTTTTCCTTAAACTTCCCTCCTAAAAGTTTTTTTCCCTAAAATTCCCTCCTAAACTTGGGGTGCGTGTTATACGCCGGTGCGTGTTATACGCCGATAAATACGGTATATAATTTTTATTATTATTTTTTAACTTTTTTCTTTATTTTAACATATTTTTCTTTTTCTTTGTTTTACACATATTCATCAGAGTAGTTCAGTGTCACCATAAGGACACTGTACTACTTTGGATGGGAAGGGTGGACAGGGATTATTTTTTTACACTGTTAGGCTTCATGCCCACTGACGTTTTTACAGCTGCGTTTTTTACAGCTTAAAAACACCTGTCCATGTTATTGTAAATTTTTTATTTATTTTTTTTTTGAAAAAAAAAACAAAAAACGTCGGAGCTAAAAAACGCGACCACGCGTTAGTGCGCGTTTTTGCGCGTTTTTTGACGCTTTGCATTTTTTTCTGCCTAACTCCGACGCTGAGGAACGCACTGGTCCTGGTTTTTTTTTACAGCTTAAAAACGTCTATGCTATTTGCAGCTCAAAAACGTCTAGGTGGGCATGAAGCTATAGACTAACATGGACAGGCTTTTTTAAGCTGTAAAAAACGCTCAAAAACGCGGCTGTAAAAACGTCCGTGGGCATGAGGCCTTATAGCTTATAACAGTGATGATCACTATTATAAGCAATAATTAACTGTCATGAATGGCTTTCCATTCATGGCAGCTTGCTTACTGTTGACATGTTATGGTTGGCTACAGCCAATCACATGGTACATGGTGCTGTTATTGGCCCAGGTACTATGTGATAGCTGTGGGCCAATCACAGCATCACAATACAGTCATGAATAGAAGCCATTCATGACTATTTTGCTGACATTGTAATCATGTGATTGCTATGACCAATTATAGCGAACACATGATACTCCAGCCACTCACAGCAGCAAGGTACAGAGCGCTATGATCCCTGTGTCCGCCAGACAGAGTGGTCATGGGCAGGGCAGGACTTAGGGTGGTGGGGGCCACTGGGCTTGAGTCACTTTTGGGCCCTACCTTCTATACATTACAAAAAATGGGCGTGGTTCACGCAAAATAGTGGGCGTGGCTCAAATGGGCGTGGTTTGGAAGGGGTGTGAACGGGGCCCATGGGCTTGAGCCCAGTCAAGCCCAATGGTAAGTCCGGCCCTGGTCATGGGATCATGCCGCTGCACACCCCAAGGGTGTATTAGTATGTCACCTAGCCTGGCTGTGGGCAGGTGGCAAGCAGTTAAAGTCCACTAATTAATTCAGGTGTGTATAACAAAGACCTGTGCTGCAGCGCTGAGAAACAGCCAGTAATTATTCAATTGTCTTTCCTGCAACCTGTGCATGAAAAATCACTGTCACTCAATTCCCCCATCACCACAGTACTATTGTGTTCTGCCAGTGTAGAGCCTTCCCATCCCACAGAACACAATGATTACTGCTAGCGCCCATAGCCTTTGGCAGTAATATTGTGCAACATATCAGACAGGCTGGTTGTACTGAAATCAATCGATGGGTTGACTTCAGTACAACTAGTCTGCCCATACATAGATCGAATCACTGCTGAACCAGCCGAGATTCGATCCATCTATGGCAGGCTTAAATGGCAAAATATCAAGTCTGATTGCCACAATGTATAGTCTGAATACAACATATGACCAAAACCTTTCTGCCAACATCCATCTAAGAAGAAACAGTCCCCACATCTGGTTTAGTTTTATATATAGCAACAAAAAAGTATATGTACATTTTTAAAAGTTGTTTTGTAAGGTGATTGCAGGCTTTAGCTCAGATTACAACATAGCCCTAATAGCTTTATTTATAGTAATGGTGCGCATGTGGGCTTTATTTCAGATTATTTTCTTTCAAATTAAAAGATAAGATATAATAACAGCAGGAAGTAGGGTTTGGAAATACACATTTCCACACTGACGGCTTATTGCAAATTATACCAGAATGTCAGGATGTCAGGACCAGAATAAGCGATTCCTTTTTTTTTTTTTTTTTTTTTTGCTGCATATATGTCACTGATTATCATTTAGAAAAAAAATATATATATATTATGGATATATAATTGAAAACACTTTATGAGAGAGACAGCAGTGCTAAGAAGTCCCAGATACACTGGGCTGGCAATGCATAGTATTCTCTGCACTGTGAACTCTGCCTGTAAGGTGGAGTAAGGATCCTAGGAGCACTAGGTCCTCCTAAGTATGTGGGTTGCTAAGCTTTTCATTTCATGAAATGTAAATATAATAAATGTTTTACTTTTTTCTTTACACAGTATTCATACTCACTGTGCATATTATAAAACCATTTTGTCCAATCTAGATCATATGATGGCTTTACCTATCTCTTGAATGTAATTATGTCCACATAGGAACAATTTTGTTTGGTAACATCGAAAGTCAATTCTGCTATGATTACCAAGCGCTCATATTCCTGATGCGCACATTTGATATATTCCTTCTACATGGAATATGAAAATATTGCACAAATAAACACACCCACTGCATGGGATTTCCCAAGATCATTCTTTCTAGTTCAGTCAGTACATATAAGAGCAGCCACACCTCACCTCTGACTGAGATGTGGAGCCTGGATCTTCACCATCTTCTGATGACTCCAAGTCGATGGGAGGGGTAACAGCCTGATTAAACAGAGAACACAATTACAAGCTAAACATTACAATAGTATATAACAGAATTCTAATTTTTCGCTGCTCGCATTAGGCGAGTGGAAATAAGCTAAGGGCGAGTATGAAGCTGCATCGAAGGGGGGAGAGCGGGTGCCGCCGACAGGTGGGTTTGAACGGGAGCCGATTCTCCTCCCAGCCTCCGCCCCCTGTCATTCTCTTAGCAGGGCCTTGCATACAGCAGAAGTCGGCAAAGAACTAGATGAGGTGGGGGCGGGGCGGGACAGGGGGGACCTGCCAAAGTTTGCTTTTTTTTATTAACAAGCTGGTGATTGGTTGTTTGGATCGCCTAGCAACCAATCACCAGCTTGTTAATAGGATAAGGTAACTTTGGCAGCTTTCGCTCCCCTGTCCATTACTGTGCTCCGCTGTAAGTCTCTCTGCATCCTAAATCAGTGAAAGTGTCATTCATTGGTTTTATTTTTTTTAATGCTATATTTAATATAGCATTAAAGCATTTACTTAACAATGAAGTAATGATGTATACAGTGCCTATAGTAGCCAATCATATCTTATCCTTATTTTATTTATCACAGTAACCTTATTCTGCATACAACATTTAACAGTGTAATTTCATGAGATAATTTACGAGGGCGTGTTTAGGGATGAAATTAGGGGTGGGGCAGGGTAGGGCCTGGGTGGGGCAGCTGGTGGCGAGCAACTCGTAAGGCCTGGCTAGTAGCTCAGGACTTGAAATTTTGAGCCCTTGTATATAATATATAAAACCAATATTTGATTCTGGGTAAGAACCCCAGGAATGTCAATTCTAAAAAAATTATATCTCTGCACAGCCAAGGCATTATTTATTTCAAAGATTTCAAAGTCAAGATAAGCCTCCTGCAATTTCTATATTTGCCCTTTCTGTTAAGGCCACACCAAAGGTGAACTTGGAAGTGGACTTCATAGTTATTGGTTTGTTGCAGTGGTCTCCAAACTGCGGCCCAAAGGCCAGATGCGGCTCTTTGTTATCCTTTATCCGGCACTTGGGGCATTATTCTTCCCAATGTTATGTAGCACTATTTCTTCCACTGGTGGTTGGGCATTATTCTTCCCACTAATATCAATGACGGGACGTTACTCCTCTTCCTACTGACCACCATCCCTGAGGCAATGTTTATTCTCACTGATGCTGGGCCTGAGACATTTTCTAGCCCCACTGGCCACAGTAAGTCCCCCCTAGAGTCTGAAGGACAGAAAACTGGCCCTTTATTTGAAAAGTTGAGACCCCTGATTTATTGTATAATAAAGGGAAGACACAAAGTTTACCTCAGCTCAGCTGGCCATACATCAGCAGAATTTTGTTTTAAAAATGTATTTTTAAGAAAATTTATTTGATTTTCTAAAGGTTAGTAGAGATTAATTGACATTTGTTTTCGACTGTAGCATCGAGAAAATTTGAAGACTTTTTTTTTGAACTAATGAATTTCTAACAGTGAACGTGGTATTCGTTCAAGCCAAATAAAACCATGAAACCACCTGCATAGCCCTCCGTTAGAGTACCAATATGACAATGAAAAAAATCATAACAATTAAGTTTCTAGCTAAAGGCTTCATGTACACTGGCAGCTCCTAATCTTGAGTTTAGGGGCTTTTGGTATTTGTTTCTGCTGATCAGAACAGAGCACGTGGATGGAGCGTATACCCAGGACCCACAGAAAGCCCTAAAGGAATTTCATAAATTTTTTGGTAACCTGCAGTATATTATCAGAAATTTGTACTGACTCTGGCCCCATCTAGAGTCATTTTTCAACACCATAAGAGCAGGTCTATCTCTCGACTTTAATATGAATACAGCCTTCATTTTGATCAATCCCAAACTGGGTAAGGACCAGGGGGAGGTCGAGAACTATTACTATTAACTAAAAGCCTGGCAGATTGACTCTCTTCCTTCATCAACACTTATATTCATAGGGATCAGTTGGGATTTATCCCTGGCAGGCAAGGCCTGGATCAGGTCAGAGGAGCAGTCAATGTTATCTCTTTGCTTCAGTCCAGGTGGGCAGGGGCACACCCCCAAGGAGGGGTTACTGCTCCCTAGAGACCTTTAAAAGACGTTTGATTCTGTTTCGTGGCTGTACCTGTTTGAGCTCCTTGGGACCTGGGGATTTGTTTCTGACTTCCTTAACATTTTGATGCTCTATGCGAACCCTGTGACAAAGGTCAGGCCCCATGGTTACCACTCAGAACCCATCCAGATATCTAGAGAAAATAGAAAGCAGTGCCCCTCTGTCCTCTATGATTTTTTTCTATATCTATTGAAACCCTGGCAATAGCTATTCGGTCAGACTCTAACATCCAAGGGGTGGTTTGTGGGAATCAAACCCACAAGTGCGGTCTTTTCGCAGATGATTTGCTCTTATTTATGACATCCCCTTTAATATCTCTGCCTAATATTACTCAACTCTTGAATGACCTGGAACAATCTCAGACCTTAAGATCAATGCCCACTGTGACAGAACCGCTTGGGCACCCTGCTTAGGTGCTTCCTTCTGCCAAACAGTGCCACCTACCCTCCAAACTGTTCAAAGGAGACCAAAGGCTAATACTAGACCTTTTTACCCCAACCATCATACACAGACAAGATGTGAGATAAAATCCAATGGAATGACTCTCTTATTGAAACTCAGACACATATTTTATACCCCACAGGAGGATATTCCCCTCCTGATCATATTACCCTAACAATACAAACTGTAAACAGGAATATAATTAACATAGCTAAACAACAGCCAACATATACTATAAACGGTAAGTTAATTAAACAACTAGCCTTGATTAGTCAGGGAGTGACCAGACCATCCGGCAACAAAGTACATTACACATTATCATAAATATACATACAGAACTGATCAGACAGACAGAAACAATAGAACAATGGGACTGCACAACGAGGAGGCACATAATGGGGAAATGATACAATGGGATAAAGACACATAGCACCTTACACAAAAATATAGCAGGAGACCTCAAGAATCAGGTTTCTTTGAGCTGATGACATTAACATCTGCTCTGAGTATCACAATTTAAAGTATTCATTGCTGGTAATGGGGCATCTAGACCCTAAATATGGATCCCGGGCCTAGATTCCCAGAGTATGTGTGTTTTGGGAAGACATAAACTTGCATCAGAAACAAGACTACTCCAAGGGTCCCTCAGGCACACCCACCCCCAAAGAGTAGTGCTCCCTCTCAAGCCAGGGCCCGAAGTCAGTGAGCAAGAGGTTAGCCTGCAGTCCCCTCCAAAAGCCTCTGTCCCAGTTGAGTCTGTCACACCCAAAAATTGGTGGCAATGAACATAAACCTTCCCATGTCGCAGGTGTCCCACTTGCAATCTGCTTTCCCATTTGTATGGAAAACTGGTTTTGTCCAATACCTGGGCATTCATCTTGTGCCTTTGATTACTTCTTTATACCAAGTGCATTATCCACCCCTTTACAAAACGCTTGAGGAAGACCTGCGAGGGGGGACGGCTCATGACCTGTCCTGGCTGGGCAAATTCCATTCTATCAAGATAGACTGTCAAAAAAGGTCTTATTTGCTCACAGACTGAAGGGAGGCCTCGGACCTCTGAACCTAACGCTATATTAACAGGCCACCCAGGTGGCTTAGTTCTATGGTTTATTCCTGCAAAGAAAAACAAGACTGGCTCGCTATGGAAAGACATGCAGTAAACTCAGCCCTTCTGGATTTCATCAAATGGCAGCCTGAGAAACGACGCCCGCCTATCTTGGCTCCTACTCTTTATAATTCTCTGGCTGAATGGGTCAGGGTACAGAACAACACAAACCTTGTTTCCTCTCTTCACCTGCTAGCTCACCTCTTTACGAAGTCCCACCTTCCCACCTGGCCAGGACCCAGAAGCTTTTCAATGGTGGCTAAACAAAAGTCTTTATAGAATAGGTCACTTTATGATGCCTAGGGGCCCATTTATATGACAACATTGACGAGCAGAACTAAAAATGCCTCCATCGGAGACCTTTCAGTTTTATCAGATCTCTAATTTTTTACGCTCCCTGAGAACCAAGGTTACTCAAGACTCCGAGGTAACTCCATATGAGAGTATACTATAGAACCGCAGATAAACTTCCTTATATGAGGAGTAGGATTTGGGTCTAACTTCTGAGAAGGAACCTGAACATTGGCATAACTGTTTTCAATTAACATACAAGGATATTCTGAATGTATATCAAATACACTAAAAACAAATAATTAATACTTAAATCAGTGCTAAGATAATCCACTTCTCAAATGAATGTGCATGACAAAAGAATCCACCGTAAAAAAACAAAAATTACATTTTAAATTAACAAACGTCCAAAGCAATAAAAAAATATCCAATAAAGTTTTGTCTAAAATTTTCCTCCACCAAGTATTTCTTCCCAGGTGATACTGGGAATACTGATGGAAAATTTTAGGCAACAATCCATTGAATCTTGTATTCCTTAGGACATTTGTTGAATATTTTACATTCATTTATTCACAGTGGATTTTCTCATACACATTCATTTGAGGAGTGAATTATGTTAGCACAGTTTTTGTTTTTTTATTAATTATCTGTTTTCGGCACTGTATTTTATATTCACTTTGTGGACTGTTTATATCCACAAATGGGAATTACTGATTATTTTTGTTTATAGCACAAAACAATTGTAGTTGGATTTATGGTATGCTCTATGTCTTTTCTCTGTAATAAAGTTTCCTGTTTCCTGTATGCAGCTAAGCAGCAAAACCCATGTGGACTGTGCATTGTCTGTTCTGTAAAGCTCTATGCAAAATTTCTAATAGCTTATGGGCCCAAGAATCCCCCAGACACCCAGAGAAAAGCTGAGAGCCCAGTCATAGACCAGTCATAGCCAGCTACAGCAGGTAGGTGCAAGATAAAGCAACAGCAAGAAGACTGCAAAAGAATAAAAGAAAATGGCCAGTATCACAGCTACAACAGAGCTTTCATTTGCAAATTTGACAAATCAGAACTACCAGTCTTGGAATTTCAAGGTGAAAATGCTGTTAATAAGCGAAAGTAAGTGGAAATGTATAAATTAAGTCAGGCCAGAACATCCTTCAGATGAGTGGATAGAAAAAGACCAAAATGTTCAGAGCACAATCTCTCTTGGCAGAGAAGATGATCAAATCATACATATATGTGAAACTGCTAAAGAAATGCGGGGAACATTACAAAAGGTGCCTAAAAGAGCTAATCTCAGCAATAAACTGTATTTGATTAGAAAGCTTTACCAAACCAAGCTGATGAAAGGCCAGAATATGCAGGATTACATAAGGCACATCTTGGAAATGACTGAACGCCTGAGAGGTATAGAAGAAGAAAAAAGATTTTCATGTTGCAGTACTATTACTAAGCGGCATACCAGAAAGTTATAAAACACTAGATGCACATCCAGATGATGAACGGACATTGGAGAAAGTTAAGTGCAGGCTTGCGGATGCATATAAGCGTAAAACAGAAAGCATTACTAGTGACTGTGCTTCTGTCGCAGAGTCTGCTTTAAAGACAAAAAATAGGAACAAAAACAGTAACATGCAACTAGAAACACGTGAATGTTTTAAGTGCAAGAAACAAGGTAATTTAAAAGCAGACTGCATAATATGGAAAGCTACCATGCAAAACCAAACTAAACTACAAAAGGCCAAAAGTGTGAAGGACGAAAGTAATTTTGCTTCAGATAATGAATATGTTTCTCAATCCAAAAGTTGCACCTCATCTTTGCAGGCATGGTGTATTGATTCAGGATCTATGAGTCACATGACAAATGACAGAAATTTCTTTATTTACCTTGAACAGAGTAAAACAAAAAAAATCACCACAGCTAATGGGCAAATATTGGAATCAGAAGGAATAGGCGATGGTTTTCTTTACTTTCCTATTTCTCAAAGTGTCACCAGAAAGATACCTGTGAAAAATGTCCACCGTGTCCCTGCTCTTGACACTAATCTTTTGTCAGTGAAGAAGCTCACAAACAATGATGGTTGTGTCGTCACAAAACGGGATCTCTTACTTGCAAAGGCTAAAATTACAGATGAACTGTATCAGCTTAACTGCAATGAGGTGGTTAATACTGCCAAAGAAGAAAAACATTCAAACTGAATTCACACATGGCAGAGATGCCTTGGGTACAGAAATCCTGACATAATAAAGACATTAACTGGGAATGACTATGTAAGTGGAATAAAAATGAGTCCATGTTATCAAATAATGAAATGCACTAGCTGTATAAAAGTAAAAATTACAAGAAAAGCCTTTCCAAAGCAGAGTAACAACAGAGCTAAGAAACAACGTTAATTCAGATCTTTGCGGTCCAATGGCAAAAACCACTCTAGGAAAAAAGAGGTATTTTCTCACTTTTATAGATGATTACTCCAGGTATACTACACTATATCTGTTACACAACAAAAGTGAAGTATCACAGAAACTTGAACAGTATTTGGCTCAAGTAAGCAACAAATATGGCAATATGCTGAGTGTATTGCGCACAGAAAATGGAACTGAATATACAGATGATAACACACAGGCGATTCTAAGAAAGCATGGTGTAATATTTCAAACTACTGTACCATACAGCCCAGAACAAAACAGGGTTGCAGAAAGAATGAACCGTACTGTGAGAGTAGAAGAACCATGCTGTTTTATGTAGATATGCCAACTACATACTGGGGGAAGGCAATTATGACCGTATGCTATCTCCAAAATCAACTAAGAAAACTTCATATGAATTGGAATGGGAAAGCCCTGTATAAAAATGTTTGGAAGCAAAGCCTATGAGCACAGCCCAAAAGAAAAAGTACAAAACTGGATGCTCGCGCAAATGAAGGTGTACTTGTGGGATACAGTGAATCTCAAAAGTGATACAGAATTCTACACCATCAGTAGAAGTGTAATTGTCGATGAAACTTCAGTGTGTTCAAAATTTCATGAACTAACACAAACACTTCAAACTCCACATCAGTGTCACATGAAGATACGCAATAAAGTGACACAGAAGTAGAAATTAACGCAGACAATCCAAATGCTGTAAAACAAACAAGGCCACAAGAGGCTTGAATCAGGAAATCCACCAGAAGCAATAAATGCATCCCAGCCAAACATCTGTCCTAAGTTGCTTGCGTAGCATTAGAACCAGAGCCATATTCATGGGATGAGACGCAAAATTGTCCAACTCATGAAAACCAAAAGTAGATAAGAGCATTTGAGAAAACCACTTACAAGAAACAGATTTATAGAACTGAGATCTGAAATGGGACTAATATAAGGATTAGTTGTCTAGTGGGGCTGTTGGAATACAGAATTGTATTTTGGACAACTACTGTACATCAGCTTGCCAGCAGATTTCTTCTATAACGACACTACTTATGTGCTCTTTTTTCATGATTTGCCTATGATCTGTACGCTGGACTGTTTGATGTCTCTGTACCTAAAATCCCTAATCAGATGCATTGAAAGAAATCATCCCACTTTCCCAAATCTACTAAACCTTGAATCTTGGTACTGTATTCTCATAAAACTCACCACACACATTATTATCTAACTGTGCCATATCCTTTTGATCTACCAACAGCTATGTAGTCCAAGGGCCTGCCTGATTGATTGGTTTATTAAAGTATTGTAAGTTCCTATATAACATAGTTTTGGTAAATATAGGCTCGATCCACATCTATGCATGTTGCATTTGAGAGTTTCTGCAGTGCTTTTTTGCTGTGTTTTCCACATGTTTTACCGCGTTTTATAGCGATTTTGCCGCAATTTGCGTTTTGTGGTTTTTATGCTTTTTTGGGGAGGGGGGAATTTGTTGTTGGGCAGATTTAACAATGCAAATCGTGGTAAAATTGTAGTAAAACGCGGTAAACACGCACTACATGCTTTTCTGCAGCATCTTCATGGAAGTCTATTGAACCAAAAAAGTGAAAAAGCACCGTTTTGCGTTTTTAAAAAGTCACTGACCCTTTCCAAAAAATGCAGACACAAAAATGCATTGATGTGAACATGTTCCATAGGAACTCATAATAAAAAAATGTCCTGCGTTTCTACAAAAAGCAAAAAGCATGAAAAACGCATTTGTGTGAATGGAGCCTTAGGGCCAGTTCACATCACATGCAGTACATTTTTATTCTGCATCAAAAAAGCATGGGAAGTAGGATACAGGGGTTCCAATGGCATAGTTCACACCAGCGCAGTGCGTTCCAGTGCTTTTCAGATCCAGAAAAAAAAGTGCAAGATAATGCTTTTTTCCTGCACAGAACTATGCAGGAATGCAGTAAAAGCATAAAGCGCATACAGGAAAGCATCTGGAAAGGATCTGGAGGACTTTTTTGTGTTGTGAACTGGCCTGTTGATTGAACAAAGAATGCATGGTCAGATTATATGGTGTAAATAGTAAAGTGCTTTACTGTAAACCAGTTAGGCCCTGGAAAACTTCAGTGTACACAGAACTTCCTACAAGATAAATTTTGTTATCTTCAGATGCACCCAGGGCTTTTTTTCTGTTGTAACTCAGCGAAACTCTTTTCTGACGCTGGTCACTTGCTTGCTGCTCACTACTGTTGCTTGTCAATACAGAAGCGCTGCTCTCCTGGCAGCCACTCAAACCCTCACTGCACTGCACATCTCTATATAAGAGCAGACGAGGGAGGGGGGCGGGTCTCTTACTGTAAGTTGTAGCTGATCTAGGGCAGAAGCCCCTCTCTCTGATGCTTTTTAGGTTGGTGGGAGAGGATTTGGGGTGAGAGGAGAACTCTCTAATGGAAGAATGGAAGTAGGGAAAGGGGGGACTGAGCTCAACACTGAAATATGGGGAGAGAGCTTTGTATTGGGGGGGACTTGGGGGTAAACAGTGCACCCCTCAACACTGCACTCTGTACGTAGCACACCCCTCAACCCTGCACTCTGTACACAGCTCAACCCTTGTACTCTCTACACAGCTCATCCCTTAATGTTGCACTTTGTACACAGCTCACTCCTCAACCCTGCACTCTGTATATAGTGCAATCTATGCCCTGCACTCTGTACACAGTGCACCCCACAACCCTGCACTCTGTACATAGGGCACCCCTCAACCCTACACTCTGTATATAGTGCAATCTTCAACCCTGCACTCTGTACACAGTGCACCCCTCAACCCTGCACATTGTACACAGTGCATCCTCAACCCTGCACATTACACGCAGGGCACCCCTCAGCTCTGCACTCTGTACATAGCACACCCCTCAACCCTGCACTCTGTACACAGTGCACCCCCTCAACATTGCACATTGTACACAACGCACACTCAACACTGCATATAATACACAGTACATCTTTCAAGCCTGCCCTCTGTACACAGCACACCCCTCAACCCTGCACTCTGTATATAACGCAACGGTAGGTAAAGATAATCATAAGTGTACCCACACATCCTGATGTCTTGTCCCTGGACCTCCTGGGAGGCTTCCATGTTTTCTCTTTAGTTTCTGTGTTAATGAAGAAGTTCCTGCCGGTTGATGGATCCACATAATATTCCCAGTTATCCCGAACGTCTATAGGAGGATATGTGGGGCTAGGAGGGATTCCATGTGTCCTCTTCAACTCCTCCAGATTGCAGTAGACTGGAGTGTCCTGCATTGTGTTGGCCAAACTCACCTTTATAAAGCAGACAATGTTACATGTTAATTAATATAAAATATATAAGGACATTTTCTCAAAGTGTTTATTTTTACTTTACATGTTATATCATCCCCTGCTCCTCCATATAATGGCACAGATGATACATCCACCACACATTGATATTCACTATATTGTCAAAAGTATTGGGATGCCTGCCTTTACACACACATGAACTTTAATGTCATCCCAGTCTTAGTCCGTAGGGTTCAATATTGAGTAGGCCCATCCTTTGCAGCTATAACTCTTCTCTTCTGGGAAGGTTGTCCTCAAGGTTTAGGAGTGTGTCTATGGGAATGTTTGACCATTCTTCCAGAAGCGCATTTGTGAGGTCAGGCACTGATGTGGACGAGAAGGCCTGGCTCACAGTCTCTGCTCTAATTCATCCCAAAGGTGTTCTATCAAGTTGAGGTCAGAACTCTTTGCAGGCCAGTCAAGTTCCTCCACCCCAAACTCGCTCATCCATGTCTTTACGGACCTTGCTTTGTGCTTTGTGAATCTACCTAGTGGAGATGCAGACAGCAATAAAAACCCAACAGAGGTTCTAACCATTTTACACCCTCTCCAAAAGAATTAAAGATACATTTTGTCTGTAAATACGCTTTCAATACGTCAGCTTTTTTATGTCATGCAAGAGATGGATTCTTCTCACACATGACTTTTCTTCATTGTGTTAGCACCTTTTGCTTCTTCCTCTTTTGCATTAGGACATTGTTTTTAATTTTTTTTATTATTATTTAGGATCATATGAATGTGTATTTAAATCCCAGGTAAAAAAATGTGCATACTAAAACTTACAGGTACCCGCTCCCCCCCAAAAAAGTAAAATGTTTCTAAAGAGGAGGGGTGAGGAGCCTTAAAGCAGAACTTTCCCTTTTGGGTGAAGCTATGCTTTAAAAGCCAAAAAAGGGACAGGGAATCCCTGCAGTGAAGATTTCACCAGGATCCAGCTGCCTGCATGACGTGGGACATACTTCATTACTGGTAAGTAATGTTACTAAAGCTGTCCAGAAAAAATAATTCAGCTTCAATATTTGGTGCCTTGGGTAGAGGGGTATATGGAGTTAGTAGGCTGACTCCACGATCTTATTCAATTCATCTGGATAAAGTGTTTTCAAGATGAAAATCCAGAAAGACTCTTGCTTTTATTTTAATTTTTTTAACTGATCATATTTATTGAAAGCCATTTTTTTTCTTTTATAGATGTAACTTTAAAGCCTAAGTTTAGTTAATTTTTTTTTTAAAGAAAAACAGCACAAGGGACAGAACTTACATTCTTTGAGAAGTACCCCTTGTGCTGGTGGCTGCTTTCTTAGTTGATATCATCGGCCCTCTGCTCCCCTGTACCCCCACAAAACAGTGGCTCGACCTGTCATAAGCACTTGTCAAGAATGCCAACTATGCCCGTCCTTTCTGCCCCCTCCTCCATTTATAGAAGTAGTACTATTGCTTCCAGCAATAAAAATATATATATTTTCTTGATAGCCCATTGTTAAACAGGCATAGCTAGGAGCAAATTGAGTTCCCATAGCTGTGTCTGTCTTTTGTAGGAAGTACAATTGATAGAACTGGGAGGTATTGGGCCTAAGGATAAATTCCATGCTTTCCAAAAGAATTTTTTGCGGTGGTCCAGTCATGAGTGGGTCTGCTGCTAGGTAGTTAGACTTTATTTAGTTGGAAAGCTGTAAGTCCCAACACCAGTCCTCCCCTCTTCTTTGTCATATCTTAATACTAATAGAAACAGGCCATCATTTCTGGCATCTTTTGCATATACTCTGCCATCAAGTTTTATTACTCACCTGAAGCAGCAATGAAAAAGGGGAAGAAAGTTGTGAGGAATGTGGTTCCTCTATGACTTCCTGTGGTTACAGGATGACAGCTGTCCAATTGGACACTGGAACCCCATGTGACTTCGGCAGCCATCTTGGGTCTGCTTAAGACTCTTGCTCCTGGGTTTGGCACGCTTTATGCGAGTGGCTAGTGTTGGGACAGGTTCCCCGTCTGACAGGGACAGTGCTTAGAGGTAGGGAAAGATTTCAGAGGAGTCTGGATAGTGCTGGGACTATGTCTATCTCCACTTCAGGAAGCCGCTCTTTTGGGTGTGGATTGGCCAGGCCGCATTGTCGTTCCTCATTGCAGTTGCTGTTGGTATCATTCAAGGCTACAGACCGCAGTTACTGTTCATATGAGATTGGAAACTGATTGATTGAATGCTTCTGTGGACAGGTATCTTTTATACAGGTAACAAGCTGAGATTAGGAGTACTCCTTTTAAGAGAGAGCTCCTAATCTCAGCTCGTTACCTGTATAGTAGACACTTGGGAGCCAGAATTCATGCTGATTGGTAGGGGATCAAATACGTATTTCACTCATTAAAATGCAAATCAATTTATAACGTTTTTGAAATGCGTTTTTTGGGATATTTTTGTTGTTATTGTGTCTCTCACTGTTAAAATAAACCTACCATTAAAATTATAGATTGATAATTTTCTTGTCAGTGGGCAAACATACAAAATCAGCAGGGAATCAAATACTTTTTTCCCTTATGCCTTGTACACACGACCGGATTTTCCAATGGAAAAAGTCAGACGGGCTCTTTTCATCGGATATTCCGCCCGTGTGTATGCCCCATCAGACTTTTTCCTTCTGAAATTCCGACGGACTTTGATAGAGAACTTGTTCTCTTTTTTTCCGACGGACAAAAATTTATATCGGAAAGTCCGTTCGTCAGTATACAATTCCGATGGACTAAAAGCCACGCATGCTCAGAATCAAGCAGAAGAGCCGAACTGCCTATTGAACTTCATTAATCTCGGCTTGTCGTACGTGTTGTACGTCACCACGTTTTTGACGGGCGGACTTTTGTGTGACCGTGTGTATGCAAGACAGCTTGAGCGGAATTCCGTCCGAACTCCATCGGACAATCCGTCTGACTTTATTCCGATGTCCAGTCCGGTCGTGTGTAAAAGGCATCACTGTACATGCAGGACACCATTATGCACATGCCTATAAATGGTACCGGCAAAGTTATTTTATTTTTTACACACAATATTACAGTATTTCAAACCAGGTTATGACTAGTAAAACAACAGCAAACCCTTTTTGTGGTGAAGCTAGGAAACTACAGGCTTCAGTGATAAAAACTCTGGCCTTGCTTACATGTCTGGTACAGAATTGGAAATACATACATCTCCAAATGCCTACTTTCAAAAATTGGTGTCCACAATCCTAATTGTTTTTATCTCAGTTTAACTTTTTACTTTCACCTTTGTTATTCAGTTTTAGCAAATATCCATTATCTTTATGGTTTGTGTACATATGCACTTTGCTCATATTTATTCTCGGCTGAAAAAATTCTGATGATTGCAGAGTACATTGTCTAGCCCATTTACAGTGTAAGTACATACAGATTAAAGCGGCTGTTCAGTCAGTTTGGAACAAAAATAAAAGTTAGAAGCTACAAAAACTGTAGCTGCTGACTTTTAATAAACTGACACTCGCCTGTCCAGGGATCCAGCGCCGTCCTCACCCAAGCCGGTTCTTTGAGTCTCTGGGCCCAACATATTAACTGTGGGCAGCCAGCAGTGACTCCTTTGTGGCTCCACAGCTGGCTGCCCACTGAACATGAACAAGCTGCTTTGTGAATGGTCCTGTAGCCTTCTGGGAACTTTGACGTGTCCTAGAAGGCTGCAGGTGAGGGGAGGAGAACTTCTACTTGGTCAGATCGACTAGGCGATTCGAGCAAAAGTGGGACTGGGTACATGTCAAAACTAGGTACCTGCTCCCCCCGACCCACCCCAAAAAAAAAAAAAACATTTTCTAAATATAGCAGAGCAGTAGGAGGAAGAGTGGAACTTCTCCATCCCCTTCTGTAAATGGTTTGGTAAGAGGTCATGCCAATTACTCACGTTGGCATTTTCTCCATAGGATCCAAATAACCTTTATGAGGTCAACATATAATACTCCGCTCTCTAGCTCCCTCGTCAAATTCTCCCATGCTTGTCTCCAGGACTTCTCCAGAGCCTCTCCCATCCTCTGGGACTACTTACCTCAATCTGTCCCTATCTCCTACGCTATCCACCTTTAGGTGTTCCCTGAAAACCCATATCTTTAAAGAAGCCTACGCTGCTTCTAAGAGCCCTTTCACACTGTCAGCGCCCGAAAAACGCTGGTAAAGCGCCGCTAAAACTAGCAGAGCTTTACCGGTGTTTTCCGAGCACTAGCGGGGCACTTTTAACCCCCGCTACTGGCCCAAAAAAGGGTTAAAAGTGCCCACAAAGCGCCGCTGCCAAGGCGTTTTGTAGGCGCTTTGCAGGCGCTTTCCAATGATTTCAATGGGAAGGGGCGTTTTAGGAGCGGTGTATTCAACGCTCCTAATGCGCTGCAAAGAAGCTGCTAACAGGACTCTTTTTGACGCCCTGCCAGTGCAGAGCCTCAGTGTGAAAGCACTCAGGCTTTCACATTGGGATTCCAGATGCGGCTTTCAGGCGCTATTTTTAACGCTAAAGCGCCTGAAAAACACCCCAGTGTGAAAGGGGTCTAACTAATCAACTAGATGGACTTTTTTCAACCTGACTAACTATGTAATTAAGTCTTTTTTACTTTCTCCATATTCATACACCACAGTTATTACCTTTAGTATCACTTAAAGTGGTAGTAAACTTATTTTTTGAACTTTTACCTGTAGGTACAGTGAAAAGCTTCTAAACTTGTGGTGTTTAGGAGATATTCACACAGCATGAAGCCAGTGACGTCACCGGCGCTTTGAAGGAACAGCATACCCGTGCCGTTATTTCAGAGCGGTGTGCCGTGCCCGTGACTCCCGCGCACATGCGCGGGAGGGACATCATCTTGGCTCGGCCAGTCATGCGGCCGAAGCACGTGAGCCCCGGAAGGAAGACCGGGTGAAGATAAAAGCCCTGTGAGCGGCAACAGCGTGCGGCTGGAGGGCTTCCTTCTAAGGCAAGTATTTCATAATGTGCTAGTATACGATGCATATTGGCACATTATATCTTTACCTTGCAGGTTTTGTTTTTTAAACATGCCCAAGTTTACTACCGCTTTAACCATCCCTCTTAGATTGTAAGCAGGGCCTTCTGATTCCTCTTGTATTGAATTGTATTGTAAATTTACTGTCTGCTTTCATTTTGTAAAGCGCTGCACAACTGTTGTCACTAAATCTAATCATAATCCTGTATGATGATAATAATAATATTAATATATAAATATATAAATATAAATATTTCCCATCACTTCCTGTCACCGTGTCACCTCTATCCAAAATTAAAAATGATTTTGTCTGGACATTTATACATTTTTACAATGTTATATAATGTTTGTGAATTATTGTACTTTTTCTAAAAATAAATAGCACAATTCCAACACAACATCAGTAAAGTTTGAATACATTATAACAGACTTCAGTTAGGCCCCTTTCACACAGACGGATAGAATGGTGCTTTTAGCTGCGGATTTTCTCGTTTTCTACCGCAGCTAAAAGCACACAATGCTTTCCTATGGCCCCATTCACACACAGCGTTTAGCTGCGATTTCGTTACATGCGGTTCGGTGCGAATAGAAAAAATAGAATTGAATGCGTCCAGGTGCGATGTAGCGCAGCTATCTGCACATAACTGCAGGTAATCGCAGTGCACTGTGTCAGCTGCGGATAGCAGCGTGAACAAAAGAAAAAAACAACAGGAAGCACATCAAAATAAAAAATGGTTGCTATGGGGATGACAATAATGGCCAAACGCAGCTAAACGCAGCCGCATGTAAATGCAGCTAAAAGCAGTGTACAAATGCAGCTGATCGCTGTGCCTGGGGTCTTGAATTTCAAAAGAAAGAAACATGCTTTTAACTGCGGCAGAACAGCCGCCCGTGTGAAAGGGGCCTAACTGTAGTTAGCTGAACTCATTATATTTAGTTATTTGGCACACAAAGCAATGGGCAATTGATTGCATCTGTTCATTAATCAAAGTTCAGAACATTTACAGACAACCAAAACTTTCTGAGTATCAAGCAAAGTTCACAACAGTGGGAAATTCCCCACACATTCGAAAAATAAATAGCTTGTGAGTTATTGTTAGAGTTGTAATAGTCACATTTTATTATAATGAACTAATTTATGTCCCTGTGCTTGTATAATATATCTTAGCTTCACAGTTTTTCTGTTTGATAATCTATTGATTAGCATTTTCATAGGATGTCAGACTTGCAGGCGCATTACAGGATTGATTCTGATAGGTCGTTGTAGGTACTGCATTTAAAAGGGAACTGAACTCTGGAAGCTGTGCTCAAAAAAGAGGGACAAAGGAGTAATCACCCGTACTGCCTGTGGTCTCTCTGCAGCTGATCTTTCCCCATGATTGACTTAACAGCCTTGCTCTTCACTGTGTCTCAGAGGCAACAGTACCTTAGATTAGTGTTTCTCAACTCCAGTCCTCAAGGTGCCCCAACAGGTCATGTTTTCAGGTTTTCCATTATTTTGCACAGGTAATTTGATCAGTTTCACTGCCTTAGTAATTACCACAGCTGTTTCATCAGAGGGAAATCCTGAAAACATGACCTGTTGGGGTGCCTTGAGGACTGGAGTTGAGAAACACTGCCTTAGATGATCTCACACTGCAGATATATAACTATGAGGCTGTAGGACCACAAGGAACTGTAAGCTCTTTCCGATAAAAATAAAAGTCAGCAGCTACAATTACTGTAGCTGCTGACTTTTAATATTAGGACACTTACCTGTCCAGGAATCCAATCGGCTATCGGGTGCTGCCACCACCATCTCCACTAAGGGAAACCAGCAGTGAAGCCTTGCATCTTCACAACCGGTTCCCCACTGTGCTCTGTGAATGGGCTGGCTGCGGGGGAATGAGGAGGAGGGCTGTACATTTCTCAACAGCTCGAAAATCGCAGACAAAGCGTGAACAAGCCTAGTATGACTCTGTCAATCTATCCAGAGAGGAATAAAGTGAGCAGTTGAAAGCTGCACTCTAATAAGTTTACATGTAACCTATTCATTCTGAGTTTATGGCCCCTTTCACACGGGGCACGCGCCGGCAGCGGATCCGCCTGCTCAGCAGAGGATCTCTCTACTGATCCCCGCTGAGCAGACGGATGACAGGTCCGTGTCTGCTCCACTGATGCAGAGCGGACGCAGACACAGCCTGCTGTTCTCTATGGGGCAATCAGATGGAAACAGACCGCCAGTCTTTTTCCATCTGACTGTCATCTGATCCGATCCTCCGGACGGATGGGAAACGGATCCACATGTGTCTGTTTTTAGCGGATCGGATGCCGGCAAGTGTCAGCGGACACATATCCACTGACATCCGCCACTCCATAGACAAGCATGGAGGTTCTGATCAGGTCCACCTGAAAAAATTACAGGCGGACCCGATCGGAACGTCCATGTGAAAGGAGGCCTATCTTTCGATAACAGCACTTCAGCAAAAATGTTTTATACGCATTATTGTTGGTGTGCAGATGAAAAATATCAAATTCCAAGAATAAAAACTTTTGCAAAATGGATCACCTGAATGAAAGAATAGAGAGCAAAGAAATATCTGCTGTCAACGCACCGCAATTCTGTGCAAAAAAGCCAGCTAAAGCATGTTTCTTCCCAGGCTCGTATGTATATTTTCTATACACGCATAACATTACATTGACACAGAAAATATGGCTGTGTGTCACAAAGCTGTGACAATAGATGTTTCCCCATATGATGAACAGAGCTGCGCCTATGATGAATGCACTCCCTTCCTCCTCTTACATCAGTTATAAGGCAGCTTCAAGACTGGGGCACTGCCTTTAGGAACCAATCTACCAATCTGCATACATATAGGAGAAGTGGACCCTTAGCAACCAAGGTAAGGGGTCAACTATAGGAATCATGCTTTTTCCTCTTGTACTGGTCACCTACCAACAATCTTTCACACATGGTGGAATTTTTTGAAATTATCATCATCACGTACTGTAGAGAAGAGTTTTTACTGAACTGTAAAACTTCAATTTTGTGACAACAAATACATATCTCAGGCATGGTTTCTACAAACATATTTTAAGGAACTAACCTCATCTAACTTGCTGAACGACATGCTGTTTATTTAAAAAAAAATCCCCTTGTGACTCTCCTGATACTGCTTAAAGGTATCTAAAGCAAATATTGATTTTTCTCTTTTAGAATAAGGAAGTTCTACTATTGTCCTCTGTGTCCCAAATGCAGAAATTCAAACTATTTGCCATGATGATCATAGTCACTGGGACAGAAAGTGATGGGAAATGTAAAATCCTACAGTTGACACCAAAGCAGCAATATAGGGTAGTGTTTCTCAACATATTTTCAGTCAGGGCACCCTTTAAAATTATATACAATCTCAAGGCACCCCATTTTAAATTGTAAAAAACTAGACTAACAGTTATACGTGACGCAGCAACATCCGCACACCCAACATTAGAGGTGATTCAATAGAAACCGGCTGACATTCGGTCCATGTGAACTGCAGCTGGTCCAACAGATGTTGACTGGTAGGCCGGCTTCTATCGATGGGGCATGACTGAAAAGGATCTGCCAATTGGCTCCCAATCAGTCCTCTTAGCTAATGGCTGAGAGCGCTGACTGGAGTGTTATAGCGGGGGGCCATCCCCTGTCAAAACACAATAGCACAGCAGGGGAGATCACTGTACCAATATTACATGGTTAGTACAGTGGCTTTTCCGGAGCTGTAATTTTTTTTCATTCGCTCCTAGTGTGTACCAGGCTTAACTCAGCCAATGTGACCCCAAGGCTGACATGGAGGAGCAAACAAGGAGGCTGTGCAGGTGCCCCATGTCGCTCTTATCAACCAATGATGTCATTGGTTGTTAGGATGCTGGCGGGTGAAAGGTTGTAATGGTGCTCAATGAAAACCTGTGGCTTTGTGTAACTGAAAGGCAGGCTTCATCCACCCGCTGGTTTGTATACAATTTTTGGGCAATTTTTTGAGATTTTGTCAAGGCACCCCTGAAGAAACCTGAAGGCACCCCAGGGTGCCTGGGCACCCTGGGTAAAAAAAGGCTGATATAGGGTGATGGAATCCACTTTCCTTTTGTTGAGAGTTTCTCTCACTGAATCTCTGGAACATGATAAAAAGGAAGGAAATTGGGACTTTAAATGAAGTATATGGTCACAAATGAGAATACACTTCCATCCCTGTTATTCAATAGGAAAAAGGGGGGAGAGGTTTAGGACTTTGAATGAGATGTGTGTTAGAAAAAAAAAATTAATTACACAATCAAAATGGGTTTATTCATATAAACATACATAGGACATGGTACATAGCAGAAAAGACGAGCTGATAGGCATATAATAGACATGTCAAAATTTCCCTTATTGCACATTCTTATTAAAATCAAAAAAAAAGTATAATATACAAACATGATTGAATAAAAAACTCCATTAATAAGCTTGACGCATTTCGTGGATACAGTTCCACTTCTTCAGAAGCAAATGCAGAATTCATGTCTACAAAAATATATATCCAAAATTACTCCAATTAAATAAATAAGGATGAAAGTGAAGGAAAAAAACAAAACACCCCAAAATAACTTACTTTACAGCTCTAAAAATGGTCATGGAATGCTAAAGCCTGATGGCTGAGGAAGGCCGGGAAATATCCCCACCGGGAGCTGGGGGGGCGTAGAACTGCAGGCAGCCAAGGCGGAGAACACCACACACAAGGGGAGCGATGAAAAGTGTCCAGGGTGGGCTACATGAGGATACCTGTAGACAGCTCCAATCTGTGTGAAATATGAAATGATGTGGTCAACGGAGAAAGTGGGGTGTAATAAACAAAGGATAGAAGCGTATGCTCATTTGTGACCATATACTTAATTTAAAGTCCCAATTTCCTTCCTTTTATACCTAATCCAGGGATGGAGATGTGTGACTTGAGTGGAATCTAGTTGCCTTACGTGTTTATTATTGACGGTCAACCATACATTCTTAAGGTTGACGGCTGACCCTGTTTGTTGTTGGTCCGCATTAAAAAGTCTGTGTATTTTTTTTTTTTTTTTTTTATCTTTTATTTATTACCTCATCTTTTATTAAACATTATATACACAAAGACCAGGTGGGCTTCATCCCAGGAAGACAGGGCCCAGACCAAATCAGACGAGCAATAGATATTGTATCTATTCTGCAATCCAACTGGGAGGGAGGAGAAAAACAACAAGGCTTACTACTGTCACTGGATCTGCAAAAGGTCTTTGACACAGTGTCATGGCCATACCTGTTTTCCCTAATAGATCGATGGGGCTTTGGAGTTCGCTTTAAGGGCCTCTTACATTCCCTTTATTCTCACCCTCAGGCTCTTATCCGTTTACAGGGTCATTATTCCAACCCAATCAATATAGCACGAGGCACTAGACAGGGATGCCCGCTTTCCCCTCTCATATTTGCTATTGCCATTGAAACATTAGCCATAGCCATCAGACAAAATCCCAATATTAAAGGAGTATCCTGTGGTAATCAAATTCACAAATGTGGCCTATTTGCAGATGACATCTTATTGTTCGTGACGTCTCCGCTGATTTCCCTTCCTAACGTCTGCCAGGTTCTGAAGGCCTTCTCTGAGGTCTCAGGCCTTAGGGTAAATTACTCAAAATCACAAGCTTTAAATGTTTCGCTTCCCTTGTCTAGTGTCTTGTTGCTTAAACAATCCTCTGGATTTGAATGGACAGACACCTCAATCAAATATCTGGGCATTACCTTAACAGCCCGCATTGAGACCCTTTTTTTACATAATTACCCACCTTTATTCAAAAAATGTGAGAATGATCTAGCATCCTGGTCCAAAAACGAATTATCTTGGTTAGGTAGAATTAATTCTATAAAAATGACTCTGCTCCCTAGAATCCTTTATTTCTTTAGATCTCTTCCTATTCCCATTACTAAGAATCACTTGAAAAAGCTCCAAAGTAAAATCATCAAATTTATCTGGGGTGCTTCAGGTTACCGCATCCCCCAAAACACATTACTTTGTCACAGAAAACAGGGAGGTTTAGGTCTACCTGACCTACATAAATACTGCTTAGCAGCTAGACTAGCCCAGACTTCTTTGATTTATTCTGCAACAGAAAAAACAGACTGGATCAATATTGAAATAGAGGCTACACCAACACTATCCTTAAAATACCTTTTATGGTGCCCCCCCAAAAAAAGACCCCCCATAATGTCCCCGACTCTATCTCAATCGTTTGCACTATGGGATTCCCTAAGAAACCTCCCAAACCTTATATCCTCTGAAAGACCTCTTCTCATTTATTTAATAACCCTGACTTCCCCCCTGGTCTAAATGTAGAGGCATTTAAATGGTGGATTGATAAAGGATTGTATCGTATAGGACAATTTTTTAATCCTGGAGGGCCTATATCCCTTAGTTACTGCATCAAACATCTGAAACTTCCAGATTCTGAAAAACCGCGGTTTAATCAAATTTTCACATTTTTAAACCAAATCTGGAAGGAAGAACTCCTTCCTCCCCAATTTACGAAATACGAGTTATGGTGCAGCCAAGCCAGTTCACAAAGGGGAGGCATATCTATGGTATATTCATGCCTCACTCACCCTACATCAAAATCTTCCTATATGGAGGCTTGGGAAAAAGACGCCCAGTTTTGTTGGAATTTGGATACCTGGCACTTAGCCTTCTCTAAATCTTTCAAAGGGATTCTTAATGTCTCTTTAATGGAGGCAAATATTAAAGTTCTAACCAGATGGTATCTAACTCCTTCCAGACTGGCATCTATATATCCGGCATCAGATCCAACGTGTTTCAGAGGTTGCCAACTTTACGGCTCTATGCCTCATATTTGGTGGGAGTGCCCCAGAGTTCGTCCCTTCTGGAGCAAAATATTTTTATTAATTTTTAAGGTAACAGGTTTTCAGGTCCCTAGGTCCCTACCAGTAGCCATTTTGAACGCTCATATTCCTCACATACCAAAGGTTTCACAAAAATTGATTCACTTTATCTTTACAGGCGCCAAAATCACAATTGCCAAATCATGGAAAAAAACAAAACCTTTCCTGTCAGATGCCAAAACCAAAATATCTTGGATACTAACTCAGGAAAAATTAGCTAGCATCTTATCTAATACCATTCCCAAATTCGAAAAAATATGGGAACCTTGGGCCAAATATATAGGGATTTCGATTGGTGAAGATGCTGTTTTACCTTCTATTCAACATTAAGTTGGACACATACCCATCCCTTTCCCTCCGTCCACTTTTTTACCCGCTGTCTTTATTTTCCTCTTCTTTTCTTCCTTCTAAAAAGGATTTATGGAAACTCTTTTTCTGGGAATTCTAGTTTCCCATTACATGTTATGTCTCTTTTATTTAGATTTAATAGGATACTATCAAATGTTTTGTTCGGCCTTGTTTAGTCCATCCCGATCTGTTGGCCCTGATAATCTTCTCGGGGCCTAAGAGTCAGAAGGAGGTCTCTATGCCTGGAGCAGTTAGTTTACGATAAGGGGCTCCAGGTTACCAAGGAGAGAGGGTTTCGCTTCTCCCTTCCAATATATTATAAGGATGAAGAGATCTCCCCCTGACAAACTTTTGATTGCTTACATGAATCTATCCTTTTTTCTAGGATGTTTTTATTATTTTATCCATTTATTGACTAATGTTTTTTTTATTCCTAAACATAATCTTTTTTATTTATTTTTATTTATTTTTATATAACGATGTAATGTTCTGTATTATTTATCTTATGAAAATAAAATATTTTGAAAGTAAAAAAGTCTGTGTATATAACAAATATATACATGAGGCATAAACTCTTCCACTCATTTAAATATTGTATTAATATGTGGTTTGTCATTTTTCTCAAGGCATGCAGTCTGTTGGCTTTGTTTGACTGGATTTGTACCGGGTCCTGGAGCTGCGATGCACACTGGTGCCTCCACTCTCCTCCCTGTTTACCACTGGGGGAGTGGGTGGGTGTTCCCACTATGCAACGGCGCCACACCCCGTGCCACAGCGCATGACGTCACTCCCTGGTGACTCAGCGGCGGGGGCGCTCGTTCCATGTCAGCATGTGTTGGGCATCTCCCCAGGCGCTGGCTGTACCGTGTCAGTGTCAGGGCTGGGTTCAGCCCTTCCTTCTCTGTGCTGGCAGCTCAGCTGTCAGCTAATTGCCAGCTTCCATCTCTCCACAGTGATCCACCTGTTGATGATCCGCTCGCCAGCTTTGCCTACTTAAGGACTTCCAGTTAATTTGCTCTTCGCCTTCGCCTGTGTTAACATCACAAGAGACTTTCTCCTGCGTTCCAGTTGAAGACCTGCTTGACTGCTGTCCCCTCTGGCTACGGATCCTGCTTGCTGTTCTAATACCTTTATTGCTGGCTCTTGGACTTTGGCTTGGCCGACTACTCGATCCGGTTACTGAACTCTGGCTATGTTTTGACTACGCTTAATCTGTTTACCTTTTTATTATTTATTATTAAAATAGTGTGATTTAACTGCACTACTGTCTCGGTCTGATTCATGGTTTCTGACAATAGGCGAAGGCCATGAATTCAGAAAATGCAGCCAATCCACTTGTTAATAATATTTTTTTCAGATTGGATGACCTGGATCACCGCATGAATCAGTTTGCCACGGCGATACAGGCGCTCCTGAGTCGCTCGGCTCGTCTAGAGTCTCTCACTGTGGCCGCTCCGGTAGTCCCTGTGCAGGCAGACCCTGCTGCTGCTCCAGTCTCTGTGCAGGCACCCGCCTCGAGTATTACCTCTATTAGAGGTATGTCTGGTTCCGCCCCACTTCCCCAGCGATTTGGGGGCGATCCAATTCAATGCAGAGGTTTTTTTTTACACGGAGGAGATATATTTTGAGATGCTGCCTCCGGCGTTTCCCAAGGACAGAAGCAAAGTAGGTTTCGTGATATCTTTGCTTTCTGAGAGAGCCTTGACCTGGGCAAACCCTCTATGGGAGACGCAAAAACCCGTGGTCCTGAGTTACCCAGAATTTATGACTTCCTTCAAAAGGGTATTTGACGTTCCCACACGCTCCGCTTCTGCTGCCAAGAGCCTCATGTCCATCAAACAGAATACGAGAACTGTTGCCGATTACGCCATTGAATTCCGTACTCTGGCAGCAGAGGTTGCTTGGAATAATGAGGCCCTCGTGGCTGCTTTTTTTCATGGTCTCTCGGATAACATTGAGGATAAGATAGCAGCCCATCGATATACTCACTGAGCTGGAGAAGTTGATCACATTTGCCATCCTCATAGACTCCAGACTCAGAGAAAGACCCTCTGTTAAGGAGCGCTTGCGGAAGCCTCCTGTACATTTGTCTCCGAGCTTTGCAATCCCACCCTTGCCTCCCTCACCTCCCATGCCCCCTGGTACCAAGTCGGTCTGTGAAGATGAACACATGCACTTGGGCTTCACGCGTCTCTCTGCAGATGAGAGAGGCCTTAGGAGGAGGGAGAGATTGTGTCTTTATTGTGGCCAGGCCGGTCACTTTTTGAAGTCTTGTCCTTCCCGTCCAGGGAACGCCCGAACCTTGAGGTCCTGTCACAGACAGACCTTAGGTGGCGTTGTTTCATCTCCAGTTGCCCAGAAGGATAAGCCCCTGGTTTCGGTTACCCTGTCTTGGGCTGAGTCATCCATCAAGATACAGGCTTTAATCGACTCTGGGGCTGCAGGCCTGTTCATTGATGCTGCCTCTGTGTCTAGGCACTCGATTCCGCTGCAGCTGCGTGACACTCCACTTGCCATTGAGGCTCTTGACGGGAGACCTCCACAGCCTGCCCATGTGACTTCTGAGACTGTTCCATTGTCCATGGCCGTAGGGGCTCTTCACCATGAGATAATCCAATTCCAAGTTATTTCCTCACCTAAGTTTCCGCTGGTTATTTGTTATCCTTGGTTACAGAGTCACAACCCGTCTTTTGATTGGCTCCGTGCTGAGGTTCTGTCCTGGTCGCCACAGTGCAGTGAGAGATGCTTCCAGAAGGTAGCCAAGGCCCTGTGCACCTCTTCACTCTCCTCCCTGCCAGAGGAGTACTGCGATTTTAGCAATGTCTTTGACAAAGGTCAAGCCGGTACGTTGCCTCCTCACCCGTCGTATGATTGCGCAATTGACCTTCAATCTGGTGCCATTCCCCCTCGTGGCCGGGTTTACCCTTTGTCGGTCTTGGAAGATAAGGCCATGGAGGAGTATGTTGCTGACGCACTTTCTCAAGGTTTCATCCGCAAATCCTAGTCTCCTGCTGGTGCTGGTTTCTTTTTTGTGAAGAAGAAGAGTGGTGAACTGAGACCTTGTATCGAATACAGGGGTCTCAATCGTTTCGCCATCCGACAGTGGCCTCGACCGGTGGGTTTTCTTCCTCTGCAGCGCTTTCTTGGCTTCGCCAACTATTATCGGAAGTTTATTAGTAACTTCTCGTCTCTGGTCAAGCCCCTGACTGATATGACCAGAAAGGACGGTAACCCACAGAGTTGGTCTCCAGAGTCCATTAAGGCTTTTGAGAGTCTTAAGACTACCTTTGTTTCTGCTTCTGTGTTGGCACATCCTGATCCCACGTTGCCTTTTATCCTTGAAGTCGATGCTTCTGAGACTGGAGTTGGCGCCCTTCTGTCTCAACGTCCTAGCTCTGACAGCGCTATGCATCCGTGTGGCTACTTTTCCAATAAATTGTCATCTGCGGAGTGCAATTACGAGATTGGTGACAGAGAGCTTTTGCCGATCATTTTAGCCCTGAAAGAATGGAGACATCTCCTCGAAGGTACCACTGTGCCGGTTCTCATTCTTACTGACCATAAGAATCTCACATTCTTGTCTAAGGCAAAGCGCCTCTCTCCCAGAAGGGCACGATGGGCTCTTTTCTTGTCGAGTTTCAATTACATTGTCTCATTCTTACCCGGTACTAAGAATGTAAGGGCTGACACCTTGTCACGACAATTTTCCTCCACTTCCAAGATGGAGTCGGTTCCGGTTCCTGTGATTCCTCCTGATCGTATTCTGGCTACGGTTTGCACCAGTCTCATTCTCCTTTGGGTGACAAAATTCTGGCTGCTCGGGTCGATGCCCCTCCTGAGAAACCTTGTGACCGCTGCTTTGTTCCCGAGAGTCTCCGTGCTGCTGGCCACCCTGGGAAGAATCAACTCTTTTGGGCCATTTCCCAGCAATTCTGGTGGCCTATTCTACGTGCCGATGTAGCCGCCTTCGTAGCTGCCTGTTAAGTGTGTGCTCAGAGTAAGACTCCACGACACCTTCCAGTGGGCCTCCTACAACCCATACCCAATGGTGAGAGGCCCTGGACCCACCTGTCTATGGATTTCATTGTGGAGTTACCCAACTCCCAGGGCAACACAGTTATCCTTATGGTGGTAGACGGGTTCTCGAAAATGTCTCACTGTATTCCACTTAAGAAGTTGCCTACGTCTAAGAAACTGGCTTCCATTTTTGCTCGGGAGATCTTTCGTTTACATGGCCTACCCAAGGTCATTGTCTCTGACAGGGGAAGTCAGTTTGTGTCCCGGTTCTGGCGAGCCTTTTGTGTACAGTTGGGAATTCAGCTTGCTTTCTCCTCTGCGTATCACCCACAGTCTAATGGGGCCGCAGAACGAGCCAATCAGTCCTTGGAGCAATTCCTGCGTTGCTATATTTCTGACCATCACAACAATTGGTCAAACCTCTTACCATAGGTGGAGTTTGTTCACAATAGCGCTCTGAATTCTGCTTCTCGTTTGTCCCCGTTTATGGCAAATTATGGTTTCCAACCTTCCATGTTGCCTGACTCGTTTGTTCCTCAGAGTATTCCTGCGTTAGAGGAACATCTCCGTGGTCTTCGTTCCACTTGGGTACAAGTCCAAGAGGCTTTGCGACAGGCTAACGAGAGGTACAGACTCCATGCTGACCGCAGATGCCTGCCTGCGCCTTCCTACCAGGTCGGGGACAGGGTCTGGCTGTCATCTCGCAACCTCCGACTTCGTGTTCCTTCTCTGATGTTCGCACCTTGGTTTATTGGGCCTTTCTGTATCCTTTGCAGGATAAACCCAGTGGCTTACGCGTTGGACCTCCCTTCCAGTATGCGTATCTCTAATGTGTTTCATGTCTCCTTATTGAAACCTTTGGTCTGCAACCGTTTTCCCACCTGGGTGCCACATCCTCACCCTATACAGGTTGAGTACCATGAGGAGTATGAAGTACAGTCCATTGTTGACTCCCGTAGGTTCCGTGGGCGCATTCAGTACCTGGTGCATTGGAAGGGGTACAGTCCGGAGGAACGCTCTTGGGTCCCATCCTCGGACGTACATGCCCCTGTCCTCCTCCGTGATTTCCATCGACGTTTTCCCCTCAAGCCCAGTGGTCCTCCGAGGGGGAGGGGTCATTGAGGAGGGGGTACTGTCAGGGCTGGGTTCAGCCCTTCCTTCTCTGTGCTGGCAGCTCAGCTGTCAGCTAATTGCCAGCTCCCATCTCTCCACAGTGATCCACCTGTTGATGATCCGCTCGTCAGCTAACTTAAGGACTTCCAGTTCATTTGCTCTTCGCCTTCGCCTGTGTTAACATCACAAGAGACTTTCTCCTGCGTTCCAGTTGAAGACCTGCTTGACTGCTGTCCCCTCTGGCTACGGATGCTGCTTACTGTTCTATTACCTTTATCGCTGGCTCTTGCACTTTGGCTTGGCCGACTACCCGATCCGGTTGCTGAACTCTGGCTATGTTTTGACTACGCTTACTCTGTTTACCTTTTTATTATTTATTATTAAACTAGTGTGATTTAACTGCACTACTGTCTCTGTCTGATTCATGGTTTCTGACAGTCAGCTGTTCTGGCGGGAATGTTGACGTCATATGCGGCAGCCCTGGCGGGTATATATTGCAGTCTTGTGGGAGGCACAGTTTCTCTTTTCATGCTGGACACTTCCTGGACTACACATGGAAGCCATGTCACTGACACGGTTATCACCAGGTACACCTACCTCCAACTCTCTTCTTCCCCCCTCCCTTTCCTCCCCACCTTTTTAGGGGTTCTTTCTTTTCTTTCGTCACTATCAGTCCCTGAATCTCTGGATGGGATTTGGTCTGTTGTGACTCCAGGACATTGCACTATATCACCCTTTGCTCTTTGTTTTTTGTGCCTTTCTTTGGATTTTCGGTTGTCCTTACTACACCTTTCCGTTCATCTATTTTCACACTTTGGTTAGTCCTGAATCCCTGGACAGTATTGGTCTTATGTGATTTCAGGATGTCTTACCATGCCCTTTTTGTTTGTCCTGTTGTGAGGTTCTTTGGTGGTCTTCACATACCGGCCTTTTTTTTTTTTTTTTTTCTCATCACTATGGCCCATTTGCCCTTTGTTTATTTCACCCCACTTTCTCCGTTGACCACATCATTTCACATTTCACACAGATTGGAGCTGTCTACAGGTATCCTCCTGTAGCCCACCCTGGACACTTTTCATCGCTCCCCTTCTCCCCTTGAGTGTGGTGTTCTCCGCCTTGGCTGCCTGCAGTTCTACGCCCCCCCCCCCCAGCTCCCGGTGGAGATATTTCCCTGCCTTCCTCAGCCATCAGGCTTTAGTATTCCATGACCATTTTTAGAGCTGTAAAGTAAGTTATTTTGGGGTGTTTTGGTTTTTTCCTTCACTTGCATCCCTATTTTATTAATTGGAGTAATTTTGGATATATATTTTTATAGACATGAATTCTACATTTGCTTCTGAAGAAGTGGAACTGTATCCACGAAACGCGTCAAGCTTATTAATGGAGTTTTTTATTCAATCATGTTTGTATATTATACTTTTCCTTTGATTTTAATAAGCATGTTGTAACGCCGAGTGCTCCGGGTGTCCCATCCAGCCCGGAGCACTCACGGCGTCGTCCCCTCTGCGGCGCTCCGGCCAGCCCCCCTGGCCGTGGGCGCTGCTCCGCTCTCCTCTCCACTTACCTTCCTCTTCCTGCTTCCTCCCGGCGCGCGCAGCCCCGCTGTGTTCTAGGGCGCGCGCGCGCCGGTCTTCTAAAATTTAAAGGGCCAGTGCACCATTGATTGGTGCCCGGTCCAATTACGGTTCCACTACCCAAAACCTATTTAAACCCACTTCCCCTTCCTGTCCTTGCCGGATCTTGTTGTCCTAGTACCTTGCGGAAGTATTTTGAGTTTACCTTGCCTGTGTACCTGACCTTCTGCCTTTGTCTCTGACCTCGAACCATTGCCGCCTGCCCTGACCTTTGCTACGTCTGACCTTGCCTCTGCCTAGTCCCTTTGTACCGCACCAGCCTCAGCCGCCAGAGAGGTGGAGTCGCTACTGGGGGACACGACCTGGTTGCTACCGCCGCAGCAAGTCCATCCTGCCTTGCGGCGGGCTCTGGTGAAAACCGGTAGCTGCTTAGAACCGGTCCCTCGGTGTGATTCGTACCATCCCCTCTCTGGTACAGTGGATCCACCTCCTGCCTCCTCTATAGTCGCCTGCCCGGCCCGTGACAGTAGATCCGGCATGGATGCCGCTGAGGTGCCGCTGCCCAATCTCGCTGATCTCACTACCGTGGTTGCCCAGCAGTCGCAATTGATTGCCCAACAAGGACAGCAGCTGGCGCAGTTGACCGCCATGGTCCAGCAGCGTCTGCCGCGACAAGCTCCAGCATCTCCTCCTCTCCGAGCAGCCGCGTCTAGTTCAAAGATCCGCTTGTCTCTTCCGGAGAAATTTGACGGGGATTCTAAGATGTGCCAGGGATTCTTGTCTCAATGTGCCCTGCATCTTGAAATGATGTCGGACCAGTTTTCCACAGAACGCTCTAAGGTGGCATTTGTGGTCTGTCTGTTGTCTGGGAAGGCCTTGGCCTGGGCCACGCCACTCTGGGACCGCAATGACCCTGCTACGGCCACCGTTCAGTCCTTCTTTGCTGAGGTTCGTAGCGTTTTTGAGGAACCAGCCCGAGCATCATCCGCTGAAACCGCCCTGCTTAACCTGGTCCAAGGAAACTCCTCTGTGGGCGAATATGCCATACAGTTCCGCACACTGGCCTCAGAGCTAGCCTGGAATAATGAGGCTCTCTGCGCAACCTTCAAGAAAGGCTTATCCAGCCACATCAAGGACTCTCTGGCCGCACGAGACATACCCTCCACCCTGACAGAGCTTATCCACTTAGCTACCCGCATTGACATCCGCTACGTTGAAAGACGCCAAGAGCTTCGCCTGGAGAAAGATCTTGTTCGTACCAGGCGTTATCCGCGCCTGGCTCCTCTCTTCCTGAATCCTACGCATCCTGATACCATGCCTCCTGTCGAGGAGGCCATGCAAGTCGACCGATCTCGTCTGACCCTGCAAGAAAGGTCTCGCCGTAGGAATGAGAACTTATGCCTCTATTGTGCGAGCTCTGAACATTTCCTAAAGGACTGCCCCATTCGTCCTCCACATCTGGGAAACGCTCGCACCTAGTGAGCGTGGGAGAGGCGTTACTAGGTGTGAATTCTTCCTCTCCACGTCTGACTATTCCTGTGCGGATCTCTCCTTCTGCCAGCTCCCCCTTCTCTGCGGTGGCCTTCCTGGACTCCGGTTCTGCAGGAAACTTTATTGAAGCCTCCTTCATCAACAGGTTCAACATTCCTGTTATCCGTCTCATCAGACCCTTCTTCATTTCCTCCGTAAATGGAGAGAATCTGGATTGTACCGTGCGTTACCGCACCGAACCCCTGCTCATGTCCGTTGGGGTCCTTCACCAAGAAAAGATTGAATTCTTTGTTTTGCCGAACTGTACTTCTGACATCCTTCTTGGCCTACCCTGGTTCCAGCGTCATTCTCCTACCCTCGACTGGACCACGGGAGACATCAAATCCTGGGGCTATTCCTGCCACAAGCATTGTCTTAAGTCTATACCTACCAGTCGAATTCCCGTTTCTACTCCTTTGCCTGGCCTTCCCAAGGCCTATCAGGACTTTTCCGATGTTTTTTGCAAAAAACAGGCGGAGGTCTTACCTCCACATAGACCCTACGACTGCCCCATTGACTTGCTCCCAGGTACTACACCACCCCGTGGCAGAATTTACCCTCTCTCCTCTCCCGAAACCAAGGCCATGTCCGATTACATACAGGAGAACCTCAAGAGAGGGTTTATTAGGAAATCATCCTCCCCAGCCGGAGCGGGGTTCTTCTTCGTTACCAAGAAGGATGGTTCACTACGCCCTTGTATAGACTATCGTGGTCTTAATAAGATCACTGTTAAAAATCGCTACCCTCTGCCTCTCATCTCGGAGCTCTTTGACCGCCTGCGCGGAGCAAAGGTTTTTTCAAAATTAGACCTCAGGGGCGCTTATAACCTCATCAGAATCCGTAAAGGAGATGAATGGAAAACCGCATTTAACACCAGAGACGGCCACTTCGAATATCTCGTCATGCCTTTTGGACTTTGCAACGCCCCTGCAGTCTTTCAGGATTTTGTCAATGAAATCTTTCGGGACATACTATATACCTGTGTGGTTGTCTATCTTGACGACATCCTAATTTTCTCTACCAACCTTGAGGAACATCGGCTCCATGTCCGTCAAGTACTCCAGCGCCTCCGTGTAAATCATCTTTACGCTAAATTTGAAAAATGCCTTTTTGAGTGTAGCAGCCTTCCTTTCCTAGGTTATCTGGTTTCAGGACAAGGTCTTCAAATGGATCCTGACAAGCTTTCCGCAGTCTTAGATTGGCCACGTCCCTCTGGACTCCGTGCTATCCAGCGCTTCCTTGGATTCGCCAACTACTATCGCCAGTTCATACCCCACTTCTCCACCATCGTTGCACCGATAGTGGCGCTGACTAAGAAAAACGCGAATCCAAGGTCCTGGCCACCTCAGGCGGAAGAAGCCTTTACTCACCTAAAGACCGCCTTCTCTTCGGCACCTGTTCTATCTCGACCAGACCCCACTAAGCCGTTCTTCCTTGAAGTTGACGCCTCCTCGGTAGGAGCCGGAGCCGTTCTTCTTCAAAGAAATGCTAAAGGAGGAAACGTCACGTGTGGTTTTTTCTCTAAAACCTTCTCCCCTCCTGAAAAGAACTATTCCATAGGTGACCGTGAACTGTTGGCCATCAAGTTGGCATTAGAAGAGTGGAGACATCTCCTGGAAGGTTCTCTTCACCCCATCTCCATCTACACTGACCATAAGAATTTGTCCTACCTTCAGTCCGCTCAGCGCTTGAATCCTCGCCAGGCCAGGTGGTCATTGTTCTTTGCCCGGTTCAATTTTCAGATCCATTTTCGTCCCGCAGACAAGAATGTCAGGGCGGATGCCTTGTCCCGTTCCTCTGATGCCTCCGAAACCGGGAACCCCCCACAACACATCGTACCCCCTGAGTGCCTGCTTTCCTCTGCTCCCGCTGCTCTGGTGCCAGTCCCTCCAGGAAAAACTTTCGTTCCTCCAGGCCTTCGTCTCCAGATACTTAGGTGGGGCCATTCCTCCCATCTAGCCGGCCATGCTGGGATCAAAAAATCCTTACAATTGTTGGCCAGACACTATTGGTGGCCTACCCAGGAAAGAGATATGACTGACTTTGTACGAGCCTGCACTATCTGTGCACGTGACAAAACTCCACGCCTGAAGCCTGCAGGTCTTCTCCTTCCTCTACCGGTGCCTGAACTACCATGGTCCCACATTGCCATGGATTTCATCACGGACCTTCCGTTGTCTCATGGTAACACTGTCATCTGGGTGGTCGTTGACCGCTTTTCGAAAATGGCTCATTTTGTCCCTCTTCCTGGTCTGCCTACTGCACCTCAGTTGGCGAAGCACTTTTTTCTTCAAATTTTCCGTCTCCATGGCCTTCCCTCACATATCGTCTCGGATAGAGGCGTTCAATTTATCTCAAAATTTTGGAGAGCTCTCTGTACTCAACTTAAGATTAAATTGAATTTTTCTTCTGCTTATCACCCGCAATCCAATGGACAGGTGGAGAGAGTTAACCAGGTCCTGGGTGACTACTTACGACATTTTGTCTCCGCCCGTCAAGACGATTGGGTCGACCTATTGCCCTGGGTCGGAATTCTCATACAATTTCAAGAACTCTGAATCGTCCTCCAAATCACCTTTCTTTGTGGTCTACGGCCGCCACCCTTTGCCCCCCCCTCCCCATTCCCACTTCTTCTGGAGTTCCTGCCGTGGATGAATTAACCCGAGACTTTTCCTCTATCTGGAAAGAGACTCAAAACTCGCTATCTCTGGCCTCTGCCCGCATGAAGAGACATGCAGATAAAAAGAGAAGAATTCCCCCTGTCTATCTCCCTGGTGACAAAGTGTGGCTCTCCTCCAAATATGTTCGGTTTCGGGTACCTAGCTACAAGCTGGGCCCTCGTTACCTCGGACCTTATAAAGTCAAAAACCAAATCAATTCTGTCTCTTACAAACTCCATCTTCCTCCTTCTCTTCGCATCCCCAACTCTTTTCACGTGTCTCTCCTTAAACCCCTCATTCTTAACCGATTTTCCCCCAAGGTCACCGCTCCTGCTCCGGTCTCTGGTTCCTCCGATGTCTTTTCGGTGAAAGATATCCTCGCCTCCAAGGTCGTCCGAGGTAAAAAATTATTTTTAGTTGATTGGGAGAACTGTGGTCCTGAAGAGAGATCCTGGGAGCCTGAGACCAACATTTTAGACAAAGAGCTCATCCGTAGTTTCTTGGGCTCCAAGAAAAGGGGGAGACCTAAGGGGGGGGTACTGTAACGCCGAGTGCTCCGGGTGTCCCATCCAGCCCGGAGCACTCACGGCGTCGTCCCCTCTGCGGCGCTCCGGCCAGCCCCCCTGGCCGTGGGCGCTGCTCCGCTCTCCTCTCCACTTACCTTCCTCTTCCTGCTTCCTCCCGGCGCGCGCGGCCCCGCTGTGTTCTAGGGCGCGCGCGCGCCGGTCTTCTAAAATTTAAAGGGCCAGTGCACCATTGATTGGTGCCCGGTCCAATTACGGTTCCACTACCCAAAACCTATTTAAACCCACTTCCCCTTCCTGTCCTTGCCGGATCTTGTTGTCCTAGTACCTTGCGGAAGTATTTTGAGTTTACCTTGCCTGTGTACCTGACCTTCTGCCTTTGTCTCTGACCTCGAACCATTGCCGCCTGCCCTGACCTTTGCTACGTCTGACCTTGCCTCTGCCTAGTCCCTTTGTACCGCACCAGCCTCAGCCGCCAGAGAGGTGGAGTCGCTACTGGGGGACACGACCTGGTTGCTACCGCCGCAGCAAGTCCATCCTGCCTTGCGGCGGGCTCTGGTGAAAACCGGTAGCTGCTTAGAACCGGTCCCTCGGTGTGATTCGTACCATCCCCTCTCTGGTACAGTGGATCCACCTCCTGCCTCCTCTATAGTCACCTGCCCGGCCCGTGACACATGTGCAATAATGGAAATTTTGACATGTCTATTATATGCCTATCAGCTCGTCATATCTGCTATGTACCATGTCCTATGTATGTTTATATGAATAAACCCATTTTGATCATGTAATTCATTTGTTTTTTCTAACACACATCTCATTCAAAGTCCCAAATCTCTCCCCCCTTTTTCCCATGATAAAAAGGAAATCTCCCCAACAGGACACAGACAGCACAAAAAAAAAACTGACAATGAATGTGACTATTTTACCATCTAGAGTTTTGGTTTCACTTATACTTCAAGGCCTCTTTGCATTAAGTGATTTGGAATCAATTTATACAGTTGGAACCAATTCAAAATCGTGGCAAAATGCGTGAAGCGGTTTTGGGTGGCATTATTCCTAATGGCAAATCAAAGGCAGTGCGATTCTCGGCAAACCACACATCTAGAAATCATGCTTTGTCACCCACAAAGGAGCAGAAGATTCTTTTGGGTGACAAATGTGCAAAGGGTAGCCTATTGAAGTGAATGGGCTACCCTATGAGTGCCCTATGCGTGTAAATCCCACTTCCAAAATCACAAGCAGGAATGCTCATTCCCGCAACGTGATGTCTGAACGGGGCCTAAATCAGAACTCTGGACAAATAGATAAATAGGTTCACTGTTTTACCTGCCAAGGGCTTAGAATTTTTGCTTAGGCAATCTTTTGATTTACACACCTCTGCCACAATGTCCATCCAGAATAATCCCTCTGGTAGTTCTTGTCCAGATTTACTGAATTAACCACTTGCCGACCAGCGCACAACGATATACGTCGACACAATGGCACGGCTGGGCAGATGGACGTACAGGTACGTCCCCTTTAGGATGCGGAATTGTGGGTGGGCGCGCGCCCGCCGTGAGCTCCGTGATTCCGACCGCGGACTCGATGTCCGCGGGGATACCCGTGATCGTCTCACGGAGAGGAAGAACGGGGAAATGCTGATGTAAACAAGCATTTCCCTATTCTTCCTAGTGACAGGACACTGATCACAGCCCTCTGTAATCATGAGCAGCGATCAGTGTTGTGTCACACGTAGCCCATCCCCCCACAGTTAGAACACATCCCTAGGACACACTTAACCCCTTCAGCGCCCCTACTGGTTAACCCCTTCACTGCCAGTGTAATTTTTGCAGTAATCAGTGCATTTTTATAGCACTGATCGCTGTATCAATGACAATGGTCCCAAAATGGCATCAAAAGTGTCCGATATGTCCGCCATAATGTTGCAGTCACGATAAAAATCGCTGATCGCCGCCATTACTAGTAAAAAAAATATTAATAAAAATGCCATAAATCTTTCCCTTATTTTGTAGATGCTATAACTTTTACGCAAACCAATCAATAAACACTTATTGCGATTTTTTTACCAAAAATATGTAAAAGGTATCGACCTAAACTGAGGAAAAAAAATAGTTTTTTTATATATTTTTTGGGGATATTTATTATAGCAAAAAGTTAAAAATATTGCTTTTTTTTCAAAATTTTATAGCGTTTATAGCGAAAAAAAATAAAAACTGCCGAGGTGATCAAATACCACCAAAAGAAAGCTCTATTTGTGGGAAAAAAAGAATGTCAATTTTGTTTGGGAGCCACGTCGCACGACCGCGTAATTGTCAGTTAAAGCGACACAGTGCCGAATCGCAAAAAGTGCTCTGGTCTTTGGCCAGCCAAAGCTCCAGGAAGTATCATCAGAAAGGACTACAGGAGTTAAGTGTACTGTGTTGTCTACATTTATCTCTGTGCTGTCCTTTCCAAAATACAGCTCCCTGAATATCTTGGTACCATTGGCTGATTGCTTTTGGTCCTTGCCCATTCTGCTTCTGTACCTTGCTGTTGCAATAGAAATCTATTGGGCTTAAAGTACTGAAGCCAGGGATGACTAAGCAATTAGCACTTACAGAAACTGACTAGCAATAGTATCTTTTGCATTTTTGTTATAGTTTTTATTTTTATGGATCATAAGAGAATCTCAGTAGGACACTGCTGGATCCCCTGGGTTGGTGAGTATCTGAAACACACCACCTGGTAAAAAAAATAGGAGGTGGCAGATGAAGATCTGCTTTAATACAGGATGAATAGTACATTTATTACTGTTCTCTAGGAAACAACAAATGTTAGCAAGTGTCACTTGACCCTACAATTGTGCAGGCAAATCTGATCAGCAAAGGTGCTTTATAAATACAATCCTCCCATGTAAATATCTTTGGAAACATGCTCCTAACATTTGGAGCTGTGCATTTCATGCAATACACATAGAAACAAGCAATTTATAAATTATTTAATGTTGTGGCATACTTGATGTTCATCCTTTACGGAAATTACATCAGTACCTGCTTCAACAATTTTTGCAATAGTAACAGTCTATGATTTCAGCCGTGAACCACACTATTGTTGTATTGTTATACTCCAACTGCTTACATGTCAGTCGGATGACTATGCATGTATTATTAAATACAAAACATGATGCTATTCCAGACATTCTCTAGCTGTGTGCGTGCTCTATTGTCAGCCTATATTTAATTATATTCATTCAGTATATCTTAATAATCATTTCTAGGTTGACTTCAGCTTACTTTGAATTTGTACAGCTGCAATCTACCGGCGATCTCAAATTGTAATTCACAGAACAATTGACTTCCCTGTATACAATCGGAGCTTGTGCACATAGTTTTATTCCACGGCTTGAGAAAAATTCTAGACTAATGGTAAACAAGTCCAATATATTACTAATGTACAAGTCCATTAATTATTACATTACCTATGCTTTACTGGTGTGTGATCCTGATAATTTGGTAATTATTTTGTATGTATTTCCTGTCCATTGCTTGTGTATAATACCAAAAAGCTGCCTGTATGCAGTTCCAGTTCATTTTTCAAGAACAGCTCCATGGTATTGCCTGTTAGCACTTCCAGTCCATCACTTGTGATCTGTTCCGGTACATTTTCAATGATCCCAATTGTTTGTCTGGGTTGTGCCCACTTGATAGTTTCTTCCAGTGCTAGTATCCTGTTTACCTCTGTTAACTGGTCTGTATTTTTAGTCCATTATCTGTGAGTTTTTCCAATCCATTGATTGCGAGTAATTACATTTTATTATCTGTGCAGATTTCCGTTACATTGTTTGTACCCTTGTCCAATCCATAGTTTGGGTATAATTCCAGAATACAGCGTGTGCATAGTCCAGTGCCTATTGTAGTCCCTGACAACTGTTTACATTCCATTCCACTAGCTGTGTATACATACATTTCAATGACCATGTATAATTCCAGAACATCGGATTATTCTTTTCCAGTCTAACAGATTTATATTATTTCTGGCTGCAATATTGGTACCTATACCACTTACAAATCTATAGTATTTAGCATTATGCCACAAGCACATTTTGACCCTGCAATAAACTGGTCCCGATTTCTAATGAAACTCATAAATGCTAAAGAAATGCAAAATGTTCCCGCATAGAATACTCACCAGTTCAAGCAACAAAGTCAGGCATTGCTAGTAGGTAGATAGGAGGTACACACACAGGTTTCTGCTGTACTGGAAACTTGTACAGCGTGTTTCCTTTCTTGTTGTTTGTATGGTACAGTCAGCAGGCGGACACAAGTAGGCAGGTATTACATTGATGTGCAGTGTTGAGTTAAGTTTGTACCTTCATGTGCTCTCTTGGTGTAATGTTCCATACTTGCTTTTAAGTCATCTTCTTCCCTTTGCACTACTAGCCTGTTGGTAGCTTGCTATGTCCTGTTCTCTTTCTGAAAAGAGGAACTAGACTATGCTTGATTTTGCAAGGGAATGATTTTAAAACAACAGTCATCTCTTTCTCGCTGTTATCTCTAATGCCCTGTACACACGATCGGAAATTTTTTCTGACGGAATGTTGGCTCAAACTTGTGTTGCATACACACGGTCACACAAATCTTGTCTGAAATTCCGACCATCAAGAACGCAGTGACGTACAACACTACGACGAGCCGAGAAAAATTAAGTACAATGATTCCGGGCAATGCATCAAATTTTTGTGCGTCGTAATTGGATACACACGATTGGAATTTCTGACAACAACTTTTGGTGTCGGAAAAATTGAGAACCAGCTCTCAAACATTTGTTGTCGGAAATTCCAACAGCAAATGTCCGATGGAGCCTACACATGGTCGGAATATCCTACCAAATGCTCACATCGTACATTTGTTGTCGGAAATTCCGATCGTGTGTAAGCGGCATAAGAGTTAAATAGTTGATCTACAGTGGGTATAGAAAAATAATCACCCCCCAAAATAATCACATTTTGTTGCTTTGCAGCCTGAAATGAAGACAGACACTGTTTGTCTGGGCTCTGACCAAGCCATGCAAGGACATTCAGCTTTTTCTCCTTCAACCATTGTGTGGTAATTTTTGCTGTGGGCTTTGGATCATTGTCATGTTGGAAGGTAAAACTTCTTCCCATTGACAACTTTCTGGTAGAGGGCAGCAGATTTTCCTCAAGGATTTGACGGTATTTTGCCCCATCAATTTTTCTTCTATCCTGACAAGTGCTCCAGTTCCTGCTGCAGAGAAACGCCCCATAACAGGATATTACCCCCTCGATGCTTTACTGTAGGAAATGCGTTATTTGGATGGTGAGCTGTATTGGATTTCTGCCTGACATATCATTTGGTGTTGAGGCCAAATAATAAAATTTTAGTCTAATCTGACCAAAACACATTTTTCCATGTGGCCTCGGAATCTTTAAGGTGTGTTTAAGGTGGTCAGATGAGACTATAAAAATGAATTACTGCCCAAAGCTATCACAAGGATATTATTGTGATAGCTGGAGAGTGCTGAACTGGCCAGCAATGAGTCCAGATCTTAATCCCATAGAGCACCTGTGGAGAGATCTCAAAACAACAGTTGGGAAAAGGAACCCGTCCAACCTGAGAGACCTGGAGCAGTTGGCGAAAGATAAGAGGTCCAAAATTCCAGTAGAGAGGTGTAAGAAACTCATTGATTGTCATGGATATGCATTAATGTCTGTCTGCCATCTTACCTTTCCTCCTCATGTGTTCATCTTAGAGGCCAGAACCCTTTCACCTGGCTTCCTTTATAATCTCCTCCCAGCCTGACTCCACCCCAGGCCCTATCACAGAACACTATATTAACCTGTGCACTGCAAGCCTGCTTTGCTGATCAACGTGTTTGTTAGGCATTGTGTGTTTGGGTTCCTGCCTGCCGTGTGCTACGTCTGTCTCTCTGTTACGTTATTGGCTTGTCCCCGACTATCCCTGTCTGCTCGTGACCCTTGACCTTCGGTTTGTCTTTCGTTATCCTTGTCTGCTTGTGGCCCTTGACCTTCAGCTTGTTATTCGTTACTCTTATATCTTGTGCTGCTGCTTCCCCTCTTGTCCCCTTATCCTACGGGGCGTGAGCTAGGAGACTCTAGGGGCCGCGACCTGGACCCAGCCTGCAGCATAACATCCTCACCACTAGAGGCTCTGGAGAAGACCTGCTGGGTCTTAGACTCCGCGCCCTGGGGAATCTTGGCTCTAGCTTCCTATAGGATCCCGGTTGTGCTCCTCTGGTCCCGCTTTCCACAACCACCCAGTTTCCTATCCGCAGCAGTCAGCCATAGGGTTCACTACCTTGCGGTGCACTCCTGTCCCCCTACGGTGTGCATCTGTCACCTGGCCATAGGTGACCTGACAGTTTGATCAGCCATGAACCCGGCTGGCATGCCGCTCCCCGCGGATGATCCATTGCAGGACATAGTTCGCAGACTTGAAACCCAGGAATCGAATCAGACTCAGGTGCGATTCCTCCAGGATCTGGCTTCTCGATTCGAGCAGCTTCAGGCCTCCTTGGGAACCCCGAATCCGCAACCTCAAGTACAACCAGCGGTTGTACCTATCGCACCAGTCGCAGCCACACACTCACTAACACTGCCAGCTCCGTTCCGTTTCTCTGGGGACTCCAAGACCTGCAGGGGGTTTCTCAGCCAATGCACGATTCATTTTGAGCTTCTGGCCTGGGGTTCTTCATGTTTCTCATCATGTCTTCTCAAGGTGACCCCCAAGGAGAGTCTTCCGGTTGCTGCCACTTCTGTTTTTTCTGATCTTCCCGCTGCATACAGCGATTACCGGGATGTGTTCTGTAAGAAATCAGCTGAGGTGCTTCCTCCCCACAGGTCTTTTGACTGTGCTATTGATCTTGTCCCCGGAGCAACTCTACCCAGGGGTCGTACCTACCCTCTGTCCATCCCAGAGACCCAGGCCATATCTGAGTATGTCGCAGAGAATTTGGAGAGATGTTTCATCCGGAAATCCTCTTCGCCTGCAGGGGCAGGGTTCTTTTTTGTTGCCAAAAAGGATGGTACCTTAAGACCCTGCATCAATTATCGGGGTTTAAATGCGGTTACTATTAAAAATCGATACCCCTTACCCTTAATATCTGAGCTATTCGATAGGTTGAAGGGTGCCTCCATTTTCACCAAGTTGGATCTCAGAGGCGCGTACAATCTCATTCGAATACGGGAGGGTGACGAATGGAAGACTGCATTCAACACTAGAGTCGGGCATTACGAATACCTGGTGATGCCTTTTGGTCTGTGTAATGCTCCAGCCGTGTTCCAAAACTTTGTCAATGAAATCTTCAGAGATCTGCTGTACCAGTTTGTTGTCATCTATCTGGATGACATTCTGATCTTTTCTGAAAATCTGCTCGTCCACAGAAACCATGTCCGCACTGTACTTCAGCGTCTTAGAGAGAACAATCTCTATGCCAAGCTGGAGAAATGTTCCTTTGAATGTTCTGAGGTCCTGTTTCTGGGGTGCTTTGTCTCATGTTCGGGTCTTCGTATGGATCCTGGGAAGGTCTTGGCTATTACCAACTGGCCTCTTCCTGCTAGCCTCAAGGCCACGCAGCGCTTTCTTGCCGTGCCTATTATCGCTTTGACCAAGAAGGGTGTGAATGCCAAAGACTGGCCTCCCGAAGCTGTCTCTGCATTTCACAACCTGAAACAGGCCTTTGTTTCTGGCCCCCTCTTGAGGAGACCAAATCCTGGGAATGCATTTTTTATTGAAGTGGACGCTTCCTCAATGGGGGTGGGAGCTGTGCTTCTTCAAATCTTTGAGAAGAGACGTCAGCCATGTGCGTTCTTCTCCAAAAAGTTTTCTCAGGCAGAGAGGAATTATGCCATCGGTGATCGGGAACTTCTCGCAATTAAATTGGCGTTAGAGGAGTGGCGTCATCTCTTGGAGGGTTCCCCTCACTCCATAACGATCTTTACCGATCACAAAAATTTTCAGTATCTACAGAATGCTAAACGTCTGAATCCTAGACAGGCCAGGTGGAGTCTCTTCTTTGCCCGTTTTAATTTCACGATTACTTACAAACCTGATTCCTGCAACGGTCGGGCTGATGCGCTCTCTAGGTCATTTGACACTTTGAACGAGGAGTCCGCCCCTGAACCTGAGCCGATCATTCCAACCTCCTGCATTGTTGCCCACTCTACCACCCTGAAGTCAAAAATTCCGCCTGGTAAGACCTTTGTCCCCACTGAGCTAAGAGCTAAGATCCTTCGTTGGGGACATGATTCCAAGGTGGCAGGCCATTCTGGATTCCTCCGTTCCTTCCTACTCATCAGTCGTCACTACTGGTGGCCTAATCTCCGCTCAGACGTCAAAGACTACGTTAAAGCTTGTCATGTCTGCGCTCAGTCCAAATCCTCCACACAAGCTCCTGCTGGTCTCCTCATGCCCTTGCTCATTCCTAAGGAGCCCTGGGCTCATATTGCCATGGATTTTATCACCGACCTCCCACTGTCTGAGAATAATACAGTCATTTGGGTGGTAATCGATCGGTTCTCCAAGATGGCTCATTTTGTTCCTCTTCCTGGTCTTCCTTCTGCCCCTGCCTTGGTTCCCATTTTCATTCGAGAAATTCTCCTCCTTCATGGGGTTCCTTCTCATATTGTTTCCGACAGGGGAGTCCAATTCACGTCTCGTTTTTGGAGAGCCTTTTGCAAATCCCTCAAGATTGTCTTGGATTTTTCTTCTTCTTACATCCCCAATCCAATGGACAGACTGAGAGGGTTAATCAGGAGTTAGAGGTCTTTCTTCGCACCTTTGTGTCTTCTCACCATGACGATTGGTCCTCTCTACTCCCGTGGCAGAATTCTCCCATAACAATCATGTGACCATCCTCAACTTCCTCTTCCCATGATCTGTTCTCCAGATATTCCAGCTTTGGCTTCGGTTCAGGAGTCTCTCAATTCCGTTTGGGGTGACGTTCATGATTCCCTCCGGGCAGCTGCTGAAAAATTCAAAGGCTTTGCCGACCGCCGCAGGCGTAAACCGCCTTCTCTTCAGCCAGGGGACAAAGTCTGGCTCTCTACCAGGAACATCAAGCTCCGAGTTCCTTCTCTGAAGTTTGCTCCACAATTCATTGGTCCATACACGGTAACTGCTAAACTGAATCCGGTTTGTTTCAAACTCCAGATTCCTAAAAGCCTTAAAATCACTAACTCCTTCCATGTTGCTCTTCTAAAGCCTTTAGTCCTCAATAAATTCTCTCGTCCTCTCCCTACCGTGGCACCTGTCTCTGAGGATAATCAGGAGTACGAGATCAGTCAAATTCTGGACTCCCGACTCTGTAAAGGCGTTCTTCAGTACCTCGTTCATTGGAAAGGGTTTGGTCCTGAGGAGAGGTCTTGGATCACTGCATCTGAGGTCTTTGCACCTCGTCTGTTAAAGGAGTTTCATCTGAAGTTTCCCTCTAAACCTGGGCCCAGGCGGCGAAGGGGGAGGCCTCGTAAGAGGGAGGGTACTGTCATGGATATGCATTAATGTCTGTCTGCCATCTTACCTTTCCTCCTCATGTGTTCATCTTAGAGGCCAGAACCCTTTCACCTGGCTTCCTTTATAATCTCCTCCCAGCCTGACTCCACCCCAGGCCCTATCACAGAACACTATATTAACCTGTGCACTGCAAGCCTGCTTTGCTGATCAACGTGTTTGTTAGGCATTGTGTGTTTGGGTTCCTGCCTGCCGTGTGCTACGTCTGTCTCTCTGTTACGTTATTGGCTTGTCCCCGACTATCCCTGTCTGCTCGTGACCCTTGACCTTCGGCTTGTCTTTCGTTATCCTTGTCTGCTTGTGGCCCTTGACCTTCAGCTTGTTATTCATTACTCTTATATCTTGTGCTGCTGCTTCCCCTCTTGTCCCCTTATCCTACGGGGCGTGAGCTAGGAGACTCTAGGGGCCGCGACCTGGACCCAGCCTGCAGCATAACATCCTCACCACTAGAGGCTCTGGAGAAGACCTGCTGGGTCTTAGACTCCGCGCCCTGGGGAATCTTGGCTCTAGCTTCCTATAGGATCCCGGTTGTGCTCCTCTGGTCCCGCTTTCCACAACCACCCAATTTCCTATCCGCAGCAGTCAGCCATAGGGTTCACTACCTTGCGGTGCACTCCTGTCCCCCTATGGTGTGCATCTGTCACCTGGCCGTAGGTGACCTGACATTGATGTTAAAGGAAACGATTAATTTCAGTTATAATTGAATGAAAAAAAAACTGTAAAAAAATAAATATAAATAAAATAAATAAATAAAAAATGTAAAGCTCCCATCTTCTTGCGCTCAAAAACAAATGCAAACACACATGTAGGTCCGGCATGCATATGTAAACAGTGATTGCATCACACATGTGAGGTATGGCCAGAACATCAGAGTGAGAGTAATAATCAGTTTGCCTCTAAATTGATAACCTGTAAAGGCTTTAAAAACATTGTCTATGGACAATTGTAGGTATCGTAGATTGTTGCCATTTCACAAGCATGGACAATTTTAAGTCTTGACATTTTTAGTATTTATCTACTCCGTGTTCCTCTACAGGTGCAGATTTCCTGAAGCTCTCCCATAAAAAAATTGATATTTGCACCTCCCCTACTGCATTCCCCCACCCCCTTTACATCACCCTCCTACAGCACTGGCCCCCATTACTTCACAAATTCCCAACCCACAGTAGTGTCCTCTGTCCTCTTTATATTCCTTCCCCCACAGCACTGTCCCCCTTCACATCCCTCCATAAGCACTGTGCCCTTTACATCAACCCCCCTACAGCACGGCCCCCTCTCACATCACAAACCCCATCTCACCCCGACATTACTGCCTACCTTCATAGCACCCCCCACAGCGCTACTCCCCTTTACATCAACCTCCCCTCACATAACCCCCCTCCCACAGCACTGCCCCCCTTTCACATCACACCCTGATCTCACAGTAGTGGGCTTTGTCCTCTTGACATCCAGCCACCCCACACCCCAGCACTGAACCCTTTCACATGACCTCCCCTCCAGTAGTGTCCTCTATCCCCTTCGCTCTCCTACCTTAGACAAAGCTGAGATCGAGAGGCAGGATAGTAATGAACTGAGTATGGGAGGCAAAGCTCAGCACTGGATAAGGGGGGTAGTGGGAGCTGCACAAGATAGTTTTCCAGATTAACCAGCAGGTGATTGGTTGCAAGGATACAGGGTGGTTCTAGTAACCAATCACTTGCTGGTTAATATGATAACTTAACCACCAGCAGCTCCTGCTCCCATCCTCCATCCAATGCTGAGCTTTTTCTCCTGTACTCAGTTCAATACTATCCTGCCTCTTGCTCTCCGCTCTGTCTTGAGAACGACAGTGACAAAGGCTGGGGGATAGGAGCAGCTCCTAAATAGCCTGACCTTGGGTCTAAATAGGACAGTGGCTCGGTCCGGATCTGGACCGGGGTCCCCCATTTAGTGATGTCTAATATAGTGTGGTGTTTCAATGAGAAGAATGCTTTTTACATTGGTGGCCAGTGGGAAGAATGGCCCCCTTACCGATAGCTAAAAAAGATTGTTGGTGTCAGTGGTTACTTGCTTGAGAAACAGAAATTGTTTATTGCTCAAGGAACCCCTAGTAACCTCTAGAGGAGCCCTGGTTGAGAAAAGCTGTTTTAGACAATTGTGCACTTTCAACCTTGCAGCAACTGTTTGGTGAAAATACTTTCCCCTTTCAGCACGAATATGCCTTGTGCACTAAGCCAGGCCCTTAAATACCTTTGGTGTGGAGAAAGTTAAGTGGCCTATTGAGCCCTGATCTCAGTCATATTTAACACCTGTGGGATAAATTGAAATACCAATTTTGAGCCAGGTGTCCTCTGCCAAATCAGTACCTGCCCTCACAAATATTCTTGTGGCTGAATCAGTATGAATTTTCAGTCACATCCCAAAATCTTCCAGAAGAGTTGAGGCTGTTATAGCTGGAAAGGAGGTACCGATTCTATATTAATATGTCCATGGTTTTGGAATTAGATATCCAACTAGCTCAAATAGTTGTTATGGTCAACTGTCCCCAAACTTTTGGTCATATACTGTAGCTTAGATCTAGAGTTCCAATTTAAGCTGTTGCCATTTTAGTCATGCTGTCAACCATTTTAAGTTTATTGCTGAGCTGTTGGGTTTATTTAAAACAGTGACACAGAGGAAGTTTGATCTATATATAAAAGCAGAATGACTTCTCTGTTATCACAGCCACATCTCACATATTTATAATTTCAACAACTTCCTTAAGAAATAGTGGCAAAGACAAATATCTAAAAAGAAGGAAGTATTGGGGAAGCACCAATTGGATTGGACTGATTTCATACCTAAAGCCCCTTGTATCTACCCCCTGTGCGTGCAATCCCAGCATTTTAGTGCATCCAGGAGGCAAAAGCGCAGCATCCAGCCTGGCTGCCTGCAGCCTGTAAAAATCTATGGCAGGCTAAAATACGCTGCGGCAGGAAAGAAATTCATACGATTCCCCCATCAATGCAGACAGTGCTGACAGGGGAATCCTTCCTGCCGAGACATTGTATTCTCCCATGGGGGGGGGGGGGGGTGTCAGGGGAAGCCCCCCCCCCGGGAGAAGACACTGATTATTGCTAGCGGCTATAGCAGTCATTTGGTACATTCAGTCTGCCCATACACGGTTCGAAACTCGCCCAGTTCCTGCTGAACCAGTTGATTTGAACTGTTTATGGCCGGCCTAAGTTCATTTCTCTGATGACTCATTGTAGTTCTGTAAGCAATGGTCTTCTTTCAGCGTAGCTGGAAGCTGACTATATGAGAAGAAGACTAAATCTTGGAAAAGTGAATATTTTTTAAATGCAATATTTTAAATTTACTGTACCTAAAACATATATATATATATGTAGCAATACCCTCTTCAGGGCCGCTGGTTAGTTTTGGGTTTTGCACGTTACCTCTTCAGCTGCGTTGTCCAGGTAGGAAGGTCTGCAGTAATGCAATGTCCACACAGATGTAAAACCTCAAACAGTTAGGTTTTATTTTTCTTATGCATTAAACTTTGAGAAGTAGAAGGTATAGAAGAGTAGGGGAAGGGTCAGGCACTCGCCACAAAAAGTTGACAAAGGTACAAGTTCAAAGTCACTCACCACTCTCAATGTTAGAGTGGGTATTGGTCACCCGGATAGTCCCCTCTCACATGGCCTAGCAGCCGGGATGACACACAAATCAGCAAGAGGGCAGTCTCTGCCACAGACTGCCCAAGGTGAAGAAGGTCTCTGCCACAGACCTTTTTAAATGTACAAAGTCTCTGCCACATACCTGTTTGAAGTTGAGCAATGGATAGTCCAAGAATCCTCTGCCACAGGATTTCAAAGTCCCAAACTTCCAGCCGCACAGTTTAAAGAGCCTTTAAGCCAATCTGGCGAACTGCAGGGCTTGTAGTGTAATAGATCCCTCCTTAATAATGTTGCCAGGCCTCACCCGAGACAGCAGCATTTTGCCGGTCTCCTCCAGGGCAGGTCCTCTCCTGGTCTCCTCCATTAAGATGATTCCTCTCCATTTGAATGGACAGCTTGGGATTCCTTCTCTGGATATAGGCCCCAGCCGGACTAGCTGGGCCTACTAAGTAGCGATGCAGCCTCGGGCCAACGTGGCCCTGAGACCAAGACCACACACATACCCCGCGCTCGGAGGGCTGCGGGGCAAGAACGAACCCCAATCAATGGCAGTATCCCCTTCCAGCAGGCACAGCGGGTTGACCACTCCCACTATACCACCACCGAGAGGGGCCACTCAATGTACCATGATCTGCCCATGTTCCAACAAGTGCCTGAGGTGGTAACGCCACCTACAGGCAAAAAGGGAAATCACTACCAGGCAAACCCTAACTGAGACAGAGGCGAATTTGAGGGTAATTGTCAACCATCTGAGCCCATCTACTGGCTCAGACATCCCTCTAAATTTAAATAGCGTCCCAACCTTTTGGGTTGGACGCTACATATATTTGTATTAGTATTCCTGTTCATCACTATAACAAAATACAAACAAATATGATCAAAACCACAATATGTCTACAGTGATATTTGCCTAAAACAGTGATAGACAATCCCCAGTTGTTATAGAATTACAAGCTTCAACATGCTCTAGGAACATAAGTGTATGAGGTCAACCAAGGAGTAGGCAGGAACTTGTTAACCACTTAACGACCGCTCACTGTATATATACGTCGGCAGAATGGCACCGACAGGCACAATCACGTAGAGTGTACGTGATTGCCTTTGTACAGTTGGGGGGTCCAATCGGACCCCCCTTCTATACAGTGAGCGGTGGCTAAGTGTCCGGGAGCGTTCCGGGATGAGGGGGCAGCCATTCGTTTCTGGCCACCCCCTCGCGATCGCTCCCGGCGAATAGAAATGCCCCCTCTGTCTGTGTCAGACAGAGGGAGCAGGAGGAAGTGATGTCATCTCTGGTGCGGCGCTCACATATACCGAGCGCCGTACAAGAGAAGATATCAGGTCAGTGCACACAACACTACACTGACACCAGGACACATAGGGACATAAATCGCCCCCCAGGCCCCCCCAGACACCCCAGATCACCCCCCAGATCACCCCCCCAGCCCCCAGTCACAGTGTCACTGATTGCAGTGACCATTTATTTAGTGATCACTGCAATCAGTGACATTTGTGACTGTAAAAGTGTCACCAAAGTTTAGTCTTAGGTCCAGTGTAGCCCCCTAACCCCCCCTAATAAAGGTTTAACCCCTGATCACCCCCCAGATAACCCTTTCACCCCCTATCACCACTGTCGCTTAGCGATCATTTTTCTGATCGCTGTCTTAGCGTCAGTGATGCCAATCGGCAGCCAGTAATTTTTTTTAGGTTCGCCGCAGGTTTTTATAGCGTCAGGTACCCCAATATATTATCTAATAAAGGTTTAACCCCCTTGATCGCCCCCCAGGTAACCCTTTCACCCCCTATCACCACTATCACTAAGCGATCGTTTTTCTAAACGCTGTCTTAGAGTCTGTGAAGCAGATCGGTAGCCGGTAATTTTTTTTAGGTTCGCCGCAGGTTTTTATAGCGTCAGGTACCCCAATATATTATCTAATAAAGGTTTAACCCCCTTGATCGCCCCCCAGGTAACCCTTTCACCCCCTATCACCACTGTCGCTAAGCAATTGTTTTTCTAAACGCTGTCTTAGTGTCGGTGATGCAGATCGTAGCCAGTAATTTTTTTTAGGTTCGCCGCATGTTTTTATAGCGTCAGGTACCCCAATATATTATCTAATAAAGGTTTAACCCCCTTGATCGCCCCCCAGGTAACCCTTTCACCCCCTATCACCACTGTCACTAAGCAATCATTTTTCTAAACGCTGTCTTAGTGTCTGTGATGCAGATCGGTATCCGGTAATTTTTTTTAGGTTCGCCGCAGGTTTTTATAGCGTCAGGTACCCCAATATATTATCTAATAAAGGTTTAACCCCCTTGATCGCCCCCCAGGTAACCCTTTCACCCCCTATCACCACTGTCGCTAAGCAATTGTTTTTCTAAACGCTGTCTTAGTGTCGGTGATGCAGATCGTAGCCAGTATTTTTTTTTAGGTTCGCTGCATGTTTTTATAGCGTCAGGTACCCCAATATATTATCTAATAAAGGTTTAACCCCCTTGATCGCCCCCCCAGGTAACCCTTTCACCCCCATCACCACTGTCGCTAAGCAATCGTTTTTCTAAACGCTGTCTTAGTGTCGGTGATGCAGATCGGTAGCTGGTAATTTTTTTTAGGTTCGCCGCAGGTTTTTATAGCGTCAGGTACCCCCATATATTATCTAATAAATATTTTAACCCCCTGATTGCCCCTAGTTAACCCTTTCACCAGTGATCACCATATAAGTGTTACGGGTGACGCTGGTTAGTTAGTTTGCTTTTTATAGTGTCAGGGCACCCGCCGTGTATATAACCCAATAAAGGTTTAACCCCCTGATCGCCCGGCGGGTGATATCAATTAGGTTTTAGCGTCAGAGAGGGTCTGAGTCACACCCCAGGCAGCGTCAGGTTAGTGCCAGTAACGCTAACACCCACGCGTGAAGCATACACCCCCTTAGTGGTATAGTATCTGAACAGATCAATATCTGATCTGATCAGATCTATACTAGCGTCCCCAGCAGTTTAGGGTTCCCAAAAACGCAGTGTTAGCGGGATCAGCCCAGATACCTGCTGGCACCTGCGTTTTGCCCCTCCGTCCAGCCCAGGCCACCCAAGTGCAGTATCGATCGATCACTGTCACTTACAAAACAAAAACACACATAACTGCAGCGTTCGCAGAGACAGGCCTGATCCCTGCGACTCCAGTGCTGTAGGAGGTGATTTCACCACCACAGTTAAAAAAAAAAAGCAAATATGCCGAAGCATTGGGGCAGCAGGGGCGGAGGAGCGATTTTGCTCCTAATGCCGCGTACATACGGTCGAAATCTCGACGGAGGCTTGCCCGTGGAAAAGTCCGACCATGTGTGTGCGGCATAACTTTTTTGCGGGAGGATGCCCCCATGCTTCGGCATATATAAATGGTGCGTGTATGCTCATCATTGGAAGTGGGTGGATGAAGGGCGGTATTCTAATGGTGGGCATACCCACCGATCAATCTCTTTTTTCGTTCAGCCAACTGGCTGCATGAAAAAAAAAGATTACAATACATGTCCAACAAGGACCAGCAACGTACTGGTATGTTGCTGGACTTTGAATGTTTATACCAGAATGATGCCTGCGGGTTTAGGTATCATCTTGGTATCATTCTTTTCAGCCTGCGGTCGGCTTTCATTTAAAAGCAATCCTAGCGGCTAATTAGCCTCTGGACTGCTTTTACAAGCAGTGGGAGGGAATGCCCCCCCCCGGATATAAAAAGCGCCATTGGGAAATTGGGAAAGCATTTTATCACACCGATCTTGGTGTGGTCAGATGCTTTGAGGGCAGAGGAAAAATCTAGGGTCTAGAAGACCCCAGTTTTTTCAAAAAAAGAGTACCTGTCACTACCTATTGCTATCATAGGGGATATTTACATTCCCTGAGATAACAATAAAAATGATAAAAAAAAAATACTTGGAAGGAACAATTTAAAAATAAAATAAAAAAGCAAAATTAATAATAAAAAAAATAAATAAAAAAAAAGCACCCCTGTCCTGCCCTGCTCTTGCCCAATGGCGAACGCAAGCGTCGGTCTGGCGTCATATGTAAACAGCAATTGCACCATGCATGTGAGGTATCACCGCGAAGGTCAGATCGAGGGCAATCATTTTAGCAGTAGACCTCCTCTGTAAATCTACTGGGGTAACCTGTAAAGGCTTTTAAAGGCTTTTAAAAATGTATGTAGTTTGTCGCCAATGCGCGTTTGTGCGAAATTTTAAAGCATGTCGTGTTTGGTATCTATGTACTCGGCCTAAGATCATCTTTTTTATTTCATCAAACATTTGGGCAATATAGTGTGTTTTAGTGCATTAAAATTAAAAAAAGTGTATTTTTTAACCCAAAAAATGCGTTTGAAAAATCGCTGCGCAAATACTGTGTAGAAAAAAAAAATGCAACACCCACCATTTTAATCTGTAGGGCCTTTGCTTTAAAAATATATATATATAATGTTTGGGGGTTCAACATAATTTTCTTGCAAAAAAAAAAAATGTTTTCATGTAAACAAAAAGTGTCAAAAAGGGCTTTGTCTTCAAGTGGTTAGAAGAGTGGATGTAAGCTTCCTAATGTTGTGTATAAAATGCCAGAACAGTTCAAAACCCCCCCAAATGACCCCATTTTGGAAAGTAGACACCCCAAGCTATATACTGAGAGGCATGTCGAGTCCATGGAATATTTTATATGTTGACACAAGTTGCGCAAAAACGACAATTTTTTTTTTTTTTTTTTTGCACAAAGTTGTCACTAAATGATATATTGCTCAAACATGCCATGGGCATATGTGGAATTACACCCCAAAATACATTCTGTTGCTTCTCCTGAGTACAGGGATACCACATGTGTGAGACTTTTTGGGAGCCTAGCCACGTACGGGACCCCAAAAACCAAGCACCGCCTTCAGGCTTTCTAAGGGTGTAAATTTTTGATTTCACTTCTCACTGCCTATCACAGTTTCGGAGGCCATGGAATGCCCAGATAGCACAAACCCCCCCCCCAAATGACCCCATTTTGGAAAGTAGACACCCCAAGCTATTTGCTGTTCGGTATTGTGAGTATTTTGCAGATCTCGCTTTTTGTCACAAAGTTTTGAAAATTGAAAAAAAAATATATATATATATTTTCTTTCTTCATTTTCAAAAACAAATGAGAGCTGTAAAATACTCGCCATTCCTCTCAGCAAATAGCTTGGGGTGTCTATATTCCAAAATGGGGTCATTTGGGGGGGTTTTGTGCGATTTTGGCATTTTATGGCCTTCGAAACTGTGATAGGTAGTGAGGAGTGAAATCAAAAATTTGTGCCTAGAAATCCTGAAGGTGGTGTTTGGTTTTCGGGGTCCCGTACGCGGCTAGGCTCCTAAAAAGTCCCACACATGTGGTATCCCCGTACTCAGGAGAAGCAGAAAAATGTATTTTGGGGTGTAATTCCACATATAACCATGGCATGTGTGAGCAATATATCATTTAGTGACAACTTTTTGTAATTTTTTTTTTTTTTTTTGTCATTATTCAATCACTTGGGACAAAAAAAATTATATTCAATGGGCTCAACAGGCCTCTCAGCAATTTCCTTGGGGTGTCTACTTTCTAAAATGGGGTCATTTGGGGGGGTTTTGTGCTATTTTGGCATTTTATGGCCTTCGAAACTGTGATAGGTAGTGAGGAGTGAAATCAAAAATTTGCGCCCTTAGAAATCCTGAAGGCGGTGCTTGGTTTCCGGGGTCCCGTACGCGGCTAGGCTCCCAAAAAGTCCCACACATGTGGTATCCCCGTACTCAGGAGAAGCAGCAAAATGTATTTTGGGGTGAAATTCCACATATAACCATGGCATGTGTGAGCAATATATCATTTAGTGACAACTTTTTGTAATTTTTTTTTTTTTTTTGTCATTATTCAATCACTTGGGACAAAAAAAAAAAAATTCAATGGGCTCAACATGCCTCTCAGCAATTTCCTTGGGGTGTCTACTTTCCAAAATGGGGTCATTTGGGGGGGTTTTGTACTGCCCTGTCATTTTAGCACCTCAAGAAATGAGATAGGCAGTCATAAATTTAAAGCTGTGTAAATTTCAGAAAATGTACCCTAGTTTGTAAACTCTATAACTTTTGCGCAAACCAATAAATATACGCTTATTGACATTTTTTTTACTAAAAACATGTGGCTGAATACATTTTGGCCTAAATGTATGACTACAATTGAGTTTATTCGATTTTTCTTATAACAAAAAGTAGAAAATATCATTTTTTTTCAAAATTTTCGGTCTTTTTCCGTTTATATCGCAAAAAATAAAAATCGCAGAGGCAATCAAATACCATTAAAAGAAAGCTCTATTTGTGGGAAGAAAAGGACGCAAATTTCGTTTGGGTACAACATTGCATGTCCGCACAATTTACAGTTAAAGCAGCGCAGTGCAAAATTCTGAATTCACCTCTGGTCCTCTAGCTACCAAATGGTCCGGGGCTTAAGTGGTTAATCTACTGGTCAGCTATCACTGGCTTAAAGATATCTATATCAGATTCAGTATAATGCATTAATATGATGGTAATAAGAGAAAATAGTGAATGTAAACCACATTGGGAAAAGGGAAATATTTTTTTATTACAAGGGACCAAGTGTGCTGGGAGTGCAGTTAATTATATAAGTCAAGTCATATGCAAACTATAAAGTGTATAGAATCGACACAGAACACAGCTATTTCTATTGACTACAGTTTTAAAGGAAAATTAGGCTGCAATGCTAAATGGCATGATTCCTTGTGCTGTAAATACGTAAAACAAATACTGAAAAACATTCCTTGTTGAATGTAAAGTACATTCAATGTGGGTGAACCTGTTTGTCAGCTCTTGTAAGAATAAACAAAAGTGTATGGAAACTGCATTGATCATAAAAAGGAGAACTAAGAACATTTTTGGGGACTAGCTTAATAAAATAAGTTGTCAAATGACCATAATACTGTATGCTATTGTGACAGCGACCAGTCAATTGACTTAGACCCCATACACACTATTAGATTTTCTGCAGATTTTTGTCTTCAAATTTACCAAAACCATGTAACATGAGATCAAACCTTAAAAGCGGTTGTATAGTCTTTTTTTTTAACTTTTAGCTACAGGTAAGCCTATACTAAAGCCCCATACACACGGTCGGACTTTTGCCCAACAAACTTTGTTTTGAGCAAGTTGGACCAACAATCCGACCGTGTGTACGCTCCATCGGACAAACTTTTTTTGCTTTTTTCTTATTTTCATCGGACATAAGTTGGGTCTGCAAACGGACAAACTTTTGCCCAACAAAAGTCCGATGGAGCAAAGTCCGACCGTGTGTACAGAAAACCATTGGACTTTTGTCCGATGGACAAAACAACTAATGTTAAAATCAACCAACAATAGCAGAAGTTGACCAAAGGGTGGCGGTAAAGAGCAGAAAAGAGCAGAAAAACCACGTGATGTTGCAAAAAGTTTTGGGAAAGTTTGCAGAAAAGTCAGAGCGTGTGTATGCTATGGGTGTTCCCGACCAACTCCGTTCGGACAAAAAACCACGGAAAAGTCCGATGGAAGTCCGACCGTGTGTACGGGGCTTTAGGCTTACCTGTAGGTAAAAGAAATATCTCCTAAACCTTTACGGTTTAGGAGATATTCTCCTTGCACTGCGCCACTGACTGCAGCGGCGCATGCGCACAGGGCATTCTCGGCTGAAGGCCCGGCGGACGCCGGACCTTGCCGGAAAGAAGTCTCCCGCGCGCATGCGCGGGAGTGACGAATCGCGGCTCCAGCCACTCACAGCGCTGGAGCCGCGATACCCGGAAGACACACCAAGGCATAATGTCAGCTGCCTCGGCATGGACCGGGAGGGACACCGACGCCTCGTTCTAAGGTAAGTATTTCATAATGAGCTTGTATGCTGTTCATACAAGCTCATTATGCCTTTTCCTTTACAGGTGTAAAAAAAAAAATGTGGGTATACAACCGCTTTAAGAGTTTCAGTTTGTAGCCAATCAGGCAGGCCCTTGCACATCATGTTTTTTTGGTAAATCCGAAGACAAAAATCTGAAGAAAATCTAATAGTGTGTATGGGGTCTTAGATGTAGTAATGTAGCGTTGCTGTAAAACACCAACTCATCAGACACGTGGCCATTTAAAACTCTACCAGAATTAGCTTATTGTCATCTGATCCCCACTGATGCCAGCAGCAGAGGTGGAAACTTAGAACTTTACCATCTGACTTAAATTGAATTCATTGCACAGGTCTGTGGCTGAGTAAATATAGGAAATGACTGAATCCATTATCCTTAAGGCTGGGTTCACACTGATGAGGCTGCGGGTCCCAGCATTGGGTTTCGATGCGTCCCTGTACACTGATTCAGGCGTGAATCAGGTCCAAATTTTTGACTGAATTTACACCTGAAACTGAGCCAAAGATGCACGGGACCCTTTTCCAAAGCGGACAGCGACCGCCCCGGAGCTCCGGAAATTTGCATATAAATTTGCACCCAGCCTAATGGGTAAGTGCACTTTAAGACAAAGTGAACTTATCCTTTTTGCCCTGACCTAATCTGTCCCACCCTCTCCCTTGACCAGTTTACTAAAGTGGATTATATTAGCTAAGTATTGAAATCATGCTTTGGAATCTTCTTGGATACAGAAAATCTCTTTCTGAGATTTGGTGTTTACAAGTTAAAAACATAATTTTTTGCTAGAAAATTACTTAGAACGCCAAAACATTTTTTTTTTCTAACACCCTAGAGAATAAAATGGTGGTCGTTGCAATACTTTTTGTCACACCGTATTTCGCAGCGGTCTTACAAGAGCACTTTTATTGGAAAAAAATCAAATTTTAATTAAAAAATAAGACAACAGTAAAGTTAGCCCAATTGTTTTTTTATATTGTGAAAGATAATGTTACGCCAAGTAAATTGATACAAAACATGTCACACTTCAAAGTTGCGCCCGCTCGTGGAATGGCGACAAACTTTTGCCGTTAAAAATCTCTATAGGCGACGTTTAAAAAAATTCTACAGGTTGCATGTTTCTGAGTTACAGAGGAGGTAGAGTTAGAATTATTGCTCTCGCTCTAACGATCGCGGCGATACCTCACATGTGTGGTTTGAATGTAAACATCTCTTGTAATAGACAAGTATGACAGGACCTCTTAAATATGAGATCTGGGGTCAAAAAGACCTCAGATCTCATATTTACACCAAAATTCAATAAAAATAAAATAAAAAGTGTAATGTAATAAAATAAAAAAAATGGCCCTTTAAGAGCATTGGGCAGAAGTGACGTTTTGACGTAGATTCCGCCCTTCAATGATATGGAGACGGATTGGGGCCATCTTCCCCTCAATCGTCTCCATGTCAGACTAGGGAGAGGATCTGATCGCCTCCGCCGCTACGGTAAGTGGCGGAGGGCACCGGAGAGCGGCGGGAGGGGGGGCCCCTTTCCCGCCGCCGATAAAAGTGATCTTGCGGCGAATCCACTGAAGAGACCACTTTCATCTTAAAGCGGACCGCCAGCTGAAAAGGAAGATACCGGGGTTATGGTAGCTAGCTGCTACCATAACAACGGTATTCCTCTTCAAAGTAGCGACGTATAACGAAGTGGTTAATGCAGACTTCTGGGAAAATCAGTAAGCCAATCATACAAGCAGGAAATTACATATCTGGAGGGTGTTCTGTACACATTCTGTGTACAGCATTCCCCCAGGTAGCCATATTGCATTGCATTTTACAGAAAATAACAGCGCTGCAAATTGAAAAGAAAAGGTAATTTTTAATAACATTCAATTACAAGATGTTATGATTGTATAAACTAAAAACAGAATGTCCAAAATATATATATATATATATATATATATATATATATATATATATATATATATATTGTGACAAGTTGGGGAATTTGTAGTTTATTGGTAGCGCCAAACAGTGAGTTTACTCCTCACCAGAAGTATGTTTCAGGACTTTTTCTGCCCACTTTTATTTAAAACAAAGCAAAAAGTTCACACTTGAATAGTTTTCTATGCAGGGGGTTCTCACCATCGATGCAAAAAAACATAGAATTCAGTCTCGTGGCTCTCTTTTGCAGCTTCACTGCTCAGGCCTGATGCCTTGGTCCTCCAGACCATCAAACACACAGTCCCAGTGATCATGCAAAAAATGCTGTACCCTTGTCAACTTGACTGTTTCTCCTGAAGCTCCCAGCTGCTACATCCTCCCAGGCTTGGGCCTTTTTCTGTCCTGACCTGGACAGTATGATGCAATGTGCACCTCACAACTCCCTTCACACACTGACCCCGTGGGGAGGGTGAGGCCACTGACCTCTAACTCTGGCTTCATATGAACGCAGCGCACACCTGCATCATCAGTGTGCTTGCTTCCCAGAAAACCTGGCCCAGACCGCCATTTCAAACAATATATATATAGATATATATCTATATATATATATATATATATATATGTAGCGATACCCCCAGTTAAGAGAGCCGCTGTTATGATTTTCGGGCCTGTAACACACCGCTGTCAACCCCCAGCAATTGGCTCTACCCTCCCTTGGCACAGTTAGTAGGGGATGATAGGATTGTGAGGCCTGTAACTTTAGGCAACACAATCCAGCAACAAAGACACACACAGTGATATAGCGAACACTGACTGTTTCGTCTGCATAATAATAACACCAACAACTAGTCTGCTTAATCTTGGTACTTTTACTAAAGGAAATGATTAAACAGATTAACACAGTATACTTTAGTATATGCAGAGCCCTGCAATAAAAGGCGTTCAACAATAGGCAAATATGCAATCCTGTAAAAAGATGATTAATGGACCCCCCTTGCAGCTCTCCTCCCTCGTGGGCAAGATGGTGCCCAGCAATGTCTACACTGATAAGTCAGGCCTGACTGTAACTATGTGTAAGTTCCGTAGAGAAGAATCTTCGCTAGCAAATGGTGGTGCACTTTTGAAGACAAATTGTAAGTCACGGGAATAAAGGTTGACAAACTTGGTGAACAAGGATAAAGTCACTAACGCTATTCAATGCACTGTCCCTCCGGTGTGCATATGCAAACTCTACCGGGTGAGTCCTGAACAACAAACACTAGGCCTAGAGATCCTGTACTAATCTCTGAGCAGGTGCTCTCTCACCCAACCGGACTAGTCCACGTCCGTATCTTCTGTTGCTGTGTCTCGGTACACAGGTTCCACGACACCCGGGTCTTCGGTCCTCCTGGAAGCAGCAGACGGATAGCAGGATGCAACGTCCCTCTGGCTCCTTGGTTGAAACGGAAGGCTCTTTGGAAACACAGGGCCTAGGCTTCAGGCCCTCTCCGGAACAACAGACTCAGCAGAGAGTTCCACTTGCTGGGTGGGCGATGTCCAAAGAGAGCGTACTCCGGTCCGCCCCTCAGTTAAATACCCCACCCCAGCAGTCCTTGCGCGGGGAAATGCATCCTGGGTATGGTAATCTCTGGGTTCCTCTAGCAACACCCCGCTACATATATATTGTGGGAGATTAGCTCGTGGGGATCCACTTTTCTGAATGACAGTCCGCAAACAGGCACTTTCTTAAAAGTCTGGCGGATGCCAGGTTTTATTTACAAGAGGTTTTCAGGTAAAAATAAACAAAACAGTAAATTAAATCCTTGCCGTCTGGCGCTAAACTAAACAAATGGTCTCCTCTCTATAGAGTGTGGGGCTGGCCCCTGTCACCCACAAAACATGCGATAAAGCAAACCTTTTTCTTTTTAATATACTTCAACAGAGTTCCTCTCACTGTTTCCCTCCTGAGTTTCCAAACCAGAGCACTCCTGTGCTCTCTTCCTGGATCTTTTAAAGTCCAGCTGACTGTGGACTCCAGTGCACTCAAACATCTAGACCGGAACCCAGCCAGCCCCAGAGGCTGTAAAACCCGGGCCGGATTCGGGTTCAGTCCATTACAATGGAACGAATGTGAGGTGAAATGTACCTATTGTTGTGTATCTCACCTTGCATACCGTCACATATCCTCCCCCTCTGCTCAAGCCCCTGTGGCTGAGCACTTGACCCAACCATACAGTGCACGCGGCAGAGGGCATCTGCGTTATTTTGGAACTTTCCCGGCCTGTGCTCCACCGTAAATTTAAAGGGCTGTAAAGCCAGGAACCACCTTGTCCCGCGGGCATTTTTCTCCTTGTTGTCACACATCCACTTTAGGGGAGCATGGTTCGGTGACCAGCTTAAATGACCTCCCCAATAGGTAATACCTCAGGGAGTCTAAGGCCCATTTAATGGCGAGACACTCCTTTTCTACGATGGCATAGTTTTTCTCGTGCTTGTTCAGCTTCCGGCTCAGGCATACCACTGGGTGCACCTCACCATCCCTGTTCTGTGACAGTACGGCCCCTAGGCCCACCACAGAGGCATCCGTCTGTACTACAAACTCCTTGCTGAAGTCCGGGGTTACTAGTACGGGTAACATACAAAGAGCCTGTTTTAAATTCTGAAATGCCTCCTCGGCTTCGGGATTCCACTTGACCATGACCAACCCTCTACCCTTCGTCAGGTCGGTCAAGGGGGTGGCAATGGTGGCAAAATTGGGTATGAACCGCCTGTAATACCCCGTAATGCCCAGGAAGGCTCTCACTTGTTTTTTATTGACTGGTTGGGGCCATTTTTGAATTGCCTCAAACTTATTGGTCTGCGGTTGACCACTCCCCGACCAATAATGTACCCAAGTTATTTGGTTGATTGGGGGGGTCTGGAACTGGTAAAGGAGGTGTGGGAGCACACTAATTTTTTACATTTCTTCCAAACCAGGAGAAGGAGTCTCTATCACATCTTATGGTCTTTTTGGAGGGTCACAAGGAAAGACCAAAAGTTTGATGAAAAAATGTTATCAAATGAGGGGGTACGTTTAACCCAGGGGTCTCAAACTGGTGGCCCTCTAGCTGTTGCAAAACTACATGAGGTATTGCAAGGCTGACAGTTACAAGCATGACCCCCACAGGCAGAGGCATGATGGGACTTGTGGATTTGCAACAGCTGGAGGGCCACCAGTTTGAGACTCCTGGTTTAACCCTAAATAGACAATGTAGTTGGCTACCCATCTAACACATGGATTTCAATTTGGCCAGTCCCAGCTGGACCAGATGAATTTCAATCTATGTATGGTCAGCTTTAGTTTAGAATAAGAGCAATACTATAATACCCTTTTTTGTGTTTGAATTGAGGAGGCAACGGTTAATCAGAAATGCATATATTTTCTTTTATATCCTATCAAAGAAGCATAACAAAATGTCTAATAAAATTTCTCCAGAGTGAGGAAAAATCCCCTTTTGTACATTTGCCACTGGAACTAGTGTCCTGATTGGAAGATATCTCTCCATCTCCTATTTCTCTAGCAAATGTAAAACATTGGGAAACATATTGGGAACTTATATCCATATATCTTAAAACTTTAGGTGAAAGCAGTAAAAAGTAAAGTATACATTAAATGTATTATTATCTCACCTTTTCAGAAACACATTTTTGGAACGATGATGACTGCTTTTCACTTTTGGGGAACTGTCCATGCCACGAAGAACTGAGAGAGAAGCTGGCAGACTTCTTATGAGTCCTTGTTAAAGAGTTGGATTGAAATGGCTTCTCAGCATCCTTTTGTGGAGAACCTTCACAATACTGTTTAACGTAATAATGTTCCTCCATTAGAGAAGGTGCAAAACAGGAAACCAACAGGTTATCCTGGGATCTGTGAAACAATTTGCTACCTGAAAATGAAAATTACTCATGAATAGAATAAAATTGCTCATTCATTTTTCATATTTTCTTTCACATCAGTATTAATGCAAGCAATAATATCTCACAATTATTTGGTCATTGCTAGCCCTGTGCCCAAATCATAATTTTGATTTTGATTTTCTGTGCTTCTGCATTGCTCAACTGTTGCGCTAGTAGACTAACCAAAGCATAGTGTGTTTAAATGGAAACTATCATTTCTCTTTGTACAGTAAAACCTAAAAATGCTTTGTAAATGCTTGCTGAAGCTGATGCTGCATAGACTAGCAAATATCATAACAATTTCCTTGTGTTTAAAAGCTAAAGAACATCCTGGGGCTCCCTCTAGGGATTGGTTTACAATAACACCTACAGTAAATGCCTACTGCACGCTTAGTTATTCCTTCAGTTTCTAGCTATAGACTACTTAGAATATGGCTACAAAGGTGATTGTTAATCTCACAAATGGAAAAAAAATCTTCTACTGCAAATTTAGCTATTTAAGGCATTGCAGTGACTTTTGCAGTCCCAGTAGATTAATGGAGTAGAATTGGAGTAGAATTGCCTCTAATTAGCCTCTAACCTTTAACACCCAGGATGCTATACTGGATTTTCAAGCATATTAGGTTGGTTTGTTATAATACACAGATAGTATCCACTACCTATTTTCCTTCCCTTTTATGCCCTCCCTTTTTTCCCTTCTTTCGCCACCCTCCCCCTGTTCCTCCCCACCCTTCTTTCCCTTCCTCCCTCGTTCCCTCTCCTTCCCTTTCCCTCCTTTCCCCTTCCCTCTCTGGCTTTTCCTCCCTTCACTTCCTCTCCCCCCCAATTACGGTTTTGGTAGGGTCAAATCCAAGTTAATTTTCAACCGCAGTGATAAGAAAATTTTAAAGAAGAAGGATGGAAAACTTTTCGTCCCAAAAATATCCAGATCCCAGGCATTAATTAGCAAGATCATCTCCACGTAGTTCCCAATTCTGTATTTTTGCATTTTATGTGTGTTTTAGATGTGTTTGCAATGAGCTCCATGTAAGGTTTTTTTGAATGGCAACTGCGCCAAAAATGCAGCAAGTGAAAAATATTTTAACCATAAAGCACAGATGTAAACTTTTTTTTTGTTTGGATAGAGTGGGTACATGTTAAAACTATTATTGTTACTTTTTTTTAGTCTACCTCCCCTTGGGAAGATTTTTTTTCTGATTACAGTGAGATAAGATCTCTTCAAGGAGGCAAAATCCTCTTTTAGGCCAGGTTCACACTGGTGCGACAAACGCTCGGACGTTGGGAGCGCATGTCGCATGACGTGTGAAAATCAATGTTTCCCTATGGGAGTTGTCATAACTGGTCCGACACAAGTCGGTCCGACTTTGAAAATGCTCCCTGTACTACTTTGGTCCGACTTTGATCCTACTTCAGCCCATTGAATATCATTGACATTGGATCAAAGTCGGAACGCCATCTTGCATGCTTGTGCTTTGGCATGCGACTGTGTGCTCGTATAAGGGTCTGGTATGGATTTTAAGGGGATTCCCTACGCTGGAAAAACGGCATGGGGGTCCCCCCATAATCCATACCAGACCCTTATCCGAGCACGCAGCCTGGCTGGTCAGGAAGGGGGTGGGGACGAGCGAGCGCCCCCCCTCCTGAACCGTACCAGGCCGCATGCCCTCAACATGGGGGGTGGGTGCTTTATGCGGGCTCCCCCACCCCAAAGCACCCTGTCCCTATGTTGATGAGGATAAGGGCCTCTTCCTGACAACCCTGGCCATTGGTTGTCGGGGTCTGCGGGCGGGGGGCTTATCGGAATCCGGGAGCCCCCTTTAATAAGGTGGCCCCCAGATACCGGCCCCCCACCCTATGTGAATGAGTATGGGGTACATCGTACCCCTACCCATTCACCTGGGGGAAAAAAAGTTGTCAATTAAAAAAAACACAACAGACAGGTTTTTAAATACATTTATTAGGCAGCTCCAGGGGTCTTCTTCCGACTTCGGGGGTCTTCTTCTGACTTCGGGGTTCTCTTCCGACTCTCCGGCCTCTTCTCCCGCTCACCGGTGCCTTCTCCGCGCTCTCCGGTTCTTCTCCCACTCTCCGGTGCTTTCTGCCTTCTGCCGGGCTCCGCCACTATCTTCTGCCAGCTCTTTTGCTAGTGGTGGCCCGGTCTTCTGCGTCGTCTTCTCCCCTCTTCTCTTGTCCAATGTTGACACGACGCTTTCTACCGCTGTAATGCCGTGTGCGCGGTGCGCAATGATTTATATAGGCATGGGGCATGGTCACCGGGTAATGTCGCCCGGTGACCCCACCTCTTATGATGTCACAGTCCCGGGGCATGATGGGACTGTGACGCCATAAGAGGCGGGGTCACCCGGTGACCACGCCCCATGATTAAAACACCCACCCCCCATGTTGAGGGCATGCGGGCATGCGGCCTGGTACGATTCTGGAGGGGGGCGCTCGCTCGTCCCCACCCCCCTTCCTGACCGACCAGGCTGCGTGCTCGGATAAAGGGTCTGGTATGAATTTTGGGGGGACCCCCACGCCGTTTTTCGGCAAAGGGGGTTCCCCTTTAAATCCATACCAGACCGAAGGGCCTGGTATGCTCCGGGAGGGGGAACCCATGCCGGTTTTTTATTTAATATTTGGCGTGGAGTTCCCCCTCAAGATTCATACCAAACACTGCCTGGTATTGGCGGGGATCCAAGTCGGATCCCCGTTCATTGAAAGTGGGACATATGTCGGCTTCAAGTCGCAGGGCATAGTCGGATCCAAAGTAGGATAAGTGTCGTGTCGCACTAGTGTGAACCCAGCCTTAGGCAGTTGTCACTAGAACAAGTAATCCATTTCAAAGATTTCCCGCGGTTCCTGTTAAGAGGACAACTGTTTGTTCTCTCACTTACAGTCTTGGTGACTACCGTCTACCGTCCTCTACCCACCCCATAAAAAATTGGGCATTAGAAGCACTTCAATGTAGTATAATATATTGGCTAATTCAGAGTGAAGAGGTGAGGCAACATTCCTGACAAGAAATATCCACTGGTTTAGCCAATAAATTGTATTATTTTAACTGGACATTTTTTGTAAAATGAATGCAAAACGTTTCAGTGAGCAGACTTAGTAAATCAGAGGAAGAGTTCTTCTCATTAGAGTTCTAGAGAGATCTAAAAAGTCATTGTCAGCATCTGCTGAAAATTAAAATATCACTAATCAGTTCAACAAAACCATTAAAGAATAGGGGAAAGTATATTACCTTTGCTTCCTTTATCTTTGTTTCTGGGTCCCACACTTCTCCGACCTATCAGCTCATTGATGTAAAAGGTGGGCACTTGGAATGGCTTGGTGTTTTCACTATCTCCAATTTTCTTGACCTGCCACCAGTCTTTATTCAACTTGTTCAGCAATACCAGAACATCTCCTTCCGTCAGACAAACTGTACTCCCATCAGGAACCCTGAATGTGTAACTGCTGCTAACCTTAAGAATCGCAGGCTTTGTTGTAGTTGATGATCTTCTCCAGTTGCGGCCTTCCAGCGTCCAAAGCCCAGAGAACATTTCAGGAAGCCTAAAAACAGTTGAATAAGTTAATACCACCTTAGCAACTAATGCATCATTTTAAGTAGCAGATTTTACTGTTAATGTGGACAAATGATTCACAATAATAGTTTACATAAAATCATGCACAGAAAGGAGGCTTTTCAAATACGAACACATAACAAGCTTCCATACTTGACTGACTGATGTATTAAGCAGTATGTGTATTGTGACACTTTTTCTCCCTCTTCATTGTTGAAAGAGAAAAGGCTAGTACCTGTGTGCAGTAAGATTTTCTAACTGATGGCTGTAGGTGTTCATTACCCAACTATTATGTAAGCAATAAAAGCCCTGACTGTCACAGACAATCGGGTGTATCATATGCAAAATTCATCAAATTATGGACATCTTATATACAGTATTTACACTGGTTTCTGAAAAAGATATGCAGGAGTGAGCAGGAGCTAGGGACTTCAGCTTGCACCATGGGCATTACAACATTTCTGGCACAAAAGTTCAGAAGGGTGGAGTGCATGGTATTCAGGCATAGTTCAGGAGAGCAGGGACTGCATTCACTCAAAGACTCATGCGGCGTACACACGATCGTTTTTCATGCCATTTTTTTTAACCAATGTTTTTCTCGTCGTTTTTTTCTTGTTTCCTCTCAAGCCTGTCTTGCATCCACACGATCATTAAAAAAAAACGCTCGAGCAAAGCGCAGTGACGTACAACACGTACGACGGCACTATAAAGGGGAAGTTCCATTCGAATGGCGCCACCCTTCATGTTAGTAAACTTTGTTGAGCGGCGATTCGCGCTTTTCAGCCTTGTGCTTTTCAGTCCGTTACAGCGTGACGAATGTGCTATCTCCATTACGAACGCTAGTTTTACCAGAACGAGCGCTCCCGTCTCATACTTGATTCTGAGCATGCGCAATTTTTTTTCCCCTCGTAAAACCATATACACTATCGTTTTTCACGTCGTTAAAAAAAACAACATGAAAAACGACTTGAAAATATAGAGCATGTTCGAAATTTTTAATGGCCGTTTTTCACGCCGTTAAAAATGCTCTGGAGCATACACACGATCGGTTTTAATGGCCATTTTAAAAAATGGCATTTTTAACGGCATGAAAAACGATCGTGTGTACGCCGCATCAGAAAACGTAATCATGCTGTTTAAGCTAAAGAACTGGCTACAAGGAAAGAAATTCCACACAGGCACTGGCCATTATTACAACACGAAGATACTTTTAATTTTCCGGAATGGAGATCAGCTATGAAAGTTGTCTAATATAATTATGTTTTTTAATCAACTTTGTCTAATTATCTACAAACTAAAGCCTAGTACACACTACTACTTTTTTTTTTTTGATGAAAAAAACCTGACAGCTGAGATCGTAGCCACTGTACTAGCAATCCAATGTTAGTACAGTGATTTCCCCTGCTGAGCTATTGTGTTCTGCTGATTTCCCCTGCTGAGCTATTGGCCCCCTGCCAGAACACTCCAGTCAGCACTCTCAGCCATTGGCTGGTAGTAAGTCAGCTGCTGGTTTTCCAACATACTCATCCGACAGAAGCCGGACCCGTTGCCATACACATGGGCCGAATGTTGGGCAGTTTTTTTTTGAACCGGTCGATGTCGCCCAACATTCGGCCTGTGTGTTCTAGGCTTAAGTAACCATAACTGATGGTGAAAGGCTGCAGTAATTTTGTGTGTTTTTTGCCATGTGATTGAATGTGTTTATATACCTCTGATAGAGATCTATTTGTCACCCACTGCAAAGTTTTTCTGATCCTTTTAGGCTCCGTTCACATTCGAGTGTCTCTAAGGTCGTATGATTTCCAGTGGGACTTTGGAGCGACTTTTAGTGCGCTTTTGATAATACATTCTATGGATCAAAGTCACATCAAAAGTTGTGCCAAAATACTGGTGCCTTTTCAAGTGTGGACGAAGCCTAAACCTTCAGCTTAAAGGGGTTGTAAACCTTCGTGTATCCTATGCATTAAGGTGAAAAAACACCTTGCAGTGTCTGGCCCCCCAGCCCCCCCCCCCCCCCCCCGTTTTTCTTACCTGAGCCCTGTGGGCGCGATCCCGCCGTTTCTCTCCCAACGGGTTCTTGGCTCGTCATTCGATAGATTGATAGCAGTGCAGCCATTGGCTCCCGCTGCTGTCAATCAAATCCAATGACGCGGGCGCTGGGGGCGGCGCCGAGTCCTGCATTTGGTGGCTATGGATGCTGAATGCAGGACATGGGAGCGCGCCCGCAAGGTAACCCCCTTGGGAGATTTCTTCCCAGAGAGGGTTATCTGATGTGGGGAGGAGCCAAGAGAGCCGCCGAGGGACCCCAGAAGAGGATGTTCGGGGCCACTCTGTGCAGAACAAGCTGCACGGTGGAGGTAAGTATGACATGTTTGTTATTTTTATTTTATTTTTAAATCAAAGCTATAGTATCACTGTAAGAAAGATGAACATTCACATTTAAGGGCTGCTCACAGTGACCGGAACACTTTTCCGTTAGATTTCATTTTATAGAGAAACATAAAAATACACTTCAAAATGTTATCAGCATACTTTGTAATACTATAGCAGCTTTACATTTAAAGAGTTGGACTTTACAGGTACTTTAATATTATGAATCACAAACCTTATTCATGTAGCACTCCTCCTCTAAGGTTAGATAAGAATAACCCCAAATATGGTGTGGCAGGCTATCATTTGCGTCCCAGCATTGGTGGTGTGAAAAAAAACTGTTGGGCACCAGTGACTTTGGTCTTTTTGTCATTTTTTATTGCTGAATAAAATTTGGGATAAAGGGTTAGGTAACCAGGTACCCAAAAAAGATAGTTGCAAATCTCACAGGTTGCAGAGTTTCCAAAACCTAAATTAGTGCAAGTTGTATTTGCCTTTCTCTGATGTTTTGGTAGATATTGGCTCTTTAATAGCAGACAAATACAATCAAAAATAATAGCCACGATTCAGATCCCTGACTCTGCAAGAGCAGTAACAGGCTATTTCCCAAGCTGCAATACTGTACTCTCTCTCTCTCTCTCTTTTGGTCAATTCTGACTCTTGACCCTTTGACAGCAGCCACAGGTGCAATGTCTAGCAGTCAGCAGCTTCTACCCAGCTCTGTTTATTTATTACAGGCAGGGCTTTTTTTCTCAAACAATAGGTGCTGGAACTCAACCACGACCCCCCAACCCCCCCCCCCACTCACCCTCCAAATCACAAATCACATCATATAGTGGGTGTGGTCAGATTTCACAAACAGTAGCAAGGTCTTAAAGGGGCATTACATACCAGGATTGCATTACATACAGAGTGCAGAGTTCGGGGGGGTTACACACAGAGTGCAGAGCTGTCACTTGTAAACACAGAAACCGGACTTCTGTGTTTACAAGTGATTGTGGTGAGCAGGCACCAATGGGTCTGAGCCAGAGGTGGTGGAACTGAGTTCCACCAAGTTCCAGCTGAAAAAAAGCCCTGATTACAAGCACTTATCTAGTGCTTACAATTTACACAGCACTTTACATATATATTGTACATTCACATCAGTCTCTACCTTGAAAGAGCTTACAATCTAAGTCCCTAACTTATATTTATACATACACACACTAGGGCCAATTAGGACAGGAGCCAATTAACCTACCAGCATGTCTTTGGAGTGCAGGAGGAAACCCACCCAGGTACAGGGAGAACATGCAAAATCCAGGCAGGTAGTGCCATGGTTGGGATTTGACCAACAACCCTAGTGCTGCCAGGTGGAAGCATTAAGGCTCTGTGCTGCCCTATCTGGACATGCTTTAGTACAAAAGATTCCCTTTAAGATGTTCTATCCTTCACTCTGAATAGCCCTTCCAGCAAGGCAACTGAAATCCAGCAGAGCACTGCATACATGCTAAAACTATCCAGAGCCTACATGAGAAAAGAATACTCTGGAATCATTTGTAATTTGTAAGAATATTCACTTTAATTGCCCAATCATGTGAAGAACAAATTCCTGTTTACTTATGTCATCTGCACACAGGGGCGTCGGGAGGGGGGGCTGGAGCCCCGAGTGTGCCCCCAAAAAGCTCAGAGTCTCGATTATCCCTAATAACTTTATTAGCCCCGAGCCGTTTCTACGGGGCAACGGGGAACGATCTCCCGCTTATGCAGCGCGGCCGAGTGACGTTACTGACGTACAAACAGTCCATCATAGGCGCCGCCGGGTCCAGGAGGCTGCGGGAATGACACTGCGTCCACACTGGACACAGAGATCCCAGCTCGCTCTGTGTAAATGGCCGGGCAGCGGAGCGGTTCTCCCATCCTGGCTCTCTATCTCTGGTCTGGTGCATGCAGCCTGCTGTGAAGTGCTCGGAATGAGCTGGGCTACACTACGCAGCAGGCAAGGCTGAGCTGCAGGAGTGTGTCAAGAGGTCACATGTCACAGGGGGGGTCAGTGTAGGTGTCAGGGGGATCAGTGTAGGTGTCAGGGGGATCAGTGTATGTGTCAGGGGGGAGATCAGTGTATGTGTCAGGGGTGAATCAGTGTATCAGGGGGGGTCAGTGTATGTGTCAGGGGGGGTCAGTGTATGTGTCAGGGGGGATCCGTGTATGTGTCAGGGGGGGATCCGTGTATGTGTCAGGGGGGGATCCGTGTATGTGTCAGGGGGGAGGAACAGTGTATGTGTCAGGGGGGAGGAACAGTGTATGTGTCGGGGGGGTCAGTGTATGTGTCAGGGGGGAGGAACAGTGTACAGGTATGTGTCAGGGGCGATCAGTGTATGTGTCAGGTGGGGGGGATCAATGTATATGTCAGGTGGGGGGATCAGTGTTTGTGTCAGGGGGGGGATCAGTGTATGTGTCAGGGGGAGGAACAGTGTATGTGTCAGGGGGGAGGAACAGTGTATATGTCAGGGGGAGGAACAGTGTATGTGTCAGGTGGGGGATCAGTGTTTGTGTCGGGGGGGTCAGTGTATGTGTCAGGGGATCAGTGTATGTTTCGGGGGGAACAGTGTATGTGTCAGGGGGGGATCAGTGTATGTGTTAGGGGGGAGGAACAGTGTATGTGTCGGGGGGACAGTGTATGTGTCAGGTGGGGGGATCAGTGTTTGTGTCAGGGGGGATGAGTGTATGTGTCAGGGGGGAGGAACAGTGTATGTGTCAGGGGGGAACAGTAAATGTGTCTGGTGGGGGGATCGGTGCATGTGTCATGGGGGGCATCAGTGTATGTGTCAGGGGATCAGTGTATGTGTCAGGGGGATCAGTGTATGTGTCAGGGGGATCAGTGTATGTGTCAGGGGGAGGATCAGTGTATGTGTCAGGGGATCAGTGTATGTGTCAGGGGGATCAGTGTTTGTGTCAGTGGGATCAGTGTATGTGTCAGGGGGATCAATGTATGTGTCAGGGGGATCAGTATATGTGTCAGGGGGATCAGTGTATGTGTCAGGGGGATCAGTGTATGTGTCAGGGGATCAGTGTATGTGTCAGGGGATTAGTGTATGTGTCAGGGGGATCAATGTATGTGTCAGAGGATGCTGAGGATGCTGAGGAGAATGAGGAGAGGGTACTACTGAGGTAAAAGGGAGAGGGAGTGCTGACAGGAGATTGTCAGATAGAGAGAGAACCTCTGGAAGCATTAGAGAGGGAGATACCCAGGCTCAAACAGTCCTTTGCTATGACACAGTGACACTTAACAGTGAGGAGAGCTGTCTGAGGTAAAAAGCATCTGAGGAGAGCGGTCTGAGGTAAAAAGCATCTGAGGAGAGCTGTCTGAGGTACCAGCATCAGAGAGAGAGAGAGAGAGACATATAAATGAGCGAGGAGGCTGAGGTGTTTTTCAGAGGAAGAGAGAGAAAGAGATCTAGGAGCCCATAGCGGAAAAGAAAAGGCTCTGACATGACAGTGAAGAGACAGTGAGGAGAGAACAACTGTGCCCAAGATTGTCAGCCAGAGAAAGAGAGATCCTGAGTTGGCAGAAATCCACAGCCATTTGGGGAATCTCCTCAGTCTGCAGCAAGTTATCGGGGCCAATGTGGAGAGCGGACAAGGTGCTATTGGAAGCTACTACAATGTGGGGAAGAAATTCGGGGACCAGATCGTGGAGAGACAAAGCCACTCCCAGGATGCTGTCTTTGCTGTGCTGCCTGCCAGAGTCACCCTAAGCAACCTAAGCGAGTTGACGCCTGATCGAAGAGGCAACTAAATCAGTGTTACCGGGACTGGTAAGCGGGCCTTGCGGCCAATACTTGCTACGACTGCTAGGGAATAAAGTCACTAGGAGCTACTTAACTAGTGACCCCATAGCTCTAATACTGCCTGCAGGCCTTACCGATGGCCGCAACGCACGCCAATGAGCTCCAACGAAACTTAGGACTAAGGACTGCTCCAAGTTGTAACTACCTTTATGCTCTATCTGCTGGCCTGTTTAAAGGGGTACTATTCATTTGAGTGCACTCAAAACCTAGTGTGGATTTATTAATACGCTTGTTGCATTTAAAGTTTATATGCATTGTTTATTGCTAACCTGCCTGCTGAGTGTGTTCAATTCGGCTTAACTGTTACTTACGCTATAATAGTCAATCAATAGATTAAGCGTATTTATCACTAAACAGGTGTGTGTTTTGTTTTTTTTTGCCATATCCCACAGCCAGGCGAAAGGTATTTCTCACTTGTGCTGTAAATTGTGCTTGCACTAATTTTATTCAACCAGGTGTGCCGGGAGGGGCTGAGGTTGTTCTTGGAGTCGAGGCGCAGAACAGAGAACCCAAAATTTAACCAGTGGCTCCTTCAGGGGTGGCGCTACATATATATATATATATATATATATATATATATATATATATATATATATATATCACAAAAGTGAGTACACCCCTCACATTTTTGTAAATGTTTTATTAATATCTGATCATGTGACGACACTGAAGAAATCACACTTTGCTACAATGTAAAGTAGTAAACGTACAGCTTGTATAACAGTGTAAATTTGCTGTCCCCTCAAAATAACGCAACACACAGCCATTAATGTCTAAACTGCTGGCAACAAACGTGAGTACAACCCTAAGTGAAAATGTCCAAATTGGGCCCAATTAGCCATTTTCCCTCCCCGCCGTCATGTGACTCGTTAGTGTAACAAGGTCTCAGGTGCAGGGCCGGCGCTACTACTAGGCAAACTAGGCAGCCGCCTAGGGCGCTCTGCCACCTAGGGCGCCCGGCCGCTGGTGATCCTACTCCCTCTCTCCCTCAGCAACTAACACACCAAGCAGTCGCTCCGCTCCTGAGTCCCTCCATACATTTTTAGAGGCGCTGGCGCAGAAGCGGCGGAGGACTGTATCTATTCCTATTATGTAGAGAAGAAAGGAAAAATCCGCTGCGCGCCCCTGTTCATCACAGTGCCAGTGAGTGCTGTGTGACCTGTCTCTGTACCCCATCCACCGTGCGTGGTCACGTTTTCACCGTCTCAGCCTGCAGTGCCGCGCCGACCTAGCAGCGGCAGTGAGGGGAGGGAGCCCGAACAAAGAGGAGTACCGGCCAGCCCTGAAGTGCAAGCAGGATACATCATGGAACCGGCCGGGGCGAATGAGATGGAAACCCAGGCTGCATGTAAGTTCGGGCTTGGCGCGATTTCCCCGCCCGCCTCCTTCTGGACCGTCGGGATCGTTTGTGAGGACAGGCAGTAGCGCTGCTCTCCTTGAGCCGGTGACCCCGCCACGGCGTTCGCACAGGTAGGGGAAAAACAGGCAGCACACTCAGTGCTGCACCCAGTAACCAGAATAAAAAAAAAACTTTTTCTGCTGTCAAGTTTATATTGCATTATGTACATAGGGGAACAGAGGTGTGGGGGAGGGAGTTACAGAGGTGGGGGGGGCAGAGGGGAACATATGTGTGGGGGGGTACAGAGTAGAGGGGAACAGATGTGTGGGGGGGTACAGAGGGGAACAGATGTGTGGGGGGGAACAGAGGGGAACAGGTGTGTGGTGGGGTACAGAGGGGAATAGATGTGTGGGTGTGTGTGGGGGGGGGTACAGATGTGTGTGGGGGGGTACAGAGGGGAACAGATGTGTGTGGGGGGTTACAGAGGGGAATAGATGTGTGGGGGGGTACAGAGGGGAACAGATGTGTGGGGGGGTACAGAGGGGAACAGATGTGTGAGGGGGTACAGAGGGGAACAGATGTGCGGGGGGTGTTACAGAGGAGAAAAGATGTGCGGGGGGGTACAGAGAAGAACAGATGTGTGGGGGGTACAGAGGGGAACATATGTTTGGGGGGGTACAGAGGGGAACATATGTGTGGGGGGGTACAGAGGGGAACAGATGTGTGGGGGGGGGTACAGAGGGGAACAGGGGAACATATGTGTGGGGGGGTACAGAGGGGAACAGATGTGTGGGGGGGGGGACAGAAGGGAACAGATGTGTGGGGGGGTACAGAGATAAACAGAGGTGCAGGGGCTGCAGCAGGGAACAGGCGTTCAAGGGACTGATGAATTGGGGTGATCTGAGGCCTGAAAATACAGGAATTGGGGTGATTTGAGGTGTGGAGGTTCAAGTTCATCTTTGTAAAAAAATAATAAATGCAGATCTTTTTGCAGGTAAAAAATGTGCATTTATTATTATTTTAGGCATTGTCAGTGTATCTGTCTGCTCGTACAGACAGGCAGTTACACAGTTAGCCTGTCTATATACTACCCTAGCCTGTCCATATACCTGCGTACCATGGCTGGCGCAAGGAAGCGAGCCGGTGCCGCCACTATTTATCTTTAGGCCGGGTCCAGAGGCGCAGGTGTGGGCCTGTGGTTCACGGCTAAAGAAAAGGTGGAGAGGTGCTGCAAAAATTCTCCCCCCCCTACACCTCCACCATTTACAAAGGGGGTGGAGTCAGGGGCAGAGCTAATGGGGGGGGGGGGCGCCAAAATGAGGTTTTGCCTAGGGTGTCAAAAATCCTTGCACCAGCCCTGCTCAGGTGTGGATGGGGAGCAGGTGTATTAAATGTGGTGTTATTGCTCTCACGCTCTCATACTGGTCACTGGAAGTTCAACATTGCATCTCATGGCAAAGAACTCTCTGAGGATCTGAAAAAAATAATTGTTGCGCTACATAAAGATGGTCTAGGCTATAAGAAGATTGCCAAGACCCTGAAACTGAGCTGCAGCACGGTGGCCAAGACCATACAGCGGTTTAACAGGACAGGTTCCACTCAGAACAGGCCTCGCCATGGTCGACCAAAGCAGTTGAGTGCACGTTCTCAGTGTCATATCCAGAGGTTGTCTTTGGAAAATAGACATATGAGTGCTGCCAGCATTGCTGCAGAGGTTGAAGGGGTGGGGGGTCAGCCTGTCAGTGCTCAGACCACACGCTGCACACTGCGCCTGGTCTGCATGGCTGTCGTCCCAGAAGGAAGACTCTTCCAAAGATGATGCACAAGAAAGCCTGCAAATAGTTTGCTGAAGACAATTAGACTAAGGACATGGATTACTGGAACCATCTCCTCTGGTCTGATGAGACCAAGACAAACTTAATTTGTTCAGATAGTGTCAAGCTTGTGTGGCGGCAACCAGGTGAGGAGTACAAAGACAAGTGTGTCTTGCCTACAGTCAAGCATGGTGGTGGGAATGTCATGGTCTGGGGTTGCATGAGTGCTGTCGGCACTGGGGAACTACAGTTCATTGAGGGAACCATGAATGCCAACATGTACTGTGACATACTGAAGCAGAGCATGATCCCATCCCTTCGGAGACTGGGCCACAGGACAGTATTCCAACATGATAACAACCCCAAACACACCTCCAAGACGACCACTGCCTTGCTAAAGAAGCTGAGGGTAAAGGTGACGGACTGGCCAAGAATGTCTCCAGACCTAAACCCTATTGAGCATCTGTGGAGCATCCTCAAATGGAAGGTGGAGGAGTGCAAGGTCTCTAACATCCACCATCTCCGTGATGTCGTCATGGAGGAGTAGAAGAGGACTCCAGTGGCAACCTGTCAAGCTCTGGTGAACTCCATGCCCAAGAGGGTTAATGCAGTGCTGGAATATTGACACTTTGGGCCCAATTTGGAATTTTTACTTAGGGGTGTACTCATTTTTGTTGCCAGCTGTTTAGACATTAATGGCTGTGTATTGAGTTTTATGTATATATATATATATATATATATAGTGGGTACGGAAAGTATTCAGACCCCCTTAAATGTTTCACTCTTTGTTATATTGCAGCCATTTGCTAAAATCATTTAAGTACAATTTTTTACCTCATTAATGTACACACAGCACCCCTTATTGACAGAAGAACTCAGAATTGTTCACATTTTTGCAGATTTATTAAAAAAGAAAAACTGAAATATCACATGGTCCTAAGTATTCAGACCCTTTGCTGTGACACTCATATATTTAACTCAGATGCTGTCCATTTCTTCTGATCATCCTTAAGATGGTTCTACACCTTCATCGGAGTCCAGCTGTGTTTGATTATACTGATTGGACTTGATTAGGAAAGCCACACACCTGTCTATATAAGACCATACAGCTCACAGTCATTGTCAGACCAAATGAGAATCATGAGGTCAAAGGAACTGCCTGAAGAGCTCAGAGACAGAATTGTGGCAAGGCACAGATCTGGCCAAGGTTTCAAAAATATTTCTGCTGCACTTAAGGTTCCTAAGAGCACAGTGGCCTCCATAATCCTTAAATGGAAGACGTTTGGTACGACCAGAACCCTTCCTAGAGCTGGCCGTCCGGCCAAACTGAGCTATCGGGGGAGAAGAGCCTTGGTGAGAGAGGTAAAGAAGAACCCAAAGATCACCGTGGCTGAGCTCCAGAGATGTAGTCAGGAGATGGGAGAAAGTTGTAGAAAGTCAACCATCACTGCAGCCCTCCACCAGTCGGGGATTTATGGCAGAGTGGCCCGACGGAAGCCTCTCCTCAGTGCAAGGCACATGAAAGCCCGCATGGAGTTTTCTAAAAAACACCCGAAGGACTCCAAGATGGTGAGAAATAAGATTCTCTGGTCTGATAAGACCAAGATAGAACTTTTTGGCGGTATGTGGTGAGAAAATCAGGCACTGCTCATCACCTGTCCAATACAGTCCCAACAGTGAAGCATGGTGGTGGCAGCATCATGCTGTGGGGGTGTTTTTCAGCTGCAGGGACAGGACGACTGGTTGCAATCAAGGGAAAGATGAATGCGGCCAAGTACAGGAATATCCTGGACGAAAACCTTCTCCAGAGTGCTCAGGACCTCAGACTGGACCGAAGGTTTACCTTCCAACAAGACAATGACCCTAAGCACACAGCTAAAATAACGAAGGAGTGGCTTCACAACAACTCCGTGACTGTTCTTGAATGGCCCAGCCAGAGCCCGGACTTAAACCCAATTGAGCATCTCTGGAGAGACCTAAAAATGTCTGTCCACCAACGTTTACCATCCAACCTGACAGAACTGGAGAGGATCTGCAAGTAGGAATGGCAGAGGATCCCCAAATCCAGGTGTGAAAAACGTGTTGCATCTTTCCCAAAAAGACTCATGGCTGTATTGGATCAAAAGGGTGCTTCTACTAAATACTGAGCAAAGGGTCTGAATACTTAGGACCATGTGATATTTCAGTTTTTCTTTTTTAATAAATCTGCAAAAATGTCAACAATTCTGTGTTTTTCTGTCAATATGGGGTGCTGTGTGTACACTAATGAGGAAAAAAAACTAACTTAAATGATTTTAGCAAATGGCTGCAATACAACAAAGAGTGAAAAATTTAAGGGGGTCTGAATACTTTCCGTATATATATATATATATATATATAAAAAGTATATAAGTGTAGCGGGTATGCACTTTCCCGGGTGTAAATTTGAATCTTGCGGTGACACCAGTGATGTGTGATTCCCTGCGGCCCTGAAGGTGGCGCTGTCGCCACGGGCTGGGGGTTGAACAATTGCTGTGTGCCGTACCCCTTTTTGTCCTCCCTTGGCAGCGGTATGGTGGAGCGGGGAACCCGCCATGCTTGCTGGGAGAGGGTATAAAGGGGGCCGGCCATCTTGGTCACGGGGTTCGTAGTCCCAGACACCTTTAGTCTGCGGACGGTGGTTCGTGCCGGTCCTCTGGGTGGCCTAGGCCTGGAGGTCCACCGGAGATCGTGTTCCATCTCAGGCACCTTTAGCCTGGGGTGAGGTACTTGAATGGAGGTCCGGAGCTCAGTGCCCAACACTGAGTTCCGCGAGGGAAGGAGATCCTAGGGAACCCAGGGATTGGGTACCCGAATCCGGAAGGCGCAATGGACCACGGGGAGCTCCTTACTTGAAGACCCGGTGCAGCATATTGCCGGTGACGGGTGAGTCTCTCGTCGGAGACCGCCTGGAAGGAAATTCCCCTCGTGCGGAGACCGCAACCCACTTACAGGGGAGAAAGTGGAGAACGATTGTGTCTGGGCCTATTCGCACCCACACCTCCTTTCCTGTGCTGTTCTTCAAGGGAGTTCAACTGTTTGTGTTCATTCGCATGAGAATAAAGGAGTGTTGGACTTTAATGGTGTGGGGCTCATTTCTGACGGACATGGCTCAAGGTGACTCTCGGAGGGAGGATCCAGGTGTACAACACTGACCCGAAGGTAAATTAAGAACGTTGCCTATACCGCACTGATACATGTAGTGGAAGCCAGGCGTGGTGTCCCCACTCCCTCCCCTCTGAGATACCCCTAGACAAGAGACAGACGAGAAAGAGCAAGAGAGGGGAGTGAGGGTGGCGCTACACGTGGGGGCTCGGGTCCGGTATAGTGTTGGTGCACCACGAGTACTGAATGTGTCTGTCGGAGGAGTTAAATGAATAGGCGGGCCTTCATTGGCCGAAGTGCACCCCGGTGCTCAAAGTCGTGGACATGACCCATTGAAGGGAAAGGCCCACGCAAAAGAGCGAGGAGAGGGGGAAACTCAGCCGTGTGAGGGACTACACGTGGGGGTTTCTAGTTGCACTGCGCCACCAGGCACACCCCCATCGCTTAGTTCGTGGGCGTGACTCTAAAGGAAAAAAAAGAAGAAAAGCCCGCGAACTGGAGCAAAGGGGAGGAGTCCAAATACGTGTGAGGGACTACACGTGGGACGTTGGCGCAAAAACTTTGCAGTGTGCGATGGATCAGCAACAGGTCGCCATGTTCGGACATACCTCGTGGATTCCAGTTCACCCTTCCACCACGACATTGACCGCTGCTGCTCCGGTAACGGATATGGGGATCCGGCTAAAGCCCCGGGGACGATTCGCCCTGTATTCATGCATGGACGTTGAGGCCCTGGGTGTGATTTGTCCTGGCTGTTCGGGACTGGTGTGTCAGCTGGGGCCGTTCAGACGTTGTGAGGCCTGTGGGGAGTTTCTGTTCGAAGTGGATCCGGCGGTGGAGAGGCCGAGAACCATCTACCCTGGCCGGGCTTCAGGTACCACCACTCAGAGAGGAGGAATCACTGCTGTGAGAGCCATCCCTGTGCACACTGCAGCGACCGCGGAGGAGGTCGTGAAAACTCAACGGGAGAAATCTGAGGATGCTGACTCGGTCACCACTGTCTCGCAGCGTCCACCACCGAAGAGAAAGACCGGCATGGTAGCCCCGACCAGCGGTTGTGGTGGACCGTCCCGCCCGCATACGCCCGGCCCGGATGAATCCGTTGATGAGGATTCCGGACGTCCTGCTTCAAGTAAAGGCCGAGGTAAGCCAGGTGGAGAGATTTGGTGTGTGGGCGGAGGTGTCGGGAAGTCATGGCCCAGCAAGTCTGCGGGAGGTGGTGGTTCCGTTTCTACAACTGGATACATACCTGCGGAGGAGTGTGACACCTCCGACCTAGAGTCGCTCTCGGACATGGGAGACAACGTTGCCATAGATGATTTGTTTGCTGAGAAGGGCTGGGACAAGGTACCGCTTGCTTCATCCCGCAGAACCAGGGATCCACCTATGTCTACAGGGGAGAGTACGCCCCGGGTGGAGGCACCAGCGCCTGAAGAGGGGTCCCGTCCTCAGCTCGTCCCTACATCTCCGGAGCCACCTGCACCTGATGTTGGGGAAAAGAGACTGTTGCTGCGGGCGCCTATGCCCAGATTGGAGGTAGTCAGAGTGCCTCGTCACCCGGACTCAATAGTCTTGCCTGGTAAAGGGGACAAAGCTACCATGCCTCCTTTGGCGAGATTACAGCGCCTGTTCGGCCAGAAGGTTGCTGCGGAGTATGGGTGGGAGTATCCATACTTGTCGAAGGAGTTACTTTATGAAGTGGAAGTGTGCCGGGAGCGCTGGTACGATGGCTTTGTGTGGACACACTTGAAAGTCCCGCACACCCGCAGGTACCTTACATGTTCTCCCAAGGCTTCTCAACGTTTTAAAGACTGCAAGGCAGAGTGGATGTTGGGACGTCACATCCATGCAGACAAAGTGCTGATCCGGCGTAAAGAAGGAGAAGATGCGGAGTATCATCTAGAAACCATGGACAAGCACTTGAAGCCACTTGTTCTGCCGCATCCCCGCTTTTACCTTTGAGGAGAAAAAGACTCCATTATTTTTTTGTTCTGTGCTGCTGAACTTTCTGGGGCCGTTGTTTTTTTTTTGTGCCCAGAGGAATGAGGAACTGTTCCTAGTTTGTTCTTCATTTTTCCAAAAGGAAAGATCACAGACTCTGGGGTAGATAGGGCTCAAAGAGAAGAAGAGGTTCCACGAGTGCAGTTACCGTGATGCTGTCACCAGGTGGCAGTGTTGCGCAACGTTAAACACTTTTCACGCACTCACTCTTTGGAGAAAAGGGATTTCTTCCCGGAGAAGTTTATTTTCTCTCACACGAATATATGTGTCAGGGTTTATGTATGTTGTTTCTTTTTCCCCCTCTGCAGGAGAGCAACCCTTCAAGATCACTGAGGATATGTGGATCTTAGTCAGGATCAGTGGCGGCTGGTGCTCAAATTTTTTGGGGGGGCGCAAACAAACTGAAAAAAAAAAATCATCAATCGCCGCCACTGTGCCCATTAAACGCAGCCACTGTGCCCAAACGCCACTAGTTTGTCCCCAAATGCAGCCAGTTTCCCCCCATATACAGCCAGTTTCTCCCCCCATAATACAGCCAGTTTCTCCCCCATATGCAGCCAGTTTCTCCCCCATATGCAGCCAGTTTCTCCCCCATATGCAGCCAGTTTGTCCCCCATAATACAGCCAGTTTGTCCCCCATAATACAGCCAGTTTGTCCCCAATATACAGCCAGTTTCTCCCCCATAATACAGCCAGTTTCTCCCCCATATGCAGCCAGTTTCTCCCCAATATGCAGCCAGTTTGTCCCCCATAATACAGCCAGTTTGTCCCCCATATACAGCCAGTTTCTCCCCCATATGCAGCCAGTTTCTCCCCCATATGCAGCCAGTTTCTCCCCCATATGCAGCCAGTTTCTCCCCCCAGCCCTGCACTTACCTTCCTCGAGTCAGCGCCGTCCTTCTTCCGTCCTCGATGTCTTCTCCCGCCCTCGATGTCTCTTCAGCCAATCAGGTTACCGGTAACCAGACCCGGTGAACCTGATTGGCCAGGGAACGCACCCCTGTGCATCCTCTCATTAGATATTTAGAAGCCGATTACAGCCCCTCAGGCTGTAGTCGGGAAGCCTATCAGAGCCTGCTGGCTCTGATAGGCACTTCTAAAGGCCAATCAGACGCTGTTATTCAGATGGCTGGCGCTCAAGGGGCCGGCCATCTGAATAGTGGGTGGCAGCAATACATAGGTTCATGCAATGCATGAACCTATGTATTGTTGTGAGTGACGGCCGGGCGCAGAAGCGAGCGGTAGCGGCGCTTCTGCGCCCACTATGGTCGCGCCGCCATGTGTGAAAAAAAGACATTAAAAAAAAAAAAAACTCTTAAAGGGTCCGTTTTTTTTTTGTTTTTTTTTGGTGACCACAGGAGGGGGGGCGGCGCCCGGGCGCCCCCTATGGAACGGGCCGCCACTGGTCAGGATGGGTGGGAAAAGTGTAATGTAAAATGTGATTTAAGGTTATGATTACATGTTGTTGTTTCTTTCCCTTTCTATTACAGGGCTCAGACACAATTGTTTCATGGTGATAGTTTTTTTCCAAAGTTATTTTTACCACAATTGTTAGTGGGTTTCTGGACTGGATTATGTCAGCCATTGAGGGCATGATTTACTCCAGACACTGGGGACCAGTGTCAAAGGACAGGGGGGAGAGTGTAGCGGGTATGCACTTTCCCGGGTGTAAATTTGAATCTGGCGGTGACACCAGTGATGCGTGATTCCCTGCGGCCCTGAAGGTGGCGCTGTCGCCACAGGCTGGGGGTTGAACCATTGCTGTGTGCCGTACCTCTGTTTGTCCTCCCTCGGCAGCGGTATGGTGGGGCGGGGAACCCGCCATGCTTGCTGGGAGAGGGTATAAAGGGGGCCGGCCATCTTGGTCACGGGGTTCGTAGTCCCAGACACCTTTAGTCTGCGGACGGTGGTTCGTGCCGGTCCTCTGGGTGGCCTAGGCCTGGAGGACCACCGGAGATCGTGTTCCATCTCAGGCACCTTTAGCCTGGGGTGAGGTACTTGAATGGAGGTCCTGGGCTCAGTGCCCAACACTGAGTTCCGCGAGGGAAGGAGATCCTAGGGAACCCAGGGATTGGGTACCCGAATCCGGAAGGCGCAATGGACCGGGGGGAGCTGCTCACTTGAAGACCCGGTGCAGCATATTGCCGGTGACGGGTGAGTCTCTCGTCGGAGACCGCCTGGAAGGAAATTCCCACTCGTGCGGAGACCGCAACCCACTTTCAGGGGAGAAAGTGGAGAACGATTGTGTCTGGGCCTATTCGCACTCACACCTCCTTTCCTGTGCTGTTCTTCAAGGGAGTTCAACTGTTTGTGTTCATTCGCATGAGAATAAAGGAGTGTTGGACTTTAATGGTGTGGGGCTCATTTCTGACGGACATGGCTCAAGGTGACTCTCGGAGGGAGGATCCAGGTGCACAACACTGACCCGAAGGTAAATTAAGAACGTTGCCTATACCGCACTGATACATGTGGTGGAGGCCAGGCGTGGTGTCCCCGCTCCCTCCCTTCTGAGATACCCCTAGACAAGAGACAGACAAGAAAGAGCAAGAGAGGGGAGTGAGGGTGGCGCTACATATATAAAATGGGGAAGATTCCATGGACCACTTGGTCTTTTTTTCTGTCGTCACTCTTCTGTGTTTCTAGCCTGACTACTATTGTTGTAAGTAACCACGATTTACTTTTCCTTTTGTAATGTTCTACTTTTCTATTATAATGTTCCCTTTTCACTGGCACTTTAGCATTTTATTGGTATATAAAAAGGGCTTTTTTTCTGACAGAACTTGCCGGAACGCAGTTCCGCCACCTCAGGCAGCCCTCTCCTCTGCAGTCTGTCACAAAAAAAAAAGGGGGGCGAGGAGTTGACTGGGGAGGGTGGGTTCTCCTATTCTCTGAGAAAAAAAGCCCTGTATATATATCACTGATGTGTTTATTGTAAAATTTTGCATTGTAGTTTCCATTATTTCATTATTTATGCTAAACAAATGTACTATTTACGTTCACTGCCCTCAATAAAAGTCCCCTGGATTTTATGGTTTACTAAGAATTTTCCACCCCCCTGGAAATTTCCTGAAGACGCCCATGGTCATGTAGATGGCAGAAGTAAGACGCAATCACAATGACTTTACTAATGGTGGAAGTGTAGACTGGAAATTCCCAGTATCCAATCATGGCATACTACTTGGTTTCATGAGAGAACTATAAATGGCTATTACCATCCACATACTGTAATTGTAATGATGATAAAACCATCTACTAGCACTTCCCTAATAAAACACAAGATTTAAAAACTGTTACACTTCTAGCTTCTTGATTACAAAGGGTGACTCACTAAGGAGGAATTTTTTGTACTACTGTTTAATTGAATATATTGGAATATAATAGTTACAGTAAATAACAGCAGAAGTGCAAGCTTGTAATGTTTAATGTGTATGTAAAATCAAAAAATTTTCTATTAGGATAGATTAGGATTTTGGATAGAGTATGGAAGGTTTTTATTGCTGTCTATGTTCCCGCTGGGGACAGTCACTCATGAAAAAAAAAAAAAAAACGGGCCCTTTAAGAGTTTTTTTTTTTATTAGTTTTTTTTTATGTCTTTTTTTCACACATGGCGGCGCAACCATAGTGGGCGCAGAAGCGCCGCTACCGCTCGCTTCTGCGCCCGGCCGTCACTCACAATAATACATAGGTTCATGCATTGCATGAACCTATGTATTGCTGCCGCCCACTATTCAGATGGCCGGCCCCTTGAGCGCCGGCCATCTGAATAACAGCGTCTGATTGGCCTTTAGAAGTGCCTATCAGAGCCAGCAGGCTCTGATAGGCTTCCCGACTACAGCCTGAGGGCTGTAATCGGCTTCTAAATATCTAATGAGAGGACGCACAGGGGTGCGTTCCCTGGCCAATCAGGTTCACCGGGTCTGGTTACCGGTAACCTGATTGGCTGAAGAGACATTGAGGGCGGGAGAAGACATCGAGGACGGAAGAAGGATGGCGCTGACTCGAGGAAGGTAAGTGCAGGGCTGGGGGGGAGAAACTGGCTGCATATGGGGGAGAAACTGGCTGCATATGGGGGAGAAACTGGCTGTATATGGGGGACAAACTGGCTGTATTATGGGGGACAAACTGGCTGCATATTGGGGAGAAACTGGCTGCATATGGGGGAGAAACTGGCTGTATATGGGGGACAAACTGGCTGTATTATGGGGGACAAACTGGCTGCATATTGGGGAGAAACTGGCTGCATATGGGGGAGAAACTGGCTGTATTATGGGGGAGAAACTGGCTGTATTATGGGGGAGAAACTGGCTGTATATGGGGGACAAACTGGCTGTATTATGGGGGGACAAACTGGCTGTATTATGGGGGACAAACTGGCTGTATTATTGGGGACAAACTGGCTGCATATGGGGGAGAAACTGGCTGCATATGGGGGAGAAACTGGCTGCATATGGGGGAGAAACTGGCTGTATTATGGGGGGAGAAACTGGCTGTATATGGGGGGGGAAACTGGCTGCATTTGGGGACAAACTAGTGGCGTTTGGGCACAGTGGCTGCGTTTAATGAGCACAGTGGCGGCGATTGATGATTTTTTTTTTTTTTCAGTTTGTTTGCGCCCCCCCAAAAAATTTGAGCACCAGCCGCCACTGCCCAAAATTTATGAGTTGTTACAGGAACAAGAGGAAATCTTACAATGGGCAATCCTTTTATGGAGACAATTTTCTAAATGGAAGGGGGTATTCCCTTGCTCTAAAGAAATCCCATGTTACTTTCTGCAGTGTTTTTGGGACGGAAGTAAAGGGAAATCTCCTCGATGTGACATCAACAGAAAAAAAATCCAGAATGGATCTCAAACATTACTTACTCAATCCAAAACGAAAAAAAAAATATTTGGTATTACATGAACATTATTACCTGTTTCTAAAAATGATTACATAATATTCGAAAGACATGCTGGTAGGTTAATAGGCTCCTGTCCAAACTGACCCTAGTATTTGTATGTATGAATGTGATGTAGGAACCTTATGCCTTGTACACACAGTCGGATTTTCCGTTGGAATAAACTCCAACGTGTTTTTCCAGCGGAATTCCATTCAAGCTGTCTTGCATACACACTGTTACACCAAATTCCGACCGTCAAGAATGCGGTGACGTACAACACTACGACAAGCCGAGAAAAATTAAGTTCAATGCTTCTGAGCATGCATTGACTTGATTTTGAGCATGCATGGTTTTTAGTCCGTCGGAATTGCAACCACACGAACGGAAATTCCGATAGAAATTTTTGTCATCGAAAAAAAAGAGAACATGTTCTCTTTCTAAGTCCGTCGGAATTTCCGATGGAAAAAGTCAGATGGGGCATACACACGGTCGGAATATCCGATGAAAAAATTTTGTTGGACTTTTTCCATTGGAAATTCCGAGCGTGTGTACGCGACATAAGATTGTAAGGTCCTTGAGCTCAGGGGCTGATGAGAATGTTTAAAATGTAAAACACTGCATAAATTGTAGGCACTATATAAATACCTGTAATAAATAAATAAATATATTATATTCAAAATGAAATATATATGAAGCACAATAATGCCTTATTAAGACAGAAAGTATTCTAATATGAATACATCCATCAAAACATTTTGCATTTAACAACAGAAATATGCGATTGATGCTGTGTACAGACGACCATTTTTCTCGTCGGGAAAAATGTAATTTTTTCTCTTTGACGAGAAAAACGACCGTGTGTGGGCTTTCCATCATTTTTCCCGACGAGAAAAACTGCAAGAATCACGACGAGAAAAATTAGAACATGCTCTAATTTTTCTCGTCGTGATTCACGGCATTTTTTTCCGTGGCAGTTTTCCCATAGGGAAACACTGCCAGGGAGCCTAAACGCGGTCGTTTTTCTCGACCAAGAGAAAAATTTTTGTGAAAACCGGCCGTGTGTAGGGGACCAAGCCGTTCCTCGTTTTTCCCGTCGATTTTCTCAACTGTGTTTTCACCGTCGAGAAAATCGATCGTGTGTACACGGCATGATTCTTAAAGACACTGCATAGTGCATACTGAATAATTTATCACCACTATGTTTCTGCACATAGTCTCAGAAATATATTGTATGTATGGGCACACATGTCACGTTGTGTGGATGTATAACATTTACACTTATTTTTTTCCTTTCAATGGAGACCAAGGAATTTCCCCTGGAAATGTCTTCATCATCCTTTTACCCCAGACAGCCAGCACCATATATTTTCTTGTCTGCCACGGCCCTCTGATAGCTCTATCCTGTGGCCGCTGTGTAAAAATCAGTTTTACTCCCACAGCTACCCTCAGGCAGTCCTTCCTAAGATGTATATTTACAATATAGATATAAGTGAGCAAAGATAACTGTATACTTGTTGCTTCTCTGTGCCAACTGTCTTTTGCCGCCCCTTACTACCAGCAGGCGAGTTTTAGTAACACACCAATAAGTTCAGATGTCATAATTACACAGAAATCTCCAAGGTTGGGCGAGAAATTGAAATAGGCTGTTGGTCCACTTTGTATTAGTACCTCTGAATTGGACCACTAGAAGAGCAAAACAAACTGATGCCCCATGCTGCTAGCAGTTTAGTTCTAGGTGTATGGCTCAGGGTGGGTGACTTGTAGGTAAAATTGCAAGACTACTAGGCTGGATTGTTCTGGTAGGTAGAGGTCTGGAAATGTTCATTATACATAGAGTTGTGTTACTGATATTCATCAAATTGATCTGTAGAAAGGTTTAAGTCACCACTGCCAGTTCTGCTACACAAGGCCGTGACCTATGTTGACCATGAAGAAATCCAACCTATGAAGCCCTGTACACACGATCCTATGGATTCTAATCCGATGGATTTTTCCATCGGAAATCCGATGAAGCTGACTTCCATCAGTCTTGCCTACACACCATCAGTCAAAAATCCGACTGTCCCAAACGCCGTGACGTAAAACACTCCGACAAGCTGAGAAAAATTAAGTTCAATGCTTCTGAGCATGCGTCGACTTGATTATGAGCATGCGTGGGTTTTATGTCCGATGGAGTTCCACACAGACGATAGGAATTTGCTATCGTTTTTTTCCCCATCGGATAAATTTAAAACATGTTCTATTTTTTCTCACCGATGAAAAAAAGACCGATGGGGCCCATACACGATCGGTTTGTCCAATGAGAAAAGTCCATCGGACTGTTTCCATCGGTAAAACCGATCGTGTGTACGCGGCATGAGAGTTTTTTAAGACACGTAGGCATTATCCAACCATGTTCAGAAATCTATTTCTGCAGCTAAGTCCCTAAACAAGAATGGCTGCCTTGAGTGCCATTTCGTAATTAGCTTATGCAGGGGGGTAAGAAAGGCATGCCTTCAAGGTCAGCTCATCAGGAGGAACATAGATGATATTGGGAGAAGTTTTCCTAGGCCACCGTTGCCTAGGGGAACTCTGGGGAACCTGTCCTGCTTAATAAACAGTCACACAATGTGATTTTTTTTTCAGAGCTCAGATTATTTATTAAACCATCATATTTTATTTCTGTTTTGGTTATTTCAGTTTCATCAATTTGCTCACTACACTATAGTTCCTCTAATGCCCTGTACACACGATCGGATTTCCGATGGACTAAAATCGGATGGATTTTTCCATCGGAAATCCGATGAAGCTGACTTCCATCAGTCTTGCCTACACACCATCAGTCAAAAATCCGACCGTCCCAAACGCCGTGACGTAAAACACTCCGAAGAGCCGAGAAAAATTAAGTTCAATGCTTCTGAGCATGCGTTGACTTGATTCTGATCATGCGTGGGTTTTTTCTCCGATGGAGTTCCCCATAGACGATCGGAATTTGCTATCGTTTTTTTTCCATCTGTAAAATTTAAAACATGTTCTATTTTTTTATACCGATGGAAAAAAGACCGATGGGGCCCACACACGATCGGTTTGTCCGATGAAAAAAAGTCTATCAGTCTTTTTTCATCAGAAAAACCGATCGTGTGCACGCGGCATAAGTATACAATTACATGCACAGCAGTGTTATACCAGGCTCAAGGCATTGTGTACACAAAGAAGTCATTGATCCCGTTGTAAAAGTACAGCTGACATTAAATCCTTCACTAGATGTTTCCTCTAGTAAGGTTGATGAGTTTTGTCAGGGTTGCCTACACCCACACTCCTTCCTTTTACGGTTCATTGCACTGACAGTGAACTAGCAATGAGTCTAGCTCTGCAGCTTATACTGATGAAGGATGTATAGTGCTTTGATGTACAGAGAAATCATCAGGGGATCCTGTTCTTATTAGTATATGCTCATAAATGAGAAGAGTTGGCCTTTTAGCAAAATGTGACAGGTTGTCTTAAAAAAAGAAACACGATTGTTACTGGTGCAAAAATCTCACCCGAGTAAAAATGGGAGTCCCTTTGCATACAAATCTAGCCTTCCGTTAGCCTACGCACTAGCGTTTATCAGTATTGCTGAATATGTACTAGACATGTGCACACTGAAATATTTTGTTTCGGAAGTTTGTTTTTGTCCGAAAAATAAATTTATTTAGTTACTCCCAAAATTAGTTTTTATTTATTTTGTTTAATTTAAAAATGCATTCGTCCGAAAATCGATGCTGTCAATTGAAGGCTTATGGTGTCTGTCGAATGTTCTAAGAAGATTCGACGAAGCAGCTAAACTGTACGACGCCGCAATCATACATTTCCGGTCGAATGCTCCGCCCACAAGCTATAGTAGAATTCTAATGTTGTATGACTAGTAATAATTATGTAGCGCCCCCCCCCCAATTTAGTTGGGCTCAGACTATTAATTTTCTAAAACTTGCTTCTGCTCTGGTGTGATATTGTCTGGCTGCAGTGTTCCCTGGTGCCTGTGGGTGGCGCTGTCATCTCCGGCCCAGGTGGAACCACAGGGGGTATCGCAGCACCATTCCATTGGGTGTCCTCTCTTGGCAGCTGTGCAGTGGACGTGGTCTATCTACCCGCTGTGCGTGCTGGGAGAGGGTACTTAAGGGGCAGACGCCATTAGGCGTGAGGAGTTGGAGAGGACCCCTTGGTCCGAGAAGAACAGACGCGTACCCCACCTTCAGTGGCCCTCATGGCCAGGGGTACGTGTGTGTGTGTTAGGCCCCGGGCACCTTTAGCCCGAGGCTGCATCGTTCCAGGTGGGCCTAGCACCTTTAGCTGAGGCCTACACTAGAAGAGGAGTCCCAGGGTGCCCAAGTGAGGGTGACCCGCTCTGAAGAAGAGGAAACCAGGGAATCGGTGAAGGAGGTCACTGTCTCGGGAGAGACCTGGTTACCTATCAGAGGGAAGGATTCCATAACCCGCCACAAGCCTAGTAATGTGCCCTATTGGCACCTAAGGACTTAAAATATTACTAAGCTGGGAAGTTTAGGACTTAGAGATTATTTCCTAATCGTATCCCTAGGAAACTACAAGTAAACGCTTTATGCTCCACACCGGTTGTTGGACCGCTCTTGGAGGGACTATCCGGGTGAGCAAAACCCACTCAGGCCTGAGTGGCGACGATTGATGATTGAGTGCTGCGTGCCTGAACCTACCTCCTAGTTCATTTCTCTCTATCTTCAACTTTCCTATCAAGTTCCTAAGCAACCAAAATAAACCTGTGTTTGGGTTTCAATACTGTCTGGACAATGGCCTTCTTGAGGTAAAGAGAGAGAATATACTTCTTCCTACACTCTAGGTTGAAGAACCCAACGGAAGGAGGTAACTCGCTGCAGGACCCAAATCAGATAACACCGCTCACCCTCTGCAATAAGGAGGATACTGGGCATGTGGCATGGTGTGTCCCACCTGCTAGCGGAGGTAAGCAAGGAAGGGGTCTGTGTGCTACAATTATATTTATTAATTATTATTACTAGTCAACCAACATTAGAATTCTTCTATAGCCTATGGGCCTATGGGCGGAGCATTTGACCATAAATGTCCGCTCGCCGCGATCATATGTTTTTAGCTGCTTCGTCGAATCCTCATGTCTCTATAATGTCGAATCTTTGTAGAATAATCTTGGACTAATAGAGTTAGGTTAGGCACATTCGACCACAGGTTCGACACACACAGATCGCTATTGTCACCGTCATGTAGAATCTTCTATCTGTATTGTTGCAACGAAACGAAAATAAAGCATTTTTTATGTCGGATCTTTTGGATTTCGGATTCTGCACGTTCATTATCGTTTGTTAAAACGAAAGCGAAAATCCCTGAAATTCTGACGAAAATGCCTTCGGACGAAAACTAATGCACATGTCTAATATATACCCTTATGTAAAAGCTGGTGCATATCAAGTACCAAAAAAGTGACACATGTTTACTCATTAGTATTTTTTTTTGTATGTATATATTTTAACCACTTAAGGACCAGAAGGATTTGCTTCCTTAAAAAAATGAAGAAATTTAACATTTATGTCATTTTTTTCCCACAAATAGAGCTTTCCGTTGGTGGTATTTGATCACCTCTGCGGTTTTTGTTTTTTTTTGTGCTTTAAACAAGACCGAAAATTTTGAAAACAAAACTATATTTTTTACTTTTTGCTATAATAAATATCCCCCCCCCCCCCCCCCCCCAAAAATGTAAAAAAAAAAAATTTCTTCATCAGTTTAGGCTGATATGTATTGTTCTACATATTTTAGTTAAAAAAATCGCAAAAAGTGTCTACAAAATAGGGGATAGATTTATAGCATTTTTATTATTATTATTATTATTTTTTTAACTAGTAATGGAGGTGATCACCGATTTTTTAGCAGGACTGCAACATTGCGGCAGACAGATCGGACACTTTTTTGGGACCATTGACAATTATACAGCGATTAGAGCTAAAATAAGCCACTGATTACTATATAAATGTCACTGGCAGGGAAGGGGTTAACACTAGGGGGCGATCAAGGGGTTAAGTGTTCCCTAGGGAGGTGTTTCTAACTGTGGGGGCAGTGTAGTGACTGGGGGAGGAGACAGATCGCTGTTCCTAATCACTAGGAACAGACGATCTGTCTATCCTCTCCTGACAGCACGGGGATCTGTCTGTTTACATTGACAGATCCCCGTTCTGTCTCTCTCAGGAGCGATCGGGAGTGGCCGGCGGACATTGGCCAACGTACCAAGACGTCGATTCGCCCAGGAAAGTACAACTGCAGCAGCTGGTCTTTAAGTGGTTAAAGAAACAATCAACTACTGTATGTTTCTTAAGATCACCTATACTGTCAAAAATGTATAGGTTCTGTTGACCTCTCTGAAAATACTTGTTGTCTGGCTGTCACTCTAATCCCATAGCCTCGATAATAAAACAGCTTTCACTTCCTTCTTACAGACAGCTAGCACTTCAGAAGCAGATCAGCAATTGTATTAAACACATGTTGCCATAGCAGCTTTAGTAAAGAAATCAGTACTTTTGCTATTAAACTGACAGCATGTACAAGCAGCTACATGCGAGAGGACTCAGTACTTAGCAAGGAAGAACTCTAGGAAGTACGTTGTATAAAACACATTCTAGGGTCTAAAGACAAACTTTTAATCATTTAAAAAAATATATATATATTTAATCTGCATATAGCACTTGGTCCTGTTTGGATCAATGGCCCCATCAGAGATTAAAAGCCCTTCTTTTTCAGCTGTAACTCCACCTCTTTCTTAAACCCAAATTATGGGTGTTCCTGTGAAGGGAGGTACAGCCAGAGCTAAGCCCCGCCCCTATCTTAAATGACTGTTCTTTAGCTATTATGAATGAAAAATCAGTGCAGCCCTGGAGCACTGATTGTTCCTTATAGTAAAAGATTGCTCAGCTATGCGGCTTTGTGTGTCTATCTGTTGTCTTCTTGTACTCATACACAGTCCCAGCTGATAGATCACCCAGCCCCGCAGTTCTCTTTAATCTTTCAATTTTATGAATGAACAATTGGTAAAGTGACAAGATTGGTGCTGTTTATGACACAGCCTAGCAGCATTCATAAATGTGAAAGATCACTCAGCGCTGCAGGGCTGTGTGATCCATAATCCAAAACTTTGTATGTGTACAAGCAACTGCAGACCTGTGTGACTTTTTTTTGTGTAACTACAGCGCCACAGTCTGTGTGACTCTTTTTTTTTTTCATGAATGGCAGCGCTGATCTCCAGAGCAGCTCCTGCCGCCAGTGACCAGAAATGTCACTCACAAACCTGTCTCCCCTCTTGCAATGAGGTCCGACAAGGGATGGGGGGAACTGTCTAATTACTCCACGGAACGTATTCCAACAGGACCAAGTGCTACATGCAGTGACAGTGTTATCTGGAGGAGAGCAGTGTTTTCCCTATAGTTACCTCCTAATTGTAGCAATACCCCCAGTTAAGAGGGCTGCAGGTATAGTTTTGGGCCTGTAACACACTGCTGTCAACCCCCAGGAACCGGCTTTAACCTCCCTTGGCACAGCTAGCACAAATGGAAGTGTGAAACCCACTAGGCTATAGGAATCACCACTCCGCAATAAAGCATACACAATAGTTAATATCAAATTACCTGAGCTGAATGCTTCAGCTGGGATAAACAGTACGCCACACACTTGTTTGCTTAACCACAAATACTTTTACTGAATAGAAATATAAAGTTAGACAATGGTACATTTATCTATGCAGGGCCCTGCAATATCAATAGTCAAGCAAATAACAAGTATTATGTTCTAACAGTCTTATGCGCACTAAATGTCTCTTAACAAACTACGCTCGCGAGCCTTCCCCTCGTGGCCAATATGGCGGCCAAACAATGTCTCCCAGCTGAACAGTCAGGCCTGACTAATTCACACACCGTTAGTTAGTTGAGAAAGATCTTCGCTAGCAATGGTGGTGCACTTTGTAGGCTATTTGTAATCCAAAGGTATTCAATCGTAGTTATTCAACATGCAATAAGAAAACTTAACTCCGGCTGCACAACACACTATTCCTCTGAGGTACAATGTAACATTCTGGTAACGGTGGGCCCTGAACAAAGGACACCGGGCCTAAAGGTAGTCAAAGTATACTGAGCAAGTGCTCTCTCACCCAACCGGACCAGTCCGTACAACCGACTTCAGTAGTTGGTGCTCCGGAACACAATCTCACGATACCCATAGTCTCCGATCCTCTCGACCATCCGAGGGAGATTGATGGATGAGATGACTCTGGGTTCTCCAGTGACGATCGGCAAGCTCTCCGGATCCCCTAGGCCCAGGCTCTCCGGCCTAGTCCAAAGCAACAGGCCCCAACGTAGGCTCCACTTGCTAGGAGGGCGGTGTCTGAAGAGACCCGCGTGTTGCTCCTCCCTCCTTAAATAGTCCTTCCCCAGCAGACCTTGCGCCGGGCAATGCACTGTGGGTGCCCCACTGCACACTGGGTATAGTAGTCTTTGTACTCACTTAAAGCGATACCCCGCTACATAAGAAAACTACTTTTGTTTGGTGTTTTCTTTGTGGTAGACTCATGATATCATCCCCAGGTGCAAGTAATGCCTGCTGATCCCTATAGGTCACCATAGGGTTCTTGGTCACCTGTTTAGTTTGTATGTTGTACCTTTGCGCTGATCTTGGTATGACACCAAGAGTAGCAGCCCAGTAAATGGGTTTCTGATGTATTTTCATCAGGTCATACTGCACATCAACAAAATTCTCTTGTAAAGAGAAGGTAACCAAAAATGTGTGATTTTTTAAATTCAGTACAGAAAATTAAACCAACATCTGAACTGATTAGTACATCTGACTTTTAGACTGAAGTACCTGATCTCAAAAACCCTCTTTTTGCCCTGGTTCATATTGGTGCGATTTGACATGCGTTTTGACAAGAAACTTGCTGGCAGAGCTTTCTTGCCGAGTAAATCGGTCGTGTGTACGCGGCTTTCAGGTTTCTCGTCAAGAAAACAGGCAAGAATCTCGACGAGAAAAATAGAGAACCTGCTCTCTATTTTCTCGTGGGGTTTTCTGTCGGACTGTTTCTCGACGAGAAACCCAAGTGTGTGTACACTTACCTGTCGCCGTGGAAACCCACACATGCTCGAAATGACTTTGACGCATGCACGGTAGCTTCCTAGGCATAGGTAGGGTGTAGCAAGATGGCGGCGACGGCATCGAATGTGACGAGCGCACGCTAGTCGTAGTCGATGACGTCACCGCGTTCGTGCCATTCAAAAGAACGGCGGTTCTTTTGAAAGGTACGTGTGTACACTTCGGCCGGGACAAGATTCTTGTCCAAGAATCTCGTCAGGAAAAGTTTTTTCCTGACGAGATTCTCGGCCGTGTGTACGAGGCTTTAGCATTTCAAACACATTTTGATCTCTTAAACCCCGTACACACGGTCAGACTTTTGGCCAACAAACTTAATTTTGAGCAAGTTGGACCAACAATCCGACCGCGTGTACGCTCCATCGGACAAACTTTTTTGTTTGTTTTTTGTTTTCATTGGACAAAAGTTCGGTCTGCAAACGGACAAACCTTTGGCCAACAAAAGTCCGATGGAGCAAAGTCCGACCGTGTGTACAGAAAACCATCGGACTTTTGTCCGATGGACAAAACAAATAATGTTAAAATCAACCAACAATAGCAGAAGTTGACCAAAGGGTGGCGGTAAAGAGCAGAAAAACCACGCGATGTTGGAAGAAGTTTTGGGAAAGTTTGCAGAAAAGTCCTGTGGTGTGTATGCTATGGGTGTTCCCGGCCAACTCCGTACGGACAAAAATCCACAGAAAAGTCAGATGGAAGTCCGGCCGTGTGTATGGGGCTTTAGATTGTAAGCTCTAAAAACAGGACTCTCTGATTCCTACTGTACTAAAGTGTATTGTAGTTGTACTGTCTACCCTCAAGTTGTAAAGAGCTGCGTAAACTGTCGGTGCTATATAAATCCTATATAATAATAATGTAGACCAGTTATCTGTTCATTTTGTACACATTTCTACTAATTAATACATATAATAAAGAGAACTGCAGAGGCAGCCATTGTTGATCTCCAATCTCTGACTGTTGTGCTGATCCTCTGACTTCAATACTCAATAGTGTAAATTTGGAACGCCAGAGAAAAGTCAGAAGTCCTTATCTGTAAACACGTTCCAGGTAATGATTCAGGGTATCCTTTTAACATCTAGACAGGTACAGGAAAAGGGTCCTTTTATCAGCTAGACAACTTGCATTTTTCAGGTCTGCAATAGTTTCCTTTAAAGTATATCTAAAGCCAAAACATTTTTTTAGTATTGGATAAAGTGTTATGGGGTTAGTACCTCTATCAAGGTTTTACTGCTGTCTGTGTTCCTGCTGGAGAAATTATTCCTCTCTATTTGCCCTAATACCCACTCTCACTGGAGCTGAATCCAAAATGTTGAGGTGTCACCAGAACAGGAACAGAAGTTACATTTCCATTGGGGACACTTGCTCCAGTGGCAGGGGTTTGGAGAAATTTCCAGATTTCCCATTAGTGCCTGTTGTATCTACAGAACCGGAGGTGAAGGTAAAGATTCCAAATAGGTCACAGTTAGCAAAAAAAAATTGTAAAAAACCTGTAGTAACGGAACCAAAATCAACTTTTAGCAGCTTAGAGACTGCATGCCACTAAAAGTCAATTCTAACTTCTTGTTAAAAAAAAAAAAGAGTCAATTCTAACTGAAATATTTTGTATAATGTCAATGTAGAATTAAAATGACATTATTTGCCTATATATAGTATATGGAAAAATACAGATTATATATTGTTTGTTTAAGGGAGAGAGAAAAAAAAATACCATCCCATTGAACAGTAAATTAGAGAAGTTATACGAGAGAATTTATCTTTAGAGTTGCGAATAACTATCGTAGTATACCGTACTACTCTTATCTCCTAATTATAATGTTCTATAAGATCTTTGTTAAAATAAGCTCAGCTGTGCAGTAACTGTTCAGTTACTTACAACTTGATACCATCCACAGCCCCTAGATTTTTAAGGTACAAGATGTTTGTCACTTACCAAGTTAAGCCAGAGAGAGAGAGAGAGAGGAAGTATAATGCGTCAACACAAGATGATTTTCATGGTTGCTCTTTTCGGTAGATCTCCAGTGAAATACGGCGGAGGAACAGTGCTTTGTGTGTGTGCGTGGCTTAGGTTTTCACAGCAGATCTCACCACCAGGCACGAAGAGGAAAGAACACACTCTGTATATGAGAGATAGGCTTCTGTGAAGTGACAATCATCACCACTTCCTGTCTGTAATATAGTCTCTCTTTGCTTCTGCTGTACTTTAAAGTTCATCACCCACACCCTTTCTAAAATTCACCTGCATCCCCAACACATATATTATTTTTTTTTCTTTTTTACTTACAGAGCTAGTGTCAAATGCTAAAGCCAGGAGCTTACATTGAAATACACCATCCCCGTAAAAGAGGGTTTACGCTATGCGATAAAAGCATAAACATATGTAGCACTTACCCCCGATGGAGCGGCTGGTTTTGTTTTCGGTCATGCAAACTACCTCCAAGGCTTCCGTTGTCAGAGTAAAGAGTCTTTAGAAAAGTCAATGTCCACACAAATGTAAAACCTAAACAGCAAGGCTTTATTTTCCTTTTGCAGTGGGAACTTGAAGAGAAAGCAGGAAACGATAAAAGTATAGGGGAAGGTTCAGGCACGCAGCACTTAAAGCACACTGAAATTTGTAACGTCGCCACTCAAGCCTGAGTGGGTATTGTTCACCTGGATAGTCCCCCTTTTTCTGGTCCTAGCAGCCGGAATGACGCACGGATCTATTCTTAACGCTCTCCGTCACAGACCTTGAGGTGAACCTGAGGATGCATCCAGGAATCCTCTGCTACAGGATTATAAAAGTCCCGAACCTCCTAGCCAAGCAATAAAAGAGAACCTTTATGCCAGATTGGCGTATTGCAGGGCCTTTAAGCTCTTGGATCCCTCCTTGAGTAGGTCGCCAGGCCTCTCCCGAGACAGCAGTACCGTCGCCAGTCTCCTCTGGGGAAGGTCCTCCCCTGGCTTTCCTCTTCAAGAGCAGACTTCCCGAATATGGGTAGTATGGGATCCTCCTCAAAGGTGTAGGCCCAAGCCAGCAGAGCTGGGCCTACCAGGCAGCGATGCAGCCTCGGGCTGAAGGTGCCCGGGGCTGGAACACACACACGCTCTTCAAGAGCAGACTTCCCGAATATGGGTAGTATGGGATCCTCCTCAAAGGTGTAGGCCCCAGCCAGCAGAGCTGGGCCTACCAGGCAGCGATGCAGCCTCGGGCTGAAGGTGCCCGGGGGCTGGAACACACACACGCACCCTGTGCCAGGCCGGCCACAGGGCGCACACACAGGATGAACCCAGGACGAAAAACCCAATCAAATGGCGTCTGCCCCTTATGTACCCCTTCCCAGCATGCACAGCAGGTCAACCACGCCCACTGCACGGCTGCAGAGAAAGGACACCAAATTTGCTGTGTCATGCCTGTATTCCAACCTGAGTCTGCGACGGCAGTGCCACCTACCGACCAAGGGGAATAACTGCCACGCAATGTCACAGCCAGAGCAGAAACCAAATTTAAACACAATTAAACAAGTCTGAGCCCAACTATGGCTCAGACATACCCCTAAATTTAACATAGCGTCCCAACTATTTGGAAGGGGTGCTACACATACGTGTAATATAAAATGAGTATCACTCTACTAAAAACATAATACATGTTTTGGGGGAAGGTTAACCATCCAACTTTTAACTGCTGGGGATCCACTAGTCAGATTTCCTTAATCTACTAACTCTGCTCCGTACTCCCTATGATATTTGTCCTTCTGGTGTACCTGAGAAAGTCTTGTTTTCTATTAATCTACTTCTACTCTGCTCTGTACTCTCTATAGTATTTTTCCTTCTGGCGTACCTGAGAAAGTCTAATTTTCTATCAAATAAATATCATTATAGTAAGTGGAAACTATCCTGGTAATGAAAATGGGAAGAGCTATGAACTGCAGGATATAATAAATGTGCAGCTTTGTTGTACAACACTTGTGAAATGTGTTGGTTCTAGCGAGTTAGAAGCTGGCCCAGGCTGAGGGAAAGAGTTAACTGTTGTAAGCTCAGTCCCTAGGCTTTTTGGTCCTAGCCAGCCCACCTGTGATATAAAATGGGGGAAAGCTGAGGTCCAAAAGGCCTTTGGTAGCCAATTTGGGTGGTTCTGTTCTCGCTGACAGCTCTTGGGTGGAGGGACTGCTGTGGCTTGCAGTCCTCTAAAGACACTGGACCATGGAGAATGCCAACATGGACTATCGCCTCATGGTGGTATGCCTGGGCAGCCACACTATAGTAATTAGATTAGGGACAAGGATGTTGTTCATATTGAACTGTTATGCTGCAAGCTGTTCAGTAAAGTTGCATCAACTGTTCTGAATCTGGTCTGAAGTTATTGAAAGGGGTGCATGTTGGTTCTGCAGTATCTAAAATAATCTGGGTCTGTAAAGCAGTACGGGGTAAGAAGTAACACCACTACAAAAGGATTAACTTGGCAAGACAAGGAAAAGGAGTGCAGTTGTTAAGAGTAACCAAGTACAAATTCAAGACACAAAGCAACCAGTTGTTAGGCTTGGTACAAGGTAAGATGACAGGTCATCTGGTAGTAAGGGGGTTGATGTCATGGCTCCCTCCCTCGCAGTTGGTATCTGATAGCAACTGGATCGGAACTCACATTACAGAGATTGATGGCCTGGTCATGAGGTACAGAAAGTGAAGAAGTTATTAACGTATGAGTTCCATGCTAGGTGCATAGTGGGACCACATTCTGTTACTGGGAGTGAGGCAACAGAGGTAAGCTGGACTGGTGGAGGGAGCACAGGCTCTGCACGTCCCTCCTAATTCAACCTACAAGTTATAGCATGTAGTGACATGGGACAAGATACTTTACAGAGGAACTCTGTAAGTTATTTTGGTGCACACAGTGAAGGTTCAACTCTAAGTCAGGGAACTGCCTTAATGTTAGATTCTTCATATGAGTGAAGTCTCCACCTAGTCCCGGGCATTGATTGTGAAAGATTAGCCCGCGTAAAGGGTGAGTAGGCTTTTGAATTCTAATAAGTATACAAAGAGCTTTAAAGTCAAATTGAGATGATTTTGTATTATTTTATTGATTCCAAAGGTGTTTAAAAACAAAATAGTTTAGGCTGCAATACTCTCCTTCATTTTGAATATGTTCATCGCAATACCTCTTTTAGGCCACAAGATGTCGTCATCTTTCTGAATTGAATGACACCTAGCATCATTCATTCTGAAAGACCAAGGAAAGACTGTGAGTACAGGATGTCATAGTCCCGCACCCTAAGCAACCACAGACACTTGTAGAGTGTGCAAAGTAAAGTGTGCCCTCTGACAGAAGCCTCGCCCTAAATTTCAAGTGTAACTACTGTAGCGCCCTGCTCCTATTGGGTAGGCGCTAGTGGTAAATTTAGTTGTCTGAGCTGTAGTTTAGCTCAGAATAATTGTACCAAAATATTGGTCTCTGTTCCAGTTTAGCTGAGTTGCACATTTTTCCACCTGACTGTGGATGTCGCTGTCGCCACGGGTCAGGGTTGGAAATGCAGCAGGCTGGATGTATTGGGTACCTCTTGCCCAGAAGCAGCTCAGTGGGATTGGCTGTGCATTCTGGGAGAGAGTACTTAAGGAGCAGACACCGTTTTGGCGGGGTCTTCCGATCCTGACCTGACGGCCCTTCTGGCCTTAGGGATGTGTTAGCAGTTTTTTTGCCTCGGGGCCTGCAGATCCCTGAGGCTCCGTTACTGAGAGTAGGCCCAGGAGTTTCTGGGGCCTACTGATCCAGGGATGGTCCTGTGTCACCTTGCCTGCGGGAAGGGACAGAGCAATTGAGGACTCAATTGGAGGACGCATCCGGGTAACAATCTACCTCACAGTGCTGCCGGCCTGGCTGAAAGATCCTGGTACTGTGTGTTATGTGTTCAGAACTTTATCAAGTGTGTGTTTACCCAAGTCTGTGGCAGAGACTTTTGAACGAGCTCTCAGAGACTGCTAGGTCAGTGAGAGAGGCCTATCCGGTGGTGGCTATATCCAGTGTGGAAGCTGTTTGTCCTCTGGGAAAGGAAAATACCCGTGATCCGCAAGCAAGGTACCTGAATCTCCCCTAACCCTCCATCCCTCTGTCTGGAAGTTCTTTAATAAAACCCTTGAGAAAAAAAAAATAAGTGTTTGGTGCAGACATTTGTGAACAACTCTTCAAGGAAGACCCCTGAGACGGACATGGTGAACAGTAAGGTAACGGCAGGCCCGAAATTTTAATCCAGCGCCCCCTTCGGGGCTATTGCTACACTTCACTACATTAGTGGTGTCCATGGTAAAATGATGTGCAGTTTATGCAGGTAATAAATAAGAAACTGAAGCCTGATGCGTTGGTAAACATCTATTTTACCTCTTATTCTTGAAGTTTTAGGCCTCATGCACATGGTGATTTGGCCATCAGCATCAAATCCCTGTGTTTTCGAGTGCCCAGAAGGCACAGGTGCAGTGTCAAGCCCAATGCTAGCAGCCTCTCAAAATCTTTGACAGGCTGACAGTGGTTGGATGCTGTACCAAGCAGTGGTCACATTTAGGGCTATATGTGTTCTGGAATTCTGTGTTCAGGGCATACATCTCTGAACCTAAGCCCTAAATGTTAGTACAGCTCGATACAGCATACAGCTGTCATTTTTTAGGACTGTCAGATTTTTACAGGTTGCTGTCAGTGGGGCACGTGTAGGGTTGCCACCTCTTCCCTTTAAACCCAAACACATATGAATTACACAGGTTCTGAGGCTAATTTATTGCAGTTAAGGCACCAAGTGAGTTTAACCACTTGACCACTGGGCACTTAAACCCCCTTAATAACCAGACCAATTTTCAGCTTTCGGTGCTCTCACATTTTGAATGACAATTACTCAGTCATACAACACTGTACCCATATGAATTTTTTGTCCTTTTTTTTCACACAAATAGAGCTTTCTTTTGGTGGTATTTAATCACTGTTGGGTTTTTTATTTTTTGCGCTATAAGAGAAAAAAGACTGAAAATTCTGTAAAAAAATGATTTTTTTTTTCGTTTCTGTTATAAAATTTTGCAAATTACAATTTTTTCTTCATAAATTTTGGACAAAATTTATACTGCTACATATCTTTGGTAACAATAAGTACAAATTGGTGCATATTATTTGGTCTTTGTGAAAGTTATAGAGTCCACAAGCTATGGTGCCAATATCTGAAAATTGATCACACCTGAAGTACTGACGGCCTATATCAATTCTTGAGACCCTAACATGCCAGAAAAGTACAAATACCCCCCAAATGACCCCTTTTTGGAAAGAAGACATTCCAAGGTATTCAGAAAGAGGCATTGTGAGTTTTTTGAAGTTGTCATTTTTTCCCACAATTCTTTGCAAAATCAAGATTTATTTTTTCTCTTTTTTTTTTTCCACAAAATTGTCATATTAGTAGGTTATTTCTCACACACAGCATATGCATTCCACAAATTACACCCCAAAACACATTCTGCTATTACTCCCGAGTATGGCGATACCACATGTGTGAGACTTTTACACAGCGTGGCCACATACAGAGGCCCAACATGCAGGGAGCCCCTTCAGGCGTTCTGGAGCACCGAGGCCAATTCTGACATTTCTCTCCTACATGTAAAAATCATCATTTATTTGCTATAAAATTACATAGAACCTCAAAACATTATATATGTTTTTTTAGCAAAGACCTTAGAGAATATAATGGTGGTTGTTGCAACTTTTTATCTCGTACGATATTTGCGCAGCAATTTTTTTAACGCGTTTTTTACGGAAAAAAAATGTGTTGTGCTTAAAAAAAAAAAAACAGTAAAGTTAGCCCAATGTTTTTGCATAATGTGAAAGATGAAGTTACGCCGAGTAAATAGATACCTAACATGTCACCCTTAAAAATTGCACACACTCGTGGAATGGCGCCAAACTTCGCTACTTAAAAATCCCCATAGGCGACGCTTTTAAATATTTTTACTGGTTACATGTTTTGAGTTACAGAGGAGGTCTAGGGCCAAAATTATTGCTCTCACTCTAACGTTTGCGGCGATACCTCACATGTGTGGTTTGAAAACCGTTTTCATATGTGGGCGGGACTTACGTATGCGTTCGCTTCTGTATGCGAGCTCACGGGGACAGGGGCGCTTTAAAAAAATATATATTTTTTTATTGTTCATTTTACTTTATTTATTTTAGTTTGACATGTTTTTCCGCCCCAAATTTTTTTTTGATCACTTTTATACCTATTACAAGGAACGTAAACATCCCTTGTAATAGGAATATGGCATGACAGGTCCTCTTTACAGTGAGATATGGGGTCAATAAGACCCCACATCTCACCTCTAGGCTGGGAAGCCTGAAAAAAAAACAAAAAAAAAACAATCCTGGCTTTGATCGTAGCGGTGAGTCGGTAGAAGCACCGGAGGGCGGCGGGGGGGGGGGGGGGACATCCCCTCTCGCCTCCCGTAAGAATGATCATTGCAGAGTATTGCACCAGGGTATTGCAGAGTATTTACCGCGATTCGTGATGGACCCGGCGGTCACGGAGTTTCCCGTGTGCGCGCCCCTGGGAGGACGATTCTATATATAACGTCCTCCCAGAGTTAAGCAACCACCTTGTCGACGTTATTTGTCGGCAGGTGGTTGCAAAGTGGTTAATTACCACCTTAATCAGCCACAGAACCTGTGTAATTAATATGTGTTCGGTTTTAAAGGGATGAGATGGCAACCCTAGGCACCTGTGCCTTCCGGGCACCCAGAAACACTGGATTTGATGCTGAAGGGCCAAACCACCCATGTGCATGAGGCCTTATAAAGCAAATAATGCTACAATATCAAGTAAAGCTACTGCGCCAAAAATATCAATTTTGATTAAGGAATAAAAAAAAATAGTCAACAGTTTATCTCCTTCAATCTTAATGTTCATGCCTTCAACAGATCTTTCCAAGCTCAAAATGTTAAACAAAAGCTACAGAGTATAGAAATATAAAATAAGAAAATTGTGATATTTTAGTAAAAAGATTTTGTTAGTTTCCTCCAAATGACTCATATTTCATCTTCTGGTCTGACCAGTCACAATCGCATAGGGTTTAATTTCAGCTCGGGCGAGGGCTCTCTTTTTAAGACCACAGGCATACTTCACTTATCGCCAGTTAGGTCCATGATATCCGATTTCTTTTACAACAGTACCACTGATTGTGAGGATTCATCTCATACAATGCAGTGTGGATTTTCCTTTCATAATGAAATAGACAGACTTGTTTTCCATTAAAGTGTTAACCCTTTATATGGCAGATTGTATGTAATCCGCAGGTATATGAAAGTCCTAATGTTGCATGTTTGTCTTGCTGTCTTGTGTTAGGGAAATTCACCCTCTCTATTTGTCTGGTTTATAATTATCACTGGGAGTAAAAATTAAAGATCTCAAAATCCCATATTTTGGCTTGCCAAATCGCTAAGTGTCCTGTTTACATCTCTCTTGCTAACCTTGAACAATAATTCAATTAATTTGAAGTAAATCTGTATATCCACTAGAGCAGTGTTTCTCAACTCCAGTTCTCAAGGCGCCCCAACAGGTCATGTTTTTAGACCCCCCTGCCTCCAATCGCCCCCTGCCTCCAATCTCCCCCTACCACCAACACCTCCTGCCTTCGTCACCCTCTCTCTACCACCATCACCCTCTCTCTGCCACGTCACCCTCCCTCTGCCACCATCACCCCCTGCCACCATCACCCCCTGCCACCATCACCCTCTGCCACCATCACCCCCTGGCACCATCACTCCCTGCCACCACCCCCCTCTCTCTGCCACCATCCCCCTCTGCCACCATCACCCCCTGCCACCATCCCCCTCTGCCACCAGCACCACCTGCCACCAGCACCACCTGCCACCATCACACCCTGCCTCCATCCCCCTCTGTCACCATCACACCCTGCCACCAATACCACCTGCTCCATCCCCCTCTGCCACCATCAGGCACCATCACACCCTGCCACCATCCCCCTCTGCCACCGATACCACCTGCTCCATCCCCCTCTGCCACCATCACCTGCTGTCACCATCGGCTAGGCTGTCACTCCGTCCCCGACTCCCCCCGATCCCCGTGGACTCTGAAATCTGGATTGCAGGGCTCCTCCATTCTGCCGCCGCGTGCTGCTCAGCCTCCGAGTCCTGCTCCAGTGCTCCTGGTAGTGTTTATAAATTCTGGTGCACCTGGCGGGATTTGCTAATACATGACTCGTAACTTGTCTCGACAGTAAAGCGCGGCATCGCCGCACAGCCTCTGTGAGATCCACCCCCCACCGGCCGAATACAGGATCTGCTCGGCTCAGCAAGCGCCGGAACTGCGCATGCGCAGTTCCAAGCCGGACCGGTCACGGCTATTTTTTACTGGCACATTCCCGCTACTATGGGCATTTACAGGCGGGGGAAAAAGTGCCTGTTTTTACGGGCTACCCATAAAAATACAGGCGGTTGGCAACACTGCTTTCCTGCACTAATTACAGAGCTAAATGGATGAATATAGGGGAGGTCATAGATGTACAGAATGGTATATAGGAGAGGTATATTGATGTACAGGATAGTATATAAGAGAGGTATATGGAGGAATAGGATAGTATATAAGAGGGGTATATGGAGGAATAGGATGGTATATAAGAGAGGTATATGGATGAATTGGATGGTATATATGAGAAGTATCTGGAGGAATAGGATGGTATATAAGAGAGGTGTATGGATGAATAGGATGGTTTATATGAAAGGTATATGGAGGAATAGGATGGTATATAAGAGTGGTATATGGATGAATTGGATAATATACAGTGGGGCAAAAAGTATTTAGTCAGCCACCAATTGTGCAAGTTCTCCCACTTAAAAAGATGAGGCCTGTAATTGTCATCATAGGTATACCTCAACTATGAGAGACAAAATGTGGAAACAAATCCAGACAATCACATTGTCTGATTTGGAAAGATTTTTTTTTGCAAATTATGGTGGAAAATAAGTATTTGGTCAATATCAAAAGTTCATCTCAATACTTTGTTATATATCCTTTGTTGGCAATGACAGAGGTCAAACATTTTCTGTAAGTCTTCACAAGGTTGTCACACACTGTTGCTGGTATGTTGGCCCATTCCTCCATACAGATCTCCTCTAGAGCAATGATGTTTTGGGGCTGTCGCTGGGCAACACAGACTTTCAACTCCCTCCAAAGGTTTTCTATGGAGTTGAGATCTGGAGACTGGCTAGGCCACTCCAGGACCTTAAAATGCTTCTTACGAAGCCACTCCTTCGTTGCCCGGGCAGTGTGTTTGGGATCATTGTCATGCTGAAAGACCCAGCCACGTTTCATCTTCAATGCCCTTGCTGATGGGAGGAGGTTTGCACTCAAAATCTCACGATACATGGCCCCATTCATTCTTTCATGTACACGGATCAGTCGTCCTGTTCCCTTTGCAGAGAAACAGCCCCGAAACATGATGTTGCCACCCCCATGCTTCACAGTAGGTATGGTGTTCTTTGGTTGCAACTCAGCATTCTCTCTCCTCCAAACACGACAAGTTGTGTTTCTACCAAACAGTTCTACTTTGGTTTCATCTGACCATATGACATTCTCCCAATCCTCTTCCGGATCATCCAAATGCTTTCTAGCAAACCTCAGACGGGCCCGGATATGTACTGGCTTAAGCAGGGGGACACGTCTGGCACTGCAGGATCTGAGTCCCTGGCGGCGTAGTGTGTTACTGATGGTAGCCTTTGTTATGTTGGTCCCAGCTCTCTGCAGGTCATTCACTAGGTCCCCCCGTGTGGTTCTGTGATTTTTGCTCACCGTTCTTGTGATCATTTTGACCCCACAGGGTGAGATCTTGCGTGGAGCCCCAGATCGAGGGAGATTATCAGTGGTCTTGTATGTCTTCCATTTTCTAATTATTGCTCACACAGTTGATCTCTTCACACCAAGCTGCTTGCCTATTGCAGATTCAGTCTTCCCAGCCTGGTGCAGGTCTACAATTTTGTTTCTGGTGTCCTTCGACAGCTCTTTGGTCTTCACCATAGTGGAGTTTGGAGTGTGACTGTTTGAGGTTCTGGACAGGTGTCTTTTATACTGATAACAAGTTCAAACAGGTGCCATTAATACAGGTAATGAGTGGAGGACAGAGGAGCCTCTTAAAGAAGAAGATACAGGTCTGTGAGAGCCAGAAATCTTGCTTGTTTGTAGGTGAGCAAAAACTTATTTTCCAGCATAATTTGCAAAAAAAAAATCTTTCCAAATCAGACAATGTGATTGTCTGGATTTGTTTCCACATTTTGTCTCTCATAGTTGAGGTATAACTATTGTGAGGGGGTTAGCTCGGTAGCGGGTGTGTGTGACCCCCTGGATGGGCTCCCCACACAAAAACAGGCCCAGCAGACGGAGGTTGTGGTTTACAAGATCAAAAGGTGCGGTTTATTTCTCTATTTACAGTGACAAAAACACAGCAAAGCAAAAAGAAACATAAACAAAATAAATCCTGGTCAGCTCGACCTCTGACTAAACATGCAGGTTTCCCTAACTAACAACTGGGATCAGCCTGGTGCTGTCCTAGTCCCTAAGTCCCTGGTTTAGTAAATGTCCAAACAAATAGCCACACAGGCTTTGTCTCACCGCACAGGGGTTCACTCTCCCTAGACAGTCCACACAGGTCTGGTTCCAGGCATGAGCAAACACCTAATGAAGCTGGGAGTTTTTATAGAGGTCTTAAACGAGCTGACAAGCTTCAGCTGGTCTCATCAACTCCCTGCCTGCACGACGCCCAGCACTCTCCCTAGAGGTATGAATCATCCATGAGCCCACTAGCCTCAGCTGGGCTTCATCAACTCTCTCCCTAGTTGTATAAGTCGGCATAAAGCCTGAATCTGGGAGAAATATACCTACCCCCCTGGATGCAACCAGGTGACTTTACCTTCCTGCTGTCACATACCCCCCCTCTTGTTTTAACCTTGGGGTTGGAACACCAGCAATCAGGCATTCATGTACTCGAGACAAAGCATCCACATTCCCCATTTGAACGCCAGGGCGATGCTTTACTGTGAAGTTGAATTCCTGTAGGGCCAGGAACCACCTATTTACTCTTCTATTTGTCTCCTTGTTTTGAGCCATCCACTTTAACGGAGCGTGATCCGTAACCATGTCAAAGTGCCTACCTAGCAGATAGTACCGAAGGGAATCTAGAGCCCACTTCACCGCTAAACACTCCTTTTCAACCGTGGCGTAATTTACCTCATGGGACTTCAACTTCCTGCTGAGGTAAATGACTGGGTGCTCTTCCCCGTTCCAGACCTGGGACAATACTGCTCCTAACCCCACATCTGACGCATCACTTTGTACGACAAAGTCTTTAGAGAAGTCGGGTGAGTACAACACTGGCTGGCTACATAAGGCTTGTTTCAAGAATTGGAATGCTGCCTCAGCCTCGGGGGTCCATTTAATCATGACCGACCCTTTCCCTTTCGTCAGGTTGGTTAGGGGCACAGCCTTAGAAGCAAAGTGGGGAATGAAGCGCCGATAATAACCCGCGATTCCCAGAAAGGCTCGTACCTGCTTCTTGCTGTTGGGACGTGGCCAACTCTGGATGGCCTCGACTTTGTTGAGTTGGGGTTTTATTACTCCCCTGCCAATGGTGTACCCAAGATATTTGGCCTCCTCCTGCCCAATGGTACACTTCTTGGGGTTAGCCGTAAACCCCGCTTCCCGGATAGAGTCTAGGACTGCTTGCACTTTTGGCAGATGTGAGGCCCAATCTGTGCTATGGACAATTACGTCATCCAGGTAAGCCGCAGCATACTTCCGATGGGGCCTCAGTATCTGGTCCATTTTCCGCTGGAATGTGGCCGGCGCATTCTGTAACCCGAACGGCATTCTCTTATATTGGAACGCCCCGTCTGGGGTTACAAATGCGGTTTTCTCTTTGGCCGACTTGGCCAGGGGAATTTGCCAATACCCTTTTGTGAGGTCAAGAGTCGTCATGTATCGGGCTGTTCCCAGCCGGTCGATCAACTCATCTATACGTGGCATGGGGTAGGTGTCAAATTTTGTAACTTTGTTCAACTGACGAAAATCGTTACAAAATCGCCAGCTCCCATCCGGTTTAGGCACCAACACAATGGGACTAGACCAATCACTTTGGGACTCCTCTATCACCCCTAAGTTCAGCATTTTCTGTACTTCCTCCTGTATTGCCTCCCGTCGGGCCTCTGGGATCCGATAGGGTTTTAACTTCACCCTTTCACCGGGCGGGGTAATAATATCATGCTCTACCCCAGATGTTTGTCCCGGCAGCTCAGAGAACACCTCCTTGTTGCGAAGCACAAACTCCTTAACCTCCTGTTGTTGGGGTTGTGACAAGGTGGCTGCTATTCCAACCTCCGGAATCACGCAACCAGTTTGAGCTGGTGACCAAGTTTCTGCGACTAGGGACTCTCTATCCCTCCAGGCTTTCAACAGATTAACGTGATAGATCTGTTCGGGCTTTCGCCTTCCTGGTTGTCTGACCTTGTAATTCACTTCGCTCACTTTTTCCATTATCTCGTAGGGGCCTTGCCATTTGGCAAGGAATTTACTTTCAACCGTAGGGACAAGTACCAATATCCTATCCCCCGGGGAAAAGGTACGGGTCTTGGCTCCACGGTTGTACACTCTCTGCTGTGCCAACTGCGCTTGGGCCAAATGTTCCTTCACGATGGGCATTACCTGTGCAATTCGATCTTGCATCAGGGCGACATGCTCAATCACACTCCTGTGGGGAGAACTCTCACTTTCCCAAGTTTCCTTGGCAATATCCAACAGCCCTCTTGAGTGTCTCCCATACAGTAACTCAAAGGGGGAGAATCCCGTAGAGGATTGGGGCACCTCCCTAATAGCAAACATCAAATAAGGAAGTAGACAGTCCCAATCCTTTCCATCTCTATCCACCACTTTCTTCAACATTTGTTTTAGGGTTTTGTTGAATCTTTCAACCAGCCCATCGGTTTGGGGGTGATACACAGACGTACGCAATTGCGTCACTTTGAACAATTTACACAGCTCTTTCATAACCCGGGACATAAAGGGTGTACCTTGGTCCGTAAGCAGTTCTTTACAAATACCCACCCGGCTAAAAACAAGAGATAGCTCTTTGGCTATGGTTTTGGCCGAGGTATTTCGGAGAGGGATCGCTTCTGGATAACGGGTGGCATAGTCCATTATAACTAATATGTACTGGTGCCCCCTAGCGGACTTGATTATAGGACCTACCAAATCCATTGCGATCCTCTCAAACGGGACCTCAATGATGGGTAGAGGGACCAGCGGGCTACGGAAATGTGGCATCGGGGCCGACCTCTGACACACAGGGCAGGAGGAACAATAATTTTCTATGTCCTTCATCACCCCAGGCCAATAGAATCTCTGTAATACCCTCTCTCGGGTTTTCTCTGTCCCCAGATGACCTCCAAGAATGTGCCCATGGGCCAACTCCAACACCAACTTCCTGTAAGGTTTGGGCACCACAAGCTGCTCAACGGTTTCTTCTGCCCTTTTTGCCACCCGATACAGTAGGTCCTTCTCTACGCTGAAGTATGGGTAAGTGCAGGTATTATCTGGGTTCACTAACTCGCCATCTATTTCCACTACGTTTTCCCGTGCCTTTATTAGGGTGGGGTCTTTTAACTGTTCTGTGGCAAAATTTTCCCTGTGAACCTCAAGATCAGAAAACTCCACAGACGGTAGGTTTTCGTCTGAGGAGGTGGGCTCCTCTCCAGTTTCTTGAGTCTCGCCTGCCAATACTGACAAGGGAAATTCTGGAGAGTCCTCACCACTCTCAGAGGAGTTCTGGCTATCACCTTCCTGGTACATAGGGGCACCAGTGGGGGGCTCACACTTTATATTCAGTTACAGCAAACAGTTTTTTTCCTTTTGGGATAAAGGTTTTGCAATAATAAATAAAAGCTGATAATTTTAATCCCCCCTGCCAATGTTAAATGGGTTGTCTCATCTTTGTAAACTGATACATTCTGCAGGAGAATTTTGTACTTTTAGTAGGCTGGAAATAATGGAAATACAATGTAGGAATGAATATATGATTTATATATGCTTTAATTCTGTCCCCAGTAACCATTGGAAGGCCAATATGCACATTTTCTATCTGGGTTCATGCACACAGGACTTTTAAAGGCATTTTCTATGCCTAGTGTAATTAACCAGCATTTTTCAGTGGAGAGGCACCTGCTGCGTACAGCCTGGCATATGAGTGAAAGCACCAGGAAATTACACTAGGCATAGAAAATGCCTGTAAAAGCCCAATGTGCATGGGCCCTTAGGCCCCTTTCACACTGAGGCGTTTGTACCGCGTTTTCGCGGTAAAAACAGCGCTGTAAAAATGCCTGAAATAATCCTGCCCCATCATTCTCAATGTGAAAGCCCTGAGGGCTTTCACACTGAGGCGTTTTGCTGGCTGTGCGTTGGAAAAAATCCCACAAACAGCTTTTTTGGAGCATCTTTGGGGCGCATAAAATAGCGCTGTAAAAACGCCTATCCCCATTGAAATGAATGAGTACCGCTGTAAAAACGCGGTAAAAAACACCCAGAGGCTGTGGGAAGGTCACATAACCGCAGTAGAGTGGAGGATTGTGGGATACCAAATAATCCTTTTTACCGCAAAAACGCGGTAAAAAACGCATATGCGTTGGCACTATTTTTACAGCGGTAAAATCGCGGTAAAATAAATCATAATTTTTTTGCGTTTTTTCAACGCCTCAGTGTGAAAGCCCTTTTTCAACGCACAGCCAGCAAAACGCCTCAGTGTGAAAGCCCTCAGGGCTTTCGCATTGAGAATGATGGGGCAGGATTATTTCAGGCATTTTTACAGCGCTGTTTTTACCGCGAAAACACGGTAAAAACGCCTCAGTGCCTCAGGAAGATTTACAACCTTAGTATTTCTGTCCCTATCAAGATTTCCTCTCACTTTCCGTGCATGTGACAGATGTCAGACAGAACAGGAAGTCCTATCCCTCCACCACTTTTTGCAAAATGAAATGTTTTGTCTTGTGATGAGCTTTAAATGTGTATGTGTGTCAGATACAGTTGCAAAAAAAAAGTAAGTGAACCCTTTTGGAATGATATGGATTTCTGCACAAATTGGTCATAAAATGTGATCTGATCTTCATCTAAGTCACAACAATAGACAATCACAGTCTGCTTAAACTAATAACACACAAATAATTAAATGTTACAATGTTTTTATTGAACACACCATGTAAACATTCACAGTGCAGGTGGAAAAGGTATGTGAACCCCTAGACTAATGAGATCTCCAAGAGCTAATAGCAACTGTATATACATTTTTTTTTTCTGTTACATTTTTTCCAATTATTATTTTGTGATTTCTTACTTTTTTATTTTATTCTATTCTAAGCCCTTGCCAACCACATGATCACTGTGATTGGCTCTGACAGTGGTCACATGATTGGGAGCTTGTCCCATCAGCTTTTGATCATAACCAGAGATTAGGCACTGCCTATGACAGCTTGATCATTGTGCTGGGAGCATGCAGTGAGAACTCTCTCAGCATGGAAACCTTGACTGCCATTGGTGCATCATGTAGGGATTAGGGCTGGTTCACACTTGTGCGATGCCAGACATCGCATGTAATTCGCAGCGCACTGCTGTTCACATTACATGCAATATCTTTGCGGTGCAATTTCAGTCATACAGATAGTATGGCTGATATCGCATCGCATTCGGTCCAAACACGCACAGGACCATTTTTTCTGTTCGGACCAAAATCGGATCGCATGTGTGTTTACATATGCGATCCGATTCATGTCCGAACTGTCAGTCGCAGTGCGATACGCGAGCTAAAATGGGGGTGTTGTTAAGATTTAATGACACTTCCCAGCAGTTCGCATATGGCAGTGTGAACGGCAGTGCAAGTCTGTGCGATGCGGGAACCCGCAGTGGATTTGCAGGGTTCTCGCATCGCAAAAGTGTGACCCGGGCCTTAAGCACTTAAGGACCGCCCCACATACATATACTGCGGCAAGACAGCCCTTAAAGCAGAAAACCGCCCGGAAAAAAAACCTGTCCAGGGAGCTTGCGATGTCGGCACCCCAGCCGATCTTCGGATCGCCTACCGGGTGCTGCCGCCGCCTTTCCTGGTAAGGGAACCAGGCAGGGTAGACTTTCGGCTTCACTCCTGGTTCCCTAGTACACATGCGTAAGTCAGGCTACGCATTCTGAATGGTCCCTGCTGTCTTCTGGGACCCGTGTGTCTCCCAGAAGTCAGCGGTGGGGGAAGGAGGAGGGGCCGGATATTGCGTAGTTCGGCGCACAAAGTGCAGCGATCTTTTCCCAAAAGTGGGAGAAGAATACATATTGACCTAAACTGATGAAGAAGTTCGATTTTTTTTTACTTTTTATTTTGGTATGTTTTATAGCAGAAAGTAAAAAAACCTTTTTATTTTTTATAGCGCAAAAAATAAAAATCGCAGAGATGATCAAATACCTCCAAACAAAAGCTCTATTTGTGGGCAAAATAGGACATCAATTTTATTCGGGTACAGCATCGCACGACTGCGCAATTGTTAGTTAAAGCAACAGCAAGCTGTATCGCAAAAAATGGCCTGGTCAGGAAGAGGGTAAAACCTTTCCGGAGCTGAGGTTGTTAAAGGCCACCCTCTGTTCCGTCGCACATATGTGTTATGTGGGAGGCAAGAACTTAGAATCTACATTTATTTCAGTCACAAGGGGGCTGCAAAGCTTCCTTTGGTGACAGGTGCACTTTCTAAATAAACTCCTGCTCCAGTCACATGATTGGCTCCCCTCTGTCAGTGGCTTCATTGGAGAAAAGGGAGCGCCAACAATGGATGGCTCATAGTAAGCCTATGGGTGAAGTCACCACATTCCAGCCATTGACAGAGGGCTCTCCCCTGTAGCTGGCGCTGGGTGACAGTGGGGATCACGTGACCAACCAGAGCACCCTGAGAATAGATAAGTATATGCATCTTTCTTACACAAGGCTGGAGTGCCGAGGTTGCATACCCCTGTGTTACATGTTCCGACTCCTGCAGTTGCCCCTGCTCTGCTGCCTGTAGTGACAGCAAGCAAGGGATCTTCTTCCCCCTCTTGCTGTCACTATTTAAAAAAAAGTTGTGGCTGTGCGGGGCCCTGTCTACCCATAACCATCATTCATTCACAGAGTTCTGTGAGAGGCAAACTACAAGTAACGTCAGCCTTAGCCGCTGTCGGCTTGTAGTTTCAATGAACTACCTTGGTGCTGTTGAGTGCTGCTGAGCGCTCTGGTCGTTTATTCTCTTCCTGTCAGTGTTTATCTGCCTGCTCATAAGAGGTACAAGCAGACAGATACAATGACAGTCTGCAGGAGTCATGCATGGCTCCAAGTAGAAAAAATAATAAATGCACATTTTTTTTTATCTGCAAAAAAGATGTGCATTTATTTATTTAAAGGTGAACTTATCCTTTAAGTGATTGGGATGTAATTGTTTTTTCCTTTCTGTTGGTTTGACATTCATTGGAAAGGATGAGGATGGGGAACATTGAATCATCAGATAAAGGTCACCAAAGGCCCTGATCACATGACAGTATAACCATCACAAAAAGGACAGCAGAAAGAGCTTTTACAATTTATAGTCAAATCACAAGTGTTATATGTACAGTAGCAGGAACAGATCTTGAGTTTTGGAAGCCAACATGACAGGAAATGAGATGGTGAGTTTGCACTAATGAATGTTTCACAATTTCTGCTATTATATTGCATAATATAGTCCGATAAAAAGAAACTGCATACTCTGCATCATGGACCATTTATTGGTAATACACAGGGAAAAAAAAAAATAGTTTTTTTGATTGCATTTTCATCGATATACAGATGGAGTGCGCAATGTAAAATGAGACGGAATTGTTTGAACACAAAGTTACAACCTGTAATTCAGTAAAACAGGAAATGAAACTTTTAAAACGTATGTAAATGAAAGTTTAGTCTTCCCAATGAACTTCTCTTATTTGCTTCCTTTTGATCTGTTAAATATACAATTGAAAAGGTTTTGTTATATCGGTTTAACAACTGCAACAAAATTCTGCTAGAAATCCAATGAGCTTCTAATCTGGTGTAAAGCGCTAGCAATGATGTACTGAAATTTTAAACAATTATCAGCCATGTCTGATTTCTATTTGTGGACTAAAGAACATTAACCACTTCCATACTGGGCACTTATACACCTTCCTGCCCAGACCAATTTTCAGCTTTCTGCGCTGTTGCACTTTGAATGACAATTGCGCGGTTGTGCTACACTGTACCCAAACTAAATTTTTATCATTTTGTTCCCACAAATAGAGCTTTCTTTTGGTGGTATTTGCGATTTTTATTTTCTGCTTAAAAAAAAGACCGAAAATTTTGAAAAAAAAACGTTTTTTTTTTTGTTTCAGTTACAAAACTTTGTAAATAAGTAAGTTTTCTCCTTCACTGACGGGCACAGATAGGCGGCACGGATGGGCACAGATAGGCGGCACGGATGGGCACAGATAGGCGGCACGGATGGGCACAGATAGGCGGCACTGTACTGTAATGTTTTGTACTAATGGATGCCAATCAGTGCCAAACAATAATGCCTGCCCCCGGGGGCGCGCAGCGGCTCAATAGCCTGAGGACGTCATATGACGTCCAGTCAGGATATTGAAACCACTTTGCCGCCGTCAATTTGCTATAGGGCGGGCGGCAAGTGGTTAAAGAAGTTGTAAACCATTGTGGTTTTTCACCTCAATGCATTCTATTGCATTGAGGTGAAAAACCTCTTGTAGTGCACCAGCCCCTCTTTTACTTACCTGAGCCCGATCGTTCCTGTGCTGGTGTCTTGGGTCCTGATTGGATAGATTGATTGACAGCAGCAGGAGCTAATGGCTGCGCTGCTATCAAATGCAATGGATGCTTCAGCAGGATTCGGGAGCACGCCTGCACAGGTGCCCCGAGGGAAAGCACTTTTCCGACGGGGCACTCGAGAAAAGAATGAGCCAGGAGCGCCACTGAGGGACCCCAGAAGACGAGGATCGGGGCCATTCTGTGCAAAACCAATTACATAGGAGGCAAGTATGACATGTTTTTTTTTTTTTTAAAACAAAACGAAGATTTAGATATCCTTTAAGACCCCTTTCACACTGCAGCGCCATGCCATTAGCGCTAAAGCACCGCTTGTTTTTGCAGTGTTTTAGCAGGGCTTTTTCGGTAAATGGTCAGTTTTGCGGCGCTTTCAAAGTGCTTTCCATTCAGTGCAATGGGCAGGGGCATTTTGGAAGCGCTAAATACAGCTCTCCCAACCCACCCAAAAGATGCTGCTTGCAGGACTTTTCCTAACGTCCCACAAGTGCACCACCTCAGTGTAAAAGCACTCACTGCACAGAATAGGAGACAGTTTTCAGGTGCTTTTTAGAGGCTATTTCAAGCGCTAAACTGACTGAAAACTGCCTGTGTGAAAGGGGTCTTATGCCCTATAATATGGAGAACTTCCTGTTCTGGGGTGACATTGCTGCTACTCCATAGATGCAGCGAAGTGTGTGCGTGTTACTGGCAGGATCACCAGATGATATCAAAAGAAAAAAGCCAAAATATATATATATATATATATATATATATATATATATATATAACTATTGCAGTCATCACATCTAAAACTGGTATATTGAAATATTTAAAGCTAAACGTCAGGAATTATTTGTACTGCGTACTTACATTGGTTCAGCTTGCACAATATAAGTATGTGGATCACATACCTGATAGACTGCTGGGAACTGCATTATCCAATGCTACTACAGTGATAGCTGCTGGTTCTGCTCAGGTTATATGTAAACGGCTGCCCCACAACACACTGACCATAGGGGGTTGCTCACTCTGCAATGTCACCATTTATGATTGGACGAAGTGGAGATCATGACATCACTGCCTCACCTCCAGTTAAACACTTGACAACCAGCAGCATACCGTACGTTGCTAGTCGTCAACTGCTTATACAGGGATGATGCAGGCATCATCCTGGTATTGCTTTTTCGAGCCGACGGTCGGCTCTCTTGTAAACGCAATCCTAGTGGCTAACTAGATGCTGCATTGCTTTTACAAGCAGCGGGAGGGGACGACACCCCCCTTCCCCCACGGCTTTCCCGGGATCACTGGGAGTCCCGATCAACCAGTCATTGTTTCCGCCGGCTGATCAAAGAGGTAATCAGAGACCAGATCAGCTCTGTTCGTCTCCGAAATAGGAACCCGGAAGTGATGAGCATACATCACTTCCGGTTTCCCTGGAGGTAAACTGCGTTATTTACATTTAGAGCAAAGGAGGATCTAATAGACCCCAGATCTCTCAATTAGGAGTACCTGTCATTGTTATCACAGGAGACATTTATATTCCCTGTGAAAATTAATTAAAAAATTAAAGCTAGTGTAAAAATAAAAAATAAACAAAAGAAATTTTGAAGCGCCCCTGTTCTCCCGCGCAAAGGCAAATGCACGAGTTTGTCACGCAAGTATGCAAACTGTGATCGTCCCACACGTGAGGTATCGTGTAAGACAAATCGAGGGCAGTAATTCTGTCACCAGACCTCAGGTGTAAATCTAATATGGTAACCTTTACAGGCTTTTGAGGCTGGGTTCACACTGTAGGAGATTGTGACCGGCTCTAGGGCAAATTGTACAGGAATCCTGTGCATCTTTTGGTCTGTTTCCGGTCCGAATTCAGCCAAATATTCGGGCTGAAATTGGACCTGAAACAGTGAAAAGAACTGCTGTGAGCCGGAAGGTGCTGCAGTGTGAACCCAGCCTAAATCATTGTCTATGGATAGAAAATTTTACATAAATTTGTTGCCATAGCACGGGCATATGCAATTTTAAAGCGTGACATGTTTGGTATCTATTTACTCAGCAGAACATCATCTTTTATATTTTACCAATTGGGCATTATGTTGTGTTTTTGTGAATCAAAATTCAAAAATGTTTATATTTTCCAAAAATAAAGAACTGCATTTGAAAAACCGCTGCACAAGTATTGTGTGACAAAAAAATTGCAACACCCACCAATTTATTCTCTAGGGGCCTCTGCTTAAAAATATAATGTTTGAAGGTTCTGAGTCATTTTCTAGAAAAAAAAAAAAAAATACAGATTTTTACATGTAAACAAAAAGTGCCAGAAAAGGCCTGGTCTAAAAAGTTACAGTTGTCAGTACTTTTTTTTTTTTGTGACATTTTTTTTCAGTGTGGGAGCCCAATACTAGTTTTGGGACAGCAGTAGAAATGACCTTAAATCACATTGAAGTGGAACTAAAGTCTCCATACTTACCTGTCCAAACGTCCTGCCCTGGCACCTTCTTCTGAGTGCTGGTCTTCATGCCTCTTCCTTGACCAGCAGGGGATTATGGCACTTGGAGACCGGCCCAGAACTCTCAGCTGAACTGAGCTGTGCATGCACAACTTAGTTTACAGTTAGGGAGGAGACAGTAAGCAGGCAGGTAGGAGCATTTTACTGCAGAGTAGACAGTGCATGTCTCAGCCTGCCTGCTCGCAGTTTTATACTGCAGGACTTTCGTTTCGTTAAGTGCCCCATGTCTAAGAATGGTCCCAAACACTAAAGCATGTTCTAATACATAATCCACCTACTTGCCTGCTCATGGTGTGGTCCCCATGTCATCTCACCAAAAAAAACCTACCCCCCAACAGGGTTGAATAAAAAAAAAAAAAAGAAGAAACATTGTAATAAAATAAAGTAAAATTGTAAAAAATAAGATTAAAAAAAAACAAAACACTGACTGTCCACTCCCCCCAAAAAAAAGCATAAAGCCCCGTACACACGGTCGGACTTTGCTCCATCGGACTTTTGTTGGCCAAAAGTTTGTCCGTTTGCAGACCAAACTTTTGTCCGATGAAAACAAAAAAAGTTTGTCCGATGGAGCGTACACACGGTCAGATTGTTGGTCCAACTTGCTCAAAATGAAGTTTGTTGGCCAAAAGTCCGACCGTGTGTACGGGGCTTTACACACACAGTATCTCACAAAAGTGAGTACACCCCTCACATTGTTTTAAATATTTTATTAAATCTTTTCATGTGACAACACTGAAGAAATTACACTTTGCTACAATGTAAATTAGTGACTGTCCCCTTAAAAAAAAAAAACTCAACACAACAGCCATTAATGTTTAAACTGCTGGAAACAAAAGTGAGTGAGTACACCCCTAAGTGAAAATGTCCAAATTGGGCCCAATTAGCCATTTTCCCTCCCCGGTGCTATGCGACTCGTTAGTGTTACAAGGTCTCAGGTGTGAATGGGGAGCAGGTGTGTTAAATGTGGTGTTATCGCTCTCACTCTCTCATACTGGTCACTGGAAGTTCAACATGGCACCTCATGGCAAAGAACTCTCTGAGGATCTGAAAAAAAGAATTGTTGCGCTACATAAAAATGGCCTAGGCTATAAGAAGATTGCCAAGACCCTGAAACTGAGCTGCAGCGCGGTGGCCAAGACCATACAGCGGTTTAAATGGACAGGTTCCACTCAGGACAGACCTCGCCATGGTCGACCAAAGAAGTTGAGTGCACGTTCTGTGTCATATCCAGAGGTTGTCTTTGGGAAATAGACGTATGAGTGCTGCCAGCATTGCTGCAGAGGTTGAAGGGGTGGGGGGTCAGCCTGTCAGTGCTCAGACCATACGCTGCACACTGCATAAAATTGGTCTGCATGGCTGTCGTCCAAGACGGAAGCCTCTTCTAAAGATGATGCACAAGAAAGCCTGAAAATAGTTTGCTGAAGACAAGCAGAGTAAGGACATGGATTACTAGAACCATGTCCTGTGGTCTGATGAGACCAAGATGAACATATTTGGTTCAGATGGTGTCAAGCGTGTGTCGGCCACCAGGTGAGGAGTACAAAGACAAGCGTATCTTGCCTACAGTCAAGCATGGTGGTGGGAGTATCATGGTCTGGGGCTGCATGAGTGCTGCTGGCACTGGGGAGCTACAGGTCATTGAGGGAACCATGAATGCCAAATGTACTGCGACATACTGAAGCAGAGCATGATCCCCTCCCTTCAGAGACTGGGCCACAGGGCAGTATTCCAACATAACGACCCCAAACACACCTCCAAGACGACCACTGCCCTGCTAAAGAAGCCGAGGGTAAAGGTGATGGACTGGCCAAGCATGTCTCCAGACCTAAACCCTATTAAGCGTCTGTGGGGTATCCTCAAACGGAAGGTGGAGGAGCGCAATGTCTCCAACATCCGCCAGCCCTGTGATGTCATTATGGAGGAGTAGAAGAGGACTCCAGTGGCAACCTGTGAAGCTCTGGTGAACTCCATGCCCAAGAGGGTTAAGGCAGTGCTGGAAAATATTGGTGGCCACACAAAATATTGACACACTGGGCCCAATTTGGACATTTTCACTTAGGGGTGTACTCACTTTTGTTGCCAGTGATTTAGACATTCATGGCTGTGTGTTGAGCTATTTTGAGGGGACAGCAAATTCACACTGTTATACAAGCTGTACACTCCCTACATTATATTGTAGCAAAGTGTCATTTCTTCAGTGTTGTCACATGAAAAGATATAATAAAATATTTACAAAAATGTGAGGGGTGTACTCACTTTTGTGAGAGAGTGTGTGTATATATATAAATAAAATGTTTGGGGGTTCCAAGTAATTTTCTAGCAAAAAAATACTGGATTTTAACTTGTAAGCAACAAGTGTCAAAAATAGGCCTGCTCTTGAAGTGGTTAAAGATGGAAGCCCTAAAACTTTTTTTGTGGGGGGGGGGGGGGTTCAAGTAGCTGGCCTAGGGTAGGGTGACCACACATCCCCGGTTTCAGGGGACAGTCCTCAGATTGAGGACAAGTCTGTCCCCGGTTTTGTCCCCGGATTGGATTTGAACAGGGGCTGGAGCAATTTCAAAGACAGTCAGTGCAAAATAAAAAAAAATCTGAATTACACCCCCCCCCCCCCCGCTCCTACTAGCTTAGGGGGTCTATTTTTTTCCATTATCTGTGCCCCTTTCTGATGATCATGTGCTGATCGGAGTGGAGGGAATATTTCTTCAGTTTCGGGTGCATGCCCATTCAGCTCCGCTCCCATGTTCTTCTGCCTTGGCTCAAGTCCCGGCCAGTCACCTGCCTGCTTATCTCCGTGCCTTGCCTGGCAGAGTGATCTTCCTCCGCTTCCCACCCAGTAGTAGCCGGGGCCCGGAGAGTGAGACTTGACAGGCTGTGAGGCGGGCGATGGCGGGCAGAGAGTCGCTGATTGCCGCCATTACTAGTAAAAAAAAAAAAAAATGTCCCTGGATTTCATTTTATAAATCTGGTCACCTTAGTCTAGGGTAGGGTGACCAGACATCCCCGGTTTCAGGGGACAGTCCCTGGATTGAGGACACTGTCCCCGGACCAAGTCTGTCCCCGGTTTTGTCCCCGGATTGGATTTGAACAGGGGCTGGGGCAATTTCACAAACAGTCAGTGCAGAATAAAAAATAAAAAAATCTGAATTACACCCCCCCCCCCCCCCCCGCTCTGCCGCTCCTACTAGCTTAGGGGGAGTGTATTTTTTTCCATTATCTGTGCCCCTTTCTGATGATCATGTGCTGGTCGGAGCGGAGGGAATATTTATTCAGTTTCGGGTGCCCATTCAGCTCCGCTCGCATGTTCTTCTGCCTTGGCTCAAGTCCCGGCCAGCTGCATGTTTATCTCCTTGCCTTCCCTGGCGGAGTGATCTTCCTCCGCTTCCCACCCAGTAGTAGCCGGGGCCCAGAGAGTAAGACTTGACAGGCTGTGAGGCAGGCAGCGACGGATAGAAAGTCGCTGATTGCCGCCATTACTAGTGGAAAAAAAAAAATGTCCCCGGATTTCTTTTCAAAAATCTGTTCACCTTAGTCTAGGGTGCAAAATAGTCTAGCACCGGCCCCGCATAGAACGCCACATATCCAGAACAGCTTCTTTTCAGGAATCATGTCAGTGTCACACATATGTAATATTACTCCCATAGTGTGAAATCTGTCATGTCAGTCGTATAGCCTATCCTCTCTTCTCTAGGTTATGTCACGTCCGCTCCGTCCACACAACATCTCCTGGAACACTCAGCAATGTGCTGGAAACCAGCGTGCGATTAGAGTATTCAGGACACACCTCCGCACGCTCTACACGTCACGCCGTCAGAAAACGATCCATTCCCTGGGAAGTGTGGGAAATGTAGTTCCGGAGGTCCCGCATTCAGGTGACATTGCTGTGTACACAGAGATTGTAGGACTCATCTTCCCGGCGTCCTTCGCGGTCCATGTGCTTGTAGTCTTTACAGCGCGTTGCATCAGCTGTGCTGGGTGTTTTAGGTGCCGGTTGTTTGTGGTGTTCAGTAAGCCGGTATGAAGCTGTTCCTGAGTGAGGGGAACCCGCACGGGGTGAAGGTGCTGGCCGCAGCCAGGACTTGGGCTGCACAGGTGGAGATCCAGAGGCTACAGCAGGAGGGTAAGAGGTTCAGAAGGGGCTGAGACGGGACGTGGGCTCCTCGTGATGGGCGCCCGCTGGTGGGACGGGGGCTCCTCGTGATGGGCGCCCGCTGGTGAGACGGGACGTGGGCTCCTCGTGATGGGCGCCCGCTGGTGGGACGGGGGCTCCTCGTGATGGGCGCCCGCTGGTGAGACGGGACGTGGGCTCCTCGTGATGGGTGCCCGCTGGTGGGACGGGACGTGGGCTCCTCGTGATGGGCGCCCGCTGGTGGGACGGGGGCTCCTCGTGATGGGCGCCCGCTGGTGGGACGGGGGCTCCTAGTGATGGGCGCCCGCTGGTGAGACGGGACGTGGGCTCCTCGTGATGGGTGCCCGCTGGTGGGACGGGGGCTCCTAATGATGGGCGCCCGCTGGTGAGACGGGACGTGGGCTCCTCGTGATGGGCGCCCGCTGGTGAGACGGGACGTGGGCTCCTCGTGATGGGCGCCCGCTGGTGAGACGGGACGTGGGCTCCTCGTGATGGGCGCCCGCTGATGAGACAGGACGTGGGCTCCTCATGATGGGCGCCCACTGGTGAGACGGGACGTGGGCTCCTCGTGATGGGCGCCCGCTGGTGGGACGGGGGCTCCTCGTGATGGGCGCCCGCTGGTGAGACGGGACGTGGGCTCCTCGTGATGGGCGCCCGCTGGTGGGACGGGGGCTCCTAGTGATGGGCGCCCGCTGGTGGGACGGGGGCTCCTAGTGATGGGCGCCCGCTGGTGGGACGGGGGCTCCTAGTGATGGGCGCCCGCTGGTGAGACGGGACGGGGGCTCCTAGTGATGGGCGCCCATTGGTGAGACGGGACGGGGGCTCCTCGTGATGGGCGCCCGCTGGTGAGACGGGACGGGGGCTCCTCGTGATGGGCGCCCGCTGGTGAGACGGGACGGGGGCTCCTCGTGATGGGCGCCCGCTGGTGAGACGGGACGGGGGCTCCTCGTGATGGGCGCCCGCTGGTGAGACGGGACGGGGGCTCCTCTTGATGGGCGCCCGCTGGTGAGACGGGACGTGGGCTCCTCGTGATGGGCGCCCGCTGGTGAGACGGGACGTGGGCTCCTCGTGATGGGCGCCCGCTGGTGAGACGGGACGTGGGCTCCTCGTGATGGGCGCCCGCTGGTGAGACGGGACGTGGGCTCCTCGTGATGGGCGCCCGCTGGTGAGACGGGACGTGGGCTCCTCGTGATGGGCGCCCGCTGGTGAGACGGGACGTGGGCTCCTCGTGATGGGCGCCCGCTGATGAGACGGGACGTGGGCTCCTCGTGATGGGCGTGCGCTGGTGGGACGGGGGCTCCTCGTGATGGGCGCCCGCTGGTGAGACGGGACGGGGGCTCCTCGTGATGGGCGCCCGCTGGTGAGACGGGACGGGGGCTCCTCGTGATGGGCGCCCGCTGGTGAGACGGGACGGGGGCTCCTCGTGATGGGCGCCCGCTGGTGAGACGGGACGGGGGCTCCTCGTGATGGGCGCCCGCTGGTGAGACGGGACGGGGGCTCCTCGTGATGGGCGCCCGCTGGTGAGACGGGACGGGGGCTCCTCGTGATGGGCGCCCGCTGGTGAGACGGGACGGGGGCTCCTCGTGATGGGCGCCCGCTGGTGAGACGGGACGGGGGCTCCTCGTGATGGGCGCCCGCTGGTGAGACGGGACGGGGGCTCCTCGTGATGGGCGCCCGCTGGTGAGACGGGACGGGGGCTCCTCGTGATGGGCGCCCGCTGGTGAGACGGGACGGGGGCTCCTCGTGATGGGCGCCCGCTGGTGAGACGGGACGTGGGCTCCTCGTGATGGGCGCCCGCTGGTGAGACGGGACGGGGGCTCCTCGTGATGGGCGCCCGCTGGTGAGACGGGGGCTCCTCGTGATGGGCGCCCGCTGGTGAGACGGGACGCGGGCTCCTCGTGATGGGCGCCCGCTGGTGAGACGGGACGCGGGCTCCTCGTGATGGGCGCCCGCTGGTGAGACGGGACGCGGGCTCCTCGTGATGGGCGCCCGCTGGTGAGACGGGACGGGGGCTCCTCGTGATGGGCGCCCGCTGGTGAGACGGGACGTGGGCTCCTCGTGATGGGCGCCCGCTGGTGAGACGGGACGGGGGCTCCTCGTGATGGGCGCCCGCTGGTGAGACGGGACGGGGGCTCCTAGTGATGGGTGCACGCTGGTGAGACGGGACGCGGGCTCCTCGTGATGGGCGCCCGCTGGTGAGACGGGACGCGGGCTCCTCGTGATGGGCGCCCGCTGGTGAGACGGGACGCGGGCTCCTCGTGATGGGCGCCCGCTGGTGAGACGGGACGCGGGCTCCTCGTGATGGGCGCCCGCTGGTGAGACGGGACGCGGGCTCCTCGTGATGGGCTCCCGCTGGTGAGACGGGTCGCGGGCTCCTCGTGATGGGCGCCCGCAGGTGAGACGGGTCGCGGGCTCCTCGTGATGGGCGCCCGCTGGTGAGACGGGTCGCGGGCTCCTCGTGATGGGCGCCCGCTGGTGAGACGGGTCGCGGGCTCCTCGTGATGGGCGCCCGCTGGTGAGACGGGTCGCGGGCTCCTCGTGATGGGCGCCCGCTGGTGAGACGGGTCGCGGGCTCCTCGTGATGGGCGCCCGCTGGTGAGACGGGACGCGGGCTCCTCGTGATGGGCGCCCGCTGGTGAGAGGGGACGGGGGCTCCTAGTGATGGGCGCCCGCTGGTGAGAGGGGACGGGGGCTCCTAGTGATGGGCGCCCGCTGGTGAGAGGGGACGGGGGCTCCTAGTGATGGGCGCCCGCTGGTGAGAGGGGACGGGGGCTCCTAGTGATGGGCGCCCGCTGGTGAGAGGGGACGGGGGCTCCTAGTGATGGGCGCCCGCTGGTGAGACGGGACGGGGGCTCCTAGTGATGGGCGCCCGCTGGTGAGACGGGACGGGGGCTCCTAGTGATGGGCGCCCGCTGGTGAGACGGGACGGGGGCTCCTCGTGATGGGCGCCCGCTGGTGAGACGGGACGCGGGCTCCTCGTGATGGGCGCCCGCTGGTGAGATGGGACGCGGGCTCCTCGTGATGGGCGCCCGCTGGTGAGACGGGACGCGGGCTCGCCGTGATGGGCGCCCGCTGGTGAGACGGGACGCGGGCTCGCCGTGATGGGCGCCCGCTGGTGAGACGGGACGCGGGCTCCCCGTGATGGGCGCCCGCTGGTGAGATGGGACGCGGGCTGCCCGTGATGGGCGCTGGAGATAATCTGATTCTTTTGGGGGAAGTCTTCATGACAATGATAGCGAATCTGCCATAATACGGACACCATTACCTCAATGTGGTTATTACAAATATAATGGATTGTTTAGGGTGGTGATGAATGTCCCCATGACAAGGGATGTGAACAGGTGACTCCTATAAATGGGTGCTTATTAACCACTTCAATACAGGGCATTTTCACCCCCTTCCTGCCCAGACCAATTTTTAGTTTTCAGCGCTGTCGCACTTTGACAATTGCGCGGTCATGCAAGACTGTACCCAAATTAAATCTTTGTTTTTTTTCCCCACAAATAGAGCTTTTTTTTGGTGGAATTTGATCACCTCTGTGGTTTTTATTTTTTGCGCTATAAACAAAAGAAGAGCGACAATTTTGAAAAAAACTAAATTTTTACTTTTTGATTTAATAAATATCACAATTTAAAAAAAAAAAATATATATATATATTATTTTCCTCAGTTTAGACCGATATGTATCTTCTACATATTTTTGGTAAAAAAAAATTGCAGTAAGCGTTTATTGATTGTTTTGCGCAAAAGTTGTAGCATCTACAAAATAGGGGATAGATTTATGGCTTTTTTTTTTTTTTTTTTTTTTAGTAATAGCGGCCATCTGCGATTTTTGTGACCGTGACATTGCAACGGACATATCGGACACTTTTGACACGTTTTTGGGACCATTCACATTTATACAGCGATTTTAGTGCTATAAAACTGCACTGATTACTGTGTAAATGTGACTGGCAGGGAAGGGGTTAACACTAGGGGGCGATCAAGGGGTTAAATATGTTCCCTAGTGAGTGATTCTTACTGTAAGGGGAGGGGACTCACAAGGGGAGGAGGCCGATTGGTGTTCCTCTGTACTGGGAACACTAATCGGTCTCCTCTCCTCTGACAGGACATGGATCTGTGTATTTACACACACAGATCCGTGTCCTGCCGTGTTTGCGGGTGCCCGGCGGGCATCGCGGCCGCCGGGCACGCGTACTGGGTCCCGGGCGATGCGGCAGGCGCGTGCCCCCTAGCGGCTCGAGAAGCTCAGGACGTCATATGACGTCCACCCGGAGGGAGGGGGGGTTCCTGCCGATGTCATTTCACTATGACTCGGTAAGGAAGTGGTTAAACTGACAATTGATGGGAGATAAATCAGTAATAGCGTCACCACGCCTACCTCCTAGTTCTTGCCCATTCATACTTCCCCAGTGCGTTCGCACACGTGATCTGTGTTTGGGTGTTGTGGTGCCATTCATTTTGAACGGCACCCCAATGCACTTTTGACACACCTTTTGCAGCGCACCACATTGCATGGGCACACACACTACCATACATTGTATGTACGCTGTATTGAAAACCTTTTTTTTTTTTTTATTTGTTCTGCTTTGTTGGCCCATTCATTTGCATGGACTACCTTTAAAGTGATAGCAAAGTCATTCTGTTTAACTTTTACTTACAGGTAAGTAGGGATGTCCCGATACCGATACTGGTATCGGTACCGATACCAGGCATTTCCCCGAATACTTGTACTCGGGGAAAATGCTCCGATGCTTCACCCGATACTTGGGCAGTCAGTGATGATCGGTGCGGCGGGGGGAGTTACAAGCACCGATCACCGCTGTATAGATTTCAATACAGCCCGACAGCTTCTCCCGACCCCCCCCTCTTTTCAGCTGTTTTAGTGAAATCTATACAGCGGTGATCGGTGCTTGTAACTCCCCCCAAAGCCGCACAGATCACCGCTGACTGTCCCTGTATCCTACTCCAGTTCCCCCCTCCGTTCTGCTCTCCCCCGTGCGCTCCGTGTCCCTCCCCCTCCATGCTGCTGATGTCCTCCGTTATTCTGCCCTTCCCCCCCCGCGCGCGCTCCGTGTCCCCCCCCCCTCCATGCTGCTGATGTCCTCCGTTATTCTGCCCTTCCCCCCCCCAGCGCTCCGTGTCCCCCCCCCCCCCCCTCCATGCTGCTGATGTCCTCCGTTATTCTGCCCTTTCCCCCCTCCATGCTGCTGCTGTCCTCCGTTATTCTGCTCTCCCCCCTCCTCGCTGATGTTGTTCTCAGCTCCGTGCCACCCTCCATATCCTCCTCTGCTTCCCTCTGTCAGGATGGAGAGCGGAGGTAGGAGCCGCTAAACCTGGCTCCTACCTTTTCCGAATGAACAGTCAGTGATTACTGACTCTGTTGATTCATATAACTGAAACATTGTAACCTGTGTGTTTACGATGCTTCAGTTTATGAATGGAGAGGAGCCGTTGTCTCCTCTTCATTCATTTTCAGTGCAGCTGGGAAAGGGACTGGGGAATCTGTGTCCTTAGTCCCTTTCTCTGTCTCAAAGGGGAGATGTCAGAGGTCCGTTAAGACCCCTGATATCTCACCAAAGCCCCCCAACAGGGCTAGAAATAAAAATAAAAAATTGCAATAAATAATAAAACAAAAATAATTGTAAAATTAAAAAAAATACACTGAGACCATCCACCCCCCCCCCCACCCCAACAAAGCATTGTAAAAAAACATGACAAAAAATAGTAAAAAAAAAAAAATACTGACACATAAAAAAAAGTATCGGTATTGACGAGTACTTGGGAAAAAAAGTATCGGTACTTGTACTCGGTCTTAAAAAAGTGGTATCGGGACAACCCTACAGGTAAGCCTATCATAAGGCCTACCTGTAGGTACTGTAAATATCTCCTAAATGTGCACTGATTAGGAGATACCTCTGTAGAAGCCGGTGATGTCATCGGTGCATGCGCCCTAAAGCAGTGGTCATCAACCCTGTCCTCAGGACCCACTAACAGACCAGGTTTTATGTATTACCTTGGGGAGATGCAGACTAGATTACAGCAATCCCTGAGCAGCAAATTATATCACCTGTGATGTATTTCAGGTATCTTGCAAACCTGGCCTGTTAGTGGGCCCTGAGGACAGGGTCGATGACCACTGCCCTAAAGGACCGGCATACCCATGCTGTTCCTTAAGAGCCCCATGCTACAGCCGGGACTCCCACGCCCATGCGCAGAAGTGGCATCATTGCAGCTCGGCCAGTCAGACGGCCGAAGCCCGCAAACCCAGATAGAAGACCGGGTGAATATGGAAGCCCTGTCAGCGGTGACAGGGTGCCACTGGAGGGCTTCGTTTTAAGGTACGTTTTTTTTTTTTTTTATAATGTGCTAGTATGCAGTGCATACTAGCACATTATGGCATTTCCTTGCAGGATAAAAGTTTTTACCGCTTTAAGGTGGAATTCTTGTCTGTCTATGTATAAAAGATCTGTATACTTACCTATTTTTAGTCCTCTCCAGTCCAGTCACAAAATGCATACTCGCATGCCCAGTGGTGTTCTGTAGGAATCTGCTGCAGCACACCGGGTTCCATCATCTGCCATTTTCTCCTGTGACATCATCAGGGGGCCAGCTGTCTTTTTTTTTTTTTTTTTTTTTTTTTTTTAGGGCTTTTGCAGCCAGCCCCCTAATGACAAGCATGCGCCATGACACGTCATCAAGGGACCGGCTGCAAAGAACCACCGGTCCTCCTGATGACGAGCGCATGTGCGGTGGAATACCCTGCCGCCTCCTGGGATGCTTATTGTCCTAATCACGGGAGGCTGTTGGCACTTTATACATTACCCCTCACCTAGGTGAGTATACAGAACAGAAAGTGTGAGAATGTGTTCCTCGAAAATGAAGAACATTTCTTTAAAAAGGCTCTGATTTTAGAGACAGGTGGGGAGTGTAAAGGTGATCCTGCCCTGAAGGTCCTTGTGCAGGGACTTATTTTTTAGCTTGACAACTCTCTGTCCCTGTCTGTTGTCCTTTTTTGTCACATGGACTTCCAATGGGGACTACAATGAACCCTTCACCAGTTTTAAAGTGGTTGTAAACCCACTTTGTAAAAAGAATAAAAAAAAAGAATAATGCCTGCACGACAAAGGCATAATGAGCTAGTATGCATAGCATACTAGCTCATTATGTAATTTTCCCCTGGGATCGAAGCCCCCGCTGCAGTGCCCGACACGGCACCGGCCGGCGACATGTCGTCCCGGAGTTACTTCCATGCATGCACGCGGGAGCCGCCAGTCACGGCATTACCTCCTTTTAGAAACGGCACAATTGCCGCTTCTAAAGTGCGCCGTAGACATCGGCGCACGTCTCTATTGTAAATATCTCCTAAACCGTGGAGGTACAGGGTATACAACCAATTTAATTTTCCACAGATTTATAACAGTATCAGTCATCTATGTATAAGCTCTGCATAGTTCATCAGTTCTTTGACCTGGAACAAGCCTGCAAATTAGAAAATCATAACGCATGACCTTCATAATTCCATGCTATTTACTTAAACAATTGATACTTTTTAGCTTGCCAGCTGTCTTTTTTTTTTTTTTTTTTTATTTTTTTTTTTTATTGTAAAGCTTTTTACTATCTGATGGCATTTTGTGTAAGATTTAATTTGTCTTGTTCTCTCCTAGAAAAAGTTGTTCCTTTCTTGTCACAGCCCAAACTGCCAGCACTAGAACTTGATAATGGGAATTTCCTATTTACTCCAAATGCAATCTGTAGGTGAGTAGACAGTGTTGGATCTTTTTTTCCTTTTAGTCTGAATGTGAAAAATAAAATCACTGGAAAAAGTAAAATTCTAAAGTGATCATTTCAGAATTGATCTGTAGCTCCATACACGATTTCATCAGGTTAAAACATTTTTTGGCTATACTTCTCCTATGTATCCCAGGAGTAAAGTTTTTCCCTGCACTCCTGTGACCTGTTTTCATCAGACAGCAGGCTAAAGCCACAGAGCTGGTCCAGGCTCTGAAAAGATCCCGACCATATGGTCAGGATTTACCCAGCTGTCTGGACCGGCACCTGGCTCAGCCTCTCAGTGATCCCCCGAGAGCCTGAGCCAGCCCCTCTCGCCCCCTCCACAGCCCAGCACTCCAATGAGTGCTGGAGACTGACAGCCAAGACCCTGTGCTCAGAGCAGAGGTGGAGAACTGATCGATCAGCAGTGTTTGTTTGCTCCGTTCTCACTACAGTGTGCGGGGGGGGGGGGGGTATGCAGCATCAGATCGATGCTGCACCCACTTAGGTGGGTATAAAATGTTGTGTGTTTTGTTTTTGCTTTTGTTTTGTTTTTTGTTTTTTTAAGCCATACTTCTCTTTTTAAATACAATTGAAATTTCACCAAGGTGATAGATTTTCATTTGCAAAATCAGTTAAGTGATCAAATTGCTATTAAAACCATTTGCTTGATTTGATCAGAATCTTGTAGTTTATCCAGAAATTACATAAGTACCGTATAAGCCGAGGCACCTAATTTTGCCACACAAATCTGGGAAAACATATTGACTCGAGTATAAGCCTAGGGTGGGAAATGCAGAAGCTACTGTAAGTGGAAAGGTGGGTCAACAATACCCATCTGCAGCCTCACTGTGCCCTTCTGCAGCCTGACTGTGCCCTCACTCATTTTACCTTTGATCTCCCTCTGTCATGCTGCAGTCAGCAGCCTTCCATTGTAACAAAGCCCCGCCTCCTCCTCATCCGTGATAGATGGAACACTGATCCCAGCATTGTATCAGTGTTCTGTCCATCACGGACAAGGAGGAGGCGGGGCTTTGTTACAATGGATGGCCGCCGACTGCAGCATGACACAGGGATACTCGTTCACGGGCGAGGAGGATGCAGGGCTTTGTTACAATGGACGGCTGCCGACTGCAGCATGACACAGGGATACTCGAGTATAAGCTGAGGGGGGCTTTTTCAGCATCAAAAAATGTGCTGAAAAAGTCGGCTCATACTCAAGTATATATGGTAAGTGTAGGGTGAGCATAATGCTGTGCCAGGCTGCCATTCATATGCCAACCTTTACTTCCCAGTGTGGGAGTCCCAAAGCAAGCGAGGAGCTAAGAATAATTATTATTATTCAAGATTTATACAGCGCCAACAGTTTGCACAGCTCTTTACAACATGGGGGCAGACAGTACAGTTACAATACAATTCAATAAGTACAATTGTATAATGAACATTGCTGTGCTTTATAATTGGAGGATGTCTTCTAAAGCCCAGTTCAGACTGGTGCAGGCTCCGTTCTCTAGGTAGGGCAGCTCATTCATTTTAGTGGGTTGCCCTATCCTCAGAAACGTAAGGAGAGAAGGTCCGAACCCTTTCTAAAAATCATGCCGCACGGTATTGCATGGTGCTGCAGCACAATGCGTTTTTTGCTGATGCGTGGGGGTTCCAGTAAGAATAATTAGCACCCCCTGCATCTCCTAAACAGCAGTGCATTTCTCTTGCACGTTGGGAATGGGCTTGATTGTATAAACTTGACTAACTGGTCCTCAGAGTTATAGCAACAGAAGTGATAAGGGGAAGTTGACTTTTTTTTCTTATTTTTTTGTAGGTGTTTTTATTTGTCTGCTGGGAAGGAGACGAGTGACCTCATTAATCAGTGGCTAGAATGGGAAGCTACAGAGCTGCAGGTATATTCCCCGAGCATGTCCATACTTGCCACACTTGCATATTAAAAATAAAAAAATAGTGTGTGCTAATAGGTTTTACTTTGTTCCAGCCATCAGTCTCTGCTGCTTTGTATGCTCATGTGGTGCAAGGGAGGAAGAAGGAAGACGTTCTACAAACAGTTAACAATTCTCTTGTCTACATTGCTCAAAATATTACAAAGAAAGCGTACCTTGCTGGCGTAAGTTTATAAAGCAAACTTTGTGAACATTTTTCTTACTCGTGGGATAAAGGTTAAACTCTAGGCAGATACTAGATGCACAAGCTGCAGCTCTGTAAACATTAATACGTAATTAAATGTATTTTTTTTATGCAAGCAGTGCAAATGCCTGCATTTGACTTGGAGTCGGATACTAGCAGTCTATCGCATGGTAGAGCTCAGAGAAGGGGCGGGGGAAGCAGCACAAGGAACCAGTCAGGTGTACTGCAGTGCAAGGAGTATGTTGATAGTAGGAGAGAGAAGAGTAGCAGAGATTAGCAAAGTGTTGCTTTGTCTTTGACTATCCAGTCACGGGGTGTGTGGTGGGGAGAAGACCTTTATGTGATACTGCAGTAGATATGGAGCACATCCCCTTTCCTAGTAGACAGAGCTGTGTAAATCTTGGAACTGGATGGTCATACAGCGGGGAAAATAATTATTTGATCCCCTGCAGATTTTGGAAGTTTGCCCACTTGCAAAGAAATGAGGGGTCTATCATTTTTATCATAGGTGTATTTTAAATGATAGAGACAGAATATCAACCAAAAATCCAGAAAAAAAATACATAAAACAAATGCGATAAATTAGGTTGCAGTTCAATTTAATGGAGGGATTTTTGGATGATATTCTGTCTCTATCATTTAAAATACACCTATGATAAAAACTATAAACCCTTCATTTCTTTGTAAGTGGGCAAACTTGCAAAATCTGCAGGGGGTCAAATAATTTTCTCCACTGTAAATTCAAATATGGCAGGTAAAACAGCTCTTGTATTCTTCTGTTTTGAGTTCAGGTTTAAAATGTATTTTAACCAAAACTTTGTTTTTGATATAATGGTCACGTTTTTGAGCCCCTGTTGGGTTTTGGTTTCTGTATCCCCCACTATAGAGATTTATTTTTCTTCTGGTGACCAATGTTGCTGATACATAAAGTGAGAGGAAAATGCAAAACAAATAACCACCATAACAGGAATATAGGGTAAATCATCCAATGGAGACACTGGTTCTGGTGATGAATGTCTTACTGCTAGTTTACATTAGCGTTGGCTCCGAAGAGCAATTCGCAGTCCTTTTTAACACAGAACCGTTAAGGCGTGGCCACAGTTACTTGACTGGGTCACATTTGGCCAGTGTTACTGCCCACTGAACACAACAGGGGCATTTAATTCTTGCCGCTGCTTGTGTACACCCCTGTCCGTTCCCTTTGAAGCTTAAAGTCTAACTCCAGATTTCTATCACTTTTAAAATAGTTTGTTTGAACCAAGCTGGTTCCTCTGATTGGATGAGGTGGAGAGATTAATGGATAATATCACAATCGCCATCTTAGCCAATCGGAGGAAAGCTTTTGCTATTCGATACACATAAAAAATTGCATGGAGGAAAAATAAAACGGCTTTAGGTCTGGTGGTCACCATTATTAAAATTGCCCCCTAAACTATGCCCACCCCACCTGTAATGCTTCTGGTATATGCGTCTGCATTATCGGTAATTACAAAATCAGTTGGCATATGGCTGAAATGTAACATTTGGACTAGCCAATAATAGATAAATTGATAGTGTCCAACACAGCAGGCACAAGTGTTAAATGGTTGAGATTTGAGTCCTCTATGTTTAGAGCTCGTTGAAACCAGAAATAAAGATTGTGGAGTGCCTAGCTTCTAACAAATGGTGCCTGTATCTGCTGCTGTCACTCATACTCTATAAGGAAAGTGTATGTTGCAGCATTGGGACCTGTACTGGTCTGCTGTGGTTTCTAGTATAGATGGTAAACATCCACAGATGACCACTATGACAAATTGCCCATTTGTGTTCTGTTGGTTTTATTAGTTGTTGGTTTTATATGACATTAGGAAGGTTTCAAACGTCTGTCAGGTTTCTTTTGCTGTCTGGATTTCCACTTGAGAAACTTCCTTTAGAGCCGAGTTCCACCCGTTTTTCAGTTTATTGAAAGTCGGCAGCTACAAAAAGTGTAGCTGCTGACTTTTAGTAAACAGAAACTCGCCTGTCCCACGATCCAGCGATGCGACCGCCCGAGGCCTTGCTCCTCTCCCCCTCATTTCTGCGGCTTCTACATTGCAACTGTGGGCACCCGGCTGTGACAGCTTGCTGCTTCACGGCCGGGCGCGCACTGCGCATGCGTGATTTGCGCTGTGCTCTTTTAGTGGCATGGCAATCTCCTGGGACCTGTCCCAGAAGATTGCAGAGAGTAAGGGGGAGAGGAGGAGTTGCCTAGGCAGCCCGACGACTGAAGCAGGGGAAGCGGGACAGGAAGTATCTGTCAAAACTAGGAGTGCTTAAAGCGGGAGTTCCACTTTTTTGGGTGGAACTCCGCTTTAAATTTTTATCCCAGTGATCACTGCCACTGGTACAGGACGTGAGGCAAACTCTTTAGCAATGACACAGCAACAAAACCTGTCTGGTTCTACCCCCTCCCCAACCTTACTGAAAATAAAATAATTTGTATTGTATTATATATATTTTTTTTTTCATAGGATGTGCTGTCCGTCGCTGATATTGTGGTCTGGGGAGCAATTTACCCCCTTATTTTAGATGGATCGAGCCTGCCAGGTAAGTTTTAGTTGTGTAACCTATGATAAATGAATATTTTACAGTTGGCTTGTAAAGCCCCATATCCACAGTTGGAAACCCTGGACAATATTACATTTGGAGGTGATGTGGCATGCCAAAAAAAAAGGATTCAGGTTTCTGTGTAGATTGGGAGGTGTTCTGTGATGGTGATATTTCCTATTCAGCTGAAACATTTCTCAAGTCGTCTTCCAGGACGGCACAATGAGAGATGACTGGCTCCACCTGACAGGAAACACAATCAATTCAAAGAGGTTAAAGCACCCGCCCCAGCCCGTGCTCCTCAGTTCTTGATTGTGTTTCCCCACAGCGAAACCGTTTATTTTTTTTCCACAGACTGAAGGCCTGGGGCTGGAAGTCCCCCCCCCCCCCCCCGGGAGCTGAGCCGAATGCCTGGGAAGCCTCTGGGTCTAGCAGGACTCTATTGCCCGTCCTGGGGGGTATCCCATTTCTCTTCTCAGGGAGGACAGTAGAAGGGTCCTTCAGTGCTCAGGGAGGCTCTAGGTGCTGGGCTGTACCTGGGACTTCAGGGGCCATCTATCCTCCTTCCTCCCCCTACCTGTCTGGGCGTCCTTTCTGGAGGGGGGGGCTGGCAGGTCCCTCCGGTAACCCCCGCTCGCGCGGGCCGTTCGTTCTATGGCGCCGCTCTATGCAGGAGCGTATGATTGCGGCGCCATCTTCCCGGAGTCTGGGACATTCGTCCTCTAGCGTCAGGGATGACGCCATCACGCGTCGCGTCATTTCCGGTTCCGGTCTCCGGCAAAATGGCGACGGCCGGCGTCTGCTTACCTGCATTAACAGACGGAGGGACGCCAGGAAGAGAGGCGCCCTTTTTCACTCCTCCAGTGCCTCACACCTAAGCGGCATGGAACATGAGGAGAGGCCGCCCACGGCCGCGGCTACAGAGACCACCACAGGGGGTGAGTCAACCCAGCCAGCAAGGGGTCATGATGGGGGAGGGTACCCCGACTCTTTCCCCTTGCCTGTCACAGGGTTCTTCTAAATGCATTCCTGTGTACTCTTACATTGCAGGTGAGGACGTCACTGCCCAGGGGGTTGCCAGTCGTTCCTCTAGAGCAGTGTTTCTCAACTCCAGTCCTCAAGGCGCACCAACAGGTCATGTTTTCAGGATTTCCCTCAGATGAAACAGCTGTGATAATTACTAAGGCAGTGAAACTGGTTACATCCCCTGTGCAAAATAATGGAAAGCCTGAAAACATGACCTGTTGGGGCGCCTTGAGGACTGGAGTTGAGAAACCCTGCTCTAGAGCCCCTGCCCGCTCCAAAAGATGCGGCAACTGTAATGAGAAATTACCTTCAACCCATTCCAAGCCCTTCTGCTTCAAGTGTATCCAGAAGCTGGCGGGGAAGGAAACATCTCAGGTTATGAGAGACTTTCTCTCTGTCCAAACCCAGATGCTTGCCACCCTTAAGGATTTTCAAGCCTCCTTTAAAGCTAAGGAACCAGAGCCCCAGACAAGCAGGGAGGGCCCTTCCTCACAGGAGAGTTCCTCCTCAACCAGATTAGGGAGAGGACACCCAGAATCCCTGAGATCCCTCCTGTCTCAGAGGCAGAAGAGGACTCGGAGATCCCTGATCAGGGACTATCCGATGAGGGCCTGATAGTCAGGCTGAGGAGGAGGAAGAAGGCTCTAGGTCAGGAAGACACATCTTCTCAGCTGACGACATGGAAGGCCTCCTTGGTGCAATCTACGCCTCCTGAAGAAATTCAGGAGCCGACGGAGCAGGTATCCGCACAGGATAGATTGTACCGAGGCCTGGTAAGGGCCCAACCCAGAGCCATTCCGGTTCATCAGACTCTCAAAGATGTGATCCTTAGAGAGTGGAAGGAACCTGAGAGGAAGCTTCTGAAATATAAAACTTGGAAGCGTAGGTGTCCTTTTAAGGGGGAGGATGAGGAGAAATTCTTTAAAATTCCCAGATTGGACGCCTCTTTGGCACAGGTGTCCAAAGCAATCCGACCTCTCCTTTTGAGGACGCGGGTAATATCAAGGATCTTATGGATCGCCGTACTGAGACGACCTTGCGTAGAGCCTGGGAAGCCAATGCGGCAGCAATGAGCCCCGCGTTGGCTTCAGCTTGTATAGCTAGGAACGCGGTTACATGGATAGCCAAGCTAATAGAACATGTTTCCCATGTGTCCAAGTCCAGGGATGTTCTAGACTCTCTACAGGTGATAGGTAGCGCAGTGGCATACCTAGCAGATGCTGCAGTAGAGACCGTGCGGGCCACCGCAAAAACAGGGGCCCTCGTAAACTCGGCTCGTAGAGCCGTATGGGTCAAAACATGGGACGGTGATAACGCATCCAGGACCCGCTTATGTGGACTCCCATTTGAGGGCTCCCTCCTTTTTGGTACAGGGCTTGATCAAGCTCTGTCAAGATCTACTGAAAAGGGCAAGAAGTTTCCCACCAAACCTAAAAGGGACCAAAAAAGATTTTTTCGAGGCCCCCAGGGTAGAAACCGCTTCTCGAACAAGAAGCCTGCCGGTAATAGGAAGTGTGGCGTTGGGAGGGATAAGCCGAAAGGAAGTATCCTCTTTTCCAACCAAAAATCAAATGAAAAAGACTTTAAGTGACGTGAGGGTAGGGGGAAGACTTTCCCAATTCCTTTCCAGGTGGGAGAGTATTACTCGGAGCCCTCATATTCTCAACATTATAAGAGAGGGTTACAGGCTGGAGTTTCTTCACCCCCCCCCTCAAAGTTCCTATTAACCTATCTCCCCAGGGACCCCCTCAAGGAAGCAGGTCTTCTGCAGAACATCTCAGACCTAGCAGAACAGGGAGTTGTAGTTCCGGTACCTGCGGGTCAACGCGGAATGGGGGTCTACTCCCATATCTTCGTTGTCCCAAAATCCTCAGGCAAATACCGGTTGATAATAAACCTGAGACCCCTGAATACCTCCCTGCGTCACAAGAAATTTCGCATGGAGAGCATATACACCCTCAGAAGACTCCTTCTGAAGGAGGTATACATGGTAACGATCGACTTAAAGGACACCTACCTGCATGTCCCGATCTTTCTAGGACATCAGGCCTTCCTCAGATTTGCAGTCAAGTCTCCTCAGGGGATTCAACACTGGCAGTTTGCTGCCCTCCCGTTTGGACTGGCTTCCAGCCCAAGGGTGTTCACAAAAATCGTAGCAGAGGTGGTCGCCTTCCTACACTTACAGGATATAACAATAGTCCCTTATCTCGACGATCTTCTACTCTACAACCAGAGTCGAGATCTCCTCCTCGCAGACCTGGCCAGGGTTGTGAGTACCCTGGAATCCCTAGGTTGGATCATAAACAGGGAGAAGTCCTCGATGATCCCGGACCAAAAGAAGATGTACCTGGGTTTCCTGATAGACTCCTTACAGAGAAAGCTTTTTTTACCCCAGGAGAAGGTCCAGGGCCTCATGACAGCGGTCAGGTCTCTGTTGGAGGTAAGGGAGTCCTCGTTCAGAGAGGCATCATGAGGGTACTGGGTCTAATGACCTCTTGTATACCTGCGGTCCCGTGGGCTCAGCTCCGCTCCAGACCCCTCCAACGATTTCTCCTATCCTCCTGGGACGGAACAAGAGGGACATTAGACCACAGAATCTCCATCCCAGAGGTAGTAAAGGACTCTCTGAGCTGGTGGCTTCTTCCTCAGAAGTTGCAGGTGGGTCATCTTTGGACTCAGACAGAACCCCTCAGGATAACGACAGACGCAAGTTCCTGGGGTTGGGGGGCCCACTTAGGCGAGCTCCGAGCCCAGGGTTCCTGGAATCAGGATCAGAGGCGTGCCTCCTCAAACTTCCGGGAATTATTGGCGGTCGGGGAGGCCCTAAAAGTGTTCGAGGAAAGGATCCGAGACCGGGAGGTCCAGATCCTGTCCGACAATGCGACCACGGTGGCCTTCATAAATCATCAGGGGGAAACCAGGTCTCCCTCCCTGCTGACCTTGTCTCTAGGAATTCTAGGCTGGGCAGAGCTTTGGATTGCCTCTATTACGGCAGTACACATAAAGGGAAGGTACAACATAGAGGCGGACTATCTAAGCCGTCATCGGATTCTCCAGGGGGAATGGGAGCTGAACCCAGAGGTGTTCAACCTGGTGTGCCAGCAGTTTGGAAGGCCAGAAATAGACCTCTTTGCCTGCAAAGAAAACAGGAGAGTAAGAAGATTCTTTTCCCTGTCCCGGGAGTGGGGCTCGGAGGGGGTGGATGCATTAGCTCAGGTATGGAGTTTTCACCTGGCTTATGCTTTTCCCCCTCTGAGTCTCATTCCAAGAGTCCTACAAAAACTAGGTCTCTCAGAAACCAGACTCATTCTAATTGCCCCTTGGTGGCCCAAGAGAGCCTGGTTCCCCGCTCTACAGAACTGGTCCGTAGCACCTCCCCTCCATCTACCAGTTCGGGTGGACCTTCTTCGGCAGGGACCGGTCTTTCACCCAGATCCCAGCTTCTTCAAGCTGACGGCCTGGTACTTGAGAGGCAGAACCTGCGGGAGAGGGAATGTTCCGAGAGAGTGATTAACACTCTCCTTTCAAGTAGAAAAGAAGTCACCAGACGTATCTACAGGAAAGTGTGGGGAGTCTTCTCTCGCTGGTGTCTAGTGAGAAAGGTATCCCAGCAAAAAACCTCGGTCATCCTGGACTTTCTCCAGGATGGCGCTGATTTAGGTCTTGCCACCAAGACTCTAAGAGTGCAGGTAGCAGCCTTATCTTATTTTTTGGACAATAAGTTATCACTGGACCCTCTAGTTAAAAGATTTCTGATGGCCAGGGATAGATTGTCCCCGGTGCGGATCTCTAGCGTTCCGCCCTGGGACCTTGCGTTAGTTTTGGAACAATTAACTAAAGCTCCGTTTGAGCCACTAGAAGATATTTCAGTTAAATTACTGACATTTAAGTTTGCTTTTCTTCTGGCAATTACTACAGCCAGAAGAATAGGCGACATGCAGGCTCTGACGATTAAAGAGCCTTTCCTTAGTTTATTCGAGGACAGAGTTATTCTCAGGCAGGACCCCCTGTACCTCCCTAAGGTAGTGTCAAAGTTTCATAGATCACAAGAAATTATTCTCCCTTCTTTTTGTTCAAATCCACAGAATGAAAGAGAGGCCTCCTTTCATTGTCTGGATGTCAGATGGTGTCTGCTAGCTTATTTGGATAGGGTGGGTGAATTTAGGAAATCCAGCCATTTACTAGTTAATTTTTTTGGACAGAAAAAGGGCCAACAGGCATCTAGAGCATCCATATCTAGATGGATCAGACAGACAATCTCCATAGCTTATGGCCAGGCTGGTAAGACAGCCCCGAAAGTTAAAACTCATTCCACTCGCTCTCTGGCAACCTCCTGGGCAGAAAGAGCCGGAGCTTCGGTGGAACAGATCTGTAAAGCTGCGACTTGGTCAAGCCAGAATACATTCCTAAGGCATTATAGAGTGGAGTTGCTGTCACCTCAGGACCTGGCCTTTGGTAGAAAGGTCCTGCAAGCAGTCCCCCCCCCCCCCCCCCCTAAGGTAGGCCTGAAGCTACTTGCTTCTCTCTCATTGTGCCGTCCTGGAAGACGACTTGAGAAAGTGACCAGTTACAGTTACCGGTAACAGTCTGTGATTGACAGCTTCAGCTCTGCTGCTGTGTGATGGGGGATGTGTCCTTTCATACGATCAGCTTTCGGAGCTCTCCTCACTGATGTAACTTCAGCTCACCGCCCCCTGCTTTTCAGAGCTGAGAGATCCTGTGTATATTCTGCACTTTGACTGTAGGGGAAATATGGCTGTAGAAAAACAGGTACAATGTATGTAGGATTATTGGTTTTATCTCTGCGTATCAGCTGAGGCCAGTCACTTCACTGGGTATATGGAAGGGTTTATTACCACTTTAAGCCCTGCTCTTCTGCTTTTTGAGACCCTCCCCCTTCTATCCAATGGTAAATTCCAGAGCCGAAGTGTGCAGTAGAATTGGGCAGGGCTTAAATGTGCAGGGCTGTGATGCTAAACTCTGGTTTAAAAAAAAAAAATAGTATGGAGTATGTATTGACTCCAAGTAAGTACCTCCAAATGTCCACCCACTCTTGCATGCTTCCAGGCTTGACTTGCAAATATGAACAAAGGGATTTGTAGTATACCTAGAACAGTGTGCATGACTAACATGCATTGGGGTTATTTACTAGATGCAAATCCACTGTGCACTAAAAGTGCAATTGAAAGTGCAGTCACTGTAGATCTGAGGGGAAGATCTGAACTGAGGAGAATCTCTGCTGATTTTATCATCCAAACATGTGCAAGCTAAAATGCTGTGTGTTTGTTTTTTTTTTTGTTTTTTTTTTTCTCCCTTGCATGTCCCCCTCAGATCTACAGCGACTGCACTTCCAAGTGCACTTGTAGTGCAAGGTGGATTTGCATTTAGTAAATAACCCCCATTGTTTCTTACAAGGAGGCATAAAAACAGTTAGGCTTGGTTCACACTGATGCCCTGACTTTGGAGCACTTGTCGAACCCCATTCAGTGCAATGGAATAATCCTAATCGCTGCAACTAGAGTCGCTCCAACTTACGTTTGGTCTGAAGTACAACTTGCATTAACTTCTGTTTAAAGAAGTCGCATGCAAGTCATGCCGAAGTTGCGCGACTTTGAAGCTGCCGCTGTGTGAACCGGGGCTAGGGAACGATTTCATGAAAAATAGATGAGTGTCATTAGGTAGTGGACGTGTGTGAATTTATTTTGGAGAATAAGGCCCCTTTCACACTGAGGCATTTTTACTGCGTTTTTGCGGTAAAAATAGCGCTGTAAAAATGCCTAAAATAATCCTGCCCCATCATTCTCAATGTGAAAGCCCTGAGGGCTTTCACACTGAGGCGTTGTGCTGGCTGTGCGTTGGAAAAAATCCTGCAAACAGCTTTTTTGGAGTATCTTTGGGGTGCATAAAATAACGCTGTAAAAACGCCTATCCCCATTGAAATTAATGAGTACCGCGGTAAAAACGCATAGGCATAAGCGTTATTTAAAAAAATAACGCCTATGTGTTTTTACCGCGTTCGCGTTATTTTTAGCGCGAACGCGGTAAAAACACATAGGCGTTAGTGCTATTTTTACCGCGAACGCGGTAAAATCGCGGTACAAAATCTCATTATTTTTTTGCGTTTTTTCAACGCCTCAGTGTGAAAGGGGCCTAACGGTGTAGTTTAGTGTCTGTTTTTTTTTTTTTTTTTTTAAAGCAGAACTAAACACTCCAATACTTGCCTCCCAGCAATATGTTGTCTCTAAGCTCCCTTGCTGGCACCAATATCCTCTCCCTTTTTTTTTTATTTATTTCTTGGGATCATTCCTCCTGGCACCAAGGTGTGCCGAGCCCGAGAATATACACTGAGGTTGCCATGCTTAACTCTGTGTATGTTTTAAAGCATCTTGTGAAGAGAAAGGCCAACAAGAAGCCTTTATTGCAGAAGAGACATTAGGGTTTAATAAACTGGAGCGTGCAAAATCTGTTGCAGCTGTGCATGGTAGCCAATCGGCTTCAACATCCGCTTGTTCAATTCAGGTTTTAGGCTCAGTTCACATATATACGAATCGGGCGTGTTTTTTTTTAACTGCATCCAATTCGCATAATCTGTGAATCGGACTGGCTTTCAATGGAGGCGGTTCACACATGTCCAGGGCGGCCACAGTCCATTTCTAAAAGAGGTCCTGTGCGATTTTGCGTCCAGTTTAGGTGTGAATTCAAGTAAATATTTGTACCTGAATCGGTGAACCAAACCGCAGCCGGACATGTGTGAACCCAGCCATAGCCCTGGTTCACACTGGTGTGATTTGACATGCGATTTGACATGTCAAATCTGCGAAATTTGCCACAAATTGCGGCCAATGGCACCGTCCTAATTGGTGCAACGCCACATCTGTGGCGCTGCACCGATTACAAAAAGTAGTTTTTGTACTACTTTTTGCGATTTCAGCCGCGATTTACATTGACATCTGTTTTCAGATGTCTTTGAAATCGCGGCCGAAATCGGGACTGCCAGCGGGAGTGAAATCGTGCGAGTTCAGCTGAACTCGCAGGCTTCACTCCCGCAGCCCCAGTGTGAACGAGGGCTTATTATCAAAGCTTAATTGAACAAGCTGAAGTTAGAAGCTGATTGGCTACCATGCACAGCTGCACCAGATTTTGTGCACTCCTGTTTTAGTAAATCAACCCTAAAGTCACTTCTGCAAAAAAATCACTCCTTCTCACAGTTTTTTAAATCTGAGCTAAGTTCCACTTGGAAGGGGGCAAGATTTTATGTATAGGCTGAGCCTAGGATATGAAGGACTCCTCTGGCATGTAGAAATTAATTTGAAGACTATTGGGTGCATTTACATTTGCGAATGCACCCACACTGCATTTAAATGCCATAACCCCCTATTGGCTGCGACTACACCCCCATTGAAAGCAACTTGAGGCTGCTGACTCTAGCAGCCATTCACATGTAATCTCTCTTGCAAGTGATTTGCCCTGGATCCAGACTGCCTTGCTTTCAATTGGGCTGCCTCTCGCAGCTAATCGTGGGAACCCCCGCAGGGGTTCTAGCAACAATCACGGTGTGGGTACATTCACAAGTGTATATTAATATTCACAAGTGCAAATGCACCCTTCCAGGTATTTGCAGGCACAGTCGCACAACTGATTACATATGCAGTACATTATTTTTCTGCTTTTTGTTTTAGGAAGCCATACAAATGCAATCATGATTTAACTTCTACATTTGTTTATTCTTAAGAATAGGTATCCATGTCGTCTTTTGTGTTTGTTTTTTTTTTTTTTTCTTTTTATTATTATTATTTTTTTTTTCTTTTATTTTTTTTAGAGGAGCTTTCATCTTTGAAGAATTGGTTTAAAAAAGTAACTGAATTAGACGGATGTCAAAAAGCTGCTAAATCACTTCTTAAAAGCCAAGAACCATCCGTTTTTAAAGCATTTCTCCAAAAGCTCCCCGCACCAGTCCAGGTGTCTGAGAAATCTCTTTCCAATGAGCAGGAGGTAAGTGGCTTATTTTGGTTTTCTGTCTTTGTTGCAAAAAGATCATTTCCAGTCCTTAGTAGAAGCTTAAATGGAAACTATAATGGTTTTGGTCAGTTTTTTTGTCTATATTAAACCATATGGTTATATATTTATGGAAAACTTGAGAGTATAACCTCATATAAAAAAAATAACTAATCATAGTAACGTACTATCATCCAGGTTAGTATAGGGAAACTGGAGGGGGTGGGGATAGTTGCTGAAGCTGACCCTATAGTGTTCCCCGGAAGTCAGGAAAGTGTTGTAACGTCACCTGTGGCCATCATGCCTCATTGTATGTTTACACGCCATTCAAGCTAGCACTGGCTGAGTGCTATGTCTGTAAGTGGTTTTTATCTTTTTTATTAAATGTTTTACATTACGGAGAGCACTATGGTTCTATCCTTTATTATTTCATGATCCATGCGCTATCTGGGAGTGATTCATCTCTTGAGAACCACCTTATCCATTGAAGTGATCGGGACCTACATCTCATTATCCTTGTTTGCCCGTAAGGGAATGCTTATGTGACCCTTCATAATCACAGGGTCCACATAGTGAGGTGAGCGGCCATCCTTAAATATTGGTGGAGATGTCGCACAGTCACAAAGATTTCTACATGTTTATTTTCATATATCCGCACTGAAGATTCCACGGAGGGTTTTTATTGATATGTGGACTTGATGTATAGCACTGCACCATCTACTTTACATTTTATCTGAGGGATTTTGGACTATTGACCCTGGTGTTCAGCAGCTTTTAATAGGGTTTTCTATTTGTCATTTTGCGCTGCTTTGTTTTCTCTTATATACTATAGCGTTCCCGCCCAATGAATTAATGGACTATCTCGGTAGTGATAGAAAACAATGTGCCCTGTTATCTAAAAAGGAGGTTTATTCCATATAGAAAAACATACAGTTTACATTTTAAAATTAAAAACGGATACTCGGGGTTCCCTATTGGTGCAGATTATAGATTGGTCTAGGTCTCTACTAGTTTTGCGGTATTTTACCGCTTCCTCAGTAGGACTAATCTATAAGACAAATAATACAATAAAGCTTAAACCTAATATGGTTCAACAAAAGTAATCCAGCAGCATAAAATGCATGAATAGCAAAAATAGCTTGCCCAGTGAATCAATTGGTCATATGCGGAAACAGGCCACCCAGATAAGTTCCCACCACAGCGGACAAGGGGGATTGTGTGGAAATCTCTAAATAAAAGGCATAATATTGGTGGAGAGCCCAATACGTTGGCTAGTAACAGAAGGAGGGAAAATAAGGCAGTGGAGGGAACTTATCTGGGCGGCCTGTCTTCCGCACATGACCATTGATTCACTGGTTCAGCTATTTTTGCTATTCATGTGTTTTATGCTGCTGTATTACTTTTGCCGAACCATATTATGTTTATGCTTTATTGTATTTGTCTTTTGTAGATTAGTCCTCCTGAGGAAGCGGTACAATACCGCAAAACTAGTGGAGACCTAGACCAATCTATAATCTGCACCAACGGATATCCCTTGGGGGAACCCTTAGTATCTGTTTTTAATTTTAAAATGTAAACTATGTTTTTCTATATGTAATAAACCTCCTTTTTTACATAACCATGCATATTGTTTTCTATCAGTACCGAGATAGTCCATTAATTCATTACACGGGAACGCTATAGGGTCAGCTTCAGCAACTATCCCCCTGTCCCCACCTCCTCCAGTTTCTGTTTTGGTTATATATTTAACTTTTTATATAAATATTTGTTTTACGAATATATAATACAGGAATTTGTGGGGAAAAAATGGTCTTTGGATAAGAAAAGCAGTTTTCATTTGAATAATTATCTGAGCAAGGTGTGTTTACAACAGAATATGGTGTTATACCATGGGCACTGGTGTGCGCTGCGAAGAGAACAGGGAATTGCATCACACAGTTTACTTTTTTTTATTTTTTATGTAGTCCTAATTTTATTGGAATGTCCCAAACTGACATTTCATCTTTTTATGTACGGCAGCGAGTTGCAATGTGGTGCGGTGCTTAGCAACCACATAAAAATGCACATGTTGCACTTTTTTCCAGCGCACACCACCACAGCATGATGATTTGAATTGGACACAATGCAAATTGTCTTGTCTATGCATTGGATATACTGTGTGTGTGTGTGTGTGTGTGTGTGTGTGTGTGTGTATATGTATGTATGTATATATGTGTGTATATACATACATACATACATACATACACCACTTTCATTGGTATGCTTAAAGGGGTTGTAAACCCTCCGTGTTTTTTCACCCTTATGCATCCTATGCTTTAAGGTGAAAAAACACCTGGCAGTGACCGACCCCTCAGCCCCCCCCCCCCCCCGTTTTACTTACCTGAGCCCTGGAATTTTCCACGGCGGAGACGCCCTCTTCCTCTGCCCGGGGTTCTCAGCTCTTGATTGGATAGATTGATGGCAGCGCAGCCATTGGCTCCAGCTGCTGTCAATCAACCATGGGAGAGCGCTTCTAGGGGGTTAAACGATTCCGGGAGGAGCTGTGAAAGCCACCGAGGGACCCCAGAAGATGAGGATCGGGGGCCACTCTGTGCAAAACTAACTGCACAGTGGAGGCAAGTATGACATGTTTGTAAAGGCTAGGAGCTTTCTTTTTTTTTTTTTTTTTTTTTTTTAAATAACAACCACTTTAACAGACCAAAAGGGAACAAATAAGGTTTGTTTTTTTGTTTTTGTAAGGGTTTACTTACACATTTTAGATTTTAAATGAAAGGTTAGGGTGGCAGCAGACAGACCTTGCTCCTTCAGAAATAAGTCCTCAATGGTACTTCATATATTTATGCTCACAGATTCCTGTAGATTATAAGCTGAATTTAGAGAATTCATTAGTGTTACTTCAGTTTCTTTTAATTCATTCTAAGGGTGAAGATACAGCAGCCCGTTTGCTGTCTGAGGAGGATATTGCTGCCGCCGCTGAAGCTTGGAAGAAGGGTCTGTCTCTTGTTCCAAAGCCAAAACCACAGCAGCACCCAATGTAAGTATATTGAGAACGTCCACTGCAGATTGGCTTGCAGGCACATTGGGATGTATACATTCTTACGGGGCTGACTTAAGCCTCGTGCACATGATCAGATTTTCGGACGAATGTTGCATGCTAGTCTCATGTCGAAAGTGAAGAGGTTACTCACCATACGAAAATTCTCGTACGACAGAATACAACTTCAGAAGTGACGTAATGTGTTGAATAGTTTTTGTATGTGTTCTTTTGTGAGCATGCTTAGTTTTGCTCTTACGATTTTTTTCCGATGAAAACCATACTGATTAAACGAACGTTGTGTTCACTTACAATTAAAATTTTATAGCATGCACATCCCAGCTTTTGTCGTACGAAAAATCGAAATCGTTTGTCGAAAGCACCATACTAACGGTTTGAAAATCATCAGATCTTTCATCGTACGAAATGTAACTTCCGTTTTTTCTTATCGTGTGTGTATGGGCCTTTAGAGTAGTGCCAGTACATTGCTCCACTGATTCTACACTTTAGCCTTGAGCAATGTGAAACGTACCAGGTGACCAAACTGCCCAGGCAAGCCGCAGGATAGATACTTGTATTTGCTTTACTGTTGAGCTAAATGGTGAATAACACAACATTCGCAGTTCATACATTCAAGTAAGGTTTTTGTGCCTTCTGCATTTAGTTGAACAACTATGTCCGATAGAATAAACTACTCCCAGTTTTAAGGTTTTTTTTTCTTCCTTTAACGGTTTGTGTTGCTGAGGGGAATTTTCTCAATTTCCTGTCTTGGCGATGTTGTCACAGTAGCAGGAAGCAAGAGGAAAATATCCAATGGGAACGCAGTCCTTCAACCTATTAATAAACAGATTTTTAATGGCTGTTATGTGTCTGTTAAAAATATTCCCCCCCCCCCTGTCCTATCCTGGTGACAACATTAATATCTTGGATATATATGGCTGGCTTACTCCAATCCTGACTGACTGGGAAAGAAAGACGGCAAATACTGTCCAATTTATTTTCTTCTCTAGTATTGTAGGATGCATGTCTGGAAACCAAAAAGAAAAATGTAGATATAGGTGAAGGCTAATCATTTGAATTAGTTCCTGGCTTATTATGCCTTTAGATACTCCCAACAGGAAGATCCCCCTACTATAATGCCATACTGTGTTCCTATTTACCTGGGAGTTTTAGGTGTTCTAATCCACCTTTTATGTATTACAGTGGGCTTAAAAAAAGAATAATTTTGTAGCTTTGCAGGCTGAAATGAAGACACGCCGGTTTTTATTTTTTGTGGTGTGTGTGTGTGTTTTTTTGGGGTTTTTTTTCTGTTATATGTCTAGCTGTATTTACTAGTGCAACTTAAAGCATCCAAGTGAAAGAACACCAACATGTCAGGAGAAAAAAATACAAAAGAATTCAAAAACAGAATCACTGAGTTGGAAAAAAGAATCGCTCCCTTTTTATGTCAGTATTTTGTTGAACTACCTTTTAACCTTTTTGCTGCCCGAGCCGTTTTTGTGTTTTTTGCACACGTTTAAAGAATTTTAGCCCTGACTATGATGTTAAACCCCCAAACATTATATATTTTCTGAAAGAAGACACCCTAGAGTTCAAAATTATGGTAGTTCCGATTTTTTTATGTCACACGATATTACCGCAGAGGTCTAGGAAATGCAAAATTTCAGTAACAAACACACTAAAGTGAATTTTAGGGCAAACGAGCGCAATAAATTACCCAATTTATTGGTAAAATATAAAAGACGAGGTTAAATAGATGGCAAACCTTGAATTTGTGTGCACCTGTGAAATGGCGACAAACTATGGTACCTTTTATAGTTTCTATAGGCGATGCTTCAAAAGCCCCCTATAGGTATCAGTTTGGTGTCACGGAGGAGGTCTTGTGCTAGAATTATTGCTCACTCCGGCGTGCGCTGCTATATGTAACGTGAATCGCAATCAATGGTTTCCTGCGTGCGTTTACGTCCGTGCATATATGTAGAGGTGGGGGGGCCTCAGAAATTTTTGGGGGTGACTTTATGTGCTTGGGTGTAACTTTAATTTTTTTGCAAATTTATTTTACCCTACTCCTTCTCTTTTTTTTTTTTTTCTTTTTTTTTAACAGGTTCTCTTTAAAATATGCAGGGTCTAAAAGACCCTGCATGTCTCCTTTTGGACTCCACTGAATGTTTTGCATTGCAGATCGCATTGCAAAACATTTCTTCCTGGCTGAGCTAGCTGGGGACACCTAGATGCTGACCTGAAAGTGTCCTCATGGCCGCTGCTTTCCGGGTCACAGCAAGAAGGTGAGAAGTGCGGACATGTATCCGCTCTTCTCCTTCCACTGCACCTGCCGGCACCCACCATGTCAGTCCCTTGCCCACAGATGGGCAAGCGGTGCCCGGTAAACATGACAGGGGGCGCCAGTATCAGGGGTGTGTGAGAGCAATCGGACGGCAGCACTGCTGCCCAAATGCTTTCACCTGACAGGCAGTAGGCTGCAGCCCCCGGATTGTGTGTGATTTCCCTATGTACGAACCTGGCAGCGAAGGGATTAATTGCAGCCTTTTAGTCTTTTGGGATATGTCTCTACTAAGTTTGCACATCTAGACTTTGCAATATTTGCCTACTCTTCATTGCAGAACTGCTCAAGTTCAGTTAAATTTGATAGTGACCATTTGTGGACTGCAGTCTTTAAGTCAATCCACAGAGTAAACCATGCAAGGACATTCACCTTTTTCTCCTTAAACCACTGTGTGGTCATTATTGCTGTGTGCTTTTGAGTCATTTTTAGGTTGGAAGGTAAACATTCTCCCCATTGACAACTTTCTGGCAGAAGGCAGCAGATTTTCCTCAAGAATTTTACAGTATTTTGCCCCATACATTTTTTCTTCTATCCTGACGTGTTCCAGTCCCTGTTGCAGAGAAACACCCCCATAACTGGATATTACCACCTCCATGCTTTACTGTAGGAATATTGGTATTTGAATGGGGAGCTTTATTGGATTTACGCCTAACTTATCGTTTGGTGTTGAGGCCAAATAATTAAATTTTAGTCTCATCTGACCAGAACACCTTTTTTTTTTTTTTTTTTTTTTTTTTTTTTCCACGTGGCCTCAGAATCTTCAAGGTGCATTTTAAGGCGGTCATATGAGACTAAAATGATTTGGCCTCAACACCAAACGATATGTTTGGTGGAAATCCAATACAGCTCACCATCCAAATAACACCATTCCTACAGTAAAGCATGGAGGTGGTAATATGCTATGAGAGGTGGTTCTCTGCAGCAGGGGCTGGAGCTCTTGTCAGGATAGAAGGAGTAATGGATGGGGCAAAAATACCATAAAATTATTTCTGCTAGACAGTTGTCAATGGGAAGGTTTACCTTCCAACATGAAAATGACCCAAAGCACACAGCAATAATGACCACACAGTGGTTGAATGAATAAAAGGTGAATGTCTGTGCATCGCCTAGTCAGAGCCAAGACTTCAACCCCATTGAAAATCTGTGGAACGACTTGAAGACTGCAGTCCATAAACGGTCACCATCAAATTTAACTGAACTTGAGCAGTTCTGCAAAGAAGAGTGGGTAAATATTGCAACGTCTAGATGTGCATAGTTGGTAGAGACATATCCCACCTGACTAAAGGCTGTAATTAAAGCAAAAGGTGGTTCAACAAAATACTGACACAACGGGGTAATCCTTTTTCCAAGCTAATCAAAATTACCTCAGCTGATTACTGTTGAAAGTCAAATGGCTTTGTGTGCCATCGAGAAGGTGATTAGCTACACCTGATTGCGTTTACAAGTCCTTTTTAAGAGGGGGGTGATCATTTTTTCCAACTCATTGATTCTGTTTGTTTTTCCTGACATGTTGCTGTTATATATTATACGTTGCACTGAGTAAATACAGCTGGATAAAACGAAAACTGTATCTGTATTCATTTCATACTACAAAATGTGATTATTTTAAAGAGGGGTAATTATTTTCTATTCCCACTGTATGTTCCATGTCCTTAACTAAGTGAAAACTCCAACAGAAAAAGTGGGAACACCTCATGGAGGTCACAGCAGGTGTACAGATTCAGGAATTCTGGTACAAAGATCTTGGCAACAGAGTTCCTGAGAAATCTAAGAACCTGTTAGGTGGACTGACCCGTGATGGCAGTAGTAAACTCCGCTAAAAGAAAAAAGGGCCCCAGGGTGGTCTAAAGCCATATTGTACGAGTATGCACCATATACTAGCACATTATGACAGACTTTCAGTACCTGGCAAAAAAAAGCCCTTCAGTACTGCAATGTCAGCACTTGGGCACTTCCACCTTCACCAGGTCTTCCTTCTGTGTTCCGTTATTTGGCATTTTGAATGGCCAGGCAGCAATGACTTTACTCCCGCACATGCGCACAGGAGTCTCATCACTGCTGCACAGAGCGGGAGCCATGCTTGTTCACTGAGCTGCGAATGCGTGGCTCAGTGGACATAACAGGCAGAAGGAAGCTTTTATGGCAGAAGAGACCGATAGGGCCTCTTCTGTCGTAAAATCTCTGCCTGTCAGCACATTTAAAATAAGTGGGTTTAACACCACTTTAAGATTGGATAACCCTGTTCCTACATAAGCCCATATGTGACTGGTTCCCTTTTAAGGTAGGAAACGTTTGTGCGTGTTTTTTAATTTTCTATAACGGGGCACTATTTTATCAAAACTGGTAACAGAATGTGACCCCAGTTCAATTTACAACGACAGAAAAAACTTTTATGGGGAGGATACAAGTGCAAAACAAAAGGGGGGGGGGGGAACGTGTTAATTACTAGTTATTTCAGTTAACTATGCTTAAATCGGTTTCTGTGCTGTGCAATACGAATCAATCCTGATGTGTTGGGGTTTTAGTAGTACTTTAATTTGAAACCATATTGTGCTTCTTCAGACTTTTGACAACTGATTCTCTTACTTCCAGCCTGCCCGTAGAAGGCGAGAAAAACTTGATGATTACCAGTGCGTTACCCTATGTGAATAATGTCCCTCACTTAGGGAACATCATCGGGTCTGTGCTCAGTGCTGATGTCTTTGCCAGGTGAGCTATATTTGAAACCAACTGGTTTATTTAGAAGTGGCGCTACATAAAATATACTCTGATATAACTTCATTCCTGATTTGTTTTTAATTTGAATTTTGTGAAGGTTTAGGGTTTACTTGGCGAAAGAACTGGCAGGTTTGAGCAACTCTTTCTAGCAGTAATCATTTCTGCTGACTGATTCTTCCACAGAGGTTTGGGAGAAACTCGCAATGGTTTAGAAGAGGAAGCAGACTCCTTATCTCTTTAAAGAGAAGAAAACCCTTGTTAAATCCCCAGGGGGCAGTACACATACCCCTTGGTCCAGTTGAAATCTGTGGTGTGTTTACTGAGTAATGTGGTCAGACAACTTGCCTCCCTCGCCCCATCTCTGCCTGACCACACTGAAACAAGGAGATGGACTTATGACTGACAATCTGCAGACAGAGCCCACCTCCCCCTGTCCACCTACCTCTTGAAAACTGCCAGTTCAATCATCTGAAGCCCTTTCAATTGGTGAAGCCCTGTGCCTCCTCTACAGTCTTTATTTTTACTGTAAAGAAAGCTGGTGAGAACAGTCACACTTGGACAAGTGCAGTTGCTGGCATGTTGTTGTCAGCTCATACTTTTGTGAATGACAGCAGTGCTCTCCGGTTCAGTCATTCAAATGCAATTCATCAATTACAACCGTACTCCCTTCCCAGATCCTAAATGGCAAATTGTGGATACTGCTGCTGTGGATCTTTGCTCCCTAGCTTTTACAGTAAAAATGAAAATTGCAGAGGAAGCCCTGGAGGGCTGCAAAATGAAAGTGGTGGCTTCAGTGCTGGCTATACCTCCCCCATGGGAATGCCCATAAATTGGGCTTCAGCCTGGGGTGGAGCAACAACTAGCAGTACATAATTTAAATGCAGACATTTATGCAAGAGGAGGCTTAAGACTATTTAAATTTGACAGAATTAGGAACTCTGGTAGGTGGATCTCAAATATGGAGCCCCAAAATTATAAGGTTACACCTGGGCTAAGGATGCTGCAAACTGATCCAGGAAGTTGCCTAAAGTCCTTCACTGTATAAGCACCAGGACTAAGAACAGTAGAGCCAGAAGATCGAAGCTGAGAGTATTATCTGGCATTAATACAACAATTTTTTTTTTTTACATTTGAAGCAGCCATATTTTTTTTGTACGTTAAGTCCAGCTAAATTACCTCCAATGCTGCATATGCCATTGCCACTTTTAGCATGGGTTTTGTAATACTCCGTCTCCCCTATTTTTCTCATTTGTTGGATAGTAATATTTGTACATGATCCAGTACTAGTATCCGTTTGATTTCACTGAAAAAAAAAATCTTGCATTGGATCTTGCAGGTACTGTCGGCTAAGGAACTGGAACACTCTGTATGTGTGTGGGACAGATGAATATGGCACAGCCACTGAAACCAAAGCAATGGAAGAAGGGTTGACCCCACGGCAGATCTGTGACAAGTACAATGCTGTCCACACTGCCATATACAAGTGGTTCAACATCTCTTTTGACTATTTTGGCAGAACAACAACTTCACACCAAACAAAGTAAGAAATCAGCCTGGTCTCTTTCAATTTTCTTTCCACTTTTAAAATATGTGTAAATCCTAACAATGAACATTTTATTTTCTTCCTTTTGGTCTGTTAAATATACTATTGAAATGTCATTTGATCTATCCAATAAGTTCAAAAAATACCTGTGTGTTCTGTCAGAAATCAAGTAAACTAATAACTTTTTTGTGCTGCGTTGTTGTTGGCATTCTTCCCAGCTATTTCTGTTGACTACAGAATACCTCCCCTCTATGCTGTGAAGGTGAGGGGGGTGGGAATCCTAATATACTTCCTGTGATAGGGTGACAACGTTGCTCCCCCACAAATACAGTATGGTATATAAGCGTTGTCGCCCTATGGTAGGAAGTGTTACTGGCAGGATCACCAGGTAATAAGTGGGAGAAAAAAATTCAGCAAACACATCTAAGGTCTAACAGGCTGTAATATATAACATTTTTGTTCTTGGGTTTGGATACGTTTTGAAGCTTCATAGTATATTTTATTAGTTATTTTTGTTTGATGTACATTTATACAGTAGTAAGTTCGCAGAACAAAATACGTCAGTGGGCTCTTCATTTAAGGAACAGGCAGCAGATGGAATCCCGTTGTTTGCTGTAGGTTTTTGAAGAAAAATTTGTTTTTATAATGAACGTAAAAAAAAAAAATCGCCCACCATTGTTCTTTTGAATGAGTGAGTGTGGTGAGAAAACTGAATTTATTTCTTGACTTTTTATATAGCACTAATGTATTACACAGCAAATTACAGAGTACATGGATCCATTCACATCAGTTCCTGTCTGGCAAATAAGCTCACATTATAATGTCCTTAAGCTCACCATACAGTATGTATTACTCTGTATAATCTAAGAACTATGAAGCACCTGATTGCATATAAATGAAGTGATTGTAGGAGGAAACCAACCCAAATATGACACACACACACACACACACACGTGATGTGTCATTGGAACCCAGGGCACAAATCTGCAAAGCAAAATGCCCATTGCCAGCCTAAAAAAAGTATACCTATGTTTCTGAAAAGAAAGATCATCGGGAGATCTTCATCCAAATTAGTGCTGCCACCGTTTGTACAATTTTACTTACGACTTTGACAGATCAGGCTCCTTTCACACGATCGGGTCTAACTGTCCATTTTTCAGGAGGACCGGATCGGGCCACTTATTGTCCTCCTATAGGGAGGCGGATGTCGGCTGACACCCGCCTGGCATCCAATCCGACAAAATCCGCTGTAAACAGATGTATGGCGATACGTTCGCCATCCGTCCAGTGGGTCAGATGGAAACGAACAATTTCATCCGACTGCCCCATAGAGGAGAGTGGGCTCTGCATAGCGGTGCAGACAGGACCTGTTATACGCCTGCTCAGCAGAGAGATCCCCCGCTGAGCAGGCGCATTCTGCCCGGACGGATCCGGCCTGTGTGAAAGGGGCCTTATACCCCACTGTTGTCCTGCATTGAAACTGTTGCGAAATTAAGAAGAAAGTGTATTTCATGGCAAGGGAGTAAAGTGTGTGTGTAATAAAGATCTGTCAAGTTATGAGGAAAGTTAATGCTGGTGTTATTCAAAGCAATAAAGTAAAGTTTGTGCACATGTAATACAGAATCGCTCAGGACATCTTCCATCGACTACTGGAAAGAGGCTTCTTGTTGGAAGACACCGTGGAGCAGCTGCGGTGCGAGACCTGTCAGAGATTCTTGGCGGATCGTTTTGTGGAAGGAATATGCCCCTTCTGTAAATATGAGGAGGCCAGAGGGGACCAGTGTGACAAGTGTGGAAAGCTTATCAATGCTGTAGAGTTAAAGGTACTGCCACAAAGATTTTGTTGTCCGTGTCTGTATATCTTTTTAGAGTGGATGATAATTGGGTTCATCTTTATCAATATGTGCACAGCCTAAAAGATGATTAAACTCAGAAGCAAGTTATTGGGTCATATAGGGTCTTTTACTGTAGAGGGTGGGTGGGCAGTTAGATTTGCAGAATTCCCTCAACAACCTCTTGTTCTAGAGATTTGTGCTAGTGCTGCCACAAGACCGGTTCAAATGATTCTATTCAAACCTGTTTACAAATTAAAGCCCAATTGTATTCATCCCACTGTTTTTAAACCTGCAAGGCAATGTCCTAATGTAAAATTGCCTTAGAATGAAGTCACCGCTGAAGGTGCTTCCATCTTCACCCAGTCTTCCTTCCGGGTTCGCTATCTCCGGTTGTGTGAGCGGCCAGAGCCACAATGACGTCACTGTGCGGGAGCCTCCGTTAACGGTTATGCTGTTTCTTCGGAGCGCATGCGCCAGTGACGTCACTGGCTGAATCTAAAGTAAATATCTCCTAAACGGTGCATGTTTAGGAGCTATTTTACAGTACCTATACGTAAGCCTTATTATTGGCTTGCTTATAGGTAAAAATCCTGCATGGGAGTTTACTGCCACTTTTAAGCTCATTTTGCAGCACCCTGTGCTTCCTTGGGATCTAAGCTTGGTTCTCTCTGCTCTGTAGAAACCACCCTTTGAACCAATCAGCGATATCCCCTAGAGCAGGGGTGTCCAAACTTTTTTCAAAGAGGGCCAGATTTGATGAAGTGAACATGCGCGAGGGCCGACCATTTTGCCTGACATTCTTTGAACCATTAAAATTCGGTCTAAGTGTGTTCGTTCGAGCACTAATACACTGCCCAACAAGAATTCTCTTGCCTTTGTGGCTGTGTGAGTAAAGAGATGAGCTCAGGTGTATTATTTGGATATACCGTATTAATTGGCGTATAACATGCACCTTCACTTTAAGAGGGAAGTTTCAGGAAAAAAAACTTAACATTTTAAATAAAGAACTGTGAAGCAAAATAAGGGTCAGTGCCCATCTGCAGACCCGCCATTGCCAGGAGTGCACTCACCCGCCATTGCAGCCTGTCCCAAGTGTCCATCTGCAGCTGTACCCAAAAATTAAGCTATATCGTTTTTAAATGTTGCCGAGCGCCGAGATACTTAGAGCCAGATGTCCTGTGTACTCTGCTCCTCTCGCAGTCCCGCCCCTTGGCCCGGCTCCTATGATGGACATAACACAGGTCCAATAGAGGGACTGGGCGTGACTGCGAGCGGAGCCGAGCCTAGCCGAGTACACAGTACACTCGGCTCGGGCTATTTCAGCGGCGCTCGCTCCCCTCACAGACACACAGCAGGGATCGGCGTATAACATGCACACACGATTTCCCCCTGATTTTAGGGGGAAAAAAGTGTGTGTTTATACGCTGATAAATACGGTATACCTTTGTGGCCCCGGCGCTGGGAGATCGTCGGGGGCCACAAAAGATATATATGTTTAGAAAACCGGGCCACGATTGGCCCGCGAGCCGGACTTTGGACATGCTTGCCCTAGAGGATCTTTTGTGCATAATGTAGCCTTTTTGGTTGCTATCGTATCTTCCATGCGTGTTTCTGAACTAGTGGCCCTTTCCTGTAAAGTGCCTTTTTCCATACTTCACAGTGACAAGGTTGTCTTACAATCAAGGCCATTCTTTCTCCTGAAGGTGGTCTCCACATTCCAACCTCAACAAGGACATTGTCCTCCCATGCTTATGCCCTGCTTCTAAGCATCCAAAGGAAATCTATGTTACCTGGTTGTAGTCAGAGCCTTTAGAGCAGTGCTTCTCTACCTTTTTTACCTTGGAGGAACCCTTGGTAAAAAGTTTGAGATCTTGGGGATCCCCTGATTTTTTTTAATATTTTTATTTTTTTTCCAGATCTGAAGCTCACAGAAACATTGGTTCCTATGGAACAGGAAGTGAAGGGACATCTTCTCCTTAACCACTTAAGGACTGCCCCACGTACATTTACTGCGGCAGGGCGGCCCTTAAGCGCAAAATCACATACCTGTACATCATCGCTGTTGTCGGCTCTGGGGTGCACGCGCTATCTAATTGGGCAGCGGGTCCGGCAGCCGCAATGGCCAGAGGAGAGACAGAATGGCAGTTTGCCTGTAAACAAGGCAGACCTCCATTTTCCTCCCTCACAGAATGGCAATCTTGTGTTTCTGCTTAGCAGAAACACGGATCTCTGTTTTCCTCCAGTGTCAGCATTCCCCCCACAGTTAGAAAGCACTCCCTAGGAGCACTTTTAACTCTTTGATCGCCCCTGATGTTAACCCCTTTCCTGATAATGTCATTTATACAGTGCTTGTTTTTTTTTTTTTTTTTTTTGCACTGATTGGTGTCACTGGTCCCAAAAAGTGTCACGTCATATCAGACTAGTCTGCCGCAATGTCGCAGTCCCACAAAAAATTGCTGATCACCGCCATTACTAGTAAAAAGTCCATAAAAATATCCCATCGTTTTTGTAGACGTTATAAACCAATCAATATCCTTTTTTGGGATTTTTTTTTTTTTTTTAACCAAAAATATGTAGCAGAATACATATTGGCCTAAAATTATTACTTCTTTTTTTTTTTTTTTTTTTTATTTTCATTGAATGTTTTATAGCAGAAAGTAAACCAATTTTTTTTTAATTGACGGCCTTTTTTTGTTTGACGCAAAAAATAACTGCAGAGGTGATCAAATACTACCAAAAGAAAGCTCTGATTGTGGGGGAAAAAAGACACAAACTTTGGGTACAGCGTCGCACGACCACGCAATTGTCAGTTAAAGCAACGCAGTGTTGTATCACCAAAAAATGGCCTGGTCAAGAAGGGGGTAAAACCTTCTGGAGCTGAAGTAGTTAATAGAACACAAAAAACCCTAATGGATTGCAACCCTTCCTTATTCTTTCCTAAATGGGTAAAATATGTTTTGCCTTCAGTTCTGCTTTAATTTCTGTACTGGAGGTTTTCCCTCCCTTCCTGTCCCAGCAACAACCCCTATCATTAGAATACATGGTATGGGAAAAATCTCCCCAATAGAGCCATCTAAGCAGGATATAGGTTTCTCCCCACGCTATCCAAAATAAAAGATTTGGCTGAAGTCGTGCTAAAACTTTGGTGTGAACAGAACTAAAATAAGAACTTTTAATATAAAAAAAAAAAAAAAATGTTTATATATAATATATATATATATATATATATATATATATATATATATATATTAGGGCTGTGGAAATGTAACTATTAATTCCTCGATTAATCGATTTTAATGTTTTTGATCGATCAAAATTCTTTTGATCGGTACTCACCTCTCCGCCGGCTTCAGGGAGTTCCGTCGGAGATCCGGTGACGTCACGGACACCGGCGGGGCTTGCCGTGTCCATCTGAAGGGCTCCTGTTCTGTTCCTTCATATCTGCATGCCGGCGGGACCTTAATATCTGCCACACGCAAGGGCTGTTACACTTCCCTCTATCAACCTGGGATTCTACAGCCATCCACTGGGAGTTGTGATAGTTCCCTTCACGGGACATCTACATACCGATGGACTGATGTTAACCCCTCCTCATCTGGATTCAGCAGTGGTATCATTGTACACATTTTTATACCAGTATCATACTTAGCTACATGTTTTTATGACTGCTTTTGCTACCGTTAGGTATTCCTTGTTTTTTTTAGATTTTTATTTTTTATTTTATCTCCAGCGCAAAATTTTGTTTTGTTACCTACTTGAAGACTATAAAAGTTTTAATGCTATTCCCATCAAGCGCTGCCTTTGTGTGTTTTTTGTATCCTGCTATCCATTTTTCCAGTGGTTGGTAGCTGCACTGGGAAATCCGCCTGCAAGGAGATCAGCTAAAAGTAGTTGGATCTGTATGTGCGTTATAATTAATCGAAATTAGTCGATCGATTAAAAAAAAAAAACGATTCATTTATGTGTGTGTGTGTGTGTGTGTGTGTGTGTGTGTGTGTGTATGTGTTAGAGAGAGAGAGAGATATATAGATATATATATATATATATATATATCTCTAATATTGTTTAGAAAAGTGTACAAGTTACCCTGTTGTGGTCGATTTGTCTGTTGTACTGTATTCTAAGAATTTATTGGACCTTATTTGCTGAGATGTTTGACATATAGACAAAAGGAGATCATGGCCTTTTGTGCTATGGCTTACTCTAGTTTAATGGCATGTGCTGCTGCTAGAAGCCTGATTTTACTCTTTCTGCAGTGAATGGGAAATGATACAGTATGTGGTTAATACAAAGAATGACTCCTTCAGACAGTTTGAAAACAACAATGGAGTTTAATTCTACTTTAATATCAGTATTAGACCAGGCTGTGGGACTAGGCAAAGAGTGACCATGAAAAAAGTTTTTTTTGTTTGTGTAGTATAGGGATGTCCAACCTGCAACCTCCAATCCTTATTCATGTCATCCAGTTTTCGGCAGCACCTATATTTGTGAGCAACTATTTTCAAGGATGAAGCACACGAAGGGAAGAATTGGAACCAAAATATCTGATGAGCACCATAAGAATTCATTAAGAATCGCTACTACATCCATCAAACCAGATATTGATGGTGTCACTGTTTATCAAATACAGTGCCAAATACCGCACTAGTTTTATGTTGCCCTCCTTTTATTTTTAGAATAAAAAATATTACAAAAAAATGTTTTATTACTCGGATTAGGTACTGTGGGGGAGATTTACTAAAACTGGTGCACACAGAATCTGGTGCAGCTGTGCATGGTAACCAATCAGCTTCTTCAGCTTGTTCAATTTAGGCTTGGACAATAAAACCTGGAAGCTGATTAGTTTCTATGCAGAGCTGCACCAGATTCTGTGTGCACCCATTTTAGTAAATCTTCCCCATTATCTATATGAGTGATCGTTAACTTGTGATCTGCCTGACCTTTTTTTTTGCTCATCCGCTCTCTTTATTGTTGGTGTATTTTATGTGTGGCACAAGACAACTCCTCTTCTTCCAATGTGGCCCAGGAAAGTCCAAGGGTTTGACACCCCTGGTGTAGTAGGTGTAGTGTATTATATCCAAATGCAAAGTTATCTTGGTGATTGGTTGTTTAACACTTGTGTTTTTTCTTTTCTTTTTTTTTTCTTTGCTTTTACAGAGACCTCAGTGCAAAGTGTGTAAGCAGTCTCCTGTAATTAAATCATCTCGGCATCTTTTCTTAGACCTGCCTAAGGTATGTCACATTCTCAAAGCATTGCTCTTTTTTTTGAGGCCTGTTTTAATATAGCAACTTGAGTTCATCCTAGAAATATTTTAACACATATCTAAAGAAAACCTTTTTTCTTAAATGTTCTGATAAATTGTAGAAGGGGAAGGCCTCTTACGTTTTTGGCTGTTACCCTCCAAGGAGATTCACTTGTATATTTGTCCTGGTGACTATTGTCACTGGTGAAGAGAAATACAATATTTTGAGTTCTCACTAAAAGGGGAATGTGGGCAAACTTGTCACTGGGACACTTGTCCTGTGACAACTGTCTAATGGTCCGTACACACGATCCAAAAATCGTACGAAAACGGTAGACCGAGGAAGAATCGTACGATTTTCGGATCGTGTGTACACTACTTTCAAGAGCCGATCACGACAGTTCATCCGATATTATTAGATCGGACAAGCGTGAAAATTTTCCTCGTACGATACCAGATCGTACGATTTTCGTTTAGTCAGTATAGTTGTCCGAAAATACATTACATCACTTCCGATTTTTTTTTTTTTTTTTAAATGTCGTACGGGAATTTTCGTGACTTTAGTAACCTATTAAATTTCTACTTGCGACTATTAAGCGGAAAAAATCATGTGGTCTGTCGTACGATATTCGGATCGTGTGTACGGGCCATTAGGATTTGCCTTACTTTTGAGAGGACGCTTTCACTTTCTGCTGCATCTCCAGGATAAGTGAAGGAACTAAAAACCGTTTTGTACTCTAACAAACAGGAGGAAAAAAATGGCCTATACTTTTAAACAAGTTTTAGTCATCTGGCAGGTGCTTCTCATTGGACATGTAATGTTTGATCAGAGCAGGGATGGCCAGATATTGCTCTGTTGTATCCTTTTTAAAGCATATGATGTTTTTGGGCTCTTATTTTAAAATGCTTTACGGGCATGAAGTTCGATTCCCAAACATACCAAAATGATGATCTTTATTTTGAAAAGAATTTGTAAAGCTTAATGAGATTCATATGGCTGAAAAAAAGATAATTTTTCAGTCTTAAAATTTTGTGAATTGCCCTTATCTGTCCTTCCTTTTCATGTTCTTTTCACCTTCCGGGTGTCCTCTCCATGTTGGTCGCTAAGCTCCAAAACCATTTTGAACAGAAAAAAAAGGAATCGCAGGGATCATTTAATGCAATTGCACCTCAGATCAGCAGTTCACATGTGCATTTTGCATGCAGATATGGAAGCATTATTTGCCTCTGCTTCGCGACCAAAGCAACAGTTGTAGTTTTACGTGATCATGTGGTTAAGTGGCTACTCTTCCCTGTTGTGCATCATATGCAGCTCATGCCTCTACTGTGCAGAGCTGACCCTTTCTAACCACCTATAATTATAAATCTGAACTTCATCTAGTGTGTGATCAACAGGTTTTTCTGTTTGTTCATGCTCTGGATAGAGGTCCTTAAGTCTGACTGTGCATTGTTTGTTGCTGTTTGAGGCCTCATGCCCACGGACGTTTTAAAAAACGGGCTGTAAAGCTAGTACAGACGCTGCCCCACCCCCACCCCAAAGCACCTTGTCCCCATGTTAAGGACAAGGGCCTCTTCCCGACAACCCTGGTCGTTGGTTGTCGGGGTCTGCGTGCTGGGGGGCTTATCGGAATCTGGGAGCCCCTTTTAATGAGGGGGCCCCCAGGTCCCGGCCCCCCCACCCTATGTGAATGAGTATGGGGTAGCATCGTACCCCTACCCATTCACCTGGGGGAAAAAAGTGTCAAAAAAAAAAAACACACTAGACAGGTGTTTAGACAGGTGTTTAAAGTAATTTATTAGGCAGCTTTGGGGGTCTTCTTCCGATTTCATGGGTCTGCCATTGGAGTTTTGTCTGGCTTGTCTGTGACAATTTCCAAGCATTTTTCTAGATGCAGTGATAGTTGATGTATTTTAAGAATTGCCTCACTTTGAGCCTGGGTGCTCTCTGATTTGAAATGCAACTTGTTGTTACATAGGTGCTCAGGTGATCTCAGCCCACCCCTCCCTATTATTATAAGCCGCAATTGCTCTCCAAGAAAGGACAGACACCTGCAACATAGATTTTGGGTTGTCCTCCCCAGGGTCCTATATGGCTCCACAAACTGAGTATATCAGCCCTTGCATACAGATACGAGACCCTTGGTATCCACTTTGGTTTGTTTTCTGGCCTGTACCTGGTTAATGCAAAAATCCAATTGTAAGTGTTCTAAGCACATAATGTTTTGCACTACATTTGAAGCTGCAACTACACCTGAGGTTTCTGTTACTATCTGATTTAGAGCCTCCGCAACATTTTCCTGTTTTTAAGCACGTCGCCTGTGACTCAGCTTTACAAGATGTAATTGATCCTCTGATGCTGTGTGTTCTGTAGTGTAGAGGATCAGACTGCTTTTTCAGGCATTGGGTCTTATAGAGCTGCGGCTGCAAAGACCTTCCCATTACATTCTGTTTGTAAAATTCTCCTTTTATGAGGTCTGGAACCAACTGGTGGAGTCGTGGGACTCCTCTGATAATTTAGAAAAACGTTAGATTCCATTTGAAAGCGAAAACGTTTTTCTATCAGGAGGTGCTCCCTACCCAATCCAGTTCTTCACCCTAATGTGCATACCACCCACATGCTGTATCACTGAGATTTGTTTCCTGTATTCCGCAAAAAATCTGGTTGATCCTGCTGCTCTCGAACTATACCATCTGTCCATGTCCCCAATTCAGCGAGGGATTTTGCAGCTGTGGGGCAACCCTGCACATGCTCAGTTTTCAGTGAGTTTCTATGCTGAGCTTTTCCTCCCTGTCACATCTGAGCAGCCCGTGTGATTATAGGGTTGCACATGTGGGCGTATACACAGTGGTGAATGACAGCCCATTCCCTCCTCCTCCATGCCCACTAACCAGCTAAACACAAATGGGGAATAATATCACATGTAGATTAATGGAGGCTTCACCTTCCTCTTATTCTAAGACACAGGCTGGAGGGGTGTGACACAGCCTGTGACTGGGACAAATCCGCTCACACAATGTTATTGGCAAAAAACAAGATTTTAATCAAATAAAAAAAATGTGTGTGTGTGTATTTATAATTTTAATACCGTTTTATTGATATTTTTACTCTATATTTCAAAGGCTGTTTTTTGTTTTGAACATGTGACCAGCAGCAGAGGACTAAAAGCTCCTCCTGCTTATGTCTCCCTGCAGACAGGCTGGGAAAGAGCTGGGTCATGTGACAGCTGTATATCGATTAGGGAAAAAGGTACTTAGATGGTGTTTTTTTTTTTTTTTTTTATTAAAGCAATTACAGTTCCATCATCCACATACAAAAATGGAAGGGACAATGTAAATTAAACAGTGTGTGTGTGTATCTTTTTTGTTTTACTTTACAGTTGGAAGAGAGGCTGGAGAAGTGGTTAGATGAATCTCTTGCAACTGGAGATTGGACTACCAATGCCCGTTACATAACCCGCTCCTGGATCCGTGATGGTTTAAAGCCACGCTGTATTACTAGGGATCTTAAGTGGGGGACACCTGTGCCACTGGATGGCTTCAGGGACAAGGTGAATACAACTAACTTCCTACTGAACTAGAGTGCTTCATGTCTACTGGCGTTACTTATTGTTTTGTTTTTTGTTTTTTTTAACAGGTTTTCTACGTCTGGTTTGATGCTCCAATAGGATATATTTCCATTACAGCCAATTATACAGATCAGTGGGAGAAGTGGTGGAAAAATCCTAAGCAGGTAGCCACATTTGTAGATTCTTAATGTAATATATTGTGGTGCTCTGACAAGTGTTCAATAAATATATTTGCCTCTCTGATTATTAAACTTGACTTTCAGAGGCTGGATGTTATAGGATTTTTCTGCTTTACTTGTAGATGTATTCAGTTCCCACCTTTTTGAAAATTAACCACTTTAATACGTCGCCATAGCAGAAAGATGGCTATAGTGTGGCTCCGTTCTGGGAGGGCATCATGGACATCCTCCCAAAATACACCTCCCGCACGCCCCCAGCTGATCACAGATCGAAGGGCCAAACACAATGAGTTTTTACCATGTGAACAGCTGTGTCCTATCACATGTAAACAAACTTGCCGGTAATCGGCATTCCTTTCCTCACGTGCTGTCATGCAGTGTGAGGAAAGGAGAGACGGTAACCAGTATCTGTGACATTTACACAGATAATCGGGATACTGATCGTCAGTACCCTGATTATCAGTGCAGCCTCGTCGGCACACATCAGAAGAAGAAAAATTACTTATTAGCAAAATGTTATAACAAAAACTAAGAAACATATATATATATATATATTTTTTCTTTTATAACATTTTTGGACTTTTTTTGTTTCTTTAGAAAAAGATAGAAAACCCAGCAGTAATTTAAATACCACCATTTGTGTGAAAAAAATGATACATTTCATATGGGTACAGTGTAACATGACCACACAATTGTCATTCAACGTGCGACAGCGCTCAAAGCTGAAAATGTACCTGTGCAGAAAGTGGGTAAAAGTGCCCAGTATTGAAGTGGTTAAAATAAAAATAATCCTACATCACAGGACACTGGGCAAATTCATGACTACTTGGGTTATGATGCCATCACACACATACAGTTTCTCACAAAAGTGTACACCCTGCACATTTTTGTAAATATTTTATTATATCTTTTCATGTGACAACACTGAAGAAATTACACTTTGCTACAATGTAAAGTAGTGAGTGTACAGCTTGTATAACAGTGTAAATTTACTGTCCCATCAAAATGACTCAATACCCAGCCATTAATTTCTAAACCGCTGGCAACAAAAGTGAGCATACCCCTAAGTGAAAATGGACAAATTTTGGCCTTTTTGTCTCCCTGGTGTCATGTGACTCGTTAGTGTTACAAGGTCTCAGGTGTGACTGGGGAGCAGGTGTATTAAATTTGGTGTTATCGCTCTCATGCCTCGTACACGCGACTGGTTTTCCCGGACGGGAAAAAAAACTACGCTTTTCCCGACGGGATTCATCTCAAGCCTGCTTTGCATACACAGTCACACAAACGACCGCTGAACTTTTGAATGCCAAGAACGCGGTGACGTCAAGTGACTACGACGAGCCGACAAAATGACGTTCTATGCTTCCGCGCATGCGTCGAATTGTTTACGAGCATGCACGTTTTTTTTCCCCTCGGGAAAGCATACAGACGACCGGTTTTCTTGGGAGGATTTTTTCCTGACGGGAAAATAGAGAACAAGTTCTCCTCCCTTTTTTTTTTTTTTTTTCCCGCAGTTTTCCTGTCTGGAAAACTGCGATAGAGCATACACACGGACAGTTTTCCTGGTGAAAAGCTGTCATGGCAGTTTTCCTGCCGGGAAAAACAGTCGTGTGTACGAGGCATGACTCTCTCATACTTGTCACTGGAAGTTCAACATGGCCCCTTCATGGCAAAGAACTCTCTGAGAGCTGAAAAAAAATAATTATTGCTCTACATAAAGATGGCCTAGGCTATAAGAAGATTGCCAGGACCCTGAAACTGAGCTGCAGCACGGTGGCCAAGACCATACAGCGGTTTAACAGGACAGGTTCCACTCAGAACAGGCCTCGCCATGGTCGACCAAAGAAGTTGAGTGCACGTTCTGTGTCATATCCAGAGGTTGTCTTTGGAAAATAGACATATGAGTGCTGCCAACATTGCTGCCGAGGTTGAAGGGGTGGGGGGTCAGCCTGTCGGTGCTCAGACCATACCCTGCACACTGCGCCTGGTCTGCATGACTGTCGTCCCAGAAGGAAGCCTCTTCTAAAGATGATGCACAAGAAAGCCCGCCAACAGTTTGCTGAAGACAAGCAGACTAAAGACATGGATTACTGGAACCATGTCCTGTGGTCTGATGAGACCAAGATAAACTTATTTGGTTCAGATGGTGTCAATCGTGTGTGGCGGCAACCAGGTGAGGAGTACAAAGACCAGTGTGTCTTGCCTACAGTCAAGCATGGTGGTGGGAGTGTCATGGTCTGGGGCTGCTTGAGTGCTGCCGGCACTGGGTAGCTACAGTATATTGAGGGAACCATGAATGCCAACATGTACTGTGACATACTGAAGCAGAGCATGATCCCCCTCCCTTCAGAGACTGGGTCGCAGGGCAGTATTCCAACATAGCGACCCTCAAACACACCTCCAAGACGACCAGTGCCTTGCTAAAGAAGCTGAGGGTAAAGGTGATGGACTGGCTGAGCATGTCTCCAGACCTAAACCCTATTGAGCATCTGTGGGGCATCCTCAAATGGACGGTGGAGGAGCGCAAGGTCTCTAACATCCACCAGCTCCGTGATGTCATGGAGGAGTGGAAGAGGACTCCCTTGGCAACCTGTGAAGCTCTGGTGAACTCCATGCCCAAGAGGGTTAAGGCAGTGCTGGAAAATAATGGTGGCCACACAAAATATTGACACTTTGGGCCCAATTTAGACATTTTCACCTAGGAGTGTACTCACTTTTGGAAATGTATAATAAAATATTTACAAAAATGTGAAGGGTGTACTCGCTCACTTTTTTGTGAAATACTGTGTGTATGTGTTTTTATATATATATATATATATATATATATATATATATATATATATATATATATATTGTATTAAATCTCCGGTTTTCCTGCCCAGGCATTACCCCTCCCAGCTCACCAAGCCTCAGCTTTTATGCTAGTGTCTCCTGTTTGGGTTTTGGACACAAGCTGTATTTACCTAATTTCATGTTTAGTGCTCTGGGACATTCCAAGTAGTCGTGAATATGAAGACAACCTGTGTCCTGAGATATAAGGCTAATTAATTAGGATTCTACAGGTAAACTCAAAATCCTATTCTTGGGAGTACATCGCAGGATACAGGGATCTCTCCCTCTTTTGTCTTTTCCTCCTTGCTACAGAACTGAGGCTTGGTGAGCTGGAAGGGGATTATGCCTTGGCCAGTGTACATTCACCTGAAGGTGTCTGCATAACCCAAGTAGCCATGAATATGAAGATGTCCTGTGATGTACTCCAAGAAAAGGATTTTACCGGTAAACCAGATATCTTAATGTTTAGTAACATTGGGTGAAGGTCAACATGCAGTGCCTATAAAAGCAGATCACCTCCTTTTTTGGTACAGATGTAATGCAGTACACTGAATGCTCTGGATTACTGCTTTTGTGCATAGCACTTTGCTCCTGTACACCTTTTATTAAAGCCAAAACCATGCAGAAAAATGCAGCTTTTGAGCAATGTAACTGAGCACTGTTTGCCTCACAACCTTTAAAAGCAGAATCTCATTCGCCTATTTGATGAGTCTAAATATTTTAGTGATCTTGCTATTTTACACATACTCCACTGTGTGTGTGTGTGTGTGTGTGTGTGTGTGTGTGTGTCCGTCCAGCGATGTCAATGACAGCCAGTGAGCCAATGAGGGGAGAGAGCGAGGGCGGGACTAAGCCGCACTCGTGAATGGATACACAGGGTGTGGGAGTGAGCCTGCTTGAGTGCCCCCATAGCAAGAGGCTTGCTATTGGGGGCACTTGGCAGGTGGGAGGAGCCAGTGGGGGACCCAAAAAGAATAGCATCAGGGCTGTTTTGTGCAAAATCATTGCACAGAGCAGGTAAGTATAACATGTTTGATATTTAAAAAAAACTATTTCCTTTTAAAATCATTTTGTTACTCTGCATAAAGTGTCACTGGGTGTTGGGGTTAGGCGGGTAGTTAGAATTGTGCAACTGTATATCAGGGAAACATGGAGTAAGGGCAATGCGGATGAGGAGGTTGGGAACAGAATAGGTGTGTCCAAAGGACCTACTCCCTCTTTTAGAGGTCCAAAACATCATGGTAAAATACTATCTGAAGATATAGGGAGGTCCAGGGATGCCAGATGGATAAAAGTTTATACATTTTGTCAGTCAATTTAGCTTCTATCTTTTGGTGTAGCATAACTTGGTTTGTCTTCGACTTTGTTTCAGCCAAGGGGGGTAGGTGATTTCCAAGGTTTGACAATTGGCTGCTGTTAGAATATACCATGATAATCTAAATACAATTTTGGAAAGCCCTGGAGGTTTGAGATTTAAAAGTGCATGTTGAGCTTAGAAGGGGACTGTGGAGTAAATTTCTTCAGAGATCATATAAAAAAATTCTTCATGGAAATGTTGTGCTATAGGACTGATTTATCGCATATGGAAAACCATTTCTACCTTTTTAGCACTCCTGAAACAATGTAATGAGTATCTGGGTATATAGTGGGAAATCTGTTACAGTAGCATATAGTGTTCTCTGTTTTTATAGCCACCTTTGATGTGAGATTGTATTTTAGGGGGCCAAAGATATTGTGGAAGGTTTAGCTAAACATGCATTGTTTGCTGTGTGATGCATATAACAGATTTTGTATCAACAAGTTTATGGTACATCTGTGCATTGTAATTCACATTGTAATCATTTTGTGTTCAAGCGTCCTCGTTTTAACAAGATTACCCTTGAGTGCTTTAACTAAATATAATTTTGATGTGTTCAGGTCCAACTCTACAACTTCATGGCAAAGGATAATGTCCCTTTCCACAGTGTCATTTTTCCTTCATGTCTCCTGGGAGTCGAAGACAACTATACGGTCGTCAACCATCTTATAGCTACAGGTAAACCTAATTGCACTGATGACTTGCTCCTAATACCTAAGCCGAGCACTGTTTTTAAATGTGTGTACCATTACATGTTTATACAGGCTCCATACTGCTACTTCATTTTTGGTATTGGGCGTTGCGCTATACAGCCAAACCTGTAACCTTTTGTTGGCCTTTTTGGACTGTGAGATGCTGCCATCTTTCATTAATGTAGGGCCCATTCACATTACTGGTTGTGTGTGTGTGTGTGTGTGTGTGTGTGTTATCATGAGTGGCTTAGCGCGCTTGCAATGCATTTTTAAAATGCATTCCAGTGTTTTATTTCCTGTACTTTAGTGTTATGTGCTGCACAAAAATGCTACTTTTTTGATGTTAAGCCTCATACACACGACCGGTTTTCTCAGCAAGGACCAGCAAGAAAATTTCTGGCAGAGCTTTCTTGCCGAGTAAACCGTGCATGTGTACGAGGCTTTCAGGTTTCTCGTCAAGAAAACTGGCCAGAATCTCGACGAGAAAAATGGAGAACCTGCTCTCTATTTTCTCGTCGGGTTTCTCGTCGGCCTGTTTCCCGACGAGAAACCCGAGAGTGTGTACGCTTACCTGTTGCCGTGGAAACCCGCGCATGCTCGAAATGACTGACGCATGCGCGGTAGCTTCCTAGGCATAGGTAGGGTTTAGCAAGATGGCGGCGGCATCGAATGTGACGAGCGCGCGCTCGTCGTAGTCGATGACGTCACCACGTTCGTTCCATTCAAAAGAACGGTGGTTCTTTTGAATCGTACATGTGTACACTCGGCCGGGACAAGATTCTTGTCTTTCCTGACGAGATTCTCGGTCGTGTGTACTAGGCTTTACTCTTTGGTGTGAAGTAAAGCCATAGACCATAAGGTAAATTACCTTGTTCTTGCGTTGGGTCTGTGGGCTCAGTTCACTAAAGACTATCTCATGAGATAATTTAATCAGGTGACACATTTTCTCAAATTATCTCCTGAGATGCTGAAATGTCACTTCACTATCGCCTAATGAGTTATTTACCTCACAAACCAAAAACATGAGGTAAATCGCTCATAAAACAGTGTTAACCTGTTGCAACCCGCGCTATACCTGAATGTCGGCTACAGCGTTGACTTACTTTGCTGGGAGGGCATCTATTGACGTCCTCTAGTGACCGCGCTTCCCGTGCGCCCTGCTCTATGATCGCGGGGTCCCAAGGACTCAGCTGATCACAGATCGGCCCTTTACCACGTGACAGCTGATCACGGATGTCAACACAAGCCGGTTATCGGGTTTGATCTCCTCACGCTGTCAGCGTGAGGAGAGAAGTAAGCTGATAACAAGCTTCTGTTAAAGGGACATCGGCACTGATAATCAGGGCACTAATTATCAGTGTCCTGATTTATCAGTGCTGCCCCAACAATGCCCACCAGTACTGCCACTCAGTGCCCATCAGTGTCATCTATCAGTTCTACCTATCGATGCCCACCAGGGCAGCTTCATCGGTGCCACTTATCGATACCCATCAGTGCAGCCTCATCCGTGCACATCGGTGAAGGAGAGAATTACCTGTTTGCTAAATTTTATAACAAACTAAAAAAGAAACATTTTTTTTTAACATTTTTGCTCTCTTTTCGTTTTATTTAGCAAAAAATAAAAATCCAGTGGTGATCAAATGCCATTAAAAGAAAGCTCTCTTTGTGTGGGGAAAATTATAAAAATTTAGTTTGGTTACAGTATTGCATGACTGCGCAATTGTCATTCAAAGTGTGACAGTGCTGAAAGCTGAAAATTTGGCCTGGGCAGGAAGGGGGTAAAAGTGCCCAGTAGGCAAGTGGTTCGGTGTGTAAATGAGGAAAGTTTAACCACTTAAACACCAAAACTTTTTCTGACATTTGTTGGTTTCAAGTTGAAATAATTTTTTTTGCTAGAAAATTACTTGGAACCCCCAAACAAATATATATATATATATATATATATATATATATATATATATATATATTTTTTTTGTAGAGACCATAGAGAATAAAATGGAGGTTGTTGCAATATTTTATGTCGCACTGTATTTGTGCAGCGGTCTTTCAAATGCAACTTTTTGGGGAAAAATTACTTTTAATTAATTTAAAAAAAAACTAACCAGTAAACTTAGCCCAATTTTATTTTTTTGTATAATGTGAAAGATTTCATGCCGCAAGAATCGTGAGAGTATCGTGATCTTTATTCTAAGCAAAACAATTGTGATTCTTATTTTGGCTAGAATCGTGCAGCTCTAACAGCCATGCAGACCAATTTGATGCAGTGTGCGACGTATGGTCTGAGGACTGACAGGCTGACCCCCCCCCCCCCCCCCACCTCTTCATCCTCTGCAGCAATGCTGGCAGCACTCGTACGTCTATTTCCTAAAGACAACCTCTGGATATGACGCTGAGCACGTGCACACAACTTCTATGGTCGACCATGGCGAGGCCTGTTCTGAGTGGAACCTGTCCTGTTAAACCTCAGAGTTGTTTGCCATGGGGTGCCATGTTGAACTTCCAGTCAGTGAGAGAGTGAGAGCGATAACACCAAATTTAACACACCTGCTCCTCATTCACGCCTGAGACCTTGAAACGCCAACGAGTCACATGACACCGGGGAGGGAAGATGGCTAATTTGGCATAGATATTGTATGTGTGTGATTTTTAAAACTATTGTCATTTAATAAAAAAAGTGAATAAAGTTGGGCGCTAGCACACAGTCTCAGCTTCTCAAAACAAATCCAACTTAAACCACATAAATATAATATGTGCTATACATCAATCCATAAAGATCAATTGATATGCAGATAATCAATATTAAAAGTCCATATGAACTTTTCTGTTAAAAAAACAAAATAGTCCATATGAAAATGTGAATGGTCCTTTTTTAGGAATCTCCAAATCTTCTGATTTATAAAGTGCTTAGAACTCCTTTTAATTGGTGCTCCACCACAATGTGTACAAAATGAACACTTACCAACCATTCATATTATATTCACCTTGGATATTTAAGAGTATCGCCTGTTTTTGTTCCTGAGAAGCTGAGGCTGTGTGCTAGCGCCTGACTTTCTAAGGCCCCTTTCACACGGAGGTCCGTTCAGGTCCGCCTGTCAGTTTTTTAGGCGGACCTGAAACGGATCCTCCATGCACCCCTATGGAGGCACGGATGTCAGCGGAGACATGTCCGCTGACATCCGCTCCGCCAAAGTGTGACGGAGGAAAACCCTATTTTTCCTTCCGTCGGCGGAGCGGATCGGATGACAACAGACTCTACGGTCCGTCGTCATCCGATTCCCCATAGGGGAGAGCGGCGCTCTGACAGGGCGGTCCCTGCACAGTGTGCGGGGACCGCCCAGTCATCCGTCGGCTCAGCGGGGATCAACGGAGCGATCCCCGCTGAGCAAGCGGAGCTTCACGGGGCGGATCTGCACGGATCCGCCCTGTGTGAAAGGGGCCTTAGGGCTCTTTCACACGGAGGTCCGTTCAGGTCCGCCTGTCAGTTTTTTAGGCGGACCTGAAACGGATCCTCCATGTACCCCTATGGAGGCACGGATGTCAGCGGAGACATGTCCGCTGACATCCGCTCCGCCAAAGTGTGACGGAGGAAAACCCTATTTTTCCTTCCGTCGGCGGAGCGGATCGGATGACAACGGACTCTACGGTCCGTCGTCATCCGATTCCCCATAGGGGAGAGCGGCGCTCTGACAGGGCGGTCCCTGCACAGTGTGCGGGGACCGCCCAGTCATCCGTCGGCTCAGCGGGGATCAACGGAGCGATCCCCGCTGAGCAAGCGGAGCTTCACGGGGCGGATCTGCACGGATCCGCCCCGTGTGAAAGAGCCCTTATTCACTTTTTTTATTTTGAGCTGGGTGTCCACTTAAAGGGGCAGCTGTGCATGTTTAAACTATTCAGATTGGCTCCATAGTTTGCACACGTTTACATATTTTTATTCAATATTTAACATTTATAAAGATTTTGTATTTACTTAATTTAATTTGCAAAAAAAGGGGAAAATAAAAGGCGGGACTTTATATGAGGCATGCGGACACAAATAAATAAGTTTGATGGGGGAAAGCTTTTAACTGTTTCAAATCGCAATACAATTTCGTATATAAATTCTATGCATTTTGCTATATGTCAATACTTTTTTATATTTCATCCGAACCAAATATTGCACAATAATAAATTGTTAACCACTTAACGACCGCCCACCGCCGATTTACGTCGGCAGAATGGCACGGACAGGCAGAATCACGTAGATCTACGTGATCGCCTTTGTGCAGTTGGGGGGTCCATCCGGACCCCCCTTCACTGCAGTGAGCGGCCGTTAAGTGTTCGGGAGCGATCAGGCATGAGGGGGCGGCCGCTCGATTCCGCCCCCCCTCGCGATCGCTCCCGGCCAATGAAATTGCTTCCTCCGCCATGTGATGTAAACACAGGCTGGAGGAAGTGATGTCATCTCCCTCGCCGCGGTCTTTTCGTTCCCGGCGCCGAGGAGTGAAGACAAAGGTTAGTGCTCCAACAGTCCACTGACACGTAGGTACACATAGGCACACAAATCACCCCCCAGTCACCCCCAGATCACCCCCCAGGTCACCCCAAAGCCCCCAATCACAGTGTCACTGATTGCAGTGATCATTTATTTTACTGATCACTGCATTTAGTGTCATCTGTGATTGTAAAAAGTTGCAAGGCAGTTAGGATTAGGCCCCTTTAGGTCCAGGGTAGCCCCCTAACCCCCCCCCCTAATAAAGGTTTAACCCCTTGATCACCCCCCAGGTAACCCTTTCACCCCCTAACTTCAGCGTCACTAAGCGATTGTTTTTCCGATCGCTGTATTCGTGTCGCTGGTGTTTTAGATAGGCAGTTATTTTTTTTTTAGGTTCGCCGCAGGTTTTTATTGGTGTCAGGTACCCCCATATTTAACCTAATAAAGGTTTTAACCCCCTGATTGCCCCTAGTTAACCCTTTCACCAGTGATCACCATATAAAGGTTACGGGTGACGCAGGTTGATTAGTTTGCTTTTTAATAGCATCAGGGCACCCGCCGTATATAACCCAATAAAGGTTTAACCCCCCTGATCGCCCGGCGGGTGAGATCAATTAGGTTTTAGCGCCAGAGAGGGTCTGCGTCGCCCCAGGCAGTGTTAGGTTAGTGCCAGTAACGCTAACACCCACGCGCAAAGCATACACCCCCCTTAGTGGTATAGTATCTGATCAGATCTATACTAGCATCCCCAGCAGTTTAGGGTTCCCAAAAACGCAGTGTTAGCGGGATCAGCCCAGATACCTGCTAGTACCTGCGTTTAGCCCCTCCGCCCAGCCCAGCCCACCCAAGTGCAGTATCGATCGATCACTGTCACTTACCAAACACAACACACATAACTGCAGCGTTCGCAGAGACAGGCCTGATCCCTGCGATCGCTAACAGTTTTTTTGTAGCGTTTGATATATTTGCTGACGACAGTCAGGTGCTTTTTTTCCTGTGAATCTTACTAGTGTACCCCTAAATTTAGAGCCCAAAATGGCAAGTCGAAGGTACACTAGTAAAGAGGCCTACGAGATTCTGAGCATGACAGATAGTGAAGATGAGGTCACGTATCTGTCAGATTCAGGCTCAGAATATCTTCCCGTAGAAGACAGTGACGTCAGCGGCCCCACGTCAGATAGCTCTGACGACGAAGTTGAGGTCCCTGCTAAGGTCAGGCGTACCCGATCCCGATCTTCTGAGGTTGTTGAGGAGCAAGAACCGCAGGTCTCTCGTATCATGGAGCAGAGTAGTACTAGCGCCGCTATTCCTTCTGGTGAACTGGCAAGCACCAGCGGCCTAGTACAGCCTGGACGTACATCCAGCACTGCAGTAACACTTGGTGACGTGGCGAGTCCCATAAGTGCAGTTCAAGCTGGCGAGGTGGCAAGCACAAGTAGTGTCCCGCTGCCACCAAGAAGACAAAGGCAGGCCCGTCGTGCCCATACTGCCCTTCCTGCAGAATTCGCCTATCCTGATTGGGTCCCCACCACTTCTGCAGAACCCGTACTTCCCCCATTCACTGCCCAACCCGGTATTCAGGTGGAAACAGCTGATTTTATGCCAATCGATTTTTATTCGCTGTTTTTCACGGAAGATCTCTATAGATCTATTGTGGACCAGAGTAATTTATATGCTGGTCAATTTATCGCCGCTAACCCCCAGTTGCCTAAAATTGCCAGAAATTGGAAACCAATTACGGTTTCCGAATTTAAGACCTTTCTGGGCCTTTCCCTCAACATGGGCACACATAAATTTCCGTCATTGCGTGCTTATTGGTCCACGCACCCAATTGACCACATGCCCGTGTTCTCTGCCTCCATGTCCAGGGCACGATACGAGCAGATCTTGCGGTTCATGCACTTCAACGACAATGAACTTTGTCGTCCACGTGGGGACCCTGAATACGACCGGCTCTATAAAATTCGGCCCCTCATAAACCACTTCAATGAACGTTTTGCAGCCTTGTTTACTCCCGATCAAGTTGTCTGCGTTGATGAGTCCCTGATTAAATTTTCTGGCCGCTTGTCTTTCAAGCAGTACCTTCCCAGCAAGCGTGCCAGATACGGGGTCAAGCTCTACAAGTTCTGTGACAGGGCAACAGGCTATGTAGTGAACTTTACGGTTTATGAGGGAAAAGACAGTCAGATTGAGTCGGTCAACTGCCCGGATTACATAGGGAGCGCTGGCAAGATAGTGTGGAACTTGGTGTCACCCTTATTCGGAAAGGGGTACCACTTGTATGTGGACAATTATTACACGAGCGTGCCACTGTTTAGTCACTTGTTTGATCATAAGATTGGAGCATGTGGCACCGTGCGACCTAATCGCCGGGGCTTTCCCCAGCGGCTTGTAGATGCCCGTCTTAGGCTGGGGGAGAGAGCCTGCTTGAAGTGTAATAACTTGCTCGCTATGAAGTGGAGGGACAATAAGAATGTTTTCCTTCTTACCTCCCTTCATGCAGACACGACAGTCCAAATTCCTACGGCGACTGGTGTTGTGGAGAAACCCCTCTGTGTCCACGAATATAACCAAAATATGGGAGGGGTGGACCTCAACGACCATTTGATGGCGCCGTATCTAATTGACCGTAAGGCGAGACGCTGGTACAAAAAAGTGTCTCTATCATTATTCCAATTGGCTTTGCTGAACGCTCATGTGCTATACAGAGCTTCAGGCGGGACGTTATCTCTTCTAAAATTCCAGAATGAGATAGTCACAGAACTCCTGTATCCAGGCGGTTCTGCACCTCACCATCCCCAACCAAATGCAGTAAGCCGGCTGCATGAGAGGCATTATTCGTATGTCCTCCCGAGTACCCCTACCCAAAGCCACCCCCAAAAAAGATGTCGTGTCTGTAGCAAGCGCGGATTTAGGCGTGACACCCGTAGTTTTTGTCCACTCTGTCCTGACAAGCCTGGTCTTTGCCAAGGTGAATGTTTTGAACGCTACCACTCAAAAGTGAAGTTTTAGCGTAGGGTACAGCATTTCACAGACTAGGACACACTTACACAGGGTCTCCCAAGATGCCATTACATTTTGAGAGACCCGAACCATTACAGTTGTAAAGTTACAAAAAAAAGTGTAAAAAAGAAAAAAAAAACGTAAAAAACAAAACACAAAAAAATATAAAATAAAAAAACCAAAAATAGTTGTCGTTTTATTGTTCTCTCTCTCTCTATTTTCTCTCTATTGTTCTGCTCTTTTTTACTGTATTCTATTCTGCAATGTTTTATCATGCTTGCTTTTCAGGTATGTAATTTTTTGTTTTCAGGTGCGCCATTCAACTGCAGCGCGGAATTATTTATCTTGACAGCAACAGCGTTTGCTCCCACGATACATAAAGCCGTGACTCCAGTGCTGTAGGAGGTGATTTCACCACCACAGTTAAAAAAAAGAGCATATATGCCGAAGCATGGGGGCAGCAGGGGCGGAGGAGCGATTTTGCTCCTAATGCCGCGTACATACGGTCGAAATTCCGACCGTGTGTACGCGGCATAACTTTTTTGCGGGAGGATGCCCCCATGCTTCGGCATATATATATTTTAGGCACAGGTTGCGTTAAAACATTTTTTTCTTTTTTACTAGGTTTTGTTTTGGTATTTGCTTTGCAGGTATGGCATGGTAAGGTCTTACTGTTGTACTGTAATGTTACTTTGTTTTAATGTTAACCACCATTTGCTTAGCAGGTACGCCATTCAGTTGCAGCGCGGATCTATTTATCTTGACAGCAACAGCGTTTGCTCCCACGATACATAAAGCCGTGACTCCAACGCTGTAGGAGGTGATTTCACCACCACAGTTAAAAAAAAGAGCATATATGCCGAAGCATGGGGGCAGCAGGGGCGGAGGAGCGATTTTGCTCCTAATGCCGCGTATATACGGTCGAAATTCCAACGGAGGCTTATCCGTGGAAAAGTCCGACCGTGTGTACGCGGCATAACTTTTTTGCGGGAGGATGCCCCCATGCTTCGGCATATATGCCCATCATTAGAAGTGGGTGGATGAAGGGAGGTATTCTAATGGTGGGCATACCCACCAATCAATCTCTTTTTTTCGTTCAGCCAATAGGCTGTATGAAAAAAAAGATTACAATACATGTCCAACAAGGACCAGCAACGTACTGGTATGTTGCTGGACTTTGAATGTTTATACCAGAATGATGCCTGCGGGTTTAGGTATCATCTTGGTATCATTCTTTTCAGCCAGCAGCCGGCTTTCATGTAAAAGCAATTCTAGCAGATAATTAGCCTCTAGACTGCTTTTACAAGCAGTGGGAGGGGATGTCCCCCCCCCCCCAGATATAAAAAGCGCCATTGGGAAATTGGGAAAGCATTTTATCACACCGATCTTGGTGTGGTCAGATGCTTTGAGGGCAGAGGAAAGATCTAGGGTCTAACCCCCCAATTTTTTTCAAAAAAAGAGTACCTGTCACTACCTATTGCTATCATAGGGGATATTTACATTCCCTGAGATAACGATAAAAATGGTAAAAAAAATAAAATATGGAAGGCACAGTTTAAAAATAAAATAAAAAAGCCAAATAAATAATAAAAAATAAAAAAAGCACCGCTGTCCCCCCCTGCTATTGCGCAAAGGCGAACGCAAGCGTCGGTCTAGCGTCATATGTAAACAGCAATTGCATCATGCATGTGAGGTATCACCGCGAAGGTCAGATCGAGGGCAGTCATTTTAGCAGTAGACCTCCTCTGTAAATCTAACGTGGTAACCTGTAAAGGCTTTTAAATGCTTTTAAAAATGAATGTAGTTTTGTCGCCGCTGCGCGTTTGTGCGCAATTTTAAAGCATGTCGTGTTTGGTATCCATGTACTCGGCCTATGATCATCTTTTTTATTTCATCAAACATTTGGGCAATATAGTGTTTTTTAGTGCATTAAAAATAAAAAAAGTGTGTTTTTTCCCCCAAAAAATGCGTTTGAAAAATCGCTGCGCAAATACTGTGTGGAAAAAAAAAATACAACACCCACTATTTTAATCTGTAGGGCCTTTGCTTTTAAAAAAATATATAATGTTTGGGGGTTCAACATAATTTTCTTGCAAAAAAAAATTTTCTTTCATGTAAACAAAAAGTGTCAGAAAGGGCTTTGTCTTCAAGTGGTTAGAAGAGTGGATGATGTGTGACATAAGCTTCCTAATGTTGTGCATAAAATGCCAGGACAGTTCAAAACCCCCCCAAATGACCCCATTTTGTAAAGTAGACACCTCAAGCTATTTGCTGAGAGGCATGTTGAGCCCATTGAATATTTTTTTTTTTTGTCCCAAGTGATTGAATAATGACCAAAAAAAAAAAAATGTACAAAAAGTTGTCACTAAATTATATATTGCTCAAACATGCCATGGTTATATGTGGAATTACACCCCAAAATACATTCTGTTGCTTCTCCTGAGTACGGGGATACCACATGTGTGGGACTTTTTGGGAGCCTAGTCGCGTACGGGACCCCAAAAACCAAGCACCGCCTTCAGGATTTCTATGGGTGTAAATTTTTGATTTCACTCCTCACTGCCTATCACAGTTTCGGAGGCCATGGAATGCCCAGATGGCACAAAACCCCCCCAAATGACCCCATTTTGGAAAGTAGACACCCCAAGCTATTTGCTGAGAGGTATGTTGAGTATTTTGCAGATCTCGCTTTTTGTCACAAAGTTTTGAAAATGTAAAAAAAGAAAAAAAAATGTCTTTCTTAATTTTCAAAAACAAATGAGAGCTGTAAAATACTCACCATGCCTCTCAGCAAATAGCTTGGGGTGTCTACTTTCCAAAATGGGGTCATTTGGGGGGGTTTTGTGCCATCTTGGCATTTTATGGCCTTCAAAACTGTGATAGGTAGTGAGGAGCGAAATCAAAAATTTATGCCCTTAGAAACCTTGAAGGCGGTGCTTGGTTTTTGGGGTCCCGTACGCGGCTAGGCTCCCAAAAAGTCCCACACAAGTGGTATCCCCGTACTCAGGAGAAGCAGCAGAATGTATTTTGGGGTGTAATTTCACATATGCCCATGGCATGTGTGAGCAATATATCATTTAGTGACAACTTTGTGCAAAAAAAAAACAGTTTGTCATATTCCCGCAACCTGTGGCAAAATATAAAATATTCCATGGACTCAACATGCCTCTCAGCAAATAGCTTGGGGTGTCTACTTTCCAAAATGGGGTAATTTGGGGGGGTTTTGTGCTATTTTGGCATTTTATGGCCTTCAAAACTGTGATAGGTAGTGAGGAGTGAAATCAAAAATTTACGCCCTTAGAAATCCTGAAGGCGGTGCTTGGTTTCCGGGGTCCCGTACGTGGCTAGGCTCCCAAAAAGTCCCACACATGTGGTATCCCCGTACTCAGGAGAAGCAGCAGAATGTATTTTGGGGTGTAATTTCACATATGCCCATGGCATGTGTGAGCAATATATCATTTAGTGACAACTTTGTGCAAAAAAAAAACAGTTTGTCATATTCCCGCAACCTGTGGCAAAATATAAAATATTCCATGGACTCAACATGCCTTTCAGCAAATAGCTTGGGGTGTCTACTTTCCAAAATGGGGTAATTTGGGGGGGTTTTGTGCTATTTTGGCATTTTATGGCCTTCAAAACTGTGATAGGTAGTGAGGAGTGAAATCAAAAATTTACGCCCTTAGAAATCCTGAAGGCGGTGCTTGGTTTCCGGGGTCCCGTACGTGGCTAGGCTCCCAAAAAGTCCCACACATGTGGTATCCCCGTACTCAGGAGAAGCAGCAGAATGTATTTTGGGGTGTAATTTCACATATGCCCATGGCATGTGTGAGCAATATATCATTTAGTGACAACTTTGTGCAAAAAAAAAACAGTTTGTCATATTCCCGCAACCTGTGGCAAAATATAAAATATTCCATGGACTCAACATGCCTCTCAGCAAATAGCTTGGGGTGTCTACTTTCCAAAATGGGGTAATTTGGGGGGGTTTTGTGCTATTTTGGCATTTTATGGCCTTCAAAACTGTGATAGGTAGTGAGGAGTGAAATCAAAAATTTACGCCCTTAGAAATCCTGAAGGCGGTGCTTGGTTTCCGGGGTCCCGTACGTGGCTAGGCTCCCAAAAAGTCCCACACATGTGGTATCCCCGTACTCAGGAGAAGCAGCAGAATGTATTTTGGGGTGTAATTTCACATATGCCCATGGCATGTGTGAGCAATATATCATTTAGTGACAACTTTGTGCAAAAAAAAAACAGTTTGTCATATTCCCGCAACCTGTGGCAAAATATAAAATATTCCATGGACTCAACATGCCTCTCAGCAAATAGCTTGGGGTGTCTACTTTCCAAAATGGGGTAATTTGGGGGGGTTTTGTGCTATTTTGGCATTTTATGGCCTTCAAAACTGTGATAGGTAGTGAGGAGTGAAATCAAAAATTTACGCCCTTAGAAATCCTGAAGGCGGTGCTTGGTTTCCGGGGTCCCGTACGTGGCTAGGCTCCCAAAAAGTCCCACACATGTGGTATCCCCGTACTCAGGAGAAGCAGCAGAATGTATTTTGGGGTGTAATTTCACATATGCCCATGGCATGTGTGAGCAATATATCATTTAGTGACAACTTTTTGTAATTTCTTTTTTTTTTTTTTTTTTTTTTTTGTCATTATTCAATCACTTGGGACGAGAAAAAAAAATATTCAATGGGCTCAACATGCCTCTCAGCAATTTCCTTGGGGTGTCTACTTTCCAAAATGGGGTCATTTGGGGGGGTTTTGTACTGCCCTGCCATTTTAGCACCTCAAGAAATGAGATAGGCAGTCATAAATTTAAAGCTGTGTAAATTTCAGAAAATGTACCCTAGTTTGTAAACGCTATAACTTTTGCGCAAACCAATAAATATACGCTTATTGACATTTTTTTTACTAAAGACATGTGGCTGAATACATTTTGGCCTAAATGTATGACTAAAATTGAGTTTATTCGATTTTTCTTATAACAAAAAGTAGAAAATATCATTTTTTTTCAAAATTTTCGGTCTTTTTCTGTTTATATCGCAAAAAATAAAAATCGCAGAGGCAATCAAATACCATTAAAAGAAAGCTCTATTTGTGGGAAGAAAAGGACGCAAATTTCATTTGGGTACAACATTGCATGTCCGCACAATTTACAGTTAAAGCAGCGCAGTGCCGAATCCCAAAAACAGGCTTGGTCCTAATGGCCCGAAATGGTCCGGGGCTTAAGTGGTTAATTTTCCAACAAGGACATTTCATATATTTACAGGTACACTAAGTAGACAATACATATCTTACATATATTGCAGTCAATAACTATGCAACTTGGTAATCCACTAAAATATTTTGAATGAGAATAAGTAGGGGGGGATTTTTTATATTGAAAGGAACGTCAATAACAAATTGAGTATATACACTTATCGGTAGATATTAGCTCTATGCATTTCGGGCCACTCATCAGGAGCAAAACCAAAGTGATCATCTAGGGATGAAAAAGACAGATAAGTTTCAATAAACTAAGGGAATGCTAGAGAACAAGTGGGCAAACTTAGAATAGGAGAAACTCCCCCACCCATACGTTTAACCCACAAAACTTACAGATGCGTCTGCATGGGGGTGGTGTGTCCATGAGAGTCACAGACCAGCCAAAGAGCGTCACCACCGGGAGCTGGGGAGGCACGGCAGGGCAGAAACGACCCACACAGAGACAACGCCCCATGAGGGTGAAAATGTGTGGCCCAAGATTGCTGTGAACTGTGTGGGTTGACCCCAAATATGGGGACCTCTGTGAATAAAAAAATACATTTATTTAATTTGGTTGTTTTTGATACACCACCACCACCACCACCGCTTCCCTTTTGACTGGCGTTCCAATCACCTTTTATTTCTTTTGTATTAATACATATACTGTAGGGAGCACATTGACTTGTGAGTTGGCATATTTCTACAGTTGAAACCATTTTACATTTTTATTAGCAATGAAATAGACAGGGGCTCTAATCCTTCTCCACTGTATTCATCCCAGGTGTTGGACAATGAAGCCCTGTGTTGCTGGTGTGGATGAAACCTAAATGTAAATATTCTATTGATATAACTATAATATACTGTAGGTTAGCTTCTGATTCCTTATCCTTTTAATTAAATGGCAGCATGTTGTGTCACTGTCTTTTCATTGTACAGTGGAAAATGTAACGTGTTGGGTACAAAAATAACATTATCTCAGAATCTGTGTATAGGAGCTGTCATTTCCTTGCACAATTTCACAGCTTTGCTACTACTCTGAGGTCTGTGAGGGGTGTTTTGCATTCAGACAAATTCTTTTAATGGTGGATTGGTTTTATATAAGAATTTCTGTTGCAGGTTTAGGTTTGTGAGCTGAAACTTGCAGCTTTCAGTTTTTTCAAATAAAATGTTGGTCCAAGTTATTTGCACATCAAGGGCTGTATACATTTTCTTTTTTCCATGTATTTTAAGTTTCAGAAAGTACATCCTGTTCCTAAACTCTGACTTTTCATTTCAGAATATCTAAACTATGAGGATGGTAAATTTTCCAAGAGTCGAGGAGTGGGTGTGTTTGGTGACATGGCTCAGGACACTGGTATCCCAGCTGACATCTGGAGATTTTATTTGTTGTATGTGAGGCCTGAGGGACAAGACAGTGCGTTCAGCTGGGGCGATCTGATGCTGAAGAATAACTCAGAGTTACTGAACAACTTGGGCAATTTTGTTAACAGGTACACAACCAGATAAATACCAAGGAAACATTTGCATATCATTTTATGTGTTGGATAGGTAACCTTGTCTAAATGCAGTTTGTCGAGGTGGTTTCCTTTTTGATTCATTGAAGCGGCTGTGCATATGCTGATGTATATGATGTAAAAGGCAATATAAAATATATGCATTACGCCAAAAGAAGGTCATAACATACTGGATGCTAAGATATTCTCTTGGTGGTTAAAAAATACCTGATGTGTGTAAAGATCAGTCAGCATTTTCAGTATGTGAGTATATTAGGCTTAGTGAAACTAACCGGACAGTGGAATGTGGTACGTCTTACTGAAATGGAATGCAAGAATTCTGATCGGCATGAATAAATTAACCCAGTTTGGTTATATTGATGGAAGATCTCTCTTCTCCACAGCACACCGAGTGTAATTTACTAAGTCTGAAGCAGACAAAATCTAAAGCGGCTGTACATGGCAACTAATCAGCTTCTAGCTTTCATTTTCAAGTGATTGTAAAGGCACAATGTTTTTTACCTTCATGCATTCTATGCATGAAGGTAAAAAACCTTGCGTGTGCAGAAGCCCCCCTAATACTTATCTGAGCTGCCCCCTCTTGATCCAGCCATGTCCATGAGAGCCTTGCCTCTCCGTGGACTCACACTCCTGATTGACAGCAGCAGGAGCCAATGGCTCCCACTGCTGCCAAAAGCCAATCATAGCCAGTGACCCAATCAGAAAATGAAGGGGTCAGGGCCAAGCCGCAGCTCCATGTGTGAATGGACACACAGACCCACGGCTCAGGAGCGCACCTGCTTGGGTGCCCCCACAGCAAGCAGCTTGCCGTCTGGGGCACCTGGCAAAAAGGGAGGAGCCAGGAGCTCCAGCGTGGGACCCGAGAAGAGGAGGATCAAGGCTACTCTGTGCAAAACCATTACGCAGGGCAGGTAAGTATAACATGTTTGTTTATTTTTATTTATTTAAATAACAATGTTTTAATATAGCTTTAACTGAACCTAGAAGCGGATTGATTACTATGCTCAGCTGCTCTAGATTCTGTCTGCTCCAGTTTTAGTAAAATCTCCCCCTGGTATCATAGGGTCAAAATGCTGCATGCTTGGCAGCTGGAATTACTTCATTGATGTGACATTTTATGTTGTGAAGTAGAGGGACCTAGCATGAAGATCACCAAGAATGTGATACCTTTTACATAGGGACATTTCATCTTTATTGATCCTTGTGAACTGTGTAAGCTGTACCCATGACCCTTGTCTGAATAAAGATTATGGTCTTTCCACTTGTTTTCATGTACAGAGTGCCCTGACGCATCCCTTATCTTTATGATGTGAACAAAATTACATTATAATGTGTAGACAACACAAATCTGTTGTGATCAGGTTTCTAAAGATTACATAATGCACATTTTAATCTTTCAGCTGTCATGCTGCAATTTCTGCAGCTTAAAGGGGTTAAACTCCCCCATTTATTATCAGCAGATCCTGCTGCAGAAGGCCAGAGATGCAGTAGAAGAAAACCTCACTCAGGACAATGACATGCTGAGTTCCAGGTTTACTATAGTTGACATCATGGCTGACTGAGTTTCTTTTAATATTTAGCACTAAAACATTTTTCTTTGCTGATGACAACTACTGACCAAACATGTAATAACTAAATTCTAAAATGCATGTATACTGATTACAGGGGAGATATTTTGGTATTAAAAGGGGTGGGTTTGTTTGAACATTTGGAAATTCTTACAAGATGAAAACTGCCTAATACTTAAATTGGAAGTCCAACGATCACTATTAAAAATACATTCCCTGCCCTCCATCTAACCTGTATTAAAAAATAACTAAAATCTGTGTACTTGACTATTTAGTCCGGTCACATGATCCTGAAGCTTCGGCTCCCCTGTGTCGATAACAGCTGTGAATTCTGGGAGCTGTGACATCACCCATAGGCTCCCAAGGCTCAGCCATTGTCAGCACTCCCTCTTCTCCCCTGCATCGGCTGCTCATTGTATACAGTAGGGAAGGGAAGCCAGCGCTGCAGGATCATGTGACCAGACTGGAGCCAATACAAAATAGGTAAGTATACTGATCTCTTTTTATACGGGGGGGGGGGGGGGCATTTTTCAGAATAGTTATAGTTGGACTTTTCTTCCACTAAATAGAAAACCTATCCAACCACAAATCGGTAGGAACAAATAAAGCATTTATTATGGAAAAAAAAAGGACTTCCGGCCGGATGTGAGTGAGGCAGCATGAGTTCTTCTGCAGCTCCGTTACTCCTGTCTACTATCCGGGTCTGTGGAGTGCCTGAACCGGCCACTGTGATACAGCTGCACGGGGGAAGGTGCCCTGACGCTGCGGATGTCTCCCTCGGCTTCAAAGAGGCTTAATAAGGCAAGTAAAAGCCGTCCTCAGCAGCGCTCCGGGAAGCACACTGCTAGCCCCGCCCCCGCCATCTTGTCTCCCTCACTAACGGAGCAGCGTGCTAAGCCAGCCAGAAAGAGGATGGATCAGGCTGGAGAGGCAGGGGTGAGGGATCCGGTGTTCGATCAGGCCCCAGTTGTGGACACAGAGGCTATCACTGGGCCGATTCTGGCCGCGATTAGTGCCAGCAAAGCAGAACTTATGGGGCGTATTGACCATCTCTCCTCAGAATGCAATTTGATCAGGCATGACTTGGACAAAATCCGGGGCCGTCTGACCACAGTGGAAACGCGGGTGTCTGATGTGGAGGACACCTCCCGAGACCATGGTGCACAGCTTGCTGAGCTCCGGGACCAGGTCAGGGCGTTACAACACAGAGCCATAGACGCAGAGGACCGCCAGAGGAGAAACAACGTTCGGGTAGTGGGGCTCCCAGAGGGGGCTGAGGGGGACAAACCAGAGAAGTTTGCGGAGCTCCTCTTCAAGCAGCTGCTGTCCCTGGAAGATCTCCCCCCTACCTACGTGGTTGAGCGCGCTCACAGGGTCCCCACTGGCAACAGGCCCCAGGGAGCTTATCCCAGACCTTTCCTGGTTCGATTCCTGAACTATCGGGATAGGGACATGATACTCACACAAGCCAGACAAGCTCAGGAGCTGCGCTTTGAAAACACGCGGGTAATGCTATTTCCAGACTTCTCGGCGGCTACGCAACAGAAGAGGAGATCATTTAATGAGGTCCGTAAAAAGCTGCGGGAGAAGGAGGTCAAGTACAGTATGTTGTACCCCAGCAAGCTCCGGGTTCAGTACAAAGGATCGGTGAAATTTTTTGAGCATCCGGAGGAAGCTTGTGAGTGGATGGACAAGGAATTCTGAGATCTATGGGTCTGCCTGCTGTGTCACATCTGGACTGGTATGTTTGGTTGGGCACCCCCCCTAGTTAACCTACACTATGCTGCTTCGGATGGTTTCCTGAGGGTGGGGGGGGGGGGTCGGGGCTGTGGCGGGAACCATGGCAGCCCGCTTAGGCGCAGGTATCCTCCTCATGATTTCAGCATGGGCTCTAAATGGCGTCCTTGTGTTTCAATCTTGACAAACTGACCTATGATTGCCCGAGGGGACTTAAGGGTCGTTTTTGGATTATGGTTCTTTCTCAGGCTGCTTCATCCAATATGGCGAAAAGGGGTCTTTTCACCTTTACGGGTGGCCACTGTAGATGTTTTATTTTTTCGCCCTTGCATTTCTACCCTTTTTACTGTTCTTCATTGCATATGTTGGGACTGCACCGGGGGCCGTTTTTCGTGCAGCTATTGCCCATTAGGATTGCCATTCCAAAATATTCTGAAAGGAGTAAGTGGAAGTTGGTGAGGATTTTCAACGGAACTGCCGAACTTTCAGTCGCAGCGGCGGGAAGTCACCGCAAGTTTTTTGTGTTTTTGTTCAGGGTATATGCTACTTACCGGACTGGGGATGTTAGTTTCTGGTATAAAAGCAGGGGTGGGTTTGGTTAGAGTCACAGCTCGATATATGGGGTCACATTTTGTTTGTGTAATGGTTGCTCTGGAGGTTTGTGCTGAATCGGGGGATCTTTCCCCTGAGTGGAGACTATCATGTATTAGGTATTGTACATACTTCTGTCATGGCGAATGAGATTAAAATAATCTCTTGGAATGTTCGGGGCCTGAACCACAAGTTTAAGAGGGCCTCGGTATTCCAATATCTAAAATTGTTTCGACCACATGTCATCTTCTTACAGGAGACGCATTTGGATGGCGGTAGAGTGCTTTCCCTTCACAAACCTTGGATTCAAAGGGCACTGCACTCGACCTACTCCACCTTTGCTAGGGGAGTCTCTATCCTAATTAGTAAAACTGTGTCTTGCACGATTCACCAGGTGTTTTCTGATCCGGGTGGTAGATATGTGGCAGTGGTTATGGATATGTGTCATAAAGCCATGGTAGTGGTGAACATTTATGTACCTCCACTGTTTAAGAATCAAATTTTATATGACTTGTTGTCTAAACTCGCACCATATGCTCACCTTCCTGTTATAATGTTGGGAGACTTTAATGCTGTCCTTGAGGCGGCGTTGGACTCTTCCAATCCGGGTAGGATGGATTCTGCAGATCTGAATGATTGGAGAGATGTAGTGGATCTTACTGAGTTATGGCGTTGGAAACATCCAATGGACAGATGTTTTTCCCATGTGTCAGCGGCTCATAGGTCGGCGGCCAGAATTGATCTGGCCTTTGGAAACAACTTATTATTGTCATATGTTAAAGAGGTTGCTTATCTGGCTGGGGGTCTGACCGATCACAATCCCCTTGCTGTTACCCTGGCTTTTGGGTCAGGGGCGAGGGGGGGTGGCTGGAGGCTCTCACCTGGATGGTTGCAAAATGAACAGGTTTCGGCCCAGCTGGATGAGACCATGCGGTCGTACTGGTCTCTTAATGCCGGTTCGGCGGACCCTCACATTGTATGGGACGCATATAAGGCAGTGGCAAGGGGGGAGTACATCTCTGCTGTTAAAAAGGTACGGGTGCAGGATAATGAGGAGAATGAGCTCTTGCAGCAACGGGAGAGGGAGAGTGCGAGGGCTCATGCGGACCTTCCTACGGAGGCTTCGTATGAGAACTTGTTGGAAGCGCAGCGAGCTTTGTCCACACATTTCACGGGGCAAGCGCGGGTGGAGATGGCAAAAAGGGCGCAGACTGTATTTGCAGAGGGCGACAAGAATGGGAAACTCTTGGCCATGCTGGTCGCTGACTATCACCCGCTGACTAACATCCCAGTTATTAGAGACAGAGGGGGGTTTCTAGTTGGGGAACCGGAGGGTATTTTGCAGGAGTTTGTCCGTTTTTTTTCCGCTCTTTACTCCCCTATACCGTCCTATGACCTCTCGGCATTGGATTCTCTGTTAAGCAGCCTGTCCATACCGGGTTTGTCGGCGGATGACATGAATTTTCTGGATGCCGAGATCACGGTAAAAGAAATTCAGAGGGCAATATTCACTTTCCCCCCGAAAAAAGCCCCTGGACCGGATGGTATTCCGGCCGACTTCTACAAGACTCATGTTGAAATAGTAGCCCCTAGGCTTAACTGCCTCCTGGCATACTGCCATGAACATGACACATTGCCCGACTCTATGCTAGAAGCTTATATGGTCCTCCTGTTAAAACCAGGGAAGGACCCGACAGACTGTGCCTCCTATCGACCAATATCCCTGTTGAACATGGATCTTAAGATCTTAACGAAAATATTAGCACTTAGACTAGCCAAGGTACTCCCCTCTATAGTAAATATAGACCAAACAGGGTTTATGCCGGGTAAGTCAACTGACACTAATCTGAGGAGACTGTTTACCCACTTGCAGATTAGCCCCAGGGATAGTGGTTCAAGGGTCGTGGTCTCCATCGACTTCGAGAAGGCCTTCGATTCAGTGGATTGGCAGTACATGTTTAGGGTCCTGGAGGTCATGGGATTTGGGCCACGGTTTAGGAAATGGGTGTCCATGTTGTACAGGAGTCCGAGGGTGGCGATCAGACTGGGAACTTCCACCTCTGATTTTTTTGCGGTGGGGAGGGGGACTCGGCAGGGGTGCCCGCTTTCCCCTTTCTTGTTCTCCATAGCCCTGGAACCATTGGCAGTGGCACTAAGATCCTCCAAAGACATTAGATCCATCCGGGTGGGTACAATAGACGAGACCCTGGCGTTGTACGCAGATGATCTACTGTTGTTCCTGGAAGACCCGGCATCCTCTCTGCGTGCGGCCCTGGGAATCATTGATCATTTTGCCACCTTCTCGGGCCTCAGGGTAAACTGGGGTAAATCCTCCATTCTTCCGATAGATGCTGGGGCCAGGGGTATGGCTGACACAACCTTACCACTACAGTGGGTCACGTCACTAAAATATCTGGGAGTGCAAATCACTGCGGATGTGCGGGACTACCTGACCCTAAACTTAACACCATTAATAGCACTCCTAAAACAAAAGGTGCAGATGTGGGTAAAGCTTCCATTGTCCTTGATAGGTAGGATTAGCTTGCTGAAAATGAAGTTCCTCCCTGTCATATTATACTTTCTGAGGCATGCGCCTATCTGGGTTCCGAAGTCGTACTTTCGGAAAATCGATAGTATCATTTCCTCCTTTATCTGGGCTCCCGGGTCCCCGAGGATAGGGTTAAAAATACTACAAGAACCTGGGGATCGGGGGGGACTGGCGCTGCCAGACTGGCAGAAATATTACCTAGCGGGACAGATGGTCTTTGCTCATAGATGGCTAACGGCTGAGGATGGGGATGCTGCTACGGTATTGGAGGCGGCTCACTTAGGAGCATATGATAGTCTTCGTTTTGCGCTATTTAGAGGCACCAGGTCAGAACTGCCCCTAACGATAACTATGAAAGCCACCATCAAGGCGTGGGAGATGGCGGTGAAATTAGCGTGTCCTAGTTATGGGGGATTGTCACCCTCGACTCCCTTATGGATGAATCCGACCCTATCAGAATTTTTTCACTTACCAGACCCTATGATTTGGGCGGTTAAAGGGATAAAAACATTGGGGGACCTGACCTCATATGGAGAATTACTAACCTTTTCCCAATTACAGGTGAGACATGATCTACCCAACTCATACCTGTTCAGGTTCCTGCAGGTTCGCCATGCCTTCCTGGTACATTTCCGAGAGAGGAGGGTGGAATCACTACCCTCGTCGCTTGAAACCTTGCTGGCGGATGGAGAGCTAACTAAGATGCTCTCGGTGTCATACAAGGAATTCTTTAAGGCAACCCCCCCGGCTCTCACTAGGTGTAGAGAGAGGTGGGTGGCGGAGGTTCCGGAGGTACAGGGGGAGGACTGGGATGAGTTATGGATACGACCGTTTCAGCACCTGGTATCCGCCAGGGACAGGCTGATCCAATTTAAATTTCTACATAGAAGCTATTATACCCCGGCCAGATTGGGTAAAATATTTCCGGAGACCACGTCGGAGTGTTGGAGGTGTTCTCACTCACCTGCGGACTCAGATCACATTTTTTGGCAGTGCCCCCTGATACAAAGATTTTGGACCGATGTCACCTCTTGTCTTGCTGAGTTGTTATCGGTACCAATACCCATGACTGTGAGGGTTTGTATGCTGGGCCTGGTTGACGAGGTTGTACCAACCAGGGCAATGAGAACTATGCTGTCTGTAGTACTCTTCTACGGCAAAAAAGCTATCTTGTTGCATTGGAAAAAACCTGGTGCGCCAAGTGTTCCCTTCTGGAAAGGCCTGGTTAACTCCATGCTGCCTTACTACAGGGCCACATATGAAGCGAGAGGATGTAAGAAAAAGTTTGATAAAGTGTGGCACTCGTGGTTAGAATCCAGATCCACAGTGGGTTGATGGAGGTAGTTTTATGAGGGCTGGCGGTGGGATTGGTGAATCAGGAGTGGGTATGTCTAATGTAACAAACGGTCTGTAAGCCTTTACACTATTTTTCATTATATATGCTATTATTTCCCTGCAAATCTTTGTGTCCATCTTTTATTTTTCCTGTCCCCGTTCTCCTCCTCCCCAAGGGGAGGAGGGGAAGGGGTCTCAAAGCCAAGCTATCCTGACTAGGAGCTGCACAAATGACTTCCTATGGGCTAGGATATGGTTGAAAGATCCTTTCAGGTTTTGAGCTGTGACTCTGGGGAGGGAGGGGAGAGGGGGGGGGGAAGGTGTTAGTTAGTCGGTCTATGTTAGACAGATTGGCCATGTTGGTCGTGAATGGATAGTGTCTAGGACACGTCCAAAGGTTGTATGTTTGATGTGCATTCAAAAACAATAAAAATAATTTTCAAAAAAAAAAATTATGGAAAAAAAAAAGGGGTGAATCCTTTTTGAAGCTGTTAATATTCTAAAGCATGTCAGAGGACATCTCCTGGATAAGTCTGATTTTATATACAGGCACTGGAGAGATGGATTTATCAGTGCTTGAAATAAGCAATTTAGAGCTTTGTATTGTGAAGTCCCGGTCATACAGAAGAGCCAGAAGTACATCCTTCCCTCCCCTGTGTCTCGCAAATATGTTGAGGCACTACTCCTAAAGTTCTATTTCCCAATGTGCAAATTACAGCAGCAGTCAGCTGTTATGAACTGCATCCATATTGCATGTAAGAGAAATGTCTTGGACGCTTGTGGTTATATTAACATTCATGAATGTGTCTTTCAGGGCAGGCATGTTTGTTCAGAAGTTCTTCAATGGCCAAGTTCCAGAGATTGAATTGCTTCCAGAGGACAAGAGGCTCTTGGCTCAGGTCACAGCGGAGCTACAACAGTACAACCAGCTGCTGGAGAAAGTTCGGTAAGAGTCCTTTATCTCTGCTGACCAGACAGACTGCAGACCCTACATTTTATGTTGGGTAAAAAAAAAATGGCAGTTAATGTACATGGAAATTTTTTTTGCTAACTTCTGCAGGATCCGTGATGCCCTGAGGTGTATTTTGAACATTTCTCGTCATGGAAATCAGTATATACAAGTCAATGAGCCATGGAAATGCATCAAAGGGACACCGCAAGAACAGTAAGTGTTGCATTATATGTGTAATTTAGGATAAAAGAGCAGTTTTATTAACGCTCTCTAATATTCACTGTTGATGGGGGGGGGGGGGGGGAAACAAGAATGCATGCATCCAGATCCTCAAAATATTCTCTGTGACCACCAAAAACCTTTTTTGTGTAGAATGATGCAGATTGGCTCTGCCATATGCCAGCTAGTTACATAGTTACATAGTTAGTCAGGTTGAAAAAAGACAAAGTCCAACCATAAAAAAATAAAAAATATCGTACAATCCCATATACCCAATTCTATACCCACAGTTCTTCCAGAGGAAGGCAAAAAACCCCAGCAGAGCATGATCCAATTTGCTACAGCAGGGTAAAAATTCCTTCCTGTAGCCCCGAGAGGCAATCGGATTTACCCTGGATCAACTTTACCTTTAAATGTTAGTACTCAGTTATATTATGTACATTTAGGAAAGTATCCAGGCCTTTCTTAAAGCAATCTACTGAGCTGGCCAGAACCACCTCTGGAGGGAGTCTGTTCCACATTTTCACAGCTCTTACTGTGAAGAAACCTTTCCGTATTTGGAGATGAAATCTTTTTTCCTCTAGACATAAAGAGTGCCTGCCCCCTTGTCTTTTGTGTTGACCGTAAAGTCAATAACTCAACACCAAGTTCACTATATGGACCCCTTATATATTTGTACATGTTAATCATAACCCCCCTTATTCTCTTCTCAAGAGTGAATAAATTCAGTTCCTCTAATCTTTCCTCATAGCTGAGCTCCTCCATGCCTCTTATCAGTTTGGTTGCCCTGCTCTGCACTTTCTCCAGTTCCCCGATATCCTTTTTGAGAACTGGGGCCCAAAACTGAACTGCATATTCCAGATGAGGTCTTACTTAATGATTTGTACAGGGGCAAAATGATATCTCTCTCTCTCTCTCTGGAGTCCATACCTCTCTTAATACAAGAAAGGACTTTGGAAACCGCAGCTTGGCATTGCATGCCATTATTGAGCTTATGATCTACCAAAACTCCCAGATCCTTCTCCACTACAGATCCCCCCCAGTTGTACTCCCCCTAGTATGTATGATGCATTCATATTCTTAGCCCCCAAGTGCATAACTTTACATTTATCAACATTAAATCTCATCTGCCACATACAGGGGGTCCCCGAGTTACGAACACAATAGGGACTGTAGGTTTGTTCGTAAGTCGAAGTTGTTCGTAAGCCGCAACACTGCATTTGTAAGTGTAACTTCCGGTCAGAACACTGCATTCATAAGTGTTCGTAAGTGTAACTGCCGCCCGTGCATGGATGTGGGATGTTCCGGGCGCTTGTTATGTTATCTGGGGCGTAGTACGGCCAAGTATACCACGTCCACCGCCACCCCTCTGTCCAAGGTCTTGCTTACCTCTTCATAAAAAGAAATCGGTTTGTCTGACAACTTCTGTCTTTCATGAATCCATGCTGTCTGTTGCTTAAATAGTTTTTTTTCCAGCAAGAACTCATCTATGTGGTCTTTTATTAATCCCTCCAGTATCTTCCCAACTATAGAAGTTTAACAGGTCTATAGTTACTTGGTAAAGACTTTGTTCCCTTTTTAAATATAGGCACCACATTGGCCCCGCGCCAATCCAGTGGTACTATTCCTGTCATTAATGAGTCCCTAAAAATTAGATACAATGGCTTTGAAATTACAGAGCTCAATTCTTTTAGGATCCGTGGGTGTATGCCATCTGGTCCAGGTGTTTTATCCACCTTTATTCTGTCTAAATATTTCTGTACCATATCACTTTTGAGCCATTGTGGATTTGGGGCTGTCACTACCACTCCCATTATGGACATGAGCTCCCCCATGCTCATTTGTATACACAGAGCTGAAGAAAGTATTTAATTAATTGGCCTTCTCTTTGTCCCCAGTCACCCACTCTAGATTATTTTGTAAAGGGCATACATGCTCAGACTTGACCTTTTTTACTATTAATATATTTGAAGAATTTTTTGGGGTTTGTTCTATTATCTTTTGCAATCTGTCCGTTTTGAATTTTTGCATCCTTGATTTCCTTTTTACATATCCTGTTACAAAGAATATAACATTTAAATGACACTAGTGTTCCTTCATTTTTATATTTTTTAAAAGCTCTTTTCTTATTGTTTTATAGCTTTTTTAACTTTAACCGTGAGCCACATAGGTTTTATTTTTAGCCTTTTAAACTTATTGCACATGGGAATATACTTTGCAGTGAGGTCCCAAACAGTCTTTTTGAAGAATTCCCATTTCTGTTCTGTGCCCATTGATGCCAATATTCCCTCCCAGTCTAAGTCCTGGAGAGCAGCCCTCATCCTTGAAAAATTTGCTTTATCTCGCCTGTCCTGGTTCTGATTGCCTCAATGACAACGATGGCAATCTCCTTCTAAAATGTGGTAACATTTTATGAGAGTTGGGTATAAAACAAACAGAAGATTCCACCCTAGGCGTTCAATCCCAATCCAAACAAGGTAGTATACAGCTAGCTTGCAACTAAAGTCACAGGGGAGTTGGTTGAAAAGTTATAATCTGAGTCAAGCGATTTACCATGCAATAATGTAAACGATTGTTACAGAAAACATTTAAAAGAAACCAAATATTATTGGAGATAAAACAAAAAAACTCAAAACAAAATTGACCTGATAAGTAACTATAATCAGTGTCCCAGAGTTCAGTCCCTTAAACCACACTTCATAACCGATACTATATGGGTTCAGGTTGCCTACTCGATTCTGGCTGGGAGGGGGGCCGGTGTATGCAAAATAAAGAGGGGAGAGAAGTGCCAAGAGCCCAATATAGTGTAGTATGCCGGTTTATTAAGTGGAAATGTTAATGCACTCACATGGTGAAAGAATGGTACAGGCATGTCAAGATGGTGTGCAGTCCTTCATCCCAGGCAGATGGATTGCATGAGCCGCTGACAGGTGAAATTGACATACACATGGAGAGGCGAAGCCGGAGCTCTTGCAGAAGCACAGGGAGCGATGCTGGGAGTGGAGCTGTGGAGGCAGAAGCTGAAGCTCCAGCCGCTGTGTATTCCAGGTAAACCGGGAACGGCTACCATGTGGGGAGGACATGACTACCTGGAGCAAACAACAAGGGTGAATGATGCAAAGTCACCACGGGACGTGTTTCGGAATGACCAATCGCTTCCTTCATCAGCCTCAGGCTTTTTCTGCTTCTCACCCCTCTTTTCATTATCAGGGCTGCTTTTTACACAGGGCGGATTATTTTCCTGATCAGCAGGGGATTCGCTTACAGATGCCCTGCTGATTGGAACAGAGCGGGCAGATGGCACATCCATGTTCCCTCAGTTTCTGCAGAGCAGACAAGGACAGAGTCCACTCTGCTCTATGGACTGCCAGAAGTAAATTGAATCTGCTGTCCGTTTTACACCCGGCTACTTCTGATCCGCTCCGTTTACGCTCGCCTGTCCATAGGGATGCATGTACTTTCCAATCGGGTCCGCCTGAAAAACTGATCAGAACTCTCGTCTGAAAGGGATCCAAATGACAAGATTTTTTTACCAGTGAATATGTGCAGGATCTGTTCTACGCAAGTGTGTTAAGTTTTATGTGTTAAATGCCCAAAAGTATGCATGGAATCTGTGCCTGCATTAACTTTAATACTTCTTCCTATTACAGGAAACGTGCAGGAACAGTAACAGGGTTGGCTGTAAACATGGCTGCTTTGCTTTCAATTATGCTGCAGCCATACATGCCAACAATCAGCTCCGTCATCCGTGAGCAATTACTTATGCCAGAGGAGGCCAACGTATTGACCAATGATTTTCCATGCATCCTACAAAGTGGACACCGCATCGGAAATGTGAGTGCGAACCATATGTTACCCACAACCTATATAGTAATCGGTAAAAAAAAAAAAAGAGTATTGACTGTAAATAATACTGGGTAATGCCTTTTTTTTACTTTTTCCAAAGTACATGTTGGGTCTTTGGGACCATTGCAGAGAAGGCTTTAGAGGGCCGCCAGCTGGTTTATTTAGTAATTTTCTGATCTCTTACAGGTGAGTCCACTGTTCCAAAAGCTAGAGAATGACCAGATTGAGTCCTTGAGAGAACGCTTTGGGGGTGGCCAGGTAAGCTTTGTAGCTTCATGAATATTAGGACCAATGAATACAATTTGTTAATTTTAAGCAGTTTTTATTTTGTATCTGGCTTAAAGAGAACTCGCCAGTTGCCATCTGTAAAAGTCTAAATCTCCACTCTTAAATTGTTATTAGTGCAGATTTCCTTTCCCTATTTGGAATTGCTTGAATTTTGATACACTTGTATTCTCTCTGTTAGGGCAGAAGTGTCAGGCTAGAAAGCTATTCTGTCTTCTGCCTGAACTCGGTACTCATAACAGATCCTCTCAAAAACTGTTCATTTACAATAGTCCTGTAAGGATTACCTGAAAAAACTAAGTTTTATTTCTTGGCTGCTGGCAGTGAGTAAAACGCTTAGATTCTCAGTCATTGGACATGGTTGCTGCATTCATTTTCTTTTTTTTTTTAAGGTAAAACAATTTTTAGCAAGTACAGAAAATCCAGTGCTGCTTTCACAATTCCTGGGGGCTGGGCTGAATTGAAATCCTAAACAAGGTTCTATCCCTTGAAAGCAAATTTCTTTCTGCAAACTTCAAACCCCCCACCAATATGTAATAGAGATGAAGAGAGGAGGATGTGTATGTTGTTGAAATCAGGAGAGCAGCCCTAGGTTCACAACATTGCTTCTCCATAGATACAGTGGCGTGAGAGTTGCCACACTAGGACATGACGTGTGTTATTGGCAAGATCACCAGATTTAAAAAAAAAGGTGGGAGGGGGCAGCCATAAGCTACAGTGTATATACAATTTTTTGAATTATATATAATGTGTTTGTATTTATATTGATGAACCAATATACTTCCTCCCACTATTTGTCAAAATTGGGAATTTCTGCACTGAGCCACCAGTAATTTATGTGTGTGTGTGTTTTTTCTAATGTTATTTCTCTCGTGAGAAGAGGAGAATAAGGGGGGATATGATCAACATGTACAAATATATATATAAGGGGTCCATATCGTGAACTTGGTGTTGAGTTATTCACTTTAAGGTCATCACAGAGGACAAGGGGGCACTCTTTTATAAGGAAAAAAGATTTCATCTCCAAATACGGAAAGGTTTCTGCACAGTAAAACCCCTTTCATACTGAGGTGCTTTGCAGGCGCTATAGCGCTAAAAATAGCAAAGTCATGCTACTGACCAAAAAGCTGTTTTTTTTGTTTTGCTTGTTTTTACTGAAGAATGCACACCGCTTGTTTCGCGCCTGTGTGCATAGGCGCATTACAATTAATGGGCTGTATTTTAGCTCGGTAAAAAAAAAAAAGCTGTACGGAGCTTTTTCAAGCTGCAGTGTGCAAGAGGCCATTGGCAGGTAAAATTATTAAACGTGTTTTTAAAGTGTGCATTTAGCCATTTGCCTGGAAGTCTGCTTTACTCCTGTAATATATGTACTTGGAACATTGCACACTCCCTGGACTGATGACCACATCTGTCGGGTCCTCTCCTAAGAAGTATAGGCACAGCAGTGTTTAGAAAGCAGTTGGAATTTACATTTTAGATTTCAGATAACCTACTGATGGCAGTACATTTATTATGACAGAATGCCTTAAAACGGTTTCCATGTTACACTCTTCTTTTTAGGTTTGGTAACAGAGATTATAGTATTTTTTTTTAAAAGAGTACTGCGTAGACATAATTACCATTTCTAAATGTTCCTATAATATAGCAAATCTTCGCCTCCTTTTGAGTTCAGGTGATGTCTACCTCCTCCTCTATATTACTAATATTCATTTTGTTTTCTCCTTCCATCAGCTGGATGCTGACAGTAAAGAGCCACAGGTATTTCTGTATGCTCTACTAAAAATTGCATGGCAGCTTTTTCATTCATCCATTTTTTACAGTTAAACATTCATACAACTTTAGCCTGTTATAATGTTGCTTTGTCCATTTAGACCAGGTTTACACTGAGCTGTGGGAGTGAAGCCATGCGAGTTCAGCTGAACTCGCACAATTTCACTCCAGCTTGTCAGTCCTGATTTCATCTGTAGAGGTTTCTACACAGATGTCAATGTAAATTGCAAAAAGTAGTACAGAAACTACTTTTTGAAATCGGTGCAGCGTCGCAGATGCGGTGTCGCACCGATTAAGACCGTGCCATTGCCGGCAAATGACGCCGATTTGACATGCGATTTGACATGTCAAAACGCACCAGTGTGAACCTGGGCTTAAGCCGTTGCTGACTTTGCCGAAATCTGCTTTGTTGGCTTCCCTCGTGGTCAATTAAGCAAAAAATCTGGATGCTATAAGTTACAACATTTTGCGCTGCTTTTTTTGATAAAGCTAGCATGAGTTTTCTTTTAAATGGGTGATATTAAAACCTTCCTTCGTATGCAGTTTCTACTACTGAGATAAGCTTACTGTGTATGCTGCTTGACCCCATCACCCCATTTGGTTGGTCCCCTCAGCACCTAGCCCTGATTCTTATTCCACAGTGACTCCGTTACCTCATAGGGCCCACTGGAGCCACCTGTGCATGCTTATGCTCTAGGCTAGCAGTGTAGACAAGGATCCCTGCATCCACAGCGGCAAGCCCACACCCCTTTCCGCCCTCATACCTATGTCTAAAATTGGCTGGAGCATGTGCTGTCCCTACTTCAAGTATAACTAAAGGCAAAACTATTTTTTATTTATTTTTGGACAGAGTGGAGAGGAATTAAAACACCTGTCCTATTGCTGTCTGTGCCCCTGTTATGGAGATTCACCCTCTCTATTTGTCCTGTTTACTGTTATCAAAAGTGAAAATAAAATAAAATCCCAACTTGGGTTGTCCCCAGAAAAGTAATCGAGGGGGAAAAAATTCCAGTACCAGTGACCCTGATGACAACCAGAAACCTCACTTTGAAGGGATTTCCTCTCACTTCTGTTTTGGCTATGGGCCAGGAAGAGAAGAGAAATGCCCGCAATGGGAAGCAGATGGCAAAATAAAAAACGGACAGTCCTTGGGCTCCTTTCACACTTGAGTCGACAAAGTCATGCTACTTGCATTGTGACTTTGATCACACTTTACATTCTCTGGAACAAAGTCACATCAAAAGTCAGGAACCTTTTTTGAAGTTGCAGCGACTTCTGTAGTGTCGGTAGTATTGGCTCTCATAGAAATACATAGAATTTTTACAGGTTTTGCTACTTGGGGTCTCATAAGTCAGATCCTAAGTTGCACAAGTGTGAAAGGAGCCTATTACTCTATCCAAAATGAAAAAAGTTTGCCTTTAGTTCTACTTCAGCTCTTAGATGGAAGTTCGGGAAGGCAGTATGGACCTGGAGCTGGCAGCAGTAAAGAAGGAAAAAAGTGGGCACTCTTTAATGTTTAGAATGCATTAAGGTAAAAAAAAAAAATGGTAAGCATTTAGTATTAGGCCTGGTTCACACCTATGCATTTTCTTTATCGTACACCACGGGACACAGAGCTAGTCATTACATAATGGGTTAAGGGTCACCAGCGGTGATTGGACACTGGCACAACCAATGGAAGACAGTTCCCCTCCATATAACCCCTCCCATCAGGGAAGTACCTCAGTTTTTTCGCCAGTGTCGAAAGGTGTTGGACGCGTTAGCAGGTGCTAAAGGAAAGCTCTACCAAAGAGACCCTCTGAGGGTAAAAGAGCTATGCTTTCGGATCCATCCAAGACGCCTACAAGTTAAGCTGAATCTGGATGGGATCCGGGCCTCATCCATGAGGCGTCGCCTGTAATGTCTCTCTTCGGAGGACTAGGCTCTAAGATCCAGCACTTTCGCTATTTCGCTATAAAGTCCTGGTAAGAGTCTTGTACAAGGCCCAGGGGAGAGGTATCCTTTAAATAGGAACCCATATCCCTGAAGGTTGGCACACACAGCCCACCGTGAAAGGTGAAGTTTGGTATCTGTCTGAAAACTTTCAGCAGAAAAACCTGCGGCGTGGATAAGGTAAGATTAGAAGGTCCATAACTAGGTTGGGACCTTTTTTCAAGAAGTGGATGTCTTCTTTTTTTCCACCACTGGGGGGAGTAAAGAGCTGAGTATACTCACCTCACTCTGTTCAGTGTCGGCTTCGGCGAAGTACACTGCTCGTCACCTCCGCTGCTGAGCTTGCTTGGGCACCCCGCTCCTCCTTTCGGTGGCCGACACAGACACCTGCAGATGCAGGTAAGTGGGAACAGGGGCTGATGAGAGTCCTCTCTCACTATGGCCACCACCATAGCACTAAAGGCCGCGCCCGCGGGAGCGCGCGTTATCGGAGGGGGGGGCGAAGGCGGACACGTGGCGCGCGCAGGCACAGAAACGGCGCCAAATTTAAAAGACTGTCAGTGTGAGAAGCACTGCAGCAGCAAGCAAGCTCGTTAGTTCTCTTGTTCCTGGCAGAGAAACACAGCAGCTATACAGGGACGTAAGACTCCATGTGGTTGGACTGGGTACTTCCTAGAAGACATCCATGTTATGCATAGTTATGTGTTAAAAGTTGCATACTTAATGTATTTGCTAAACTGAACACGGTAGTATATGCATTTAGGTACCTTGTATTTTGTCTAAACAGTAAGCCTTCCAGGGGAAGTAATGCGGACAAAAAGAGATAAAAGAGCACCGCCGCCTGAGACAGGAGGCTCTAGCTGTGCTGACTCGGTACCTTCCTCTCCTGTGTTGCCAAATGCACCTGTACAGGATGAGCCATTACCTCTGTCAGGTATGGTGGCTTCCCTAGTGAAGCCTGGGCCTGCATATGTCACTGAGGACACTTTATCAGCTGCCCTGAATAATCTGGAGGAGAAAATTGCTACCTTAATCGCTAAATCCTCTAAAAAGGACAATAAGCGAAGCAGATCTCCTCCAGTATTGGACCTCCCTTCAGAAGTACCTGAGGAGGAGGAGGAGGAGGATGATGAGGAGGAGGCTACATCAGCAGAGGATGAGGAGTCAGACGGATCAGGGATATCGGATGAGCCTTTTTCGGTATCCCAGATTTTAAAGTCACAGGTACAATGCTATGCAGGAGCCGTGCGATCTGCATTTGTTACCCTCTTTGGAGGTAACGGAATCACCTGTCTCCTCCCTAGGATCATTAAGATCCCTGCAAGGTGCATGCTCCTTCCCGGTTCATCCGTTACTAGAGGATCTAATGTACGCAGACTGGCAACATCCAGATAAGCGTTTTTTACCTCCAAAAAAGTTTAACATTCTTTATCCTATGGAGGAATTTTTTTTAAAGAAATGGAGCCTGCCTGCGGTAGATGCGGCTATTTCTTGTGTAAATAAAAACCTGACATGTCCAGTGGATAATGTACAAGTGTTTAAAGATCCTTCTGAGAAGAAGTTGGAATCCCTACTGAAATCCTCCTTCCTTTTGGCCGGCTCAATTATCCAACCTGCAGTAGCAGCAGTCGGTATGTGTCAGGTCATCAGCCAACAGGTAAAGCAGGGGCTGAAGGAGCTGCCTTCAGAGCAGGCTAAAAATTGGGAGAATTTGCCTAAAGCCTTATGCTTCACAGTGGATGCCATGAGAGATTCTATCATACAGGCATCACGCCTTACACTCCAGCTGGTACAGATGCGCAGAGTACTTTGGCTTAAGCATTGGTCAGCGGAAGCCCCATGCAAAAAATTGTTGGCAAGTTTACCGTTCCATGGCGAACGCCTTTTTGGGGAAGATTTAGAAAGATATATCCAAAAGATATCAAGTGGTAAAACGACACTTTTACCTGAGAGAAAGAAAAACAAGAGACCTTGTTTTAAACGCACTCTCTCCCCAGCTCCCGGGAAATCAGACTCCAGCCAGTGGCGACGGCCTTTTCAGCCGCCCACAAAAGCCAAAGAACAGGCTCAGAAGAACAAGAAGCCGTGGGGTTCAAGAGCTAATAAGCAAGCCCCCAAAACCTCTCATTGAAGGGGCGCCCCCGCTCGGCCGAGTGGGGGGAAGGCTTCGCCAGTTCTCAGCGACTTGGCGGACAGAAACCCAGGACAAATGGGTGGTATCCACAGGGTACAAACTGGAATTTCGAGAGATCCCATTTTCTCAATTCCGAAGTTAAAGATTCTCCAAGGATCCACAAAAAAGAGGATCCTTATTCAAAGGTTTGAATCACTTAATAGCTCAAGGTGTGGTTACAGAGGTACCCCAAAAGGAGCGAGGTTCAGGTTTTTACCCAAACCTCTTTGTGATTCCAAAACCGAACGGAGAAGTCAGACCCATCCTGGATCTAAAATCTCTAAACCGGTTTCTGAACGTTCGCCATTTTCGAATGGAAACGATTCGATCCGTGGTCGCTACTTTAAAAGGCGGAGGATTCATGGCGTCCATAGATATCAAAGACGCATATCTACACATACCAATCCTCCCCGCTCACCAAAGATTCCTAAGGTTTGCGGTAGAAGTTCGCCACTTTCAATTTGTGGCCCTGCCATTTGGTGTAGCCACCGCGCCCAGAGTATTCACAAAGGCGCTAGCTCCTCTGTTAGCAAACCTGAGAACACGGGGCACTGCGGTAACAGCCTATCTAGACGATCTACTATTAATAGATCAGTCAAAGGAGGGATTGGATCACGCTGTAGACACTACAGTAGGATACCTGGAGCATTTAGGATGGATTATAAACTTACAAAAATCCTCTCTCCAGGCCCAAAAAAGGATAGTGTACCTGGGCATGATCATAGATACAGCCCAAAACAGGGTATACCTGCCAGAGCCAAAGATACAGTCTCTGAAAGACCTGATCCACAAGGTCAAAGCAAACAAAAGGCCGTCTATTCTCCTTTGCATGAGACTATTGGGAAAGATGGTAGCCTCCTTCGAGGCGGTCCCTTACGCCCAGTTTCATTCGAGACTACTTCAAGGCAATGTTTTAGCCTCCTGGAACAGGAAGAGCCAAGCTCTGGATATACCCATGCGCCTGTCCTCACAAGTACGCCACAGCTTCAATTGGTGGCTAGAAGCCAAGAATTTACGGAAGGGAAAGTGCTTCCTCCCAGCAGCCTGGAAGGTGGTGTCTACGGATGCCAGCCTATCGGGCTGGGGTGCAGTATTCGAAGAGGCTTCTACCCAGGGAACCTGGGCCAAGACTCAGGGGATCCTGCCCATCAACGTGCTAGAGATCCGGGCAGTATATCTAGCCCTCAAAACCTGGACATACAGGTTACAGGGCCACCCAGTTCGGGTTCAATCCGACAATGCTACTGCAGTAGCTTACATCAATCACCAAGGAGGCACCCGCAGTCGGGCAGCCCAAAGAGAGGTGAACCGGATCTTGGCATGGGCAGAAGAGCATGTACCTTGCATCTCTGCAATCTTCATTCCAGGGATAGAAGACTGGCAAGCAGACTACCTGAGTCGTCAGCAGCTGCTACCAGGAGAGTGGTCTCTTCACCCCGAGATCTCTCAGGCCATATGTCTGAGATGGGGAAACCCAGATGTAGACCTGCTAGCTTCCAGGTTCAACAAGAAATTGGACAACTTTGTGTCCAGAACAAGAGATCCTCTAGCCTACGGGACAGATGCTCTAATAACTCCATGGAATCAGTTCTCACTGATCTATGCATTCCCTCCGATCCCTCTTCTACAAAGACTGCTTCGCAGGATCAAGGAGGAGGGAATACCAGTAATCCTAGTGGCCCCAAACTGGCCCAGGAGGCCTTGGTACGCCGAGATCTTAAAGATGGCGATAGGAAGGTCCTGGAAGCTTCCACTTCGACACGACCTGCTGTCACAGGGTCCAGTATTCCACCCTTCCTTACAAAGGCTAAATTTGACGGCCTGGCTGTTGAGACCCACATTTTGAAAAAGAGAGGGGTCTCTGGTCCGGCTCTTTCTACGCTCATTAATGCTAGAAAGCCAGCCTCCAGACATCTATCATAGAGTCTGGAAAGCATACGTTTCCTGGTGTGAATCCAGGAGTTGGAATCCTCAGAAATAGGAAATAAGCAGGATTCTTGCTTTTTTGCCAGTTAGGAGTGGATATGAAATTAGCCCTTAGCACCATCAAGGGGCAAATATCGGCTCTATCAGTCTTCTTTCAGAGACCATTGGCATCTCATTCCCTAGTTCGGACATTCATTCAGGGGGTACTGAGGATAAATCCTCCAGTTAGGTCTCCCTTGTGTCCATGGGATTTGAATTTGGTATTGTCAGTGTTGCAAAAGCAACCTTTTGAACCTATTCGCCATATTCCGTTAATTATATTAAGTAGGAAATTGGCCTTTCTGATTGCTATAGCTTCTGCTAGGAGAGTATCAGAGCTAGCAGCTCTTTCTTGTAAAGAGCCTTATCTAATTTGTCACAAGGACAAAATCGTACTACGACCCCATCCGGCTTTTCTGCCTAAAGTGGTGTCGGCTTTTCACTTGAATCAAGACATTGTTCTGCCTTCCTTTTTTCCAAACCCGCGGACGGCGGGGGAAAAATTATTACACTCTCTAGATCTAGTGAGAGCGGTAAGGGTGTATCTGCAAGCAACCGCTCAGATACGTAAAACAGATGTTTTGTTTATTTTACCAGATGGTCCCAAGAAGGGCCAAGCGGTATCAAAATCCACCATTTCCAGGTGGATTAGACAAGTAATTGTTCAAGCTTATGGTTTAAAGAACAGGACTCCTCCTTTTCCTGTTAAGGCGCACTCTACCAGGGCGATAAGTGCTTCATGGGCAGTGCACCACCAGGCTTCGATGGCTCAGATCTGTAAAGCTGCAACTTGGTCTTCAGTCCATACATTTTCCAAATTCTATCAAATAGATGTGAAAGGACATGAAGATTCCGCCTTCGGGCGAAGTGTGCTGCAGGCAGCAGTATAGGGCTTCTGGTCCGCAAGCGGCCTGTTTGATCTGTGTCTCCCCCCCTTCATATGAGCATTGCTCTGGGACGTCCCATTATGTATTGACTAGCTCTGTGTCCCGTGGTGTACGATAAAGAAAGTAGGATTTTTATAACAGCTTACCTGTAAAATCCTTTTCTTGGAGTACACCACGGGACACAGAGGTCCCCCCCTTCTTATGGGAACCTTACTGCTTTGCTACAAAACTGAGGTACTTCCCTGATGGGAGGGGTTATATGGAGGGGAACTGTCTTCCATTGGTTGTGCCAGTGTCCAATCACCGCTGGTGACCCTTAACCCATTATGTAATGACTAGCTCTGTGTCCCGTGGTGTACTCCAAGAAAAGGATTTTACAGGTAAGCTGTTATAAAAATCCTACTTTTTAGTGTGCGTTTTCAGTTTTGCAGAAACACACTACAGTCCATTTAACATGGTTTACTATGGGTCACGTTCACATCTATGCTTTTTATGGAAAGGGCCAGGGACCAGCAGGCTGTGTTTTTGGATCCATAGACTTCAATGGATCAAAAATGAAAACTTCACCTGGAATATGCAAACTGTAACCTTATGCCAATATTGCAATCATGTATAGTAGAAATAAAGGAGGCGAGTGTCATAATGAGCTAGTATGCTATGCATACTGGCTCATTATGCCTTTGTCTTGCAGGTTTTTTGTTGTGGGTTTACAACCACTTTAAAGGCCATCTCTAGGCAAAACCTAATTTTTGTTTTGGATAGAGCAGGGAAGGGGTTAGTCTCTGTCACTCAATGCTTTGTTTTTATTGGGGAGCATCACACCTCTGTTTGTACTGTGACTATTGTACTCAAGAAAGGAAAGTGAGGGGAAATCCTAAAATTTTAGTTGTCCCCATAAAGAGGTAAGGATAAGACTCACAATAGAGACAACAAAGAAAGAAAATTCACTTAATTTAGAGAGATTTCATCTAACTTTCTGTTGCATCTCTGGGACAGGACATGAAGAGAAATGTCCTCAATGCTACACAGATAGCTGGGGTTTTAACTCTTAATTGTTACATCGGATACTAAAAAAAATTTTTGACTATACATATACTTAAGCAGACTAAAGTTACCATTGAAAAGTGTGAACATTGATGGAACAAGGTGTTTACTGAAGAATTTTGTGTGGGAATGGATAGAAAAAATGCTGTCACTAGCACCAGAGTTTGTGGAGCACTTTGCTGTGTGATTGTGTCTCTAAGAAGACATCAGTGCTGAGAGCAGCATATGGTCAAAATCGAAAGGTGTGTGCCGGATCATATTCTTGCTAGTTTAAATGTAAAAATCTGTTTTTTTGAGATGATGATTTATTTATTTTTTCCTTCATTACACCATTGCTTTTGGCAATAAATCGGACTATTATTATTCCACAGGTAAAAGCACCAGCACCCACTGCAGAGCCCACCAAGGAAACGCCAAAAGTTGGTGACCCCCAAAGAATACAAGAGCTAACTCAGGCTATGGAGAAACAGGTGAGGTGAAAGTGAAGGTCCAGCGTTACTACTGGTCTGTAATCAGTGATGATCTCGGCATATTCAGACTAGGATCCGAACCCACGCATGTAAGCCTGCCAGGAAGTGGTCATCTGCACCCAAGGCATTCCTGCCCACCACCCCTGTATACATGTGGCTGCAGGGAATACCACAGCTGCGGGTAATGCCCACGCAGATTAAGGATGTCCTGGCTGGATCGCACATATGGGTTTTGAATCCTAACCTGAACACGCCCATCGCAATCTGTAATGCGTGAGTGGAAAATACCTTTGAGCCTACAATAAAGCCACTTTCAAATTGGGGCGGGAGGTGTGTCGGCGGTAAAGCGCTGCTATCTTTAGCGGTGCGGTTTTACCCCCCGCTAGCGGCCGAAAAAGGGTTAAAAACCACTGCAAAACGCTTCTGCAGAGGCGCATTGCCGGCGGTATAGCCGCGGTGTCCCATTGCTTTCAATGGGCAGGAGCGGTAAATGCACGGCTCCTTAACCACGCCAAAGATGCGGCTAGCAGGACTTTTTTTTACCGTCCTGCTGGCGCACCGCTCCAGTGTGAAATCCCTCGGGCTTTCATACTGGAGAAACAGCAGCCGCTGTTTCAGGTCGGTTTGCAGGCGCTATTTTTAGCACAATAGCGCCTGCAAAAACCGCTCCAGTGTGAAAGGGGTCTAAAGGGGATGTTTTCAGACTGAGCTGCTCTAAAATATGGAGAATGTTTGCTTTATTTTTTCAGATTGGGCTGCTCCAAAATGGAGTGTTTATTTTCAGATAAAAACTAGAGTGAAGGGAGTGTTTTTTGTTTTTTTCATATAAGTACCACTGTACTGAAAATAAAGGGTTATATGTATTCCATTTAAGATCTAGATTTAGCTGGGAAATGTAGACAGGAACATTTATTTTTTTTTCTTTTGGATTTCCTTTATGGAGTTACTGGACATGAAGTAGTCTGTGAGTTGGAACATCTCACTCTTTAATATTACATTCAATATAATTCTCTTCTCATTGGATAATATCCCTAAACTGAGGGAAAAGCATGTAGGCTTCCATTACCTACCTTGAATTGCCTTATGTTGATCCATTGGCTTTCATGTTTTATTTTACTGACGCAGAACATGTAATGATATGTTTTTGTTTGTTTTTTTCACACTGGATCCATGATTGTTTTAGGTCAGTGACTCAAAGTCCAGAAAAGGCATTAAGCTTATGCAGAATAACAATGTGGTTTGATTTAGGCTTCTTTTACACTGGGGCCTCGGCGGTAAAGCGCCGCTAGCGGCCGAACAGGTGGTTAAAACCGCCGGCAAAACACCGCGGATTTCAATGGGCAGGGGGTGCTTTAGCAGCGGTGTCGATTTAGCGCTTTAAGATTTGGCTAGCAGCACTTTTTTACCGTCCTGCCAGCGCACTGTTTCAGTGTGAAAGCGGCTCTTTCAGGGCGCTTTGCAGGCGCTATTTTTAGAGCTATAGTGCCTGCAAAGCACCTCAGTGTGAAAGCAGCCTTACTAAAATTGTATAGTGCAAATTTTGGTTCAGCTGTGCATAGAAACCATTCAGCTTCCAGGGTTTTTGTCAAAGCTTATTCGAACAAGCTGAAGTTCGAAGCCGATTGGCTACCAGGTTTTGCACAGAGATGCAATAAAACATTTTGTTTTTAACCCTTTCATGTCTAGGTTTCCCAGGCCCAATGTAAAAAATTTGCTCATCCAAATACTTTGTACACGTTTACTACAGGTTGACAGAAATGTAGTTATTTTTTTTAAGACTATAATTGTAGCAGACATTTGCTATATTAAAATGTGTATGCTGCAATATACAAGTTTAATAACATTCCAAGGCCTTCCTACTGCCATAAGCGCCGCTCACCTGGATAAAACATTTGCCTGCGGTTCTGACCCAACAATTTTCATGGTAGCAGCCTTCATAATGGCCAAGCAGGGGACTTTTTTTTTTTTAATGAAAGTCTGTACAGCTCTGAGTTGGGGTGCGCAGTGAATAACATCATTTGTTTGGAGCCGATTAGAAATATTGATCCTGGCAGAGGCTGAACCTGGGAATGATTCTGATATCAATGTTATAATCATTGATAATAGACATTTGCCTGTTTTTCCAGAGTAGTGTGGCTGGCAATTCTCCCATATACTCTGAGTGGTTTATTAGATGAGATTGTTAGTTAGGGACAGATCTGTCCCCAACTGCTTGGTATGCGACTACATGCAAGCACTGCTATGTGCTGCCTGCGGCTCTGCACAGAAAATGGCACTATCTGAATGAGCATTTGGATTGTTGTCTTGGAGAGAAAAAAAAATGCAAAGCAGGAGGTTTTTGCCTAGAGTCCGCTTTTGGTTTTAGCATGGAAAAAATAAATCATTTGTATTGCTATGCTGCTGTAGGTTTACAAGCAACTAACTGATCTGGTCTATATCTTTGCAGGGTAACCATGTGCGGGAGCTAAAGAGTAAAGCTGCAGAAAAGTCACTAATTGACAAGGAGGTGCAAAAGCTGCTGCAACTGAAAAAAGACCTGGCATTGGCAGAAGGAAAATCGCCTGATCCACCTGCTCAGAAGGGGAAGAAAAAGAAATAATTTATTTGCTACAAAAAAAACAAACACAGCCCTGAAATGGTTAATATGTTTTTAAAATAAACTTTTATTAAGGTCCTTTTGTTTGTTTAAAATGTATCTACTGCCATCTAAATGGAGATTGCTGTAATGTATTGCAAAGGATTGCATGGCTTGTTGAGTGTGTAACTAGGGAAAGAGGTAACTGCTCAATACTTTCACCATCAGTCTGTAGCAGCCGGGAGATAAATAGAACAGTGTTATAGTAACACCAATTACCTCTTCACCTCGTTCCCCAGAGGATCCTGGTGAAGTTTATTTTGCATGTGTCACCAGATTTGAACTACTGCTAGAGAGAATACATTGATGATCAGAAAGCTGCTTTGTATTTAAAGTGGAGTCCCACCCCAAAAATTGAACTTCTGCTTTTCGGAATCCTCCAGTGTCACATTTGGCACCTTTCAGGGGGAGCAGATACCTGTCTAAGCCAGGTATTTTCTCCCACGTCTGACTCCTTCTCTGCGCGCATCCCCATCTTCCGGGAGACACACAGGTCCCAGGGACCAGTGCGGACGCACAACGTGACTCGCACAGTAGGGAACCAGGCTGTGATTCCCTTACCAAAGATGGTGGCGCCTTCACCCGAGGGACAGATCAGCTTCGGGTGCTGACATCGTGGGCGCCCTGGACAGGTAAATGGTCATATTTTTAAACGTCAGCAGCTGCAGTATGTGTAGCTGCTGACTTAAAAAATTTTTTTTTTAATTGAACTCTGCTTTAAAGTGGAAGTAAAAGAATGTTTACTTTTTTGTAACATGTTGCACGTCCACTGGCCCCCCAAATGTGACAGGCAGCCAGCGATCTTCTTCCCTGGCTCCTGCCGCATCACTCATTCACAGAATTCCGTGAATAGAAAACTACAAGGTCCAGCAACCTTTGCAGCTGTCCGCTTGTAGTTCATTGATGGTTCCTGTTAGTGTGTAACTGCTTACAACATAGTCTGCAAGAGCCCCTGCATAGCACACACAATCTGCTTTCCAGGCTCCCAACAAAAAAATATATATAAATGCACATTTTACCTGCAAAGGTGTGTGTGTGTAAAATATATTTTTATTTTTTTTCTTGTGAAATTTTTTTTTTTAAAAAAGGTTAAATTATCCTTTAGAGATTTATACCTACAGGTAAGCTGTATAAATGATTTAAATGCCTTTACGTCCACAAAGCTTACCTGTAGGTACAGTAAATCTCAAACCTGCACTGTTTAGGAGATATCTACTTTACTGTGTGCAAGTGTGATGTCGTCATGGCTCAATCAGTTCAATGGCTGCAGCCCAAAAGGAAGACCTGGGGAAGCTGTGACAGTGCTCTGCTGAATGGCTGTTTTCAGGCAGGTCTATTTATAATTTGCTAGTATGCGATGCATACTGGCTCTTAACTTGCAGGGGGAGATTATTTTTTTTTATTTGCAGTTTACTCCTGCTTTAAAAGAAGCATGTGTGCAGGTAACTCAGCTTTTATATCCTGGATGTTCAGTAAGGCAGGGGGGAATCTTCAAATTTGGTAGATTTTTTAGGCCTTTTGCACACCGGACATTTAACTCTTCTAGAAGCCAGCAGCGGTTTTTGCAGGAAAAAAAAAACTAAATGCCCAACTGTCAAGCTCCTGGGCATTAAAGATGGAAATTTACTTCCTCTTTAAGTTTTACCTCGAGGTAGTGTAAACGTCTACTAAACCTGCACCATTTAGGAAATATTTACGGTACTGTGCTAGCAGCCAGTTACATCACTGACCATGTGTTCTGACGGAACATGAGCAGTGCACTGTGACAAGTGGCTCCCGTGTGCACGCGTTATATCAGTGCAGCTCCTGGCAGTCACAGAGCTGAAGCCGTGAACCCTTAAGGAAAACTGGGTATAGATGGATGCCATCTCCAGCAATGACATTGCATAGCTGGAAGGCTTCGTTTTGATGCAAGTTTCACATAATGTGCTAGTATGCAATGCATATTATGCCTTTGCCTTGTTGGTAAGGCAAAAAGTGCCGTGGTTTACAAACACTTTAATTCATTGGTGAGAATAAATTTATCCTGGCCATTGAAATTAATGCTCAAGACATACGTGTTTAGCAGCATCAAGCTTTTTTTTTAAATAGGCCAACATGCCAGGGGAGTTTAGAGGCAGGCAAAAGAAAACTCCCCTGGGAGCAGCTGTACAAATGTCCAGTGTGCATAGGGTACAGTTTTTTTTAGAATATGAACCGTGTATTGTAACTGCAGCCCCTTGATTGGTGTAGTGGTTCTCTCCAAGTGAGAGCGCCACTCCCTGTGGCATCTGAGTCAGGTGGAGAAATCCTTAGAAATATGTGCTTAAGTTTCTATTTAGGCTAGTTCCCTGCCAGACTCCAACATCAGTCACTTTAGCCAGAATTAATATACAGCAAATACAGTCAGATGTCTGCTCCTGTACAGGTTCCAGGTTAGTGACTCAAAAAGCCAGGAGGACCAACAGGCATGAGAAGTCCACAGGTATTTTTGAATTGCTGAATATACATATTAATGGCGATCCTTCTGCTTTAATTTATATCCAAGCTGTTGCCCATCACAGCAATTTCACGTCTTAAAGCAAAGATATAGGGATAATCATAATTTGATTCATATCCATAGTATCACTGTAGCATGGGTTTTGATCCTGGCTAATGCAATTGAGAGTAACCCGAGGCAAGGCCTTGCTGCTTATAGGCCAAAAAAAAGCAGCCATGGATAACCTTTTAAAATGCTTTCGCAGCTATAAAGAAGAACTGAAGCTTTCAGAGCAGCACATATGTTTAACTTAAGATGGTTACCTTCTTAAATTTTATCATCTTGTATGAAAAAAAAGGAGGAGGAGCCAGACAACCCTGATAAGTTTTATTATAGAAGTTATTAGGTTAAAAAAATACTTATTCAGTAAAGTGAAACAAAATGGCAGTTCGATACGAGCATCACCACCTCAACATTAAAAGAAACTACAAAACAGCCATGCAGATAAACTCATGCACATATAACAGTTATTTGTTAGGACCACAATATTGTGCATCCAAAATGCTGACTGCTCCCACAAGTCCACCTGTTAGCCACAGTGCGCCTACTGCTAGAGCTGTAGATAAAAGTTCATACCATTCCATCAAGACCAACATTGTGCCATGCCACTCCTTTCCATGCTTTTTTTTTTTAACAAAGCAGTTTGTATGCATTTGTTTATACAACCTTCTTAAGGTTCACCATTCTTTCAATGAGTGACTTCCGAGTCTGCTCTACTTCCAAACTGAGACGCTCAATCTCCCCCTTTAAACGCTCATTCTCTGCCATTAGATAGGAAACTTTCTGATCATTCTCTTGCTCCTTTTCCTTAGCACGGACCTTGCCCCCTCTTGGCTGAGAGTTCCTCTTTCTTTTTGTTCCCGATTGGCTGCCACTAGATTCCTCATCTTCTGTTTGAGATGGAGGGCTACTGCAGCTAGAGTCCACTTCTACAGCTCCATCGTGTTGGACTTCTGTAACCTCAGACGAGGAGGATGGAATATCAAAGTTATTTTGTGATCCCTGGTTTAAGAATTCTAGCACCTCAGAAGGGAACTGTTCTACAACAGCTTCCAAGGCAACTACATCCTCTTCTGTGAAACTGATTGGTAAAGAAGAATTAACAGAGTCCAGTGTCCAAAGATAACTTGAGCTGTCCAGTTCTTCAACCTGTTTAAAGATAAAATGTTAGAAATGCACACAAAACATGCCTTGCAAGAACCAGACTCCCCAAATTGATATTTCACATTAGAGTGGATGTTGGAAAGATTGCCATACCAGAACACGCCACTATCCTCCAATTACAGAATATTGGGGTGTGGAGGTTTCTTGCATTAATATGTGGTGGGAGCTGGACTGTGAACTTGTTTCCACCAAGTAAACTATTTTAAGAGAAACATGGGTCTTGACTTTACCAGAAATGCTAGATTCAGTACTAATCAAAGTCCTCATCTGCATAGTGGTTCTTACTTTAGCGATTCAAAGTTTTGACGCAAGAGGGTCAGCCAAGAAACTAGTAAAATTCTGAATAAACACGGCAACAGCCATGTTTCTCTCAGTAAAGGCTTCCTTAAAAAAAAAAAAAAAAGTCCAGTGGGTTGCCTGACCCATCTTTATCCAGAGAGTGCAGCCACGTTCCTAATGCTGTTCTGGAAGAGTTTGATCCTTTAACTACATGCAAGTCCATGAAATTCTTAGACAATTGATCAGCAAGCTGGTTCTCAATTTAACCAGTTAACCACCCATAGTAAGAATACATCCTTACTTTGACATAAAAAAAAATAAGTGTTATGGCAGCAGCTAGCTGCCATAACAGCATATTGTTCTTTTTACAATGGCTGATTCTCTGTAAGATAAGTGGTCCTGTGGGCAGATTTGTCTACAGCAGTGGTTCTCAACTCCTGTCCTCATGGCCCACTAACAGGCCAGGTTTGCAAGATAACTGAAATACATCACAGGTGATATAATTTGCTGCTCAGTGATTGCAGTATTCTAGACTGCATCTCCCCAAGGTAATACTTAAAATCTGGCCTGTTAGTTGGTCCTGAGGACTGGAGTTGAGAACCACTGGTCTACAGGATCACTTTGCGCCGCTAATTGTAGCGCAAGACCTTCTCTAATTAAACCGCTAATTTTTTTTATTTATTTTTTAAATCGTTGCCTATGGAAAATTTTTAAAATGTAATTTGCCATTCCACAAGCGTGCACGATTTTAAAGCATTACATATTCAGTATTTACTCAACGTACCATCTTTCACATACAATAGTGTTTGTTTTCATTTATAAAATTTTTTTTTTTTTTTTAATTGAAGGACTGCTGTGCAAACACTAATGTAACGCAACAATCTCAATTTTATTCTCTAGGGTCTCTGCTTAAAAAAAAAAAAAAAGTGTGTACACATTTGGGGGTTCCAACAAAATTATCTAGCATAAAATACTGATTTAAACTAACAAAGTTCCAGAAAAGGCCTGGTGGTTAACATGACCCAATCTAAAGTCTGTGAGAAAAGTAGTAATCCAAGTCTTGCTCTGCTTTAACATAACCACAATCTGACAGTGCAAGCTACTACTAGGCCATCAACCCAACTAAACTGGTGCAATTTTCCAGTGCCAGATTTTTTTTCCCTAATCACACTGATCATGAACAAGCACAAATATAATTACACCTTTTCTGAACTGTGTAATGATCATTCAGAACAGTGGCTGTCCCATTGACATTAGATTTATTTATTTGGGGAACTGTCACCCATGAACTGTGGGATTATAAAAGATCAAATTCACATATATAGCCTGGGTGACCTCGTATAAAGCCCATTAACAAAGTTAGAATGTTTTATACCTAAATCTCATTTATTGGCCATGTTGAGACTGTACTACTGCCAGCAAAAGATTGAAGATCAGAATCTGCCCCAATTACTATAACAACTCCTTAATTAAAAAGAAAAAAAAAAAAGCAATATACTAGCCACTAAAAGATGGCAAAGTGCTTGTTCTGTGATTTGGTTATTAAAAAGTTATTCTGACAAACAAAATTCCCTTTAGCATTCCGTGATCAGTATTGACTATTGTGATGACACCAGTCATTGGAATGAAAGTTACGTGGAAGTAAACTGACATTTTTACCTACAGGCAAGCTTAAAATAAAGCTTACCTGTAGGTAATTTTTTTTATCTCTAAACATGCACCGTTTATGAGATATTCCATGGAGCAGCAGTCGGTGCTTTGAAGGAACAGCACACGGTGCCGTTCCTTCAAAGGTCTGCACCATAAATCGTGTGCATGTGCAGGAGTTGCATCAGCATCACAGCCCGGTCAGTCAGACTGCCAGAGCCCTCTGACCCGGAAGGAAGACTGGGTGAAGCGGGAAGCCGTCAGCACGCCACTGGAGGGCTTCATTTTAAAGAAAGTCTCATGTCATAGTATGCAATGCATATTAAGACATTATGCCTTTACTTTGCAGGAGATTTTTTTTTTTTTTTTTTTAAATCAAGTTTACTAATCGATGCAAGGAAAGATCCATAGCACAAAAACTCAGAAAAGCTGTTGTGCTTACCTGCTTGTCTGCATCAGTTTGGAGAACCCCTGTATTCTTGGTTTCAGAGAACAGGATGTCTTGTAGGTCCTCATACCAGGCATCTAGCTCTAGCCCTGACAGGGGGGCGACAGAGCCAGAGAATGGCAGAGATTCTGCCATCATCTTTTGGCAGTCTTGCTGCACCAAAATGGTTCACTGCAAAAATAAAGTACAGCATTAGAATTTACAAAATGGATTTCAGATTATGGTTATCCCAACGATGCAATTTTTAATGCACTTCAGAAACTGTTGCTGGACCCTGATCATTGGGGGGGGGGGGGGAATGGGAAAAATTCTAACTTGTAAACATGATTGGTGCATAGAGCATTGTGCAATCATGCAAGACTGTCAAGACTTTACTTGTGTAGCTTACTCATTTGTTGGCCTAGACCAGGGATATGAATTAGCGGACCTCCAGCTGTTGCCAAACTACAAGTCCCATGAGGCATAGCGAGACTGACAGCGGCAAGCATGACACCCAGAGGCAGAGGCATGATGGGACTTGTAGTTTTGCAACAGCTGGAGGTCCGCTAATTGCATATCCATGGCCTAGACCAAACATCTAAACCCGAATCTAAAGCCTCGTACACACAACCGAGAATCTCGTCGTAAAAAAAAAAAAAAAAAAAAAAAAAAAAACTTGTTTTTCAACGAGATTCTTGTCAAGCTTTCCTTGTATACACACTGTCAATTCCAAATCTCGTCGTTGGAAAGAGCGGTCACGTACAACACAGACGGCAGTATAAAGGGGAAGTTCGATTCCAATGGCGCCACCCCTTGGGCTGCTTTTGCTGATCTTGTGTTACCGCGTGTTAGTAAAAGTTTGGGGAGAGACGATTCGCGCTTTTCAGTCTTTGTGCTTTCAGTTCGTTTTAGCGTGACGAATGTGCCATCTCCATTACGAACGCTAGTTTTACCAGGAGTGCTCCCGTCTTATACTTGATTCTGAGCATGCGCGATTTTTTTAAGACTCGGAAAAGCATACACGACCGGTTTTCTCGTCGGGAAACAGGCCGACGAGAAAAGAGCGCAGGTTCTCTATTTTTCTTGTCGAGATTCCCGGCAGTTTTCACGACGGGAAACCATACACACAAACTAACGGTTTTCTCGGCAAGAAAGCTCTCCCAACAGGTTTGTCGTTTTTTGCCGAGAAAATCAGTCGTGTGTACTAGGCTTAAGGCTACATTCACAAGCATTGCAGGTGTTTTCTGGAGCAGAATTGGATGTTTTTTGCAGCTAAAGTCGAGCCAGCAAGATTTCATGGATTTGGAGACATTGGCTCTTAGGAATAGGCTGTGGAGATCAGAGAAGAGGCGGCAGTGGTTCCCTGTCCTGGACACACCAAGGAGTTGGAAACAACTGTTCCTGATGCTGAACACCTATTGAGGCAGTATTAGACCCTTTAGGGTCCATCTAAAAAGGCGAGAGGCTAGCACTACTGGGGGAGGATTCTGAAAGGAGATCTCCATACATCTGCAAACTTGGACTCACTTATCAGTCCCTCTCCCCTTCTTCCCTGTTTGCCTGCACAGGAAATTATCCAATTTCCGAATTAGAGATGGACTTTCTCTCTGAATCATCAGTTTCTTCTGGATGCACTTTATTTATGGACTATTTTCTTTGAATTTTCTATCATGATGTGATTGATGCACCTCATTTCTGGATGTCTTAATGTTTATATATATATATATATATATATATATATATATAATATTTGGTTATTAGTATGTTGTGATATACTTAAGATTTATTGTCCATTAGCACTTTATATTTAAATTAATTCATACTGTTCACTTGAGCAATCAGCGCTGCTTCACTACACATTTTTAAATTAAAAAGGTGTGCAGTGCTGCTGAAAGGGGGGCGGAGATCTGGTGTTTGAGCACAAAACGCTTGGGGAAAAAACGCTCAAAAAAAAGCTCATGTCGTGCTTTTCATGCATTTCCATTGAAACCTATGGGGACAAAAACGTTCAATTCTGCCTGACAGAAGCAGATGTACTTTTCTTAGCGACGGGCGTTTTGCTACACGACAGAACACATTCAGATGTTAACAAGGACTATTGAAAATAGATTTTTGTAGCTCGTTCAACTGAATGGGGCCACAGATCTATAAAGCAATTTCAGCTAAAGATGACTGGTAAAATTTAACCAAACACAACCGCTTGGAAGCACCACTATGTACTTTTGGCAGCTTCTAGTGCCAGATTAGCCTTTCATAACAGTCTGCCTACCACTATGACAGGTTTCCTTACTGGCCAACAGGAATATGCAGGAGGCAGACAAGGTTGCTCACTATCATTGAGAAGTGTCCAAGTTTTTAGAGGCCACTGATGCGAAAACCACTAGGTGCCTACTCTTTATTCCACCAGTAGAGGCCATTTAATAAAGCATCAGATGCATGTAAACTCATATCTTGATATCATCCTCCTGTAATCTCTAACCACAGCACCAGGAGTAGAAAGCATCGAACCCCCTTAATGTACTATTGAAAAGTGTTTGAAGCAGCCCAACACAATATTCTATATAAACTGTTGAAGACTGTTTTACATAAACTTAGGTTTCATTACCTCAGGTGTGGTGGTGAATAAAGATCGTCTTCTTCTTCCAACACTAAAATAGAGGGAAAAAAATATATATCATTAGAAAAACTGCACAATGTAAGATAGCAATAGCATAAATCAGTGTTTCTCAACTTCAGTCCTCAAGGCGCCCCAACGGGTCATGTTTTCAGGCTTTTCATTATTTTGCACAGGTCATTCGATCAGTTTCACTGCCTTAGTAATTACCACAGCCGTTTCATCTGAGGGAAATCCTGAAAACATGACCTGTTGGGGCTCCTTGAGGACTGGAGTTGAGAAACACTGGAATAGATACACCAATTGATGACCTCACATATCTGGACCTTGGCATCAAGTTATCCAATAAAAGAACAAAGCTTTCTTCCCAAGGCTGTTATTGTTTTAACAAAGACAACTTGATTGTCTTTGCCCACAAAATTCAGTGCAATAATTACTGTACAGATAATTGTATGAAACAGCTCTTCAGCGAGGTCAGGCCAAGGTTCGTGTTAAAATGGACCTTGATCCACTATTTTAAGTACATTATTTTGAAGACCATTAACTATCTTCAGGAAGTTGGTATTCATGTGGGATACTACTGAAGAACCATCCAATCCATTTAGCTCTGGTGTCATGTGGGGGTTGTCAAGAGTCCAAGCCATACTTGAGGGAAGTTTTGTAGCTAGGCTACACCGTGTAATGTAATCTGTTGCTACTGAGAGATTCAAGCTGACCATGCAATGAATTCAAACTGGTCTCCAGTTAACTAGCTGGGATTTGCATAAAAGCTGGCTGCATCCAATGCTGTACAGCTTTAAAGGCCAACATGTATTTAGGAGTGTAACATGTCACTGACTATCACACTTTTTTTTTGTTAAGTTTTTATTGAAAAAAATAAATAAAAATGTAAGATAGTGACCAATTTGATTTTGTGCAGGGCTCTGTCCACACAGCCAAGACCAAGGATCCATGAATTAAGGGAGCAACCATTTCCCCATCCTCCACTGTGGCAGACAGACTTGTAGTTCAATAAAATACAAGTGTAGTAATCGCTACACTCAGTCCATTAACTTTTTCTCCAGAGCTTCAGGCAGGCTGCTGGGAGCTTTTTTTCCCCCCCTACAATAAGCCCTGGTTCACACTGGTGCGGTATTTGCCGCAAATTGCTGGCAATGGCACAGTCCTAATCGGTGCGATGCCGCATCTGTGGCACTGCACCGATTTCAAAAAGTAGTTTCTGTACTACTTTTTGGGATTTACATTGACATCTGTGCAGAAACCTGCACAGATGTTTCTGTAATCGCGGCCGAAATCGGGACTGATCAGCGGGAGTGAAATCGTGCGAGTTCAGCTGAACTCGCACAGCTTCACTCTCGCAGCCCAGTGTGAACCTGGGCTTAAGTGCATTAATTATTTTTCTCTTCAAGCAGAGTTACACCTAAAAGTGGAACTTCCGCTTTAAGCACTCCTCACATGCCACATTTAGGGGGGTGCATACCCGGCTTTGACAGGCACTTCCTGTCGCACTGCCTCCTTCTCGCCACCTAGGCGGCGACTCCTCTCCCCTTAGGTGGCCCCTTCCTCTCTGCAATCTTCTGAGACATGTCACAGAAGATTCCCTGGCAACTAGGAAAGCGCAGTGCGACTTTTGTAGCTGCTGACGTGAGCTGAAAAACGAGTGGAACTCAGCTTTAAAAACATGATCGGATTTTGTGATGCCAGGCTGTTGGCGGAAAATCTGACTGTTTGTATGCTCCATCTGACAATTGTCAGATTTTCCGGACAAATGTTGGATGGCAGGCGTTAAAATTTTCCGGACAGCAGTCTGTTGTCGGATTTTATCGGTTAGTAATTCCCGAATGTAATTAGGTGGGAATGATGGGAGCGGTGGTGGAGCCTTTTCCTCCTGGGGCTTTTCCTGGTCGGGATGGCACTGCACTGGTCTGGCTGTGGGTCCAGGTGTGCTGTAGTTTCATGGTGATGCCAATCACTTGAATTATGGCACCAAGGCCACTGCACCCCGCACACTTTTCACACCTTCCTATTGGGCCAAGCCCTTTGGCTAGGACCAGAGGAATTTCTTTATTCATGGCCGAAGGGACGGCCAAAGTACCACACAATGGTCACTTTTCACTCTCCTCTCCCTTCTCCCCCACTTTATCGTCTTGTTTGTACGCGTTTTTGCACGTGATTGGTAGGGTGCAAGACCTCAGGCCTGCCCTGAAAGTCTTGGGAGGGGTTGGACATGGTCTTCTGGCTTAGCTCACCCTCTCATGGGGTCTCCCTTCGGGGGGAGCCCCACCTAGTACTTGGGTGGGTCAGTTTCAGCAGACACTCCAAAGAATGGGGTCCATCTAGTTCCGGCCAGATGGATCAAGTGCAAGTACCCCAGTCTGGTGCCTAACGCCCCTGTGGGCCAGGGCAAGGTCCTTTGATTTCTGAGGACTTGTGCACACACGTCGCACTCTATGTGTGTGCACTTTTTTGGGCACCGGGTGACGTTTTTGGAGTGTGTTCACACACCACAAACTTAAAAAAAATAATAATAAGTTTCCAGCTCATAGGGGATCAGCCAGGTATGAGAAAACTACATGCATACCCATCCTGGGCCAATGCAACTATATAAAACATACCCTTACCTTGAATTCTTTTGGTAGCAAGCGTTTACCTTAGGCTTGTGTTAAATGTGGTTCTAAAAAGGTTTTTACCTTAACGCACTCTCTGCATTAAGGACTGGTTCACACCACCACACAGGAACGCACTCCACATGCAATCTGGGAGCAGTGCAATTTCAGACTATTCATTTGAATTGGCTGAAATCATGCGGGACCACATCTAAAAAGTAGTAGATGCACCATTCACAGCAACTAGATCACATGGTACTACTGTCCATTCATTTGGAAAGTAGTCAACATTGACACCCATTGCAAATCATAACTGCAGCGCGAAAAATCCAGTTCTGTGTTAACTGGCCTTAAGCCCTGGTTCACACTGGTGCGATTTGACATGTCAAATCGGCGAAATTTGCGGCCAATGGCACCGTCCTAATGGGTGCGGCGCTGCACCGATTACAAAAAGTAGTTTTTGTACTACTTTTTGCGATTTCAGCCGCGGTTTACATTGACATCTGTTTCAGATGTCTCTGAAATCGGGGACTGACAGGCAGGAGTGAGCCGTGCGAGTTCAGCTGAACTCCCGCAGCCCCAGTGTGAACCTGGGCTTAAGCAAAAAAATTAAATACAAAAACCCTTCCATGATCCGCTACCCCCCTGACCTGCAAAGTGCAACCCCACAACACACAGCTTGCTATGGGGACACGCAAAAAGGAGGAGCGCCAGCAGGGGACCCCAGAGCAGGAGGATAGGGCTGCTCTGTAAAATACCCTTGCAGGCAAATATAACATGTTTATTATTTTAATTACATAGAATCAGCCTTTACAAAACAGCTTTAGGTGCCAAGGCAAGGGGGTGCATAGGTGTAAGAGGCTAGCCTTTGGCATTAAGGACCTTAAACATCTAAAGCCCAAGTTTTTTTTACTGGTTATAGGTATAGGTGGGAGATCAAAACCTATATTTTTATTATTATCCATGCGTCCTCTGGGAAGACGCACGCCATTTGTTCTGGTGAATACGGTCACTAGGACCAACGATGATGAAAAATACAAAATTTGTTTACACCCAGAAATAGTGGAACATATTCCAATAATGGTACTTGTTCTGGTGACAAATAAAAAAAAAAAAAAAAAAAAAAAAAGGGGGCCGGACTGATTTCCTCAACCATTAAGGGACATTTACAATATGCAGTCCCTTCAATCAAGTGACAATTACTATATGCAGTTGAAGGCATTTCTGACTGCCTTAGGTCACCCTGGGCTCCTACCCTTCAACATTCCTTCCCCGATTTATAATATTTGGGATTACATCCAAGTATGATTTTGGAGGATGAAGAAAATGCAATATATGGGTACTCTGACTTAACACAAGTCATAAAAGCTGTTAGTATTTTTATATGGTGCTTTAAAAAGATTTGACCACATAAAACCCGTTCCATTAAACCGCAACACTGCTTACATGACCAGCAATGCAGCAAAGATCCAAAGACAAAGTCTCAAGCAATCCTTGTTAAAAATGTTACAAGTGCAATTTTGGAAATATCACTACTGTAAGAGATTTTTAGTCTGCATGGCCTGAGAGCAAGCCTAAAAATATAACTGGATTGTCTTCCATTTCCTGCGGTCAGAGCTCCAACAAGGACATGTTTAGTCATGTTCGTATGCAAGTCCACCCCAAATCCCAGATGAAAGAATGCGTAGGATATTTTCCTCTTGCCGAGAAAAGGAAATGAGCCATTGAGAGGGGGGGGGGGGGGGGACAAGCCTGAGCTGCCAAGCCGGCCTCAGACCCATACTCCCATCACTGTCTAGACACAACCGGCAGAGAGACGACCAATCATTAGACCAGCAAGCCGGTTCCCCCCCCCCCCCCCCCCCAACCAACATGCATGTTCTCACAGCAACCGCATGCAAACTTTCCCTGACAATACCAGTGGTGTATCATTGCACCCATTTCTACTTCCTGCGGACTACACAAACTATTCTTTTATGAGAGACGAGGATTATTTAGGTCAGAAGCATGTTCTAGAGCTGCTCAGCAACAGAAGCAATGATGGAGGATAACTATGCATTACCAAAGTCAGGAGCAGGTTCTCTTCATGTAATACTTTGTGTACGTCAACCAATTCCATGCTGCTGCATAATTTTATACTGCTTTTCCCCCCCAATCCCATCCCAAACACCAGCCACAGTTGCTGATCTCCCAGTCACATCCCAATCACCTATCCTATGCCATCCACCAATCCCAATCACCTATCCTATGCCATCCACCAATCCCTGTCACATCCCAATCACCTATCCTATGCCATCCACCAATCCAGTCACCTATGCTATACCAACCACCAATCCCTGTCTCCTAGCTTATGCCAACCACCAATCCCAGTCACATCCCAATCACCAATCCCATGCCAACCACCAATCCCAGTCACCAATCCAGTCACATCCCAATCACCTATGCTATACCAACCACCAATCCCTGCCTCCTAGCTTATGCCAACCACCAATCCCAGTCACATCCCAATCACCTATCCTATGCCAACCACCAATCCCAGTCACCTATCCTATGCCAACCACCAATCCCAGTCACATCCCAATCACCTATCCTATACCAACCACCAATCCCTGTCTCCTAGCTTATGCCAACCACCAATCCCAGTCACATCCCACTCACCTATCCTATGCCAACCACCAATCCCAGTCACATCCCAATCACCTATGCTATACCAACCACCAATCCCTGCTCCTAGCTTAATGCCAACCACCAATCCCAGTCACATCCCAATCACCTATCCTATGCCAACCACCAATCCCAGTCACCTATCCTATGCCAAATACCAATCTCAGTCTTACTCCAATCACCCCTCCCATCCATCAGTCACCAATACCATCCAAAAACCTGATGTTCGAAAACTGAACGGGGGGGGGGGGGGGGGAATCCTAATCAAGGATTGTCAGATTAACTGAAGCTGTTGATGTGCCCAGACATCAGAATAGAAGAACATCGGTGGGCACCCAGTAGGTGAGTACATTGGGCAGTGGCACACTGTATTATTCTCCAAAACACTCTTGTTTTCCCAGGAGAGATGCCGAAGACAAACATGTCCACTACACCACCCTCCTCCTCCCATCCTCACTCGTCCTTCCCCCTTCCCCACTCATCCTCATCCTCCCCCCCCCCCCCCCAATCCTCACTCATCCTCCCATCATCAGACAGCACACTGGGTCCAATCACTGCATTTGGCATAATCTGGTGGCCAATTTGTTCCAGTAAATAGAATACAGCCAACCAGACACAGCACCTCCATGTTTACATTGCCAGATCCACTACATTCCCCAAGTATGTAGAAGAAGAACGAGGTCCTCTACTGATAAATGTATTAATAATAATATGGAGACCCTCATAGAAGCCTGTCCCCCATCCATACACAGATATAGAGTCTATAGCAGCCATCCATCAGAAGGGACAGAGCTGTCATTCACCTTTCTTCGCGTGGGGTCTGTTCTCTGGTGACAGGGGCAGTGTCCGCGGCGGCACAGGGTGTCGGTGAGTGGGTGATCGGATGAAAGCCTTGAGCTCATGTTAATCATCGTCTGCGTCTTCAGCAAAACGACTGAAGGACAAACACCGGGACGTGCCTTTATATACCCGGCTTGTCAGCCAATGATAAAACTGGGGCAAGCAACGTCACCAGAGTACAGCTTCAGCCAATCCCAGCTATACAAAGTTTCTCACTTTACGGCATCACTTCATTGACATTTTTTCACAGTGTCCCAGATCAATAGAAAAAGGACCAATGAGATAGAGTGCTCTGAAATGACACCGAGGCTTGGCACGCACAGAGGGGCGTGTTTCAGTTTCCGGGGGCGGGGATGGGCTGGGCCGTCACGCGGAAGTGTCCCGTTGGAGATCACGAGCTAGGATGAGTCATAGGGGGTGATGCAATAGTTGGCAAGCAGTGGCCAAGCCCGAGCGATCCAGCCCAAGGGACTTCCCGAGCTAGAGATTCACCTTCACCCCTCCAGTGCCTCCACTGTCCGCTAGATGTTTACTTGGACGTTGTTGTCAAGAAACTGATGTCAGCAAATGTTCAATAATCACAACATGTCATTATTAACTGACACAGTGACCTTCCTCAGCATTTTACATAAGCTGCCAGCTCACATATACAGTAAATATGGAACACTGAAACTATAAGACCCCTTTCACACTGAAGGCGCTTAGCGCTAAAAAATAGCGTCTGTAAAGTGCCTGAAAAGAATCTCTCAAGCCTCCCCAGTGTGAAAGCCTGAGTGCTTTCACACTGGGGCGGTGCGCTTGCAGAACCGAGAAAAAAGTCCTGCATGCAGCGTTTTTGGGGTGGTGCAGGAGTGGTGTATACAACGCTCCTAAACTGCCCCTGCCATTAAAATCAATGGGCAGTGCTGCCGAAGCGCCTGCAAAGCAATTTGGCAGCAACGCTTTTAACCCCTTCTTTGGTGTTAAAAGCACCCCGCTCCTGCCCGCACAGCACCGCTAAAACTAGCGGCCAGCACCCCAGTGTGAAAGGCATACCTCCCAACTGGCACGGATTCTGTGGGTTTTACCCGCATAGGCCCCTCCTTCCCGCAGTCCCGCGAGAGTGACCTTTTTCCCGCACAGCAGGAAGAAGAGAAGGCACAGCCGACAGCATGAAGAGGATCAGAGAACGAGCAGGTAAGCCCCCCCCCCGCACGATTTGCGGGCAAAACAGTGTACCGCAAGCCCAGCCCCCCCCCCCCCCTCAACAACAGTCGAACTGATTTTTTTTTTAATTGTTCCGGCGGCCCCCCCGCGCTCAAGAACTTTTGTTGCCGGTGCCCGGGGGGGACTTTTTAAAGTTGGGAGGTATGTGAAAGGGCTCTTACGAGGTCTGGCCTACAGGTAAGACGTGGACGTAGGAATGGAGTCTTTATCCCACCCATAGCTCTACAAAGTCTCTAGGTTCCAGGACCCATTTCACAATTTAATAAGAAAGTGAGAAAAATAACCATGAAAAATTCATAAAGACTGGCACAGTGAGATTTTGCAATTGTGTGTGCCAAATTCACATGCCTGTCTAGAACCTGTACTTGAATTTGACGCATGCTGTGCTACTTTTAGAAAACAGGCGAAACACTTTCCTAAAATCTGTCTGCATCAGGGTCTTTCTCTGTGCATCAAAATAGACTTGGTTTTAGTTAGCTCCACTTTTGTAAAGCCTCGTACACACGGTCGGACTTCCATCGGACTTTTCCGTGGTTTTTTGTCCGAACGGAGTTGGTTGGGAACACCCATAGCATACACACGCTCTGACTTTTCTGCCAACTTTCTTAAAACTTCTTACAACATCACGTGTTTTTCTGCTCTTTTCTGATCTTTACTGCCACCCTTTGGTCAACTTCTGCTATTGTTGGTTGATTTTAACATTAGTTGTTTTGTCCATCGGACTAAAGTCCGATGGTTTTCTGTACACACGGTCGGACTTTGCTCCATCGGACTTTTGTTGGGCAAAAGTTTGTCCGTTTGCAGACCCAACTTTTGTCCGATGAAATCCAAAACCAAATGAAAAAAGTTTGTCCAATGGAGCGTACACACGGTCGGATTGTTGGTCCAACTTGCTTAAAACGAAGTTTGTTGGGCAAAACTCCGACCGTGTGTACGGGGCTTAAGACTAAAGCAGACCATACACGGGTCGAATTTCGAACAAATTTTCTTTTCAAAATCAAAAAGTTAGTTTTTTTTGTGATCTGATGATGCCACCATTGATTTTCGAAATTCGGGCCGACCAAACCTTCATGTTGCCGGGAATATTCTTTTCTCTCTGGGAATATTCATTTCTCTCCAGAATATTCTTTTCTTGCACATGCGCATTATTTTTTCTATTACATTTCTCTCACGATTCTCCCATCATTGATCAGAAAATCGTTCGTTTTTCTAAAAATTTCCAACACGTCGGATTCCTCAAATTTGATTGCCGCACGAAAATCGGCTGTTGCTGCAGCCCACTAACGGTGCGAAATTCGTCCGAAAATTCTTTGATACGATTTTCGAAAGAAAATTCTTTCGAAATTCAAACCGTGTAAGAGCCAATGTCTCCAAATCCACAAAATCTTGTTGGCTCTTGCAAAATACGTCCAATTCTGCTCCAGAAAACACTTGCAATGCTTGTGAATGTAGCCTTTAAGCCCCGTACACACGGTCAGACTTTTTGCCAACAAACTTCATTTTGAGCAAGTTTGCCAAAAAATCAGACCGTGTGTACGCTCCATCGGACAAACTTTTTTTGGTTTTCATCGGACAAAAGTCTGATGGAACAAAGTCAGACCGTGTGTACAGAAAACCATCGGACTTTTGTCCGATGGACAAAACAAATAATGTTAAAATCAACCAACAATAGCAGAAGTTGACCAAAGGGTGGCGGTAAAGGGCAGAAAAACCACGTGATGTTGGAAAAAGTTTTGGGAAAGTTTGCAGAAAAGTCCTGTGGTGTGTATGCTATGGGTGTGCCCGGCCAACTCCGTTCAGACAAAAATCCACGGAAAAGTCAGATGGAAGTCCAACCGTGTGTACGAGGATTTAGGCCCCTTTCACACTGAGGCGTTTTTACTGCGTTTTCGTGGTAAAAATAGCGCTGTAAAAATGCCTGAAATAATCCTGCCCCATCATTCTCAATGTGAAAGCCCTGAGGGCTTTCACACTGAGGCGTTTTGCTGGCTCTGCGTTGGAAAAAATCCTGCAAACAGCTTTTTTGGAGCATCTTTAGGGCGCTAAAAATAGCGCTGCAAAAACACCTATCTCCATTGAAATAATTGAGTAACGCAGTAAAAACGCGGGAAAATGCATAGGCGTTAGCGCTATTTTTACAGTGAACGCGGTAAAAACGCATAGGTGTTAGCGTTTTTTTTACCGCAAACGCAGTAAAATCACGGGAAAAAATCTCATCATTTTTTTGCCGTTTTTCAACGCCTCAGTGTAAAAGGGGCCTAAAGCCTCGAACACACGGTCGGACTTCAAACAAACTTTTCCGTGGATTTTTGTCCGAAGGGAGTTGACCGGGCACACCCATAGCATACACACGCTCAGACTTTTCTGCAAACTTTCACAAAACTTTCCCAACATCACGTGGTTTTTCTGCTCTTTTCTGCTCTTTACCGCCACCCTTTGGTCAACTTCTGCTATTGTTGGTTGATTTTAACATTGGTTCTGGGCATGCTTATTTGTCCATCGGACAAAAGTCCAATGGATTTCTGTACACACGGTCGGACTTTGCTCCATCAGACTTTTGTTGGCAAAAAGCTTGTCCGTTTGCAGACCGAACATTTGTCTGATGAAAACAAAAAAAGTTTGTCCGATGGAGCGTACACACGGTCGGATTTTTTGTCAAACTTGCTCATTTTGAAGTTTGTTGGCAAAAAGTCAGACCGTGTGTACAGGGCTATAGACCGTCAGTATTTTATTTTGAATTTGGTGCAGGCGTTGCGCCACAACGTAAAAGTGGTGCATTTTAACCCCTTTGCTTTGACTGCCTCCCAGCCCTTTAAGATAGGGTGACCAGACATCCCCAGTTTCCGGGGACAGTCCCCGGATTGAGGACACTGTCCCCGGACCAAGTCTGTCCCCGGTTTTGTCCCCGGATTAGATTTGAACAGGGGCTGGGGCAATTTCAAAGACAGTCAGTGCACAATAAAACAAAAAAAAAACAGAATTACACACCCCCACTCCTACTAGCTTGGGGGGGGGTGTATTTTATTCATTATCTGTGCCCCTTTCTGATGATCATGTGCTGGTCGGAGCGGAGGGAATATTTCTTCAGTTTCGGGTGCATGCCTGTTCCGCTCCCGCTTGCATGTTCTTCTGCCTTGGCTCATGTCTCGGCCAGACGCCTGCCTATCTCCTTGCCTTCCCTGGCGGAGTGATCTTCCTCCGCTTCCCACCCAGTAGTAGCCGGGGCCCGGAGAGTAAGACTTGACAGGCTGTGAGGCGGTCGGTGGCGGTGACGGGCAAAGAGTCGCTGATTGCCGCCATTACTAGTAAAAAAAAAAATATGTCCCCAGATTTTATTTTAAAAATCTGGCCACCTTACTTTAAAAGTTGAAAAGCCGGGAGGCGGAGGCATCTTTTGGGTCATGTGACCGCTGTGATTGGCTGTCACATGATCAGAAAGCTCCCAATTACAAGTATGCGTCAGGAGCTTACCGATCCCCTCCAGCTACCATGCTGGGAGTGTGCTCTAAGCATGGTAGGTTGTTTTTAACAGGGCTGCTTATATGCGGCCACTCTTCGTTAAGACCCGCCTGCCGAGCGGCTACATATATAAGTATGGATGGTGTCAAGAGGTTAAACTATACAAATTTGGTGCATGAGTTGCTGTCAAAACCAAATGTTTTGTAGTTACACTATATTGCCAAACGTATTGAGACACCTGCCTTTACACACACATGAACTTTTGTGGCATCCCAGTCTTAAGCCTCGTACACACGGTCGGACTTCCATCGGACTTTTCCGTGGTTTTTTGTCTGAGCGGAGTTGGTCGGGAACACCCATAGCATACACACCACAGGGGTTTTCTGCAAACTTTCACAAAACTTTTTGCAACATCACGTGGTTTTTCTGCTCTTTTCTGCTCTTTACCGCCACCCTTTGGTCAACTTCTGCTATTGTTGGTTGATTTTAACATTATTTATTTTGTCTATCGGATAAAAGTCTGATGGTTTTCTGTACACACGGTCGGACTTTGCTCCATCTGACTTTTGTTGGGCAAAAGTTTGTCCGTTTGCAGACCCAACTTTTGTCCGATGAAAACAAAACCAAACGAAAAAAGTTTGTCCGATGGAGCGTACACACGGTCGGATTGTTGGTCCAACTTGCTTAAAATAAAGTTTGTTGGGCAAAAGTCCGACCGTGTGTACGGACCTTTAGTCTGTAGGGTTCATTATTGAGTTGGCCCACCCTTTGCAGCTATAACAGCTTCAACTCTTCTGGGAAGACTGTCCACAAGGTTTAGGAGTGTGTCTATGGGAATGTTTGACCATTCTTCCAGAAGCGCATTTGTGAGGTCAGGCACTGATGTGTACGAGAAGGCCTGGCTCACAGGCCTTATTGTCCAACATCAGTGCCTGACCTCACAAATGTGCTTCTGGAAGAATAGTCAAACATTCCCATAGACATGCTCCTAAACCTTGTGGACAGTCTTCCCAGAAGAGTTGAAGTTGTAATAGCTGCAAAGGATGGGCCACAACATAATTGGGCTCTCTCTTTCTCTCTGCTGCTGGGTGAAAAGGCTGACTGCTGATAGAACACTAAAAATGTACAGGTGATGTCTTTTTGTTAGAGAACAGCCTACTACAAAGGTCACCCTGTTAGTCAGGTACTGATCTGAGTTTAGTTAGTGGCTTGGACATCAGATGTTTTGTTTGTTTTATACTTTAGATTTGCTGTACAAAGCTCTCCCACATTGAAGGAAAAACCTGCTTGAACTGTTTCTGGAATCGGCTTTCATCACATCTCAGCTATAGTAACCCAGAAGCAATGACCTGACCCCACGTCCAGTTTACCCGGATGCCAACTGTGCCATTTTCTTAAAAATCAAAAGCATTCAAAAACACAGATCTTAGAGTTTTGAATGCTTTTAAGGGTAGAGGAGGGATTTGGGGTCCTATAGACACCAGATCTCTCCATAAAGATTATGCCTATTGCTGTGACCAGTGGCCAGTTCAAGTCAAAATTGCAGTTATTAGACAATAAAATACAAAACGTATAGACAACATATACAGTAGTTATCAAAATATAACAGCATAAATATGAAACTCTTAAAACATCACTTTAAAAACTTAGATAACTTCCCTTTGGTTTATTCATACTTTATATAAATGTACTTTTTGGGATTTAAAACTAGACAATACATTTTGACTTAAACTAGAATGTATAGGCAGTGGTATATCTTGTTCTGTTCAAAGAAATAAGCTATCTTATGTAACTTGTGTACAGTGTCCTTGGAACAACCTTGAATATTACTGCAGTACAAAATACTCTCAATACTGCTGCCACTCCTTAGAAAGAAGTCTATATTTATCTAAAACAATGAATTGTCACTGTTGGAACATAGAAGGAAATTGAAGCGAGTATCTCTTGGCTTATCCAATAGCAGTGTATAGGTTACATGACCACTATCACTACTACAGATAATGGTAGCATTAGATATTTTCATCATTTTTTTAATTTTTTTATTTCACATCTTTTTTTTCTCCACATTTACACACTCAGGCCAAGCTGTCCAACAAAGTAACTTTTATTTTAATTTTAAATTTATTTATAGCTTTTAAAAGCTATCTTTATGGCAAGTAAAGATAGCTTTTTCAATGAAAGTAAATGACAACAACCAGCTTTCATGTTTACACCACCAATGTGATGCCGTGTACACACGACCGTTTTTCTCGTCGAGAAAAACGTCATTTTTTCCATTTGACGAGAAAACCAATCGTCTGTGGGCATTTTGTGGTTTTTCTCGACGAGAAAAACGGCATTAAAAACGATGAGAAAAATTAGAACATGTTCTAATTTTTCTCGTTGTTTTTTCCGACATTTTTTCCGCGGCAGTTTTCCCATAGGGAAACACTGCCGCGGAGCCCACAGACGGTCGTTTTTCTCAACAAGAGAAAAAATGACGTGAAAAACGACCGTGTGTGGGGGAACAAGCCGTTCCCTCGTTTTTAATGTCATTATTCACTGCGGTTTTTTAACCGCCGTGAATAATGATCGTGTGTACGCGGCATAAGAGGGCACTTCTCCCACTGACCACCAATGTAAAGGGGGGGGGGGTAATTCTTCCACTGACTACTGGTGTAACTGAGCTGTCACACTGCCCATGAAACAGGGATTCTACTCTGACCACCAATGTAAAGGGGGCATTTATATTAACCACCAATATAACAGGGACATTTACAATGACCACCAATGTAATGGTAAATTTAGCATTGACCACTAATGTATCAGTGGCATTTGCATTTACGCTGTCCACTTATGTAACAAGGGTCTTTTATGGTGGTGGTGGTGTGGGGGGTATAAATTTGTTCTATTAATCTGAAGAGGGATTGAGGACATGAGTGTGGTTTAAAGTGAATGAATAAAATGAAGCTGCTCATTAGGCAAACTGGTGTTGGCTAAACATAGGTAGGGGGGCTGCACATTGAGGGGGGGGGGCTTCACATTAGAGAGTTTGGTGTTACATTAGAACAGTGGTTCTCAACTCCTGTCCTCAGAACAACACTAAAGCCTCGTACACACGGCCGAGATTCTCGTCAGGAAAAAAACGTTGTTTTTCCTGACGAGAATCTTGACAAGAATCTTGTCCCGGCCGAGTGTACACACGTACGATTCAAAAGAACCGCCGTTCTTTTGAATGGCACAAACACGGTGACATCATTGACTACGACGAGCGTGCACTTGTCACATTCGATGCCGTCGCCGCCATCTTGCTACGCCCTATGCCTAGGAAGCTACCGTGCATGCGTCAAAGTCATTTCGAGCATGCGCGGGTTTCCACGGCGACAGGTAAGTGTACACACGCTCGGGTTTCTCGTCGAGAAACAGGCCGACGAGATTCTCGACGAGAAAAAAGACCGCAGATCGTCTTTTTTCTCGTCGGGGAATCTAGGCAGTTTTCTTGACGAGAAAACTGAAACCCGCGTACACACAGCCGGTTTTCTCGGCAAGAAAGCTCTCCCGGCAGTTTTTTTGTCGTTTTTTGCAGAGAAAACCGGTCGTGTGTACGCGGCCTTACAGGCCAGATTTTAAGTATTACCTTGGGGAGATGCGGACTAGAATACTGTACTGAAATCACTGAGCAGCAAATTATATCACCTGTGATGTATTTCAGTTATCTTGCAAAACTGGCCTTGTAAAGCCTCATAAACACAATCAGATTTTCTGTGGACTTTTGTCCGAAAGGCGTTGGCCGTGAACTTGTATTGCATACAAACGGCAAAGAATTGTCAGCCAACAAACACGAAACTGCGTGGTTTTTCAGCTCTTTAGCGCCACCCTTTGGGCAACTTCTGCTAATGTTGTGTTATGGTTAGCATTGCTTCTGAGCATGCATGTTTGTACTTTGGAGTTTTGTCCGAAGGACTTGCGTAAACACGATCGGATAATCCAACAACACACATTTGTTGTCGGAAAATTTTAAAGCATGCTATCCAACATTTGTTGGCGGAAAATCCGACAATTGTCTGATGGAGCATACAAGCGGTTGGATTTTCCGACAACAGCCTGTCATCACACAATTCCTATCAGAAAATCTGAGCGTGTGTATGAGGCTTTAGTTTGTGGGTCCTGAGGAAAGGAGTTGAGACCCACTGCATTCGAACATTAGAGAATCTGGTGTTGGGTAATAATAAGAGAGGCTACCTATAAGGGGGTTGGTAATGAACTGCTCTGTCATATATCATCAGTGTTTTTTCCCCACCAAAAATATTTAATTCACTAAGCTAAAATGCATGTGTTTTTGCCATTAGTAGTTATTTCCAGCTATGATAGTGTTATTTCCAGCTATCATTGGCCCTTATTACTGAAAACAATGGTCATTATGGTAAATAATTAGTACAGCTGTGGGGGAGGGGGGTGGGGGATCAAACGTTATTTATGCACAGAGTCCCCTCCTTGTTAACATTCCTTGTGACTACTCTTGGAGTTAACGATCAAAAGAGGAAGGCCCCCTGAGGTTTGACAGTCGCTGCCCTGTCAACTGTCTGAAGTCATCCTGTTAACACAAACAGTCTTCCAGCACCTACGGTAAGTAACTATAACAGTCCCAAACATTGAACCATATAGTCGTTTACATTTTTCCCGATGAAAGGACTCTGTTACATAATACTGTTATACACACTTGAGGCCTCATTCACACGCATAGCTCCCAACTGTCCCTGATTTCGAGGGACTGTCCCTGATTTGGAGCAATGTCCCTCTGTCCCTCATTCCTCCTCATGTGTCCCTCATTCCTCCTCATTTTGGTCTGATCTATTAAGTTGTATATAAAATGCACTTTTTATCTTTCAAATTTTTTTTCCAAGTGCTAAACCTTTCATCCAATTTCTAAATTGCTGCATTTGTACATTTTTAAAGCCAATATAAGGAATAATAGTGGTGGTCCCATGCCTACATACGTTTGTTAGTAGGTGTCCCTCACTCCTATCTCAAAATGTTGGGAGGTATGCACACGGCTTAATTGGCCATGGTGCGGCAAGTATACTGTGGATATCTGTGTCCAGGATCCCAGGCAGGGCCGGACTGGCCTACCGGCATAACGGGAGATTTCCCGATAGGCTGCCTGTCCTGGGGCCGGTTTCATTTGCGGCTGCAGTGCTCCCTGTCCCCTCTCTCCTGCTCCTGTGTATCATGGAGCTGCCTGGCTCGGTCTGTGTTCGGCGGCGGCGGCGCTGTAACACGGTCCCGCCCCCCTAGACCGGCTCGTGTGATAGTAGATAGAATCTGTGTTCATTGGAAAAAAATATAAAAGAAACTGTGCTTAAAGTGTACAAATCAAGCTAATGAATTGCCTGAAAAAAGAAAATATTTTAGGAGAAGCAGCAACTAGTCTGAAAACAATCATCAGTGGGTACAAATAAGAAAAAAATATATAGTCGCGCTCACTTATGAATTTGAACATAAGCCCATCACTGGGTAACTGAAAAAATCCAAATATCAACAGTGATAACATATAAAAAGCTAAGTGAAAAGCAATATATAATCTATGTGAACAGATAATAAACAGAAAATTAACTGTGAATAAAAAATTGGTTATTGTCCAAAAATACTGCAGAGCGGAAAAACCCCTCAAAGTTCGTAATCAAAAATCCATAATGCAAAAAACCATAATGAAAAAAACACCCGTGAGGCGATATCCAAAATTAATAAAGAAATGAAGAAGGAAAGGATTCAAATCTTCTTAGACTTAAATTCGTGACTTTCACCACCACCAGTAGAAGTTACTGCTTACCGAACAGCGATGGTCCCCTATGACGGAGGACCTCAAACAGCCTTAAGTAATACTCAGTTAAGCCTCCAGAGTGTAGCCAGTGGTAAACCTCAGTTGTTTTAATAGCCCGACAGCTCATATAGCATCATACAGGTATTCAACGTGGACCATGAAAAAAGGGGGGGACACTGTACTTCTAAAACCGTCAGCCGCTCTACAGTATTTTTGGACAATAACCAATTTTTTATTCACAGTTAATTTTCTGTTTATTATCTGTTCACATAGATTATATATTGCTTTTCACTTAGCTTTTTATATGTTATCACTGTCGATATTGGGATTTTTTCAGTTACCCAGTGATGGGCTTATGTTCAAATTCATAAGTTAGCGCGACTACATATTTTTTTCAGAATCTGTGTTCAGCCTATCACAGGAGCCGGTCTAGGGGGGCGGGACCGTGTTACAGCGTCACCGCCAAACACAGATCCAACCAGGTCCAGGTCGGCTCCGTGATAAACAGGAGATGCCCGCCGTACAGCCCGCCCTGTGTGCCTGGATAGGAGGAGAAGCAAGGGGACCGCATATAGAGGAAATTAGCTTTCTATATTCCTCCATACAGCCGCTGAATGCTTGCAGGAGGGAGAGGAGGAGAATCAAGCATTCCGCGGCTGTATGGAGAGGTATAGAAAGCTAATTTCTTCTATATGCGGTCACCCTGCTTCTCCTCCTATCCAACTTCTTTTGCTGGTCCCTCCCAGTTCTTCTTGTTGCTCCCCCCAGTGCTCTGCTTCCCCACCACTCTCCATCCCCCCCACAGTTCTCTCCACCTCTGTTGTTTTTGCCCCCCCCCCCTGCTCTCCAGCTCTCCCCATCCTTCTCCAGCCACCATTCCAGTGCTCTCCACCCCTGTTTTCCCCCCCAGTACTCTCCACTCCCCCCAGTGCTCTCCATCCCTGTTCTTTCTCCCCCCCCCAGTGCTCTCCAGCTCTCCCCATCACTTCCCAGCCCCCACTCCAGCGCTCTCCGTCCCCCACAGTGCTCCCCAGCCCCCCCCACCCCTGTTCTTTCTGGCCCCCCCAGTGCTCTCAAGCTCCACCCATCGCTCTCCAGCCCCCTGTGCTCTCCACCCCTGTTCTTTTTGGCTCCCCCTCCAGTGCTTTCAAGCTCCCCCCCAGTATATAGCTCCCCCCTGCATTTTGCCCCCACCCACATGCTCTCCAACCCCGCCAGTGCTCTCTCCGCTCCCCCTGCATTTTGCCCCCACCCATGTGCTCTCCAACCCCGCCAGTGCTCTCCGCCCCCCATAGTGCTCTCCAGCACCCCGTGCTCCCCACCCCTGTTCTTTCTCCCCCCCCCCCCCCAGTGCTCTCCAGCTCTCCCCATCACTCTCCAGCCCCCACCCCAGTGCTCTCCAGCCCCCCGTGCTCCCCACCCTTGTTCTTGTTGCCCCACTCATGTGCTCTCCAACCCCGCTAGTGCTCTCCGCCCCCCATAGTGCTCTCCAGCCCCCCGTGCTCCCCACCCCTGTTCTTTTTGCCCCCACCCATGTGCTCTCCAACCCCGCCAGGGCTCTCCACCCCCCATAGTGCTCTCCAGCACCCTGTGCTCCCCATCCCTGTTCTTTCTCCCCCCCAGTGCTCTCCAGCTCTCCCCATCACTCTCCAGCCCCCATCCCAGTGCTCTCCAGCCCCCCGTGCTTCCCACCACTGTTCTTTTTGCCCCCACCCATGTGCTCTCCAACCCCACCAGTGCTCTCCGCCCCCCATAGTGCTCTCCAGCCCCCCGTGCTCCCCACCCCTGTTCTTTCTTCCCCCCCCAGTGCTCTCCAGCTCTCCCCATCACTCTCCAGCCCCCACCCCAGTGCTCTCCAGCCCCCCGTGCTCCCCACCCTTGTTCTTTTTGCCCCACCCATGTGCTCTCCAACCCTGCCAGTGCTCTCCGCCCCCCATAGTGCTCTCCAGCACCCTGTGCTCCCCATCCCTGTTCTTTCTCCCCCCCCCCAGTGCTCTCCAGCTCTCCCCATCACTCTCCAGCCCCCAACCCAGTGCTCTCCAGCCCCCCGTGCTCCCCACCACTGTTCTTTTTGCCCCCACCCATGTGCTCTCCAACCCCACCAGTGCTCTCCGCCCCCCATAGTGCTCTCCAGCCCCCCGTGCTCCCCACCCCTGTTCTTTTTGCCCCCACCCATGTGCTCTCCAACCCCGCCAGTGCTCTCCGCCCCCCATAGTGCTCTCCAGCCCCCGTACTTTCCACCCCTGTTTTTTCTGGCCCCCACTGGTGCTCTCAAGTTCCCCCCATTGCTCTCCACCCCCCCCAGTGCTCTCCACTCCCCCCTGCTCTTTGTAACCCCCAGTGCTCTCCACCCCTGTTCTTTCTCTCCCCCCAGTGCTCTCAAGGTCCCCCCCCAGTGCTCTTTACCTCCCACACTCTTAGCCCCCTCAGTGCTCTCCAGCCCCCCCTCTTAGCCTCCTGTGCTCTCCACCCCTGTTCTTTTTGGCTCCCCCCAGTGCTCTCAAGCCCCCCCCAGCGCTCTCCGCTCCCCACCCCTGTGATCTCCACTCCCCCCTGCTCTTTGCCCCCACCCATGTGCTCTCCAACTCCGCCAGTGCTCTCCGCTCCCCCTTCTCTCTAGTTCCCCCCCCCCAGTGCTCTCACTTCCCCAGGACCAGAGGATAGGCTGACTGGGGCAGGAAAATGAGGACAGCTGAAGGTGCAGGTGGCCAGGGACCACTCCATCTCACAACAAACAGATCCTCTGGAAGGAGCACTGTCCCCATCCAAAACGAGGACAGACCCTGCCTGCTGATGGTGATCATGGATATCCTGCTGGCATGGAAGGTACCGTACTGAGCATCAACAACACACCTTCCCACAGACAGGGACTGCAGACTGGGACATGGGGCATAGGAGAGGCTGCATTCATGGGCACAGTGAGACTGCATTCACGGGCACAGTAAAGCTGCATTTGATGAACACAGTGAGGCTGCAATGACGGGCACAGTGAGGCTGCAATGATGGGCACAGTAAAGCTGCATTTGATGAGCACAGTGAGGCTGCAATGACGGGCACAGTGAGGTTGCAATGATGGGCACAGTAAAGCTGCATTTGATGAGCACAGTGAGGCTGCATTGATGGGCACAGTGAGGCTGCATTGATGGGCACAGTGAGGCTGCAATGGTGGGCACAGTGAGGCTGCAATGGTGGGCACAGTGAGGCTGCAATGGTGGGCACAGGGAGGCTGCATTTGATGGGCACAGTGAGGCTGCATTTGATGGGCACAGTGAGGCTGCAATGATGGGCACAGTAAAGCTGCATTTGATGAGCACAGTGAGGCTGCATTGATGGGCACAGTGAGGCTGCATTGATGGGCACAGTGAGGCTGCAATGGTGGGCACAGTGAGGCTGCAATGGTGGGCACAGTGAGGCTGCATTGGTGGGCACAGGGAGGCTGCATTTGATGGGCACTGATGAGGCTGCATTTGATGGGCACTGGTGGGGCTGCATTGAGCTCTCGTATCATGTCTGCAGCCTCTGACCATCTCCTGTATCATGTGTGCAGTCTCTGAGGGAGTCTGGAGAGGAGTCAAGAGTGGGAGCACCGCCGGGATGGGGGTCATGGGAGAAGTCAGATGTGTGGGGACTGTGGAGAGGAGACTATATAGGATAAAACCAGAGCCACCGAGCTGGAGACGACTGACTGAGCCCTGCACAATGTACCTGAGAGGAGGTCAGTGACAGCACCGCTAGGCCAGTCTGAGGGGGGGTCACTGATGTAAGGGGGGAGTGAATACGATAATGTAAGGGGGCATTGATATAAAGGTTTCCCCCCTATATCAGTAACCCACCCCCCCTTACCTTAGTGTATTCTTTCTGTGGAAGGTGGTCCCCCCCACGTTCTGAGTTCTTGGGGTCCCCCTTGATGATTGACCACTTTTACCACTTTTAACTGGAATTTGCATTTTATATATATAAAGCCCTATGTGCTTTCATATCTGTCTTCTCTATATATAATACACTCTTCAAATGTGCTTTAAAATTTATGGTTTTCCCTTTCATGAACAAGAACATAATGACGTTATGCTGGTATAATAATGCTGTGGGGCTGGTATGAATTTTTTTCCAGGGCTGGATTTTATTCCCAGTCCGGCCCTGGTCCCAGGTGTTTGTGGACAGTCTCAGCCAGGGAGTCTGTACTGTACAAGTCAATGACAGGCTGACAGGAGAGATGATAACCCCTGCAAGCAGACAGATTACAACAGCATGGCCATCAAACCTTGAAGCAAATGGGCTACAGCAGCAGTAGAAGACCATACCAGGTGCCACTCCTATCAGCTAAGAACAGGAAACTGAGGCTACAATTCACACAGGCTCACCAGAATTGAACAATAGAAGATTAGAAAAATGTTGCCTGGTCTAATGAGTCTTGATTTCAGCTGCGACATTCAGATGATAGGGTCAGAATTTGGCATAAACAACATGAAAGCATGGATCCATCCTGCCTTGTATCAACGGTTTAGGCTGGTGGTGTAATGGTGTGGGGGATATTTTCTTGGCACACTTTGGGCCCCTTTATACCAATTGAGCATAGTTTAAACGCCACGGCCTACCTGGGTATTGTTGTTGACCATGTCCATCCCTTTATGTTGACCATGTCCATCCCTTTATGACTAAAGTGTACCCATCTTCTGATGGCTACTTCCTGCAGAATAATGCACCATGTCATAAAGCTCAAATCATCTCACCACTGGTTTCTTGAACATGACAATGTGGTCACTGTACTCCAATGGTCTCCACAGTCACCAGATCTCAATTCAATTGTCAGGAAAGGGTTCACCTGCTGGTGGTGCTGGTGGTCCTATGGATTTCAGTACTAGTGTCCACCAGCAGGTGTCTTCTTGCAGCCAGTATCTATAGTGGGGGATCTCACCTGCTGGTGGTGCTGTCTGATCCATGGGCCGTAGTACCGGCGTCCATCAGTGGGTGTATTCCGGCAGTGTGGGGCAGGCAGCACTTCCTCCGCTCAGCTGTCACATAAGGACAATCACTGCAGTCCTATAAATACCCGGCGAGCCCTTACAATGCCGACTTGGTATCTCTCTCTCCTGACCCTGACCCTGCATCTGACCCGACCTGATCCTATCCTGAGCCTGCATCTGACCCAACCTGATCCTATCCTGAGCCCATCCTGGACCTGCCCCTCCTGTCACCTGATGACCTTGGATTCCTACCCCGCAGCCTGTCCATCCATCCTCTCCCTGCCCTGTTGTGTTCCTGTCCTCACCCATCTGCTGATATCCCCTGGTGTATGATCTCGGCCTGGCTTTGTTTACCGTTACGGTATCTCCCCTTGATTTGTATATACTATTCGTTGTTGGTTGTGCACTGGTTGTTTTCACTTGTTTGTCACCTTGTAAATAAACACCTTTTATTTCACTTACATGCATTTTTGGTCTCCTCTGTGTAGTCACACAGTCTGGTCTACTAGATTCCCTGACACCAATAGAGCACCTTTGGGATGTGTTGGAATGGGAGATTTGCATCATGGATCTGCAGCAACTACGTGATGCTATCATGTCAATATGGACTAAAATCTCAGGAATGTTTCCAACACCTTGTTGAATGTATGCCATGAAGAATTATGGAAGTTCTGAAGGCAAAGGGGGATTTGACCTGGTACTAGCAAGGTGTACCTAATAAAGTGTCCGGTGATAGATAGATAGATAGATATGTAGCGGGGTCCCCTTTAAGACTCCCGGGACTACCTTGCCCAGAATCCCTTTCGCCATGTTTCCACCCCAGAGACTCATGGGAGGGGTTATAAAAGGAGGAGGCGAGGCTGGGCTCGGCCTCTTTGGGACACAAGACTTCAGTGACTGATCCTCCTGTGCAGATGTGCCGGAGTGCAAGGCCTGAAGCCTGAGGCCTTGCGCAGCACCAAAGAGCCTTCCACCCCACTGTGAGCCTGGGTGGCATATGATTTTGTTTGTCTACAGCCTTGGTTGGATCGGGGACCTGATCGCTGGAGACACTGTGTGTGAGGACACAGTCGGTGGAAGTTCCCGGACTGGGATCGCGTCCGGAGGGGTGAGCGAGCGTATGCTCAGACCATATACTGTTTGTTTCTGATGTGCCTATAGACTGCCGTGGCCCACAAGTTTATATCTGATACCCTCACTGGAGATCCATATCAGAGCTGAACTCAGAGGTTCTTCAGTAAAGTGTTATTCTATTACAATCTTCCCACTGGATTAAAAATGTTATTTTGTTATGTGCACCACCTTTAAAGACTTGCCGGTGAAGAAACCATCATCCCCTATAGACTGAGTTTTAGATATCTGAGCCAGGCCTGGTCAGCTAGTTAGTTCATTTAGTTGCTGCACCACAGGGCACCTAGTTAACGGTCGCCCACGCGGCGCACCTTTACTATTCCATTAGTGTATAAGTATGTTTATTGCTGCAGGGCTCTGCAACCTATTTTATGTGAACTGTTACCACTGTTAACCTTTTTACTACAAATCTAAAGTAAATTAGATACCCCTTTCATTATTGCCTTGGTGTCTGAGTTTTATCATGTAGTATAAGGATTATATTGCTGCCATAACTAACTGTGCCAGTAGGGGGTCGAGTAAATTGCCGGGGGTTGACGGAGCTGTCTTCAGGGCCCAAACTAAATCTGTGGCCCTCTTAGTTGAAGGTATCGCTACAGATAGATAGACAGACAGACAGATAGATAGATAGATAGATAGATAGATAGACAGACAGACAGACAGACAGACAGACAGACAGACAGACAGACAGACAGATAGACAGACAGACAGACAGACAGACAGACAGACAGACAGACAGACAGACAGACAGACAGACAGACAGACAGATAGATAGATAGATAGATAGATAGATAGACAGACAGACAGACAGACAGACAGATAGATAGATAGATAGATAGATAGTTAGACAGATAGACAGACAGATAGATAGACAGACAGACAGACAGATAGACAGATAGATAGATAGATAGATAGATAGATAGATAGATAGACAGACAGACAGACAGACAGACAGACAGACAGACAGACAGATAGATAGATAGATAGATAGATAGAGGGCTTTTTTCAGGGGAAACTTGGTGCAACTCAGTTCCACCACCTCTGGCTCAGACCCATTGGTGCCTGCTCACCACAATCACTTGTAAACACAGAAGTCTGGTTTCTGTGTTTACAAGTGACAGCTCTGCACTCTGTGTGTAACCCCCCTGAACTCTGCACTCTGTATGTAATGCAATCCTGGTATTTAATGCCCCTTTAAGATCCTCCTACTGTTTGTGAAATCTGACCACACCCACTATTTGATGTGATTTGGAGAGTGTGTGTGGGTGGAGGGGTTTTGGGGGGTCGTGGTTGAGTTCCAGCACCTATTGTTTGAGAAAAAAAAGCCCTGGATAAATAGATAGATAGATAGATAGATAGAGAGATAGATAGATAGATAGATAGATAGATAGATAGATAGATAGATAGATAGATAGATAGATTGTTGGTGATAGATGATTTTCTTGGCTGAAAGGTAGTTGGACATTGTTACATGTATGACCAACACTAGGGAACAGTGCTTACTATATACAGTACATAGTTATTGCAGCCTTGGATTATAAACTGCAAGGTCGTGCAAACAGCAAAACTGATCACCAAAGTGCAATAACCCCATAGTAAATCACATTTTAATTCTAGACAAAAAAAAAGATAAATTCTAAATAGCTTTTAAGAGGCAGCACACTTTGCTCAATGCCTTTACTAAATAAGTCTTATTTTTACAATGTTTTCTGTAACTCAAAAGTGAAATGATGCATTCATATTCTTTCTAATTTGCTGAGTCACAAAGCAGCTTATACTTCCGTTCAGTTCACCTTTGTTACTCTTATAGCACATGTGATGTAATAAGGAGAGAGGCAAGTTATCTAACTGTACGATTATAGAACCTGCTGATTTGCCATATAGCTGTGTTTTCACAAGATTAGCAACTATAATTCTTTTACAGGCTATCAAACTGTAGCAAGAAATTGGTATTAAGTGGCAAGCAAAAAATAGTCTAGCTATTAAAGGTAAACGTACCTTCAGAATCATGTACAATTATCTCTAATGCATGTACAAAATATAAAAAGCCTTATGCCGTGTACACACGATCGGTTTTACCGATGAAAACAGTCCGATGGACTTTTCTCATCGGACAAACCGATCGTGTGTGGGCCCCATCAGTCTTTTTACCATCGGTGAGAAAAAATAGAACATGTTTTAAATTTATCCGATGGGAAAAAAAACAATAGCAAATTCCGATCGTCTGTGTGGAACTCCATCGGACAAAAAACCCACGCATGCTCAGAATCAAGTTGACGCATGCTCAGAAGCATTGAACTTCATTTTTCTCTGCTTGTCTGAGTTTTTTTTTTTTTTTTACGTCACGGCGTTTGGGACAGTCGGATTTTTGACTGATGGTGTGTAGGCAAGACTGATGGAAGTCAGCTTCCATCGGATTTCCGATGGAAAAATCCATCGGATTAGAATCCATAGGAAATCCGATCGTGTGTACAGGGCTTTACCACTGGTTTCAGAAATTTTGACTACTCAACCACACAAATGTCTGTCTGCTCTTTCTACCGTTTGCATTTCTTAAAGACATGTATCACTAATTTTAGATGTCTCAGATGGTTAAAACTCCACCACACTACTACACAAGGTTGAACCCAAAGCGTATGTCCACTTTTTTTGTTTTGGTTACAGTAGGAAGGATTGATCCCAAAATCTTTTTTGAGGAGCCGTAACATTCAAAAACCCAGTGCCACAGATCGTGGGATGGGATATCATGGCTGTATATGAATGATGGAGGACAATGCACAAGGCATTGCTATTTCTTGCTCGTCTTAACAAATCAGTCGGAGTGCTGATCTATCATGGCCAGAAACACAATGTTCCCCCAAATCACTAGGTAGTGGACAAAAACAGTAACAACATGCACACTCTAATTTCTATGGTGCCTATGGCCACAAATTACCTTTCTCCTGAAACCTGCTAAATGTTTCCATTTATGAGTTATGGATCGTGTTGTCCTGCTATGTATGCATAGAGAAAAAATTCCAATACTCTACACTAGTGATGAGCCGAACACCCCCGGGTTCGGTTCGCACCAGAACCCACGAACGGACCGAAAGTTCGCACAAACTTTAGAACCCTATTAAATACAATGGATGCGAACGTTCGAAATCTAAAGTGCTAATTATAACGACTATTATGCATGTAGTTGTCCTAAAAAGGGTTTGGGAACCCGGGTTCTGCACCAGGGGACATGTATCAATGCAAAAATAAGTTTTAAAAACGGCCGTTTTTCGGGAGCAGTCATTTTAATGATGCATAAAGTGAAAAAAAAAAGTTAAATATCGTACCTGGGGGGTGTCTAAAGTATGCCTGTGAAGTGGCACGTGTTTCCCGTGTTTAGAACTGTCCCTGCACAAAATTACATTTCTAAAGGAAAAAAAGCCATTTAAAACTGCTTGCGGCTTTAATGTAATGTCTGGTCCCGGTAATATGGATGAAAATCTTTAAGAAAAATGGCATAGCTACCCCATCACTTCCCCCCCTACCCCAGCCCATTACCCCCCTTTGGGTCTTGTATGGATATTAAGGGGAACCCCGCACACAAAATAAAAAAGGCCCTATATACTCTGAACAGCCGTATACAGGCGGTGCATACAAGACAGGGACTGTAGGTTTGTTCTTATGTAGAATCTGTTTGTAATTTTGAACAGGTACATTGTTTAAGTGTAGCTCCAGCCAAAAAATCTATTTTTAAGCTTTTTGGAAAACATAGGGAAGGGTTATCACCCCTGTAACATTTGTTTTGCTGTCTGTGCAGTGTGCACCTGTTCGGTACAGTTCACCTCACTTTCCGTCCTAATGACAAATGTTTTTTGAAAATTTGGGTTTTTTATTGAAACAAGAATTGGTGATAAAGCATCAGTGGAGAGGAGACACTTTTTTTCCCATATTAACTCTTACAGGAGAGAATTTGCCTTCCTAGGGGTAGATTTCCTCTCACTTCCTGTTGTATCCTTCCGTTTGCAAGGAGGAGTCGTTTGTAAGTTGGATGTTTGAAAGTAGGGGCCTGCCGTATATACTCAGCTGAAATTTGCCCCTTACATGTTGGTGTTGCCACAACACAGTGAGCCCTTACAGTTACTCTTGGTGGGCGCATGAATGGGCCCTGCTGTGAATTATTAGATCAAGAATTGTAATTGCATGCCCCTGTTGAACAGGGGCTGAAAAATTGGGCCTTTGGTGGTGGTGGTGGTGGTGTTGACACAACACTGTAAGGCCTCACAGTTACTCTTGGTGGGCGCAGGAATGGGCCCTGCTGTGAATTATTAGATCAAGAATTGTAATTGCATGCCCCTGTTGAACAGGGGCTGAAAAATTGGGCCTTTGGTGGTGGTGGTGGTGGTGTTGACACAACACTGTAAGGCCTCACAGTTACTCTTGGTGGGCACAGGAATGGGCCCTGCTGTGAATTATTAGATCAAGAATTGTAATTACATGCCCCTGTTAAACAGGGGCAGAAAAATTGGGCCTTAGGCACTGGTGCCACAACACTGCAACCCCTCACAGATACTGTACTTGGAGCACAGCAATGAGCCCTGTTGCAAAGTATTGCATCAAAAATTGTAATTACACGCCCCTGTTAAACAGGGGCTGAAAAATTGGGCCTTAGGCACTGGTGCTGGTGCCACGACACGGCAACCTCTCCCAGATACTCTAGTTGGAGTGCAGGAATGAGCCCTGCTGCAAAGCATTGCATAAAAAATTGTAATTACATGCCCCTGTTAAACAGGGGCTGAAAAATTGGGCCTTAGCGACTGGTGGCGGCACCCAGAAACAAAAATGTTCTTCCAAGCTATCATCATCAATCGGATCATTGAGGAGGAGGAGGATAGTCAGTCAACATAACAGGACAGTCTCTCAGCATCAGCATCAGTCTTGAAGTGATGTGACATTTGAAAATAAATTAGTCTGTTATATCAGCTTCAGGTTTTTGGTAGCTGGTGGTGATCCAAGACTGGTTCATCTTTATGAAGGTCAGTCGATCAACCGAGTCGGTGGACAGGCGCACCCTGTGATCCATGACAAATCCTCCAGCAGCACTGAATGTGCGTTCTGAAAGAACGCTGGATGCAGGACAGGCCAGTAGCTCAATTGCATACTGTGCAAGCTCTGGCCAGTGATCCATCCTCAAGACCCAGTAAGCCAGAGGATTTTCGGTGGGGAAGGTGTCCAAGTCTGACCTTGCCCCTAGGTATTCCTGCACCATGTATATCAGATGCTGGCGAAGGTTGCTGGAACCGATCATACCTTGGGGCTGCGGACTAAAGAATTGTCTGAACGCATCGGTCAGACGGCCACCTTCCCCACTGCTCCTTCTTTGACTGACCGAAGCCTCAGCAACTCGTTGTCCAGGACCAGGAGTTTGTAACCTCCCAGTCTCTGGGAACGCGTTGCACAGACCTTTCTGCAAGGCCTCCCGGAGTTGTCTCATCCTCTGCTCCCTCTGCGACGGTAAGATAAGGTCCGCAACCTTACCCTTGTACCGTGGATCAAGGAGAGTGGCCAGCCAGTAATGGTCCCTCTCCTTGATCCGAAGAATACGAGGATCCTTCCGCAGACTTTGCAGGATCAGGGAGGCCATGCAGCGTAGGTTAGCTGAGGCATTCGGTCCGGAGTCCTCTGGGTCACTAAGGACGTCATGATCCGCAGCCACCTCCTCCCAGCCACGTACAAGTCCACTGGTTTCTTGGGACTGTAAATCATCCCTAAAAGACTGCTGCTAATGATGCTGAGTGCCAGGCTCCACCTCCATGCTGACACAATCCTCCTCCTCCTCCTCCTCTTCCTGTGCGATGGGTGGGACAGAAGGAACACTGTCTGGGTAAAGGGGGCCTTGAGAGGCAAGGAAGTCCTCCTCTTCCTGCCTCTATTCTGCCTCAAGTGCCCTGTCCATTATTCCACGCAGCGTATGTTCCAACAGGTGGACAAGAGGTACAGTGTCACTGATGCATGCACTGTCACTGCTCACCATCCTCGTGGCCTCCTCAAATGGTGCCAGGACAGTGCATGCATCCCTGATCATGCCCCACTGGCGTGGTGAAAAAAAACCGAGCTCCCCTGACCCTGTCCTGGTGCCGTAGTCGCACAGGTACTCATTGATGGCCCTCTGCTGCGTGAGCAGCCGCTGCAGCATGGCCAACGTTGAGTTCCACCTGGTGGGCATGTCACATATAAGGCGGTTCTTGGGCAGGTTCAACTCCTTTTGCAGCTCAGCCAGGCAAGCACCGGCATTATAAGATCTGCGGAAATGCACACAGACTTTCCTGGCCTGCCTCAGGACATCCTGTAAGCCCGGGTACCTGCCCAAGAACCGCTGCACCACCAGGTTAAGGACGTGAGCCACACAGGGCACATGGGTCAGTTGTCCCTGTCGGAGAGCGGAGAGGAGGTTGGTGCCATTGTCGCAAACCACCATTCCTGGCTTAAGCTGGCGTAGCGTCAACCATCTCTCGGCCAGCCCCTGCAGAGCAGACAGAACCTCTGCCCCAGTGTGGCTCCTGTCCCCCAAACACACAAGCGCAAGCGCGGCATGGCATCTTTTTGCCTGCGTACTTGCGTAGCCCCTTGAACGCCTACGGAGCACCGCTGGTTCCAAGGACCAAGCACAGGAAGAGGCCATGGAGGAAGAAGAAGAGGAGGGGGTGGAGGAGAGAGGTGTGTCACAACCAGTAGTAGCATTTTGGAGGCGTGGCGGTGGAACAACCTCCAACACTACTGCACCTTGTCCTGCATCCTTCCCAGCTGCCAAAAGAGTGACCCAATGGGCCGTGAAAGAAAGGTAACGTCCCTGTCCATGCCTGCTGGACCATGAGTCAGCGGTAATATGCACCTTACCACTGACCGCCCTGTCCAGCGAGGCCAAGACATTGCCTTCCACATGCCGGTAGAGAGCCGGAATCGCCTTCCATGAGAAAAAGTGGCGTTTGGGAACCTGCCACTGAGGAACCGCACATTGCACAAACTCACGGAAGGGGGCCGAGTCTACCAACTGAAAAGGCAGCAGTTGAAGCGCTAGCAATTTAGCCAAGCTAGCATTCAACCGCTGGGCATGTGGATGGCTGGGAGTGAACTTCTTTTGACGGTCCAGCAGCTGGGGCAGGGAAATTTGCCTGCTAGAATCGGACGTCGGTGTACTGCTAGCAGAGTGCCCGCAAGTACTTGGCTGTGACACACCTAATTCTACACCTTCATTCCTCTCAGTGCAGGTTTCAGAGAGGACTGAAGGTATAGTGGGGTTGGAGATCTCAGCTGATGCGGTGCAAGGAGAGGTCCGCTTTGTTCTTTGGTGTGGGTCTTTAAGGTAGGCTTGTCAACGTGCTGCATTTGCAGGTCAACATATGTCTGGTCAAGCATGTGGTGCCCAAGTGGGTGATGTTTTGGCCACGCGATATACGCTCGAGACATATGTTGCAAACAGCAGCTGTGCGATCTGATGCACTCGACTCAAAAAAGGCCCACACCAAAGAACTTTTTGAATAACGGGCAGAGGCAGCGCCCTGCACAGATGGAGCTCTGCGGTGTGATTCCGTCGGTGTGCTGCCCTTACGCTGGCCCCCCGAGGGCATCCTGCCTCGTTGGAGATGTGCCTCCTCCTCATCCTCCTCCTCCTCCTCCTCCTCCTCTCTCCTATTAGGCACCCACGTGGAGTCAGTGACCTCATCATCCCCTCCCTCCTCATCACTGGAGCCAATCTGGCAGTATGCTGCAGCTGCTGGAACATGACTGCCAGATTGGTGTCCTTCTTGAGCATCCCCTCTCTCTGCTCTCACGCTACTGCCTTCCTCTAGCTGGGTATCATCATCAGACCCTTCGAAACGTTGGGCATCCTCCTGGAGCATGTACCCAACACTGTGCTCAAACAGTTCGGGGGACTCCTCAGGAGGACATGGTTGGTCTAGGGAAGGAGTGACTGATTATGACATTGATACCACGGAAGAGGACGCTTTGGCAGCTGCTTTGCCAGTACCCTGAGCCTGGGTGAGAGAGGATGAGGAGGATGAGGAGGACTTGGTCATCCACTCTACCAAGTCTTCGGCATGATGCGGCTCAACACGTCCAGCTGCCGAAAAGGACAAGCGTGTCCCATGGCCACGTGCTGATGGCGATGCACCGCGTCCACGACCAGCACTGTTGTCTCTAGACACAGAGCCTGCTTGCCCTCTTTTATTGGCTCCTGACTGTCTGCCTCTCCTTGTTTGCCTTCCAGACATTCTAATGGCCTGCAGGGAGATGGGAAAACCAGCAATAAGGCCTAGCTTCAGGAGTATATTTTGCAGGAATCACACTACGCCTGCTGTAAGTGCTGCAAATGCCTGTTGGTGTAACACACCAGGAAAACACAGCAATACGGGCTAACTTCAGGTGTAATATGATCAGGAGGCACACTCCGCCCGCTGTAAGTGCTGCAAATGCCTGTTGGTGTAACACACCAGGAAAACACAGCAATACAGGCTAACTTCAGGTGTATAATGTGCAGGAGGCACACTCCGCCCGCTGTAAGTGCTGCAAATGCCTGTTGGTGTAACACACCAGGAAAACACAGCAATACAGGCTAACTTCAGGTGTATAATGTGCAGGAGGCACACTCCGCCCGCTGTAAGTGCTGCAAATGCCTGTTGGTGTAACACACCAGGAAAACACAGCAATACGGGCTAACTTCAGGTGTAATATGATCAGGAGGCACACTCCGCCCGCTGTAAGTGCTGCAAATGCCTGTTGGTGTAACACACCAGGAAAACACAGCAATACGGGCTAACTTCAGGTGTATAATGTGCAGGAGGCACACTCCGCCCGCTGTAAGTGCTGCAAATGCCTGTTGGTGTAACATACCAGGAAAACACAGCAATACGGGCTAACTTCAGGTGTATAATGTGCAGGAGGCACACTCCGCCCACTGTAAGTGCTGCAAATGCCCGTTGGTGTAACACACCAGGAAAACACAGCAATACGGGCTAACTTCAGGTGTATAATGTGCAGGAGGCACACTCCGCCCGCTGTAAGTGCTGCAAATGCCTGTTGGTGTAACACACCAGGAAAACACAGCAATACAGGCTAACTTCAGGTGTATAATGTGCAGGAGGCACACTCCGCCCGCTGTAAGTGCTGCAAATGCCTGTTGGTGTAACACACCAGGAAAACACAGCAATACGGGCTAACTTCAGGTGTAATATGATCAGGAGGCACACTCCGCCCGCTGTAAGTGCTGCAAATGCCTGTTGGTGTAACACACCAGGAAAACACAGCAATACAGGCTAACTTCAGGTGTATAATGTGCAGGAGGCACACTCCGCCCGCTGTAAGTGCTGCAAATGCCTGTTGGTGTAACACACCAGGAAAACACAGCAATACGGGCTAACTTCAGGTGTAATATGATCAGGAGGCACACTCCGCCCGTTGTAAGTGCTGCAAATGCCTGTTGGTGTAACACACCAGGAAAACACAGCAATACAGGCTAACTTCAGGTGTATAATGTGCAGGAGGCACACTCCGCCCGCTGTAAGTGCTGCAAATGCCTGTTGCTGTAACACACCAGGAAAACACAGCAATACGGGCTAACTTCAGGTGTATAATGTGCAGGAGGCACACTCCGCCCGCTGTAAGTGCTGCAAATGCCTGTTGGTGTAACACACCAGGAAAACACAGCAATACGGGCTAACTTCAGGTGTATAATGTGCAGGAGGCACACTTCGCCCGCTGTAAGTGCTGCAAATGTCTGTTGGTGTAACACACCAGGAAAACACAGCAATACGGGCTAACTTCAGGTGTATAATGTGCAGGAGGCACACTCCGCCTGCTGTAAGTGCTGCAAATGCCTGTTGGTGTAACACACCAGGAAAACACAGCAATACGGGCTAACTTCAGGTGTATAATGTGCAGGAGGCTTAGCAACAATGACACTGACACTGTCCCCTACCTATCCTTCTCTCTCCCTGCACACAAGGTTTATCAAAGAATATGACACTGACACTCTCCCTGCCTATCCTTCTCTCTCCCTGCACACAAGGTTTAGTAAAGAATATGACACTGACACTGTCCCCTGCCTATCCTTCTCTCTCCCTGCACACAAGGTTTAGCAAAGAATATGACACTGACACTGTCCCCTGCCTATCCTTCTCTCTCCCTGCACACAAGGTTTAGCAAAGAATATGACACTGACACTCTCCCTGCCTATCCTTCTCTCTCCCTGCACACAAGAATATCAACACTGTCCCTGCCTATCCTTCTCTTTCCCTGCGCTGGAACACACTACACAAGGCCGCCGCGCTGACGGCCTTTTATAGTGTGGGGCGTGTGCTAAACCCCCTGAGCTATAATTGGCCACAGGCAACCTGCCTGTGGCCAATTATGGCTCTCCTAGCTGCCGGCGCTGTGATTGGCCAAGCATGCGGGGTCACAGTGCATGCTTGGCCAATCACAGCGCCGGGATTGCACTGCGATGGCGCAGTGTATTGTGGGCCGTTCGCGTCACTCGAATTTGGCGCGAACGGCCCAAATCGTTCGATGTTCGCTGAACGGTCGAACAGCCGATGTTCGAGTCGAACGTATGTTCGACTCGAACACCAAGCAAATCCCTACTCTACACCTACCTGAACCAGTAGCACCGTAAGATGATCCAAATATTAACCACTTGCTTACTGGGCACATATACCCCCTTCCTGCCCAGGCGAAATTTCAGCTTTCAGCGCTGTCACGCTTTGAATGACAATTGCGCAGTTGTGCGACGTGGCTCCCAAACAAAATTGATGTCCTTTTTTTCCCACAAATAGAGCTTTCTTTTGGTGGTATTTGATCATCTCTGCGGTTTTTATTTTTTGCGCTATAAACAAAAAAAGAGTGACAATTTTGAAAAAAAACACAATATTTTTTACTATTTGCTATAATAAATATCAAATTAAAAAAAAAAAATGTTTTTTCCTCAGTTTAGGCCGATATGTATCTTCTACATATTTTTGGTAAAAAAAAATCGCAATAAGCGTATAGTGATTGGTTTGCGCAAAAGTTATAGCGCCTACAAAATAGGGGATAGAATTATGATTTTTTTTTTTATTATATATTTTTTTTACTAGTAATGGCGGTTATCTGCGATTTTTGTCAGGACTGCGATATTACGGCAGACGCATCGGACACTTTTGACACTATTTTGGGACTATTCACATTTATACAGCGAACAGTACTATAAAACTGCACTGATTACTGTGTAAATGTGACTGGCAGGGAAGGGGTTAACACTAGGGGGCGATTAAGGGGTTAAATGTGTTCCCTGCTAGGTGATTCTTACTATGGGGGGAGGGGACTGACTGGGGGAGGTGACTGATGGGTGTCCCTATGTACAAGGGACACACCATCGGTCTCCTCTCCCTGACAGGGCGTGGATCTCTTTGTTTACACACAGAGATCCACGTCCCTGGCTCTGTAACTGCAGATCGGGGTACCTGGCAGACATCTCAGCCACTAGGTACGTGCATCGGCACCTGAGTGACGCGGCGTGCGCGCCCCCCAGTGGTCGGGAGGAGCCGAGGACGTCAATAGGCGGCCTCCCGGCATTGTAGAACCACCTTGTGGCCCTCAAATTACAATGGCCCAGGTCTCAAGTAGTTAATAACTCCCCTATATTGTGCCATAAAACTAGCATGTTTGATGTCAAACATTGTCCCAGGAAAGATTGTACACATTTGTCCAGAATTTATATATTTGTCCCAGGCTAGGTAAGACTTCCCACCTCCAGCCATTGTTAACTTTAGTAGAGCTGACTAAACTACAGTGCAGGGGAGGGCTGGGCCAGGGGGCAGGGTGGCAATTGCCTCCCAGGCCGCCCTAACTTATGTTCAAAATGGCCGGCAGCCGCTGCCCGCTACCATTTTCTTTTTTTTCTGGTCTAGGAAGTCAGGCCGGGGGCATGGCCATGGTGGCCGACCACTAGTTGTTGCATTCCGGGAGTTGTAGTCCGCACTCAAGCTTCTGGTGGGTGGAAAACACAGCAGCACAGAGGAAACTACAACTCCCCCTGGGCCCGGATTCTTGGAAGCAGACAGAGGCAGGGCGTGCCAGGGAGTTGGGACGCAGGGCTGCAGGTTACCCCCCCAGGTAACTGTGGCGTGCAAGGACCTGCTGAGCTGAGATCGCTGAGGTGAGAGACCCTGACACCCCTAGCGGACCCCCCCATCTCCCCCCATACATGTAACCTTCCCCAGTGATCAGGCTGCATTGATGGGCACTGGAGTTGGCTGTACTGATGGGCACTGGTGAGGCTGCATTGAAAAACCAGGTGGGCCATGGATGGTGAGCTGATTCGGCGGTTCAACGGGCCACTTGACTGAACTTGCCCCCCAGGCCTAAGGCCGCCAGCCCTCCCCTGATTAGGATGGCGGTGGCTTAGCTGTGTAGTTAGTCCTCTCACACACTGCCTCTGTAGATACACGCCTGCAGTGCTGATTGGATCTCTACTAGTCCAGTGAGGTGAAGGCTGTGTGTCCCAGAAGACGGAGTGTTCTGATCACACTGATCCTACAGGAAGGATTGTGGGCTCTCCGCTGTCTGTGGACACACTTACACTTCATATTGATATATACTGTAGATGCCGCCTGAAGGAGACCCCCTTGTCAATAGGCTTCAATAGGCTTCACAGCTTGTCCACTACAGGAGAGCAGCACACTGATCTGTGCAGAATTGACCCTTTTGCTGTCAGAGCTGTTTTTGCACCCCTGCTTAAAAAAATCAAGTTAGGCCTGAAGATTACATAAACACCCCTTCCTCAAAACATTATATATTTTCTGAAAGCAGACAAGTTCATGTAAATGTGCACTGCATGGTGGCATCATCACACAAAGTTTTTTTATTTTATTATCATTTATTTTTTATTTTAAGGTTACAATTCTATCAAAAGGACACAAAAAGACATTTTCCCGTGGGACTTTAAAGCAGCAAAGAGGAATCAATGGTAGATAAAATGTAAATTTTATTGGAAAGATTGCAATGACGCATATGGCATAAAAAGATAAATTCATGAATCTTATGAGCTCCGGTAATTAAAAAACCAACAATGGAACACAGAAATAATACAATTCACATACATATAGTGTACATTTAGGATAGTGTGACATTACAAATTTAATGCATTACGATGTACTGTAGAAGAGACCCCGATGCATTTCGACCTCTCTAGGTCTTCCTCAAGGGGATTAGATTGTTCTATAGGACATCAAAAAGAATAATAGAAGATTATATATACAAATTAATCATGTTTCCTGCGTTTTCTGTCATAAAGAGTAATTGGGTAGGCAAATTTTTCAAAGTATTAATTTATTGAGAAACGCACAGGGAAAACAGATTGCTAAATCGATCATAGTTGATGAAAAATTGCATATTTACCCTCTGTGTCGAATTGAATGGTGAAACCGGAGACTTTCGTGTTAAAAGCGTAATTGTGTATGCACTCCCAGGGTTCCCAATAGGGGTCCGTATTGGCCAAGGCGCCCACCTCCCACTCCATGGCGGATCCGCTCCACGGCTCGTCCGACTCAAAAGGGGTCACATGTTTCGGGAGTATCCCAATAGCGGGCAAGAAAGCAATGTTCTTGCAACGAAACTTGGTTTACCGCCAAGCGGAGTTCTACTCGTTTTTACATTTTAATAAAAGCCAGCAGCTACAAAAAGTGTAGCTTCTGACTTTTAATAAACAGACACCCACCAAGCCTTGTTCCTCTCCCTCCCCTCTTCACGGCGCCGACATTGCAAGTGTGGGCTGCGCCTTCTCAGTGGCCGGGCAATCTTCTGGGACCTGTGATGTGTCCCAGAAGATTGCAGGGAGGGAGGGGGAGCGGAGGAGTCGCCTAGGCGGTGAGAGCAAAAGTGGGAGCTGGGTAGCTGTCAAAACTAGGTATCCGCTCCCCCCAAGAAAATTACATGCTAAATGTGGCATGTAATGAGGCGAGGAGTGCTTAAAGGGGTTGTAAAGGTTCGTTTTTTATTTTCTAAATAGGTTCCATTAAGCTAGTGCATTGTTGGTTCACTTACCTTTTCCTTCGATTTCCCTTCTAAATGTTTTTTTTCTTTGTCTGAATTTCTCACTTCCTGTTTCTCCTCACTAAACTTCACACCATCATCCGAGTGGTGTTGAGTCAGCCAGAACAGCTTACTGAACAGCTTACTGAGGAGGAACAGGAAGTGAGAAATTCAGACAAAGAAAACAAAGAAAAAAAAATTTAGAAGGGAAATCTAAGGAAAAGGTAAGTGAACCAACAATGCACTAGCTTAAAGGAACCTATTTAGAAAATAAAAAACAAACCTTTACAACCCCTTTAAAGCAGAAGTTCCACTTTTGGGTTGAAATCCGCTTTAAAGACGTTAGTTAACGACTAAATCTGTGTCTGTAGATTTTGGGGCGTGTCCCGATGTGAGCGGCGGCAGACGTGTTCCAAGAGAGCTCCGGTAATCCTTCTCTCCATCCTGTGCCATCCGTGCATCTGCTGACCCGGTGAGCACCGCCACAGCCTCAGGACTGGTCCCCTTCCTCCCCTGCTTTGACCTGGCCAGATATTGTGCGGAGGAGCCGCTTGCTGGAGGAGACGCCAGTCAAGTCAAAGCTGGCCTGTACTTGCGACCGCTGCCGCCATCTTCCCGGCCGGAGCTTCCCTCCATCCTGTGCCATCCATGCATCTGCGGACCCGGTGAGCACCGCCACAGCCTCAGGACTTGTCCCCTTCCCCTCCTGCTCTGCCCTGGCTGGATATTGTGCGGGGAAGCCGCCCGCTGGAGGAGACATCCGCCCAGCCATAGTCGGCCTGTACTCACGGCCGCTGCCGCCATCATCCCGGCCGGAGCTTCCCATCTGTCCACCGGGCCCTGACCATCTGCGGCTCCGGTGCTCTGTCAGGGCATCCTAGTGCCTCCCCCTTGCCTCCTCAGCTCCCGGCTGTGTTTCGGAGGGCCGCCGGGCTGCCGATCCATGTGGAGGCCTCCCGAGGCCTAGCTGACGGCGGCCATCTTGTCGGCCTGGGACTCGAGGCGGTGTGCTCCCCATCCAGGGCTCCCGAGCACGGACAGGCTTGCCATCCCATCACATCCTCCCCTCCTGCTGGGCTGACACTACCTGCTGGACCTGGCTGAGGCCTGGTGACGGCCACCACTTTCCCGTTCCCCATCCTGCTGAACTGCTCTGGCCTCCACACATCCCAGGCCCGGGTGCACGGTTCCCACATCTCTGCCCTCTTCTCCAGCTTACTTCCGGGTGAGGGGGGATTGCTGAGCCACACCTGACTACCTGCTCCAGTGGAGGTGCGTAGTTGCAACCACATTTGGTTATCGCCTGCCCCCTTGCAACCACCACCCCGGGTACGGGCTCTGCGGATCCCCCCCGTAACTTCCCCGGCGCAGATGCCCTCAAAAACGACGCATCCTAAGCCTGCTAAGCCCACTCCACAGCAGAAGCCGCTGACCTCCCCCTTGCCGCGACCTGACGCCGTTTTGGTTGGGAGGCTACAGGCCTTACTGGCTGAATTGAAGATGGAGCCCGGGGACGCTCCGGTGGCAATGACATCAGCTCCTTTACCGCAAGATAGTACCACCACGATCCTTGCAGCAATTGAACAGAGCAGAACCTCACTGCTGATGCGTATCGATCATCTTGCTGAAGAATGCAACCTGATAAGGAATGACTTGGACAATATCAGGGGGAGGATGACGGAGTCTGAATCCAGAATCTCGGCTACTGAGGATCTCACCGCTACCCACGTCACCTCCATTGCTGAATTACAGCGCACAGTGCAGGCCCTCGTTGCGAAATCTAACGATGCCGAAAACCGGCTCAGGCGGAACAACATTAGAGTCCTTGGCCTACCTGAGGGGGCTGAGGGGGATCATCCGGTGGAATTTGCGGAGGAGTTCTTTAAGGACCTGCTGGGTCTTACCGCTGTTACTCCTACCTATGTGGTAGAAAAAGCCCATTGGGTGCCCACGGGCCAAGCCGTCCCAGGGAACCTCCCCAGACCCTTCCTGGTCCGCTTTCTGAATTACCGAGACAGGGACAGGATTTTGGCAGAAGCTCGTAAACATCCCACACTTAAATACGACAACACCTCCGTCCTCCTCTTCCCTGACTTCTCGGCCGAGTTAGAGAGGAAGAGAAAGACCTTCAACGATGTCCGTAAACGGCTTAGAGCAAGAAATATTAAATACGGCATGCTTTACAATAGCCGACTCCGGGTACAACATGACGGCAAAGTTTGTTTTTTTGACACCCCTTCGGAGGCTGACGGCTGGCTGGCCACTCTGAGATAATGGTCTCCTATCGCTTAAAAATTATTTGATGCACAGATCATACATGTCCTGAACTACCTATCCTATTGTTCTCCTTTTCACGCATGCCGGAGCTACGGCAAGCACACCTTTACGCTGGATACGCACTTACCCCTTGCGGTTTGACTCTGCAAAGATCACCAGAAGTTCCCTGAACAATTACTCTCCACCTGTTTGGAAAAACTCTATGTGACAGGGGGGTCACTTTGGACACAGGGTGAGCCAGGAAACCATGGACATTAAGAATATGGCTTGGATTGCTTGAAATTGAAATAGTAATATTAGTCCACAATATGTACTGATTATTTTATTCTGAACTCAACAGGTTAATTGAGAGATGTGTTACCTGCCAGTTGTGATGTAAATGATTCTAAAAGGGCGTCTGAAGACCCTTTTAGTGTGAATAGGGATAATTAATTCTATACTTGTGTGGATTGTACTCAGACAGACAGGCTACAAATCCTTTCATTGTGAGATGTGTATTGAAGGTCGTTAGGTGTCTATTGTGTAAATTCTTTTGATTGGGAGACAAAAGCTAGCCTAACAAGTCATTTAGTGATTTAAACTAAAAGGGGATTAGAACCTGTTGTCTCCTAACAGGTGTCAAAATAATGTATATTGGGTCTGGTTATGTTGTGGGTGGAGCTGGACCATTGTTAATTTTAGGTTAAAGCAGTATTGGATGTGTATAAAAAGTACAATGTTTTTCTTAATAAAGTCAGTCTATCCCTGAAAGATACAGAGTGCGTCTCGTTCTTTCAGAAGGATTAATTCCTATGGGAAGTGGTCGTCTGGCTGTGGAGGATCGACAGTGAATTTGTGTCCAGGACAGGGAAGAGATCTAAACTGCGTTTTACCCCCTTTCGTATTTGGGGTGCCGTTGCACTCTATAATAGGGTTGAGCCTGCAGTTTCAGTTCAGTGCTGCAGAGGACTGTATTGTGGCCTAATTCTCAGGATTAGCTTTACAAGTATTGTTTTTTGTTTTTGGGTAAAGACCGCTTCCTGACCTCCCTCATGATGTTCTGGGGGGTAGGGGGTTGGTAGGATAAGCACCTGGTGCTTGGGAAGTTCTAGTTTAGTTGCTGTGTTTGTTTACATGTGTTTTTTGTGTTTCACGTACAATGGCTCGTGCTCCACTGCTGCTCACCGGGTGTCACCTGCTCGACGACTATTAGTCTCCTCTAATTATTTTAGCCAAAACGCCTATGGCATCACGTGATCGGGATTCCTTTTCTGTGGTATCCTGGAACGTGCATGGCCTCAACTCTAAGTTTAAGAGGGCGCTTCTTTTTCAATATGTCAAACAATATAGTCCGGCTATTCTGGTCCTGCAGGAGACACACCTGGTGGGCAGTAAGCTCATGGCTTTGAAAAGGCCCTGGGTTCAGAGGGCTTTTCATGCCTCTTACTCAACGTATGCTAGGGGAGTTTCCATCTTGGTGCATAAGTCTCTCCCATGTGTCATAGACACGGTTCACACAGATCCGCTCGGTAAGTTTGTTATACTGGCATTCACGCTATGGCAGCACAGATATGTCTTTGCAGGTATATATGTGCCGCCGCCCTTTAAGTCTGAAATTCTGTATACTATACTGGAGAGGATCACCCCCTACTGTCCTGCAAAAATTTTACTACTGGGTGACTTTAATGCCATCCTTTCCCCAGATTTGGATAGACCCTTGCCACCTAAGTCCTTCACCGGGGAGTTGTCAAATTGGGCATTATCTGCGGGTGTTACAGAAGTCTGGAGGTGGAAATTCCCATCCACTAAAACATTTTCATGTTTTTCCACATCTTACAAAACCGCCTCCAGAATTAATTATGCTTTTGCTAACCCCTCTATGCTGACGGACGTTCTTCTCTTTGCCCAGTGGTCTCTCTGACCACAGCCCCCTGCAGATCACCCTGCGCACCTCCTCCTCTCGTAGTGGCTCGATGTGGCGGCTTGGTGCTCAATGGATTTCCCAACCTGACATAGCGGAACAAGCCTCCCCAGCCCTGAGTGCTTACTGGGACTCTAATTAAGGGTCATCCTCTCCTGAGATAGTCTGGGATACTTTCAAGGCATTCACAAGGGGCCATTACATCTCGGCCATCAAGGCGGTTAGGGTACAGCAAACTGCTGCCACTGCGGCATTGGAGAATGGGGTGGAGTTGGCTTCCGCCCACTATGGATTGGATCCCTCCGCCTCAAACTTTGATGCGTTGCAGGCATCCAAACGCAGTCTTCATCTTCACTTAACAGGTTACTAGATTAGAACTGTTTCATACGAAGCAAACATTTTTTGAACAGGGGGACAGGAATGGCAGACTGTTGGCAATGATGTCCCAACATGACACCCCGAGTACCGTGATTCCCGAACTTACCTCTCCCACGGGTGAGGCCATTTCATCTCCTGAGGCCATTTTGCTAGCATTCCATGATTTTTACCAATCCTTGTATACCACCACGTTACCCACGGGCTTAGACCCAGAGGGAATAAATCTCCTCCTAGATCCGATAGCCCTCGGTTGGCTCTCTGACTCGGAGAGATCGCACCTAGTGGCCCCAATAACCACCGAGGAGGTTCTTGCCGTGATTAATTCCCTGTAAACTGGCAAGGCTCCTGGCCCAGATGGTCTTCCGGTTGATTTTTACGTAGAACATGCCGGCATGTTGGCTCCCCGGATTGCTGCCCTATTTACTCATTGCCTGAAGCAGGGCTCTCTCCCTCCCTCCATGGCGCACGCGCATGTTATTCTCATTCCCAAGGCTGGTAAAGATCCAAAGTTCTGTGCCTCCTATAGGCCCATAGCACTTCTTAAAAATGACCTAAAATCCTAACTAAGCTCCTCACTGCTAGACTTAACACTTTACTTCCCTCCCTCATAGACCCGGATCAGACTGGTTTCATGACCCACAAATCTACGGATATTAACCTTCGTAGATTGTTCACTAATCTTCATGCAAGACATGACAATCTGGGTACCAGAGTAGTTGCCTCTCTTGATATTGAGAAGGCGTTCGACTCAATAGAATGGCCATTCCTGTGGGAGATCCTACGGAGAATGGGATTCCCCCTGGTTTTTATCCAGTGGTTGCAGACTATATATCACTCGCCGACGGCTGCCATTCATTTAGGGGGTCGGCTATCTCCTGTTTTTCGGCTTGCTAGGGGTACGCGGCAGGGCTGTCCTCTTTCTCCGGCCCTCTTTGCCATTGCCATGGAACCAGTGGCTGAGGTACTACATGTCTCCCCACACATTAAAGGACTCCGTCTGGCCTTTCTGGAGGAGAGGGTGGCCCTGTACGCAGACGACCTCCTCCTTTTTCTAAACGATGCTGGCCCTTCTCTGCAAGGGGCATTGCTGGTCCTAGAAAGGTTCTCCTAGGTAACAGGGCTTAGGGTCAATTGGTCAAAGTCGCAATTGCTTGCCATAGATGAGAACGCTAAAGGAGAGGCTTTGGCTTCTCTTCAAGCTACAGTGGACGAATTTACGTACTTAGGGGTACGTATCTCGAAGAATGTGGCTGACTTCATTTCGCTGAACTTGTCCCCAGTAGTCAACTCAGTCAGGGCGAAGCTGAAAGCATGGGAGAACCTTCCTCTGTCCCTGCTGGGGCGTATCAACCTCATTAAAATGAAAATCCTTCCCAAATTTACATATTTGTTTCGTAACTCCCCTCAGTGGATCCCCAAATCATTTTTTTCCCACATAAATCAAATTTTCTCCTCCTTTCTATGGGGCCCACGTCCTCCCCGCTTCAAGTTGACCAACTCGGCCTGGGCCACTGAAGCTGCAGTGTTACGATCTGCGGAGGCTTTGTCGAACCTCCTTTTGCGGGGTCCGAAGGCTCCATACGACCTGACCCCCTCTATGTGTACCACCCTTAAGGCCTGGAGGGAGGGCTTGGCTTGTGAAAAGTATCCTTCGACTGCAGTATCCCCGAACGCCCCCCTCTGGAACAATCCCAACCTACATCACTTTTTCGAAATCCCAGACCCAGTGGTGTGGACCAAGTACCATGTTAAAATACTCTCAGATGTCACCTCAGACCTCTCGATTTTCTCCTTTGATCATTTAATGTCTAACCACAATGCCCTGCCCTCATACGGGTTCAGATATCTTCAGTTGTCCCATGCTTTCAGAGCCCAGTTTCCATCAGGCGAGAGGCAGCTGGTGCAGTCTGACTTAGAGTGGATTTTGTGCTTTGACTGTACAAATAAACCCACCTCTGTGTTATACACACATCTCCTCCGAGTCTCTTCTCCTGAGTTGTCCAGGCTCCATCAGCAATGGGGCCGGGATGTTCCGGAGCTGGACTCTGAGGACTGGGAGGATGTATGGGACTTCCCATTTAAAATACTTGTTTCCCTGAGAGATCGCCTCATTCAGTACAAGATTGCCCATAGAGCATATCTCACTCCCGCCTCGGAGGGCTGGCGTTGTGACCATGCTCCGGGGGTCTACTATCATATATTCTGGTCCTGCCCGGTAATTAGTCTTTTGGTCACAAATCTTTCTGGAGGTGAATAGAGTGAGTATCTCTATTGTCCCATCCCCAAGAATATGCCTGCTGTGGCTGGTGGAGGACCTGGTGCCCAGGGTGGCTGAGAGAACCCTGTTGGGTCTCTTGCTGTTCTGTCCCAGGAAGTCCATCGTCCTATGCTGGAAGCGGAAGGCCCCTCCCTCTGTAGGTCTATGGAAAACACTTGTCAATAATGTGATACCCTTATACAAAGAGACTTATGTACATAGAGGCTGTCCGAAAAAATATGACAGGGTCTGGTCTAAATGGTTGGCAGAACCCTCCTCTGCGGCAGCAGACTAGGAGGCTTCACTGAATTCTGATACCATCCCTTGAAGTCTTGTTAAACCAACCCTTGCTAGCACTGCAACTTAGGTGAGCTAGTTAACTATCATCCTACCACTGGAGCCTGAGCCGGGCCAGCTCATTGATGATGGTTTATTAGGGTATACGCAACTACTCTAACATATCTTGGTTCTGTAATTCTACCTTGTGACCCCTGCGCGGGTCCCGCCCATGCTGTTAGCCAGATGTTGGCTGTGCTGTTGTACGTTTGTATTGCCTGTGTTTGTAACAAATAAAATAAAAAAGATTTAAAAATAAAAAAAAAATCTGTGTCTGTAGTGCATGTTCAAACCTTCATACCATAAATAATAACATATAAGTGTAGCGGGTATGTACTTTCCCGGGTGTAAATTTGAACCTGACAGAGACATTGGTGATGTGTAATTCCCTGCAGCCCAGTAGGTGGCGCTGTCGCCCTGGGCTGGGGTTGAATCATTGCTGTGTGTTGTGCCTCCTTTTTGTCCTCCCTCGGCAGCGGTATGGTGGGGCAGGGAACCCGCCGTGCTTGCTGGGAGAAGGTATAAAGGGGGCCGGCCATCTTTGTCACGGGGTCGGAGTCCCAAGCACCTTCAGCTTGTGGACGGTGGTTCGTGTCGGTCCTCTGGGTGGCCTAGGCCTAGAGGACAACCGGAGGTCGTGTTCCATCCCAGGCACCTTTTAGCCTGGGGTGAGGTACTCGGATGGAGGTCCGGAGCTCAGTGCCCAACACTGAGTTCCGCGAGGGAAGGAGATCCTAGGGAGCCCCGGGAGTGGGTTCCCAAATCCGGAAGGCGTAATGGACCGGGGAGAGCTCCTCACTTGAAGACCCGGTGCAGCATATTGCCGGTGACAGGTGAGCCTCTCGTCGGAGACCGCCTGGAAGGAAATTCCCCCTCGTGCGGAGACCGTAACCCACTTTCAGGAAGGAAAGTGAAGAACTACATTGTGTCTGGGCCTATTCGCATCCACACCTCCTTTTCTGTTCTGTTCCTATCAAGGGAGTTCAACTGATTGTGTTCATTCGCAGAAGAATAAAGGAGTGTTGAACTTTAATGGTGTGGGGCTCATTTCCTGACAGACATTGTTCAAGGTGACTCTTGGAGGGAGGATCCAGGTGCACAACACTGACCCGAAGGTAATACAAGAACGTTGCTTATATCGCACTGACACATGTGGTGGTAAGCCAGGCATGGTGTCCCCGCTCCCTCCCTTCTAAGATACCCCTAGACAAGAGACGAGACGAGAAGAGAGAAAGAGGGGAGTCAGGAGGCCGCTACATAAGATTTTTCACTCCAGGAGTATATAATGAGTTTGAAAATTGTAGAGAAATGTTTAACCACCTCCCACCCGGCCACTGCACATATACAGCCGGGTGGGAGCGCTTGCTCCTTCTGAGTGGACGTTCAGGAACATCCTTCAGTAGGAGGGGTATAGCGCGCATGAGCGTGCCCGCGTGAGCGTGCCCGCGCAGCGGCGCGATCCCGATGCACTTGTGTCACCCGGACAAGGCGCATCTCTGATCGGCAGGAGGGCTCTGTGATTGGCCCTCCTGATCACATGATGACTGTGTCCAATCACAGCCATCATGTGACGTAAATAGAGAGCCGGTTGCTAGGCGATCGGCTCTCCTCTCCTCACACGGACGTTGTCAGTGAGTAGGGGAGAGCGGATCGCTGCAGCCGGCCAGTGATCAGTGAGTATGAGCTGTTTTTTACAGCTTTTTACACACGGATCATTGGCCCAGTGTCCCCACACAATGTCCCCAAAATAGTGTCCCCAAAACACTGTCACCACACACATATCCCCACACAGTAAAAATACCTGTCCCCCACATATGTAGAAGTAAAATCATATGTCCCAATGATCATCTGCACACATATGTCCGTGATCATCTGCGCACATCTTTACATGATCATCTGTGTACATCTGTCCCTGATCACACAAACCTATTTTTATACACTTATCATGATTTTTTTTACCAAAGACATGTAGCAGAATACATTTTGACTTAACCACTTCAGCCCCGGACCATTTTGCTGGTCAAAGACCAGGCCACTTTTTGCGATTCGGCACTGCGTCAATTTAACTGACAATTGCACGGTCATGCGACGTGGCTCCCAAATAAAATTGACGTCCTTTTTTTCCCACAAATAGAGCTTTCTTTTGGTGGTATTTGATCACCTCTGCGGTTTTCATTTTTTGCGCTATAAACAAAAATAGAGCGACAATTTTGAAAAAAGTTAAATATTTTTTACTTTTTTGCTATATTAAATATCCCCAAAAAATATATAAAAAAATATTTTTTTCCTCAGTTTAGGAAATACGTATTCTTCTACATATTTTTGGTAAAAAAATCGCAATAAGCGTTTATTTATTGGTTTGCGCAAAAGTCATAGCGTCCACAAAATAGGGGTTTGTTTTATGGCATTTTTATTAATAATGAATTTTTTTACTAGTAATGGCGGCGATCAGCGATTTTTATCGTAACTGCTACATTATGGCGGACACATCGGACACTTTTGACACATTTTTGGGACCATTGTCATTTTTACAGCGATCAGTGCTATAAAAATGCACTGATTACTATCAAAATGACACTGGCAGTGAAGGGGTTAACCAGTAGGTGGCGCTGTAGGGGTTAAGTGTTTCCTAGGGAGTGCTTCTTACTGTAGGGGTGATGGGCTGTGTCTGACACGTCACTGATCTCCGCTCCAATTACACCGAGCGGAGATCAGTGTCATTGTCACTAGGCAGAGCGGGGAGATGCTTGTTTACACTAGCATCTCCCTGCTATATCTCTCCGTGAGGCGAACGCGGGTATCCCCACGGTCGGGCTCATGGAGAAAGCGGCAGGGTCGCGAGCGCGCTGGCCACACGGCGGCATCTTAAAGGGGATGTACCTGTATATACTTATGCCTGTCCGTGCCATTCTGCTGACATAAATATACAGGCGGTGGTCCCTAAGTAGGGATGATCCGAACACCCCCCGGTTCGGTTCGCACCAGAACCTGCGAACGAACTGAAAGTTTGCGCGAACTTTAGAACCCTATTAAATACAATGGACGCGAACGTTCGAAATCTAAAGTGCTAATTATAATGGCTAATATGCATGTTATTGTCCTAAAAAGGGTTTGGGGACCCGGGTTCTGCCCCAGGGGACATGTATCAATGCAAAAAGAAGTTTTAAAAACTGCAGTTTTTTTGGGAGCAGTCATTTTTTTTTTTTTATAGATCTTTTTATTGGTCTTTAAAAGACAAACAAGTGTACACCATAAAACATAACAAAAAAAATAAATAAATAATAATTGGAGCAGTCATTTTAATGATGCATAAAGTGAAAAAAAAAGTGAAATATTCCTTTAAATATCGTACCTGGGGGGTGTCTAAAGTATGCCTGTGAAGTGGCATGTGTTTCCCGTGTTTAGAACTGTCCCTGCACAAAATTACATTTCTAAAGGAAAAAAAGCCATTTAAAACTGCTTGCGGCTTTAATGTAATGTCTGGTCCCGGTAATATGGATGAAAATCTTTGAGAAAAATGGCATGGCTACCCCATCACCCCCCCCCCCCCTTACCCCAGCCCATTACTAGCCCCTTTGGGTCTTGTATGGATATTAAGGGGAACCCCGCACCCAAAATAAAAAAAGGCCCTATATACTCTGAACAGCAGTATACAGGCGGTGCAAACAAGACAGGGACTGTAGGTTTGTTCTTAAGTAGAATCTGTTTGGAATTTTGAACAGGTACATTGTTTAAGTGTAGCTCCAGCCAAAAAATCTATTTTTAAGCTTTTTGGAAAACATAGGGAAGGGTTATCACCCCTGTAACATTTTTTTTGCTGTCTGTGCACCTGTTCAGAACATTTCACCTCACTTTCCGTCCCGATGAAAAATGTTTTTGGAAAAGTGGGGTTTTTATTGAAACAAGGATTGGTGATAAAGCATCAGTAGAGAGGAGACACCTTTTTCCCATATTAACTCTTACAGGAGAGAATTTCCCTTCCTTGGGGTAGATTTCCTCTCAGTTCCTTTTGTCTCCTTCCGTTTGCAAGTAGGAGTCGTTTGTAAGTTGGATGTTTGAAAGTAGGGGGCTGCCGTATATACTCTGCTGAAATTTGCCCCTTAGATGTTGGTGTTGCCACAACACTGTCAGCCCTCACAGTTACTCTTGGTGGGCGCATGAATGGGCCCTACTGTTAATTATTAGATCAAGAATTGTAATTGCATGCCCCTGTTGAAGAGGGGCTGAAAAATTGGGCCTTTGGTGGTGGTGGTGGTGGTGGTGTTGTTGCCACAACACTGTAAGCCCTCACAGTTACTCTTGGTGGGCGCAGGAATGGGCCCTGCTGTGAAATATTAGATCAAGAATTGTAATTACATGCCCCTGTTGTGTTCAATCTGGCAGAAAAATTGGGCCTTAGGCACTGGTGCCACAACACTGCAACCCCTCACAGATACTGTACTTGGAGCACAGCAATGAGCCCTGTTGCAAAGTATTGCATCAAAAATTTTAATTACACGCCCCTGTTAAACAGGGGCTGAAAAATTGGGCCTTAGGCACTGGTGCTGGTGCCACAACAATGCAACCTCTCCCAGATACTCTAGTTGGAGTGCAGGAATGAGCCCTGCTGCAAAGCATTGCATAAAATGTTTTAATGACATGCCCCTGTTAAACAGGGGCTGAAAAATTGGGCCTTAGCCACTGGTGGCGGCACCCAGAAACAAAAATGTTCTTCCAAGCTATCATCAGGAATCGGATCATTGAGGAGGAGGAGGATAGTCAGTCAAAATAACAGGACAGTCACTTAGCATCAGCATAGGCAGTCTTGAAGGGATGTGACATTTCAAAATAAATTATTCTGTTATATCAGCTTCAGGTGCTTGGTAGCTGGTGGTGATCCAAGACTGGTTCATCTTTATGAAGGTCAGTCGATCAACCGAGTCGGTGGACAGGCGCACCCTGTGATCCGTGACAAAGCCTCCAGCAGCACTGAATGTGCGTTCCGAAAGAACGCTGGATGCAGGACAGGCCAGTAGCTCAATCGCATACTGTGCAAGCTCTGGCCAGTGATCCATCCTCAAGACCCAGTAAGCCAGAGGATTTTCGGTGGGAAAGGTGTCCAAGTCTGACCTTGCCCCTAGGTATTCCTGCAACATGTATATCAGACGCTGGCGATGGTTGCTGGAACCGATCATACCTTGGGGCTGCGGACTAAAAAATTGTCTGAATGCATCGGTCAGACGGCCACCTTCCCCACCGCTCCTTCTTTGACTGACCGAAGCCTCAGCAACTCGTTGTCCAGGACCAGGAGTTTGTAAACTCCCAGTCTCTCCCTCATCCCTAAAAGACTGTTGCTGTTGATGCTGAGTGCCAGGCTCCACCTCCATGCTGACACAATCCTCCTCCTCGTCATCTTCCTGTGCGATGGGTGGGACAGAAGGAACACTGTCTGGGTAAAGGGGGCCTTGAGAGGCAAGGAAGTCCTCCTCTTCCTGCCTCTGTTCTGCCTCAAGTGCCCTGTCCATTATTCCACGCAGCGTATGCTCCAACAGGTGGACAAGAGGTACAGTGTCACTGATGCATGCACTGTCACTGCTCACCATCCTCGTGGCCTCCTCAAATGGTGCCAGGACAGTGCATGCATCCCTGATCATGCCCCACTGGCGTGGTGAAAAAAACAGAGCTCCCCTGACCCTGTCCTGGTGCCGTAGTCGCACAGGTACTCATTGATGGCCCTCTGCTGCATGTGCAGCCACTGCAGCATGGCCAACGTTGAGTTCCACCTGGTGGGCATGTCACATATAAGGCGGTTCTTGGGCAGGTTCAACTCCTTTTGCAGCTCAGCCAGCCGAGCACTGGCATTATATGATCTGCGGAAATGCACACAGACTTTCCTGGCCTGCCTCAGGACATCCTGTAAGCCCGGGTACCTGCCCAAGAACCGCTGCACCACCAGGTTAAGGACGTGAGCCACACAGGGCACATGAGTCAGTTGTCCCTGTCGGAGGGCGGAGAGGAGGTTGGTGCCATTGTCGCAAACCACCATTCCCGGCTTAAGCTGGCGTAGCGTCAACCACCTCTCGGCCTGCCCCTGCAGAGCTGACAGAACCTCTGCCCCAGTGTGGCTCCTGTCCCCCAAACACACCAGCGCAAGCACGGCATGGCATATTTTTGCCTGCGTACTTGCGTAGCCCCTTGAACGCCTATGGAGCACCGCTGGTTCCGAGGACAAAGCACAGGAAGAGGCCATGGAGGAAGAAGAAGAGGAGGGGGTGGAGGAGAGAGGTGTGTCACAACCAGTAGTAGCATTTTGGAGGCGTGGCGGCGGAATTACCTCATTACTACTACACCTTGTCCTGCATCCTTCCCAGCTGCCAAAAGAGTGACCCAATGGGCCGTGAAAGAAAGGTATTGTCCCTGTCCATGCCTGCTGGACCATGAGTCAGCGGTAATATGCACCTTACCGCTGACCGCCCTGTCCAGCGAGGCATGGACATTGCCTTCCACATGCCGGTAAAGAGCCGGAATCGCCTTCCGTGAGAAAAAGTGGCGTTTGGGAACCTGCCACTGAGGAACCGTACATTGCACAAACTCACGGAAGTGGGCCGAGTCTACCAACTGAAAAGGCAGCAGTTGAAGTGCTAGCAATTTAGCCAAGCTAGCATTCAACCGCTGGGCATGTGGATGGCTGGGAGTGAACTTCTTTTGACGGTCCAGCAGCTGGGGCAGGGAAATTTGCCTGCTACAATCGGACGTCGGTGTACTGCTAGCAGAGTGCCCTGCAAGTACTTGGCTGTGACACACCTAATTCTACACCTTCATTCCTCTCAGTGCAGGTTTCAGAGAGGACTGAAGGTATAGTGGGGTTGGAGATCCCAGCTGATGAGGAGCAAGGAGAGGTCCGCTTTGTTCTTTGGTGTGGGTCTTTAAGGTAGGCTTGCCAACGAGCTGCATGGCAGGTCAACATATGTCTGGTCAAGCATGTGGTGTCCAAGCGGCTGATGTTTTGGCCACGCGAGATACGCTTGAGACATATGTTGTAAATAGCAGCGGTGCGATCTGATGCACTCGACTCAAAAAAGGCCCACACCAAAGAACTTTTGGAATAACGAGCAGAGGCAGCGCCCTGCACAAGCGGAGCTCTGCGGTGTGATTCAGTCGGTGTGCTGCCCCTACGCTGGCCCCCGGAGGGCATCCTGCCTCGTTGGAGATGTGCCTCCTCCTCCTCTCTCCTATCAGGCACCCACGTGGAGTCAGTGACCTTATCATCCCCTCCCTCCTCATCATTGGAGCCAATCTGGCAGTATGCTGCAGCTGCTGGAACATGACTACCAGATTGCTGTCCTTCTTGAGCATCCCCTCTCTCTGCTCTCACGCTACTGCCTTCCTCTAGCTGGGTATCATCATCAGACCCTTCAAAACGCTGGGCATCCTCCTGGAGCATGTACCTAACACTGTGCTCAAACAGTTCGGGGGACTCCTCAGGAGGACATGGTGGGTCTAGGGAAGGAGTGACTGATGATGACATTGATACGAGGGAAGAGGATGCTTTGGCAGCTGCTTTGCCAGTACCCTGAGCCTGGGTGAGAGAGGATGAGGAGGATGAGGAGGGCTTGGTCATCCACTCTACCAAGTCTTCGGCATGATGCGGCTCAACACGTCCAGCTGCCGAAAATAAGGACAAGTGTGTCCCATGGCCACGTGCTGATGACGATGCACCGCATCCACGACCAGCACTGTTGTGTCTAGACACAGAGCCTGCTTGCCCTCTTTTATTGGCTCCTGACTGTCTGCCTCTTCTTGTTGGCCTTCCAGACATAGTAATGGACTGCAGGGAGATGGGAAAACCAGGAATTGGAGTAGTGTATATTGTGCTGGAGGCACACAACACACACTAACTCCTGCAGATGCCTTTATTAGAGAACACCAGCAATAAAGAGTAGATACAGGTGTATACTGTGCTGTGCTGGAGGGACAAAACACCCACTAACTCCTGCAGATGCCTTTATTAGAGAACACCAGCAATAAAGGGTAGATACAGGTGTATGCTGTGCTGGAGGGACACAACACCCACTAACTCCTTCAGATGCCTTTATTAGAGAACACCAGCAATAAAGGGTAGATACAGGTGTATACTGTGCTGTGCTGGAGGGACACAACACCCGCTAACTCCTGCAGATGCCTTTATTAGAGAACACCAGCATTAAAGAGTAGATACAGGTGTATACTGTGCTGTGCTGGAGGGACACAACACCCACTAACTCCTGCAGATGCCTTTATTAGAGAACACCAGCAATAAAGGGTAGATACAGGTTTACAATGTGCTGTGCTGGAGGGACACAACACCCACTAACTCCTGCAGATGCCTTTATTAGAGAACACCAGCAATAAAGGGTAGATACAGGTGTATACTGTGCTGTGCTGGAGGGACACAACACCCACTAACTCCTGCAGATGCCTTTATTAGAGAACAACAGCAATAAAGGGTAGATACAGGTGTATACTGTGCTGTGCTGGAGGGACACAACACCCGCTAACTCCTGCAGATGCCTGAGAAAAGAACACACTGTCCCTGCCTCTCTAGCTTAGCAAACAGCAATAAAGGGTAGATACAGGTGTATACTGCGCTGGAGGCACACAACACCCACTAACTCCTGCAGATGCCTGAGAAAAGAACACACTGTCCCTGCCTGCCTATCTAGCTTAGAGAACAGTAATAAAGGGTAGATACAGGTGTATACTGTGCTGGGGCACACAACACCCACTAACTCCTGCAGATGCCTGAGAAAAGAACACACTGTCCCTGCCTATCTAGCTTAGAGAACAGCAATAAAGGGTAGATACAGGTGTATACTGTGCTGGAGGCACACAACACCCACTAACTCCTGCAGATGCCTGAGAAAAGAACACACTGTCTCTGCCTGCCTATCTAGCTTAGAGAACAGCAATAAAGGGTAAATACAGGTGTATACTGCGCTGGAGGCACACAACACCCACTAACTCCTGCAGATGCCTGAAAAAAGGACACACTGTCCCTGCCTGCCTATCTAGCTTAGAGAACAGCAATAAAGGGTAGATACAGGTGTATACTGCGCTGGAGGCACACAACACCCACTAACTCCTGCACATGCCTGAGAAAAGAACACACTGTAGAACACACTGTCCCTGCCTATGTAGCTCTTTCCCTGCACTCCGGAACACACTACACAAGGCTGCCGCGCTGGCGGCCTTTTATAGTGTGGGGCGTGTACTAAACCCCCCTGAGCTATGATTGGCCACAGGCATCCTGCCTATGGCCAATTATGGCTCTCCTCGCTGTCGGCGCTGTGATTGGCCAAGCATGCGGGGTCACAGTGCATGCTTGGCCAATCACAGCGCCGGCAATGCAGTGTGATGGCGCAGTGCATTGTGGGCCGTTCGCGTCACACGAATTTGGCGCGAACGGCCCACAAAGTTCTGGTTTCGCCGAACAGGCGATGTTCGAGTCGAACATGCGTTCGACTCGAACACCGAGCTCATCCCTATCCTTAAGTGGTTAAGTTTATGACAAAATTAGATTTTATCGGATTTCTTTTAAAACAGAAAGAAGAAAATATTGTTTTTTTTTTTTTTACATTTCTGCTCTTTTTTCCGCTCATATCTCAAAAAATAAAAAAAAGATTTTCGAATAAATACCACTAAAATAAAGTTCTATTTATGTGAACAAAATAATAAAAAATAGGATTTTTGTACTCACCGTAAAATCCATTTCTCTGACATCCATGGACTGACACCGCTGGATACTGTAAACGCGTGGGTATATGTCCCTGCTCGCAGGAGAAGATCTAGGCAGAATGTTAGATACATTCTAGAACAAACCAGAGCTGAACAGCCCCGCCCAGGGGGGGGGCGGTCCCTCCGGACATTACCCTCCCTCCTGCAGTCAGCAGACCTCAGTTCGTAACAAAGCAGTACAAACCTTAAAAGGAAGGGTGGGTGCTGTGTCAGTCCATGGACGTCAGAGAAATGGATTTTACGGTGAGTACAAAAATCCTATTTTCTCTTATCGTCCATGGACTGACACAGCTGGATACTGTAAACGCGTGGGACGTCCCAAAGCAGTATCAGAAGGGTGGGAGCAACAACCAAAACTTCACTCCAAACAAGCAGAGCTCCTGAACAGAGGAGTTGCAACATTAAACAGCGGCCTGCAATGCTTTGCGGCCGAAGGGAGCATCTGAAGATGCAGCAACATCAACCTTATAAAATCTTGAAAAGGTATGAACGGACGACCAGGTCGTCGCCTTGCACACTTGTGCAACCGACACTTGATGTTGGAAGGCCCAGGAAGCATCAATTGCCTTGGTGGAATGTGCCGCAACCGGAAAGGGAGGTGCCCGCCCTTTAAGGGCATAGGCCTGTATGACGGTCTGCCTGGTCCACCTAGAGATGGTGGCAGACGACACCGCTCGGCCCTGTTTTGGACCAGACACAGATTTCCGAATGGAAACAGTAGCAGACAGGTACACTCGTAAGGCTTGTACCCATCTTAATGTATGAAGCGAGAAACTCTCAGAGATGCGATGGGTGAGGTCACAAGGACGGAAGAACAATGTCCTTCTTAAGGTGAAAGGCCGAGACCATCCTTAGAAAAAGAAGGATGGTCGTGGGCACAACACCGCCATATCCTTATGGAGGACCAAGTAAGGCGACTTGCCGGACAAGGCCGCCAACTCAGACACCCGTCTAACCGAAGCAATGGCCACTAAGAAGGCCAACTTCCGGGACAAGGTCAAGAGAGGAATCTCTCTGATATTCTCAAAGGGATGTTCTTGGAGAACCAAGATGCATCAAATTCAGATCCCAAGTAGGGAGAGGAGGCTTGACAGGGGGGATCACATGGCGAACCCCCTGCACAAAAGGTGCTAATCAAGGAATGGCCCGGTAGCGGTCGTTGAAAAAGACAGCCCGGGCCGAAATCCGACCCTCAAAAAAAGGTATGCAAGGCCAGCTTTTGGGTCACACCACGCTGCAAGAACAGCAAAATCCTGGGAACGGAATACATCCGAGGACGCCACTCAAGTTCCTCGCACATAGCGATGTAAGCCTTCCAGGTACGGTGAGATATCTTTCTGGAGGAAGATTCCCGTGTCAACAACATAGAAGAGATGACCGAATACGAGAGAACTCGGTCCTTCAGCACCTGGCTTTAAACAGCCATGCCATTAAAGCCAAGGACTGTAAAGCAGGATGAAGTATGGGATCATGAGACAGAAGGTCCACCCCAATAGGCAGTCGCCAGGAACGTCTGCGACTAGCAAAAGTAGATCGGCGTACCAATTTTGCCGTTCCGGAGCCCTGGAATGGCCTCAGCCCCTACTCTACGAAGCCGGCGAGGCAACAACAGTAGCGGAGGGTAAGCATATATCAGGCGATACTGCCCTCACGGGCTTCCAACGCGTCTGACGCGTCCGCCCAGGGGTCCCTGGATCTGACCATGATCTTGCCACCTTGCGAGTGAGTCGAGAGGCCATAAGGTCCACTTCCGGTGCCCCACCTCCGGTAAAGGAGGTGGAAACACCTCCGGATGCAAGGACCCTTTCCCTGCAATGCACACGGACGACAGGACCGTCTTGCAGCGAGATGTATGAAAATCCCAAAGGGACTCCGCAATGTATCGGAGAAGGGAGGCCCCGGTGTACAGGGTGCCTCAACTGTTGGCCAATAAAGGCAACTTGACGGAATTTCCCTAGAAACTCGGTCAGAGGACTAGTACCTCAGCCTCCACAGGTGGCGCAAACCCACCCTGGGCACAGAAACCCTAAAGGCTAAAGCAGTTGCAGTGCACCTGCTAGACGACTGATGGATGAAGCAGAGGCTTTTGCCCAGTCATTGAGCTACAAAAAACGCCAGAGACGCAGCCACTAACAGGCGTAACGCTAACCTCAGCCTGGCGAACACAGTCCAAGCCAGCGCTTCTGATCACCACTGAAAGCAGGTGGAAAGTGATACCCCTGAAACCAGGGATCCTTGTTACAATACTCTATCCAGCAGCTACCCATGGATAAGTGCTGATTGTACAAACACATAGTTTATACTATGTATTGCGTCAAACGCGCAAATAGAGTGTGGGAGGAAACCCACCCAGCCACAAAGAGCATAATACTACCACATACGGCGTATGTAGTTTAGTATGTGTGGATAAACCTATTAAACACGTATATACTGTGCCAGCGACGAAGGCGCGCACATCATCGGGGCTTGGACGTAAACCAGCCACGCAGATTGCGTACACAATCGTGTAGGTATGTTAGCCTGCGAATAAACAAATTGCACATGTTTATACTGTGCATAGCGCTGAGAATGCGCACACCATTGGAACGCAGGGGAAAAACTTGAGCACCCGGATGAAACCCATGCAGACTGCATACGTATACCGTGTAGGTATTATAGTATGTGTGCTAAACATTTTGCACAAGCCCATGTGTGCATAGCACCGAAGGTGCGCACACTGTTGGCGCGTGGGAGGAACCGAAGTACCCCACGCATACTCAGAGAATGCAATACCTACTACTACTGTAAATGTATTTAGTGTAGTGTATAGACATAATGTGTATGTTTACACCGTGTATTGCACCAAAGGCATGCATGTCATGTAGCGTGGGCGGAAACCCACGCAGACTGCATACGCATACCGTGTAGGTATTAGTGTGTGTGCTAAACATTTTGCACAAGCTCATGTGTGCATAGCACCGAAGGCGCGCACACCGTTGGCGCGTGGGAGGAACCGAAGTACCCCACGCATACTCAGAGAATGCAATACCTACAACTACTGTGAATGTATTTAGTGTAGTGTATAGACATAATGTGTATGTTTACACCGTGTATTGCACCAAAGACATGCATGTCATGTAGCGTGGGCGGAAACCCACTCAGACTGCACAGACATACCAGGTAGGTATGTTAGTATGTGGATATCCAATCGCACAAATTTAGACTGTGCATAGCGCCGAAGCGCCCATACCAATGGAGTGTGGGAGGAAACTGACCGTGTAGGTATTATAGCATGCGTGATAAACATTGAACATGTTTAACTGTGCAGAAGGCCAAAAGGCGCACACATACCGTCAGCGCGTGGGAGGAAACCGGAAGACCCGGAAAAACTCCACGCAGACAGCACACAGATACCGTGTAGGAATGATAGCATGTGAATCAACATATTGTACATGTTTATGCTGTGCATTTCCATTGGAGCGTGGGGGGAAACCGGAGTACCCGGAGGAACCCCACGCAAACAGTATACCCATACTGTAAACATGTATAGTGTGATGTTTGTGCTGGAACACTGTGTGACCCTTCACCTTTTTCTCCTGATGCATGCTGGGAAGGGGCTGTACCAGGAAGTAGTGAGAGTGGTGTGTGAGACTGGGAAGCAGCAGCAGCATGATGCACAGATCTGGTAATGACAGAAGCCTGTTGTATTAACACTCCTCCATGTAACAAGTCATCATGTTCTGAGTGAGTAATAAACCCTTCCATGGTTAAGAAGTTCATCTGGCCTGTGTGTAACTTGCTGAGCAGATACTTTAGCATTGCTAGCAACACCCTGAGAGACCCCGTGTCTAAGGGACATAACAGTGGCGACGAGGATTGTGGATTTTAGCACACATGGCCTTCATAGGGTTTATTCAACCATTTGATCCTGCTGCTGAATCATGGAGCTCCTGGGTGGAGAGGCTGGAGCAGTATATGGAAGCAAATAGTGTGGCTGCAGAAAAGAAAGTTGCAGTTTTCCTCACAATATTGGGTCAAGGTGCATATGGCACTCTCAGAGACCTCATTTCTCCAGACAAGCCGGCCTCTAAGCCCCTGCCTGAGTTAATTCAGAAGCTACATGAGCACTACAACCCAAAGCCATTAGAGATTGCAGAGCGGTTTAAATTCTACAGTAGAAGGCAGCATGCCGGGGAGGACATAAAGACTTATATCATTGCTTTACGTAAACTAGCTGCCACTTGTCAGTTTGGAGACTACCTGCAGACGGCCCTCCGTGACATGTTTGTTATGGGACTCTGCGACCCAGGCATACAGAAACGTTTACTCACAGAACCCGACTTGACTCTGACGAAAGCCACTGACCTTGCTACGGTCATGGAGTTGGCTACACGGGACACCACCCTACTGAAGGCACCACCTGAAACTCCTGCAAGCCAGGGAGAGGAAATATTCCACTCTGCTATCACCCGACACCCAAGACAGCCGTCTCCAAATCTTCCTAAACCTCGCCACCCTAATTCTTCTGTCTCTAGGACACCAACTTGCTACCGTTGTGGTAACACTACTCACAGTGCACCTGCTTGCAAGTTCAAGGATGTCGTTTGTTTTCTTTGTGGAAAGACAGGCCATATTGGGCGTGTTTGCCGCAGCTCATGCTCCCCGAACACTACCACAAAAGTTAAACGTAAACAGAAATTTCATATGGATACTGACAATCACGGCTCCAGCTCTGATGAGGAAACCTGTGTCCAGCATGTTGGACTGTTTCGGGTAGCTGGGAGTACTCCTGCGATTAAAGTGGATGTCACACTCAATGGCTGTCCTGTCTCCATGGATGTTGATACAGGGGCGGCAGTGTCTGTCATTTCATGGACTGATTTAAAGGCATCGGGTCTGTCCCTACCGCTCCAACCTACAAATCTCACACTACAAACCTACAGCAAGGAACTACTACAGCCCTTGGGTTTTGTGAAACCCCTTGTTACATTAGGCAACCGCAGTCAAACTCTACGCCTTTATGTTGTCAATAAAGGAGGTCCTCCGCTGTACGGTAGGGACTGGATCAAAGCCCTGGGCATGCCTCCTCTTGCCATTGCCCAATGTACATTGCTTTCTGAGGTAGACCATTGGGAGGAATCCCTGAAGTCACGCTTTAAGGGGGTTTTTGAGGACTCTTTGGGCACAGTAAAAGGAAAAATGGCCCACCTCCTCTTGAAGCCGGGTGCTACACCTCGTTTTTGTAAGGCAAGATCAGTACCTTTTGCCTTGAGAAAGAAAGTGGAAGCAGAGCTGGACCACCTATTGGCTGAAAAGATCATAACTAAAGTTGATAGAAGTGAATGGGCATCGCCAATTGTGCCTGTCAAGAAAAAGAATGGAGACATTAGAATTTGTGGAGATTTCAGGGTTGCCCTGAACAACCAACTTCTTGTGGATCAATACCCATTACCTCGACTTGAAGATATATTTAGCTCATTGGCTGGGGGGCAAAAGTTTACAAAAATAGACTTAAAGCAAGCTTACCTGCAACTGCAAGTACACCCAGATTCACGCCATCTGTTGACCATTAACACCCATAAAGGATTATTCCAATATAACCACATGGTTTTTGGCATAGCCCCCAGCTCCAGCCATCTGGCAGCGAATCATGGATGAGGTCCTGGCAGGCATACCTTTCACTCAATGTCTACTAGATGACATGCTCATCACTGGTCCCACTGATGAAGAACACAGAAAGAATGTTGAAGCTGTGCTAGAGAGACTCCAAAGGTATGGTTTACGTGTCAATCTTTCAAAATGCGAATTTCTAAAGTCTCGACTGGAATTTTGTGCCCACACTGTGGACAGACATGGGTTACACACTACTGAAGAAAAGGTTAAAGCCCTTACCCATGCCCCTACTCCCCAGAATGTCACACAGCTCAGGTCCTACCTTGGCCTCCTAAATTACTACCACCGTTTCTTGCCGAACCTAGCACACCAGCTTTACCTATTACATCGCTTACTGGATGCAAGAGCTAAATGGATATGGACAGCCAAATGTGAAGAAGCTTTTCGGCTTTCTAAAGAACTCATTCTGTCTTCTCGAGTTCTGGTCCACTATGATTTAAAGAAACACGTCACCTTGGCTTGTGACGCCTCGCCTTATGGACTGGGTGCTGTGCTTTCCCATGTCATGCCAGATGGCACAGAGCGCCCCATTTCTTTTGCCTCCAGGTCTTTAACCTCAGCAGAGCAAAACTACCCCCAGATAGACAAGGAAGCTTTGGCCATTGTATGGGCCACAAAAAAAATTCATACGTACATCTATGGTCGGGAGTTCACACTTATCACTGACCACAAACCTCTGTTGTCAATACTGAACCCTCAGAAAGGAATTTCTACAACAACCGCATCTCGCTTACAAAGGTACGCTTTATTCTTGGGAGCTTATACTTATTCTATCAGATACCGCTCCCATGATGCCCATGGCAATGCAGATGCGTTTTCCAGATTGCCAATTGGAGACCACTCACCAAGAGGTACGCATAGTGGAAATACACAGGCCGAAATCCTGCATGTCCACCTCCTTAATTGCCAGACATACAGTCACAGATCCCGTCCTGTCTCAGATATTCTCATATGTTCAGGCTGGATGGCCAGAGAAAGTCCCAGGTGAATTTCGTCCGTACTTTGCCAGAAAATGTGAGCTTGTGACTAATGCTGATTGCCTACAGTGGGGCAACAGAGTGATTATACCTCAGTATTTGCAACCAACCATGCTAAGAATACTGCATGAGGGCCATCCAGGTGTGGTGCGCATGAAGCAGCGAGCCCGGAGCTATGTTTGGTGGCCCCAAATGGACACAGCAATTGAAGATTATGTGGCTCAATGTCCTGGGTGCTGTCAAGCTCAGCGACCCCAAAAGAAAGGAACCCTGCTACCTTGGCCATGGCCGACAGAACCGTGGTCAAGACTCCATCTTGATTTTGCTGGCCCAATCCAGGGTAGAATGTATTTGATCATAGTAGATGCACATTCAAAATGGCCAGAGGTTTTTCAAATGCCTCCTGTTACCTCAGCTGCTACCATTCTAATCTTAAGGAAGCTCTTTGCTCAATATGGCTTGCCAACAGCCATAGTCTCGGACAATGGGACTCAATTTACATCGCATGAGTTTCAATCCTTCCTCAGTGGCTTGGGCATCCAACACTACAAAACAGCTCCTTATCATCCAGCCTCGAATGGGCTGGCAGAACGGTTTGTGCAGACGTTTAAGAAGCACTTACTGTCCACTCTGGACCAGGTTGGACTGTCAGAGGAGAAGCTTCTGGAGTTCTTGACCATGTACCGAAACGCAAAACACGCTACTACTGGGCTGTCCACAGCTTTTCTTATGTTTGGCAGGCATCTCCGCACCAAACTGGATTTAGTTCGTCCACAGTAGTGATGAGCCGAACACCCCCGGGTTCGGTTCGCACCAGAACCCGCGAACGGACCGAAAGTTCGAACGAACATTAGAACCCTATTAAATACAATGGATGCGAACGTTCGAATTCTAAAGTGCTAATTATAACAACTATTATGCATGTTATTGTCCTAAAAAGGGTTTGGGAACCCGGGTTCTGCACCAGGGGACATGTATCAATGCAAAAAGAAGTTTTAAAAACGGTCGTTTTTCGGGAGCAGTCATTTTAATGATGCATAAAGTGAAAAAAAAAAAGTCAAATATTCCTTTAAATATCGTACCTGGGGGGTGTCTAAAGTATGCCTGTGAAGTGCCACGTGTTTCCCGTGTTTAGAACTGTCCCTGCACAAAATGACACTTCTAAAGGAAAAAAAAGCCATTTAAAACTGCTTGCGGCTTTAATGTAATGTCTGGTCCCGGTAATATGGATGAAATTCTTTAAGAAAAATGGCATAGCTACCCCATGACCCCCCCCCCACCCCAGCCCATTACCAGCCCCTTTGGGTCTTGTATGGATATTAAGGGGAACCCCGCACATAAAATAAAAAAGGCCCTATATACTCTGAACAGCCCTATACAGGCGGTGCATACAAGACAGGGACTGTAGGTTTGTTCTTATGTAGAATCTGTTTGTAATTTTGAACAGGTACATTGTTGAAGTGTAGCTCCAGACCAAAAATCTATTTTTAAACTTTTTGGAAAACATAGGTAAGGGTTATCACCCCTGTAACATTTGTTTTGCTGTCTGTGCCCCTGTTCAGAACATTTCACCTCACTTTCCGTCCCAATGACAACTGTTTTTGAAATGTGGTGTTTTTCTTGAAACAAGGATTGCTGATAAAGCATCAGTACAGAGGAGACACCTTTCTCCCATATTTATTCTTACAGGAGAGAATTTTCCTTCCTAGTGGTAGATTTCCTCTCACTTCCTGTTGTCTTCTTGCGTTTGCAAGTAGGAGTCGTTTGTAAGTTGGATGTTTGAAAGTAGGGACCTGCCGTATATACTCTGCAGAAATAGGCCCCTTAGTTGTTGGTGTTGGCACAACACTGTAAGCACTCACAGTTACTCTTGGTTGGTGCTGGAACGCCCTGCTGTCAACTATTATATCAGGAATTTTAATTACATATAATTGTTGAACAGTGGTAGTAAAAATTGGGCCTTTGATGGTGGTGCTGGTGCCACAACACTGTAAGCCCTGACAGTTACTCTTGGTGGGTGCAGCAATGGGCCCTGCTGTGAATTATTAGATCAAGAATTGTAATTACATGCCCCTGTTGAACAGGGGCTGAAAAATTGGGCCTTAGGCACTGGTGGCACAACACTGCAACCCCTCACAGATACTGTACTTGGAGCACAGCAATGAGCCCTGTTGCAAAGTATTGCTTCAAAAATTGTAATGACACGCCCCTGTTAAACAGGGGCTGAAAAATTGGGCCTTAGGCACTGGTGGCACAACACTGCAACTCCTCACAGATACTGTACTTGGAGCACAGCAATGAGCCCTGTTGCAAAGTATTGCTTCAAAAATTGTAATTACACGCCCCTGTTAAACAGGGGCTGAAAAATTGGGCGTTAGGCACTGGTGGCGGCACCCATAAACAAAAATGATCTTACAAGCTATCATCATCAATCGTATCATTGAGGACTCGGAGGAGGAGGACAGCCAGTCAACATAACAGCACAGGCACTCAGCATCAGCATCAGTCTTGAAGGGATGTGACATGTTAAAATCAATTAGTCTGTTATATCAGCATCAGGTGTGTGGTAGCTGGTGGTGATCCAAGACTGGTTCATCTTGATGAAAGTCAGTCGATCAACCGAGTCGGTGGACAGGCGCACCCTGTGATCCGTGACAAATCCTCCAGCAGCACTGAATGTGCGTTCCGAAAGAACGCTGGATGCAGGACAGGCCAGTAGCTCAATTGCATACTGTGCAAGCTCTGGCCAGTGATCCATCCTCAAGACCCAGTAAGCCAGAGGATTTTCGGTGGGGAAGGTGTCCAAGTCTGACCTTGCCCCTAGATATTCCTGCACCATGTTTATCAGACGCTGGCGATGGTTGCTGGAACCGATCATACTTTGGGGCTGCGGACTAAAGAATTGTCTGAACGCATCGGTCAGACGGCCACCTTCCCCACCGCTCCTTCTTTGACTGGCCGAAGCCTCAGCAACTCGTTGTCCAGGACCAGGAGTTTGCAACCTCCCAGTCTCTGGGAACGCGTTGCACAGACCTTTCTGCAAGGCCTCCCGGAGTTGTCTCATCCTCTGCTCCCTCTGCGACGGTAACATAAGGTCCGCAACCTTACCCTTGTACCGTGGATCAAGGAGAGTGGCCAGCCAGTAATGGTCCCTCTCCTTGATCCGAAGAATACGAGGATCCTTCCGCAGACTTTGCAGGATCAGGGAGGCCATGCAGCGTAGGTTTGCTGAGGCATTCGCTCCGGAGTCCTCTGGGTCACTAAGGACGACATGATCCGCAGCCACCTCCTCCCAGCCACGTACAAGTCCACTGGTTTCTTGGGACTGTAAATCATCCCTAAAAGACTGCTGCTGATGATGCTGAGTGCCAGCCTCCACCTCCATGCTGACACAATCCTCCTCCTCCTCCTCCTCCTCCTCCTCCTCTTCCTGTGCGATGGGTGGGACAGAAGGAACACTGTCTGGGTAAAGGGGGCCTTGAGAGGCAAGGAAGTCCTCCTCTTCCTGCCTCTGTTCTGCCTCAAGTGCCCTGTCCATTATTCCACGCAGCGTGTGCTCCAACAGGTGGACAAGAGGTACAGTGTCACTGATGCATGCACTGTCACTGCTCACCATCCTCGTGGCCTCCTCAAATGGTGCCAGGACAGTGCATGCATCCCTGATCATGCCCCACTGGCGTGGAGAAAAAAAACCAAGCTCCCCTGACCCTGTCCTGGTGCCGTAGTCGCACAGGTACTCATTGATGGCCCTCTGCTGCGTGTGCAGCCGCTGCAGCATGGCCAACGTTGAGTTCCACCTGGTGGGCATGTCACATATAAGGCGGTTCTTGGGCAGGTTCAACTCCTTTTGCAGCTCAGCCAGGCGAGCACTGGCATTATAAGATCTGCGGAAATGCACACAGACTTTCCTGGCCTGCCTCAGGACATCCTGTAAGCCCGGGTACCTGCCCAAGAAGCGCTGCACCACCAGGTTAAGGACGTGAGCCACACAGGGCACATGGGTCAGTTGTCCCTGTCGGAGGGCGGAGAGGAGGTTGGTGCCATTGTCGCAAACCACCATTCCTGGCTTAAGCTGGCGTGGCGTCAACCACCTCTCGGCCTGGCCCTGCAGAGCAGACAGGACCTCTGCCCCAGTGTGGCTTCTGTCCCCCAAACACACCAGCGCAAGCACGGCATGGCATCTTTTTGCCTGCGTACTTGCGTAGCCCCGTGAACGGCTACGGAGCACCGCTGGTTCATAGGACAAACCACAGGAAGAGGCCATGGAGGAAGAAGAAGAGGAGGGGGTGGAGGAGAGAGGTGTGTCACAACCAGTAGTAGCATTTTGGAGGCGTGGCGGTGGGACAACCTCCAACACTACTGCACCTTGTCCTGAATCCTTCCCAGCTGCCAAAAGAGTGACCCAATGGGCCGTGAAAGAAAGGTAACGTCCCTGTCCATGCCTGCTGGACCATGAGTCAGCGGTAATATGCACCTTACCGCTGACCGCCCTGTCCAGCGAGGCCAAGACATTGCCTTCCACATGCCGGTAGAGAGCCGGAATAGCCTTCCGTGAGAAAAAGTGGCGTTTGGGAACCTGCCACTGAGGAACCGCACATTGCACAAACTCACGGAAGGGGGCCGAGTCTACCAACTGAAAAGGCAGCAGTTGAAGCGCTAGCAATTTAGCCAAGCTAGCATTCAACCGCTGGGCATGTGGATGGCTGGGAGTGAACTTCTTTCGACGGTCCAGCAGCTGGGGCAGGGAAATTTGCCTGCTAGAATCGGACGTCGGTGTACTGCTAGCAGAGTGGGCGCAAGTACTTGGCTGTGACACACCTAATTCTACACCTTCATTCCTCTCAGTGCATGTTTCAGAGAGGACTGAAGTTATAGTGGGGTTGGAGATCCCAGCTGATGCGGTGCAAGGAGAGGTCCGCTTTGTTCTTTGGTGTGGGTCTTTGAGGTAGGCTTGCCAACGAGCTGCATGTCAGGTCAACATATGTCTGGTCAGGCATGTGGTACCCAAGCGGCTGATGTTTTGGCCACGCGATATACGCTTGAGACATATGTTGCAAACAGCAGCTGTGCGATCTGATGCACTAGCCTCAAAAAAGGCCCACACCAAAGAACTTTTTGAATGACGGGCAGAGGCAGCGCCCTGCACAGGCGGAGCTCTGCGGTGTGATTCCGTCGGTGTACTGCCCTTACGCTGGCCACCAAAGGGCATCCTGCCTCGTTGGAGATGTGCCTCCTCCTCATCCTCCTCCTCCTCCTCTCTCCTATTAGGCACCCACGTGGAGTCAGTGACCTCATCATCCCCTCCCTCCTCATCACTGGAGCCAATCTGGCAGTATGCTGCAGCTGCTGGAACATGACTGCCAGATTGGTGTCCTTCTTGAGCATCCCCTCTGTCTGCTCTCACGCTACTGCCTTCCTCTAGCTGGGTTTCATCATCAGACCCTTCGAAACGCTGGGCATCCTCCTGGAGCATGTACCCAACACTGTGCTGAAACAGTTCGGGGGACTCCTCAGGAGGAGGACATGGTGGGTCTAGGGAAGGAGTGACTGATGATTTGTCTGACATTGATACCAGGGAAGACGACGCTTTGGCAGCTGCTTTTCCAGTACCCTGAGCCTGGGTGAGAGAGGACGAGGAGGAGGAGGAGGGCTTGGTCATCCACTCTACCAAGTCTTCGGCATGATGTGGCTCAACATGTCCAGCTGCCGAAAAGAAGGACAAGCGTGTCCCATGGCCATGTGCTGATGACAATGCACCGCGTCCACGACCAGCACTGTTGCCCCCAGACACAGAGCCTGCTTGCCCTCTTTTATTGCCTCCTGACTGTCTGCCTCTCCTTGTTTGCCTTCCAGACATTCTAATAGATGGCCTGCAGGGAGATGGGAAAAAAGCAATAAGGGCTACCTTCAGGTGTCCTTCTCTGTCCCTTGAAACAAGGACTTTCACAGTGAAAGAAACTGACACTCTCCCTACCTACAGTTTTCTGTCCCTAGAAAAAATATTTTTTTTAAGCACAATATAGCACAAGGACAATTCACTCACTGTCCTTACAGGTCCCTGGAAACAAGGACTTGCAGAGTGAAAGAAAAAAAACACTCTCCCTACCTACAGTTTTCTGTCCCTAGAAAAAATGTTTTTTTTAATCACAATATAGCACAAGGACAATTCACTCACTGTCCTTACAGGTCCCTGGAAACAAGGACTTGCAGAGTGAAATAAACTGACACTCTCCCTACCTACAGTTTTCTGTCCCTAGAATAAATGTTTTTTTTAAGCACAATATAGCACAAGGACAATTCACTCACTGTCCTTACAGGTCCCTGGAAACAAGGACTTGCAGAGTGAAAGAAAAAAAACACTCTCCCTACCTACAGTTTTCTGTCCCTAGAAAAAAAAAATTTTTTAATCACAATATAGCACAAGGACAATTCACTCACTGTCCTTACAGGTCCCTGGAAACAAGGACTTGCAGAGTGAAATAAACTGACACTCTCCCTACCTACAGTTTTCTGTCCCTAGAATAAATGTTTTTTTTAAGCACAATATAGCACAAGGACAATTCACTCACTGTCCTTCCAGGTCCCTGGAAACAAGGACTTGCAGAGTGAAAGAAAAAAAACACTCTCCCTACCTACAGTTTTCTGTCCCTAGAAAAAATGTTTTTTTTAATCACAATATAGCACAAGGACAATTCACTCACTGTCCTTCCAGGTCCCTGGAAACAAGGACTTGCAGAGTGAAATAAACTGACACTCTCCCTACCTACAGTTTTCTGTCCCTAGAATAAATGTTTTTTTTAAGCACAATATAGCACAAGGACAATTCACTCACTGTCCTTACAGGTCCCTGGAAACAAGGACTTGCAGAGTGAAAGAAAAAAAACACTCTCCCTACCTACAGTTTTCTGTCCCTAGAAAAAATGTTTTTTTTAATCACAATATAGCACAAGGACAATTCACTCACTGTCCTTACAGGTCCCTGGAAACAAGGACTTGCAGAGTGAAAGAAAAAAAACACTCTCCCTACCTACAGTTTTCTGTCCCTAGAAAAAATGTTTTTTTTAATCACAATATAGCACAAGGACAATTCACTCACTGTCCTTCCAGGTCCCTGGAAACAAGGACTTGCAGAGTGAAATAAACTGACACTCTCCCTACCTACAGTTTTCTGTCCCTAGAATAAATGTTTTTTTTAAGCACAATATAGCACAAGGACAATTCACTCACTGTCCTTAGAGGTCCCTGGAAACAAGGACTTGCAGAGTGAAAGAAAAAAAACACTCTCCCTACCTACAGTTTTCTGTCCCTAGAAAAAATGTTTTTTTTTAAGCACAATATAGCACAAGGACAATTCACTCACTGTCCTTCCAGGTCCCTGGAAACAAGGACTTGCAGAGTGAAAGAAAAAAAACACTCTCCCTACCTACAGTTTTCTGTCCCTAGAAAAAATGTTTTTTTTAAGCACAATATAGCACAAGGACAATTCACTCACTGTCCTTCCAGGTCCCTGGAAACAAGGACTTGCAGAGTGAAATAAACTGACACTCTCCCTACCTACAGTTTTCTGTCCCTAGAATAAATGTTTTTTTTAAGCACAATATAGCACAAGGACAATTCACTCACTGTCCTTACAGGTCCCTGGAAACAAGGACTTGCAGAGTGAAAGAAAAAAAACACTCTCCCTACCTACAGTTTTCTGTCCCTAGAAAAAATGTTTTTTTTAATCACAATATAGCACAAGGACAATTCACTCACTGTCCTTACAGGTCCCTGGAAACAAGGACTTGCAGAGTGAAAGAAAAAAAACACTCTCCCTACCTACAGTTTTCTGTCCCTAGAAAAAATGTTTTTTTTAATCACAATATAGCACAAGGACAATTCACTCACTGTCCTTCCAGGTCCCTGGAAACAAGGACTTGCAGAGTGAAATAAACTGACACTCTCCCTACCTACAGTTTTCTGTCCCTAGAAAAAATGTTTTTTTTAATCACAATATAGCACAAGGACAATTCACTCACTGTCCTTACAGGTCCCTGGAAACAAGGACTTGCAGAGTGAAAGAAAAAAAACACTCTCCCTACCTACAGTTTTCTGTCCCTAGAAAAAATGTTTTTTTTAATCACAATATAGCACAAGGACAATTCACTCACTGTCCTTCCAGGTCCCTGGAAACAAGGACTTGCAGAGTGAAATAAACTGACACTCTCCCTACCTACAGTTTTCTGTCCCTAGAATAAATGTTTTTTTTAAGCACAATATAGCACAAGGACAATTCACTCACTGTCCTTAGAGGTCCCTGGAAACAAGGACTTACAGAGTGAAAGAAAAAAAACACTCTCCCTACCTACAGTTTTCTGTCCCTAGAAAAAATGTTTTTTTTTAAGCACAATATAGCACAAGGACAATTCACTCACTGTCCTTCCAGGTCCCTGGAAACAAGGACTTGCAGAGTGAAAGAAAAAAAACACTCTCCCTACCTACAGTTTTCTGTCCCTAGAAAAAATGTTTTTTTTAAGCACAATATAGCACAAGGACAATTCACTCACTGTCCTTCCAGGTCCCTGGAAACAAGGACTTGCAGAGTGAAAGAAAAAAAACACTCTCCCTACCTACAGTTTTCTGTCCCTAGAAAAAATGTTTTTTTTAATCACAATATAGCACAAGGACAATTCACTCACTGTCCTTACAGGTCCCTGGAAACAAGGACTTGCAGAGTGAAAGAAACTGACACTCTCCCTACCTACAGTTTTCTGTCCCTAGAATAAATGTTTTTTTAAGCACAATATAGCACAAGGACAATTCACTCACTGTCCTTCCAGGTCCCTGGAAACAAGGACTTGCAGAGTGAAAGAAACTGACACTGTCCCTACCTACAGTTTTCTGTCCCTAGAATAAATGTTTTTTTTAAGCACACTATAGCACAAGCACAAAACACACTGACACTCTCCCTACCTATCCTTCTCTTTCCCTAAACTAAAGGAATCCAGGTTAAGCAAGAAAGAAATAACAGTCACTGTCCCTGCCTATGCTGCTCTATCCCTGCTCCGGAACACACTACACTAGGCCGCCGTGCTGGCGGCCTTTTATAGTGTGGGGCGTGTACTAAACACCCTCAGCAATAATTGGCCACAGGCATCCTGCCTGTGGCCAATCATTGCTCTCCTCGCTGCCGGCGCTGTGATTGGCCAAGCATGCGGGGTCACAGTGCATGCTTGGCCAATCACAGCGCCTGGATGACACTGCGATGGCGTAGTGCATTGTGGGCCGTTCGCGTCACTCGAATTTGGCGCGAACGGCCCAAATCGTTCGATCTTCGTCGAACGATCGAACAGCCGATGTTCGAGTCGAACGTATGTTCGACTCGAACACGAAGCTCATCCCTAGTCCACAGGAACAGTCACCGACACCTCCTCCGCCAGGCCGTCCTGGATTCCGTGCTGGTGATCTTGTATGGTTTCGGAATTACAGAGTTTTGCCTCATTGGCTTCCTGGCATTATTGATGGACCTCTTGGACAACGAATGTACCTTGTTCGCCTGGAGAATGGCGTTTGTGTTCGAAGACACCTTTCGCAATTGAGAAAGCGCATTTGCCTGCCAGTAGAAACAAAGCCGACCTCTCTTTCTACCCAACCACCAGAGTCTACTCAGGGCTCTACTGGTGACATATGGCATGGTGTCTGGCATGATCCTACAAGTTTACAACCAACTCTTGAAGCGGTTGGTCACCATATTCCTGAGGAGACCGGACATGTGCCTGGAGTTGCAGAGACTGATTTGTCTGTTGGACACCCACTGACACCTCCAGAACCTTTGACAGCCTCTACCCCTCCTGGTGCTGTGCCACTTCATAAGTCTGCCCGCCAAAGACATCAAACTCCTCGTTGGCAAAGCACTGAAATCTTACGGGACACTTTGGAGGTCAGGAAACAGAGACAAAGGGCTCGTAACGTGATGCAGGAGCCACAGAACTGAGTCGGAGATACTACTTGCTGAACTGATCCTGCTTGCCTTGTTTCTTTATGTGTTGAGTATTTTGTTCTATTGTTATGTTTATTTTAATTATTTCTTTTTTCCCATTGTTTTTTTTTTTTTATGGGAAAAAGAGGAGATGTGATGTTTGTGCTGGAACACTGTGTGACCCTTCACCTTTTTCTCCTGATGCATGCTGGGAAGGGGCTGTACCAGGAAGTAGTGAGAGTGGTGTGTGAGACTGGGAAGCAGCAGCAGCATGATGCACAGATCTGGTAATGACAGAAGCCTGTTGTATTAAGACTCCTCCATGTAACAAGTCATCATGTTCTGAGTGAGTGATAAACCCTTCCATGGTTAAGAAGTTCATCTGGCCTGTGTGTAACTTGCTCAGCAGATACTTTAGCATTGCTAGCAACACCCTGAGAGACCCCGTGTCTAAGGGACATAACATATAGTATGTGCAATAAACATATTAAACATGTCTATACTGTGCGGAGAGCCAAAGCGCACATACCATGAGAGCGCAGGAGGACACCGGAGCCCCCGCCGACCCAGAGAGTATAATACATACTGTACATATACTGTGAATGTATCTGGAGTCGTGCATAAACATATTTTGTACGTTTATATCATGCATGGCACTGAAACACAGCATTGGAACGTGGGGGAACACTCACGCAGACACAGAGACCAATAACACATACATACACTGTGAATGTATGCAGTGTAGAAGTATAGGATGAGTTTAAATTATGGCGCAGAGACACATAATCTTCTCTGTATCATTCCAACCTGCTTGACTGTGCTGCCGAAGCAGCATGCAGGTAACAGGTAACCTCTGATCCTCAGACCATGGCGGGAAATGTTGCCTCAGGATATCACACAGAAGGCTCACAGGGACTAGAGACATAAATGAATAAAGTCCTCCCCCCTACCATGTATCATCCATGCTGCTCTGAGGCAGCGTTTGTGGAAAACAGTGAGGAAACTGTGTAAAAAAAAAAGGCTTGTCACAGCAATTCCAGCTTGAGAGTGTTCCTCACATCATCAATGAGATCACTTACAAGCGCCCTGTCATTCACTGACACAGAACTGGAGTCTTCCTCGCAAGGGAATGTCCTGTTCATAAATATTAAATATTCAGAGCTAGGGTCCTGAGCCCAATAGCTAGGCCCATATCTGACTCAGAGCACTCCTTCACTAAAGATTTTTGTGGGGGGAGGGGGCTTATAGCTCCTTTTGCTCACACACCGCTTCCATTCTGACAGGAATGATTCCAGGACTGCTGACAACTGGTCCATAAGGACCGCAGGTGCAGGAAACATATGAACATGTTTAACTGTGCAGCACTGCCAGTTGCCCCAGGCAAGTGTGGAGAGCAGGTGTATCAGACTCCATAACGCCACCCCCTGAGACCTTATACACTATACAGTGAATATACAGTCCACCCACTGGCTACGCTGAGGCTGAGGAGGGGATACCCGGAGGACCCACCAACCCTTAAGGACCGCTCAGTCTGTGAGGAGATTGTGAGGGGATTCGCGCCGCCGCTAGAATCGAAAATAAATGCGCGGCGGCCACAAGAAAATGGGCGCCGGCCGCAGCTACAACTGCGCCATTGAACGCCAAGATGGCCGCCGAGCGCGAAATTCAAAGCTTCCGCTAATGCGCGCGCTAACGGCACATGCAATAATCACCTCACACACCAGAAAAAACTGCAGACATGAGCGCCCAGCCAGGCCAGAGTGACCCCCAAGCACCCCACAGCACAGCACCAGTACAGGGTGCAGAGAGCAGCATAACAGGGGGGAGACAGGGAGAACCCCCCACATACAGAAACACAGCCAGTATGTACTCACCTTGCAGCAGGAGAGACTACTTACCCTTCCCTAGAGGGACCCACTGGCTTGTTTCAGACAGACCTATCATAGAGTCGTACTGCATAGCTGTCGGCCCGGTCCACCGCGAAAGATACAGTAGGTACTGTTCAATCTTGAGAGGACCGCGGGAGCATGAAAGCAACCCGGCCACCCCTGGAGCCATGGGGTATGTTGTGAACTGAGTCTCACGCACACAAGGCGAGGATCAGGACGCTCGATGGTCGGACAGGGAAGACTACGAGGATACTGGTGTACCCAACCTGTTTCCCAGCCGACAGTTGATTGAAGGTCTCAAAAATAAAATAATAAAATTCCCAAAGGAATAAAATTTTAAAGTAAAATCTTCCAGGAGACTGGCTCCTGAGAGAGCCACGTCTTCTCCTTCTGCTAGGCAGAAAAAAACTGAGGTCTGCTGACTGCAGGTGGGAGGGTAATGTCCAGAGGGACCGCCCCCCTGGGTGGAGCTGTTCAGCTCTGGTTTGTTCTAGAATGTATCTAACATCCTGCCTAGATCTTCTCCTGCGAGCAGGGACATATACCCACGCGTTTACAGTATCCAGCTGTGTTAGTCCATGGACGATAAGAGAAATTTCATTTGGGTACAGTGTTGCATGACTGCGCAATTCTCATTGAAAGTGTCAGAGCGCTGAAAGCTGAAAATTGGCCCGAGGAGGAAAGGGGCGAAAATTCCCAATATTGAAGTGGTTAAATAATGCATTACAATTTACAGTATCTCACAAAAGTGAGTAGACCCCTCAAATTTTTGTAAATATTTTATTATACCTTTTCATGTGACATCACTGAAGAAATTACACTTTGCTACAATGTAAAGTAGTGGGTGTACAGCTTGTATAACAGTGTAAATTTGCTGACCTCTCAAAATAACTCAATACACAGCCATTAATGTCTAAACCGCTGGCAACAAAAGTGAGTGCACCCCTAAGTGAAAATGTCCAAATTGGGTCCAAAGTGTCAATATTTTGTGTGGCCAACATTATTTTCCAGCACTGCCTTAATCCGCTTAGGCATGGAGTTCACCAGAGCTTTACAGGTTGCCACTGGAGTCCTCTTCCACTCTTCCATGACGACATCACAGAGCTGGTTAACACACCTGCTCCCCATTCTCACCTGAGACCTTGTAACACTAACGATTCACATGACAGTGGTGAGGGAAAATGGCTAATTGGGCCCAATTTGGACATTTTCACTTAGGGGTGTACTCACTTTTGTTCCCAGCGGTTTAGAAATTAATGGCTGTGTGTTTTTATTTTGTGGGGACAGCACATTTACACCGTTATACAAGCTGTACACTCACTACTTTACATTGTAGAAAAGTGTAATTTCTTCAATGTTGTCACAGACAATAATAAAATATTTACAAACATGTGTGGGGTGTACTCACTTTTGTGAGATACTGTAACAGATGGCTAAAATGGGACTATAACGAAAATGGCATTTTAGTCAAAAAACTGATGCCGCATACACACAACCGTTTTTAATGTCATTGAAAAAAAAAAGTTTTTCTTGACGTGATTCTTCTCATGCCTGTCTTGCCTACACACGATCATGAAAAAAAATGCTTGAGCAAAGCACGGTGACGTACAACACGTTCGACAACACGTAAGACGGCACTATAAAGGGGAAGTTCCATTCGGATGGCGCCACCATTTGGGACGCTTTTGCTGATTTCGTGATACCGTGTGTTAGTAAAAGTTTGTGTAGAGACTAGTGTTGAGCGGACCCGAACTGTAAAGTTCGGGTCCGTACCGAATTTTGGCGTTTTCCCGACCCCGGACCCGGACCCGGATTTTGCGCTAAAGTCCGGGTTCGGGTCCGGATTCGGGAATTTAATGGCGCAGTTAGAAATGCTTCAGGGGCCAGCCAATCACCATTTGATTAGCTGGTGTGCCCTTAGAAGCCATCATAGCCATGCCTACTAATGGCATGGCTGTGATTGGTCAGTGCAACATGTGACCCAGCATGTGACCAGCTTCTATATAAGCAAGAGGCACACAGCACAGATCGTCACTCTGCTTTTAGACAGTGTAGGGAAAGGATCCTGGCTGCTGTTGCTGTGAGGGAGAGAATTATATGATAGGAGTTAGTCCTGATTCTGCAATCTACTGATAGAAAAGATAGAGAGACAGTGTAGTGTAGTGTAGGGGCAGGATCCTGTTTGTGCTTTCAGGGAGAGAGATTTAGATAGGAGTCCAGATTGAGAGATATAATAGCTCAGCGATCTGCATAGGTTTATCTGTTTGTGTTGCAAGCTCAGTGCACCAGCACTGCATTACGTTGAGTGATACACCTATTCCATACTGTGGCTGTATTGTGCTCTTGCTAAAAGACCCATTTTGGGCAGAAAAAAAAAAAAAAAGGCACTTTATTGTGCTTTTGCTAAAAAGACCCATTTTTGGGCCCCCCCCCAAAAAAAGGCACTTTATTGTGCTGTTGCAAAAAAAAAAAAAGGCACTTTGTTGTGCGCAAAAAAGACCTATTTTTGGGCAAAAAAAATATTTTGCAGTGTATATCTCTAGTTGTGTGAAATAACCAATTTCTATATATTTTTCTTGTACTATGCTATACTAAAAAAAAACAAAAAACTTTTTTTTGAATAGCATTCTCTGCAGCTGTGCGATTCAGCGGTTATATACTGTGGGTGTGTTGTGCTCTTCCAAAAAACGCCATTTAGGGCCACAGAAAATATTTTGCAGTGTGAAATACACATCTGGAGGTGTGTGAAAAAACAACATTATTTTTAAAAAGCATTCTCTGGCCTCTGCAGCTGTGCGATTCAGCGGTTATATACTGTTGGGGTTGTTGTGCTCTTGCAAAAAACGCCATTTAGGGCCACAGAAAATATTTTGCAGTGTGAAATACACATCTGGAGGTGTGTGAAAAAACAACATTATTTTTGAATAGCATTCTCTGGCCTCTGCAGCTGTGCGATTCAGCGGTTATATACTGTTGGGGTTGTTGTGCTCTTCAAAAAAACGCCATTTAGGGCCACAGAAAATAAATTGCAGTGTGAAATACACATGTGGAGGTGTGTAAAATAAACAATTTCTATATATTGTACAGTGCTATACTAAAAAAAACAACATTTTTTTTGAATAGCATTCTCTGCACTTCTATAGCTGTGCGATTCAGTGGTTAAATACTGTGGTTGTGTTGTGCTCTTGCAAAAAACGCCATTTAGGGCCACAGAAAATATTTTGCAGTGTGAAATACACATCTGGAGGTGTGTGAAAAAACAACATTATTTTTGAATAGCATTCTCTGGCCTCTGCAGCTGTGCGATTCAGCGGTTATATACTGTTGCTGTTGTTGTGCTCTTGCAAAAAACGCCATTTAGGGCCACAGAAAATATTTTGCAGTGTGAAATACACATCTGGAGGTGTGTGAAAAAACAACATTATTTTTGAATAGCATTCTCTGGCCTCTGCAGCTGTGTGATTCAGCGGTTATATACTGTTGGGGTTGTTGTGCTCTTCAAAAAAACGCCATTTAGGGCCACAGAAAATAAATTGCAGTGTGAAATACACATGTGGAGGTGTGTAAAATAAACAATTTCTATATATTGTACAGTGCTATACTAAAAAAAACAACATTTTTTTTGAATAGCATTTTCTGCACTTCTATAGCTGTGCGATTCAGTGGTTAAATACTGTGGTTGTGTTGTGCTCTTCCAAAAAACGCCATTTAGGGCCACAGAAAATATTTTGCAGTGTGAAATACACATCTGGAGGTGTGTGAAAAAACAACATTATTTTTGAATAGCATTCTCTGGCCTCTGCAGCTGTGCGATTCAGCGGTTATATACTGTTGGGGTTGTTGTGCTCTTCCAAAAAACGCCATTTAGGGCCACAGAAAATAAATTGCAGTGTGAAATACACATGTGGAGGTGTGTAAAATAAACAATTTCTATATATTGTACAGAGCTATACTAAAAAAACAACATTTTTTTTGAATAGCATTCTCTGCACTTCTATAGCTGTGCGATTCAGTGGTTAAATACTGTGGTTGTGTTGTGCTCTTCCAAAAAACGCCATTTAGGGCCACAGAAAATATTTTGCAGTGTGAAATACACATCTGGAGGTGTGTGAAAAAACAACATTATTTTTAAAAAGCATTCTCTGGCCTCTGCAGCTGTGCGATTCAGCGGTTATATACTGTTGGGGTTGTTGTGCTCTTGCAAAAAACGCCATTTAGGGCCACAGAAAATATTTTGCAGTGTGAAATACACATCTGGAGGTGTGTGAAAAAACAACATTATTTTTGAATAGCATTCTCTGGCCTCTGCAGCTGTGCGATTCAGCGGTTATATACTGTTGGGGTTGTTGTGCTCTTCAAAAAAACGCCATTTAGGGCCACAGAAAATAAATTGCAGTGTGAAATACACATCTGGAGGTGTGTGAAAAAACAACATTATTTTTGAATAGCATTCTCTGGCCTCTGCAGCTGTGCGATTCAGCGGTTATATACTGTTGGGGTTGTTGTGCTCTTCCAAAAAACGCCATTTAGGGCCACAGAAAATAAATTGCAGTGTGAAATACACATGTGGAGGTGTGTAAAATAAACAATTTCTATATATTGTACAGTGCTATACTAAAAAAAAAAAACATTTTTTTTGAATAGCATTCTCTGCACTTCTATAGCTGTGCGATTCAGTGGTTAAATACTGTGGGTGTGTTGTGCTCTTCCAAAAAACGCCATTTAGGGCCACAGAAAATATTTTGCAGTGTGAAATACACATCTGGAGGTGTGTAAAATAAACAATTTCTATATATTGTACAGTGCTATACTAAAAAAAAACACATTTTTTTTTAATAGCATTCTCTGCACTTCTATAGCTGTGCGATTCAGTGGTTAAATACTGTGGTTGTGTTGTGCTCTTGCAAAAAACGCCATTTAGGGCCACAGAAAATATTTTGCAGTGTGAAATACACATCTGGAGGTGTGTGAAAAAACAACATTATTTTTGAATAGCATTCTCTGGCCTCTGCAGCTGTGCGATTCAGCGGTTATATACTGTTGGGGTTGTTGTGCTCTTCCAAAAAACGCCATTTAGGGCCACAGAAAATATTTTGCAGTGTGAAATACACATCTGGAGGTGTGTAAAATAAACAATTTCTATATATTGTACAGTGCTATACTAAAAAAAAACAACATTTTTTTTGAATAGCATTCTCTGCACTTCTATAGCTGTGCGATTCAGTGGTTAAATACTGTGGTTGTGTTGTGCTCTTCCAAAAAACGCCATTTAGGGCCATAGAAAATATTTTGCAGTGTGAAATACACATCTTGGAGGTGTGTAAAATAAACAATTTCTATATATTCTTCTTGTACAGTGCTATACTAAAAAAAACAACCTTTTTTTTTAATAGCATTTTCTGTAGCTGTGCGATTCAGCGGTTACGTGCTGTGGGTGTGTTGTGGTCTGGCAAAAAACGCCATTTAGGGCCACAGAAAATATTTTGCAGTGTGAAATACACATGTGGAGGTGTGTAAAATAAACAATTTCTATATATTGTACAGTGCTATACTAAAAAAACAACATTTTTTTTGAATAGCATTCTCTGCACTTCTATAGCTGTGCGATTCAGTGGTTAAATACTGTGGTTGTGTTGTGCTCTTCCAAAAAACGCCATTTAGGGCCACAGAAAATATTTTGCAGTGTGAAATACACATCTGGAGGTGTGTAAAATAAACAATTTCTATATATTGTACAGTGCTATACTAAAAAAAAAACATTTTTTTTGAATAGCATTCTCTGCACTTCTATAGCTGTGCGATTCAGTGGTTAAATACTGTGGTTGTGTTGTGCTCTTCCAAAAAAACGCCATTTAGGGCCACAGAAAATATTTTGCAGTGTGAAATACACATCTGGAGGTGTGTAAAATAAACAATTTCTATATATTCTTCTTGTACAGTGCTATACTAAAAAAAACAACCTTTTTTTTTTTAATAGCATTTTCTGTAGCTGTGCGATTCAGCGGTTACGTGCTGTGGGTGTGTTGTGGTCTGGCAAAAAACGCCATTTAGGGCCACAGAAAATATTTTGCAGTGTGAAATACACATCTGGAGGTGTGTGAAATAAACAATTTCTATATATTTTCCTTGTACTGTGCTATACTAAAAAAAACAACCTTTTTTTTTTTGAATAGCATTTTCTGCAGTTCTGTAGCTGTGCGTTTCAGACATTACGTACTGTGGGTGTGTTGTGGTCTTCCAAAAAACGCCATTTAGGGCAAGATCCTAAATTTGGAAAATATGAGGGGAAGGACAAAGGGACGTGGTGGCCCCGGTCGTGGTGCTGCTGGTGGAGCTCCTGTTGCAGGGAGAGGATGTGGTGGATCTGTGCCAGCTACACGCACAAGTGAAACACCTTCCTCAGGTGCGAGTAGGCGACCGAGCCTGCAGCGGTATTTTGTCGCGCCTAATGAGGCTGTACCAATGTTTAGGCCAGGACAAGTACAGGCGATAGTAGATTGGGTTGCTGACAGTGCCTCGGGTTCCTTCACATTGTCTCCCACCCACTCTTCTGATGAAAGATCAGAGTTGGCACCTGAAGCCCATGTCCATCAGTCTTTCACCTCACCCCCTTGCAAATCAGCCAAGCAGTCTGAGCCCCAAATCATGCAGCAGTCTCTTCTGCTTTTCGATGACTCTGTTAGCAGGGTTTCCCAGGGCCATCCACCTAGCCCTGCCCCAGAAGTGGAAGAGATTGAGTGCACCGATGCCCAACCACTTATGTTTCATGATGGGTACATGGGAGGACCATCGCAGCACGTCTCGGATGATGACGAAACACAGGTGCCAACTGCTGCTGCTTTCGCAATTGTGCAGACAGACATGGAGGGCAGGGGTGAAGACTGGGTGGAAGATGATGTGGAGGACGATGAGGTCCTCGACCCCACATGGAATCAACGTTATGCAGGTGACCAGTGTAGTTCGGAGGAAGAGGCGGTGGTCGCACAGAGCCACCAGCACAGCAGAAGAGGGAGCAGGGTGCAAAAACGGAGCATTCGTCCCCTAGACAGTACATCTGCTACTGCCCAACGCAGCAAGGGACCGAGCACACCAAAGCCAGGTCCAAGGACTTCCCTAGCGTGGCAGTTCTTCACACAGTGTGTTGATGACAAGACACGAGTGGTTTGCACGCTGTGCAATCAGAGCCTGAAGCGAGGCATAAACGTTCTCAACCTGAGCACAAGCTGCATGACCAGGCATCTAAGTGCAAAGCACGAGCTGCAGTGGAGTAGACACCTCAAAAACCAAGAAAGGTCTCTGGCTCCTCCTGCTTCCTCTTCTGCTGCAGTCTCGGCCTCTTCATCCACCTCTGTAGTGACAGTGGCACCTGTCACCCCGCAAACAGAGGATCTGCCAGCAACACTACCACCTGGGTCACCAACCATCTCCACAATGTCCCATGGAAGCGTTCAGCTCTCTATCTCCCAAACATTGGAGCGGAAGAGGAAGTACCCCCCTAGCCACCCGCGATCCCTGGCCCTGAATGCCAGCATTTCAAAATTCCTGGCCTTTGAAATGCTGTCATTCCGTCTGGTGGAGACGCAGAGTTTTAAAAGCCTGATGGCATTGGCTGTCCCGCAGTACGTCGTGCCCAGCCGCCACTACTTTTCCAGGCGAGCCATCCCTTCCCTGCACAACCAGGTGGGGGACAAAATCAGGTGTGCACTGCGCAACGCCATCTGTGGCAAGGTCCACCTAACTACGGATGCGTGGACCAGTAAGCACGGTCAGGGACGTTATATCTCCCTAACAGCACACTGGGTAAATGCAGTTGCGGCTGGGCCTGAGGCAGATAGCGGTTTGGCGCATGTCCTTCCACCACCGAGGATTGCAGGGCGCTTCAGTTTGCCTCCTGTTGCTAACTCCTCCTTCTCCGCTTCCTCATCCTCTACCGCCTCCTCATCCATTCAGCGTAACACCTTCACCACCAACTTCAGCACAGCCAGGGGTAAACGACAGCAGGCAGTTTTAAAACTTTCCTGTTTGGGGGAAAATCCCCACACCGCGCAGGAGTTGTGGAGGGACATGGAACAACAGACCGATGAGTGGTTGCTGTCAGTGAGCCTCAAGCCCGGCCTGGTGGTGTGCGATAATGGGCGAAATCTCGTAGCAGCTCTGGGTCTAGCCGGTTTGACGCACATCCCTTGCCTGGCGCATGTGCTGAACTTGGTGGTCCAGAGGTTCCTTAAAAATTACCCCAATATGCCAGAGCTGCTGCAGAAAGTGCGGGCTGTCTGTGCGCACTTTCGGCGTTCTCACCCTGCTGCTGCTCGCCTGTCAGCGCTGCAGCGTAACTTCGGCCTTCCCGCTCACCGCCTCATATGTGACGTGCCCACAAGGTGGAACTCCACCTTGCACATGCTGGCCAGACTGTGCGAGCAGCAGCAGGCAATAGTGGAGTTTCAGCTGCAGCAATCACGCGTGAGTCGCTCTGCGGAACAGCACCACTTCACCACCAATAACTGGGCCTCCATGCGAGACCTGTGTGCCTTGTTGCGCTGTTTCGAGTACTCCACCAACATGGCCAGTGCCAATGACGCCGTTCTCAGCGTTACTATCCCAGTTCTATGCCTCCTTGAAAAAACGCTTTGTGCGATGATGGAAGAGGATGTGGCACAGGAGGATGAGGAGGAGGAGGAGGAAGCGGGATCATTTCAAAGGCTTTCAGGGCAGTCTTTCACAAGTGGCTACGAGGGTGGGTTCCTGCACCAACAAACGCCAGGTACACAATTGTCCGGCAGAAAGGGCACAGTTCTGGAGGATGACGAGGTGGAGGAGGAGATGGAGGAGGAGGAGGAGGAGGAGGAGGAGCCATGTTCACAGCAGGGTGGCACTCAGACCAGCTCGTGGCCATTACTGGTGCGTGGCTGGGGGGATACAGAGGACACAGACGATACACCTCCCACAGAGGACAGCTTTTCTTTGCCTCTGGGCAGCCTGGCACACATGAGCGATTACATGCTGCAGTGTTTCCGCAACGACAGCTGAGTTGCCCACATTTTAACTGGTGCTGATTACTGGGTGGCCACCCTGCTGGATCCCCGTTACAAGGACAACGTACCGTCCTTAATTCCCTCACTGGAGCGGGATCGTAAGATGCGCGAGTACAAGCGCACGCTGGTAGACGCGCTGCTGGTGGCATTCCCACCTGACAGCGGGCGTACGGTGGAAGCACAAGGCGAAGGCAGAGGAGGAGGAAGAGGTCGCCAACGCAGCCGGGGCACCGGCAGCACCTCAGAAGGCAGGGTTAGCATGGCCGAAATGTGGAAAAGCTTTGTCAGCACGCCACAACAACCAGCACCACCAGCTGAGATGGAACGTCTTAGCAGGAGGCAGCATTTCACCAACATGGTTGAGCAGTATGTGTCCACAGGCCTACACGTACTGGATGACGGGTCTGCCCCCTTTAACTTCTGGGTCTCCAAATTGGGCACATGGCCTGAGCTTGCCGTTTATGCCTTGGAGGTGCTGGCCTGCCCTGCAGCCAGTGTATTATCTGAACGTGTATTTAGCACGGCAGGGGGCGTTATCACAGACAAGCGCAGCCGCCTGTCCAGAGCCAATGTGGACAAGCTCACGTTCATTAAAATGAACCAGGCATGGATCCCACAGGACTTGTCCGTACCTTGTGCAGAATAGACATGTATACCGGTGTTGTGACAAAAACTGTCCGGCCTTCGGATTGTGCCCGGCCCGTACTGCGCAGGCGCAGCGCTTGCGCAGTACAGAGGACAAGGAGATTCACAAAATCTCCGAAGATGAACGGCGCCTGCGCTGTGAGTGCAGGTTCAAGCCCCACCATCCAAGAGGACATACGGTAGCACATAGTAACAGGGCCCCTCACGGGCTCGCTTTGATCGCGGCCTTGCTTGGCTCGGCTTGAACCACGGATGGTGTGGCCTTCACCTGAACTCAACACGCAGGCGCCGTTAGTCTTGGGAGATTTTTGAAATCCCCTTGTCCTACATACTCAGCAAGCGCAGTACAGGGCGGACACTATTCGACAGGGGACAGAATTCGACACATCACCGGCCTTACCCAGCCATTGTTGTATTTTTGAACCAGTGTTGGCTACCTCGTCCTCCTCCACCGCCGCTTCCACCTACACACCCACATCCACCGCCACCTCAACCTCCTACTCCATATGGACCTCGTCCTGCTAGGCCAAGATTAAAATTTTTATTTTATTTTTTTGTAGCGCACAGATCCTTTCCCCCTTACCTGTCTTTATGTTGTTGGCTCTTCGCAGGAGGGAGAAAGGCACACCGCACTACCAGCCCGTATCCTCCTATATAAAGAGGTTGAGCGGTGTACTTGACGGGCCGTGTCCACAGCCGGAGTCAAAACTCCTCCAGAGGATGATTCTCACCTCTACTGTAGGTAGAGGCAAGTCCTTTAATTGCCAGTAAAGTCAATGTCCACACCAGCTGAAACTCCAACTCTTATTCTCTCATGGCAAAATAAACTGTACTCAGATAGAAAAGGTTAGAGCAAAGAAACAGGACAGCTTAAGGTGTGGAGGAGGTCCAGGCACAAACGTAGCACATTCACTTCACTGCTTAGGTTTCTCAAACAGTTTTTGGCGCACGGTCTCTGCCACAGACATTGAGGTTGGTCTCTGCCACAGACCGGGTGTACAAGGCCCCTGCCACGGGCCTGGAGAACTTTGGTCTCAGCCACAGACCAGGGTGTATAAGGCCCCTGCCACGGGCCGGTTGAATAAGGCCTCTGATACAGTCAAGGTGACCTTGAGCTTCTCCTTCTACGAACCTAGCCCATATCAAGGGGAAGACATCTCTCCAGGGAGTCAACAGACCATTCCTTCACCGTGACTCCCGCATTGGTCCATCAGAATGATCCTCCCTTCCCTGGAACAGGGTCCCCTACACGAGGCGGCTCTGGACTCCAGGCTTTACTCCCGCCCCTAGGCCTCCATACCCAGGGCAGCAAGAACTCCAGGATAGTACCTCACCCCGGGCTAAAGGTGCCCGAGATGGAACAGGAACACATGCACCCAGGCCGAAGGCACCTGGGCGCGGACCCCACTGGACATCAGCCCCCAGGCCAAAGGTCTGCCCCTTTTATATGCTCTCCCGGCATGCACAGCAGGTTCCCCGCCCCGCTGTACTACTGCCAAGAGGGGACACAAAAGGCGCCACCTGTAGGCCGCAGGGAACTGCACACCAATACTGTCCCCCGAGGACAAAATGGTCCATGAATCCTACAGAATTAGGGTATTTGAGCCTATTTACCACTCAAACACTTTCCTTAAATTTTAGCACCCCGCTACATTTTTATTTCAAAGTATTTTATTTTCCCACTAGCTTATCCATTAAATTAAATAATTTATTCCAGAAAGGGCGTATTCTGGGGCATTCCCACCATATGTGTCGCATCGTGCCGTTGAGTTTCTGAGGTTCTTAATGACTTCCTGTACCTCTTCTGCTGAAAAGGGGGCCTCCAGCATATTTTTTTATTTTTTAATTTTTTTTTATGTTCTTTTAAGTTATTTCGTATCCACATTTGTTTGCAGAGCACTTGCCATGTTCTTAACAACATTTTGCTGCCATTTGCAGCCCTCTAGCCCTTTCCATTACTTTTTTAGAGCCTTTTTAGTCGTCAGAAGTCCGGGTCCCCATTGACTTCAATGGGGTCCGGGTTCGGGTTAAAGTTCGGTCCCGAATCCGAACTTTTTTCCGAAGTTCGGCCGAACCCGCCGGACCCGAATATCCAGCTACCCGCTCAACTCTAGTAGAGACGATTCGCGCTTTTCAGTCTTCGTGCTTTAAAGATCGCTTTCTGGTGTTCAGTTTGTGCTTGTGGGTTCATATCTGTTTTTCAGTGCTTGTAGTCAGTTCGTCTCTGTTTTTGCAGTGTGTTCTTGTCCGCTCGTTACTGTTTTTCAGGTCGTTCTTCAGAGGCCTTGCTGTTCTTCAGTGCGTTCTTTTAGTTCATTCTGATTAGACAACCGTTTTCTAGCCATGTTGCGGGTACGTTCTTGTCGCCGAGATTGTGCTGTGCTTGGTGCTGGGATTGTTGCTATATCCCAGCTCCGGTCCATGAACAGGGTGAGGAGGAGTTCATGGACCAAGAATTGGTTGCTCCAGCGGGACCAATCCTGTCACATGCCTCTGCTGTGGGAGATCCAGGAGAATAACCCTGATGACTACAGGAATTTTCTTAGGATGTCTGACCCCGTTTTTCAGCAGCTCTTGGCTTTGGTGTCCCCCTATATAACCAGGCAGGACACCGTTATGCGGGAAGCCATCACTGCTGAGCAGAGGCTAGTTGCTACGTTGCGCTACCTGGCAACAGGGAGAAGCTTGCAGGACCTCAAATTATCGACAGGCATCTCCCCCCAGGCTTTGGGCATCATTATCCCAGAAACCTGTTCTGCCATAATCCAAGTCCTGCAGGAGGACTATATTAAGGTAAGTTTTGTCCTTTAACCTCACATTCTATGTATTTAATGCTTGATAATGTATATTATTTTTTTAAACTGTCCCTAATTACCATGATTGTAATATGCTGTGAATGTCCCCTTTGTCCCCATGCATGTTGTAAGCTTGTAATGCTCCTTTTTTGGCCTACATGCATATTTCCAATAACCAACCTCTCCAGCATTCTATCCTGGGCCCAAACTCACCTAGCCTAGTCACTCCCCAATGTTTTTTGTCTGCTCCATTGTAGTGCTTGACCCCCCCCCTAAAATGTGCTCAATTTTATTTTTTGTTCTAATTCAGAGTGCTAGAGCCTTTATTTCTGAGGTCCCCAACTCATCTAGAACCCCCCCCCCCCATAAAATCATTTTATTGGTCCATCAGAGGGTGTGAGGAATCTGATTAGTGATCATTTATTTTTGGTCTTAAAATACTCTTTTAAATTAATGTTATACTGATGTTTTGGCAAGAATGTTTTGGGATAATCTGCTTGCAATGTTTATGTATCAAAGTATTATTATTTTTTTCTTGTTTGACTTCACAGTTCCCTTCTACGCCATAGGAATGGCAGAATGTGACATCAGAGTTTTCACAGCGTTGGAACTTTCCCAACTGTGGAGGAGCCATTGATGGCAAGCACGTCCGCATCGTGCCACCACCCCATTCGGGATCCTATTATTTTAATTATAAAGGGTTCCACAGGGCGTGGCCAAGCGCATGGAGGAGTAGGACGTGTTCTCCCGGAGCTCTCGCACACACCAGACACATCGCGGCTCCACTGGCTTCCTAGACCCGCTGTACAGGTCTGTAATGGGGAGGAGAGGTGGGGGAGACAGGCACCATACCCCCGATCTGCACAAAGAGGGGGATATTGATAGTTTTTTCAAACGCCTGGGATCAAGCCAGCACGGCCCCCCCTCATCCAAGATGGCATCGACCCGCTCCTCAGGCACACACGCGGCCTCACAAGGAGCTGCCTCGCAGCATGCCACGCCACACATGAGAACCAGGCAGCGAGCCAGTTCCCTTCCAGACTCTGAAAACGGTTCCATCCGCTCTGCAGGTCATTCTCCTGTGTCGCACCGCTCATATAGTAGCTGGGACATGGAGGCATACATTAAGGCCCTGCCTACCAGACATGACTTTGAAGCTTGTGTACAGAGAATGGAGCGCTCATACAAGCAGGAGATAGCTTAACTGCGCAGAGATGTCACGAACAGGCTAGAGGAAGTGTAACACAGTGTTGAGGAGACATCTTCAGCAGTACAGTCACATGAAGCCATTTTAAACGAGCATACACTGCAAATCCAGCAGCTAATGTACCACCAAGATGACCAGGAGAACAGGGCCAGGCGCAACAATATCCGCATCTGTGGCCGCCCTGAGTCAGTGGAAACTAAAGACCTGACCCCTGCAGTCATCGCCATGTTCAATGAGCTTCTCCACAAAGACAAAGACTCCCCTTTGGAACTCGATCGTGTTCACAGAGCCCTGGGCCCCAAGAATCCAAACCTGGAACAACCCAGAGACGTTATTTGCAGAGTCCACTTTTATACGATTAAGGATGCTATTATGCAAGCTGCACGCACTCAAGAGGCCATATACTTCAACGGCACCCAAGTGTCCCTGCTACCAGACGTCTCCAAGCTGACCCTTGACATGCCTAGAGCCCTGAAGCCCCTCACGGCCGCTCTGCAAGCAAAACAAATTAAATATAGCTGGGGTTTCCCCTTCAACCTTTTTGCATCTCATGAAGGGAAGACGGCAGTATTCCGCACACTGGGTGACCTCCCAAAGTTCCTCTGGACTTTTGAGCTACCTCAGATCCCTTTACCGGACTGACCACTACATGCTGCTACTCCCGGATTTCCGATTGCTTCTGGATGGCAGAAACAACCCAAGAAGCCTAAGCGCTCCAGGTCGGAGACCTCCAAGTCGACCACGGGATGATCCTTCGCTGCCTGTTCTTTGACTATTTACTTATTTCTTCACAGGCACCAGGCCCGTGAAGCCGCCCCTGGTTACAGTTTAGTTGGGACACTACGTTGCTAACCCATTCTTTATATACCACATACAGGGTTTTGTCTCTTTGTCTCTGAACTATGACCCCGGTCTAATAGACTCTTACCCCCTGTTTGCAACTATTATTGTTTCCCTCTTACGTCTTATCCCCCTTCCCTTTTCCCTCCCCACCTCCCCCCCCATTCCCCCTTTTTTTTTTTTTGTTTATTGTTGGACTGTTCTGTCTGGAAGCCAGACGCAGGACCCTATTTCCTATCTGGCTCTTGCGGTATCTTCCCGGGACTTGTCCTTTCAGGTACTTGCTTGCAGTCCAATTACCAGTATGCAGCCACCCAGGGTCCCGAGCTGCTAAGTTTGTTGATGTTTATAAGAGTTTATTGTTACTGCCCGGTGTGTGCGGGCCCCTCTATGCACTGACTGCGACCCCCCACTTAGGGTTTTCAGCGCCCATAGCGGTTTTAGCTGATATGTTGCTAGCAACGTTACTAGTATGGCCGTTGAGGCCTCAGTTTTCTTTTCTCTCTGCTCCTTTTTGCTCACTCCTCTTTCTTATGCTTTCCACCTCCTTGTCCCCCCAATGGACTTTGTTCAATCCCCATCTTATCCCCCCCTACCCCCTCCCTTGAGACAGCGAGCCCCACTTATGTAGGTAGTAACCTACTCCTTACACTGTTCCTATCATGGCGACGCAAGCCTCCTTGAAGGTCTCCTCTCTCAACTGCAGGGGTCTTAACAACCAGGAGAAGAGAAAGCAAATTCTATACCATTTCCACAAACTCCGCACCCAGATTCTTCTTCTGCAGGAAACCCATTTTAGGTCCGACAAGATTCCGCATCTCCTCCATAAACAATAACCCATCTGGTTCCATAGTACTAACCCCTCAGCGAAGTCTAAGGGGGTCTCCATCGCCTTCCACGCCTCATTCACGCCAGATGTTCTAGACACCTGTATTGATCCCGCTGGAAGATTTGTCTTTCTTAAATTGTCTTATATGAATGTGATCTACACCATAATTAATATGTATTCTCCGAATCAGGATCAACTGCAGTTCCTCTCCTCGGTGGTCTCTTGATTGAAAAAATTCAACACAACCAACATGATCCTGGGAGGTGACCTCAATGCCGCCTTGATACCTCGTCTCAATGCTTCGACCGGTAAGTCCTCCATCTCCCCGGCCTCCCTGACCAAAATGCGCACACTCCTTTCTGACTTATCCCTAGTGGACGTGTGGAGAGTACTGCACCCCACCACTAGGGATTACACATATTATTCCCCTGCACACTCTTCTTACAGTAGGTTAGATTACATATTCATCTCTCAAACCTTCCTGGATTACTCCCCCAACACCTCTATAGGTCTCACTCTCTGGTCTGACCACGCCCCCATACATTTGAGTTTGGGGAACATCCCCACTTACAAAAAAAGGTCCTCTTGGAGACTGAATGACAACTTGTTGTCCGACTCAGTCTGCACACAAGACATCATACAGACTATCAATCACTTCATTACGGACCATGTACGTGATAACACCAACCCGCTTACGCAGTGGGAAGCACTTAAATGCGTCCTCCGAGGTAAATTCATCCAACATGGCTCTAGACTTAAACAAGCCTGCAAGGCGGATATTACTCGCCTCCTTGCTACTATAGCAACTTTAGAGGAATCACATAAACGAACACCTGACGCCACTGTACTACTAGATCTGACCAATGCCAGAAGAGACCTTCTACAAATTTTCACAGCACGCGCAATGGTTGAGAGAGACGTGGGGCGTTTTGTATATTATTCACAAGCTAACAAGTGTGGTAGACACTAGACATGTGCACACTGAAATATTTCGTTTCGGAATTTCGTTTTCGTGCAAAAAATAAATTTATTTAGTTACTCCCGAAATTCGTTTTTATTTATTTCGTTTTTCGTTAAAAATTGCATTCGTCCGAAAATCTGAATTAATTAAGGTCGAATCTGTCATTGAAGGCTTATGGTGTCTGTCGAATGTTCCGCCCACAAGCAGTGATCTTTTCTCTCTATGTCGAATCTTTTCTCTCTATAATGTCGAATCTTTTCTCTCCTATGTCGAATCTTTTCTCTCTATAATGTCAAATCTTTTCTCTCCTATGTCGAATCTTTTCTCTCTATAATGTCAAATCTTTTCTCTCTATAATGTCAAATCTTTTCTCTCCTATGTCGAATCTTTCCTCTCCTATGTCGAATCTTTCTCTCCTAGGTCGAATCTTTTCTCTCTATAATGTCGAATCTTTTCTCTCCTATGTAGAATAATCTTGGACTAATAGAGTTAAGGTTAGGCACATTCGACCACAGATTCGATAGACACAGATTGTTATTGTCAGCGTCACGTCGAATCTCCTATCTATATCGAACTGTTGTAGCAACGAAAACGAAAATAAAGCATTTGTTTATGTCGGATCTTTCGGTTTTCGGATTCTGTGCTTTCGTTTTCGTTTGTTAAAACGATAACGAAAATAGCTGAAATTCGGACGAAAATGCATTCGGACGAAAACGAATGCACATGTCTAGTAGACACCTAGCAAATGCACTCCAGCCCAGACAGGCCCGGAAACGTATCCCCTTTATCAACTTCTCGACTAAAGGTAAGCTACTGGCTAATTCGGCCATAGCTGAAGAATTCTGCCAATACTACTCCGCCCTATATAACATACCTCCTCAAACTTCACCTGGCATGCCCCAGTCTGTAGTCCCAATGCAGGACCTATCGTCTTACATTCAAGAAACTGCGCTCCCGAACATCCCGGCTTCTGACACGGAGGATCTTGAATCCCCCCTGTCCGAAACTAAATTCCAACTGGCCATAAAGAACCTCAAAAACGGTAAGAGCCCTGGCCCGGACGGATTCTCCTCGTCTTTTTATAAGGCGTTTGCGCTCTTGTTAGCTCCCCTTCTTGCGAAAGCATTCAATGCCATAGATGGGTCCCTCGCCTGGTCATCTACTTTACTCCAAGCCCAAATAGTGGTTATTCCGAAACCAGGCAAAGACCCTTCTTTATGCTCCAATTATAGACCGATTTCCCTCTTTAATATAGATTTAAAATTGTTTGCCAAGATCCTGTCGAATCGCCTCTCACCCTTGCTGCCAGGAGTCATACACAGAGATCAAGTGGGTTTTGTCCCTGGCCGCGAAGCCAGGGACAACACCACCAAAACTATTCACCTCATAGCCTATGCCAGTGTTTCTCAACTCCAGTCCTCAAGGCACCCCAACATGTCATGTTTTCAGGCTTTCCATTATTTTGCACAGGTGATTTGATTCACTGCCTTAGTAATTACCACAGCTGTTTTATTAGGGGGAAATCCTGAAAACATGACCTGTTGGGGCGCCTCGAGGATTGGAGTTGAGAAACACTGGCCTATGCTCAGCGTAATCGTGTACCGACCTGCCTTCTCTCCTGCGATGCAGAGAAGGCATTCGACAGGGTCAGCTGGCCGTTTCTTCGATCCACCCTCACCCAGGTAAGCCTAGGTCCAAAAATGCTCTCGCGCATTATGTCCTTATACTCCAAACCCTCTGCTTCCATTTTAGTGAATGGTATCCAGTCAGACACACTCACGATCGCAAATGGCACCAGGCAGGGGTGCCCTCTTTCCCCTCTCCTATTTGCCCTCGTGATTGAACAGCTGGCCCAGGCCCTTAGAGCGAATCCGAATATACATGATATACAAACTCCCTCCTCCCAATGTAAACTTTCCCTATATGCAGATGACCTGCTCCTATATGTCACACAACCTCATATCAGTATCCCCTCAATACTTGCTGAGATCGACCAATTTGGTCGGTTCAGCAACTATATACTAAACATTTCCAAAACAGAGGCTCTGAATCTTTCTTTACCACTATCCACCCTATCTTCCCTTAAAGCCAACTTCTCCTTTCAATGGCAAACGAGTTCCATATCATACCTAGGTACAGCCATCCCGGCACACACGTCAGATATATGTAGCGGGGTCCTAAATTGAGGTTATGTAATGCCAAATTTAGGGGTGGCTTGAGTGATAGTTGGCTCAAGTTTCTTTTTCAATTACAGGACTCTGCCTTGCTACTGCTTCACCTGGCTTGCAGTTCCCCTAAGTGGTATGAGTGGTGTTGTCACTTGTACTCAGGGTTGAACCACAGGTGTTGGAGTGGCGATTTGGTGTCCTCTTTTGGCAGCCATGCGGTGGGCGGGGTCGACCTGCTGTGCATGCTGGGGGAGGATACAAAAAGGGCGGACGCCATGATTCTGGAAGAGATCCAAGGGGAGATCCAGAGAGAGAACCTGCAGGTCCGGGAGTCGAGTGCGTGACCTTCCAGGCCATGGGGCCACGAACGCCTCTGTCCCAGACACCTTTAGTCCTGGGACTGCAACTTCAGCCCTGGGCCCAGCACCTTTAGCTGGAGCCCGCTTCGGAAGGAAGAATCTCAGGGTGCTGCCTTGCGAGGAGACCCGTTCCTGGATGAGGTGGCTGGGGGAGGACCGTTCCAAAGGACTGGTGAGCCATCACAGTGAAGGAAGGGGCCCAGTAACTCTCCAGGGGGATGTCATCCATCCGGAACCCAGGGGCCTAACAATCTGGACCATCAGGGGGTTTGGGACATTATAGATCCTGTGGCAGAGGGTCACCTAGACGCATCTATTAGGGATCTAGATTGACTGTTCGAGCTGCACGCCGGCTGCTAGCGCCATTGGTGGCTATCCGGGTGAGCTATACCCACTCGGGACCGAGTGGGGACGAAGCCAGAAGTGCCTGAATGCTGTCTTTCCTTTAACACCTTTCTCTCTTCATGCAAAGAAAAATAAAGCTCTACGTTGGAGTGATATACTTGTGTGGACCTTGGAGTTACTTGGGGTATAGAGACTCTGTCCTTGCACACCGAGGACAGAAACCAACTTTGAGGAGAACTTTGCTGCAAGACCCGTAGGTGAAACAGGTGTGCTTAGCCTCTGAAAACCAGAGGGTATGGGCATGGTGGCACCTTGCGCCTTTTCCTCTCATGAGTGAGCCAAATAGGCGGGAGGAAAGGGGTGAGGTTGCTACATATATATGCCTTGAATTTTAGTCCACTCCTCACAAAACTTAGACGCCTTACTGAAGGCCGAATGGACCTACCGTTGTCATGGTTTGGCCGTATGAACACATTAAAAATGGATATACTCCCTAAACGACTACTTATTTCAAGCCCTGCCGATTGCTCTCCTGTCCACGTTATTCCGCACCCTCTGCTCTATGGCCATTCGTTTCGTATGGAAGGGGAACCACCCACGGTTAAAACATAAACTCTTATACTCCTCCACCTCTAAAGGAGGATTAGGACTGCCAGATTTGGAACTTTATCATACTGCGGCAGTAGTATCCCAAATCCTGGAATGGTTCCCCCGACCATTGATCAAAGCCTCCACCCTGGTGGAACAAGACCTGTCCTCAATTGACCTTCGAGCACTTTTATGGGGGTACGACCGGACCCATAGGTCTTTGTCTAAGCTGTCCCCTCTGACTAGGGATGCCTTAGTAATTTGGTATCGTAGGAGGGAGAGCTACTCGCTATCCACTGAACCGAGCCCCCTCACCCCCTCATTTGACAACCCGACCCTCCCAGAAAGCAGATCAACTCACATTCTAGACACTTACAACAGAACCACATGGCCCACAGCGCGAAAATTTGTTAACATTACCCACGGTACTTTTGAGACTGACTGTGAAGCTACGGCCTCCAAGGTGACATGGCTTACTCGCCTACATTTGAATTCCTTCTGTAAATCACTCCACGACTCCAAACAGATTCACAGACCCCTGACTGGCTTTGAACAGCTCTGCACACTCCCTGAAACCCCTCGCCACACTCTATCTTTACTCTACAAACTGATCTTGGACCACACTCACGGCACCTTACCTAAATACAATGCAGTTTGATCGGAGGAACTCAGGAAAGATTTCACTGAAGCTGAATGGAGTAAAGCTTTTCTCTTTACCCACAAATCATCCATATCGAGCTACACGCAAGAAAAAAATTATAAAGTGTTGTCCAGATGGTATTGTGTGCCAACCACCCTCAGGATCATGTTCCCTTCAATCACCGACACCTGTTGGAGATGCACTTCAGCACAAGATACGTACAGCCACATCTGGTGGGACTGTGAGGTACTCCGCCCTTTCTGGACGCAAATTTTCCAAATTTATACTGAAATCTATGACAAACCTCTTACGCCCTCCCCTGCTATTGCTCTCCTTTCTATGCTACCTGGCACTGCTAAATTCCAAAAACATCACCTCCTAAAATTCTTCCTCAGCGCAGGCCGACAACTAATTTCTAGACACTGGAAAGCTACCTCTCCCCCACCCCACCCCCCCCAATGGGTAGGTGAGGTAAATGATATTATGCTTATGGAGGAGATGCACGCTAGATCTCTAGACAAATACGCAATGTTTTCCTTTACCTGGAGTATCTGGAGGCATTACTCTACTTCAGATAAACTGAAGCATAGACTCTCAACCACAAATGTCCCTTAAGGGTTCACCTTACCCCGTAAACCGGGCCCCATATCCTGGCCTAATGAGACTCCAGTGAACTGAGGCTCGTTGTCTCTCCATCCCTCCCCTCTCTTTCCTTGCTATCCCCCCTCCTCTCAACTAATTCTCCCTCTCTGTCTATCGTCTTGTCTTTCCCTACTTTGTACACTGTCGGCTTTGCTTAGCCATTCCTTGAACTCACATGGATTCTGACCTTCCAATACAAGCTTGCCTATTGCCACTATTGTGACTTGTAAGTTCATTGACATTCCAGTTCTGACAAATTACACAGTACATTCCAAGTACGCCGTCTTCCTTGGATTCTGGGTGCAGCAGGTTCCCACAGGGGCGCCCAATCCGAGCGAAGCCACACTTGTCGTATTGTCAGTACTATTGCTCTAACTGTTGGAAACGGACATTACTGCAAGTTTCTTATTTGTATGCCTACGAATGCACTGTACTTTCCATGTATATTTCTTGTTTTTGTAGACCGGGTCGCCCCTTGTCGGGCGTCTGATCCTGTTTTTCCTTCTTCTGCCTATAAGCTTGTTAAAACAATAAAAACGCATTGAACCTAAAGGGTTCCACAGTATCGTGCTAATGGCGGTGGTGTCTGCCAATTATGAATTCCTTTTTGTGGATGTGGGGAAAAATGGGCAGATGTCTGACGGTGGAGTTTTTGCCCAGACGGAGTTCGCCCAACGGCTACAATCGGATGACCTGGCATTGCCACCTGTGGCAGAGAATGAAGAGGGACTACCCTTTGTTTTCATCGCAGATGAGGCGTTTTCGCTCGGTCCACATCTGATGAGTAGGGATGAGCTTCGTGTTCGAGTCGAAAATACGTTCGACTCGAACATCGGCTGTTCGATCGTTCGACGAAGATCGAACGATTTGGGCCGTTCGCGCCAAATTCGAGTGACGCGAACGGCCCACAATGCACTACGCCATCGCAGTGTCATCCAGGCGCTGTGATTGGCCAAGCATGCACTGTGACCCCGCATGCTTGGCCAATCACAGCGCCGGCAGCGAGGAGAGCAATGATTGGCCACAGGCAGGATGCCTGTGGCCAATTATTGCTGAGGGGGTTTAGTACACGCCCCACACTATAAAAGGCCGCCAGCGCGGCGGCCTTGTGTAGTGTGTTCCGGAGCAGGGAAAGAGAAGCATAGGCAGGGACAGTGTCATTTTTTTCCTTTACTAATCCTGGATTCCTTGTGTTTAGGGACAGAGAAGGATAGGTAGGGAGAGTGTCAGTGTGTCATTCTGTGCTAAACCTTGTTTGTAGGGACAGAGAAGGACAGTGAGGGAAAGTGTCAGTGTGCTATTCTGTGCTAATCCTTGTTTGTAGGGACAGAGAAGGACAGTGAGGGAAACTGTCAGTGTGCTATTCTGTTCTAAACCAATCTTGCTGAACCACATTTGAAATCCTTGAGTTTAGGGACAGAGAAGGACACTCGTGGAAACTATCAGTGTGCTATTCTGTGCTAAATCTTGTTTGTAGGGACAGAGAAGGACAGTGAGGGAAAGTGTCAGTGTGCTATTCTGTCCTAAACCAATCTTGCTGAACCATATTTGAAATCCTTGAGTTTAGGGACAGAGAAGGACACTCGTGGAAACTATCAGTGTGCTATTCTGTGCTAAATCTTGTTTGTAGGGACAGAGAAGGACAGTGAGGGAAAGTGTCAGTGTGCTATTCTGTCCTAAACCAATCTTGCTGAACCATATTTGAAATCCTTGAGTTTAGGGACAGAGAAGGACACTCGTGCAAACTATCAGTGTGCTATTCTGTGCTAAATCTTGTTTGTAGGGACAGAGAAGGACAGTGAGGGAAAGTGTCAGTGTGCTATTCTGTCCTAAACCAATCTTGCTGAACCATATTTGAAATCCTTGAGTTTAGGGACAGAGAAGGACACTCGTGGAAACTATCAGTGTGCTATTCTGTGCTAAATCTTGTTTGTAGGGACAGAGAAGGACAGTGAGGGAAAGTGTCAGTGTGCTATTCTGTCCTAAACCAATCTTGCTGAACCATATTTGAAATCCTTGAGTTTAGGGACAGAGAAGGACACTCGTGGAAACTATCAGTGTGCTATTCTGTGCTAAATCTTGTTTGTAGGGACAGAGAAGGACAGTGAGGGAAAGTGTCAGTGTGCTATTCTGTCCTAAACCAATCTTGCTGAACCATATTTGAAATCCTTGAGTTTAGGGACAGAGAAGGACACTCGTGGAAACTATCAGTGTGCTATTCTGTGCTAAATCTTGTTTGTAGGGACAGAGGACAGTGAGGGAAAGTGTCAGTGTGCTATTCTGTCCTAAACCAATCTTGCTGAACCATATTTGAAATCCTTGAGTTTAGGGACAGAGAAGGACACTTGTGGAAACTATCAGTGTGCTATTCTGTGCTAAATCTTGTTTGTAGGGACAGAGAAGGACAGTGAGTGAAACTATCAGTGTGCTATTCTGTTCTAAACCAATCTTGCTGAACCATATTTGAAATCCTTGAGTTTAGGGACAGAGAAGGACACTCGTGGAAACTATCAGTGTGCTATTCTGTGCTAATCCTTGTTTGTAGGGACAGAGAAGGACAGTGAGGGAAACTGTCAGTGTGCTATTCTGTTCTAAACCAATCTTGCTGAACCATATTTGAAATCCTTGAGTTTAGGGACAGAGAAGGACACTCGTGGAAACTATCAGTGTGCTATTCTGTGCTAAATCTTGTTTGTAGGGACAGAGAAGGACAGTGAGTGAAACTATCAGTGTGCTATTCTGTTCTAAACCAATCTTGCTGAACCATATTTGAAATCCTTGAGTTTAGGGACAGAGAAGGACACTCGTGGAAACTATCAGTGTGCTATTCTGTGCTAAATCTTGTTTGTAGGGACAGAGAAGGACAGTGAGGGAAAGTGTCAGTGTGCTATTCTGTCCTAAACCAATCTTGCTGAACCATATTTGAAATCCTTGAGTTTAGGGACAGAGAAGGACACTCGTGGAAACTATCAGTGTGCTATTCTGTGCTAAATCTTGTTTGTAGGGACAGAGAAGGACAGTGAGTGAAACTATCAGTGTGCTATTCTGTTCTAAACCAATCTTGCTGAACCATATTTGAAATCCTTGAGTTTAGGGACAGAGAAGGACACTCGTGGAAACTATTAGTGTGCTATTCTGTGCTAATCCTTGTTTGTAGGGACAGAGAAGGACAGTGAGGGAAACTGTCAGTGTGCTATTCTGTTCTAAACCAATCTTGCTGAACCATATTTGAAATCCTTGAGTTTAGGGACAGAGAAGGACACTCGTGGAAACTATCAGTGTGCTATTCTGTGCTAAATCTTGTTTGTAGGGACAGAGAAGGACAGTGAGTGAAACTATCAGTGTGCTATTCTGTTCTAAACCAATCTTGCTGAACCATATTTGAAATCCTTGAGTTTAGGGACAGAGAAGGACACTCGTGGAAACTATCAGTGTGCTATTCTGTGCTAATCCTTGTTTGTAGGGACAGAGAAGGACAGTGAGGGAAACTGTCAGTGTGCTATTCTGTTCTAAACCAATCTTGCTGAACCGTATTTGAAATCCTTGAGTTTAGGGACAGAGAAGGACACTCTGGGAAACTATCAGTGTGCTATTCTGTGCTAAATCTTGTTTGTAGGGACAGAGAAGGACAGTGAGTGAAACTATCAGTGTGCTATTCTGTTCTAAACCAATCTTGCTGAACCATATTTGAAGTCCTTGAGTTTAGGGACAGAGAAGGACACTCGTGGAAACTATCAGTGTGCTATTCTGTGCTAAATCTTGTTTGTAGGGACAGAGAAGGACAGTGAGGGAAAGTGTCAGTGTGCTATTCTGTCCTAAACCAATCTTGCTGAACCATATTTGAAATCCTTGAGTTTAGGGACAGAGAAGGACACTCGTGGAAACTATCAGTGTGCTATTCTGTGCTAAATCTTGTTTGTAGGGACAGAGAAGGACAGTGAGGGAAAGTGTCAGTGTGCTATTCTGTCCTAAACCAATCTTGCTGAACCATATTTGAAATCCTTGAGTTTAGGGACAGAGAAGGACACTCGTGGAAACTATCAGTGTGCTATTCTGTGCTAAATCTTGTTTGTAGGGACAGAGAAGGACAGTGAGGGAAAGTGTCAGTGTGCTATTCTGTCCTAAACCAATCTTGCTGAACCATATTTGAAATCCTTGAGTTTAGGGACAGAGAAGGACACTCGTGGAAACTATCAGTGTGCTATTCTGTGCTAAATCTTGTTTGTAGGGACAGAGAAGGACAGTGAGTGAAACTATCAGTGTGCTATTCTGTTCTAAACCAATCTTGCTGAACCATATTTGAAATCCTTGAGTTTAGGGACAGAGAAGGACACTCGTGGAAACTATCAGTGTGCTATTCTGTGCTAATCCTTGTTTGTAGGGACAGAGAAGGACAGTGAGGGAAACTGTCAGTGTGCTATTCTGTTCTAAACCAATCTTGCTGAACCATATTTGAAATCCTTGAGTTTAGGGACAGAGAAGGACACTCGTGGAAACTATCAGTGTGCTATTCTGTGCTAAATCTTGTTTGTAGGGACAGAGAAGGACAGTGAGTGAAACTATCACTGTGCTATTCTGTTCTAAACCAATCTTGCTGAACCATATTTGAAATCCTTGAGTTTAGGGACAGAGAAGGACACTCGTGGAAACTATCAGTGTGCTATTCTGTGCTAATCCTTGTTTGTAGGGACAGAGAAGGACAGTGAGGGAAACTGTCAGTGTGCTATTCTGTTCTAAACCAATCTTGCTGAACCATATTTGAAATCCTTGAGTTTAGGGACAGAGAAGGACACTCGTGGAAACTATCAGTGTGCTATTCTGTGCTAAATCTTGTTTGTAGGGACAGAGAAGGACAGTGAGTGAAACTATCAGTGTGCTATTCTGTTCTAAACCAATCTTGCTGAACCATATTTGAAATCCTTGAGTTTAGGGACAGAGAAGGACACTCGTGGAAACTATCAGTGTGCTATTCTGTGCTAATCCTTGTTTGTAGGGACAGAGAAGGACAGTGAGGGAAACTGTCAGTGTGCTATTCTGTTCTAAACCAATCTTGCTGAACCATATTTGAAATCCTTGAGTTTAGGGACAGAGAAGGACACTCGTGGAAACTATCAGTGTGCTATTCTGTGCTAAATCTTGTTTGTAGGGACAGAGAAGGACAGTGAGGGAAAGTGTCAGTGTGCTATTCTGTCCTAAACCAATCTTGCTGAACCATATTTGAAATCCTTGAGTTTAGGGACAGAGAAGGACACTCGTGGAAACTATCAGTGTGCTATTCTGTGCTAAATCTTGTTTGTAGGGACAGAGAAGGACAGTGAGTGAAACTATCAGTGTGCTATTCTGTTCTAAACCAATCTTGCTGAACCATATTTGAAATCCTTGAGTTTAGGGACAGAGAAGGACACTTGTGGAAACTATCAGTGTGCTATTCTGTGCTAATCCTTGTTTGTAGGGACAGAGAAGGACAGTGAGGGAAACTGTCAGTGTGCTATTCTGTTCTAAACCAATCTTGCTGAACCATATTTGAAATCCTTGAGTTTAGGGACAGAGAAGGACACTCGTGGAAACTATCAGTGTGCTATTCTGTGCTAAATCTTGTTTGTAGGGACAGAGAAGGACAGTGAGTGAAACTATCAGTGTGCTATTCTGTTCTAAACCAATCTTGCTGAACCATATTTGAAATCCTTGAGTTTAGGGACAGAGAAGGACACTCGTGGAAACTATCAGTGTGCTATTCTGTGCTAATCCTTGTTTGTAGGGACAGAGAAGGACAGTGAGGGAAACTGTCAGTGTGCTATTCTGTTCTAAACCAATCTTGCTGAACCGTATTTGAAATCCTTGAGTTTAGGGACAGAGAAGGACACTCGGGGAAACTATCAGTGTGCTATTCTGTGCTAAATCTTGTTTGTAGGGACAGAGAAGGACAGTGAGGGAAACTATCAGTGTGCTATTCTGTGCTAAACCAATCTTGCTGAACCATATTGCAAATCCTTGTGTTTAGGGACAGAGAAGGATAGGCAGGGGACAGTGTCAGTGTCTTTGTTGCTAAGCCTCCTGCACAGTATACACCTGAAGGTAGCCCTTATTGCTGTTTTTCCCATCTCCCTGCAGGCCATCCATTAAAATGTCTGGAAGGCAAACAAGGAGAGGCAGACAGTCAGGAGGCAAAAAAAGAGGGCAAGCAGGCTCTGTGTCTGGGGGCAACAGTGCTGGTCGTGGACGCGGTGCATTGTCATCAGCACATGGCCATGGGACACGCTTGTCCTTCTTTTCGGCAGCTGGACATGTTGAGCCACATCATGCCGAAGACTTGGTAGAGTGGATGACCAAGCCCACCTCATCCTCCTCATCCTCTCTCACCCAGGCTCAGGGTACTGGCAAAGCAGCTGCCAAAGCGTCCTCTTCTCTGGTATCAATGTCATCATTAGTCACTCCTTCCCTAGACCCACCATGTACTCCTCCTGAGGAGTCCCCCGAACTGTTTGAGCACAGTGTTGGGTACATGCTCCAGGAGGATGCCCAGCGTTTCGAAGGATCTGATGATGATACCCAGCTAGAGGAAGGCAGTAGCGTGAGAGCTGAGAGAGGGGATGCTCAAGAAGGACACCAATCTGGCAGTCATGCTCCAGGAGCTGCAGCATACTGCCAGATTGGCTCCAGTGATGAGGAGGGAGGGGATGATGAGGTCACTGACTCCACGTGGGTGCCTAATAGGAGAGAGGAGGAGGAGGAGGATGAGGAGGAGGCACATCTCCAACGAGGCAGGATGCCCTTGGGTGGCCAGCGTATGGGCAGCAGACCGACGGAATCACACCGCAGAGCTCCGCCTGTGCAGGGCGCTGCCTCTGCCCGTCATTCAAAAAGTTCTTTGGTGTGGGCCTTTTTTGAGGCGAGTGCATCAGATCGCACAGCTGCTGTTTGCAACATATGTCTCAAGCGTATATCGCGTGGCCAAAACATCAGCCGCTTGGGCACCACATGCTTGATCAGACATATGTTGACCTGCCATGCAGCTCGTTGGCAAGCCTACCTTAAAGACCCACACCAAAGAACAAAGCGGACTTCTCCTTGCACCGCATCAGCTGGGATCTCCAACCCCAGTATACCTTCAGTCCTCTCTGAAACCTGCACTGAGAGGAATGAAGGTGTAGAATTAGGTGTGTCACAGCCAAGTACTTGCGGCCACTCTGCTAGCAGTACACCGACGTCCGATTCTAGCAGGCAAATTTCCCTGCCCCAGCTGCTGGACCGTCGAAAGAAGTTCACTCCCAGCCATCCACATGCCCAGCGGTTGAATGCTAGCTTGGCTAAATTGCTAGCGCTTCAACTGCTGCCTTTTCAGTTGGTAGACTCGGCCCCCTTCCGTGAGTTTGTGCAATGTGCGGTTCCTCAGTGGCAGGTTCCCAAACGCCACTTTTTCTCACGGAAGGCGATTCCGGCTCTCTACAGGCATGTGGAAGGCAATGTCTTGGCCTCGCTGGACAGGGCGGTCAGCGGTAAGGTGCAAATTACCGCTGACTCATGGTCCAGCAGGCATGGACAGGGACGTTACCTTTCTTTCACGGCCCATTGGGTCACTCTTTTGGCAGCTGGGAAGGATGCAGGACAAGGTGCAGTAGTGTTGGAGGTTGTTCCGCCGCCACGCCTCCAAAATGCTACTACTGGTTGTGACACACCTCTCTCCTCCACCCCCTCCTCTTCTTCTTCCTCCATGGCCTCTTCCTGTGGTTTGTCCTCGGAACCAGCGGTGCACCGTAGGCGTTCAAGGGGCTACGCAAGTACGCAGGCAAAAAGATGCCATGCCGTGCTTGCGCTGGTGTGTTTGGGGGACAGGAGCCACACTGGGGCAGAGGTCCTGTCTGCTCTGCAGGGGCAGGCCGAGAGGTGGTTGACGCCACGCCAGCTTAAGCCGGGAATGGTGGTTTGCGACAATGGCACCAACCTCCTCTCCGCCCTCCGACAGGGACAACTGACCCATGTGCCCTGTATGGCTCACGTCCTTAACCTGGTGGTGCAGTGGTTCTTGGGCAGGTTCCCGGGCTTACAGGATGTCCTGAGGCAGGCCAGGAAAGTCTGTGTGCATTTCCGCAGATCTTATAATGCCAGTGCTCGCCTGGCTGAGCTGCAAAAGGAGTTGAACCTGCCCAAGAACCGCCTTATATGTGACATGCCCACCAGGTGGAACTCAACATTGGCCATGCTGCAGCGGCTGCACACGCAGCAGAGGGCCATCAATGAGTACCTGTGCGACTACGGCACCAGGACAGGGTCAGGGGAGCTCGGGTTTTTTTCACCACGCCAGTGGGGCATGATCAGGGATGCATGCACTGTCCTGGCACCATTTGAGGAGGCCACGAGGATGGTGAGCAGTGACAGTGCATGCATCAGTGACACTGTACCTCTTGTCCACCTGTTGGAGCACACGCTGCGTGGAATAATGGACAGGGCACTTGAGGCAGAACAGAGGCAGGAAGAGGAGGACTTCCTTGCCTCTCAAGGCCCCCTTTACCCAGACAGTGTTCCTTCTGTCCCACCCATCGCACAGGAAGAGGAGGAGGAGGAGGAGGAGGAGGATTGTGTCAGCATGGAGGTGGAGGCTGGCACTCAGCATCATCAGCAGCAGTCTTTTAGGGATGATTTACAGTCCCAAGAAACCAGTGGACTTGTACGTGGCTGGGAGGAGGTGGCTGCGGATCATGTCGTCCTTAGTGACCCAGAGGACTCCGGACTGAATGCCTCAGCTAACCTACGCTGCATGGCCTCCCTGATCCTGCAAAGTCTGCGGAAGGATCCTCGTATTCTTCGGATCAAGGAGAGGGACCATTACTGGCTGGCCACTCTCCTTGATCCACGGTACAAGGGTAAGGTTGCGGACCTTATGTTACCGTCGCAGAGGGAGCAGAGGATGAGACAACTCCAGGAGGCCTTGCAGAAAGGTCTGTGCAACGCGTTCCCAGAGACTGGGAGGTTACAAACTCCTGGTCCTGGACAACGAGTTGCTGAGGCTTCGGGCAGTCAAAGAAGGAGCGGTGGGGAAGGTGGCCGTCTGACCGATGCGTTCAGACAATTCTTTAGTCCGCAGCCCCAAAGTATGATCGGTTCCAGCAACCATCGCCAGCGTCTGATATACATGGTGCACCCCACCGAAAATCCTCTGGCTTACTGGGTCTTGAGGATGGATCACTGGCCAGAGCTTGCACAGTATGCAATTGAGCTACTGGCCTGTCCTGCATCCAGCGTTCTTTCAGAACGCACATTCAGTGCTGCTGGAGGATTTGTCACGGATCACAGGGTGCGCCTGTCCACCGACTCGGTTGATCGACTGACTTTCATCAAGATGAACCAGTCTTGGATCACCACCAGCTACCACACACCTGATGCTGATATAACAGACTAATTGATTTTAAAATGTCACATCCCTTCAAGACTGATGCTGATGCTGAGTGCCTGTGTTGTTATGTTGACTGGCTATCCTCCTCCTCCTCCTCAATGATCCGATTAATGATGATAGCTTGGAAGATCATTTTGGTTTATGGGTGCCGCCACCAGTGGCTAAGGCCCAATTTTTCAGCCCCTGTTTAACAGGGGCGTGTAATTACAATTTTTGATGCAATACTTTGCAACAGGCCTCATTGCTGTGCTCCAAGTACAGTATCTGTGAGGGGTTGCAGTGTTGTGCCACCAGTGCCTAAGGCCCAATTTTTCAGCCCCTGTTCAACAGGGGCATGCAATTATAATTATTGATCTAATAATTCACAGCAGGGCCCAATGCTGCGCCCACCAAGAGTAACTGTCAGGCCTTACAGTGTTGTGTCAACACCACCACCACCACCACCACCACCACCAAAGGCCCAATTTTTCAGCCCCTGTTCAACAGGGGCATGCAATTATAATTATTGATCTAATAATTCACAGCAGGGCCCATTGCTGCGCCCACCAAGAGTAACTGTCAGGCCTCACAGTGTTGTGTCAACACCACCACCACCACCACCACCACCAAAGGCCCAATTTTTCAGCCCCTGTTCAACAGGGGCATGCAATTATAATTATTGATCTAATAATTCACAGCAGGGCCCATTGCTGCGCCCACCAAGAGTAACTGTCAGGCCTTACAGTGTTGTGGCACCAGCACCACCATCAAAGGCCCAATTTTTACTACCACTGTTCAACAATTATATGTTATTACAATTCCTGATATAATAGTTGACAGCAGGGCGTTCCAGCACCCACCAAGAGTAACTGTGAGTGCTTACAGTGTTGTGCCAACACCAACACCTAAGGGGCCAATTTCTGCAGAGTATATACGGCAGGTCCCTACTTTCAAACATCCAACTTACAAACGACTACTACTTGCAAACGGAAGAAGACAACAGGAAGTAAGAGGAAATCTACCCCTTGGAAGGAAAATTCTCTCCTGTAAGAATTAATATGGGAGAAAGGTGTCTCCTCTCTACTGATGCTTTATCACCAATCCTTGTTTCAATAAAAACACCACATTTCAAAAACAGTTGTCATTGGGACGCAAAGTGAGGTGAAATGTTCTGAACAGTGGCACAGACAGCAAAACAAATGTTACAGGGGTGATAACCCTTCCCTATGTTTTCCAAAAAGCTTAAAAATAGATTTTTTGGCTGGAGCTACACTTAAACAATGTACCTGTTCAAAATTACAAACAGATTCTACATAATAACAAACCTACAGTCCCTGTCTTGTATGCACCGCCTGTATACGGCTGTTCAGAGTATATAGGGCCTTTTTTATTTTGTGTGCGGGGTTCCCCTTAATATCCATACAAGACCAAAAGGGGCTGGTAATGGGCTGGGGTAGGGGAGGGGGGGGGGGGTGACGGGGTAGCTATGCCATTTTTCTTAAAGATTTTCATCCATATTACCGGGACCAGACATTACATTAAAGCCGCAAGCAGTTTTAAATGGCTTTTTTTTTCCTTTAGAAATGTAATTTTGTGCAGGGACAGTTCTAAACACGGGAAACACGTGGCACTTCACAGGCATACTTTAGACACCCCCCAGGTACAATATTTAAAGGAATATTTGACTTTTTTTTTTCACTTTATGCATCATTAAAATGACTGCTCCCGAAAAACGGCCGTTTTTAAAACTTATTTTTGCATTGATGCATGTCCCCTGGTGCAGAACCCGCGTTCCCAAACTCTGTTTAGGACAATAACATGGATAATAGTCGTTATAATTAGCACTTTAGAATTCGAACGTTCGCATCCATTGTATTTAATAGGGTTCTAATGTTCGTGCGAACTTTCGGTCCGTTCGCGGGTTCTGGTGCGAACCGAACCCGGGGGTGTTCGGCTCATCACTACTGATGAGGCTTTTTCCCCAAAGGACCCTCACCCCTGAGAGGAGGGTCTTTAATTTCAGGCTGGCCAGAGCCAGAAGGGTGGTCGAAAATGCCTTTGGCATCATGGCCAGCCGTTTCCGCCTCTTTCTGACCTCAATAAATCTGGCGGAGTACAAATGGAATCACATTGTAATGTGCTGTTGCATCCTTCATAATTATTTTAAAAAAAATAGGATTTTTATAACAGCTTACCTGTAAAATCCTTTTCTTGGAGTACATCACGGGACACAGAGCGACATAGTCATTACTAATGGGTTATATAGATACCGTCAGGTGCTGGCACTGGCAACTTCCAAAACCGGAAGTACCCTCCCCTATATAAGCCCCTCCCATCCGGGAGCACCTCAGTTTTGTTGCAAAGCAATAAGTGTCCCCAAAGAGGGGCGGGAGCTCTGTGTCCCGTGATGTACTCCAAGAAAAGGATTTTACAGGTAAGCTGTTATAAAAATCCTATTTTCTTTCTCGTACATCACGGGACACAGAGCGACATAGTCATTACTAATGGGATGTCCTAAAGCAATGCCAAATGAGGGGGGGGATACACCATATATAAGCTGAGCGCTATCAGACATGAGGATCTTTTGCGGCCTGCAACACACTGCGCCCAAAGGCGACATCCTCCTGACTTCTAACGTCCACCTGGTAGAACCTAGTAAACGTGTGTACTGAAGACCATGTTGCGGCCTTACAGATTTGAGCCAGGGAGGCCTGGTGATGCACTGCCCATGAAGTTCCAACTGCTCTCGTGGAGTGCGCTCTAACTTTGAACGGAGGCGGTCTCCTTCTCAAGCCATAGGCTTGTATTATGACCTGTCGAATCCACTTGGCTAAAGTAGATTTTGACGCTGCCTGACCCTTTCTGGGGCCTTCCGGCAGAATAAACAAGGTATCCGTTCTGCGAATCTGAGCAGTGGCTTTTAGATAAGCTTTAACTGCTCTTACTACATCCAAAGAATGCAATAACTTTTCCTCTACCGAAGTAGGTTTGGGGAAAAAAGAAGGAAGAACCACATCTTGGTTCAAATGAAACCTCGATACCACCTTAGGAAGAAAGGCTGGCTGAGGACGTAATACTACTCTGTCCTTATGGATAACCAGATATGGCTCTTTACAGGACATAGCTGCTAATTCCGACACTCTTTTAGCCGAACAAATGGCTACTAGAAAAATCAATTTCCTGGTGAGAAGCACCAAGGAAATATGCTGTAATGGTTCAAATGGTTGTTTCTGTAAAACCGACAGAACCAAGTTTAGATCCCATGGACATATGGGAATATTAACCGGAGGACTAATACGCATCACTCCTTGTATAAAGGCTTTGACTAGTGAATGCGAAGCCAAGGGCCTTTGAAAAAATATTGACAAGGCTGAAATCTGACCCTTGATAGTACTCAAGGCAAGCTTCCTATCTACAGCCCATTGTAGGAAGTCCAGAATCCTACCTATTACGTATTTACGTGGATGCCATTTCTTGGCCTCACACCAGGCGATGTACGCCTTCCAGATTCTATAGTAGATCTGCCTGGATACCGGCTTCCTGGCATTGATCATGGTAGATACCACAGCATTAGAGAGCCCTCTCTTTTTTAGAATGTGGGCTTCAATAGCCAGGCCGTCAAACCTAGGGCTCGTAAGGAAGGGTGGTATATCGGTCCTTGCGAAAGCAGGTCCGGACGATGTGGGAGGGTCCAAGGACTCCCCACAGACATTTTTACAATCTCCGCGTACCATGCTCTTCGGGGCCACGCTGGAGCCACCAGAATCACTGGTTTCTTTTCTACCCTGATTCTGCGGAGTAATCGAGGTAACAATTGTGGCGGTGGAAATGCATATATCAGCTTGAACTGATCCCAAGGGAACACTAGGGCATCCGAGCCGCAAGCTAGGGGATCCCTTGTCCAAGAGACAAACCTGTCCACTTTTGTGTTGAATCTGGATGCTAGCAGATCTACATCCGGTGTTCCCCACCGCTGACATATTGTCCGGAAAACCTCGGGATGAAGGGACCATTCCTCTGGGCATAATTGTTGGCGACTTAGAAAGTCCGCCTTCCAATTCTCCACCCCTGGAATGAATACCGCAGATATGGCTGGGACATATCTTTCTGCCCATCTCAGGATGTAATTTACTTCCCTTTGGGCTGCACGACTCCTGGTGCCCCCCTGACGATTGATATATGCCACTGCTGTGGCATTGTCTGATTGAATTCTGACAGGGGACCCTTGGAGTTTGGATGTCCATGCTACTAGGGCATACCGGGCTGCTCGTATCTCTAAGAGATTGATGGGCAGGGCCTTTTCCGCATCCGACCATCTGCCCTGGAGAGACCATTGCTCCAGTACTGCTCCCCAGCCTATAAGGCTGGCATCTGTAGTGACCACCTTCCAGGAAATCGGACTGAAGGATTTCCCTTTTTCCAGATTCTGGGGAACCAACCACCAGCGGAGGCTCTTGCGAACGGAAGGGGACAAGGACATTGGTAAGTCCAGAGCCTGAACTTTTTTGTTCCAGGCTGACAGTATGGCCCTTTGCAACTTCCTTGAATGGAATTGACCGTAGGGTACTGCTTCGAATGATGCCACCATTTTTCCCAGCAGCCTCATGCACAGGCGTATGGATGGCTGTCTTTTTGAACCCACTAAGTGGATCAAATCTCTCAAAGACAACCCCTTTTCTTGAGGCAAGAAAATTTTTCTCTGGTCTGAATCCAGCCTTAGCCCCAAGTATTCCAGACTTTTGACTGGTTTTAGGGCTGACTTGTCTCGGTTGATAATCCAACCGTGATATTCCAGATACTTGATTGTCTCGTGAACAACCACTTCTAGTTTTTCCACTGAGTGGTCTATCAGCAACAAGTCGTCTAGATATGCCATTATCGTTACACCTCGTGTTCTTAGATTGGCCAATAATGGGGCCAGAATTTTTCTGAACACTATTGGTGCTGTGGCCAGACCGAAGGGTAAGGCTCTGAACTGAAAATGGCGCCCTTCTACCGCAAAGCGTAGAAATTTTTGGTGGGCTGGAAAGATGGGAATGTGCAAATAAGCATCTTTGATGTCGATCGAGGCTAACCATTCCTCCCCTTGTAGGGCAGTGGCTACCGATCGGATCAACTCCATCCGGAAAGTCCTGATATGTAGGAATTTGTTTAGCCCTTTTAGATTTAATATGGGCCTCACGTCCCCGTTTGGCTTCGGAACTGTAAAGAGGTTTGAGTAAAACCCGCACCCCCATTCTTCCAGGGGAACCTCTATAATTACTGCTTGGAGCAATAATTGTTCCAGTGCCAACAGGAGGGATCCTCTCTTCTGGGGATCCCTTGGCACGTTTGACCTTATAAAGCGGGAAGGAGGGGAGTTTTTTAACTCCAATTTGTATCCCAGATTTACTGCGGAGAGCACCCATCTGTCTCGGATCGTGTCCCGCCAGGTCTCTGTGAACAACTGAAGTCTTCCCCCCACCCGATTGAGTGGGGGCAACCCTTCATGCATTTGACTTTGGGGGAGGTTTTGTACCTCTCCTGCTCCAGGGCTTCTTGTTACCCTGCAACTGTCCCTGATTTTTACCTCCGGGATTTGACCGAGGAGGCCGTCGGAACTGTTTCACAGCCGATGCCCTAGGGACTGGAGAAGCCGGCCTCTTAAAAGAGGGACCTCTAACTCTATTTTTAACCGGCAAAAGTGTACTTTTACCGCTGGAATTTCTCTGGATATACTTGTCCAGGTCTTCCCCAAATAAGCGCTCACCATGAAATGGGAAGCTGACCAGCAATTTTTTACAGTGAGCTTCAGCAGACCAGTTTTTGAGCCATAGAAGCCTGTGCATATGTACTACAGACAGCGTAAGGCGGGAGGCCTGATGGATTGAATCCTTTATGGCGTCCACCGCAAAGCATAAGGCTCTAGGTAGATCAGCTAGGGCAAGAGCCTGCTGATCTGGCAAGTCCCTTAAGACCTGTTTCAACTGATCCTTCACTGCTTGGCAGACCCCAATAGCTGCCACTGCTGGTTGTGTTACCAATCCTGCTGTAGAAAAAGCAGATTTTAATAAGGACTCCAATTTTTTATCTATTGGGTCCTTGAACATTTGGACATTATCCACCGGACATGTCAGTGATTTATTCACACAAGAGATGGCTGCGTCCACTATAGGGACCTTCCATTTTCTGATGAACTTATCCTCCATGGGATAGACCACCGGAAATCTCTTAGGGGGAGTAAATATTTTGTCAGGATGCTCCCAATCCTGGTAAATGAGCCCTTCCAGTAAAGGATGGATCGGAAAGGAACAAACAGTCTGGGGAGCTTTTAGCGACCCCAACGAGGAGACAGAAGTGGATGATGGCTCCGCAAGTGGCATTTTAAATGCTGATCGGACCATATTAGTCAGGGACTGAACCCATAATCTTTCAGCATGTGATGCTGAGAATGGCTCTTCCACTGTTGATTCCTCTACAACCGAATCGACCTCATCCTGATCCCCTTCAGGTAGGTCGATCCCTGTATGGGACTGTTGCTCTGTTAACAGGCACTCTGAGGGAGGAGACGGAGATCGGGCGCTTTTCTCCTGTGACAGGGAAGCCGCGATCAATGCTGACAATCTCTCTTCCAGCCCTCCCAGAGCTGAGGAAAAAACCTCCTCTGTTACATACACAGGAGCAGGTGAACTGAGGACAGCCACAGTACCAGGTACTCCTGAGGGTGCTCTACGGTCACTAACCTCTGATTCTTCAGGGGAGACTGGTGCAGCCAAAGCATGCCCAAGATCCTCAGAGCCCGATGGAGACCCCCTATTCCTCCTGGAATTTCTAGTCCCGGAGTTTTTAGACGGCATATTCCTAAGCCACAAAGCTGAGGTATTCCAGCCGAAATACACCAGTTACTGACAATAGTCTAGCATAAATGCTGCTATAAGAAACAGTTGGTGTCTACTAATGTGCCTTTCTAGGGGATGCCTGTATCAACCGCTTGCTGTATGCCCTTTTTTAAATGTTGCCAGCTCTGTCTCTGCACTTCATAGCCAGCTCACCACACAATATTGTGATTTTTATCATGCTGGGACGCCCGCACATGCGCAGAAGCGCTGCGGCGCGCACAGAGCGTCATCCCCAGGCTCCGCCCCCTTTTCCGGCTCACCTCTATATATAGAGGCGCGTGCACGCGCACGCGCGCGGCCACGTGCGCCTTTGGCGCTAATTTCGAAAAAATGGAAACTAGGGACAAGAGCCAGGGCCCCTCTTTGCCGCAGGCCGGGGGATGGACGAGCATTGCAACATGGCAGAGGAAGCAGTTTCCCATGAGAGAACTCACCATCTGCCTGGACTTGCTCTGCTGAGAAGAAACTAGTCCACATGACAAGAAAACATTCCACAGCGGCCTCTAGTGGACAAACACAGGTACCGCAGTCTAATATATTAAATATATATATAAAAAAAATGTATTTATTTTTTTCTTGACCACCATTAAAAATTATTACATTTTTTTAGTAGTTACAGGCATGCACAGAATTTTGCGGGAATACCATTAGGTAACAGACAGAAAGACAAATTAGGCTTGGGGGTCCCCCAATAGAACCAAGTTCCTGGGGGCCCCCACTTACCTGTTCCCCGCCGCAGGACTTTGTTTGGTCCACAAAAGCCCAAACTTCACCTATCACGGCAGGCATTGTAATCAAACCTTCAGGGACCGGGTTCCCAAGGATTCCACTCCCCTGGACCTGTATAGCACCCTGCACAGAAAACATCTTGGTCGTGGGTATGACCAGAGCTCTGGATCCCAGGGTCCAGCTCTCCTAAGAGAAGCATTACAGGCAAAACCTTGCTCTTCTCTGCAAGGCCCGGGTACCGACCGTTTAGCTATGAAGCTTTTTTGGTCGGATCCGGAATAGCTTACTGAGGCCCAAAAGAACCTGTACGCAAGCTCAGTGAAAAACACATGTTTCTTCTTGGCCAACACCTTAGACACTGGCAAAAAACTGAGGTGCTCCCGGATGGGAGGGGCTTATATAGGGGAGGGTACTTCCGGTTTTGGAAGTTGCCAGTGCCAGCACCTGACGGTATCTATATAACCCATTAGTAATGACTATGTCGCTCTGTGTCCCGTGATGTACGAGAAAGAAAGTTCTCCTAATTATTTTGCTTCTGTTGAGCCTGAGGCCACACGACATTCAGAATTTGCATTGCCAGCCCAGGAAGCTGGCCCTACAGGCTTGGCCGCCCAAAGCGGCCGTGATGTGCGGCAACAGTATTTGGAGTATTTTATGGGTAGGGGGGCCATTGCAATGCCTGATGACATTTAAATCTTTTCTTTTAATAAAAATATACTTTCTACTGAAAACATCTTTTTTTTTTTTTTTTTGCTTTGGGTTGCTTTTACCTTTCTCCTAGGTTATCCTAGTGCACTTGTAGTGCCATGTGTATTTTGCTTTAGTATATAACCATCATTGTCAGTGTAAACACCCCAATTTTTTTTTTTTTTTTTTTTTTAAGGCAACATTGATATAAGAAGCCATATGTTGAGTATAAAATATTTTTAATTGTTGCACATTTTAAATGTGTATTTTTTTTCTAAAAACTTCGAAAATGGTATTCTTATTTTTTTTTTGGGGTTATTTATCTTGTTAAAACGCATGAACCATATGTAACTTGTAAAGTTCAACATGTACACTTGTACTAAAAACAATTAAAACATTACAAACCAAACAATCAAAACAATAAACAAAATTAAAAGTTACATTTTTTGCCATATTCAAATTTTAAACCCTCCCGAGCACCTCTATGATCTTTTTTATTCTTTGCTCCACCTGCTTGGTCTTTTGCCTGATCTGGAGCAAGTTTTGGTTTATGTGATCCAGGTCACGAGAGCAAACCATGATTTCGTTGATCACCATCTGGGCACTGTGACTGGTGAATCTTTCTTGCTCCACAGGCAGAAAAGCACCTAAAATTTGGAAACACGCCATGTATTATAAATATGCAGGCCTACATCTATTACCTGAATCTGTGGTGTATGACACTGACCTGTTGTGTTGCCATTTTCCACTTCCTCCACTTCTTCCTTCACATCCCGCGGTTGTGGGTCTTGGTTTGGAGGTGTGGGGTTCCTAGGCTCCCGTCTCGAAGCTCTTTGAAGCCCTATGAGATTGAACCAAAAGGTATACTTGAGTAAAAAGAAATTTGAGGCCTGAAAGAGGAATATGAATCATTCTTTGGAAGTGTGGTACAATTGTCTGTTTTGTCAATAGTTCTAAGCTGAACACATGATTGTATCCATTACCAAAGCTGGTACATTTATCTATTTTGGTCAAGTTTCACACATGGAAACACACCAAGTATCCACTGGATCACCTGTGTGTGACACCCTAAAAAGGTTGTTCTTGTGGCCCACACTTGTGCAACTGAGTCCAGATGTGTAACCAGCTGCTGAGCATACTCTCCTTACCGTAAACTGAATCCAGTTAGATTAGTTAAATATAGTTACCAACACATCTACACAACCATGTTCCAAAAATATTCTCACATAAATAGTTCAAGATGTCAAGTTTCATGTTCTTGGGCACAATAATCAGTCGTAGGAATCATCGTTCAATCGCTCACTAATAAAATTACGATGTTTTTGTCTGACACAGTGTTACTAAATTTGATCATTCCTGAATAGGCATGGTCAAATTTAGTTAACACTGTTTGCGACAAAAAAATCTTATTATTATTAGTGAGCGAATGAACGATGATTCCTACGACTATTGTGCCCACAAACATGAAACTTGACATCTTGAACTGTACTACATTAAATAAAAAGCACATGCAGCACCATGCTAGTAATAATAATCTGAGTAACACAGGAAAATTACTTACTTTTTCTAATAACTTTTTTAATTTTGTGGTATTGCTCCGGCTCCCTCAACTTGATGTCAGACCATCTTTTGCAGAGCTGTTCTTTTGATCTGCGCACCCCAAATTTATTTGCAGAGTTTTAACCACTTTGTCCATTATTTTGGCCTTGACCTGGTTAGGCTTTTTGTATGGGCCATGTTTTGCATCATAATCCTCCTGTCATGGATATGCAGTAGTGTTTGTCTGTCAGCTTACCTTCCTTCCCATGTGTTCATCTTAGAGGCCAGAACCCTTTCACCTGGCTTCCTTTATAATCTCCTCCCAGCCTGACTCCACCCCAGGCCCTATCATAGAACACTATATTAACCTGTGCACTGCAAGCCTGCTTTGCTGATCAACGTGTTTGTTAGGCATTGTGTGTTTGGGTTCCTGCCTGCCGTGTGCTACGTCTGTCTCTCTGTTACGTTATTGGCTTGTCCCCGACTATCCCTGTCTGCTCGTGACCCTTGACCTTCGGCTCGTTCTTTCGTTATCCTTGTCTGCTTGTGGCCCCTGACCTTCAGCTTGTTATTCGGTTCTCTCATATCTTGTGCTGCTGCTTCCCCTCTTTTCCCCTTATCCTACGGGGCGTGAGCTAGGAAACTCCAGGGGCCACGACCTGGTCCCAGCCTGCAGCATAACATCCTCACCACTAGAGGCCCTGGAGAAGACCTGCTGGGTCTTAGACTCCGCGCCCTGGGGAATCTTGGCTCTAGCTTCCGTTAGGATCCCGGTTGTGCTCCTCTGGTCCCGCTTTCCACAACCACCCAGTTTCCTATCCGCAGCAGTCAGCCATAGGGTTCACTACCTTGCGGTGCACTCCTGTCCCCCTACGGTGTGCATCTGTCACCTGGCCACAGGTGACCTTGACAGTTTGATCAGCCATGAACCCGGCTGACATCCCGCTCCCCGCGGATGATCCATTGCAGGGCATAGTTCGCAGACTTGAAACCCAGGAATCAAATCAGACTCAGGTGATGCGATTCCTCCAGGATCTGGCTTCTCGATTCGAGCAGCTTCAGGCCTCCTTGGGAACCCCGAATCCGCAACCTCAAATACAACCAGCGGCTGCACCTATCGCACCAGTCGCAGCCACACACTCACTAACACTGCCAGCTCCGTTCCGTTTCTCTGGGGACTCCAAGGCCTGCAGAGGGTTCCTTAGCCAATGCACGATTCATTTTGAGCTTCAGCCTCAAAACTTTCTGTCTGATAGGGCAAAGGTAGCCTATATCATTTCCTTCCTCTCCGGTGAAGCTTTAGCCTGGGCAGCCCCTCTGTGGGAACTGAATGATCCAGTGGTTTCTAGCCTGTCTGGCTTCTTGAAACTTTTTCGGAATATCTTTGAAGAACCGGCTCGTGTCTCTTCAGCGGCCAGCGCCCTTCTACGTCTCCGCCAAGAGTCTGCTTCAGTGGGACAGTACACCCTTAATTTCCGCATACTGTCGGCTGAGTTGAGCTGGAACAATGAGGCCTTAGTCGCAACCTTTTTGCATGGCCTGTCTGATAGAGTGAAGGATGAATTAGCAGGAAGAACCATCCCCACTGATCTGGACGGAGTTATCTCCTTGTGTAACCAGATCGATATTCGCTTTCAGGAAAGGACCCTAGAAAAGCGGCGCCAGCACTCCTTGGTCCTTAGTCAGCCTGAGCTCCCCTCTCCTCGACCCGTGGAGCATCTCCTGCCAGCTGAGGAACCCATGCAGCTGGGCAGGACCAGGCTATCCCCAGAGGAACGTGCTAGGCGCAGAACTCTAGGCCTGTGTCTCTACTGTGGGGGCAAAGGTCATTTTCGTGACACTTGCTCTCTTTGTCCAGAAAAACGTTTGGGTCCACTTCATCTGGAAAGTGGAGTATTGGACCCAGAAATATCACCTTCCCCTTCTCGTCTTCTGCTTTCTGTGTTCCTTCATGTTGGTGCTTCTTCTCATTCGGTCTCAGCATATCTGGATTCCGGAGCCGCTGGTAATTTCATGGACTGGGAAATTGCGTCGTCCATGAGACTTACTCTTTTGCCCCTCACCACGCCATTGGTGGTCTTGGCGATTGATGGTACTGTTCTCCCAGGGGGACCTATCCGCTTCCAGACCCTCCCTGTTAAGATGTCGGTAGGGACACTCCACCAGGAGTGGATATCCTTCCTTATCTTACCCAAGGCCTCAACGCCTATAATTTTGGGTCTCCCATGGTTACAGCTCCATTCTCCTCATGTGGACTGGACTACCGGACAGATCCTGGCTTGGGGTTCCTCCTGTTCCTCGGCCTGCCTACCCAAGGTTGCCCCCTGTGAACCTGAGCCGGTCATTCATTCCAGGTCGCATAACCATTTACATTTCTCTGTCCCTAATCGCCCTTGGACGCACAGCCAGGCTAGCTTGTCTACAAGTCCTGCAGTCGCTACGTCTTGCGATGCGATTCAGGTAGTTGCTACACCTGACTCTATTCACTCGGCCTCTGTACTAGTTATGCCAGTCCAGCCCATGCCCAGTGAGCCGCCTACTTTTTCTTGTTCAGGACATTCTGCTTGTCTTTCAGCTATTCAGCTTGACTCCTGTGACATGTCACCCTCTAACCAACCTGACTTCAGGGTTCCACTGACATCTGCCCAGTTTGATGGTCCTGTGCTAGATGACCAGTTCATCTTTAAGGGTCTAGGGGACCCTCCTCAGATTTCTGTTGATCCTCTCATGCCCTTGCTTATTCCTAGAGAGCCTTTGGTCCTCAATAGATCTTCTTGTCATCTCCCTACCTCGGTTCTGGTCTCTGAGGATAATCTAAAGTACGAGGTTAGACAAGTTCTGGATTCTCGGCTCTGCAGAGGTATTCTTCAGTACCTTGTGCATTGGAGAGGTTTTGGTCCTGAGGAGGCGTCTTGGATCGCTGCATCTGATGTCGTTGCACCTCATCTGTTGAGGAGGTTTCATCTGAGATTTCCCTTTAAGCCTGGGCCCAGGCGGGGGAGGGCCCATAAGAGGGAGGGTACTGTCATGGATATGCAGTCGTGTTTGTCTGTCAGCTTACCTTCCTTCCCATGTGTTCATCTTAGAGGCCAGAACCCTTTCACCTGGCTTCCTTTATAATCTCCTCCCAGCCTGACTCCACCCCAGGCCCTATCACAGAACACTATATTAACCTGTGCACTGCAAGCCTGCTTTGCTGATCAACGTGTTTGTTAGGCATTGTGTGTTTGGGTTCCTGCCTGCCGTGTGCTACGTCTGTCTCTCTGTTACGTTATTGGCTTGTCCCCGACTATCCCTGTCTGCTCGTGACCCTTGACCTTCGGCTCGTTCTTTCGTTATCCTTGTCTGCTTGTGGCCCCTGACCTTCAGCTTGTTATTCGGTTCTCTCATATCTTGTGCTGCTGCTTCCCCTCTTTTCCCCTTATCCTACGGGGCGTGAGCTAGGAAACTCCAGGGGCCGCGACCTGGTCCCAGCCTGCAGCATAACATCCTCACCACTAGAGGCCCTGGAGAAGACCTGCTGGGTCTTAGACTCCGTGCCCTGGGGAATCTTGGCTCTAGCTTCCGTTAGGATCCCGGTTGTGCTCCTCTGGTCCCGCTTTCCACAACCACCCAGTTTCCTATCCGCAGCAGTCAGCCATAGGGTTCACTACCTTGCGGTGCACTCCTGTCCCCCTACGGTGTGCATCTGTCACCTGGCCACAGGTGACCTTGACAGTTTGATCAGCCATGAACCCGGCTGACATCCCGCTCCCCGCGGATGATCCATTGCAGGGCATAGTTCGCAGACTTGAAACCCAGGAATCAAATCAGACTCAGGTGATGCGATTCCTCCAGGATCTGGCTTCTCGATTCGAGCAGCTTCAGGCCTCCTTGGGAACCCCGAATCCGCAACCTCAAATACAACCAGCGGCTGCACCTATCGCACCAGTCGCAGCCACACACTCACTAACACTGCCAGCTCCGTTCCGTTTCTCTGGGGACTCCAAGGCCTGCAGAGGGTTCCTTAGCCAATGCACGATTCATTTTGAGCTTCAGCCTCAAAACTTTCTGTCTGATAGGGCAAAGGTAGCCTATATCATTTCCCTCCTCTCCAGTGAAGCTTTAGCCTGGGCAGCCCCTCTGTGGGAACTGAATGATCCAGTGGTTTCTAGCCTGTCTGGCTTCTTGAAACTTTTTCGGAATATCTTTGAAGAACCGGCTCGTGTCTCTTCAGCGGCCAGCGCCCTTCTACGTCTCCGCCAAGAGTCTGCTTCAGTGGGACAGTACGCCCTTAATTTCCGCATACTGTCGGCTGAGTTGAGCTGGAACAATGAGGCCTTAGTCGCAACCTTTTTGCATGGCCTGTCTGATAGAGTGAAGGATGAATTAGCAGGAAGAATCATCCCCACTGATCTGGACGGAGTTATCTCCTTGTGTAACCAGATCGATATTCGCTTTCAGGAAAGGACCCTAGAAAAGCGGCGCCAGCACTCCTTGGTCCTTAGTCAGCCTGAGCTCCCCTCTCCTCGACCCGTGGAGCATCTCCTGCCAGCTGAGGAACCCATGCAGCTGGGCAGGACCAGGCTATCCCCAGAGGAACGTGCTAGGCGCAGAACTCTAGGCCTGTGTCTCTACTGTGGGGGCAAAGGTCATTTTCGTGACACTTGCTCTCTTTGTCCAGAAAAACGTTTGGGTCCACTTCATCTGGAAAGTGGAGTATTGGACCCAGAAATATCACCTTCCCCTTCTCGTCTTCTGCTTTCTGTGTTCCTTCATGTTGGTGCTTCTTCTCATTCGGTCTCAGCATATCTGGATTCCGGAGCCGCTGGTAATTTCATGGACTGGGAAATTGCGTCGTCCATGAGACTTACTCTTTTGCCCCTCACCACGCCATTGGTGGTCTTGGCGATTGATGGTACTGTTCTCCCAGGGGGACCTATCCGCTTCCAGACCCTCCCTGTTAAGATGTCGGTAGGGACACTCCACCAGGAGTGGATATCCTTCCTTATCTTACCCAAGGCCTCAACGCCTATAATTTTGGGTCTCCCATGGTTACAGCTCCATTCTCCTCATGTGGACTGGACTACCGGACAGATCCTGGCTTGGGGTTCCTCCTGTTCCTCGGCCTGCCTACCCAAGGTTGCCCCCTGTGAACCTGAGCCGGTCATTCATTCCAGGTCGCATAACCATTTACATTTCTCTGTCCCTAATCGCCCTTGGACGCACAGCCAGGCTAGCTTGTCTACAAGTCCTGCAGTCGCTACGTCTTGCGATGCGATTCAGGTAGTCGCTACACCTGACTCTATTCACTCGGCCTCTGTACTAGTTATGCCAGTCCAGCCCATGCCCAGTGAGCCGCCTACTTTTTCTTGTTCAGGACATTCTGCTTGTCTTTCAGCTATTCAGCTTGACTCCTGTGACATGTCACCCTCTAACCAACCTGACTTCAGGGTTCCACTGACATCTGCCCAGTTTGATGGTCCTGTGCTAGATGACCAGTTCATCTTTAAGGGTCTAGGGGACCCTCCTCAGATTTCTGTTGATCCTCTCATGCCCTTGCTTATTCCTAGAGAGCCTTTGGTCCTCAATAGATCTTCTTGTCATCTCCCTACCTCGGTTCTGGTCTCTGAGGATAATCTAAAGTACGAGGTTAGACAAGTTCTGGATTCTCGGCTCTGCAGAGGTATTCTTCAGTACCTTGTGCATTGGAGAGGTTTTGGTCCTGAGGAGGCGTCTTGGATCGCTGCATCTGATGTCGTTGCACCTCATCTGTTGAGGAGGTTTCATCTGAGATTTCCCTTTAAGCCTGGGCCCAGGCGGGGGAGGGCCCATAAGAGGGAGGGTACTGTCGTGGATATGCAGTCGTGTTTGTCTGTCAGCTTACCTTCCTTCCCATGTGTTCATCTTAGAGGCCAGAACCCTTTCACCTGGCTTCCTTTATAATCTCCTCCCAGCCTGACTCCACCCCAGGCCCTATCACAGAACACTATATTAACCTGTGCACTGCAAGCCTGCTTTGCTGATCAACGTGTTTGTTAGGCATTGTGTGTTTGGGTTCCTGCCTGCCGTGTGCTACGTCTGTCTCTCTGTTACGTTATTGGCTTGTCCCCGACTATCCCTGTCTGCTCGTGACCCTTGACCTTCGGCTCGTTCTTTCATTATCCTTGTCTGCTTGTGGCCCCTGACCTTCAGCTTGTTATTCGGTTCTCTCATATCTTGTGCTGCTGCTTCCCCTCTTTTCCCCTTATCCTACGGGGCGTGAGCTAGGAAACTCCAGGGGCCGCGACCTGGTCCCAGCCTGCAGCATAACATCCTCACCACTAGAGGCCCTGGAGAAGACCTGCTGGGTCTTAGACTCCGTGCCCTGGGGAATCTTGGCTCTAGCTTCCGTTAGGATCCCGGTTGTGCTCCTCTGGTCCCGCTTTCCACAACCACCCAGTTTCCTATCCGCAGCAGTCAGCCATAGGGTTCACTACCTTGCGGTGCACTCCTGTCCCCCTACGGTGTGCATCTGTCACCTGGCCACAGGTGACCTTGACAGTTTGATCAGCCATGAACCCGGCTGACATCCCGCTCCCCGCGGATGATCCATTGCAGGGCATAGTTCGCAGACTTGAAACCCAGGAATCAAATCAGACTCAGGTGATGCGATTCCTCCAGGATCTGGCTTCTCGATTCGAGCAGCTTCAGGCCTCCTTGGGAACCCCGAATCCGCAACCTCAAATACAACCAGCGGCTGCACCTATCGCACCAGTCGCAGCCACACACTCACTAACACTGCCAGCTCCGTTCCGTTTCTCTGGGGACTCCAAGGCCTGCAGAGGGTTCCTTAGCCAATGCACGATTCATTTTGAGCTTCAGCCTCAAAACTTTCTGTCTGATAGGGCAAAGGTAGCCTATATCATTTCCCTCCTCTCCGGTGAAGCTTTAGCCTGGGCAGCCCCTCTGTGGGAACTGAATGATCCAGTGGTTTCTAGCCTGTCTGGCTTCTTGAAACTTTTTCGGAATATCTTTGAAGAACCGGCTCGTGTCTCTTCAGCGGCCAGCGCCCTTCTACGTCTCCGCCAAGAGTCTGCTTCAGTGGGACAGTACGCCCTTAATTTCCGCATACTGTCGGCTGAGTTGAGCTGGAACAATGAGGCCTTAGTCGCAACCTTTTTGCATGGCCTGTCTGATAGAGTGAAGGATGAATTAGCAGGAAGAACCATCCCCACTGATCTGGACGGAGTTATCTCCTTGTGTAACCAGATCGATATTCGCTTTCAGGAAAGGACCCTAGAAAAGCGGCGCCAGCACTCCTTGGTCCTTAGTCAGCCTGAGCTCCCCTCTCCTCGACCCGTGGAGCATCTCCTGCCAGCTGAGGAACCCATGCAGCTGGGCAGGACCAGGCTATCCCCAGAGGAACGTGCTAGGCGCAGAACTCTAGGCCTGTGTCTCTACTGTGGGGGCAAAGGTCATTTTCGTGACACTTGCTCTCTTTGTCCAGAAAAACGTTTGGGTCCACTTCATCTGGAAAGTGGAGTATTGGACCCAGAAATATCACCTTGCCCTTCTCGTCTTCTGCTTTCTGTGTTCCTTCATGTTGGTGCTTCTTCTCATTCGGTCTCAGCATATCTGGATTCCGGAGCCGCTGGTAATTTCATGGACTGGGAAATTGCGTCGTCCATGAGACTTACTCTTTTGCCCCTCACCACGCCATTGGTGGTCTTGGCGATTGATGGTACTGTTCTCCCAGGGGGACCTATCCGCTTCCAGACCCTCCCTGTTAAGATGTCGGTAGGGACACTCCACCAGGAGTGGATATCCTTCCTTATCTTACCCAAGGCCTCAACGCCTATAATTTTGGGTCTCCCATGGTTACAGCTCCATTCTCCTCATGTGGACTGGACTACCGGACAGATCCTGGCTTGGGGTTCCTCCTGTTCCTCGGCCTGCCTACCCAAGGTTGCCCCCTGTGAACCTGAGCCGGTCATTCATTCCAGGTCGCATAACCATTTACATTTCTCTGTCCCTAATCGCCCTTGGACGCACAGCCAGGCTAGCTTGTCTACAAGTCCTGCAGTCGCTACGTCTTGCGATGCGATTCAGGTAGTCGCTACACCTGACTCTATTCACTCGGCCTCTGTACTAGTTATGCCAGTCCAGCCCATGCCCAGTGAGCCGCCTACTTTTTCTTGTTCAGGACATTCTGCTTGTCTTTCAGCTATTCAGCTTGACTCCTGTGACATGTCACCCTCTAACCAACCTGACTTCAGGGTTCCACTGACATCTGCCCAGTTTGATGGTCCTGTGCTAGATGACCAGTTCATCTTTAAGGGTCTAGGGGACCCTCCTCAGATTTCTGTTGATCCTCTCATGCCCTTGCTTATTCCTAGAGAGCCTTTGGTCCTCAATAGATCTTCTTGTCATCTCCCTACCTCGGTTCTGGTCTCTGAGGATAATCTAAAGTACGAGGTTAGACAAGTTCTGGATTCTCGGCTCTGCAGAGGTATTCTTCAGTACCTTGTGCATTGGAGAGGTTTTGGTCCTGAGGAGGCGTCTTGGATCGCTGCATCTGATGTCGTTGCACCTCATCTGTTGAGGAGGTTTCATCTGAGATTTCCCTTTAAGCCTGGGCCCAGGCGGGGGAGGGCCCATAAGAGGGAGGGTACTGTCATGGATATGCAGTAGTGTTTGTCTGTCAGCTTACCTTCCTTCCCATGTGTTCATCTTAGAGGCCAGAACCCTTTCACCTGGCTTCCTTTATAATCTCCTCCCAGCCTGACTCCACCCCAGGCCCTATCACAGAACACTATATTAACCTGTGCACTGCAAGCCTGCTTTGCTGATCAACGTGTTTGTTAGGCATTGTGTGTTTGGGTTCCTGCCTGCCGTGTGCTACGTCTGTCTCTCTGTTACGTTATTGGCTTGTCCCCGACTATCCCTGTCTGCTCGTGACCCTTGACCTTCGGCTCGTTCTTTCGTTATCCTTGTCTGCTTGTGGCCCCTGACCTTCAGCTTGTTATTCGGTTCTCTCATATCTTGTGCTGCTGCTTCCCCTCTTTTCCCCTTATCCTACGGGGCGTGAGCTAGGAAACTCCAGGGGCCGCGACCTGGTCCCAGCCTGCAGCATAACATCCTCACCACTAGAGGCCCTGGAGAAGACCTGCTGGGTCTTAGACTCCGTGCCCTGGGGAATCTTGGCTCTAGCTTCCGTTAGGATCCCGGTTGTGCTCCTCTGGTCCCGCTTTCCACAACCACCCAGTTTCCTATCCGCAGCAGTCAGCCATAGGGTTCACTACCTTGCGGTGCACTCCTGTCCCCCTACGGTGTGCATCTGTCACCTGGCCACAGGTGACCTTGACAGTTTGATCAGCCATGAACCCGGCTGACATCCCGCTCCCCGCGGATGATCCATTGCAGGGCATAGTTCGCAGACTTGAAACCCAGGAATCAAATCAGACTCAGGTGATGCGATTCCTCCAGGATCTGGCTTCTCGATTCGAGCAGCTTCAGGCCTCCTTGGGAACCCCGAATCCGCAACCTCAAATACAACCAGCGGCTGCACCTATCGCACCAGTCGCAGCCACACACTTACTAACACTGCCAGCTCCGTTCCGTTTCTCTGGGGACTCCAAGGCCTGCAGAGGGTTCCTTAGCCAATGCACGATTCATTTTGAGCTTCAGCCTCAAAACTTTCTGTCTGATAGGGCAAAGGTAGCCTATATCATTTCCCTCCTCTCCGGTGAAGCTTTAGCCTGGGCAGCCCCTCTGTGGGAACTGAATGATCCAGTGGTTTCTAGCCTGTCTGGCTTCTTGAAACTTTTTCGGAATATCTTTGAAGAACCGGCTCGTGTCTCTTCAGCGGCCAGCGCCCTTCTACGTCTCCGCCAAGAGTCTGCTTCAGTGGGACAGTACGCCCTTAATTTCCGCATACTGTCGGCTGAGTTGAGCTGGAACAATGAGGCCTTAGTCGCAACCTTTTTGCATGGCCTGTCTGATAGAGTGAAGGATGAATTAGCAGGAAGAACCATCCCCACTGATCTGGACGGAGTTATCTCCTTGTGTAACCAGATCGATATTCGCTTTCAGGAAAGGACCCTAGAAAAGCGGCGCCAGCACTCCTTGGTCCTTAGTCAGCCTGAGCTCCCCTCTCCTCGACCCGTGGAGCATCTCCTGCCAGCTGAGGAACCCATGCAGCTGGGCAGGACCAGGCTATCCCCAGAGGAACGTGCTAGGCGCAGAACTCTAGGCCTGTGTCTCTACTGTGGGGGCAAAGGTCATTTTCGTGACACTTGCTCTCTTTGTCCAGAAAAACGTTTGGGTCCACTTCATCTGGAAAGTGGAGTATTGGACCCAGAAATATCACCTTCCCCTTCTCGTCTTCTGCTTTCTGTGTTCCTTCATGTTGGTGCTTCTTCTCATTCGGTCTCAGCATATCTGGATTCCGGAGCCGCTGGTAATTTCATGGACTGGGAAATTGCGTCGTCCATGAGACTTACTCTTTTGCCCCTCACCACACCATTGGTGGTCTTGGCGATTGATGGTACTGTTCTCCCAGGGGGACCTATCCGCTTCCAGACCCTCCCTGTTAAGATGTCGGTAGGGACACTCCACCAGGAGTGGATATCCTTCCTTATCTTACCCAAGGCCTCAACGCCTATAATTTTGGGTCTCCCATGGTTACAGCTCCATTCTCCTCATGTGGACTGGACTACCGGACAGATCCTGGCTTGGGGTTCCTCCTGTTCCTCGGCCTGCCTACCCAAGGTTGCCCCCTGTGAACCTGAGCCGGTCATTCATTCCAGGTCGCATAACCATTTACATTTCTCTGTCCCTAATCGCCCTTGGACGCACAGCTAGGCTAGCTTGTCTACAAGTCCTGCAGTCGCTACGTCTTGCGATGCGATTCAGGTAGTCACTACACCTGACTCTATTCACTCGGCCTCTGTACTAGTTATGCCAGTCCAGCCCATGCCCAGTGAGCCGCCTACTTTTTCTTGTTCAGGACATTCTGCTTGTCTTTCAGCTATTCAGCTTGACTCCTGTGACATGTCACCCTCTAACCAACCTGACTTCAGGGTTCCACTGACATCTGCCCAGTTTGATGGTCCTGTGCTAGATGACCAGTTCATCTTTAAGGGTCTAGGGGACCCTCCTCAGATTTCTGTTGATCCTCTCATGCCCTTGCTTATTCCTAGAGAGCCTTTGGTCCTCAATAGATCTTCTTGTCATCTCCCTACCTCGGTTCTGGTCTCTGAGGATAATCTAAAGTACGAGGTTAGACAAGTTCTGGATTCTCGGCTCTGCAGAGGTATTCTTCAGTACCTTGTGCATTGGAGAGGTTTTGGTCCTGAGGAGGCGTCTTGGATCGCTGCATCTGATGTCGTTGCACCTCATCTGTTGAGGAGGTTTCATCTGAGATTTCCCTTTAAGCCTGGGCCCAGGCGGGGGAGGGCCCATAAGAGGGAGGGTACTGTCATGGATATGCAGTAGTGTTTGTCTGTCAGCTTACCTTCCTTCCCATGTGTTCATCTTAGAGGCCAGAACCCTTTCACCTGGCTTCCTTTATAATCTCCTCCCAGCCTGACTCCACCCCAGGCCCTATCACAGAACACTATATTAACCTGTGCACTGCAAGCCTGCTTTGCTGATCAACGTGTTTGTTAGGCATTGTGTGTTTGGGTTCCTGCCTGCCGTGTGCTACGTCTGTCTCTCTGTTACGTTATTGGCTTGTCCCCGACTATCCCTGTCTGCTCGTGACCCTTGACCTTCGGCTCGTTCTTTCGTTATCCTTGTCTGCTTGTGGCCCCTGACCTTCAGCTTGTTATTCGGTTCTCTCATATCTTGTGCTGCTGCTTCCCCTCTTTTCCCCTTATCCTACGGGGCGTGAGCTAGGAAACTCCAGGGGCCGCGACCTGGTCCCAGCCTGCAGCATAACATCCTCACCACTAGAGGCCCTGGAGAAGACCTGCTGGGCCTTAGACTCCGCGCCCTGGGGAATCTTGGCTCTAGCTTCCGTTAGGATCCCGGTTGTGCTCCTCTGGTCCCGCTTTCCACAACCACCCAGTTTCCTATCCGCAGCAGTCAGCCATAGGGTTCACTACCTTGCGGTGCACTCCTGTCCCCCTACGGTGTGCATCTGTCACCTGGCCACAGGTGACCTTGACACCTCCCTCCTCAATATTGCCACCATTTCAACCATCTCCTCGAACGCCACGTTTGTGGCCTTGTATCTCCGGGATCTGGTCTGTGGTTCCACCTGGATTTCATCCTTGGTTGAGGTTGCCACTTGCAGAGTGTCCGCCATGTTGTCTTGCATTACGACGAGCGAGAAGGAGCGGGGAAAGTAGTATAACGAACGTCAGAGGTGGGGAAAGCGTGCGGATCTTCACGCATGCGCAGTGTATATAACGGAAATCCGCATGGGTGAAAACGACGTTCAGTGTGTGGAAGAAGGTCGGAAGCAACGAACGTGTAGATCAAGGGTACGTAACATTTGTTGTACTTGACTGATAAGTAGATGAGTTTGTGGCCTATATATGGTGAGAAAGATTAGTAGTAGAGTCTTGACTGACATTAGTATTTTTGTTTGGTTTTTGACTTGCAGAAATCATGCAGGTCTTCAAAGATACTGAATTTATGGCAGAGTTCCTGCAAAGGTGGAAGAATCTTCCAGTTTTATGGCAGACCAAAAGCAAGACAAATAAAAATAATGAAGCCCGGAAGATAGCACTGGAGAGCATGCTTGAATTTATGAAAACACAGATCCCCACAGCAACAATCGAGGATGTCAAGAAGAGAATTGCGACCATTAGGGGCACCTATTGGACTGATTGCAACAAAGTAATAAAATCAATGAGGTTAGGAGCAGCTGCAGATCAAATTTACAAGCCTAATCTGTGGTACTTCAGTCAGCTAAACTTCCTTGATGACCATCTGGAAGCAAGGGAATCTCTTTCAAGCCTTCCCCCAGAAGTAGCTCCAGCCTTCCATGCAGCCAACTCTCCAGCCTTCCATGCAGCCAACCCTCCAGCCTTCCCTGCAGCCAACCCTTCAGCCTTCCCTGCAGCCAAGTTAAATCTTCTTCGGAGGAACAACCTGAATTCCTGGAGGAGCCTGATTTGACCATTTGGAGCCAGGTATAGTATTTAGCGAAAGATTTCTTGTACTAAAAGTATAATGATGTAAAATAGATGTTACTGAGTGAGTGAGTGAGTAACTTGTATAGCGCTGCAATTGCGAACTAAATCGCCTCAAGGCGCTTTGCATCCAGTGTCGTTGAGATCGTTAGAAGAGATGGGTCTTTAGTATTTTCCGGAAGGCCCGATGGTTTTCTTCCATGCGGATATTCGTGGGTAGCGCATTCCATAGCCTTGGTCCTTGGACAGCAAACCTTTGTTCTCCCTTGGCTTTGTAGCGGGTCTTGGGGATGTGGAGGAGGTTTTGGTTAGTTGATCGAAGGTCACGAGTAGTGGTGTAGTGTTTTATTTTCTCGCATAAGTATTCAGGAGCGTTTCCTTGTGCGCATTTGTGGGTGAGGCAGAGGGTCTTGAATGTGATCCGATCCTTTACGGCTAGCCAATGGAGGCTTTTCAGGGATGGTGCGATTGATTCCCAGGGTTTTTTCCCTGTTACCAGTCTGGCCGCTGTGTTTTGGACGACTTGTAGACGTGCAACTTGGTATTTGGGTAGTCCTAGGTAAAGTGAGTTAGCGTAGTCAAGCCGTGAATTGATAATGGTTCCGACTACTACTGCTCTGTCTTTTTCCGGGATGAACGGGATGAGTCTTCGTAGCAGGCGGAGAAGGTGGTGGGATCCACTGACTACTGATCCTATTTGTGCGTCCATAGTCATGTCTGAGTCAAAGATAACTCCCAGGCTTTTAACTTTGGTGCTTGGGGTTATGTTTTGTCCCAGGATGGTGGGTGGCGTCCATGTGGTCCTGGCGTTTTTCTTTCGGTTAGCGTGGAAAATGAGCAGTTCTGTTTTGGATCCATTAAGCTTGAGGGAGCTCTCTGTCATCCAATTGTTGATCAATGTAAGGCATTTTTCCAGTCCGTAATATTGATCTTTTTTGTTGTTGATGCGAAAGTATAGTTGAGTGTCATCTGCATAGGAGTGATAACGCATGTCCTGTTCACTGATGATTTTGAGGAGTGGCCGAAGGTAGATGTTGAAGAGTACCGGTGACAGGGGTGATCCTTGAGGTACTCCGCATGTATTTGTGCGTGGTGCCGAGGTAAAGGCTCCCAGTTTCACTGTCTGGGATCGGTTTTCTAAGAAGGATGCAAACCATGGTAGGTCCGTGTCTGCGACTCCTGCTACTTCGGTGAGACGCGTAAGTAGGATTTTGTGATCTACTGTGTCAAAGGCTGCACTGAGGTCCAGCAGCACCAGGAGACATGATTCTCCGTCATCTGCTGCTTCTAGTACGTCGTCCCATATTTTGAGAAGTGCCGTTTCCGTCCCATGGCCTGGGCGGAACCCCGATTGAAGTGGGTCCAGGAGATTGTGGGTATCCAAATGAAGTTGTAGCTGTTGTGTTACAACTTTCTCGATAATCTTGGAGATGGTGTTCAGGCTTGTTACCGGTCTTCTAAAATTTGGGTCATTCGGGTCAAGGTTAGGTTTCTTTAGGAGGGGTTTGATTATTCCTTGTTTAAGGGAAGTCGGCACAATACCTTCTTTGAACGATTGGTTGATGAAGTGTGTTATGTGGGGTGCCAAGATGTCGGCACATTCTTTCAGCAGTTTTGCCGGAATGATGTCGTTCGGTGAAGTGCTATCTCGGAGGCTTCTGATGATGTTTTTAGTAGTGTCGATTGTAATTGGGACCAGAGTAAATTTCTTTGATTGCAGAATATTTATCTGGTTCTTTTCTTCCTTTGGCTGTGTGGGGTTGTTTGATTTTTCCTGCTGAATTATTTTCCTAATGTTATCAATTTTGTCGATAAAAAAATTGGATAGTTCATTGCAGAATTCCTGAGTTTCGTTTGCTGAAGACTCCAAACAGGTGGGATTCATGGTCTGAGCTACTAGTTTGAAGAGTTCGCGGGGGCGGTTTAGGGCTTTTGCGATGGTGTTTGCGAAATGGTCTCTTTTTGCTTTGAAGATTGCTTTATGATATTTCCTAGTGAGTGCTTTGTAGATTGTGTAGTTCTCCTTTGTTGCATTTCTTCTCCAGGCTACTAGTGCGAAAATTTTTAAGATTGAACAAAAAGTGTTTGACATATCAATAGACAGTAGTGGCCAAAAATGATGGGGACAAGAATGAAAAATGCAGGGGTCAGAATGATTGTCTTTAATATTTATTAGCATTCAATTTGCAACTGTCAAGAGGTGACAAATGTGTGTGATAGATGAAGACCAAAATTTAACTATGTACCTTTTTGATACACAGACAGAACAAAGCCAGGATGAGGGGGGAGAAAATGTGAGCCAGGAGGAGGCAGGCCCCAGTGGGACCCAGGAGTAGGCAGGCCCCAGTGGGACCCAGGAGGAGGCAGGCCCCAGTGGGACACGGCGTAACACCAGGTCCCAGATACCTCCTCTCCGCATTCCACCAAAAAGAGCCAGGAGGCTTATATAGATGGAGGAGGAAACACAGGCCCTAATTAGGGAGACTATTACGGCCCTCAGAGTGCCCCCCAGCTGCAGAGGGATTTTCTGCCCTTATTGGGCACAAACTGCCAACAATGGACATGGGCCAGTGTCTCAGATGCGAGACCATCATATTGAAGGCGGTCAACATGAGCATGTTGGGGAAGCTCACGGATTATACCGACATTGTGGAGATTGCTCCTGCTCCTGTTCCTGCTCCTGTTCCTGCTTCTGCTCCAGTTCCTGCTCCTGATCCTGCTGCAAGTTCCTGCTCCAGTTCCTGCTCCTGCTCCTGCCACAATCTCTCCTCCAGGGACACAGCCTCCAAAGACATGGTTAGCAGAGGCTGCAGAGAAGGCTGCAGGGAAGGTTGCAAAGGAGGCTACAAAGAAGACCAAAAAATAATGCTAGGATATGTCCTTCTCATGGTCCCAATTTTCTTCTTGACATCCTTGGATGTTTGCTGTGGTGATCTGTGTCTGCACTAATTCAAGCAGGGTCTCCAGTGCTGCCTTCCTGGCTTCTTTGTTTTTCTTACCTGTGTTTTTAGTTTGCCTTCACCTTTATTTATTTTTTTATGCCAGAATAAATGGATTTTTGTTTTCCAGGCAAAAATTGACCATGTGTTTTTATTCAAAATAGAGAGGTTGCTAGTGAGTAGGCAGGGACATTTTCAAAAATCGTTTTCAAATTAATAAGGGACACTAACCTCCTTGAGGGTAAATAATACTAAATAATAATGTTGTTGTGGTAACTTGACACACTAAAAAAATACCAAAAAAAAAGGGAAATCAGTCTAAAATATTATCCAAATAATAACCAAAAAATAACATCTTCAATAAAAGATTGTAAAAATTATTAAACATTTATTTAGGGAGATCTGCCTTACAAAAACTAAAGATTATTCATGAGATCACGATAAATAATAAAGAAACAAGTTTGTCATAACTCTGTGAGAATATCAGCAGCAAAATTATTTGATTATTGTAGCATTATAAAGAAGAAAAGAATGCACTGCATTAAACGATGCAATAATTTACAGCATGACGAATGTGCTATCTCCATTACGAACGCTAGTTTTACCAGAACGAGCGCTCCCGTCTCATAACTTGCTTCTGAGCATGCACGTTTTTTTCTCGTCATTAAAGCGTACACACGCCCGACGAGAAAAAATAGAGCATGTTCTAAATTTTTAATGGTAATTTTTCGTGTCGAGAAAAATGCTCTGGAGCCTACACACGATCGTTTTTAATGACCATTTTATAAAATGGCATTTTTCTCGTCATGAAAAACGGTCGTGTGTACGCGGCATAAGACTAAAACTGAATCAAAATTTGCTGCCAAAAACACTTGGTGTTTACTTTTCTCACTGCAAAGCTCTAAGTGCACATCTTTCTGCTGCTCCGTTCCTCTGTTACCAGCAGAGTCACTTCTGACAAGTTCTCCGACACGAGATAACAGCAGCTGGACATTTGTGTTGGGGAGGGAGCTTAAATGTAGATAAGCAGAGAGCTTGCCTATTCAGACTACAGCTCTTCAAGTTCCTTCGTTCCTTTGTCTATGTGGATGGGGGTGCCTTTCCTCCAATCAGCTCTCACACAGTGTACGCCTAGATTCTACACCCACTGCTGGAAGAGGAAGAAAGATTTCTAACATGACCTGTGTAGCACACGGACCTTTTTACTGCCTTTTGCTCACTTGCAGGTCAAGGCACACCGCGCTATATGCCCATACACTCCTGTTTTAAGAGGTTGAGCGGTTTTAACAATTTTGAGTCCTGCAGCAAGTTATCCCCTTCAACTGGTTCTTGTCTCCTAGAGTGTAGGGACAAGTCTCTATTTCTCGCCAGGAAGGCCAATGTCCACACCACTTTAACTCCAACGCTGAGTTTATTTTATAAGCAAGGTTCAAGTTCAGCAGACAGGGAAGGTGGATGAGAGAAAGGACAGTAAGGTTTGGGAGATAGATCCAGGCACAACTGGTACAATAGTCGCTACTCGATCCCGAGTAGGTTTAGCTCACCCGGACAGTCCCCTGTAAGAGCGGATCCTAGCAGCCGGAGTGATTCTCGAACATTCACTTTAGGTTTCCTAGAGATACGATCGGGAGATCCTCTGCCACAGAATCTTTAAGTCCTTAACTTCTCAGCATTTGCAACACAAGGACAGGTGCCAGCGATAGCACGTTGCAAGGCCTGTGACGGATCTTTGAATCCCTCCAGAAGGTAACCAGGCCTCTCTTTCACCGTGAACTCTCACCGGTCCATCAGAGAGGTCCTCCCCCGGTCTCCTCTTCTTAGAGCGAGTCCACCCTTTCCCGGGCACCCTGGGATTCCTCTTCTGGAGATAGGCCCCGGCTAAAGGTGCTGGGCCTACTAGTGCAGTTGCAGCCCCAGGCTAAATGTATCTGAGACTGATACACGCGCGCACCCTTGGCCTGAAGGGCCGGGCGGCACGAACTGCTCACTCCCCAGCGCTCCAGTCTCCTCTCAAGATGGCGTCTGCCCCTTATGTATCCCCTCCCAGCATGCACAGCAGGCCAACCACGCCCACCACACCACTGCCGAGAGAGGACACCATAAGGCATAGCAATGTCACCCACGGTTCAACCCTGACCTGATATGGCAGTGCCACCTACAGGCCACAGGGAACTGTACATCAAGTTACATCACATAGGCAGAAGCAAATACTAACAATGAAAGTGGTCTGAGCCTGGCTACTAGCTCAGACCAACCCCCTAAATTTAAGTACATAGCACCCCTGAAAAGTAAAGGGGCGCTACACCTGCAATTTCCAAAGAGTAGAAAGGGAAAGACAGCAGATTTACCGTATATACTTGAGTATAAGCCGACCCAAATATAAGCCGAGGCACCTAATTCTACAACAAAAAAATGGGAAAACGTATTGTCTTGAGTATAAGCATAGGGTGTCCATCTGCATGCCTCACTGTACCTCACTGTGTCCATGCCTCACTGTGCCTTACTGTGCCCATGCCTCAATGTGCCCATGCCTCACTGTGCCCATGCCTCACTGTCACTGTGCCCATGCCTCACTGTGCCCAATCTCCCTACCTGATCTCTGGCGCTGTGTGACTAGACTGACGTTTAACATGGGAGTCTATGGAAGGGGTGCCCCGCTTTGAAAATTCAGTGCTCCCCGACCGTAGGTCCCCTGGACAACAAACTTTGCACACTTGTAGATGAAGAGTGTGGCTACATGTGTGCCAAGTTCAGAGGACCTGGCCGGGATCAGGCGCACAAAGTTGAAGATGGACACAGACTCGAATATAAGCCGAGGGGGGCATTTTCAGCACAAAAAAAATGTGCTTAAAAACTCGGCATATACTCGAGTATATAGGGTACATGTAAAACTTATGTAGGGAAATTTGTTTCATCTTATCTGTGTATCATCTGTTCATCTGTGTATGATCTGAGGCTATTTACTTCACTGGGTATAGGAGAGGGTTTACAACCACTTTAAATGTAATTTTTTTCTTTATAAATGTCAGTTTTGCTGCAGCAGGTTCTATACACGGTACAGATGCACCACTTTACAGGCAGACTAAGGGGACCCCCAGGCACTTAATTTACAGACAGTTTTAATTTTTATTGTTTCACTTTAAGCATCAATAAAATTACTCCTTTAAAAATTATCTTTTTTTTTTGCATTGGTACATATCCTTCAGGGCAGTACCCAGGCCCCCATACCCTTTTTATGGCTAATAACTTACATATAAACCTTCAAAATAGGGACTATTGATTTTTCTTGTCGTGTCCCATAGACTTTAATAGGGTTGTCGTTCGGGTCTGAACTTTTGCAATGTTCAAGAGTTCTGGTGCAAACCGAACCGAGGGGTGTTCAGCCCATCTCTAACTCAGATGTGGAAACAAGGCTAAGCGACTCAGCTATGCATGAAAACATAGGAATTGGGGTGCAAAAACATGGCAGCAGGTGTTCTGGACTGATGAAACAAAATTTGAAATATTTGTCTGTAGCAGGAGGCAGTTTGTTTGCCAAAGGGCTGGAGAGCGGTACAATAATGAATGTCTGTAGGCAACAGTGAAGCATGATGGAGGTTACTTGCAAGTTTGGGGTTGCATTTCTACAAATGGAGTTGGAGATTTGGTCAGGATCAATAGTGTATTCAATGCTGCATCCGGGAGGTGTGTGATTGGCCCCAAATTTATTCTGCAGAAGGACAATGACCCCAAACAAACAGGCAATGTCATTAAGAACTATCTTCAGCATAAAGAAAAAGGAGTTCTGGAAGTGATGGTTTGGCCTCCGCAAAGCCCCGATCTCAACATCATTGAGTCTGTCTGGGATTACATTAAAGTGGTTGTAAACCCAATCTAAAAAAAAAAAAAAAACCCTGCAAGACAAAGGCATAATGAGCTAGTATGCATAGCATACTAGCTCATTATGAATTACTTACCTTAGATCGAAGCCCCCGCAGTGGTCCTCATCCCCCCTTTGCCGGCGGCGACATCTCTCCCGGGGGTTACTTCCGGGTATCGCGGCTCCGGAGCTGTGATTGGCCGGAGCCGCAATGACGTCACTCCTGCGCGGGAGCGGCCGGTATTGGCACACGGACTGAAGCAACGGCACATAGGTGCCATTGCTTCAGTTTGCTTTAGTGCGCATGTGCCGATGACATCGGCACATGCAGGGGATATCTCCTAAACCGTGCAGGTGGCTTACCTGTAGCATAAAGTGGTTGTAAAGGGTTTACAACCACTTTAAGAAACAGAAGGATTTGAGGCAGCCCACATCCACAGAAGATCTGTGATTAGCTCTCCAAGATGTTTGGAACAACCTACCTGCTGAGCAGTAGCGTAGTGTGGGGGGGGGCATGGGGGTACCGTAGCCTTGGGCGCGACATTTAGGAGGGTGAAATTTCGAGCCAGTGTGTGTGACTACTGGCTGCCTCCTCCTAAATTTAATTTCCGGTGTCCCTGGCGCTCCGGCCGCCATGTTCAGTGTCCGGCGCCCTGTGATTGGGTGTATGGGGGTCATGTGCAGCGTGGGGCTGGCCTGTCCACGATCGCGGTTACTCCTGGAGTCCCGCCTCTGCACATGACCCCCATACACCCAATCACAGTGCGCCAGACACTGAACATAGTGGCCAGAACGCGGGGGGAGACAAGTAATAAAAAGCCACCACGGGCGCTGTCTTCTCCTCCTCCTCCTATCCTCCGGAGTCCGGACCGATGCAGGACAAGCAGGTGAGGAGGAACACGGACACGAACACGGACTGGGGAGAGGCAGAGAGAGACAGAGGCAGAGAGAGACAGAGGCAGAGAGAGAGACAGAGGCAAAGAGAGACAGAGGCAGAGAGAGAGAGAGACAGAGGCAGAGAGAGAGAGACAGAGGCAGAGAGAGGCAGAGACAGAGGCAGAGAGAGACAGAGGCAGAGAGAGAGAGAGACAGAGGCGCAGAGAGAGAGAGGCAGAGAGAGAGACAGAGGCAGAGAGAGACAGAGGCGGAGAGAGAGAGACAGAGGCGGAGAGAGAGAGAGGCAGAGAGAGGCAGAGACAGAGGCAGAGAGAGACAGAGGCAGAGAGAGAGAGACAGAGAGGCAGATAGAGACAGAGGCAGAGAGAGAGAGACAGAGGCAGAGAGAGGCAGACTGAGAGAGAGAGGCAGAGAGAGGCAGAGAGAGAGGCGAAGAGAGGCAGAGAGAGAGAGAGGCAGAGAGAGAGAGAGGCGGAGAGAGAGAGGCAGAGAGAGGCAGAGAGAGAGAGACAGATGCAGATAGAGAGACAGAGGCAGAGAGAGAGGGGCAGAGAGAGAGAGGCAGAGAGAGAGGGGCAAAGAGAGAGAGGCAAAGAGAGAGAGAGGCAAAGAGAGAGAGAGAGGCAGAGAGAGAGAGGGTTACTGTAGGCAGGACAGTATAGTGGTCAGCATAGTGGACAGTATAGTATAGTGGTCAACGTAGTGGACAGTATAGTGGTCAGTGTAGTGTAGTGTACAGTGTAGTGGTCAGTGTAGTATAGTGGTAAGTGTAGTGGTCAGTATAGTATAGTGGACAGTGTAGTATAGTAGACGGTGTAGTATAGTAGTTAGTGTGGTGTACAGTATAGTGGTCAGCGTAGTATAGTGGTCAGTGTAGTGGACAGTGTAGTATAGTGGTCAGTGCAGTGCAGTGTAGTGGACAGTATAGTATAGTGGTCAGTGTAGTGTAGTGGACAGTATTAGTGCACAGTGTAGTATAGTGGTTACTGGTCAGTGTAGCGTACTGGTCAGTGTAGTGGTTAGTGTAGTGATCAATGTAGTATGGTGGACAGTGTAGTGTAGTGTACAGTATAGTGGTCAGCATAGTATAGTGGTTAGTGTAGTGTACAGTATAGTGGTCAGCGTAGTATAGTAGTCAGCGTAGTGGTCAGCATAGTATAGTGGTCAGTGTAGTGGACAGTGTAGTATAGTGGTTAGTGTAGTGTACAGTATAGTGGTCAGTGTAGTATAGTGGTCAGCGTAGTGGTCAGTGTAGTGTACAGTATAGTGGTCAGTGCAGTGTAGTGGACAGTATAGTATAGTAGAACAGTTCACATATTTGGAATAAACGTATTATTCATACAGGTCGATCAATGGAACACTGTGACAGATGTTAGTCGATCGATTTGTCAGTCAGTTTCTAAAATCAAAATGCACTTTTTAAATGTAAACATTTCGACTGCCGCATTCGAAATGAAAAACATTTTTTTTTCGATTCAATTCGAAATTTAGCGATTTGAATGTTTCAAAACGAAAAAAAAAAACTGGTATATTCAAAGAAAATATGATAAAATACATCAACTAATTCTGAATACGAATCCCGAATACAAAATGAACGAATCAACTGAATTGAACAAAACAAAATAACTGGAATAAAGAATCTAGACGAAACGAAAGTAAACAAATTTTTTCGTCATGCACATGTCTACCCTAGGAGTGGTGCATCGGTGTACCAGAAAATCACTCAGGGTCTGAGACCCCACCGAGTTTCACTGGCACTTGGTCATCATGTCACTTATTGCTTTTCTTGGACTTGCCTCTTAGGCAGGTCTCTTGGCTAGTCCACAGCAATTCTTATACTGGCTGGAAGGCCTGTCTTGTGCAATGCACTTGTCACTTTTTATATATTTTTATTTATTTATTACAGGAGCACTTGCACTGCATGTAAAGGTTTGCTCCAGTGGCGGTGCGTCCATAAGGGGCGCATGGGCGCCACCCCCTCTCTCCTGGCACCGTTCTATTACCATAGATAGCTTCATGCATTGCATGAATCTATCTATGGTCGCCGCTGACAACCCCTATTCAGGTGCCTGGCCCCTTTTCGGGCACTGGGCACCTGAATTACAGGGGTGGGGGTGTTTTTTGGAAGCACCTGATTAGAGCCATAGGCTCTAATAGGCGCCCAAAAAGGTGAAAAGCGGGCGCCATGCTGGGCGTTCGCTGTTCACTCAGCTGTGTGAAGGAATTCGCTTTGCTAACACTGAACCGCCTCTCAGCCAATCAGGTTGCCGGGTCTGTTACCTGTCACCTGATTTTCTGAAATGGAGGACGTGCAGGACACCACCACTGACCCGCTCAGAGACAGGTAAGTGCCGGGCAGCATTTGATGGGGAACAGTAGCGGCAATTGATGAGCACACTGGCAACATTTGATGGGGCTCAGTAGCGGCAATTGATGGGCACACTGGCAACATTTCATGGGGCACAGTAGCGGCAATTGATGGGCAAACTGGCAGCATTTGATGGGGCACAGTAGTGGCAATTGATGGGCACACTGGCAGCATTTGATGGGGCACAGTAGTGGCAATTGATAGGCACACTGGCAGCATTTTATGGGGCACAGTAGCGGCAATTGATGGGCACACTGGCAACATTTAATGGGGCACAGTAGCGGCAATTGATGGGCACACTGGCAGCAATTGATGGGCACAGTGTCAGCAATTGATGGGCACACTGGCAGCAGTTGATGGGCACAGTAGAGGCAATTGATTGGTACAGTAGCTGTGTTTGATGGCACAGTGGGGGTAATTTATAGATACAGTCGCCGCGTTTGATGGGCACAGTGGCTGCGTTTGATGGGCACAGTGGCTGCGTTTGATGGGCACAGTGGTGGCAATTGATGGGCACAGTGGATGAATTTGATGGGCACAGTGGCTGCGTTTGATGGCACAGTGGCTGCGTTTGATAGCACAGTGGCTGCGTTTGATGGGCACAGTAGCTGCGTTTGATGGGCACAGTGGCTGCAATTGATGTTTTTTTTTTTTTTTTCGCCCCCCCCCCAAAAAATTTTGAGCACCAGCCGCCATTGGTTTGCTCTTTTTTTTTTTTTTTTTACTCACAGAGATGGAGGGTGCATGTTTTTCGGGGCCTGCCCTAATGTCGGGGAAAGGATCTGTGGCTTTTGGATCTTTTTCCTCATCCCATTGGGAGTTTCTCTTTGGGACAGCCCTCACCAAGTACTTTGAGGACCGGCTTCAGCAGGCCCCTAAGGAGCGGGGTTCATCCGGTTTCGGCCTCAGAGGACCAGTGTTCATTGACCCTACCAGTAGGAGTGAGCTCCGTGTTCGAGTCGAACGCATGTTCGACTCGAACATCGCCTGTTCGCCTGTTCAGCGAAACCAGAACTTTGTGGGCCGTTCGCGCCAAATTCGTGTGACGCGAACGGCCCACAATACACTGCGCCATCGCAGTGCATTGCCGGCACTGTGATTGGCCAAGCATGCACTGTGACCCCGCATGCTTGGCCAATCACAGCGCCGGCAGCAAGGAGAGCCATAATTGGCCACAGGCAGGATGCCTGTGGCCAATTATAGCTCAGGGGGGTTTAGTACACCGCCCCACACTATAAAAGGCCGCCAGCGCGACGGCCTTGTGTAGTGTGTTGGCGTGCAGGGATAGAGAAGGGTAGGCAGGGACAGTGTCTTTGATATTTATTCATTAACCTTGTGCATTTACAGTGTGTTGGTATACAGGAACAGAGAACAATAGGCAGGGACAGTGTCAGTGATATTCTTTCATTAACCTTGTGCATTTACAGTATGTTGGTATACAAGGACAGAGAAGGATAGGCAGGGACAGTGTCAGTGATATTCTTTCATTAACCTTGTGCATTTATAGTGTGTTGGTATACTGGGACAGAGAAGGATAGGCAGGGGACAGTGTCAGTGTCATTTTTGCTAAGCCTCCTGCACATTATACACCTGAAGCTACCCCTTATTGCTGTGTTTTCCTGTTGTGTAACACAGGCAGGCATCTGCGGCACTTACAGTGGGCGTAGTGTGCCTCCTGCACAGAATACATCTGAAGCTACCCCTTATTGCTGTGTTTTCCTGTTGTGTGACACAGGCAGGCGTCTGCAGCACTTTCAGTGGGCGTGGTGTGCCTCCTGCACAGTATACACCTGAAGCTACCCCTTATTGCTGTATTTTCCTGTTGTGTAACACAGGCAGGCATCTACAGCACTTACAGTGGGCGTAGTGTGCCTCCTGCACAGTATACACCTGAAGCTACCCCTTATTGCTCGTGTTTTTTTCTTTTGTGTTACACTAACAGGCATCTGCAGCACTTACAGTGGGCGTAGTGTGCCTCCTGCACAGTATACACCTGAAGCTACCCCTTATTGCTGTGTTTTCCTGTTGTGTAACACAGGCAGGCATCTGAAACACTTACAGTGGGCATAGTGTGCCTCCTGCACAGTATACACCTGAAGCTCCCCGTATTGCTGGTTTTCCCATCTCCCTGCAGGCCATTAGAATGTCTGATAGGCCAACAAGGAGAGGCAGACAGTTACGAGCCAATAAAAGAGGGCAAGCAGGCTCTGTGTCTGGGGGCAACAGTGCTGGTCGTGGACGCGGTGCATTGTCATTAGCACGTGGCCATGGGACATGCTTGTCCTTATTTTCGGCAGCTGGACATGTTGAGCCGCATCATGCCGAAGACTTGGTAGAGTGGATGACCAAGCCCTCCTCATCCTCCTCATCCTCTCTCACCCAGGCTCAGGGTACTGGCAAAGCAGCTGCCAATGCGTCCTCTTCCCTCGTATCAATGTCATCATCAGTCACTCCTTCCCTAGACCCACCATGTCCTCCTGAGGAGTCCCCCGAACTGTTTGAGCACAGTGTTGGGTACATGCTCCAGGAGGATGCCCAGCGTTTTGAAGGTTCTGATGATGATATCCAGCTAGAGGAAGGGAGTAGCGTGAGCGCAGAGAGAGGGGATGCTCAAGAAGGACAGCAATCTGGCAGTCATGTTCCAGCAGCTACAGCATACTGCCAGGTTTGCTCCAGTGATCAAGAGGGAGAGGATGATGAGGTCACTGACTCCACGTGGGTGCCTGATAGGAGAGAGGAGGAGGATGAGGAGGAGGCACATCTCCAACGAGGCAGGATGCCCTCCGGGGGCCAGCGTAAGGGCAGCACACTGACTGAATCACACCGCAGAGCTCCGCCTGTGCAGGGCGCTGCCTCTGCGCATTATTCCAAAAGTTCTTTGGTGTGGGCCTTTTTTGAGTCGAGTGCATCAGATCGCACCGCTGCTATTTGCAACATATGTCTCAAGCGTATCTCGTGTGGCCAAAACATCAGCCGCTTGGGCACCACATGCTTGACCAGACATATGTTGACCTGCCATGCAGCTCGTTGGCAAGTGTACCTTAAAGACCCACACCAAAGAACAAAGCGGACCTCTCCTTGCTCCTCATCAGCTGGGATCTCCAACCCCACTATACCTTCAGTCCTCTCTGAAACCTGCACTGAGAGGAATGAAGGTGTAGAATTAGGTGTGTCACAGCCAAGTATTTGCGGGCACTCTGCTAGCAGTACACCGATGTCCGATTCTAGCAGGCAAATTTCCCTGCCCCAGCTGCTGGACCGTCGAAAGAAGTTCACTCCCAGCCATCCACATGCCCAGCGGTTGAATGCTAGCTTGGCTAAATTGCTAGCACTTCAACTGCTGCCTTTTCAGTTGGTAGACTCTGCCCCCTTCCGTGAGTTTGTGCAATGTGCGGTTCCTCAGTGGCAGGTTCCCAAACACCACTTTTTCTCACGGAAGGCGATTCCGGCTCTCTACCGGCATGTGGAAGGCAATGTCCATGCCTCGCTGGACAGGGTGGTCAGCGGTAAGGTGCATATTACCGCTGACTCATGGTCCAGCAGGCATGGACAGGGACGTTACCTTTCTTTCACATCCCATTGGGTCACTCTTTTGGCAGCTGGGAAGGATGCCGGACAAGGTGCAGTAGTGTTGGAGGTTGTTCCGCCGCCGCGCCTCCAAAATGCTACTACTGGTTGTGACACACCTCTCTCCTCCACCCCCTCCTCTTCTTCTTCCTCCATGGCCTCTTCCTGTGCTTTGTCCTCGGAACCAGCGGTGCTCCGTAGGCGTTCAAGGGGCTACGCATGTACGCAGGCAAAAAGATGCCATGCCGTGCTTGCGCTGGTGTGTTTGGGGGACAGGAGCCGCACTGGGGCAGAGGTTCTGTCAGCTCTGCAGGGGCAGGCCGAGAGGTGGTTGACGCCACGCCAGCTTAAGCCAGGAATGGTGGTTTGCGACAATGGCACCAACCTCTTCTCCGCCCTCCGACAGGGACAACTGACCCATGTGCCCTGTGTGGCTCACGTCCTTAACCTGGTGGTGCAGCGGTTCTTGGGCAGGTACCCGGGCTTACAGGATGTCCTGAGGCAGGCCAGGAAAGTCTGTGTGCATTTCCGCAGATCATATAATGCCAGTGCTCGGCTGGCTGAGCTGCAAAAGGAGTTGAACCTGCCCAAGAACCGCCTTATATGTGACATGCCCACCAGGTGGAACTCAACGTTGGCCATGCTGCAGCAGCTGCACATGCAGCAGAGGGCCATCAATGAGTACCTGTGCGACTACGGCACCAGGACAGGGTCAGGGGAGCTCAGGTTTTTTTTACCATGCCAGTGGGGCATGATCAGGGATGCATGCACTGTCCTGGCACCATTTGAGGAGGCCACGAGGATGGTGAGCAGTGACAGTGCATGCATCAGTGACACTGTACCTCTTGTCCACCTGTTGGAGCATACGCTGCGTGGAATAATGGACAGGGCACTTGAGGCAGAACAGAGGCAGGAAGAGGAGGACTTCCTTGCCTCTCAAGGCCCCCTTTACCCAGACAGTGTTCCTTCTGTCCCACCCATCGCACAGGAAGAGGAGGAGGAGGAGGAGGAGGAGGATTGTGTCAGCATGGAGGTGGAGGCTGGCACTCAGCATCATCAGCAGCAGTCTTTTAGGGATGATTTACAGTCCCAAGAAACCAGTGGACTTGTACGTGGCTGGGAGGAGGTGGCTGCGGATTATGTCGTCCTTAGTGACCCAGAGGACTCCGGACTGAATGCCTCAGCTAACCTACGCTGCATGGCCTCCCTGATCCTGCAAAGTCTGCGGAAGGATCCTCGTATTCTTCGGATCAAGGAGAGGGACCATTACTGGCTGGCCACTCTCCTTGATCCACGGTACAAGGGTAAGGTTGCGGACCTTATGTTACCGTCGCAGAGGGAGCAGAGGATGAGACAACTCCAGGAGGCCTTGCAGAAAGGTCTGTGCAACGCGTTCCCAGAGACTGGGAGGTTACAAACTCCTGGTCCTGGACAACGAGTTGCTGAGGCTTCGGGCAGTCAAAGAAGGAGCGGTGGGGAAGGTGGCCGTCTGACCGATGCGTTCAGACAATTCTTTAGTCCGCAGCCCCAAAGTATGATCGGTTCCAGCAACCATCGCCAGCGTCTGATATACATGGTGCACCCCACCGAAAATCCTCTGGCTTACTGGGTCTTGAGGATGGATCACTGGCCAGAGCTTGCACAGTATGCAATTGAGCTACTGGCCTGTCCTGCATCCAGCGTTCTTTCAGAACGCACATTCAGTGCTGCTGGAGGATTTGTCACGGATCACAGGGTGCGCCTGTCCACCGACTCGGTTGATCGACTGACTTTCATCAAGATGAACCAGTCTTGGATCACCACCAGCTACCACACACCTGATGCTGATATAACAGACTAATTGATTTTAAAATGTCACATCCCTTCAAGACTGATGCTGATGCTGAGTGCCTGTGTTGTTATGTTGAAGAGGAGGACTTCCTTGCCTCTCAAGGCCCCCTTAACCAGACAGTGTTCCTTCTGTCCCACCCATCACAAAGGAAGAGGACGAGGAGGAGGAGGAGGAGGATTGTGTCAGCATGGAGGTGGAGCATGGCACTCAGCATCAACAGCAGCAGTCTTTTAGGGATGATTTACAGTCCCAAGAAACCCGTGGACTTGTACATGGCTGGGAGGAGTAGCAATTGAGCTACTGGCCTGTCCTGCATCCAGCGTTCTTTCTGAACGCACATTCAGTGCTGCTGGAGGCTTTGTCACCGATCACAGGGTGCGCCTGTCCACCGACTCGGTTGATCGACTGACCTTCATAAAGATGAATCAGTCTTGGATCACCACCAGCTACCAGGCACCTGAAGCTGATGTAACAGAATAATTTATTTTGAAATGTCACATCCCTTCAAGACTGACTATGCTGATGCTGAGTGACTGTCCTGTTATGTTGACTGACTATCCTCTTCCTCCTCAATGATCCTGATGATAGCTTGGAAGAACATTTTTGTTTCTGGGTGCCGCCACCAGTGGCTAAGGCCCAATTTTCAGCCCCTGTTAAACAGGGGCATGTAATTACAATTTTTGATGCAATACTTTGCAACAGGGCTCATTGCTGTGCTCCAAGTACAGTATCTGTGAGGGGTTGCAGTGTTGTGGCACCAGCACCAGTGCCTAAGGCCCAATTTTTCAGCCCCTGTTAAACAGGGGCGTGTAATTACAATTATTGATCTAATAATTCACAGCAGGGCCCATTCCTGCGGCCACCAAGAGTAATTGTGAGGGCTTACAGTGTTGTGGCAACACCGCCACCACCACCACCACCACCACCAAAGGCCCAATTTTTCTGCGCCTGTTCAACAGGGGCATGTTTAGCGGGGTCTCCTTTAAGGCCCCGGGACTACGTTACCCAGAACCCCATTCGGCACCCAGAGTGCAATTGGCCACTGCAGAGACTCATGGGAGGGGCTATTTAAGAAGGAGGTGAGGCGGAGCTCGGCCTCTTTGGACACCGCGCTGCAAGCAACAGTCTTCCTGTGCGGATCTGCTGCAGTGCAAGGCCTGAAGCCTGGGGCCTTGCGCAACTTCCGAAGAGCCTTCCACCCCACTGCGGAGCCTGGGTGGCATCTGACTTGTCGAGTGAGGACATCAGTTGGATCGGGAACCCGATCGTGGCGGACGCTGTGTGCGGAGACACAGCAGGTGGAAGTCCCAGACTGGGATCGCGTCCGGAGTGGTGAGCGAGCACTTGCTCGATCCAATAGACTATACCATGTTTTGGCCTATAGACTGCCTTGGCCCACCGATCGTTTGTTTGTTACTTCCCTGGAGACCAGTAGCAGGACAGAGTTTAAAGGGTCTCCAGTATAGTATTCCTTGTGACTGCCTACTTTGTGGATTACAAAAATACAGTTTCATCAAGTGCACCACCGAAAGTTTGCATGCGAAGAAACCCCTTTAAAAAAGATTTATTCAGTGTCAGGCCTGACCAGGGAGGGGAGATAGACCATTGTTTTATTGCGCCATAGGGCGCGTATACAATAATAGCTGCACGTGGTGGATTACCGCGCTGCGCCATTATTGCGTGCTATACCTATTGCTGCAGGGCTCTGTAAGCGAGTTGTATGTGTTATGTTCTGCCTATGCCCTTTTAAAACTAAAGTAAAACCATTATACTTGATCTCTCGCATCAGTGTGTTGTCTTATTGCAAAGAGGTAACCCTTGCAATACTGTTTGATTGTGATACAAGTATAATCCCTAGACTAGCTGTGCCAGAGTGGGTCGAGTAAGATTGCCGGGGGTTGGCGGTGCTGTACACAGGGCCCGAAACAAAAATCCAGCAGCTCTCTTAACTGGGGGTAGCGCTACACGTGGGGGCTCTAGAGTCCGGGATCCTGTTGCAGCAAGTAACGCGCCAAAAGCACCAGCATGGACCCACTAGAAGTAGGGCAGTGGTGCAAAGCGGTCGGCACAGATCCAGCCAGGGTAGTAGTCATAGAACTCCCAGGGATCTGGCAAGAAGAAGCGGTGAAGCAGCTAGTGATGTCGCTGTCCTAGCACCAGAAGGTATGGGTGGTGGATGTCAGGTCGAATTCTTCACTGACCCACGCACTAATAGAGTGGAAGAATGGAGTCCCAGAGCATTTCAAGAATCCAAGTGTAGAAGCAATAGATGATCAGACTTATAGCCTAATACACGCGCTGCCGCTCAAGCCAGGAGGACGGTTTCAGACACCGAAACTATCTCCATCACCCACCCCAAAAGCAGAAACACGGGAGAAAAAGGAAAGTCCCGGATCGCCACCTGCCACCCTCAGCGCAGAATTATGCGCAGTTCTGGGGGAAATTGTAGCCCAGTGTAAGAAGGATCCTACAGACTACCAAATGTCAGGATACAGAAAACTCAGAATATTCTCTGGAAGGAAACCTGTACCTTCGGGCGAAGAGGGGTTTGAGGAGTGGTTAGACGGTGCCACTCAGGCCTTAGAAGAATGGGAAGTCCCAGACCACAGAAAGAAGCAGAGAATTGCTGAGAGCTTGAAGGGGCCTGCTCTAGAGGCCATACGCAACCTCAAGATGAGTAAAACAGACTGTGATGCACAGGACTATCTGGACATTCTACAGAATGTGTTCGGTGGGACAGAGAAAATCACTGAGCTCACTTACCAGCTGGAGCACTGCTACCAAAAGACAGGAGAGAAACTATCAGAGTTTATGAGGCGTCTGGATAAGATCCTGCATAAGATGATCTTTAAGAAGGGGATTGACCCGCGGAAGGTGGATGAGGCCCGTGTTCAGCAGGTGATGAGAGGATCTCAGCCCCTGGACCCCATTGCACTGGCGCTACGCACCAGACAGGACGGGAAGAGCCTGGAGTACCCTGACTTGATCCGAGTAGTCAGAGAGGAAGAAGCTATGCTGGAGGAGAAGAAGAAGAACCAACCAGTTGAGCCGGTAAATCCTCCTCCGGTGATGGTCAGGACGGCCATGACCTTGGAAAGAGACTCAGAGGTGGATACCTTGAAGTCACAGATGTCCCAAGTATTGGGGATACTGACCTCCCTGATGGAAAAGAAGTCAAGGGAACCGGAGAGGGAAAGTCCGAGGAGGGAGCTGTTTCCAAATACCTCAGCGCCCGCATCCCTACAAGATTGGGGGGACATGACTTGTTTCAACTGCGGAGGGGTTGGCCATGCGGCCAAAGTATGTACCAGTCCAAAGAAAAAAAAATGAATAACCGCAAGCCACCGGAAAACTTCAGCGGGCCCCGGTGAAGGAGTCAACCGGGTGCCCATCATCTCCAGTGAACTCCAAACTAAATGAGAAGGACATAAATAGAGTGGACAAGACCCCTCAGAAGAAACACAAGGTTCCTCAGTGGGAAAGTACCCCAAAGAAAGAGAGTAATGTCCCTCAGCGGGTAGTTACACCCAATAAAAGGAGGGAGATCAATGCATACCAGGCCCAAGAGAGACTTAAGTCCAAAGAGAAATGGAAGAAAGAAAGTCCAAAAGGAAAATGCAAAGATCCAAAGAAAAAGACCCCTTTGAAGCGGTATCCAGAGAAGCTGGTAGGCCCCTCCCCGATAGTACCTGTCTAAGTGGAGGGAGTCTACACCAGAGCCATATTGGATACTGGGGCGCAAGTGACCCTGTTGTACCGGGACTTTTATGACAAGCATCTAAGTCACCTACCCATCCAGAAGATTGAAGAGTTGGAGATATGGGGGATTGGGAGAGAGAGTTTCCCTTATGATGGCTATCTGCCTATAAAACTGACTTTCGACCCGTCCATAGCCGAGAAGGCTGTTTGATACCTTAGCTGTGGTATGCCCCCGACCGCCTGGAGCTAACAAGAGTTCCTTAATAATAGGGACCAATACGGATCTGGTCCGAAGACTCTTGGCCCCTCTAACAAAAGGGAAAGACCCCACAGCCACTGGGATCCACCCAATCTTGAAGACGGCCTACCAACGATTGATCCTAGAACAGCAGGCCCCAGAAGAGGGGGTAGGGAAGGTCTGGAGGCTGGGAAGAAAAGGGATAGTGCTACAGCCCGGAGAAGTGGCCTGTTTAAAAGCCACTGTGAAACTCACTTGGGAGCAGCCTGGGCCCTTTGTCATGTTGGAACCCGATCCAAGGGGAGAACATTCGGGCTTAGAAGTAGTTCCAGAAGTGGTCCCGTTGAGGGCACTGAAGAAGGCCCACTGTAAGGTACCTGTGAGTGTCAGGAATACTACAGATGGCCCCATGGAGATCCCAGCCAGGATGTTGCTGGGCCAGGTGAGCCCTGCTACCCCAGTTGCTTTGTCGGATGTGGAGAAGACAGATGGAGAAAACACTGTGTGGAAGAAACTTTCCATGGAGAACCCAAACCTGCCCAGGGCTTGGAAAGAGAGAGCCAAGGCCCAATTGACCAGGTGGGAAAAGATCTTCTCCCAAGATGAGTTCGATGTGGGGTGTGAAAGGAGTGCCACCCATCGAATCCGCCTCCAGGAAGACAATCCCTTCAGGGAAAGAGTCAGGCGAGTTCCGTTAGCAGACCTCGAGGACTTGAGGGAACAGCTTGCCGAGCTAAAACAAACCGGTGTGATTCGAGAATCTAGAAGCCCCTATGCCTCCCCGATAGTGGTGGTCAGAACGAAGAATGGATCATTGAGGCTGTGCATAGACTACAGGACCCTCAACAGGAGAACCATACCTGACCAGTATACCACTCCGAGGATAGAGGATGCCCTACAGAGTTTGTCTGGAGCCAAGTGGTTCAGTGTTATGGACCTTAGGAGCGGGTACTATCAAATCCCGATGCATCCAGAAGACAAAGAGAAGACGGCTTTCATAACCCCAGTGGGGTTCTTTGAATTTGATCGGATGCCTCAAGGTCTGTCTGGAGCCCCAGCTACCTTCCAACGTCTCATGGAGAAGACTGTAGGAGACATGAACCTCATCGAAGTCCTAGTATACTTAGATGACATCATTGTCTTCGGAAGAACCTTGGAAGAACATGAAGAGAGGCTGGAGAAAGTTTTGAAGAGGCTGAGTGAGGAAGGACTCAAGCTCTCACCTGAAAAATGCCAATTCTATCAGTCATCGGTCAACTATCTGGGACACATAGTGTCTGAAGATGGAGTAGCCACAGACCCCGAAAAATTGGAGGCAGTCACCTCCTGGCCAAGACCCACCACTGTGACAGAGCTCAGATCCTTCCTGGGGTTCTGTTCCTATTACAGGAGGTTCGTGGAGGGGTTTGCTCGGATAGCCAGGCCTCTGAATGAGCTACTAAAGACGGAGGGGGAAGAAGATGACTCGGGCCCCAGGAAGCCGGGGGAGTCAGTCAAGGACCAGTGGAATGAGAAGTGTGAAGATGCTTTCCAAATGTTGAAGAAAACCTTAACCACTGCCCCTGTCCTGGCCTACACAGACCCTAAGAAGCCTTATGAACTTCATGTAGATGTCAGTCATGATGGTTTGGGAGGAGTGCTTTACCAGGAGCATGAAGAGCAACTGAGGCCCATTGCGTATGTGAGCAGAAGTCTGACTCCCTCTGAAAAGAACTACCCCACCCATAAGTTGGAGTTCCTGGCCCTTAAATGGGCGGTAGTTGACAAACTCAGAGACTATCTGTATGGGGCAGAATTCACGGTGAAAACCGACAACAACCCCCTCACCTATCTTTTCACCACAGCAAAGTTGTATGCCACAGGACATAGATGGCTGGCGGCACTGTCTGCCTTCAATTTCAGCTTAAAGTACAGACCTGGGGCTGGAAACCGAGATGCAGACGCCTTGTCTAGAAGATCTCATGTCCCCACCTGCAGTACAGGAGACTGGACTCAAGTGGCACCCGACGGGGTGCGGGCTCTCTGTCAAGGGGCTGAACTCCAAGCCAGTGGCGGCTCAAGAGCAGAAGAGATAGGGGTTACCATAGTCGGAGTCCCCAAGCAGTACTGTGGGGTAACCCAACTGGGGGAAGATGACTTGCCAAAATTGTCCAAAAAGGAGTTGAGATCTGACCAATTGGAAGATCCTATGGGGAGATTGGTCTTGGAGGCCCTGGAGAATCAGGATCCGAATAGACTCTTACGTCACCCTTCGAAGGAAGCTCGCCTGTTGAGGAAGGAGTGGAACATGTTGCAGGTGCATCAGGGAGTGGTCTACCGAAGGGGCCCCTCTGATGACCTGGAAGACAAATGGCAATTGTTCCTGCCCGAGAAACACAGAGAGACTGTCATGGTTGCTTTGCACGACAATCATGGCCACCTAGGGGCGGAAAGGACCTTTCAACTTGTTAGGGACCGTTTCTATTGGCCCTGCATGAGGGCTGAAGTCGAAGAATACTGCCACTCATGTGCACGGTGCATCCAGAGAAAGACTTTACCCCATCAAGCTGCCCCAATGGGCCATCTGCAAAGTCAAAGCCCACTTGATCTGGTATGCATTGATTTTCTCTGCCTCAAACCCGACCTGAGTAGACTAGGAAATGTTCTGGTAGTAACTGACCATTTCACCCGGTATGCCCAGGCCTTCCCAACCAAAGACCAGAAGGCTTCCACTGTGGCCAAGGTGCTTATGGAAAAATACTTCGTACACTATGGGCTACCACAACGGCTCCATTCAGATCAGGGAAGGGATTTTGAAAGTCGGTTGATCCGGAAGCTCCTGGATTCTTTGGGGATCAAGAAGACAAGAACTACCCCCTACCATCCACAAGGTGATGCTCAGCCGGAGAGGTTCAACCGAACCCTACTCAACATGCTGGGGACCTTAAGCAGTGAAAAGAATCAGCATTGGAGCAACCACATCGCGGCAGTTGTGCATGCATACAACAGCACCACCAGTGATGCTACAGGGTACTCACCCTATCGACTGATGTTCGGAAGAGAGGCAAGACTACCAGTAGATCTGGCCTTTGGCACTTCCATAGACCATTGTTCTGCCGCTTCCCACAAGGGATATGTTGACAGACTCAGACATAATTTGAAATTAGCCTATGAACAGGCCCAGGTGGCCTCAGAACAAAGGGGGGCCCGCAATAAGAGGAACTTCGACCTAAAGGTTCGGATCCAGGACCTGCAACCTGGAGATCGAGTTCTCCTACGGAACCTGGGAGTCCCTGGAAAACACAAGCTTGCAGACAGATGGAGACCTGAACCCTATGTCTTTTGTAAGAAGCTGCCGGGCCTACCTGTATATAAGTTGAAGCCGGAAGGGAAGGTGGGCCCACTGAAGACCGAAACCACTTACTCCCACTTGCTGAAGCAGTTCGGATACCTCCTGCAAGGGACTCCCCAAACCCAATTTCCATTCTGGATACTCCTAGACCAAACACTCGGTCCCAGACCCCTCAGATTGGGGATACAGAGACCTCGGAGATAAGTGAAGATGAGGGAGAAGAACTTGGTTGGCTTTGGCCTTCTCAGGCCCCAGAAACTTCTGCTATTGATCTTCCACCTGAAGAAAACGCCATAGACAGTACACTGAATGCAGAAGCTACTGAGTTCATCCCGTCCAGTCCTTGGTCAGATTCTTGGGAGAGTGCCTGTGACTTACTCCCAGAAGAAGATCCGAGGGAATCCATGTACCTCCCTGCTCCGGAGTCCAGTGCTCCCGAACCAGAGGAAATTCCTAAGTTGGTTCCAGAAGAGGAACCTGTTATAACAGAAAGCCCAAGAGGACAGAGGAAGCGAAGGGCCATAAATCCTCCCAGAAGATTAACTTACCCACAGATGGGGAGGAGTGCGGAAGGCACTGTGGTTACTGCCAGGAGGAGTGTGGAAGATCCTGATCCTCCCACTGTTCATTTAGTGGGGGGCAACCCCAACTCACTCTCTGGCACAGTTAGGCAGGACACTAGTGATAGTGTGACCTGTGGGCAGGGAAGTTCACCGCCTCGTTTTTGGTTGGAATTTCCTCTGCCAACATCATACGAAACTTTGATTGCTGTTGTACGTTCTGTAATTTAATGTTATGTTATCTTTGGGGACCAAAGTGTTTAAGTGGGGGGAGTGTGTAGCGGGGTCTCCTTTAAGGCCCCGGGACTATGTTACCCAGAACCCCATTCGGCATCCAGAGTGCAATTGGCCACTGCAGAGACTCATGGGAGGGGCTATTTAAGAAGGAGGCGAGGCGGAGCTCGGCCTCTTTGGACACCGCGCTGCAAGCAACAGTCTTCCTGTGCGGATCTGCTGCAGTGCAAGGCCTGAAGCCTGGGGCCTTGCGCAACTTCCGAAGAGCCTTCCACCCCACTGCGGAGCCTGGGTGGCATCTGACTTGTCGAGTGAGGACATCAGTTGGATCGGGAACCCGATCGTGGCGGACGCTGTGTGCGGAGACACAGCAGGTGGAAGTCCCGGACTGGGATCGCGTCCGGAGTGGTGAGCGAGCACTTGCTCAATCCAATAGACTGTACCGTGTTTGGGCCTATAGACTGCCTTGGCCCACCGATCGTTTGTTTGTTACTTCCCTGGAGACCAGTAGCAGGACAGAGTTTAAAGGGTCTCCAGTATAGTATTCCTTGTGACTGCCTACTTTGTGGATTACAAAAATACAGTTTCATCAAGTGCACCACCGAAAGTTTGCATGCGAAGAAACCCCTTTAAAAAAGACTAAGATTTATTCTGTGTCAGGCCTGACCAGGGAGGGGAGATAGACTATTGTTTTAGTGCGCCATAGGGCGCGTATAAAATAATAGCTGCGCGTGGTGGATTACCGCGCTGCGCCATTATTGCGTGCTATACCTATTGCTGCAGGGCTCTGTAAGCGAGTTGTATGTTCTGCCTAGGCCCTTTTAAAACTAAAGTAAAACCATTATACTTGATCTCTCGCATCAGTGTGTTGTCTTATTGCAAAGAGGTAACCCTTGCAATACTGTTTGATTGTGATACAAGTATAATCCCTAGACTAGCTGTGCCAGAGTGGGTCGAGTAAGATTGCCGGGGGTCGGCGGTGCTGTACACAGGGCCCGAAACAAAAATCCAGTGGCTCTCTTAACTGGGGGTAGCGCTACACATGTAATTACAATTCTTGATCTAATAATTCACAGCAGGGCCCATTCATGCGCCCACCAAGAGTAACTGTGAGGGCTTACAGTGTTGTAGCACCAGCACCACCAGCAAAGGCCCAATTTTTCCTACCACTGTTCAACAATGGCATGTAATTACAATTCCTGATATAATAGTTCACAGCAGGGCGTTCCAGCGCCCACCAAGAGTAACTGTGAGGGCTCACAGTGTTGTGGCAACACCAACATCTAAGGGGCAAATTTCTGCTGAGTATATACGGCAGGCCCCTACTTTCAAACATCCAACTTACAAACGACTCCTACTTGCAAACGGAAGGAGACCACAGGAAGTGAGAGGAAATCTACCCCTAGGAAGGGAAATTCTCTCCTGTAAGCGTTAATATGGGAAAAAGATGTCTCCTCTCTACTGATGCTTTATCACCAATCCTTGTTTCAATAAAAACCCCACTTTTCAAAAAACATTTGTCATTGGGACGGAAAGTGAGGTGAACTGTTCTGAACAGGTGCACACTGCACAGACAGCAAAACAAATGTTACAGGGGTGATAACCCTTCCCTATGTTTTCCAAAAAGCTTAAAAATTTATTTTTTGGCTGGAGCTACACTTAAACAATGTACCTGTTCAAAATTACAAACAGATTCTACAAAAGAACAAACCTACAGTCCCTGTCTTGTTTGCACCGCCTGTATACTGCTGTTCAGAGTATATAGGGTTTTAGGTATAGGGTTTTATTTTGGGTGCAGGGTTCCCCTTAATATCCATACAAGACCCAAAGGGTCTGGTAATGGGCTGGGGTGGGGGGGGGGGGTCATGGGGTAGCTATGCCATTTTTCTCAATGATTTTCATCCATATTGCCAGGACAAGACATGATATTAAAGCCGCAAGCAGTTTTAAATGGCTTTTTTTCCTTTACAAATGTCATTTTGTGCAGGGACAGTTCTAAACACGGGAAACACGTGCCACTTCACAGGCATACTTTAGACACCCCCCAGGTACGATATTTAAAGGAATATTTCACATTTTTTTTTTCACTTTATGCATCATTAAAATGATCCAGAAAAAACGGCCGTTTTTAAAACTACTTTTTGCATTGATACATGTCCCCTGGGGCAGAACCCGGGTCCCCAAACCCTTTTTAGGACAATAACATGCATATTAGCCGTTATAATTAGCACTTTAGATTTCGAACGTTCGCGTCCATTGTATTTAATAGGGTTCTAACGTTTGCGCAAACTTTCGGTCCGTTCGCAGGTTCTGGTGCGAATCGAACCGGGGGGTGTTTGGCTCATCCCTACTGATCACATGTGCAGCATCATGGCAGTTGTAGATTAAACAGAGGCAAAGATGGCAGCTTGCTTGGCTGAAAACGATAGGGGGGTTTAATTCCACTTTAAGTGTAAATATGAGATCTGAGGTCTTTTGGTCAAATTTAAGAGGTCCTGCCATGATTTTTTTCTATTACAAGGGATGTTTACATTCCTTGTAATAGGAACAAAAGTGACCCAAATTGTTTTTGTAAAAGGACAGTGTAAAGATAGAAAGTAAAATAAATAAGAAAAAAAAAGAAAAAATGTAAAGTGCCCTGTCCCGCCGAGCTCCTGCGCAGAACTGAACGCATACGTAAGTCACGCTCGCATATGAAAACGGTGTTCAAACCACACATGTGAGGTATCACCGTGATCGTTAGAGCGAGAGCAATACTTCTAGCAAAATATCTCCTCTGCAACTCAAAACATATAACCTGTAGAATTTTTTAAACGTCGCCTATGGAGATTTTTAAGGGTCAAAGTTTGTCGCCATTCCACAAGCGGGCGCAATTTTGAAGCATGACATGTTGGGTATCAATTTATTTTAACTTGTAAACACCAAGTTTGAAAAATAGGCTTGGTCCTGTTAATGTATACTATGCATTAAGGTAAAAAAAACATCTCTGCTGCATGCATTTCCCCGGCCCCCCTTAATACTTACCTGAACCCGATCATGATCCATCGATGTGTACGAAAGCCGTGGCTTTCCTGGCTCTGTTCCGCCTCACTACACAGATTGATAACAGTGGGTGCCATTGTCTCCCACTGCTGTCAATCAAATTCTGTGATGAGCGAGCGGGGTGCAGTACCGAGCCGCCTTGTCTGTGTCAATGGACACAGACAAGGCGGCTCGGGAGCGAGACCACGAGTGCCCCCATGGGAAGCGGTTTTCTATGGGGACACTCGCAGAAGAGGAGGAGCCAGGAGCGCCGCTGAGGGACCCCAGAAGAGGAGGATTGGGGCCGCTCTGTGCAATACCATTGCACACAGCAGGTAAGTATAGCATGTTTGCTATTTTAAAGGAAAAAAAAGTGAAGGTTTACTGTCGCTTTAAGAGCTTGTTTACACTTATAATTGGAGGTCAGGAAAACGTGCGGTTGATCTGCGTTTTCACCACCTCTCACCTGCTCCCCCTTTCGCTGCAAGGGCAGTGACCAGAGTTGTACACATGCTGCGGCCGCAGCAGACATTATACCCCATGCTGCACTTGGTGGGTGGTATCGCCCACAGAATGTGAACCTTTCAAATAAATGGGGCCGTGCACAGTATTTAGGTTGTATTCACACTGCAACAGAGAGCTGCTGCAGCAATTCCCCCTGCTATGGCTCTCTGTTTTTAGCTGCGCTAGGGGCAGTGTGGTGCACAATTTAGTGCATCACACTGCTCCTTTTTTTGTACTAACTTTATTTGAAGTGTACAAAACGTACACTTCATTCACGGCAACGTACAACAGTGCGATGCGCTGTGCTGCTGTACATTGCCGTGGGATTCGGCATGGTGTGCTGCGATAAAATGTAGACTTTAATCGCAGCACACAGCATTGCTGTGTGAGTGGGACACATAGGAAACAATAGCCTCCTGTGTGTTCATGTGATGACAGATGGTGTAAAACGTCTGTCACCATATGCGGTGTGAATTCACCCTTAGGGCTAGTTTACACTTGCTTCAAAACAAGGCTTCGGACACGCTTTATTAAAGCTCTCTGAACGCCAGTCAAAGCTCCTGTCACTAAATAAAATGGTTAGCTTACAGTCCTGTTTACACCTTGCTTTTGCTTGGTGCTTTGATGAGGCTTCAGTGGAGCGTCGATAGGGCTTCGATAAAGAGTTTGGTGGGGCTTCGATGAGGCTTTGTAGGGCTTCGATGAGACTTCGGTGGGGCTTCAAGTGAGCTTTGCCATAGACTTCTATGGAGGCTGTGAAGACACTTTGAAGCACCACTAAAGCTACATGGGGTATAATTTTTAAAGGTAAGCCGAAGCAAAGCAAAGTGTAAACAGGACGGTAAGCTAATCATTTTATTTAGTGACAGGAGCTTTGACTAGCGTTTAGAGAGCTTTAACAAAGCCTGTCTAAAACCTTGTTGAAGCCAAAAGCAAGTGTAAATGATCCCTTAGGGCTCGTTTACACTTGCTTCAAAACATGGCTTTGGATATGCTTTGTTAAAGCTCTCTTAACGCCAGTCAAAGCTCCTGTCCCTAAATAAAATGGTTAGCTTACACTCCTGTTTACACCTTGCTTTTGCTTAGTGCTTCGAAGGGGCTTCAGTAATGGCTTCGGTGAGGCTTCAAGCAAGCTTTGCTATAGACTTTTATGGAGGCTTTGAAGACGCTTTGAAGCGCCACTAAAGCTACATGGGGTATAATTTTTGAAGCAAAGCCGAAGCAAAGCAAAGTGTAAACAGGACTGTAAGCTAACCATTTTATTTAGTGACAGGAGCTTTGACTAGCGTTCAGAGAGCTTTAACAAAGCCTGTCCAAAACCTTGTTTTAAAGCAAGTGTAAACTAGCCGTTAATGTGTGTCGAAACCGAAGCAAGTGTAAATGAGCCCTTAGGGTTCAAACGGGTGGGGAGACGTATAATGCCTCCTCACCACCCATCAAATGCTCTCCTCAGACAGCAAAGCAGGTGTAAACAAGCCCTAATGCCGCGTACACACGATCATTATTCACGGCGGTTAAAAAACCGCCGTGAATAATGACAGGAAAAACGAGGGAACCGCTTGGTTCCCTACACACGGTCGTTTTTCCCGTCATTTTTTCTCTTGACGAGAAAAACGACCATCTGTGGGCTCCGCGGCAGTGTTTCCCTATGGGAAAACTGCCGCGGAAAAAAATGCTGGAAAAAACGACGAGAAAATTTAGAACATGTTCTAATTTTTCTCGTCGTTTTTTATGCCGTTTTTCTCCACGAGAAAAACGACATAAAGCCCACAGACGATCGTTTTTCTCGGCGAAAAGAAAAAATGCAGTTTTTCTCGTCGAGAAAAGCGGTCGTGTGTACGCGGCATTAGAGAGCATCGAAGTGAAGCCGGCATAAAAGCCAGACGTTTAGCATTTTCAGAAGTAGGGATGAGCTCCGGCGTTTTCGCACACTCCATGTGCAGAGCCCGCCAGGAGGTTGGCACGGCACTGCGCTGCGCTAATCACAGGCAGGGAGACATGTCCCGATGCGCGGCTGCAGAGATCGGGACATGTCTCCCTGCCTGTGATTACCGCAGCGCTGTGCCGACTTCCTGGCGGGCTCTGCACATGGAGTGTGCGAACACGCCGGAGCTCATCCCTATTCAGAAGTAAAGGAATGGCAGTGTCCATGTATTTTTCACGACAGTGTACTGGACCAGGACACTGCAGCTGATATGAAAGCCAATTGAGGTTTGATGTTTTTTGGCATTGTAGCAGAAAATGCCTGTTTCTGGTAACTGTGCACAAAACTGCCATTTTTTTTAAAACTTTTTATTGAATTCCATCTTTGTGAGGCCAGTAAGAATAAACTGTTATATCAGTGATTTGTTTTTTATTGACATATTTCATTATTTGTGCTCAGCAGTAGCAGGCGCCTCTCCCCCCTCCATGTGTCTCTGTGACAGGAATGATGGATCAGATCTGTGACTGGGCTCCTCATAAAGTCCGCACAGCCCGCGCTGCTCCATGTTTGGTTGGCTCCTGAGCTGAACAGACGTTCTCCCGCCTGTCACTCCCCTCATGTATCATACATGTTCTTCGTGCCACGAACCCTACACACTTGTAAAACATGCCTATGTAACCAGCCATCTTGTGAACGCTCAGCTCCATGCAAAGCAGCCGCGGGAGCAGACGGCTCGGAAAATATTCGCTAAACGGCTTAACGATCCCGAAAAATCGCAACACCGCCATACGCCTGTTATTTTATTGCCTCGCACAAACGCCTTGGAGGGGGGGGCAACCAAAAACCGTTGCGAAACGGCAACGTATCTGCTTGCCCACAACCAAGATGGCCGCCGCGCTGTCATCTCGGCTCCCGTAGCGCAGGCTTGTGCAATGTGGGCACGGAATCCCCAGGGCTGCCCGACGGCGCATGCGCAACAGGAAACTCCATGATCTGGCTCTGGAGCCCAGGGAAGGAAAACAGCCACTGAGAAGAGAGAGGGCAGGGGGAGCTGGGAAATCTACTAGCAAGCACAGGCCTGAGCCAGCTAAGTGCACAAGCTGACCCCTTATCTTCTCAGGTAAAAGGGACCCCCGGGGACCCCTCAAACAGGTTCCTTGGGCACTCGCTGGTCAAGCGTTGTCCTTATGCATCCAGACACAGAGCAGAAGACAAGAGCAACCCCCCACTGCCTGCCCAGAGGAGCCTAAGGAGGGGCAGCTGCTGCTGCAAGAACAACAACAACAACAACAACAACAACATCCAGCAAACAAAACAATAACAAGAATGAAAGGGAAGCAATAAAACAGGGGCAGCCTTTATTGCTCTTTGTTTTTTCATTTATTTACCTTCCTGCCACAAAAGGCCTGCGAGGAAGGGGGCAGCTGCTGCTTGTGCTGGAGGGACATCCCTGCCCTGGGAAGCCTGGCCTGTCATCACTTCACTTCCAACCAACAAACTTCATCTGCTGGAGGTAAGTCTGCACCCTGCCCTGCACACAACCACCTCTATCCACATGGCATGGCCTGTGTGTGTGATAGCAGCTGGTGTCTGTCTGTAACACACACATGACAAGATCATGTCACATCTCCAGGTGTTGGGGGGGAGGGTGACATATGAAGTACCCTGCTTGGGTCCTCTGTCATCTGTGTCTGCCTACTAACCTTTACTAAGGGGGGCATCAGCAGCTCCAAACACATCTCAATGTGTGTCTGTTCTGTACACAAGGCATGCACAATTGTTGTATTTTATGTATTACTGTTGTATATTCACATCAAGAGCTTACAATCCAAAGCTGGCTGTACGCTATGCAACCCAATTGTACCATGTTCTTTTAGATCTACCTAGTATGTCATGCAAGGGTCTGCCTTTAGATGATGGAGATTGTGAGATCTGATTGTATAGCAGTATTAAACCCAAAAGCAAACATTTATTAGATTGCAGCTTTCCAATTCTTAGATGTGGTGGCTGCATTCGTTTTCTATTATTTTTTTTCTTTCGTTTATTTTGATCTGGTGATCCGGCCAGAAAGTCTGTTGTGTATAAACAGAACAAGCTCTCCTGCAAAATTTAACAGTTAGAGCTTGTTCACATTGGAGCGATTTGACCTGTCACCGCAAAGTGGTCGTCGTCGCCGCACTGATTTGAACATGGCCTTTGCCGACAACCGGGTGCGACTTGTAATGCGATTTGACCTGTCAAGTCGCACCCTTTTGTCGGCAATGACCGTGTTCAAATCGGTGCGACACAGACTTTGCGGTGCTGCATTGATTTGAAAAAGTAGTTGCTGCGCTACTTTTGGCTATTTTTGGGTGCGACTTGTCATGTGATTTGACCTGTCAAGTCGCACCCTGTTGTCGGCAATGGCCACGTTCAATTTGGTGCAACGCTGACTTTGCGGTGCTGCATTGATTTGAAAAGGTAGTTCCTGCACTACATTTGGCGATTTTTGGGTGCGACTTGCATGAAGCCGCACAGATGTCTTCCAAGTTGCACTGACATGCAGCTTTCAAATCGTGCAATTTCAGATGAAGTCGCACAATTTCAAAGCGGCATTTTGCCTAGGTTCACATTGATGCGATTTGGCATGAGATTTGACATGTCAAATCCCATACCAAATTGACAAAGATTGCCGGCAATGGCACCGTCTGAATTGGTGCAATGCCGACTTTGCGGCACCGTGCCAATTCCCAAAAGTAGTTTCTGTACTACTTTTGGTGACTTGGGGGTGTGATTTTGTATAGACATCTGTGCAGCAACCCGCACAGATGTCTCTGAAATCGCCCCCGAAGTCGGGACTAACATGCGGCTATGAAATTGTGAGTTCAGATTTCAATCCCGCTGTCAGTGTGAACATGGGCTCTATGTGAACAAGGGCTTAGGGCTCTTTCACAATGATCAGTTTTTCGCCTTACAAAATCGGAAGATAAATGCATGACCATTAAATCCTATGTAACGCTGCACACCGGTCAGTTGCGGTTTTAAAAGTCCTGCATGCTGCATTTTTGGTGCATGTTTTTGTGTGGTATAAAAAAAAAAACAAGAATGCACTTCCCCATTGAATTGAATAGAAAACGTATAAAAAGTGCATCGGCAGTTGCATTTTTCATGTGTTTCTTCTTTTTTTTTTTTTTTTTTTTTTTTTTTTTTTGAGCCACGTGTTTTTTTTTTTTTTTGCACAAGATTCAGGCTGGTGTCAGGCAAACAATAAATGTGGCAAAAACGCATATGTGTTTTTAGTATGGAGCAATGTGAAAGCAGCCTTAGAGGGATGAGACAAACCATTTACCACTAACAGGGGTGCTTACAATGGTCAGCTTTTCTTTATTTATTTAAAGTGGTTGTAAACCTTCACATATACCCAGTGAAGTGACTGGCCTCAGGTAATACACAGAGATGAGGCAAATCCTCCTACATAAGTTGTACCTGTTTATCTGCAGTCTTCTGTTTGCTACATTCGTTCAAAATTCAGAATTTATCAAGGTGGTTTGAGAGTTCAGAAAAAAGGGGGCAGAGAGCTAAAGTTTCGCTCTGCAGAGCTCAATAGGGAGAGAGCTGATTGGAGGGGAGGGACACACCCCCATCCACACAGGAACAGAGCTGAGGCTGTCTATCACAGTCCTTGTGCTGAGATCCCTGCCCTGTCACCTTTTTTTTCTCTTGGTTTTCAGGAAAACTTGTCAGAAGTGATTCATGCTGATAGCAGAGGAACAAATTAGCAAACAGAAATGGTACTTAGTGCTGTGGATTGAGACAAGTACACCCTATAGAGGGGTATGCTTTCTTCATGATTCATGTCTGAGGTTTACTTTATCTGATTATAAAGTGTGAGCTGGAGTTTGGCTTAAACTTGTTAGTTTATATAAATCTGCTAGTACATCTAGCACCCTCCTCCCCCTCATTCTGCAGTGCTGCTATCCAAAGGTATCTCAGTTGCTCCTTCTTCATCCAGAGTGGTGTCTGTCTAATACAGGAGAGGTGTTACTGTCCAGATCATCAGGGGAAAAAAAGAAAACAAATGCAGCCACCAGATCTAGTGATCGGTAAGCTACAGTATATTATATTTTTGGTTTTAATACCGCTTTAAAGTGGAACTAAACTGAAAGGAATACTCACCACCTCATTTCAGCAAGGTTAAATTCCTCGCCGGCCGCTGTCATCTTCTCCCTGGCTATTTCTAGGTCCTGGGTTTTCGGTCTCTTGATTGGTGGAATTGCATCATCCCGCGCATTCACATAGGAGTCCGTCATTGCACAGTCGGAGAGTGCCTGAGAATGCACACTGAGCTGCGCATGCACAGGTCAGTGTGCATTCAATAGAAGACTGTGAGCAGGCAGGTAAGTGTTATTGCAGAAGAGGCATTGCATGTCTTTAATGCAATAAACAGCTCCCTGCTGGCTGTTTTTTATTAGTTACTTTTAGATTTCTATCTCGCATGCATACAAACACATACAAGGGCTAGTTATCCTATAGGCACATCTTTGGTACCAATATTGATCATGCTAAAACTGTATGTTAACCCAAAATTCTATTTTATGTATCGGATTGCCCCTTTTAAGGTTCCGTTGCATAATCTTTTATAACTTTTCATTTGCTGTTGAATTTTACCTCTTTATCCTATGATCAGCACAGGTAGTGTAGATAAGGTGACAACTCTGACATGCTGCCATTCAATACAGCGATAGTGTTGTCACCTTTTATATGTGCACTCCTGCTGCAGGCTTCTGTTCTCACATTGGTGGAAAATGCACAGCAGTGACATCATTCACAAAGATGTGGAATAGAAGTGCAGAGTAGCGACATCATTAATTCAAATGGGAAATAGTAGTAAGGAAAAGTGACATCGTTCACACAGATGTGGAATAGCAGTGTAGAGAAGTGACATCATTAATATGGGGAATAGCAGTGTAGAGAAGTGACACCATTAATATGGGGAATAGCAGTGTAGAGAAGTGACACCATTAATATGGGGAATAGCAGTGTAGAGAAGTGACATCATTAATATGGGGAATAGCAGTGTAGAGAAGTGACACCATTAATATGGGGAATAGCAGTGTAGAGAAGTGACATCATTAATATGGGGAATAGCAGTGTAGAGAAGTGACACCATTATTACGGGGAATAGCAGTGTAGAGAAGTGACACCATTATTACGGGGAATAGCAGTGTAGAGAAGTGACACCATTATTACGGGCAATAGCAGTGTAGAGAAGTGACACCATTAATATGGGGAATAGCAGTGTAGAGAAGTGACACCATTAATACGGGGAATAGCGGTGTAGAGAAGTGACACCATTAATACGGGGAATAGCAGTGTAGAGAAGTGACACCATTAATACGGGGAATAGCAGTGTAGAGAAGTGACACCATTAATACGGGGAATAGCAGTGTAGAGAAGTGACACCATTAATACGGGGAATAGCAGTGTAGAGAAGTGACACCATTAATACGGGGAATAGCAGTGTAGAGAAGTGACACCATTAATACGGGGAATAGCAGTGTAGAGAAGTGACACCATTAATACGGGGAATAGTAGTGTAGAGAAGTGACACCATTAATATGGGGAATAGCAGTGTAGAGAAGTGACACCATTAATATGGGGAATAGCAGTGTAGAGAAGTGACACCATTAATATGGGGAATAGCAGTGTAGAGAAGTGACACCATTAATACGGGGAATAGCAGTGTAGAGAAGTGACACCATTAATACGGGGAATAGCAGTGTAGAGAAGTGACACCATTAATACGGGGAATAGCAGTGTAGAGAAGTGACACCATTAATACGGGGAATAGCAGTGTAGAGAAGTGACACCATTAATACGGGGAATAGCAGTGTAGAGAAGTGACACCATTAATACGGGGAATAGTAGTGTAGAGAAGTGACACCATTAATATGGGGAATAGCAGTGTAGAGAAGTGACACCATTAATATGGGGAATAGCAGTGTAGAGAAGTGACACCATTAATACGGGGAATAGCAGTGTAGAGAAGTGACATCATTAATATGGGGAATAGCAGTGTAGAGAAGTGACATCATTAATATGGGGAATAGCAGTGTAGAGAAGTATGGGGAATAGCAGTGTAGAGAAGTGACACCATTAATATGGGGAATAGCAGTGTAGAGAAGTGTAGAATAGCAGTGAGCAGTGTAGAGAAGTGTAGAATAGCAGTGAGAAGTATGGGGAATAGCAGTGTAGAGAAGTGACACCATTAATATGGGGAATAGCAGTGTAGAGAAGTGACACCATTATTACGGGGAATAGTAGTGTAGAGAAGTGACACCATTATTACGGGGAATAGTAGTGTAGAGAAGTGACACCATTAATAATGGGAATAGCAGTGTAGAGAAGTGACACCATTAATAATGGGAATAGCAGTGTAGAGAAGTGACACCATTAATAATGGGAATAGCAGTGTAGAGAAGTGACACCATTAATATGGGGAATAGCAGTGTAGAGAAGTGACACCATTAATATGGGGAATAGCAGTGTAGAGAAGTGACACCATTAATATGGGGAATAGCAGTGTAGAGAAGTGACACCATTAATATGGGGAATAGCAGTGTAGAGAAGTGACACCATTAATATGGGGAATAGCAGTGTAGAGAAGTGACACCATTAATATGGAGAATAGCAGTGTAGAGAAGTGACACCATTAAAGTGGTTGTAAACCCACTTTATAAACAAACACCTACAGGTAAGCCTAGATTAAGGCTTAGCTGTAGGTGCATGAAATATCTCCTTAACCTACACGGTTAAGGAGATATTTGCATTTAAATGCGGCGATGCTGACGTCACGCGCATGCACATGGGGTTAACCCCATTCACAAATTCGGCTAGGTCACAACATTCGACGACGTAGCTGAATTTGACGGCTCACGCGCGCATGCGTGGAGTCACGTCTTCGCCGCTCCGGCCAATCACAGCGCTGTGATTGGCTGCAGCGGCGATACCTGGAAGTAACCTTGCGGCTATCGCCGCAGCGATGGATGAGGGAGACGAGGACGGCTTCGGGGACCCCGATCTAAGGTAAGTGATGCATAATGAGCTATTATGCTAGTCATTATAGCTCATTATGCCTTTCTCTTACAGGTCGATGGGGAAAAAAAAAACGTGGGTTTACAACCACTTTAATATGGGGAATAGCAGTGTAGAGAAGTGACATCGTTAATATGGGGAATAGCAGTGTAGAGAAGTGACATCGTTAATATGGGGAATAGCAGTGTAGAGAAGTGACATCATTAATATGGGGAATAGCAGTGTAGAGAAGTGACATCATTAATATGGGGAATAGCAGTGTAGAGAAGTGACATCATTAATATGGGGAATAGCAGTGCATAGTAGTGTCACCATTAATATGTGCAATTTGAGGTGCAAAGTAGTGATTTCAGTAATAGAAATGGGAAATAGTAGCGCAGAGTGACATCAGTAAAGTATAACTAATGGAAATATTTTTTTTGGATAGAGGGGAGATGTATTAGAACACCTTTTTATATTTTATTGCTGTCTGCATCCCTGTTCGGGAGGTTCACCCTCTCTATTTGTCCTGGTTACCATTATCATTGAAAGTGAAAGTAAAAGGAAATGAAATTTTTTGGGTTGTCTCCAGGAAAGTAATAGAGGGGAATTATTCAAAATGGGATACTAGTTCTGGTGACCTGGGGGGTCCCTAAGAAGAGATTCTGTTAATTTTCAGAGATTTCCTCTCACTTCCTGTTTGGCTATGGGACAGGAAGTGAGGGTAAATCTCCCCAAAAGGATAAAGATGTAAAAAAAAAAAAAACCTTACTGGGGTTGGAACCCTCCCTTACTCTATCTGAAATGAAAAATAAGCTGTGCCTATAGTTCTACTTTTAATATAGCAGTGATGAGAAGTCACATCATTAGAAATGGGAAATAGTAGTGCAGAGAAGTGAAATCATTAATAAAAATGGGAAATAGTAGTGCGGAGAAGTGACCTCATTAAGACAGATGGAAAATGATATAATTTGCACACATGCAGAATAAGAGTACAGAGTAGTGACATCATTGACACAGATGTGGAATAGGAGTACAGAGCAGGGATGTATATCGCAAAGAGTTGCTGCCTCACAGGCCTGCCAGTGCACAGGATTCTGAGATTAGGAGCAGTCATGTTACCATTGGAGTGAGGATAAAAGGATATCTAAATGCAGTCCTTCAATGTGGTGGCTGAATTGGTTTCCTTTTTTAAAGCAGAGTGCCACCCAAAAAATTGAACTTCCACTTATCTGGGCCCCCCCCCCCCCCAGTGTCTCATTTGGCACCTTTTAGGGGGGAGGGGGAGCAGATACCTGTCTAATACAGGTATTTGCTCCCACTTGCGGCGAAGATCGCTGCAGTATCCGCAGCGATCTACGCCATGTCCGGCCCCTCCTCCGTCCCCCCCCCCCGCTGTCTTCTGGGAGACACACAGGTCCCAGAAGACAGCAGAGACCAGTCAGAACGCGCAGCGAGACTCGCGCGTGCGCAATAGGAAACGGGCTGTGAACATCTTCCTGATTCCCTTACTTAAGATGCCGGCGCCTCCAACCGGAGCCGAGGGACAGGTCGGCTTTGGGTGAGGACATCGTGGGCGCCCTGGACAGGTAAGTGTCCTTATTTTAAAAGTCAGCAGCTGCAGTATTTGTAATTTTTTTTTGATTGTTTGCAGGTAGAACTCCCCTTTAAGTTTAAAATGTAAGTTCACCTTTTACAGAAAAATTTGTAAGGTGAACTTACACAAGACCCACCCCCCCAATCCCGCTCACCTGGAAGGCAGCAATCGGAGACATACAATCAGAACCTGTGGCGCCGTCCAATCAGAACCTGCGTAGCCCATCCTGTCACCACAGGCGAAGAGGAGAGAAAGCCACGGGGATTTGAAAGCCACAGGGCTTTCAAATCCCCGGATCGGTACAGCGGCGATACAATCTGTCAGTGCGGGGAATGCCAGACTCCAGGTTAGCAGCATTGGGTGCAATGGGAAGGGGGTCCAGTGTAGGTTCCCTTTAGCTTACACGTTGAGAACATTTTCTGCAAGTACAGAAAAATGCCAATTGATACTGCCCAAATTCCAGTGTCTTTGTAAATTTCTGTGCATTGAACTGAAGTCTCAGGCTGGGTTCACACTGCTGTGCGGAACGGCTCGCAGCAGGCGTCCAGTGCGTCCCTATTCACTGCTTCAGGTCTGAATTTTTGCCTTAATTCAGACCTGAAACGGACCAGAAGACTCGCAGGACTCCTGTGCAACTCGTCCCGGAGTTGTGTGAACAGTCTCCATTGAGAGCCGGTCAGTCTCCTGACACGCGAAGAAACCCACATCCAATTGGCAGTATTGTGAACCCAGCCTCAAACAATGTTATTAGCTGTCTTCTGGGGACTATCAAGTAGCTAGCTACCCTCTGTGATCTGGAGAGGGCGAGGTGTTTGTAGTCCAAACGAGGGGACCAGCCTAGCGAGACAATACTGCTGATCCATTGAAACAGTACAATGAGTGATGGTTGTCACTCGAGGGCAGGAAGTGTGTTCACCTGGTGAACAGCATCACCAGGTGAAATTAACCACTTGACCTCCAAATGATTTACCCCTCTTCCTGACCAGGCCATTTGTTTCAATGCGTCACTGCGTTATTTTAACTGACAATTGCACGGTTGTACAACACTGTACCCAAATAAAATAAATGTATTTTTCCCCACAAATAGAGCTTTCTTTTGGTGGTATTTGATCACCTCTGCATTTATTTTTATTTTTTGCGCTATAAACAACTGACACTTTTGACCCTTTTTTTTTTTTGGGGACCAGTGGCACACTAATACAGTAATCGGTGGTAAAAATATGCACGTCACTGTACTAATTACACTGGCTGGGAAGGGGTTTAACATCAGCCGATCAAAGGGTTAACTGTGTGCCTAGCCTGTGTTTGTGTACTGTGTGGGAGGTGTTTTTACTAGGGGAAGACATAGATCCTTGTCCCTGCTTTGCCAGATTGACAGAACGGCAATCTGCCTTGTTTACATAGGCAGACTGCCGTTCTGCTTCTGCACCGAATGATCGTGGGTTCCGGTGGACATCAAGTCTGCGGTACCTGCTGATGGGCTCCCGCTAATCATTCGCGCCCGCTACCCAGAAGAGCCAAATCGCGCATATATTTATATATACACACGTCATCTGGCACAGAGGTGCCACCCTGTAGCAGTAAAACTGCTAATGGGCGGACCTTAAGTGGTTAATGCAATCAATCGCCACATCTAAGGACTGGTTCCTTTTGTGTTTTTGGGTTTCAATATCCTTTACATTAATGTTTTTTTGGGGTCCAATTTGTAAAAGTTTGCACACTTTGGGGGCAAGTCAAAAAGGTATTTGTGTCATGTTTCCAGTGCTGTGTATGTAGTTGGAAGCCTTGCACAGAATTCATTGAAATCCTGCATCGTTTTCATTTAGTACTGACGCTTCAAATTCCAGTAGTTCCTCTTTAGCAAACTTTTACTGTGTGCGATATTGTTGCAAATAAAAAAAAAAAAAAGGAAATCCTGCCATCTTGTTAATAAGGAAAGGTGGAGGTAAATAGGACATTGCGTGTGTAATTATTGTGTCACATCTTTGAGACAATTCTGCCACAAAATAAGTGTTTTCTCTTGAACTGATTATTGATACTTTCCATTACTCTGCCTCTCCATCTGTTTGCAACAGTTCTGTCATAAATGCCACGGATTTATATCTAAAGCCAGCCATAGATAATTTGAAGTTTGGCTGGTCCCTGGAACCAGCCGAGATTTGAATCATGTATGGGCAAGCTGATTGTACCCAAGTCGATCCATCGATTGAATGTTGAATTTTTGACATACGATTACTGCCAGTGGCTATAGCTGCTAGCAGTAATCACTGTGTTCTCCCAGCTGGGACGGCTCCCTGCGCCCCCATGGGGAAAAAGCAATATCTCCACAGGAGGGATTCCCCCATCAACAATGATTGTTGGTTGCAGGAAAGAAAATCGTATAATCTGTGGCCTGCCTTACCAGCGACCGATTTCTAAAGAGTATCTACAACGCTCTTTTTATGAGTTCCAGGGATTGTCTGCAGATGATATACATTTAGAATACCTTTCTGGATATTTGTATTGGCCTATACTCCTCATTTGCAGTCCTAACTGAACAGTAAGTATGTTGCATCGGAGTTAAGCAGGTGACCAACAGTGTTAATTTTGACATCAAATTTTGATCTAGTTTTAGTCATAGTCTTTTGACTAAAAAGCCATTTAGTTGTATTTCAGTCTTCTAAAATCTCCAGTACATTTTATTCCACTAAAATCTACTGGGTTTAGTTAAATTGTAATGCATTATTTAAAGCAGAGCTCCACCCAAAAATGAAACTTCTGCTTTTAAGGGAAGGTGACCCCCTGACATGCCACATTCGGCATGTCATTTTTTTAGGCGGGGGAGCGGAAACCCTCTTTTTAGAGGGTTCCAGCTCCCACCTCCTCCCGGGGCACTGCGGCGCCAGAAGGACGTTCACCTCTCCCCCTCCCTCTCGGCAATTATCTGGGACACGTCACAGGTCCCAGATGATTGCTCGGCCAGTCACGGTGTGCAGCAGGGCACGCGCATGCGCAGTGCGTGCCTGGCTGTGAAGCCACAGCTGGGCGCCCACAGTGACCATGGCGGTGGAGAGGAGGGGGAGACGAGCGGGGCTTCGTTCGCCCACATTGCTGAAACCTGGGACAGGTAAGTGTTGAGTCAGCAAGGGCAATATTTGTAGCTGCTGACTTTTAATATTATTATTATTATTATTATTATTATTATTTTATTTTTTTTCAGTAGGAACTCCACTTTAAGTATTTCTCTAGAATTGCCAAACTCTTTATATACTCCTGGAGTAAAAATCTAGTCACGTTATTATTTATGGCGTTAAGGTTTAAACATGCAGTACAGACACAGATTAGGGCCTGTTTCACACCTATGCAGTTTGCTATTGATCCTTTTCTAAAATGCTTTTTTCAGTGCGTTTTTGTATTTTTGCACACACGGCTTTTGATGCACTTTGCATTTTTTTTATGCTTTGTTTTTGGCCCCTTCGTTGTTGGGCAGATTAAAAAATGCAAAACGCGGCAAAACCATATTACATGCTTTTCTGCAGCTTCTCCGTTACATAGTTACATAGTTAGTCAGGTTGAAAAAAGACACAAAGTCCATCCCGTTCAACCATAAAAAAATAAAATAAAAAAATATCGTACAATCCCATATACCTAATTCTATACCCACATGATCCAATTTGCTACAGCAGGGAAAAAAAATTCCTTCCTGATCCCCCGAGAGGCAATCGGATATTCCCCGGATCAACTTTACCTATAAATGTTAGTACCCAGTTATATTATGTACATTTAGGAAAGTATCCAGGCCCTTCTTAAAGCAATCTTCTGAGCTGGCCAGAACCACCTCTGCAGGGACTCTATTCCACATTTTCACAGCTCTTATGCCCCATACACACGATCGTTTTTCATGCCGTTAAAAATGATCGTGTGTATGCTCCAGAGCATTTTTAACGACGTGAAAAACGGCCATTAAAAATTTCGAACATGCTCTCTTTTTTCACGTCGTTTTTCATGTAGTTTTTTTTAACGACGTGAAAAACGATAGTGTGTATGCTTTAACGACGTGAAAAAAAACACGCATGCTCAGAATCAAGTATGAGACGGGAGCGCTCGTTCTGGTAAAACTAGCGTTCGTAATGGAGATAGCACATTCGTCACGCAGTAACGGACTGAAAAGCACGAGGCTGAAAAACGCGAATCGTCGCTCAACAAACTTTACTAACATGAAGGGTGGCGCCATTCGAACGGAACTTCCCCTTTATAGTGCCGTCGTACGTGGTATACGTCACTGCGCTTTCCTCAAGCGTTTTTTTTAATGATCGTGTGGATGCAAGACAGGCTTGAGAGGAAACATGGAAAAAAAAATGAGAAGAAAAACGTTGGTTTAAAAAATGGCATGAAAAATGATCGTGTGTATGGGGCATTACTGTGAAGAAACCTTTCCGTATTAGGAGGTGAAATCTCTTTTCCTCTAGACGTAAAGAGTGCCCCCTTGTCTTTTGTGTTGACCGTAAAGTGAATAACGCAACACCAAGTTCACTACATGGACCCCTTATATATTTGTACATGTTGATCATATCCCCCCTTATCTCCTCTACTCAAGAGTGAATAAATTCAGTTCCTCTAATCTTTCCTCATATCTGAGCTCCTCCATGCCTCTTATCAGTTTGGTTGCCCTTCTCTGCACTTTCTCCAGTTCCCCAATATCCTTTTTGAGAACTGGGGCCCAAAACTGAACTGCATATTCCAGATGAGGTCTTGAAGTCTTTTGAACAAAAAATGCACCGTTTTGCATTTAAAAAAAGTCCCTGACTCTTTCCAAAACCTCAGCGGCGGAAAAAAGCATGGACGTGAACATGTCCCATAGGAAACCATGTTAAATTTTAATGCTGTGCGTTTCTGCGAAAAATACTACAAAACGCATAGGTGTGAACCAGGCCTTAGCCATTATGATATATAACCTTAGCCACTGTGATATATAACTACTTGCCGTCCGCACGCTGTACATACTGCGACAGTGTGGGTCGGCTGCGCAGAATCGCGGATATATACGTGATTCTACTCTTCCGGGTAGGGGGCGCACAGCAGAAGCCGATCAGTGGGTGCCAGCCAATGGATGTTTGCCGGCACCTGCTGATCAGCGAGCAGACAGACTCGACGGAGCTCTGCATATGTTTCCCTGCAAGGCAGGGAATAAAATCCAGCACATCCCTTAGTGAAAGCAGGACATTGAAAACACAAAAACACTGGCTAGGCACACAGCTTTGATCGGCCTAGATGTTTAATCCCTTCCCAGCCAGTGTCATTAGTACAGTGACTGGGCATTCATTTCATTTATGTACAGCCATGCATGACCGCGCAATTGTCAGTTATCATTGTCAATGACCCGGCCATTTTTTGCAATACGGCACTGCATTACTTTAACTGACAATTGCGCGGTCGTACAAAGCTGTACATAAATTCAATTTGTAAGTTGTTGTTTTTTTTTGCTATAAATAGAGCTTTCCTTTTGATGGTTTTTGATCACCACAGGGTTTTTCATTTTTTGAGCTATAAACAAAAAAAAAAAGTCTGACAAGTTTGAAAAAAAACAACTATTTTTACATTTTTGCTATAAAACGTATCCAATAAAAAAAAAACTTTTTAATAAATTAGTAATGTGGCGGCGATCAGTGACTTATAGCGGGACTGCAATGTTGCATCAGACACTAACTGATACTTTTGTGGGAACCAGTGACACTAATACAGTGATCAGTGCTAAAAAATATGCACTGTCACTGTACTAATGACACTGGCTGGGAAGGGGTTCAGAGGGTTAAATGTCTGCCTTGCCAGTGTTTTTTTTGTGTGCTGTTTTTACTAAGGACTAAAGAAAGAGATGGATTTTCTTTCCTACTTTGCAGTGAAAGAAAATCCATCACTTCTCCTCTGTCAGAATGGAGCTCTGCCTTGTTTACATAGGCACAGCTCCGTTCGGTGTCTCTGCCTGATGATCGGCAGGTGCCAGCAGACATCCAGTGCCCTGCACCCGCAGATCGGCTTCTGCAGTGAGTAATGGCAGTAGACGCAGAAGTTCGGGTCGGTAAACGTCCCTCCCTCACATCTTCGCTCTGTTTTCATTCGTTGTTGAAAATAGTTTTTTTTTTTTTTTTTTCATAGTTTCCGTCAATCGACTCAATTCTAATTTTATTTTCATTTAGGCCCCTTTCACACTGAGGCGTTTTTACCGCGTTTTCGCGGTAAAAATAGCGCTGTAATAACGCCTGAAATAATCCTGCCCCAGCATTCTCAATGTGAAATCTCTGAGGGATTTCACATTGAGGCGTTTTGCTGGCTGGGCGTTGAAAAAAATCCTGCAAACAGCTTTTTTAGAGCAACTTTAGGGCGCATAAAATAGCGCTGTAAAAACGCCTATCCCCATTGAAATGAATGGGATTCGCGGTAAAAACGTGGTAAAAACGCATAGGCATAAGCGTTATGTTAAAAAATAGTGCTAACGCCTATGCGTTTTTACCGCGTTCGCGCTAATTTTAGCGCGAACACGGTAAAATCGCGGTAAAAACGCATACGCGTTAGCGCTATTTTTACCGCGATCGCGGTAAAATCGCGGTAAAATAGAGGTACAAAATCCTATAATTTTTGAGCGTTTTTTCAACGCCTCAGTGTGAAAGGGGCCTTAGTTGTCATCACTGAAAACATGCAGCTGATAAATTCTGACAAATATTTTTGTTGACGAAATGAACACTAATGACCGAAACTCAAATGTTCTGCTGTTGAAATACACTTCACAAAGTCCTTAAGGCTGGGTTCATACTGGTGCGATGCGGGAACCCTGCGAATCACCTGCGTGTTCCCGCATCGCAGCTGACTCGCACGGCAGTTCACACTGGCATATGCAAACTGCTGGAGAGTGTCAATACATTGTTAATGACCCCCCCCCCATTTCAGCTCCCATTTCGCACTGCGAACTGTCAGTTCGGACATGAATCGGATCGCATAGGTGTGAACACCCATGCGATCCGATTCTGGTGCGGACCAAAAAAGGGTCCTGTGTGAGTTTAGTCCAAATGCAATGAGATTTCAGCCATACTATCTGTATGGCTAAAATCGCATCGCACGGACATCGCATGTGATTTGCAGTGCGGTGCGAATCACATGCGATATCGCGCAGCAGTGTGAACCGGCCCTAATGCCACGGTTTTTAGTGTTATTTATCTGAATGCTTGTACACAATTCTCATTTTTCAGAAAAATTTAGATTATTATTCTGAATGTGGCAGAATGCATGTTTTCACTTTTGCTTCGTGAACTTGATGTATGTATCTTTCTTTGTAATAGCGCCGGTGTTTCATCTTGTTGTAATAGACATTGGAACATTGTGTTAAATTATTGTGTTTAAAGTGATTGTAAAGTTTCGTTTTTGTTTTGTTTTTTCCTATTAAAGTGGAGTTTCCCCTGAAAACAAAATATTAAAAGCCAGCAGCTACAAATGCTGCAGCTGCTGACTTTTAATAAATGGACACTTACCTGTCCAGGAGTCCAGCGACGTCGGCAGCAGAAGACAAGCAATCGCTCGTCACTCTGCTGCCCCCACCGCCATCCTCGGTGAGGGAACCAGGAAGTGAAGCCTTGCAGCTTCACTGCCTGGTTCCCTACGGCGCATGCGCGAGTCGTGCTGCGCCGTTCTGACTGGTCCCTGTTGTGTTCTAGGAGCCGAGTGTCTCCCAGAACACAACAGGTATTCTGCGGGAAGTGACGTACTACCCACAGAATACCCGCAGAGAGGACTCCCGGAAGTGGGTGCAAATACCTGTCTTAGACAGGTATCTGCACCCCCCTCCCCCCTGAAAGGTGTCAAATGTGACACCGGAGGGGGGGAGGGTTCCGATGAGCGGAAGTTTCCACTTTAGGGTGGAGCTCCGCTTTAATATAACGTTATACTTACCTGCTCTGTTGCAGTGGATTTACACAGAGCAGCCCGGATCCTCCTCCTCTCGGGTCCCTCTTCTGTGCTCCTGGCCCCTGTCTCCTGTTGCTTGCCCCCACAGCAAGCAAGTAACTTGCTATGAGGGCACCCAAGTCGAGCTGCTGCTCCCTGTGTCCATTAAGGCACGGAGCTGCGGTTTGGCCCATCCCCCTCTCTCTCCTGATTTGCTAACTGACTTTGACAGCTGCGGGAACCAATAGCGCCGCTGCTGCATCTCAGCCAATCAGGAGGTAGAGTCCCGGATGGCCGAAACACTCCTGGACATCGCTGGACAGAGATGGGGGCCAGGCGGGGGGGGGGGGGGTTGGGGGGCTGCTGCACACAGAAGGCTTTTTATCTTAATGCATTAAGATAGAAAACCTTCTGACTTTACAACTACTTTAATTCTACCCATCCTTTTGACAGTATGCTGCTATATGTCAGGCCTTCTCAACAAGGTTCCATGGGATCCTTGGGCTCCTCCGGACGTTGCCAGGGGGAGGATGAGGAATGACAAATTTGTCTCTCACCTACAATGACCACCAATGGAAGGAGACAGTGCCCACTGACAATGTAGGAGGTCATTTCCACACTGAAAACCAATTTAAAGGGGCTTTTCTCCATTGACCAAATGGAGTGGCAAATTCAAAGCAACTTGCAGGTAAGCTGCGATTTAAATAAATGTTTGATTTTGGATTAAAGTGGTTGTATACCCACTTTTGTAATTTTTACCTACAGGTAAGACCATAATAAGGCTTACCTGTATGTAAAATAAATATCTCCTAAACCTGTATAGTTTAGGACCGGGTTGTCAAACTCAATTTCATCGAGGGCCGCATCAGCATTATGATTGCCCTCAAAAGGGCCGGTTGTATCTGTAAGATTAGATGTCCAGCGCATCCCCTCCCCTTACATTAGATGTCAACCCCACTATCAGAAGTTGAGTCTCCCACTCTCCCTTACATCACAGTGCACCCCCCCCCTTTCAGCTCCTTCGGCGTGGACCGGGCTCCGATACAGGGTCTTTGTTTCTGAGGTAAGTATTTCATAATGAGTGGGGGGGAGATGTGGACGTTACAGTGGGGGGGGAGATGTGGACGTTACAGTGGGGGGGGAGATGTGGACGTTACAGTGGGGGGGGAGATGTGGACGTTACAGTGGGGGGGGAGATGTGGACGTTACAGTGGGGGGGGAGGTGTGGACGTTACAGTGGGGGGGGGGGTGTGGACGTTACAGTGGGGGGGAGATGTGGACGTTACAGTGGGGGGGGAGGTGTGGAGGTTACAGTGGGGGGGGGAGGTGTGGAGGTTACAGTGGGGGGGGAGGTGTGGAGGTTACAGTGGGGGGGGGAGGTGTGGAGGTTACAGTGGGGGGGGAGGTGTGGAGGTTACAGTGGGGGGGGAGGTGTGGAGGTTACAGTGGGGGGGGAGGTGTGGACGTTACAGTGGGGGGGGGAGGTGTGGACGTTACAGTGGGGGGGGAGGTGTGGACGTTACAGTGGGGGGGGGAGGTGTGGACGTTACAGTGGGGGGGGGAGGTGTGGACGTTACAGTGGGGGGGGGAGGTGTGGACGTTACAGTGGGGGGGGGAGGTGTGGACGTTACAGTGGGGGGGGGGAGGTGTGGACGTTACAGTGGGGAGGGGGGATGTGGACGTTACAGTGGGGAGGGGGGATGTGGACGTTACAGTGGGGAGGGGGGATGTGGACGTTACAGTGGGGAGGGGGGATGTGGACGTTACAGTGGGGAGGGGGGATGTGGACGTTACAGTGGGGGGGGGAGAGGTGGACGTTACAGTGGGGGGGGGGAGAGGTGGACGTTACAGTGGGGGGGGGAGAGGTGGACGTTACAGTGGGGGGGGGGAGAGGTGGACGTTACAGTGGGGGGGGGAGAGGTGGACGTTACAGTGGGGGGGGGGGAGAGGTGGACGTTACAGTGGGGGGGGGAGAGGTGGACGTTACAGTGGGGGGGGGAGAGGTGGACGTTACAGTGGGGGGGGGGGAGAGGTGGACGTTACAGTGGGGGGGGGGGAGAGGTGGACGTTACAGTGGGGGGGGAGAGGTGGACGTTACAGTGGGGGGGGGAGAGGTGGACGTTACAGTGGGGGGGGGAGAGGTGGACGTTACAGTGGGGGGGGGGAGAGGTGGACGTTACAGTGGGGGGGGGGAGAGGTGGACGTTACAGTGGGGGGGGAGAGGTGGACGTTACAGTGGGGGGGGGGGAGAGGTGGACGTTACAGTGGGGGGGGGGGAGAGGTGGACGTTACAGTGGGGGGGGGAGAGGTGGACGTTACAGTAGGGGGGGAGAGGTGGACGTTACAGTGGGGGGGGGGGAGATGTGGGGGGGAGATGTGGACATTACAGTGGGGAGATGTTATTGTACTTTAAAAGTGTTGGTCTTACATAAGATGCACACATTTACTTGTATTTAGTTTTAAACATATTGTACGGCTCTCACGGAATTACATTTTAAAATATGTGGCGTTCATGGCTCTGTCAGCCAAAAAGGTTCCTGACCCCTGTTTTAAAGGATCTGCTGCTGACAGTTTGGTGCCAGATACCACAGCACACCTTCAGAGGTCTAGTGGTGTCCATGCTGCAACAAGTCAGAACTGTTTTGGTAGCAAATTGGGATCCTCATCCTACTCAATATTAGATGGGTCATCATAATGTTATGGCTGATCAGTGTATACTAGCATTGTAGTAAACACGTGTGCCTTGATTGGTTAACCATTCCGTATGTATATTTCACAAAATAACCACATGTAGCTGACATATGAAACATGCAGGGCCATACATGGATTAAAACATTTGCCAAAACTCAAGCAGTGGGTGGCCCTGTGGAATTGAACCTAAAATGGAACAGGTAGGGTACCTATGACAGGAGAGACCCTATTGGTCATAAATCCTTGTCTCTGTCTGTCAGCTTTTGCGTACATTGAGCCACGCATGTGCAACTCGACGTACATTATGCATTCTGTGATAATGTGTCTCCCGTGTGCATGCGCAGGACTGATGCATTGCGCCCCAGACATTCAAGCAACTGCAGATGGAGGAAAACCAGGTGAAAATGGAAGCACTTGCACCGCAACACTGGAAAGAACAGCTTGCCATGCAAGTCTGCCATAATGTGTGATGCTAACTATGTGATGTTAGTAGAACTATCTCCCCTGCTGTGCTTTTGTGTTCTGACAGGGGGACAGCGCCAGAACACTCGGGTCAGCACTCTCGGTCGTTGGCTGAGAACGCTGACCGGAAGCCGGTCGGCAGACCTTTTTTGGTCATGCCCCATCTACAAAAGACGGCCGAACTGTCAGACTGGCTGCAGTACACGCAGGCCAGCCTCAGCCAGTTTCTATTGAACCGGACAATGCCACCTGACATCCGGCCCATGTGTACTAGGCTTCGCAGTGGATCCCCTGGTGACTCCACGGAATCATAAAGGCAGTCATAAATAGCTGTCAATACATGGCTAAATGCCTGTGAAAATTTAGATTTAAGGGCAAGTTTCCACCTTTCCCTGTCAAACTGCACCCCACCAGATCATGGCTACCAGGTCTTGTCGGGAACTCTCCAGAGATTTGAGTGACATCAGCGGCTGAATCTGGGTCACAGGAGGGCAGAAGGAAGTATGCTTCTGTGATCTGCGGGAGAAGTCGGGCCCACAGAGCTTTCGCCCTACTTCTCATTTAAAGGAGAAGTCTGGTTTTTTTTTTTTTTTTGTGGATCCATACTTACCTCGGTGGATGGAGCACCGATGCTCCAGCTGTCCCCCGCCGTCTATGCACTGAGAACCGAGCCAGCGAACATCGCCGCTGGCTTGAGTCTCACAGATCCCCGAGAGGAAAGAGGCTGACTGTCAGTCAGCCTCTTTCCTCTCCGCTCATTGGAGCGCTGAGCCGCGGAGGCGCGGGGAAAGGCTGTCTCAGCGGCTCGCTGATACGCTGAGACTGCCATCAATCAGGGCAGCTGGCGGATCCCGACTTGGGAAGTCGTGATGACATGCTGCCCCGACTGATGGCATTGACGTCAGCGGAGAGTGGATTTCAGACCGCTTTCCGCTGAAACCTGGTCACAGGAGTGTAAAACGAATTGCACTCCTGTGACCCTTAGGAGAAGCCCAGCCTAAAAAGCTCAGGCTGGACTTCTCCTTTAAATTTTACCAGGTGGGTGTTTTGCCTCAGCTGAAGCAGGCTTTATGTACAAAAAGAAAGGGGAATACGTTGCTGATACCTTAAGTATTAAAAAGCAGCCAGCACAGCAAAGGACAAAATTGTGTCGCAAAATTATAAAAATATGTGCAGTGCTTAGGTGAGAAGTACATGTATAGCTACAAGGTAATTGTGTATAAATCAGCCAGTGGAAGTCGGTGTACCTTAACCACTTCCCGCCTGCCATATAGCAATATGACTAGGGGTGTTGAATTTAATTGTTGCATCGATGCATCGAGATTCTTCGACGGTCAACGATGCGGCATCGATGCTGTAGCTTTAAGTAATCGATTATGGAGCATGATGTCAATCTCGCCACACCATGCCCTGCCTCCGAGTGGAGCCGAAAGCAGCCAAAGTTTTCGTGCCGTTTTTTTCCCCGCCTCCCTATGACGTCACCCCCCCCCCCCCCTGTGTCGCGAGGAGAGGAGAGGAGGCAAGGCTTTCCATCAATCCCCTTCCTTCTCCCCTCATCAGCCAATAGAAAGTGATCCCAGGCGGCATAATGCGGAAGTGAGGAGCCCACGCTGCGTGCAGGTTGGCGGGAACATGGAGTGCTGTGGCCGGAGTTTGTGGTGGCTGGAGCTGTTCCTGCTGCTGATAAGAGTGGCGGCGGCCGGCTTATGGAGCATGGAGCTCCGAGGAGGAGAGTGGAGCCATCAGTGCTTTTGGTCCCGGAATGGTTCAGGACGGCCGCGGTGTATCCAGCCGGAAGTGTGATGGAGGAGGATGAGGCGGAGCCGGAGGAGAGCCAGAACAGCGGTAGAGCCAGGTGAATGGGCAGCGGGGAGGACACTGAGAGGACTGACATGGTAAGGGAGGTGCCAGACTGTATACAGAATGTACAGTGCCTTGCGAAAGTATTCGGCCCCCTTGAACTTTTCATCCTTTTGCCACATTTCAGGCTTCAAACATATAAAATTTTAATTTTTTGTGAAGAATCACCAACAAGTGGGACACAATTGTGAAGTGGAACGAAATCTATTGGATATTTTAAACTTTTTTAGCAAATAAAAAACTGAAAAGTGGTGCGTGCAAAATTATTCGGCCCCTTTACTTTCAGTGCAGCAAACTCACTCCAGAAGTTCAGCGAGGATCTCTGAATGATCCAATGTTGTCCTAAATGACTGATGGTGATAAATAGAATCCACCTGTGTGTAATCAAGTCTCTGTATAAATGCACCTGCTCTGTGATAGTCTCAGGGTTCTGTTGAAAGCGCAGAGAGCATCATGAAGACCAAGGAACACACCAGGCAGGTCCGTAATACTGTTGTGGAGAAGTTTAAAGCCGGATTTGGATACAAAAAGATTTCCCAAGCTTTAAACATCCCAAGGAGCACTGTGCAAGCGATCATTTTGAAATGGAAGGAGTATCAGACCACTGCAAATCTACCAAGACCTGGCTGTCCCTCTAAACTTTCAGCTCAGACAAGGAGAAGACTGATCAGAGATGCAGCCAAGAGGCCCATGATCACTCTGGATGAACTGCAGAGAACTACAGCTGAGGTGGGAGAGTCTGTCCACAGGACAACAATCAGTTGTACACTGCACAAATCTGGCCTTTATGGAAGAGTGGCAAGAAGAAAGCCATTTCTCAAAGATATCCATAAAAAGTCTTGTCTAAAGTTTGCCACAAGCCACCTGGGTGACACACCAAACATGTGGAAGAAGGTGCTCTGGTCCGATGAAACCAAAATCGAACTTTTTGGCCACAATGCAAAACTATATGTTTGGCGTAAAAGAAGCACAGCTCATCACCCTCAACACACCATCCCCACTGTCAAACATGGTGGTGGCAGCATCATGGTTTGGGCCTGCTTTTCTTCAGCGGGGACAGGGAAGATGGTTAAAATTGAGGGGAAGATGGATGCAGCCAAATACAGGACAATTCTGGATGAAAACCTGTTGGAGTCTGCAAAAGACCTGAGACTGGGACGGAGATTTATCTTCCAACAAGACAATGATCCCAAACATACAGCAAAATCTACAAAGGAATGGTTCACAAATAAACGTATCCAGGTGTTAGAATGGCCAAGTCAAAGTCCAGACCTGAATCCAATCGAGAATCTGTGGAAAGAGCTGAAAACTGCTGTTCACAAATGCTCTCCATCCAACCTCACTGAGCTCGAGCTGTTTTGCAAGGAAGAATGGGCAAGAATTTTAGTCTCTCGATGTGCAAAACTGATAGAGACATACCCCAAGCGACTTGCAGCTGTAATCGCAGCAAAAGGTGGCTCTACAAAGTATTAACGCAAGGGGGCCGAATAATTTTGCACGCCCCACTTTTAATTTTTTTCTTAGTTAAAAAAGTTTCAAAAATCCAATAGATTTCGTTCCACTTCACAATTGTGTCCCACTTGTTGGTGATTCTTCACAAAAAATTAAAATTTTATATCTTGTTTGAAGCCTGAAATGTGGCAAAAGGATGAAAAGTTCAAGGGGGCCGAATACTTTCGCAAGGCACTGTACATAGGGCAATAAAACCAAAAAAGGTGTGTAGTGCTTTGCGGTGATAAATGTACAAAAGAGTCTTAAGTAGTGGACAAATATAGTCCTGAAATATATTTATATATATATATATATATATATATATATATATATATATAAATCTGAATGAAAAATCTTCTGTGTATTCAAAGTAATTCCAGTGCTGAGTGTGCTCTGAATACACAGAAGATTTCTTTCAATCAGATCAGATTTATATATAAATATATTTCAGGACTATATCTGTTTACTACTTAAAGCGGAGCTCCGCCGGAATTTTTTTTATTAAAAGCCAGCAGCTACAGCAGCTGCTGGCTTTTAATATTTGGACACTTACCTGTCCTGGAGTCCAGCGACGTCCGCAGCAGAGGACGAGCGATCGCTCGTCACTCTGCTGCTCCCTCCGCCATCCTCGCTGAGGGAACCAGGAAGTGAAGCCCTGCGGCTTCATGCCCGGTTCCCTACGGCGCATGCGCGAGTCGCGCTGCGCCATTCTGATTCGTTCTTCTGTGTTCTGGGAGCCGAGTGTCTCCCAGAACACTACGGGAAGTCTAGGGGAAGTGACGTCACTCCCGCAGATTCCTGGAGAGAGGACTCCCGGATGTGGGTGAAAATACCTGTCTTAGACAGGTATCTTCACCCCCCTCCCCCCTGAAAGGTGTCAATTGTGACACCGGAGGGGGGGGAGGGTTGCGAATAGCAGAAGTGTAAATTTAGGGTGGAGCTCTACTTTAAGACTCTTCTGTACATTTATCACCGCAAAGCACTGCACACCATTTTTTGTTTTATGGTCTATTAAAAGTTGTATATTCACAATCACTATGTGCTAGCTGCCAACTAATCATACAGCGCCCACTTTATTTTGTTTTTAATGCAGATATGACAGCATGTTACCCAGCTGGCTGTCAAATTGCCTAATGTCCTTCACAGCCCCTTCCTCCCCCCGCAGGTCCCACTATCTCTCGCCCGACCCCCCCCCCTCACCTTTTTATATATGTCTCAAACAACTACTCCTGATCACTCAAACTACACATTAGACGGATATGGCTCCCAGCCCATTCCTCTTCCACCTTCCCATTCAAACCAATGGCCACCACATAGCCCTCACCCAACTCGCCTCCATTCACAGGCTCCAACACCCACCCCATGCAGCCCTAAACAATAATTATATAAAAACAAAATTATCTCTGGACCGACCCCTCAATCCTTCAGTTCCTATCACCCCCCCCCCAGACTCTTCCATCGAATAATATTACTGGACTCTTCCAGCCTTCCATTCCTATCCACTAATTCTTCCATCCTTTTTTTCTTATTCATGGATTCCTATTTCCCTATCCCCGGACTCTTCCATTCTCTCTCCATGGATTTCACCATCTTTCAATTCTTATCCCTTGACCCCTCCATCCTTCAATTCTATCCCCGGATTCTTCCATCCTTTAGTTCCCATTTCCAGACTACTCCATCCTTCCTTTCCTATTCATGGATTCCTCCTTCCCTATCTCCATACTCCTCCATCTTTCTAATCAAGATGCATCGCAGAATCAAATCGAATCGTTGACATGATAATCGTAATCGAATTGTGAGACCACCGAAGATGCGCACCCCTAAATATGACGTGCGCAAAGTGGTTCAGTTATCCTGACTGAATGTCATATGACGTCCAGCAGGATAAGCCGTTAGTGCGGGGGCGCACAGCGCGGCAATCGGTGGTGTGTCAGTCTGACACACCGCATCTCACAATCGAGGTAAAGAGCATCTGACGGAGACTCTTTACCATATGATCAGCTGTGTCCAATCAGTGTAATCAGGCCCACTGACAGGCGCGAGTAGGAGAGAGCCGATCCACTGCTCTCCTGACGGGGGGTGGGGTCTGCACTGATTATTAGTGTAGCCCCTGAGGATGCCCACCCAGGACCACCAGGGATGCTAATCAGTACCCAATAGGGATGGCACTGTGCGCATCGGTGATGCCTGCCAGTGCCTCCTGATCAGTGCTGCCGAAGAGTGCCATCTATTAGTGCCCATCAGTGCTGCATATAAGTGCCGCCTCATCTGTGCCCTTCAGTGCAGCCTTATCAGTGACCATCAGTAAAGAAGAAAACGTATTTACAAAGTTTTGTAACAGAAACAAAGAACATTTTTATTTGTAGCGCAAAATATAAAAACCCCAGTGGTGATCAAATACCAACAAAAGAAAGCTCTATTTGTGGGAAAAAAATTATAAAAATGTAGTTTGGATACAGCATAGCATGATCGAGCAATTGTCATTCAAAATGTGATAGCGATGAAAGCTGAAAATTGGTCTGGGCAAGAAGGTGTATAAGTGCTGTGTATTGAAGTGTTTAAAAGATCACTAGAGCAACGTGAAACATGTAAACATTGACGTAAATAGTGTAAACCTCCAACTGATATGTGAGTAAATGGTGATCTAAAATTCATGACCATCAACAAAAATTATGAATAACAAAAAATATATAAACACAAAAAAGGGAGACAGTCCAATTGAGTCCACATACAGTCATGGCCAAAATTGTTGGCACCCCAGAAATTTTTCCAGAAAACTATTGCACTAACACATGTTTTGCTATACACATGTTTATTCCCTTTGTGTGTATTGGAACAAAACAAAAAAAGGAGGGAAAAAAAGAAATTTGGACATAATGTCACACAAAACTCCAAAAATGGGCTGGTCAAAATTTTTGGCACCCTTTCAAAATTTGAGATAAATAAGATTGTTTCAACCATGTGATGCTCCTTTAAACTCACCTGGAGCAAGTAACAGGTGTGGGCAATATAAAAATCACACCTGAAAGCAGATAAAAAGGAGAGATTCACATAGTCTTTGCATTGTGTGTCTGTGTGTGCCACACTAATCATGGACAACAGAAAGAGGAGAAGAGAACTGTCTGAGGACTTGAGAACCAAAATTGTGGAAAAATATCAACAATCTCAAGGTTACAAGTCCATCTCCAGAGATCTAGATTTGCCTTTGTCCACAGTGCGCAACATTATCAAGAAGTTTGCAACCCATGGCACTGTAGCCAATCTCTCTGGGCGTGGACGGAAGTGAAAAATTGATGAAAGATTACAACGCAGGATAGTCCGGATGGTGGATAAGCAGCCCCAAACAAGTTCCAAAGAAATTCAAACTGTCCTGCAGGCTCAGAGAACATCAGTGTCAGCGCCAACTATCTGTCGACATTTAAATGAAATGAAACGCTATGGCAGGAGACCCAGGAGGACTACAGTTTGGAAAAATGTACTTGAGTAAGCCAAAATCCTTCTGGGAAAACATCTTGTGGACAGATTAGACCAAGATAGAGCTTTTTGGTAAAGCACATCATTCTACTGTTTACTGAAAACGGAATGAGGCCTACAAAGAAAAGAACACAGTACCTACAGTGAAATATGGTGGAGGTTCAATGATGTTTTGGGGTTGTTTTGCTGCCTCTGGCACTGGGTGCCTTGAATGTGTGCAAGGCATCATGAAATCTGAGGATTACCAAAGGATTTTGGGTCGCACTGTAGAGCCCAGTGTCAGAAAGCTGGGTTTGTATCTGAAATCTTGGGTCTTCCAGCAGGACAATGACCCCAAACATACGTTAAAAAGCACCCAGAAATGGATGGCAACAAAGCGCTGGAGAGTTCTAAAGTGGCCAGCAATGAGTCAAGATCTAAATCCCATTGAACACCTGTGGAGAGATCTTAAAATTGCTGTTGGGAAAAGGCGCCCTTCCAATAAGAGAGACCTGGAGCAGGTTGCAAAGGAAGAGTGATCCAAAATTCCGGGTGAGAGGTGTAAGAAGCTTATTGATGGTTATAGGAAGCGACTGATTTCAGTTATTTTTTTCCAAAGGGTGTGCAACCAAATATTAAGTTAAGGGTGCCAAGAATTTTGACCAGCCCATTTTTTGAGTTTTGTGCGACCATTATGTCCAATTTGCTTTTTTCCCTCCTTTTTTTTTTTGTTCCAATACACACAAAGGGCATAAACATGTGTATAGCAAAACATGTGTTACTGCAATACTTTTCTGTGAGAAATACTTGATTTTCTGGAAAAATTTCTAGAGTGCCAACCTATTCGGACATGACTGTAAGTAAGAAACAAATGTTCAAAGTAGATTCCAAAGAAAGGAAAGTAGGTCCCAATGGCAGCAGCAAGGATCACGTGTTGAAGAGACAACCACCACCAACTATGAAAAGGCTTATCGGAATGTGTGGCCTCAATAAGGCTTATTCCCAAAGAGTCAACAAGGCAGGAGGTGTTTTTACACCAATGAGAAGGAGCTTGCACACCACTTGATCCTGGCTAAAATAGGAAATAATCCCTCGTCCCTTGCACAGCTCAATGTAGTGATAACTGGTTAGGGCCGGCAACCTCAGATCGAAGGATGGATCCTTGTAAGGCTCAAACAGTCTAGCCTAAACGAGACAAGATGCTCTACATAGTGTAAAGCCGTGAGGTATAAAAATGTATTATAACACCCACATGTCCATGAATAAAAAGCACTTGGATGAATATTCAAATAACTAACAATGTAACGCAATGGCACCAACAGGGCTTGTGAAGCAGGCTTTAGTCGTAAGATTCTGCAGGTGGCTCTGTGGCCCCCCTGAGCCCCCTTTTATCATTCTATTGGTTCTTGTCGGCCTGGTAGCTTTCATTTGTAATGTTGTCCAACACTCCAGTGTGAATTAAGGCTCTTAATGAACGATTAGAAATATATATATATATATATATATATATATATATATATATATATATATATATATATATATATATATATATATATATATATATATATATATATATATATATATATATATATATAAAATTTTTAATAGGAGTATGAGGGGTTATACTGGGTTGTCCTTATAGCATTTGTTTGCCGTTGCCCTTGAGGGTAGAGGCATAAACCAATTTACCTGAATTATTTCTCCTGTGTTCCATAAAGTGGAGCTTTAAGCAGAAAAAAAAACATTTGGCAAGTAAGCTGGATTTTAATGCAGGAGAGACGTACCATGTCTCTCATGCGCAAAAAAAATACATTATCTGCCTGTAAGCCCTGTATACTGAGCTGCAGACGCGCTGCTCTCTATATACATTTTTTCAATGCTTGGATGAACTCCTCCTCCTTGCGATGTCGTCATATCGGCTGGCCAATGAGAGTGGCTGAGGATTGGTACCCGAAAGCTGATCCAACGAAGGATGACAGCGGCAGGGAGCTCCAGGACACCACCACGCTGGATAAGGTGACTATAGTTCCGCTTTAATGTATTCCAAGAAAAGGATTTTACAGTTAGTCAAAAATCCTAGTTTCTCTTATCGTCCATGGACTGACACAGCTCTCATGCTGTTTACGTGTGGGTATATGTCCCTGCTCGCAGGAGAAGATCTAGGCAGAATGTTAGATGTTAGAAACATACATTCTATAGCAAAACCAGAGCTGAACAGCCCCGCCCAGGGGGGCAGTCCCTCCGGACATACCCCTCCTGCCAGCAGCCTCAGTGTTTTTTTTTTTCTTCTGCTTAGCAGAAGGAGAAGACGTGGCTCTCTCAGGAGCCAGTCTCCTGGAAGATTTTACTTTTTAATTTTTATTCCTTTGGGAATTTTATTTTATTTTTGAGACCTTTAATCAACTGTCGGCTGGGCAACAGGTTGGGTACACTGGTATCCTCGTAGTCTTCCCTGTCCAACCATCGAGCGTGCTGATCCTCGCCTTGTGTGCGTGAGACTCGGTTCACGACATGCCCCATGACTCCAGGGGTGGCCGGGTTGCTTTTATGCTCCCGCGGTCCTCTCAAGATTGAACAGTACCTGTCTGTATCTTTCGCGGTGGACCGGGCCGACAGCTACGCAGTACTACTCTGTGATAGGTCTGTCTGAAACAAGCCAGTGGGTCCCTCTGGGATGGGTAAGTAGTCTCTTCTGATGCAGGTGAGTACATGCTGGCTGTGTTTCTTTATATGGGGGTTCTCCCTGTCTCCCCCCTGTTATGCTGCTCTCTGCACCCTGTACTGGTGCTGTACTGTGTGGGTGCTTAGGGGGTCGCTCTGGCCTGGCGGGGAGCGATCATGTCTGTTGGTGAACTCTGGGAGTGGAGCAGTGTTCTGGTGTGGGGATTTTATTGCGTGCGCCATTAGCGCTGTTTTTTTTTATTCAAATAGTGTGCTCGGCGGCCATCTTGCCGTGGCTCAATGGCGCAGTTATACCGGCGGCCATTTTCTTGAAGCAGCGGCGCTTTCGGTTTCGGCCTCTAGCGGCGCTGCTGTGGCGCAAATTTCCTCAGTCTCCTCACAGATTCTTCACTCTCCTCAGGCTTCACTCACACTGCAGCGCGGCTCATACAGCAGAACTGAGCGGTCCCTAAGGGTTGGTGAGTCCTCCAGGTATCCCCTCCTCAGCCTCAGCGTAGCCAGTGGGTGGACTGTATTATTCACTGTAATAGTGAATAAGGTCTCAGAGGGTGGCAGTATGGAGTCTGGTTCACCTGTTTCTCCACACTTGTCAGAGGCAACTGGCAGTGCTCCTGCACCTGCGGTCCCTATGGACCAGTTGTCGGCAGTCCTGGAATCATTCCTTGTCAGAATGGAAGCAGTGTGCGAGCGCAAGTAAGCTGTAAAGTGCCCCTCCCCACACATTCTCCTGTAGGGGAGTGCTCTGTCTCAGATATGGGCCTAGCTACTGTTGCTCAGGACCCTAGCTCTGAGGATTTTAATGTTTTTTTGAACAGGACATTCCTTGTGAGGAAGACCCCTGTCTTGAACCAGTAACTGACAGGGTGCTTGTTAGTGAAATCATTGATGCTGTGAGGGACACTCTTAAGCTGAATGTTGAGGCTGAGGAACCTCAGGTGGAAGCTGTCTCCTTTGGTTCCTTTTAAAGCCGTTTCTTCAAAAAAGGTTTTTCCATATGTGCCTTTTTTCGATACATTCAATGACCAAGTCTGGGATAAGCCGCAGAAGACTTTGACGGTCCCGCGGCGCCTAGCCATAAGGGACTAGGGCTGGGAAAAAAATTGATTTTAATCTTGAATTGAGTTTTGAGTTCAAATCAATTCAGATTTGAAGAAAATCTTCTTTTTTTTTTTTTTTTTTTTTTTTTAGATTTTTTTTTTTCCTTCAAAGTTTCCGTAGCAGGGCTGCAGAGGGCGTATCCGGAATGGCACTGGGCGGCGTTACCCCAATTACATCTACTCGCCGCAGCCGCCGCGAGTAGATGTAATGTAACACTAACTAACCGCAAGCCGCCGTCTGCCTACCTGATCAGCGTGTCATGCAGACAGACGGCGGCCATTGCAGTGTTCAAAAGCCGCGCCTCCCGAGTCCTCGTCGTCTGTGATAGGCGGAACACTCAATTTCACAGCAGGCAGTGTTCAGCCTATCACGGACATAGTCTCATCCTCGTCTGTGTTATGAGGATGAGAGGATGTCCGTGATAGGCGGAACACTGAATGCTGGGAAATCGAGTGTTCCGCCTATCACAGACGAGGAGGCGGCGTGGCTTTTGAATACTGGAATGGCCGCCGGTGTAGCAGTAAAATCCGTATCCCATGAAAATCTGCATCAGGTACGGGCACAGTGATTGAAGCATGGGCACAGTAAGGCACGGGCACAGTTCAATTCAACTAAGAGTAACCTCAGGATTTTTTGTTTTATTAGCTAAATCCAAATACAGTATTAATAATTTGGATGTTTAACAATCTTTGTTGCGCACTGACTTTGCAGTTAGAGAAAGGGTTTGCCTTTGCAATTTTGTTTGTTGATGCACTTTAATTAAAATAATAAAAAAAAAAATCGAATCGTAAATCAAGTTTTTTATAAAAAAAAATGCAGATTTTTTTTGGGGGGGGGGGGGGGGAAATCGCCCAGCCCTATAAGGTACCCCTTTTGAGGAGGACCTGGTTAAGAAGTGGACTCTCCCCCCCAGTGGTCGACCCCCCGGTCGCCTGTTTGAATAAGGCTACCACGCTCCCAATGGAAGGGACTCCTGCATTTAAGGATCCCACTGACAGGAGGTCAGAAGTGGTAAGTAGAACTATGTTTACCTTATTGGGGTCTGCTTTACGCCCTATAGTGGCGGCGACGCTTGTGTCTCAGACACTCACAGGATGGGCAAAGATTTTGCACCAGACAGTGCAGGAGCATAATCTCCCTCCTGAGACCATTGCCCTGGCTCACCAACTTGCGCAGGGTTTAGTCTTTGTGTGTGATGCCACTTTGGATGCGGCCCCTCTAATATCCGGGGCCTCTATCTCTGCTGTGGTGCTGTGTCGCCTTATCTGGCTGAAATGCTGGTCGGCCGACCTAGCTTCCAAAAAGCTCCTGGCTGACTTGCCATTTAAGGGCGGTAGACGGTTTGTGGCCGCCCTGGATGACATTATTAAAGATGTCACAGGGGGTAAGAGCACCTTCCAGTCTATTAAGGGAAAGGAGCCCCACCGCAGGCCGGGCCCTTCCTTTCCGGCGAAGAAGAAGTTTTTTCGTCAGTCAGAATCCACGGGTAAGCCCGCCCAGACTGAAAAAAGTGCGGCTGGGGGACAAAGGCGTCCCTGGGTGCGTAAGCCTACCAAGCAAGCTCCCAAGCCCACCACCGCATGAAGTCTTGCCCCTACCCAACTCTGGGGTGGGGGGGACGTCTTCGCAGGTTCACGGTGCGGTGGACCTCCCGGATCTCCGACCGGTGGGTGTGCGAGGTGGTCACCTCGGGATACAGGATAGAGTTCCCCCGAACAGGTTCTTTCCCTCAAACCGCCCTCTTGGTGGCCGTACAGGATTTGCTCAGGTGTGGAGTAATTGTACCGGTTCCGTCGCAAGAGAGGTTTCAGGGGTTTTACTCGAACCTGTTTGTTGTCTCGAAGAAGGACGGGGTCCGGCCAATCCTGGACCTCAAGGCCCTGAATGCCTATGTGAAGGTACTAAAATTCTGGATGGAATCCATTCGCATGGTGATTGCGACACTCCACCAAGGGGATTTTTTTGGCATCCTTGGATATCAAGGATGCTGACTTGCACGTTCCAATCTGTGCAAATCACCAGAGGTCTCTGCGCTTTGCCATAGGCGAAGTCCACTATCAGTTCGTGGCTCTTCCCTTCGGCCTAGCATCGGCACCACAGGTTTTCACCAAAGTGCTTGCCCCGGTTCTAGCTTTGCTGAGACAGCGAGGAATTGTTATCGTGGGCTATCTGGACGATCTCCTTCTCAGAGCAGAAAATGGCTCAGAATTGGAGGAAAATGTGACAATAGTCAGTCAGACCCTCCGGGACTTCGGATGGCTTCTGAACATGCAGAAGTCGTTTCTAGTCCCGACTCAACGATTGGAGTATCTGGGTCTGATCCTGGACACTTCGGCAGCGAAGGTGTTTCTACCCTTAGAGAAGTTACTGACACTTCAGTCGGCAGTGCGGGTTTTGACGTCCCGAAAATGGTCGTCAATTCGCTTCTGCATGAGAGTCCTGGGACTAATGGTGGCCTCCTTCGAGGCAGTTTCGTATGCCCAATCACACACTCGGGCATTGCAGAAGGGAATTCTGTCTGTTTGGGACAAGTCCCCATTGTCATTGGATCTTCAGATTCAGGTGAGTCAGTCTGTCAAGGCATCCCTGACGTGGTAGCTGAGATCCCCGGCTCTTCAGGCTGGGATGTCGTTCCTCCCCATCCAGTGGACGGTGGTCATGATGGACGCCAGCCTGACGGGCTGGGGAGGAGTGTGGGGAGTCCTGTCAGCTCAAGGGCTCTGGACTCCGGATGAATCTCGTCTCACGATCAACGTCCTGGAATTGCGGGCGATCAGACTGTGTCTCTCTGCGTGGTCGAAGAGGCTACAGGGTCGCTCGATCAGGATTCAGTCGGACAACGCCACGGCCGTGGCGTATGTCAACCATCAGGGGGGCACTCGGAGCTTGGCTGCGGCATCCGAGTTCGCCCACATCCTAAGGTGGGCGGAAAGAAGCGTGCCGGCGCTGTCGGCCGTCTACATTCCGGGCGTAGAAAATTGGCAGGCGGACTATCTGAGCCGCCAGTCCCTGGACCAGGGGGAGTGGTCCTTGCATCCGGAGGTGTTTCAACTCCTTTGTCAGGGGTGGGGCACACCGGATGTGGACCACCTGATGGCATCTCGACTCAATCGCAAGGTGTCAAGGTTTGTGGCCAGGTCCAGGGACCCCTGGGCGGATGCCTCGGACGCGTTGGTGGCCCCGTGGGGTCAGTATCGCTTAATGTATGCTTGCCCTCCGCTGCAGTTGATTCCTCGTCTGCTGCGCAGGGTAGGGGCCGAGGGCATTCCTCATTGCACCGGACTGGCCTCGGCGTCACTGGTACGCCGACCTGGTACGTCTCATCGCGGACGTCCCTTGGCGCCTGCCCTTGAGGGAGGTCCTTCTGTCTCAAGGTCCTATCTTTCATCCTGCTTTACAGTCTCTGGCTTTAACGGCATGGCTATTGAGAGCCAGGTGCTGAAGGACCGAGGCCTGTCGGATTCGGTAATTTCAACCATGCTTAGGGCACAGGAAGTCTTCGTCTAGAAAGATCTATCACCGTACCTAGAGAGCTTACATCGCTATGTGCGAAGAGCTAGACTGTCGTCCACGGACGTACTCTGTCCCCAGAATCCTGCGGTTCTTGCAGCGTGGTGTGGCATAAAGGCTAGCTTTGAGCACAATTAAGGGTCAGATTTCGGCCTTGGCCGTTTTCTTTCAAAGACCCCTAGCAGCTCATTCCTTAGTTAGCACTTTTGTACAGGGGGTCCGCCATGTGGTTACACCTGCCAAGCCTCCGCTCCCTCCTTGGGATCTGAACTTAGTGCTCTCGGTTCTTCAGGAACCTCCTTTTGAAAATATCAGAGATATTCCTCTTTTAACTTTGTCTCAGAAGGTGGCTTTCTTAGTGGCCATCACTTCTGTTAGACGGGTGTCTGAGTTAGTGGCTCTGTCATGCAAGTCTCCTTACCTGGTCCTCCATAAGGATAAGGCAGGTGTTGCGACCGCGACCGTCTTTTCTTCCAAAGGTGGTTTTGGCTTTTCACCTTAATGAGGACATTGTCCTTCCGTCCTTGTGCCCTCACCCATCGCATCCTAGAGAGGTTGCGCTTCACAACTTAGATGTGGTGCGAGCCTTATGGGTGTACCTAGCGGCTACTGCTTCTATTCGGAAGTCTGACTCACTGTGTCTGTCTCTGGTCCAAAACAGGGCCAAGTGGTGTCGTCTACCACCATTTCTAGGTGGATCAGACAGACTGTTATACAGGCCTATGCCATTAAGGGGCGGGCGCCTCCCTTTCCGGTTACGGCGCATTCTACCAGGGCAGTTGGTGCTTCCTGGGCTTTCCGACATCAAGCGTCTGTTGTACAAGTGTGCAAGGCGGCGACCTGGTCGTCCGTTCATACCTTTTCAAAATTCTATAAGGTTGATATGGCTGCATCTTCGGATGCTTCCTTCGACCGCAAAGTGTTGCAGGCCGCTGTTTAATGTTGCAACTCCTCCGTTGAGGAGCTCTGCTGGTTTGGAGTGAAGTTTTGGTTGTTCCTTTACTATTTGCTCCCACCCTTTTCTTATACTGCTTTGGGACATTCCACACGTAAACAGTATGAGAGCTGTGTCAGTCCATGGACGATAAGAGAAAGTAGGATTTTTGTACTCACTGTAAAATCCGTTTCTCTGACGTCCATGGACTGACACAGCACCCACCCTTCTTTTAAGGTTTGTACTGCTTTGTTACGAACTGAGGCTGCTGGCTGCAGGTAGGAGGGTTATGTCCAGAGGGACCGCCCCCCCCCTGGGCGGGGCTGTTCAGCTCTGGTTTTCTTCTAGAATGTATGTTTCTAACATTCTGCCTAGATCTTCTCCTGCGAGCAGGGACATATACCCACACGTAAACAGTATGAGAGCTGTGTCAGTCCATGGACGTCAGAGAAACGGATTTTATGGTGAGTACAAAAATTCTATTTTCTCTTATCATCCATGGACTGACACAGCTGGATACTGTAAACGTGTGGGTATATGTCCCTGCCCGCAGGAGAAGATCTAGGCAGAATGTTAGATTGTTAGAAACATATGTAGCGGGTATATACTTTTAAAACTGGTGAAGACCCCAGTGATGCATAGTTCCCTGCGGCCCAGCAGGTGGCGCTCTCACTTTGGGCCGGGGTTGAACCATCGCTGCAGTGCCGTACCCTTTGACCTCTCGCAGCGGTTGTACGGCGGGGCGGGGAGCCCGCCGTGCTTGCTGGGAGAGGGTATAAAGGGGGCGGACATCTTCGCCACGAGGTTCGAGTTCCAGGCACCTTCAGCCTGAGGGCTGCTGTTCGCGGTCGGTGTCCAGGCGGCCTAGGCCTGGACACCTGGAGTTCGTGTTCCATCCCAGACACCTTCAGTCTGGGGTGAGGTACTCGGCTGGAGGCCTGGGGCCCAGTACCTTCCGCTGGGTCCCGCGAGGGAGGGATTGTCCTAGGGGGCCCTGGGTGTGGGGCACCCGAATCCAGAGGCGTAAGGGACCGGAGGAGGGACTCATCCGAAGACCTGGTGCAGCAGATTGCCAGTGCCAGGTTAACCTCTGGAGACCGCCCAGAGGGATATCTTTCCCAAACAGGGGCCAAGTTCAGAGAGGAAGGTGGTTCATGTTCAATGACCGGTGGCATCGGTCCAACTTTTCAACTCAGGTCAGTGGCAGAGACCTGCTATTAGGCCTGTGGCAGGGGCCTCAACGGTTCATCCGGTCGGTGGCAGAGACCGTGCGCCAGGCCTATTCGCTAGCAAAGGAATAGGAGAGTTCAGTTGTGCCTGGGCCTACTTGTACCCACACCCCTGTCTGTTACTGAAAGTTCAACTGATTGTGTTCACCCTGAAAGTAGAGAAATAAAGGAGTGTTGGACTTTCGATTGGTGTGGGGCTCTGTTATTGGCAGACACATCTCCACGGGACAGCTGGAGGCTTCGTATGCAGTGAACAGACCCGGAGGTAATTCAAGTAACTCTGCTCAACCCTCATACACATACGAGGGGAGAGCTTGGCGTAGTGTTCCTGCACTCTCCTCTCCCAGGTACCCCTAGACACAAGCCAATCAAACGAGAAAACCTGAGAGGGAGAGTGAGGCCCCGCTACACATACATTCTAGAACAAACCAGAGCTGAACAGCCCCGCCCAGGGGGGCGGTCCCTCCGGACATTACCCTCCCACCTGCAGCTAGCAGCCTCAGTTTTTTTCTGCCTAGCAGAAGGAGAAGACGTGGCTCTCTCAGGAGCCAGTCTCCTGGAAGATTTTACTTTTAAATTTTATTCCTTTGGGAATTTTATTTTATTTTTGAGACCTTCAATCAACTGTCAGCTGGGCAACAGGTTGGGTACACTGGTATCCTCGTAGTCTTCCCTGTTCGACCATCGAGTGTGCTGATCCTCGCCTTGTGTGCGTGAGACTCAGTTCACAACATGCCCCATGACTCCAGGCGTGGCCGGGTTGCTTTCATGCTCCCGCGGTCCTCTCAAGATTGAACAGTACCTGACTGACTGTATCTCTCGCGGTGGACCGGGCCGACAGCTACGCAGTACTGCTCTGTGATAGGTCTGTCTGAAACAAGCCAGTGGGTCCCTGAAAGGGACGGGTAAGTAGTCTCTCCTACTGCAGGTGAGTACATGAATGAATGATTGAATGAGTGACTTGTATAGCGCTACACATGCGAACTGAATCGCCTCTAGGCACTTTTTGCAGCCAGTGTCTGCTTGGCTGGTGTGGTCATTTTACCCCGTAGGATCTTTACACGCTTGGGACACACAGTCGTACACACATCTATACATATATACTGGGCCAATTTGGACAAGATCCAATTAACCTACCAGCATGTCTTTGGAGTGTGGGAGGAAACCGGAGTACCCGGAGGAAACCCACGCAGACACAGGGAGAACATGCAAACTCCAGGCAGATGGTGTCGTGGTCGGGATTTGAACCAGCGACCCTTTTGCTGCTAGGTGAAAGTGCTAACCACTACACCACTGTGCTGCCCATGCTGGCTGTGTTTCTTTATATGGGGGGTTTCTCCCTGTCTCCCCCCTGTTATGCTGCTCTCTGCACCCTGTACTGGTGCTGTGCTGTGGGGGTGCTTGGGGGTCACTCTGGCCTGGCTGGGCGCTCATGTCTGTAGTGGGTTCTGGAGAGAGGGGCACAGATTCTTCACTCTCCTCAGGCTCACAGCGCGGTTTCTTCAGCAGGACTGAGCAGTCCTTAAGGGTTGGTGAGTCCTCCGGGTATCCCCTCCTCAGCCTCAGCGTAGGCAGTGGGTGGACTGTATTTTCACTGTATAGTGTATTAGGTCTCAGAGGGTGGCGTTATGGAGTCTGATACACCTGCTCTCCACACTTGCCTGGGGCAACTGGCAGTGCTGCACAGTTAAACATGTTCATATGTTTCCTGCACCTGCGGTCCTTATGGACCAGTTGTCGGCAGTCCTGGAATCATTCCTTGTCAGAATGGAAGCGGTGTGCGAGCGAAAGGAGCTATAAGCCCCCACTCCCCACAAACTTTAGTGTAGGAGTGCTCTGATTCAGATATGGGCCTAGCTACTGTGCTCAGGACCCTAGCTCTGAATATTTAATGTTTATGAACAGGACATTCCCTTGTGAGGAAGACTCCAGTTCTGTGTCAGTAAATGACAGGGCGCTAGTAAGTGAACTCATTGATGATGTGAGGAACACTCTCAAGCTGGGTGCTGTGGCTGAGGTAGCTCAGGTGGACGCTGTTTCCCTTGGTTCCTTCAAGTTTTTTTTTTTTTTGTTTTTTTACACAGCGTCCTCACTGTTTTCCTCACACGCTGCGTCAAGAGCAGCATGGATGATTCAGTGGTACACAGTGTTTCCCTCCCCCTGGTCGGTGCAGCATGGTGGGGGGGGGGTCTTTATTCATTTATGTCTCTAGTGCCTGTGAGCCTTCTGTGTGATGTCCTGATGCAACAACAGGGTTTCCCGCCATTTCCTGGGGAATGCTGTGGGCTCTGACAGACACACGGTCTGAGGATCAGAGGTTACCTGTTACGTGCATGCTGCTTCAGCAGCACAGTCAAGCAGGTTGGAATGATACAGAGAAGATTATGCGCTTCTGCGCCATAATTTAAACTCATCCTATACCTCTACACTGCATACATTCACAGTGTATGTATGTGTTATTGGTCTCTGTGTCTGCGTGGGTGTCCCCCCACGTTCCAATGCTGTGTTTCAGTGCCATACATAATATAAACGTACAAAATATGTTTATGCACGACTCCAGATACATTCACAGTATATGTATGTATTATACTCGCTGGGTCGGCGCGGGTTTCCGCCGGGGGCCCCCGGTGTCCTCCGCCGCTCTCATGGTATGTGTGTTTCGGCTCTCTGCACAGTATAGACATGTTCAATATGTTTATTGCACATACTATACATGTTTACAGTATGGGTATACTGTTTGCATGGGGTTCCTCCGGGTACTCCGGTTTCCCCCCACGCTCCAATGGAAATGCACAGCATAAACATGTGCAATATGTTTATTCACATTCTATCATTCCTACACGGTATCTGTGTGCAGTCTGCGTGGGGTTCTTCCGGGTGTTCCGGTTTCTTCCCACGCGCTGACTGTATGTGCGCCTTTGGCCTTCTGCACAGTTAAACATGTTCAATGTTTATCACGCATGCTATAATACCTACACGGTATGTGTATGCAGTCTGTGTGGGTTTCCTCTGGGTACTCCGGTTCCCTCCCACACTACATTGGTATGGGCGCTTCGGCGCTATGCACAGTCTAAATTTGTGCGATTGGATATCCACATACTAACATACCTACCCGATATGTCTGTGCAGTCTGCGTGGGTTTACTCCGGGTCTCCGCCCACGCTACATGACATGCGTGCCTTTGGTGCAATACACGGTGTAAACATACACATTATGTTTATACACAACACTAAATACATTCACAGTAGTTGTAGGTATTACATTCTCTGAGTATGCGTGGGGTACTTCGGTTCCTCCCACGCGCCAACGGTGTGCGCGCCTTCGGTGCTATGCACACATGAGCTTGTGCAAAATGTTAAGCACACATACTATAATACCTACACGGTATGCGGATGCAGTCTGCATGGGTTTCATCCGGGTGCTCAGGTTTCTCCCCTGCGTTCCAATGGTGTGCGCATTTTCAGCGCTATGCACAGTATAAACATGTGCAATTTGTTTATTCGCAGGCTGATATACCTACACGGTTGTGTACGCAATCTGAGTGGCTGGTTTACGTCCAAGCCCCGATGATGTGTGCGCCTTTGTCGCTGGCACAGTATAAACGTGTTTAATAGGTTTATCCACACATACTAAACTAAATACGCCGTATGTGGTTGTATTACTCTCTTTGTGGCTGGGTGGGGTTCCTCCCACACTCTATTTGCGCGTTTGACGCAATACATAGTATAAACTATGTGTTTGTACAATCAGCACTTATCCATGGGTAGCTGCTGGATGGAGCATTGTCACAAGGATCCCTGGTTTCAGGGGTACCACTTTCCATCTGCTTTTAGTGGTGATCAGAAGCGCTGGCTTGGACTGTGTTTGCCAGCCTGAGGTTAGCGTTACGCCCGTTAGTGGCTGCGTCTCTGGCGTTTTTGTAGCTCAATGACTGGGCAAAAGCCTCTGCTTCATCCATCAGTCGTCTAGCAGGTGCGCTGCAACTGCTTTAGCCTTTAGGGTCTCTGTGCCTGGGGTGGGTTTGCGCCACCTGTGGAGGCTGAGGTACTAGTCCTCTGACCGAGTTTCTAGGGAAGTTCTGTCAGTCAGTTTATTGGCCAACAGTTGAGGCACCCTGTACACCGGGGCCTCTCATCTCCGATACATCGTGGAGTCTCTTTGGGATTTTCATACATCTCGCTGCAAGACTGTCCTGTCGGCCGTGTGCATTGCAGGGGAAGGGTCCTTGCATACGGAGATGTTTCCACATCCTTTACCGGAGGTGGGGCACCGGAAGTGGACCTTTATGGCCTCTCGACTCACTCGCAAGGTGGCAAGATAGTGGCCAGGTCCAGGGACCCCTGGGTGGACGCGTCAGACACGTTGGAAGCCTGTGTGGGCAGTATCGCCTGATATATGCTTACCCTCCGCTACTGTTGTTGCCTCGCCTGCTTTGCAGAGTAGGGGCTGAGGCCATTCCGGTGATCCTCATTGCTCCGGAACGCCAACATTGGTACGCCGATCTACTTTGACTAGTCGCAGACGTTCCTTGGCGACTGCCTATTGGGGTGGACCTTCTGTCTCATCATCCCATACTTCATCCTGCTTTACAGTCCTTGGCTTTAATGGCATGGCTGTTTAAAGCCAGGTGCTGAAAGACCGAGTTCTCTCGTATTTGGTCATCTCTTCTATGTTGTTGACACGGGAATCTTCCTCCAGAAAGATATCTCACCGTACCTGGAAGGTTTACATTGCTATGTGCGAGGAACTTAAGTGGTGTCCTCGGATGTAACCCGTTCCCAGGATTTTGCTGTTCTTACAGCGTGGTGTGACCCAAAAGCTGGCCTTGCATATCTTTTTGAGGGTCTGATTTCGGCCCGGGCTGTCTTTTTCAACGACCGCTACCGGGCCATTCCTTGATTAGCACCTTTTGTGCAGGGGGTTCGCCATGTGATCCCCCCCCCCCCCCCCCTGTCAAGCCTCCTCTCCCTACTTGGGATCTGAATTGGATACATCTCGGTTCTCCAAAAACATCCCTTTGAGAATATCAGAGAGATTCCTCTCTTGACCTTGTCCCGGAAGGTGGCCTTCTTAATGGCCATTGCTTCGGTTAGACGGGTGTCTGGGTTGGCGGCCTTGTCCTGCAAGTCGCCTTACTTGGTCCTCCATAAGGATATGGCGGTGTTGCGCCCACAACCGTCCTTCTTTTCAAAAGATGGTCTCGGCCTTTCACCTTAAGAAGGACATTGTTCTTCCGTCCTTGTGCCCTCACCCATCGCATCCCTGAGAGTTTGCGCTTCATACATTAAGATGGGTACAAGCCTTACGAGTGTACCTGTCTGCTACTGTTTCCATTCGGAAGTCTGTGTCTGGTCCAAAACAGGGCTGAGCGGTGTCGTCTGCCACAGTCTCTAGGTGGATCAGGCAGACCGTCATACAGGCCTATGCCCTTAAGGGGCAGGCGCCTCCCTTTCCGGTTGCGGCGCATTCCACCAAGGCAATTGGTGCTACCTGGTCCTTCCGACATCAAGCGTCGGTTGCACAAGTGTGCAAGGCGGCGACCTGGTCGTCCGTTCATACCTTTTCAAGATTTTATAAGGTTGATGTGGCTGCATCTTCGGATGCTTTCTTCGGCCGCAAAGCATTGCAGGCCGCTGTTTAATGTTGCAACTCCTCCGTTGAGGAGCTCTGCTTGTTTGGAGTGAAGTTTTGGTTGTTCCTTTACTACTGCTTCCACCCTTCTGACACTGCTTTGGGACGTCCCACACGTTTACAGTATCCAGCTGTGTCAGTCCATGGACGATAAGAGATAGGATTTTTGTACTCACCGTAAAATCCATTTCTCTGACGTCCATGGACTGACACAGCACCCACCCTTCCTTTTTAAGGTTTGTACTGCTTTGTTACGAACTGAGGCTGCTAGCTGCAGGTGGGAGGGTAATGTCCGGAGGGACCGCCCCCCTGGGCGGGGCTGTTCAGCTCTGGTTTGTTCTAGAATGTATGTTTCTAACATTCTGCCTAGATCTTCTCCTGCGAGCAGGGACATATACCCACACGTTTACAGTATCCCAGTATCCAGCTGCGTCAGTCCATGGACGTCAGAGAAATGGATTTTATGGTGAGTACAAAATCCTATTTTTTGTGATAATTCTATGTTTTCTTGGCTTCCTAAATTGTACAATATAAATGTGCATTTTCTACTTGAAAAATCTCCTTTACCTGCTCTGATTATGCCAAATCCTTCTTGGTCTTCGCATGTTCCCCTTCCCAGACTGTGCAGCCTACAGTGGGAGGGTTTCAACAACAGAGGCAGCTCTGCCAATCCAAGAAACAATGGGCGGGACTGGGTGTGGCTAGGTGCAGATTAACACCTGTTTGTGAATCAGCTGTGACAATGCTGATAGCCACACCCCCTGCTACATTTTTTTTTTTTTTAACCCACTGAGTTGTGCAGCATCATTGCCACCCCATCCCCGAATCCTACATTAGGTAGACTTCACTGGCAGGATCATCTGGTATTTGTGAAACATTACAGGAAAACTAAGGCTACTTTCAAACTGGGGCGGGAGGTGTGGTGGCGGTAAAGCGCCGCTATTTTTAGTGACGCTTCACCGTCGGATTTGCGGCGGTATTCGGCCGCTAGCGGTGCTGTTTTACCCCCCATTAGCGGCTGAAAAAGGGGTTAAAAAACACCGCAAAGCGCATTGCCGGCGGTATAGTCGCGGTGTCCCATTGCTTTCAATGGGCAGGAGCGGTAACACACCGCTCCTTCACCGCTCCAAAGATGCGGCTAGCAGGACTTTTTTTCCAGTCCTGCTAGCGCACCGATCCAGTGTGAAAGCCCTCTGGCTTTCACACTGGAGAAACGGCAGCCGCTGTTTGGGGTCGGTTTGCAGGCGCTATTTTTAACTCAATAGCGCAGATGCATGTATAATTCATTTTAATTGTAATAAATTATTTTTATTGGGAGGCTGTAGTTCTGCTTGAACTGCAATTTATTTTAATTATAAATTAATTTATTAATTTTTTTGGTCCTTGCACTTTTAACTTGCTTTCTCTGTCTGTAAGTTTAATGTTCACAAGTCTTATCTACTTAGTTGAAATTTCAGATAGAAATATGTTTTAATCAAAATGTCCCTTTCTATGCTATCACTAGGAAGAGGAAAGCTTGGGGGGTCTTGCAAAACTGGTTTAGCACAGAGTGAGACAAAATACTACCTATCCCTGACCAAATAAAGGCAATCCGATCAAATACACCTAGCCGTCATCTCTAATTTCAAGACCCTTTTCAGAATAAGACACTATACAAATATAAAACTATTTGGTCAGGCACTTATGGAGAAGTCATATCAAGAGTCAAATTTGTTGTCTCCCAATATCCCTTCAGTATAAAGCCCAAATGCCTCATCTTTATACCCCTTTCACACGAGGTGATAAAAAAAATGCCCATTAAACATTGGGCGCTTTTGAGGCGCTAGCGGTTCACTTTTTTTAAGGTCACGTGACAAGTGATCACTTAAAGTGATTTGTAAAGGCTCTTTTTGTTATTTAAAAAATAAATGAAAACTAAAATAAAAAAAACATATTTGCACAGAGCAGCCTGGATCCTCCTTTTCTCGGGTCCCTCTTCTGCTCTCCTGGCCCCTCCCACTGGTGAGTGCCCCCTCAGCGAGAAGCTTGCTAGAGGGGGCACCCAAGCCGAGTCAGAGCTCCGTGTATCCATTCAGACACGGAGCCCCTGCCTGGCCCCACCCCCTCTCTCCCCTGATTGGCTAACTGGTTTTGATTGACAGCCGCGGGAGCCAATGGAGCTGCTGCTGTGTCTCAGCCAATCAGGAGGAATGTCTGGGACAGCTAAGATACTTGTGGACATGCTGCAGAGACTTTTCAGGTGCTTTTGAAGCACTTCCTATTGATTTCAATGGAGAGGAACATTTTTGAGGTGCTTTTTTTAAGCGCTCCAAACATGCTTCAAAGATGCTGCTTGCAGGACTTTTTTTTTTTACCACCCTGCTAGCACACCGCCCCGGTGTGAAAGCATCGAATGGAAAACTGTTTTCCATGCTATTTTTAAGCAGTATTAAACCCAAAACTAGAAATGTAAAAAAAAAAAAAAAAAAATTATTCAGTTTGATAATTTATTTATTTTTATTTTTTTATTATTTATTTTTAGGATGGCTCTCCAAATTCTATTTCAAGCCCATACAAAAAAAACTGTAGGCAAAAATAGACACATTTGGTGACCCGGATTTACTAATTCTTCCACTGGCATAGCACTGGATGGCAATTTTTTTTTAAAGGGTAACTCCTCTTCCGTGGGGCAAAAAGCAAATAAAGAAAAAATAATATAGCGTGTGCAATTGCGATACAAGTCATATTGTAATTAAATGTTTTTTAAAGATGACCTTTTCCTTTCAATCTGCAGCCTCTGTATTCTATAAATTCAATGCAATATGGCTACCTGGATTTGTTCTGTATGGAGAATGTGTACTGACCACTCCCCAGAAACATAATTTCCTGCTTGTGTGATTGGCTCACCAATTTTCCCAGAAGTCTGCTTAAGGCCCCTTTCACACTGAGGCGTTGAAAAAAACGTTAAATTATGAGTTTTTTTTCCCGCAATTTTACCGCGTTTGCGGTAAAAATAGCGTTAACGCCTATGTGTTTTTACCGTGTTACTCATTCATTTCAATGGAGATAGGTGTTTTTACAGCGCTATTTTTAGCGCCCTAAAGATGCTCCAAAAAAGCTGTTTGCAGGATTTTTTCCAACGCACAGCCAGCAAAATGCCTCGGTGTGAAAGCCCTCAGGGCTTTCACATTGAGAATGATGGGGCAGGATTATTTCAGGCATTTTTACAGCGCTATTTTTACTGCGAAAACGCTGTAAAAACGCCTCAGCATGAAAGGGGCCTAAGATGCAAGTCAGATTTCAGGCATCCCCTGCAACAAAAATTACACTTAGGGATGCAGGCCCAGCAGCTTTTTCTAATTCGTTCCCTACAGCTGACAGATAATTATGAAATCGCTCCCATTAGACCCACTCTACACAGGCAAACACACATTTATTTCTTCTAAATAACAAAAGGTAGGAATCTGCCACAAAGGTTGTTATAATCCTTGCAATGTACACCGATCACCCAGGGGGGAATGTTTTTTTTCCTCAATAAAAGTGGCGTTGGGCTTTAAAGGGGTTGTAAAGGTTTGTGTTTTTATGCATTAAAACGGAGGTCCACCCTAAAAAAAAATTACATAAAAATGTTCCGAAAAAATAAAAAAATGTTTTACTTACCAGAAATGGCAGTTGCTAGGCATATCTTCCTAATCTGCCTATTCCTTGTCCGCGGCTGGTCGTCTTCCTCGCGTTGACTGCTGGGGAATGGGGCGCGGTGTCTTCTGGGAACTGTGTGTATCCCATAGAACAGCCGCGCGACTCGCATGTGCAGTAGGAAACGGGCAGTTAAGCCGCAAGGCTCCACTGCCTGTTTCCCTTAGTGAGGATGGCGGAGCCGGGACCTGCCACGATCGAGGGATCGGCCTCGGGGGGTCAACATCACGGGCGCCCAGGACAGGTAAGTGTTCTTATTAAAAGTCAGCAGCTACAGTGTTTTGTAGCTGCTGACTTTTAAAAAAAGAAAAAATCGCGGCTGGAACACTGCTTTTAAGGTGAAGAAACACCTGGCAATCACCGGCCCCCCAGCCCTCCCCTCCCCCCCATTTTACTTTTCTGAGCCCGTTCATCTGTTTGGCGCGTCCCCGCCATCGTCCTCTCCACGGAATCCTGGCTTTGATTGGATAGATTGATAGCAGCGCAGCCATTGGCTCCTTCTGCTGTCAATCAAATCCAATGGTAAGTATAGTAGAAAGTCCTAGTTGCAATCTGGGAACACCCAAGAGGATAGTATGTGACCGGTCAAAATATATTAATGCATTAAAGTGTCTGTTCACCAATGGCAGAAGTCTGCCAAGCAAAATAGGTGAGTTGGAAGCTCTGGTGCATGAGGAGAGCTATGATGTAATCGGTATTGCTGAAACTTGGCTTCATTCCTCACATGACTGGGCTATTAATATTCCTGGCTATGCACTCTTTCGGAAAGACAGGGTAAAAAGGAAAGGTGGAGGGGTCTGTCTATGTAAGAAGTGATCTCAAAGCGAGTGTGAAAGAGGACCTGGTGGATGGAGAGTGGGATGAGTCTGAAGCATTATGGGTGGAACTGCATACAGATGTGCGTAGTTCAAAGTTAATCATTGGAGTTTTTTATAGACCACCCAATGTTAATGAGGAGGTGGAGACTTGGCTTCTTGCACAGATGGAAAGGGCTGGGACGGTGATAATAATGGGGGATTTTAACTACCCAGAAATTGACTGGAGTAATGGAACTGATGGGACAGTTAAAGGGCAAAAATTTATAAACCTATTGCAGGACAATTTTATGGTCCAGTTTATTGAGGCCCCAACTAGGAATGATGCTCTGTTGGACCTGGTAATCTCAAACCATGCAGAGCGTATTACTAATGTTCAGATAAAGGAACACCTGGGTAGCAGTGACCATAACATGATTTCATTTGATGTTAGTTGTAAGCAAAAATCACATACGGGAAAGATAAAAACTCTTAATTTCAAGAGAGCAAATTTCCAAGGATGAGGGCTGCTCTCCAGGACTTAGACTGGGAGAGAATATTGGCATCAATGGGCACAGAACAGAAATGGAAATTCTTCAAAAAGATGGTTTGTGAACTCACTGCAAAGTATATTCCCATGGGCAATAAGTTTAAAAGGCTAAAAATAAAACTTATGTGGCTCACTGCCAAAGTTAAAAAAGCTATAAACTATAAGAAAAGAGCTCTTAAAAAATATAAAAATGAGGGAACACTAGTGTCATATAAATGTTACAAAGAATATAACAGGATATGTAAAAAGGAAATCAAGGATGTAAAAATTCAAAACGAACGACCGATTGCAAAAAATAGTAGGACAAACCCCCAAAAAATCTTCAAATATATTAATAGTAAAAAGGTCAGTTCTGAGCATGTAGGCCCTTTACAAAATAATCTAGAGTGGGTGACTGGGGACAAAGAGAAGGCAAATTTATTAAATACTTTCTTCAGTTCTGTGTATACAAAGGTGCATGGGGGGGAGCTCATGTCCAAAATGGGGGTGGTAGTGACACAGCCCCAAATCCACAATGGCTCAAAGGTGATATGGTCCAGAAATATTTAGACAGAATAAAAGTGGATAAAGCACCTGGACGAGATGGCATACACCCACGGATCCTAAAAGAATTGAGCTCTGTAATTTCAAAGCCATTGTATTTAATTTTTTGGGACTCGTTAATGACAGGAATAGTACCACTGGATTGGCGCAGGGCCAATGTGGTGCCTATATTTAAAAAGGGAACAACGTCTTTACCAAGTAACTATAGACCTGTTAGTTTAACTTCTATAGTTGGGAAGATACTGGAGAGATTAATAAAAGACCACATAGACGAGTTCTTGCTGGAAAAAACTATTTAAGCAACAGACAGCATGGATTCATGAAAGACAGAAGTTGTCAGACAAACCTGATTTCTTTTTATGAAGAGGTAAGTAAAACCTTGGACAGAGGGGTGGCTGTGGACGTGGTATACTTGGATTTTGCAAAAGCGTTCGATACAGTTCCCCCCACACGGCTCATGTGCAAGGTAAAGTCTACAGGATTGGAAATATCAGTTTGTAAATGGATAGAAAACTGGCTAAAAGACAGAATTCAGAGAGTAGTGGTTAATGATTCTTACTCTGAATGGTCTAAGGTCATCAGTGGTGTACCCCAAGGTTCAGTGTTGGGACCCTTAGAGCCGGTTCACACACAGGCGGCACGACTTTGGGGGCGACTCGGCAAGGCGATCTGAAGACGACTTCAGAGGCGACTTGCAAAATGACTTCTGTATTGAAGTCAATGCAAGTCGCCCCCAAAGTCGTACAAGAATCTAGAGGTCGACCGATATGGGTTTTTCTCTGGCCGATGCCGATGCCGATATTTTGAAATTGGGGCGGCCGATGGCCGATATATGATGCCGATTTTTGTGGCCGATATTTTAGGCCGATTAAAAAAAAAAAAAAAAAAAAACCCTCACCCACTCTATTCCTTCCTGCTTACTCCTGTCACTCTAGCACACACTTGATGTCCTCAGTACAGATGGCACTGGTTTGGAACTGGCAGGTGGCACTGGTTTGGAACTGACAGATGGCACTGGCAGGTGGCACTATTGGAACTGACAGATGGCACTGGTTTGGAACTGACAGATGGCACTGGCATGTGGCACTGGCTGGCGGTACTGGTTTGGAACTGACAGATGGCTCTATTGGCACTGGCAGGTGGCACTGGTTTGGAACTGACAGATGGCACTGGTTTGGAACTGACAGATGGCACTGGCAGGTGGTACTGGTTCGGAACTGACAGATGGCACCGATTGGCAGCAGGGGGCACTGGTTTGGAACGGACAGATGGCACTAGTTTGGGACAGATGGCACTGATTGGCAGTGGCACTTGCAATTGGAACTGGGTGGCACTGGCGTGTGACACTGGTTGGCACTGGCTGGTGGCACTGACAGATGGCACTGATTGGCGGTGGCACTGACAGATGGCACTGATTGGCGGTGGCACTGACAGATGGCACCGATTGGCACTGGCTTGTGGCACTGACAGATGGCACTGGCTGGTGGCACTGGCTGGGGGCACTGACAGATGGCACTGGCTGTGGCACTGATAGATGGCACCGATTGGCGGTGGCACTGATTTGGGTGGCACTGACAGATGGCCCTGATTGACGCTGGCTGGTGGCACTGACAGATGGCACCGATTGGCGGTGACAGTGACACTGGCTGGGCGCACTGACAGATGGCACTGGCTGGGGGCACTGACAGATGGCACTGGCTGGGGGCACTGGCTGGGGGCACTGACAGATGGCACTGGCTGGGGGCACTGATTTGGGTGACACTGATTGGCACTGGCTGGTGGCACTAACAGATGGCACCGATTGGCGGTGGCACTGATTGGCACTGGCTTGTGGCACTGACAGATGGCACTGGCTGGGGGCACTGACAGATGGCACTGGCTGGGGGCACTGACAGATGGCACTGGCTGGGGGCACTGACAGATGGCACTGGCTGGGGGCACTGACAGATGGCACTGGCTGGGGGCACTGACAGATGGCACTGGCTGGGGGCACTGGCTGGGGGCACTGACAGATGGCACTGGCTGGGGCACTGGCTGGGGCACTGGCTTGGGCACTGACAGATGGCACTGGCTGGGGGCACTGACAGATGGCACTGGCTGGGGGCACTGACAGATGGCACTGGCTGGGGGCACTGACAGATGGTACTGGCTGGGGGCACTGACAGATGGTACTGGCTGGGGGCACTGACAGATGGTACTGGCTGGGGGCACTGACAGATGGCACTGGCTGGGGGCACTGATTTGGGTGGCACTGGCTGGGGGCACTGACAGATGGCACTGGCTGGGGGCACTGACAGATGGCACTGGCTTGGGCACTGACAGATGGCACTGGCTTGGCACTGGCAGGTTTCACACTAAGCCGAGTGTAATGTGTGAAACTGACAGAGAGGAGAGAGAGAGAGAGAGAGAGAGAGCTGTTAGAATTGAGCTCGATGTGGGGGTGGGCGGGCCAGCAGCTAAATTACACCAGCCAATGATTGGGCTGCTTTAGACGTAGTGGCCCGCCCAGATACCATCCCATTGGCTGGTGTAATATCTGCTGGGTCCCGCCCACCCCCGACATCAAGCTGACACATCCTCTCTCTCTCCTCTTACTTTCAGTTTCACACACACACACACAGCACGGCGCTTGATGCTGCTGAGTGTGGAGGAGGGAGGAGGAGGGGGGAGGAAGTGCAGCCAGTGAATAATATCGGCCAGTTTTGATATTAATCGGCCAAAGCCGATTTATCAAAAATGCCTAAATATCGGCCGATATATCGGTCGACCTCTACAAGAATCCTTTTCTAAGTCGGAGCGACTTGAGTCGCTCCTATTAGAACGGTTCCATTGAAGAGAGCGGAGCGCGACTTGTCAGACGGCTGAGTCGCCTGACGAGTCGCCTCTGTGTGAACCGGCTCTTACTTTTTAATATCTTTATAAATTATATTGGGTCTGAGATCAAAAGTAACATTTCTGTCTTTGCAGATGACACCAAGCTATGCAGTGGAATAACGTCCTTACAGGATGTCGCCAATTTACAAGCCGACCTCAATGCTCTGTCTAAATGGGCGACTATGTGGCAGATGAGGTTTAATGTTGATAAATGTAAAGTTATGCACTTGGGGGCTAAGAATATGAATGCATCATACATACTAGGGGGAGTACAACTGGGGGGATCCATAGTGGAGAAGGATCTGGGGGTTTTGGTAGATCATAAGCTCAATAATGGCATGCAATGCCAAGCTGCGGTTTCCAAAGCGAGCAAAGTCCTTTCTTGTATTAAGAGAGGTATGGACTCCAGAGAGAGAGAGAGAGAGAGATAATTTTACCCCTGTACAAATCATTAGTAAGACCTCATCTAGAATATGCAGTTCAGTTTTGGGCCCCAGTTCTCAAAAAGGATATTGGGGAACTGGAGAAAGGTGCAGAGAAGGGCAACCAAACTGATAAGAGGCATGGAGGAGCTCAGCTATGAGGAAAGATTAGAGGAACTGAATTTATTCACTCTTGAGAAGAGGAGATTAAGGGGGGATATGACCAACATGTACAAATATATAAGGGGTCCATATTGTGAACTTGGTGTTGAGTTATTCACTTTACGGTCAACACAAAGGACAAGGGGGCACTCTTTACATCTAGAGGAAAAGAGATTTCACCTCCTAATACGGAAAGGTTTCTTCACAGTAATGCCGCGTACACACGATCATTTTTCACGTCGTGAAAAATGTCATTTTTTGTTTTCAACAAGAAAAACGACCGTGTGTGGTCTTTTTGTCATTTTTCACGACGTGAAAAACGGCATTAAAAACGACGAGAAAAATTAGAACATGTTCTAATTTTTCTCGTCGTTTTTCCTGACATTTCTTCCGCTGCAGTGTTTCCCATAGGGAAACACTGCCGCGGAGCCCATAGACGATCGTTTTTCTCGTCATTTTAAAAAATGACGAGAAAAATGACCGTGTGTGGGGAACAAGCTGTTCCCTCGTTTAAAATGTCATTATTCACGGCGGTTTTTTAACCGCCGTGAATAATGATCGCGTGTACGCGGCATAAGAGCTGTGAAAATGTGGCATAGACTCCCTGCAGAGGTGGTTCTGGCCAGCTCAGTAGATTGCTTTAAGAAGGGCCTGGATTCTTTCTTAAATGTACATAATATAACTGGGTACTGACTAGAGGTCGACCGATATATCGGCTGGCCGATATATCGGCCGATATTTAGGCATTTTTGATAAATCGGCTTTGGCCGATTAATATCAAAACTGGCCGATATTTTTCACTGGCTGCACTTCCTCCCCCCTCCTCCACACTTCTCCACACTCAGCAGCATCAAGCGCCGTGCTGTGTGTGTGTGTGTGAAACTGAAAGTAAGAGGAGAGAGAGAGGATGTGTCAGCTTGATGTCGGGGGTGGGCGGGACCCAGCAGATATATTACACCAGCCAATGGGATGGTATCTGGGCGGGCCACTACGTCTAAAGCAGCCCAATCATTGGCTGGTGTAATTTAGCTGCTGGCCGGCCCACCCCCACATCGAGCTCAATTCTAACAGCTCTCTCTCTCTCTCTCCTCTCTGTCAGTTTCACACATTACACTCGGCTTAGTGTGAAACCTGCCAGTGCCCCAAGCCAGTGCCCCAGCCAGTGCCCCCAGCCAGTGCCATCTGTCTGTGCCCCCAGCCAGTGCCATCTGTCTGTGCCCCCAGCCAGTGCCATCTGTCTGTGCCCCCAGCCAGTGCCATCTGTCTGTGCCCCCAGCCAGTGCCATCTGTCTGTGCCCCCAGCCAGTGCCATCTGTCTGTGCCCCCAGCCAGTGCCATCTGTCTGTGCCCCCAGCCAGTGCCATCTGTCTGTGCCCCCAGCCAGTGCCATCTGTCTGTGCCCCCAGCCAGTGCCATCTGTCTGTGCCCCCAGCCAGTGCCATCTGTCTGTGCCCCCAGCCAGTGCCATCTGTCAGTGCCCCCAGCCAGTGCCATCGCCATCAGCCAGTGCCATCGCCATCAGCCAGTGCCATCTGTCAGTGCCACAAGCCAGTGCCAATCAGTGCCACCGCCAATCGGTGCCATCTGTTAGTGCCACCAGCCAGTGCCAATCAGTGCCACCCAAATCAGTGCCCCCAGCCAGTGCCATCTGTCAGTGCCCCCAGCCAGTGCCATCTGTCAGTGCCACCAGCCAGTACCCCCAGCCAGTGCCATCTGTCAGTGCCCCCAGCCAGTGCCATCTGTCAGTGCCCCCAGCCAGTGCCATCTGTCAGTGCCCCCAGCCAGTGCCATCTGTCAGTGCCCCCAGCCAGTGCCATCTGTCAGTGCCCCCAGCCAGTGCCATCTGTCAGTGCCCCCAGCCAGTGCCATCTGTCAGTGCCCCCAGCCAGTGCCATCTGTCAGTGCCCCCAGCCAGTGCCATCTGTCAGTGCCCCCAGCCAGTGCCAATCAGTGCCCCCAGCCAGTGTCAATCAGTGCCACCAGCCAGTGTCAATGCCAATCGGTGCCATCTGTCAGTGCCACCAGCCAGTGTCAATCAGGGCCATCTGTCAGTGCCACCCAAATCAGTGCCACCGCCAATCGGTGCCATCTATCAGTGCCCCCAGCCAGTACCAATCAGTGCCACCAGCCAGTGCCATCTGTCAGTGCCACAAGCCAGTGCCAATCGGTGCCATCTGTCAGTGCCACCGCCAATCAGTGCCATCTGTCAGTGCCACCGCCAATCAGTGCCATCTGTCAGTGCCACCAGCCAGTGTCAACCAGTGTCACACGCCAGTGCCACCCAGTTCCAATTGCAAGTGCCACTGCCAATCAGTGCCATCTGTCCCAAACTAGTGCCATCTGTCCGTTCCAAACCAGTGCCCCCTGCTGCCAATCGGTGCCATCTGTCAGTTCCAAACCAGTGCCATCTGTCAGTTCCAAACCAGTGCCATCTGTCAGTTCCAAACCAGTGCCACCTGCCAGTGCCAATAGAGCCATCTGTCAGTTCCAAACCAGTACCGCCATCCAGTGCCACATGCCAGTGCCATCTGTCAGTTCCAAACCAGTGCCATCTGTCAGTTCCAAACGTGCCACCTGCCAGTGCCAATAGTGCCACCTGCCAGTGCCATCTGTCAGTTCCAAACCAGTGCCACCTGCCAGTTCCAAACCAGTGCCATCTGTACTGAGGACATCAAGTGTGTGCTAGAGTGACAGGAGTAAGCAGGAAGGAATAGAGTGGGTGAGGGTTTTTTTTTTTTTATTTTTTTTTTTTTTAATCGGCCTAAAATATCGGCCACAAAAATCGACATCATATATCGGCCATCGGCCGCCCCAATTTCAAAATATCGGCATCGGCCAGAGAAAAACCCATATCGGTCGACCTCTAGTACTGACATATATAGGTAAAGTTGATCCGGGGAATGTCCGATTGCCTCTCGGGGGATCAGGAAGGAATTTTTTCCCCTGCTGTAGCAAATTGGATCATGCTCGGCTGGTTTTTTTTGCCTTCTTCTGGATCAACTGTGGGTATAGAATTGGGTATATGGGATTGTACGATATATATATATATTTTTTTTTTTTTTTATGGTTGAACTGGATGGACTTGTGTCTTTTTTCAACCTGACTAACTATGACGTGGGCGCTGGGGGCCGGGGCCGAGTCATACACTCGGCGTCTATGGACGCCGAGTGTATGACTAAGGAGCGCGCCTGCAAGGTAACCCCCTCGGGATAGTTTTTCTCCAAGGGGGTTATCTAATGCGGGGCGGAGCCACCGAGGGACCCCAGAAGAGAATGTTCGGGGCCACTCTGTGCAAAACGAGCTGCACAGTGGAGGTAAGTATGACATGTTTGTTATTTAAAAATTGATCCTAGTGTCACTACCAAGTCTGCCTGCCAGGCATGTGGGCTGACAGAATGTATCCTAGGCATTTTATTTTTCTAAATTCAACTAAAATATATCAAATCTGTTACAGTTTGTTTTGTGGTTGGGCTCCTCTTCAGTTCTTTTGCTGGTATCTCTTATGGGGAACAAAACCTAAGACCAGCTAAGAATTTCAAGCACCAGCTCTGAGACACTGCTAGCCCTTTGGATGGGGTACTCACTTTGGGCACCTTTCGCTACCCCTTGCTATGGGGCATACCAGTCTATGTGTCGGGTGTCTCAGCGGGGAGGGGAGGCAATAGTTTAAACTTTTTCAAAATTCTTTATTATTGAAAGACAAAAAAAAACAACGATTTAATCCTCTAACTGCAGAACCAGTCAGTGTAAAATCCAGGGTTCAGCTCGACATGAGGACATTAGGTCCCCTATAAGAAATTATTGTAAAGATGCGAATACATACTAACTGAGCCTGACCTTTTATGCAAAATGAATTTGCTAATGTCATATTTAATGTTTGCTGCATTCTAAATGGGAGAAGTACCTTGAGCACCTTTTTACACTGAAAAAATAAGTTGGTAAATGTTGTTTGACCTGACAAATTGTTTTATAATAGGGCAAATGTCTCCTTGGCAACAGGCCCTAATAGTTTCATCTTTCTTTTGCCGTCTTTTTTTTATATATCGGATTCAAAAGCTTTTTCTGCATTTTCTGTCATTACATCTTTATCTTATGCCAGGTTACCTTTATTTCTTGCCCATTTTTTACACTTTGTATATATTCTTATTTCTACAGTGTACTTCAACCTGTATTCAACTTATTAACATCAAATTCCTTACTTTCTCACCTTTGCTAATCTTCATTGCAGTATTGTTAGGTCTACTTAAAGTGACCCTGTCACTATAGTAAAGCTTACCAGTCCTTAGATGTGGTGTCTGCATTAGTTTCCTTCTTCTTTTTTTTTTTTTTTTTTTTTTTTTTTAGTCAGTACAGAAAATATTTGATCATGCCAGAAATACAACGTCTGTCATTTACAAACAATGTCATTTTTCTTGGGTACTCTGCAAATCCTATTCCCCACATGTTTAAAGTTCTGCTTTGGTGGCATAGATACAGTGGAGAAGTAAGCATAGCCGCCCAGGTACAGAGGAAGTGTGTTGTTCACTGGATTACTATGTGACAATAAAGGGGAAAAGTCTTAAAAACAAAAATAATGCAGCCACCAGGACTGGTAAGCTGCAGTATGTTGCGTTTTTGTTTTGGGTTTGCATAGGCTTTACCATTTAGCCCCATTTTAACACTTATTCTTAAATGGAATCAATAATGTTTTTGTAAATATTTTAATATAGGTCAAGCTCTGGACTAAACATAATGATTTTTTTTTGTTGGTACAATATACTTCCTACTATAAATAAGTAGTCTAAGGCTGGGTTTATATATGTGAATTGGATGTGTTTTTTTTTTTTAACCACATCCAATTCGCATGTGAATGTGACTGACTTTCAATGAAGCCGGTTCACATATGTTCGCGGTTTTGAAAAGGGTCCTGTGCGTTTTTTTTGTCCGGTTCAGGTGCGAATTCAGGTAAAAGTTTGCACCTGAATCGCACCTGAACTGGTGAACAGAAACAGACTGAACCGCAAACCGAAGCCACATATATGTGAACCCAGCCTCACTGCTTTGTAAAAAAAACACACACAGAAGTAGCTAAATCTCAAATTTGCATTCAATCTAGCTTTTTTTTTTTAACAAGATGGAATTGTAAGCCGCGTGATCTGTTCCCAGATGGAAAGACCAGGTCATCCTTTTTTTTGTCTGGATTATCACCATAGTACTTCCTGCTACAAGTGCTCTTTATACAAACTATGCTACTGCTTTCACAGCTTTTTTTAAAAAATTTTTGGCATGGGGTTCCCCTTAAAATCTGTACCAGACCCAAAGGGACTGGTATGAACAATTATTATCTAAATTTTTATTGCTTGCCATTGTTATGTTTGCAAATGGGTTCCCAGATGACAGCTGGTGAGTCATCCATTGTTAAAGCGGTTGTATACCCGCAAAAAAATAAAATAAGGCAAAGGCATAATGAGCTAGTGTGTACCGCATACTAGCTCATTATGAAATACTTGCCTTAAAATGAAGTGCCGGCATTGCCTCTTGGTCAACACTGAGGGAGCTGATATTTTCCCTCTACGTTTCTGCCGGGCTCGCCGGCTATGGCACTGTAAGTGGCACTGTGAGATGACGCGAGGCTCTCAGCTCTCCCTGTGGGATATCTCCAGTGGGCAGGGCCGAGATTCTCCTGCTGAAGTCAGCGGAGAGGAGGAAAGGAGCAGAGAGCCTGGAGTCACATGATTGCTGGAAGACACTGTTAACCACTTACGCCCCGAGCCTCTTTCTGAGATTTGGTGTTTGCAAGTTAAAAATAGTTTTTTTGCTAGAAAATTACTTAGAACCCCAAACATTATATATATTTTTTTCTCTAACACCCTAGAGAATAAAATGGCGGTCATTGCAATACTTTTTGTCACACCGTATTTGTGCAGCGGTCTTACAAGCGCACTTTTTTGGGAAAAAAAAAATCACCTTTTTTAAATAAAAAAATAAGATATCAGTAAAGTTAGCCCAATTTTTTTTTTAGATATTGTGAAAGATAATGTTACGCAGAGTAAATTGATACCCAACGTGTCACGCTTCAAAGTTGTGCCTGCTCGTGGAATGGCGACCAACTTTTACCCTTAATCTCCATATGCGACTTAAAAAAATTCTACAGGTTGCATGTTTTGAGTTAGAGGAGGTCTAGGGCTAGAATTATTTCTCTCGCTCTAACGATCGCGGCGATACCTCACATGTGTGGATTGAACACCGTTTTCATATGCGGGCGCTGCTCGCGTATGTGTTCGCTTCTGCGCGAGATCGACGGGACACTTAAAAAAATAAATAAAAATTTGGGGGGTTTTCTTTATTTTACTTAAAAAAAAAAGAAAGAAAAAAAAAAAGATTTTTACACTTTAAAATAAAATAAACATTTTTTGGGTCATTTTAATTCCTATTACAAGGAATGTAAACATCCCTTGTAATATAAAAAAGCATGACAGGTCCTCTAAATATGAGATCTGAGGTGTTTTTGACCCCAGATCTCATATTTAAGACTAACATGCAATTAAAAAAAAATGTCCCTTTTTAAGAGCATTGGGCGGAAGTGACGTTTTGTCTTCCCCTCACTCGTCTCCATACCGCTGCCGACGGCTATTTTTTTAATAAAGCACAGGCACTAGGGTGCAGCTTTTTATCTGACAGAGGAGATGATATACAGGTCCGTTATTTTTGAAGCAGTGGGGAGAGGAGCAGATTTGTGATGGTGAGAGCTGACAGGAAGGGGGGAGGAGGACAGAGAGGAGACACAGGGAGAGCTGCAGATAGCAGCGTATGACAGAAGCACGTACACTGACTTCGGTGTCAGAGTTTGGCAGCCCTGATAGATCGGAGTCAGCGCAGCACCGCCGGAAAAACGCCGCTGTATCGGCGGTTTGCAGGCGGTTTTAACCCTTTTTTGGCCGCCAGCCGGGGGTTAAAAGCGCCCCGCTAGCGGCCAAATAGTGCCCGCAAATCCGATGATAAAGCGCCGCTAAAATTAGCAGAGTTTTACCGCTGACGCTAGGGGCGGCACAGTGTGAAAAGGGCTCAGAGTAGTCCAATCAGGGATCTTCTGCACTGCTCGGTGCTGTCTAACACTGAGCTTGCTGATAAAATGAGAGGATGAATTGTGTTTTTTTATTTATTTTTTTACTGTCCCCTTTACAGGCAGGGACAGATTTTGCACCAAGGTGTTCAGCTTTAGACCCCATCCACACTATACAACTTTTGCTGTCAGATTTCCTTTAGATTTGCCAAAACCATGTAGTGCAAGGGCCTGCCTGATTGCATACAAATTTAAACTCTTAGGCCCCTTTCACACTGGGGCGGGAGGTGCGCCGGCGGTATAGCGCCGCTATACCGTCGGAATTGCGGCGGTATTCGACAGTGCAGTTTTAACCCCCGCTAGCGGCTGAAAAAGGGTTAATAGGGTTAATAAAAAAAATGGTTAATACCGCTCGCAATGCGCCCCTGCGCATTGCGGGCGGTATAGCCACGGTGTCCCATTGATTTCAATGGGCAGAAGCGGTGAAGCAGCAGTTATACACACAGCTCCTTCACCGTTTCAAACATGCAGCTAGCAGGACTTTTGGCGCGGTCCTGCTAGCGCACCGCTCCAGTGTGAAAGCCCTCGGTCTTTCACATTGGAGAAACAGCAGCCGCTGTTTCTTTTCGGTTTGCAGGCGCTATTTTTAGTGCAATAGCGCCTGCAAACAGCCCCAGTGTGAAAGGGGTCTTAAAGTTTGATATGGTTTCCATAAATCTGAAGGAAAAAAAATCTACAAAAATTTTTAGTGTGTATCCAGCTTAGCTTCAAAGTCTGGAAAGAGGGAAAGCATGAACACTTCTTTAGCCAGTAAAGCCATTCATACAAGTGTATAAGGGATGGAAAACCCTGCTTCTACCTGCTCCCAGCATGCACTTGCCTTGAGTGCGGAAATTCCTATCCTGTGCCCCAAGTATATGAGTTTCCTTATAAGGCTCATGAAAAATATAGCTGTTAAGAACATTCATCCTTTAGCCCTCGTTCACATTGAATGCGGCTTTGAAATTGTGCGACTTCATCTGAAATCGCATGATTTCAAAGCTGCATGTCAGTGTGACTTAGAAGGCATCTGTGCGGCTTTAATGCACAGATGTCTATGCAAGTCGCACCCGAAATTGCCAAATGTGGCATCGCTAAGTCGGTGTCTCAGCGGTTTGAACATGGCCCTTGCCAACAATAGGGTGCGACTTGTCATGCGATTTGACCTGTCAAATTGCAATCTAAGTCGCTCCAATGTGAACGAGGGCTTAATGGTACATTGGTATGAAATTCAGGTAATACATAATTTTAGAGCTAGGACATTGCTGAAGGGGGTGATGGAAATAAATTGTCAGTGCCTGTGTTTTGTTGGGCCTTATGATATCCATAATTCAAGCCTTGATCTATCTGTACATAAAGAAGGGTAATAAATTCAGTTGGGTGTTAAGGGGTTAATTCAGGCTGACCCCCCCCCCCCCCATTATTGCTTCCAGACTCCTCCTGTATATGCCCTTTTCTGTCTTGTGGGAACAACTGCTATTCTTCCTGAGGGTAATAAATATCAATTTACTGGCTGGCAGGCTCTTTGTCCTGGTTATTTCATCTGGTTGGAGGCGAGAGAATGTAGAGGATGATCTTTTCCTTCCCCCATCCACTCCCTGCCCTGTCTGTCTATACAGGCACAGAGCACACTGACACAGACACCTTACAGTCTTATCAGAAACACCACCAATATGGCAGCTGCCGCTGGCCTGAGCTCCCTCGCTGAGTCCAGCCTGTCCTACGGGGGAACTTAATGGAGATCTGTTAGTAATCGGCCTGGTGGGTGTAGAAGAGGGTTGGCTATCAATTCTACCTCTGTCTGGCAGGCAATAATTCTGACTGATGCCGAGTATGTCACATGGCCCGTAATAATGGCCAATAACGCATACATTTTTTCATAGACATTGTATTTTTGGTAAAAGTAAAATGATCAGTTTTGTACAGCTAGCTACCAGTATGTAACTAGAAAAACATAAATGCTCTTGATAAATATTGTTTGAGAATTATGTGGCTGAAGCAAAGCTTTAATGGACAGATGAAAAGGAATTTTATGAAATATCAGGTTGTGGACGGTCGGTATCATATTTTTTTGTTCTGTTTTTTTAGATGCAGCAGTATCTGCACTGAGGGGTCCAAATCAATTCCTGAAAGTTGACAGCACATTTTTTCAAACAGGGGATGGTTCACTGGCGGGTTAAATTACGTTGTGTGAACACAGAGAAGCGGGACATCAATCTAATGTTTAGAAATTTGTTGTTGTGTTTGTACTTTACTGTTGAGTTGCCCAGTGAACCAGTTATGAGAAGAACTCCATCCATTACACTTTCCTTTAAACATCTGGTGCCCCAGGCTTGCACATCACGGACATTTGTCAGCATTCCGGAAAGTACATCAGCCAATCCGTGATGTATTACATGTTTGGTTTGCCTCCTGTGTATACGATCTTGGCCTTCTTTTAACGGTACTGACTCTGTACTTTCCACTTGTAACTTCGTTAAAGTCTCATTTAAATGTATTTTGTAATTGAATTGGACTAACACACTTAATTTAATCAGGTAACAATGATGCACTATTTTCTTTTTTTGCAGACAAGATGGATCCCTAGCAATCTCTGTAGATTGATCTCTCGGAGCTCCAAAGGAATACTCAAGGAGCCAGTGATTACCAATCAACTCTGCCTCTTCCCACCACGGGAACCTGACACGCTGTGACTACACCATGTTGGGCCGTGAGGATCGCACACAGACCTAACGCCTATACTGTGCCGCGATGAGCAGGTACATGCAGTCATCAGATACTGACAGAAAGCAAGCCATTCTCCATAACTGGACTGCAGACTAAATTAATTCCAGCTTTAGATAGATAAAGCACAGCTAAAATTGATGGCAAACATAAAGTTGCATCCATCAGTAAATATTGTTTCAGTTTCCACTGAGTACCGTATTTATCGGCGTATAACACGCACCCTAACTTTAAGAGGGGACTTTCAGGAAAAAACTTTCCACAGCCCCCTGCGTATAACACGCAGGCACAGTTTACCCTCTATTTTCAGGGTAAAAACGTGAGTGTTATACGCCAATAAATACAGTATTTACAATATTTACAACAGTATTTACTACTCTCTAGAAATAGTAAAAGTAATAGTTATAGTTTTATTTGCTCTCATTTTGTGAAACCTAGTTTACCTGGCTGATGCTCTGACTTCAACCCTTTTAGTCAGAGACACAGACCAAGTATGCGGATAAGAAGTCTTGACTTTTGTTGTGACTTTTCTGATATGCATACTTGTCATGGGCCTGTGATAACGTATTTTAGCCAGGGTGTATCAGTATTATAGTCAGATAACCAGAATTTTTTGAAGGAGATCATAAGTATACTTTCTTAGCTTTTTCTCAGGAAAGTGTAACTTTCAATTATTTTGCGTATTTTCTATAGGCATACACATACCTGTAAATTGTAGATGGCCGTGCCATCTAGATACAGTTGTGCTCATAAGTTTACATACCCTGGCCGAATTTATGATTTCTTGGCCATTTTTCAGAGAATATGAATGATGACACAAAAACATTTCTTTCAACTGCGTTTACTCTTTTTAAATCATTTTCACAAAAGAAACTACCCAAATGATTGGAATAGTACAGCTTACTATAAAACTAAAATCATGTTTTATGCCATCCTGTCCCTACAGGTACAAGAAAGAAGAGAGAACAAAATGAATGGCGGCAGTGAAAGTGGAGGAGGAGATAACTATGGAGGGGTCCCAGTGGTCCAGGTGCCTATTGGCTGGCAAAGGAGGGTGGAGCCAGGCACCGTGGTTTACATAAGGTAAAACAAAAAAAAATATATAATATATACTATTTTTTTTTTTTGTCCGTGTTGAAGCAATATCAACCTCATTAGTGTTTGTATACAGTCAATATATTCAGAAATATTCATTTAAAAAAACGTAAAATACCTGAATGCAAATTTAAATTATTTTGCATTGCAATCAATATGTAAATGCATATGGAAAATAGTAATTTCTTAGTCTTTGCCATGGGTTATATGCAGCTACCTTAAGGTGATTGGACAAAAAAGAGACCTGCAGGGACATGCCCTTTATAACCCCTCCCACTCTCAGCTAGCCACCCTGGCACATGGTGTATCATGTTGACCTAACACCAGGGTACTTTACAGGTCCAGGTCTGTGGTCTGGAGCTCTGTTCTTTAAGACCCTTTCTGGGATACGTCCATCGTGGAGGGCAAAGCCAGGATGGATCTAATCCTTTACACCTGTATAAGTCTTTCTGCACAGTGCCCTAGTACCCTCTGTTCAGACAATGACCCCAGTCTAGTCCCTGCCTTCCTTTGGGGATATTACTCTCCTCTGGGCCACACAGCCTTCCTTCAACTTATTTAGGGAAGAATTTTCTGCCACAATGTCTGATTTCATGGGCAGAATGTGGGTCCTTATAGAGGCTGTAGATAACAAGGGTCACAAGCAAGCTCCTTCAGTGTTTCCTCCTGGGTTGGTCTCTGACTGCTTTTGCTGCAGATATGCTGCCTAAGGAGGAAATAGAAGATCCCCCCCCCCCTTCTACTGAGGACTCAGACCAGGAATGGGTCCCCTTCAGATTAAATTACATCCAGGCTTAAAGACATTATAAACCTGCCTACCTACAACTTGTGTTTTTTACCTGCGTAAGATGTGCATTGATCATATAGTTTCATGGTGTCATTTGTTGCCCTGTATGCACAGCCATAGTAGAGTAAATCTTTATATTCCTGTCAGCAGTTTTTTTTTGTGTTCAAACATGCAGCATGCTCCATGGCACTGCATAGGTTAATGCATGACCTCTGTAGTCTGAGAACTAACATTTCATGTGAACAAACTGCATATTCCAAAATCCGTGTCCCTCATTCTAGTGCTCCTACAGGTGACATTACAGGATTGCATTATAACTTCCACATTTGTGATGCTACAAAGAGAAAATGGCAAGGCATGCATTGGATGCTGTGTGACTTGGAACAAGAAGTTGCCTGTCTTTAGGAACAAGCTAGATTACAGTTTGTCAGACTCTTACTCTCTGGACTAAACGCATGGTCTCAGATCCTAGCCCCATCTTAACAAACTTTTCCGTTTTAAAACTAAGGGATTTTACCTTTTGGCCACTATGGCATGAACAACTTGGCGGATACACTTTCTCAGAAGGAGTCATTTCTTCCTCCATATGCGGAGGCTTCTTTAGCGCAAATGTTGGCAAGAAACTCCTTGAGTGTCTACCCTTTGAGAGAGAAAGCCCTCCTTGGATAAGCACATCAAGTAAATCACAGGCTGGAGGTACTCTCATCCCCCAGAAAAAGATGCTCTTAGTTGCCATCTATTCCTGAAGCTAGGAAAAGTTCCTTTAGTCTCTCTCAGCCCTCAAGCTTCAAGCCTAAGTTTGGAACAAACATTTGTTGGAAGACCTGGTCCTCCAAGCCAGCCAAGTATGGCTCCATGCACCCCTTCTCAGTGATGGGGTGCCCCAATTTGTCAATGTGGGGATGGTTGTGGGCTTTTTCAACCTTCTGGTCCCAGGAAATCTTATGTCTGGTTCCAGAGTGTAATTTCCAGGGGCTGCAAACTGGAGTTTTGGGCTTTGTCTCCTCCCCATTTCATGCTCTCAAATTTGCCTGTCTCCCTGCAAAGATGGACACATCTTCTTGCTGCTGTTGAGCAGCTCCTCTTATCACCCCAGTTCCAAATTAGGAACGCTTGCAGGTTGTGTTTGTTTGAACTTGTTCACAGCTCTTGGCCAAATGGAGGAGTTCAGCCTAGTCTGGAACTGAAGACTCAACTTGTTACTGTGGGTTCCTGTGGGTTCATAAAAGTTCTGCAGGGAATTGTCCATGTTGGTTATTGCCTCCCTCCGATAACCGTGATGCTGCCTTGCACATTCTCTTCTTTCCTCTTCCTGCAATTTGCAATGGGTTATCAGCACTACTTATTTGTCACCCTTTTCAGCCTTTCCATGGCCCCTGGGTTTTTACCAAGGCACTTGCCCCCAGTCCTAGCTCTACTCTGTTCTCAGACGATGCAGGTGGGATACCTGGACAATCTCTTGCTAAAGTATCAGTCCTCTCTATCTCTGTGCCAATGTCCAGCAGACAGCGAAGACTCCACAGAGATTCAGTTAGATTCTCAACTGTCAGAAGTCATTGATGGAACTGGCTGACCAATTGGAGTACTTGGACCTGATATTGGGTATGGCCCTGCTCAGGTTCTTGCTGCCCTAGGACAAATCCCTGTCACTTTGCTCTCCTTTTCAGGCTCTTTGGTCCCAGGGTTGAACCTTGTTCCTACAGGAGGGTCTTGTGCCTGATGGTATCCTCTTTCAAGGCACTGCTGTATGCACAGTTTCACTCCAGGCCATTGCAACTCAACATTCTGGCAGTGTGGAACAAATGGGATGTCCCTGCGGCTTATTTTTTATTTTTTTAGCTATCATCTGAAGGGCCCTGCAGATAACCGACCGTTATTACACAGTATTTATATAGCTCCAATAGTTTGCGCAATGTTTTACAATATAAATAAAGAATAAAAGGCTCATGTCCTATACTTTACTTCAAGAAACCATTTTTAGTGGCGAGTCAAAAATCCTGGTTAATACTACTATAAATATAATTTGTTCTGTATTAAAAATATGTAGTAAATGAAAACTAAGACTTAACTTGCCATTTTGTGCCACTAATAGTAATGTTTTCTGTAATAGAAATAAAAAACAAAAGTGTGGCGCTAAGTGAGCAAGTGAATAGCATGTGGACATGGAAGCGTATAATAGGCAATGCAAAATTGAATGTGAACAAAACCAAAACATAAAAGTCCAAAGTGAATAATAAACATGTATGGAAGGTCCATTAGAGTTCAGAATAAAGTGAAAGTAAACGGTCTTTCTTGGATAATCCAAGATGAATGTTGAAAATACAGTCAAAATGGTAAAGTGTTCATGCTTACTAGATGATGGACAAACGTACCGTATAGCACGGAGCTCCCACCAACTGGAAAAACGGTAAGAAGGGTTTCACCCAAAGTTGAATGAGGACTCTCAGATATCCATGATGGACTCCAAAACATGCGATGAATCGCATCAAATGGTGTGCATGAAAAACAAATGATCCGCACATATTGTGATACTGTTCGACATTTCATGGTTAAAAAGGGGGACGAAACATGTCGGGTGATGCTTTGGGAATCGTTGCCTATACTCCATTTTAATTACAAGCTTGTTTTATCGGATTTGCTGAGCATCACCCGATATGTTTCGTCCCCCTTTTTTACCATGAAATGTCAAACAGTATCACACTGTGTGCGAATCATTTTGTTTTTCATGCACACCATTTGATGCGATTCATTGCATGTTTTGGAGTCCATCATGGATATCTGACAGTCCTCATTCAACTTTGGGTGGAACCCTTTTTGCCGTTTTTCCAGTGGTGGGAGCTCCTGTTTGAGGTCATTCCCTCAAGAGTGCCTGTTTGACCCACATGCTATACGGTGTGTGTGTCCATTAAATCCATCCCAGATTATCCAAGAAAGACCGTTCACTTTCACTTTATTCTGAACTCTAATGGACCTTCCATAAATGTTTATTATTCACTTTGGACTTTTATGTTTTGGTTTTGTTCACCATCAATTTTGCATTGCCTATTTTACCCTTCCAGGTCCACACGCTATTCACTTGCTCACTTGGCGCCACACTTTTGTTTTCTATTTCTATTTTGCACTGTATATCTAGTAGGGCTGGGAAAAAAATCGATTTTAATCTTGAATCGAGTTTTGAGCTCAAATCGATTCAGTTTTGAAGAAAATCGATTTTTTTCGATTTTTTTTATTTTTTTTTGAAAAAAAAAAAAAAATATTTTTTTTTTCCTTCCCTTCAAAGTTTCCGTAGCAGGACTGCAGGGGGCGTATCCGGAATGGCACTGGGCAGCGTTACCCCAATTATATCTCGCTGCAGCCGCCGTCTGCCTACCTGATCAGCGTGTCATGCAGACAGACGGCGGCCATTGCAGTGTTCAAAAGCCGCGCCTCCCGAGTCCTCGTCGTCTGTGATAGGCGGAACACTCAATTTCTCAGCAGGCAGTATTCAGCCTATCACGGACATCCTCTCATCCTCGTCTGTGTTATGAGGATGACCATGATAGGCGGAACACTGAATGCTGGGAAATTGAGTGTTCCGCCTATCACAGACGAGAAGGAGGCGCGGCTTTTGAATACTGGAATGGCCACCGGTGTAGCAGTAAAATCTGTATACCATGAAAATCTGCATCAGGTACGGGCACAGTGATTGAAGCATGGGCACAGTGAGACACGGGCACAGTGAGGCATGGACACAGTTCAATTCAACTAAGAGTAACCTCAGGATTTTTTGTTGTTTTATTAGCTAAATCCAAATACAGTATTAATAATTTGGATGCTTAACAATCTTTGTTGCACACTGCAAAAAACAACAAAATGTCACAAGCGCTAAATTGGTGGATAAAGAAAAAAATATAATGGATGATAATAATAATAATAAGAAGAAAAAAATCCCAAATATTTTGGGAAGTACAAAGTATCCAAAAGGGGGAAAAAACAAGATCCAGCGCAGCAAGAAAAAATCCGTACCCAGAAGTACAAAATACACAACATGCACACAATATAATCCAGCGCTCATGGAACATACATTATTAACTATTGAAAACTCTTGAAGAATTGATAAAAAAGCTTAGTCCATTTATCACAATAAAGAGAGGGATCCAATCCCAAATGTGCAGAGGGCAAATGAATCTTAACTCTCCAGTTGCCAGTGGTGACAAACTTGTTAAACTTGCAGTGACATCCGTGGAGCAAGGAGGGGTTAAAAAAGTCAAAACAAAGCCTGTGGCATGATCTCCGTGTGAGCACAGTACCTTGAATGATGGACAACAGGCAGACCAGTGTGTGGAGGGCCCTCCAACACAAAAGGATGCAGAGCCAGGATCGCAGCAAGGCTGGGACAGAAGGAATCACACACAGAGTTTCAAGAGTTTTCAGTAGTTAATAATGTATGTTCCATGAGCGCTGGAATATATTGTGTGTTTGTTGCACACTGACTTTGCAGTTAGAGAAAGGGTTTGCCTTTGCAATTTTGTTTGTTGATGCACTTTAATTAATATAATAAAAAAAAAAAATCAAATCGAATCGTAAATCGAGTTTTTTATAAAAAAATCGCAGATTTTTTTTTGGGGGGAAATCGCCCAGCCCTAATATCTAGTGACGTGTTGGCTGTTTAATTTTGTTCTCTATGCGCAATTATTTTCATTTTTAAAAGTTTTCTCTATTACCTTCTTGATGATACCTAATATTTGATATATAGTCGCATCTTGGAAATGAATAAATCTGGTAGAAAAATGCAGTCCTTAAAGATATGTAGTTTGGGCACTTTATAAGCATTTTGTTTACATTTTTAGTTGACCTATAGAAGTAATATTACATTTGGCGTTTCATTTGTTGATTTAAAAATTATCTTTCCTATAGTCCAAGTGGTACCGTTCTTACCTCTATGGATCAGGTGAAGACCTACCTAGTAACGGATGGAACCTGTAAGTGTGGGTTGGAGTGTCCCCTTAACATCTACAAGGTGAGTGTTATCATATGTTCTCTATTGCTCATTCTAGGTTTTACTGGAAACAGAATTGTAGTAAGAAAAGCAAGTCTTATTTTTCTTTGATTCTTCAATTTTTCTTCGATCAAGATTTCTTGCTTCATCGCAGCTTGAGCTGGTTTCTACATGCTAGCTATCAATACCAGCCTTTCCTTGTCATAAGCTTAATAATAGCATGCAATGCCAAGCTGCAGTTTCCAAAGTGAGCAAAATCCTTTTTTGTATTGAGGGGTATGGACTGCAGAGAGAGAGAAACCTCCTTTTACCCCTGTACAAATCATTAGTAAGACCTCATCTGAAATATGCAGTTGAGCTTTGGGTACCAGTTCATAAAAATTATATTGGGGAACTGGAGACAGTGCAGAGAAGGGCGACCAAACTGATAAGAGGCATAAAGGAGCTCAGCTATGAGGAAAGATTGGCTGAACTAAATTTATTCTCTCTTGAGAAGAGGAGATTAAAGGGGGATATGATCAACATGTACCATACATAAGTGGTCCATATCATGAACTTTGGTGTTGAGTTATTCACTTTAAGGTCATAACAGAGGACAGGGGGGCATGCTTTACGTCTGGAGGAAAAGAGATTTCTCTTTCGTTCATCGACAGACACAGACACAGCGCCTCTTTAATCTTGACCATTGGGTTATATCGCCTCTGCAGGAGTAGGACTAGGCAGAACAAAAAACACCTGGCTACGCCCATGGGTTGTCCTCAGTCCATATATAACCCCCTCCCTGCTCTAGGTATTCAGTTTTTTTTTCTGTCTAGTCAGGAGTAAGGACCTAGCTCCTGCTGGGATCTGTTGGTCCTAGCAAATTTTTCCTTTTTTGTTTTCTTTCGTCCATGCATTTTCTCCTGGAAAGATCTGCAATCAACTGCCGGGCTGGGCGATGGGTTGGATATCTAGATCCAGTGGTCTCCCCAGTCCAGCCAGCGAGCGCGTGCAGACCGCAGCTACGTGCTAGGTCGGCCGCGACATAGCCTCAATGGGCAGAGGCTGGCCTGCGAGTTAGCCGTCTCGCAGGGTCGCATACGAACTGGCTCTGGTCCGAGTCGCAGCGGTTCCTTGGCCGACAGCTCCCCACTTTGGTTAAAACCACCCGCAATGCACCGCTACAGCGGCGTATTGTGGGCGGTACGGCTGCGCTGCCCATTGATTTCAATGGGCAGGAGCGCATTAGGAGCGGTGAGTTCACCGCTCTTAATGCACTCCAAAGAAGCTGCTGGCAGGACTTTTCCTGACGCCCTGCCAGCGCACCGCTCCAGTGTGAAAGCCCTCGGGCTTTCACACTGGAGACAATAGAGCAGCTGTTTTAGGGCGCATTGCAGGTGCTATTTTTAATGCTATATCGCCGGCAAAATGCCCTCAGTGTGAAAGGGGTCTAAGCAGTAGGACTGCTCTCTGAGATTTACCCTCTTTGTCCTTTTTATCATTAAAAGCAAAACCAAAAGAAAATCACAAATTTTGAGTTGTCCCCACAAAAGTATAAGAGGGGAAATCTTCCAATGGGGTCACTAGTTCTGATGACCTGGGGGTCTTCAAGGAATTTATTTTAATTTGCAGAGATTTCCTCTCACTTCCTGTTTGGCTATGGGACAGGAAGTGAAGGGAAATCTCCGCAATGGGACACAGATAGCTAGAAAATTTGACAGGGGTTATAATCCTCTATTGCTCTATCCAAAGTGAAAAAAAAAAAAAAAAGTTTTGTCTTTAGTTCTACGTTAAGATCAAAAAACTGTTTTTTAAGTTGTCATATACATATATATTTGAAATCAAATCTTTATTATGTTTTTCTAATAACATTGTGTGGGCAGATTTCTGCCAGTCACAGGCTGTCACGGCCCTTCAGCCTGTGTCTATAGAATAAGAGGGAGGTGAAGCCTCCATCAATTTACACGTAATATCCCACCCCTTTGTGTTTAGCTGATTAGTGGGCATGGAGGAGGGGGGAGGGAGTGGACTCTAATTTTGCACTGTGTATAGGCCCTCGTGTGTGACTTTAGTCACACGGACTGCTCAGATGTGATGGGAAATGCTCAGCATAGAAACTTGCTGAAATCTCAGCATGTGCAGAGTTGCCACCACAGCTGCAAAAATCCCTAGCTGAAGGGGGAAGGCATAAGGAGGAGATGGAGAACAGCAGGATCAACCAAGTTTTTTTTGCAGAATACAGAAAATGAATGAGTTATAAGCAGCATATAATACACCATTTAGTGATAGTTTTTTATGAGGTGGGTTTAGTGACACTTTAAAGGAAGCCAGTAGTGGAGACTGCCATTACGATCCTTATCTGAAAATTCTTGTTGCTTGGCTGTTTTAATACTTTAGGTCAGGGGTCTCCAAACCCCAGCCCGCTTGTGTGTTTTGTCCGGCCCGCAGCTCACCTAGCCTCTGCCAAAATAGCATTGCCGATCTGCCTTTTAAAAGCAGCTGCTGTTATCGGCAGTATGTCTAGCAGGTTCCGCAAATAAAGCCGCTCCCCCCCCCCACACCCTCCCATGCTGCCTCTGTGCTGAGGATTGGCTGCTGGGACCGCCCATGTCCACCAACCAGTGACGTCATCAGCGCTGCACCTCCCGCCTCCCCCCAATGCTGTTTGTATTAGAGATCCTTCTGCATGTGTAGCAGCGGGTGGGAACCGGAAGGTGCAGGAGATCTGAAGTCTCCTCGAGGCAAGAGGCAAATGGGCATAAATGCGCTGAAGGAGACTCTGCTGTGGACGCTGATGATGGGGAGACTCTGCTGCTGAGGAGACTCTGATGGAGGACACAGATATGGGGGAGACTCTGATGGGGGACACAGAGGTACGGAAAGGCTCTGATGGGGACACAGATGTGTGGAAGGCTCTGATGGAGACACAGTGTGCATGGAGACTCTGATGGGGGACACGGATGTATGGAAAGGCTCTGATGGGGACACAGATGTGCAAAAACTATCCATGTAAAATATTTAAATTTTAATTATTCATTTATACTTTTTTTTTTGGCCCCTGAATGCTTCTTAAATCTACAATGTGGCCCTTGATTTGAAAAGTTTGGAGACCCCTGCTTTAGGTCACAGAACCAAAGCAGACCTACAGCAAGTAACGTCTATTTGCACACTTGATGCATATGACTCTGATAAAAAGGGCCGTGGATCAGTGTGATAGCCAGGCAGTCAGCATTTTCAGAAGTAGAGGTCAGCAGTGTCAGCTTCTATACTTTCCTCAACTTAAAAATTAAATATCTATTATTAGCTTAGTCTCTTCATTGCTATCCTTATATAAAACTGATATTTATAATTTATTCATTGCATTAGTTAGGTTGAAGAAACTCCAGTGACTTTTTTTTTTATTGCCCACAGGTTTTTAACTTTGATCCTAGAGCAGTGGTGAAGAGGCGCAGCGCAGAAGACGTAAAAGCTGAGGAGGACATGACCAAACTTTGCAACCATCGTAGGAAAATTGTGGCCCTTGCTACTTTGTACAAGAGCATTGAAAGTACTCCCCTTGCACTACAAAATCAAGCTGCTGGTGTGTATTTCTTATGTTTCTATGAACTTGTCTTCCGGCTTACAGTGAAAACATGAGATGACGTGAAAACCGTTCACACATTCAGATTTGTCCGAGCCATCATCTGCATCATGGAGGAGATCTCTTCCAAACCGCATTGTAGCTCTGACTGCAGCTACTATTTATAGAAGCTGATTTCAGAAGCAAAGTCAATCCATAGTGGCTGTTCATCCGCCACCAGTAAAATAATAGAAATGATGTACAGAGATTTATGGGAGGCCTGGATCAAGCCATGTCTGAGCAGAAACTAATTTAATTTTAAAAGAAAAATGAAGTTTACTTTGAGCAGAAATTATTGCACTTTAAAAGAAGAATGAAAAGTTTGCAAAAAGAAGTACATAAAGCTTCCCCCTTTTCACAATTCCTCCAAATATTGGCTATTCTAAATTAAGCTGATGCTCATTTTCTAAATGCCTTATTAATGCAATAATGTTATTCAGGGCATAATGGCTGAAGGATACTGCCTGCTAAAGGGTGACAACGCTCTGTCTCCCAATTGTGCTCCTGTGTTGTCACATTGTAACTCAGGCTTAATAAATGTGCTTTTTTTATTTATTTATTTTTTGTAAGTTTTTCTTTTTTTTTTTAGGAGCCTGTGGGTGCAGTGTCAGGCTCCTGGAGACTGTCTGTCCATACCTCCGATATGGGCAGGCAATTGCTGAATGACAGGAAGATCAATGATCTACCTAGAGCGCTCATCAGCACCCTGGTAGTTCATTGAGAACTACAAGCCATAAACCACAATGGCTAATGTTACTTGTAGTTCATTAACCGCTTGCTGATCGTATAACCTAGATTTATAGAGGTAAGACGGCTCGGCTGCGCCAGATCATGTACTTAGTATGTGATCTGATGCTTCTGGGTAGGGGGAGGCACACTTGCACTGCCGCCAGTGACCCAGCCATGCTGTGATTAAACACCATAGATGTTGATCACCGGGTGCCGGCCAATGGATTACCACCAACACCTGGCAATTGTCATGAATTTACACAGGACAGAGCCCTGTCCTGTCAGCGGGGAAGAAATTGATGTTCTTTCCCTGCAAAGCAGGGAATAAAATCCGTTACTTCCCCTAGTAAAAGCACCTAACCCAGTACACCAAAACACTGGCTAGGCACACATTTAACCCTTTGATTGCCATATAGGTTTAACCCCTTCTCAGCCAGTGTCATTAGTACAGTGACAGTGCATATTTTTAGCACTGATCACTGTATAGGTGTTACTGGTTACCACAATTTGCGTTTTGCATTTTTATTGGGTTAATTTGTTGGTCAGACTAAAAAAAACACAAATTGTGGCAAAAGCGCACTACATGCTTTCCTGCAGCTTCTCCACTGAAGTCTATGGAATCAAAAAAGCACCATTTTGTATTTAACCACTTAAGCCCCGGACCATTTCGGGCCATTAGGACCAGGCCTGTTTTTGGGATTCGGCACTGCGCTGCTTTAACTGTAAATTGTGCGGACATGCAATGTTGTACCCAAATGAAATTTGCGTCCTTTTCTTCCCACAAATAGAGCTTTCTTTTAATGGTATTTGATTGCCTCTGCGATTTTTATTTTTTGCGATATAAACAGAAAAAGACCGAAAATTTTGAAAAAAAAAGATATTTTCTACTTTTTGTTATAAGAAAAATCGAATAAACTCAATTTTAGTCATACATTTAGGCCAAAATGTATTCAGCCACATGTCTTTAGTGAAAAAAATGTCAATAAGCGTATATTTATTGGTTTGCGCAAAAGTTATAGCGTTTACAAACTAGGGTACATTTTCTGAAATTTACACAGCTTTAAATTTATGACTGCCTATCTCATTTCTTGAGGTGCTAAAATGGCAGGGCAGTACAAAACCCCCCCAAATGACCCCATTTTGGAAAGTAGACACCCCAAGGAAATTGCTGAGAGGCATGTTGAGCCCATTGAATATTTTTTTTTTGTCCCAAGTGATTGAATAATGACAAAAAAAAAAAAAATTACAAAAAGTTGTCACTAAATGATATATTGCTCACACATGCCATGGTTATATGTGGAATTGCACCCCAAAATACATTCTGCTGCTTCTCCTGAGTACGGGGATACCACATGTGTGGGACTTTTTAGGAGCCTAGCCGCGTACGGGACCCCGGAAACCAAGCACCGCCTCCAGGATTTCTAAGGGCGCAAATTTTTGATTTCACTCCTCACTACCTATCACAGTTTCGAAGGCCATAAAATGCCAAAATAGCACAAACCCCCCCCAAATGACCCCATTTTGGAAAGTAGACACCCCAAGCTATTTACTGAGAGGCATGTTCAGTCCATGGAATATTTTATATTTTGCCACAAGTTGCGGGAATATGACAAACTTTTTTTTTTTTGCACAAAGTTGTCACTAAATGATATATTGCTCACACATGCCATGGGCATATGTGAAATTACACCCCAAAATACATTCTGCTGCTTCTCCTGAGTACGGGGATACCACATGTGTGGGACTTTTTGGGAGCCTAGCCGCGTACGGGACCCCAAAAACCAAGCACCGCCTTCAAGGTTTCTAAGGGCATAAATTTTTGATTTCACTCCTCACTACCTATCACAGTTTTGAAGGCCATAAAATGCCAAGATGGCACAAAACCACCCCAAATGACCCCATTTTGGAAAGTAGACACCCCAGGCTATTTGCTGAGAGGCATGTTGAGCCCATTGAATATTTTTTTTTTTGTCCCAAATGATTGAATAATGACAAAAAGAAAAAAAAAATGTACAAAAAGTTGTCACTAAATGATATATTGCTCACACATGCCATGGTTATATGTGAAATTACACCCCAAAATACATTCTGCTGCTTCTCCTGAGTACGGGGATACCACGTGTGGGACTTTTTGGGAGCCTAGCCGCGTACGGGACCCCAAAAACCAAGCACCGCCTTCAAGGTTTCTAAGGGCATAAATTTTTGATTTGACTCCTCACTACCTATCACAGTTTTGAAGGCCATAAAATGTCAAAATAGCCCAAAACCCCCACAAATGACCCCATTTTGGAAAGTAGACACCCCAAGCTATTTGCTGAGAGGCATGGTGAGTATTTTACAGCTCTCATTTGTTTTTGAAAATTAAGAAAGACATTTTTTTTTCTCTTTTTTTTTCTTTTTTTACATTTTCAAAACTTTGTGACAAAAAGCGAGATCTGCAAAATACTCAACATACCTCTCAGCAAATAGCTTGGGGTGTCTACTTTCCAAAATGGGGTCATTTGGGGGGGTTTTGTGCCATCTGGGCATTCCATGGCCTCCGAAACTGTGATAGGCAGTGAGGAGTGAAATCAAAAATTTACACCCATAGAAATCCTGAAGGCGGTGCTTGGTTTTTGGGGTCCCGTACGCGACTAGGCTCCCAAAAAGTCCCACACATGTGGTATCCCCGTACTCAGGAGAAGCAACAGAATGTATTTTGGGGTGTAATTCCACATATGCCCATGGCATGTTTGAGCAATATATAATTTAGTGACAACTTTTTGTACATTTTTTTTTTTTTTGGTCATTATTCAATCACTTGGGACAAAAAAAAAAAATATTCAATGGGCTCAACATGCCTCTCAGCAAATAGCTTGAGGTGTCTACTTTACAAAATGGGGTCATTTGGGGGGGTTTTGAACTGTCCTGGCATTTTATGCACAACATTAGGAAGCTTATGTCACACATCATCCACTCTTCTAACCACTTGAAGACAAAGCCCTTTCTGACACTTTTTGTTTACATGAAAAAAAATTTTTTTTTGCAAGAAAATTATGTTGAACCCCCAAACATTATATATTTTTTTAAAGCAAAGGCCCTACAGATTAAAATAGTGGGTGTTGCATTTTTTTTTTCCACACAGTATTTGCGCAGCGATTTTTCAAACGCATTTTTTGGGGGAAAAACACACTTTTTTTTATTTTTAATGCACTAAAAAACACTATATTGCCCAAATGTTTGATGAAATAAAAAAGATGATCATAGGCCGAGTACATGGATACCAAACACGACATGCTTTAAAATTGCGCACAAACGCGCAGCGGCGACAAACTACATTCATTTTTAAAAGCATTTAAAAGCCTTTACAGGTTACCACGTTAGATTTACAGAGGAGGTCTACTGCTAAAATGACTGCCCTCGTTCTGACCTTCGCGGTGATACCTCACATGCATGATGCAATTGCTGTTTACATATGACGCTAGACCGACGCTTGTGTTCGCCTTTGCGCAAGAGCAGGGGGGGACAGCGGTGCTTTTTTTTTTTTTTTTTTTTTTTTTATTATTTATTTGGCTTTTTTTTTTTTTTTTAAACTGTGCCTTCCATATTTTATTTTTTTACCATTTTTATCGTTATCTCAGGGAATGTAAATATCCCCTATGATAGCAATAAGTAGTGACAGGTACTCTTTTTTTGAAAAAAATTGGGGGGTTAGACCCTAGATCTTTCCTCTGCCCTCAAAGCATCTGACCACACCAAGATCGGTGTGATAAAATGCTTTCCCAATTTCCCAATGGCGCTTTTTATATCCGGGGGGGGGGGACATTCCCTCCCACTGCTTGTAAAAGCAGTCTAGAGGCTAATTATCTGCTAGAATTGCTTTTACATGAAAGCCGGCTGCTGGCTGAAAAGAATGATACCAAGATGATACCTAAACCCGCAGGCATCATTCTGGTATAAACATTCAAAGTCCAGCAACATACCAGTACGTTGCTGGTCCTTGTTGGACATGTATTGTAATCTTTTTTTTCATACAGCCTATTGGCTGAACGAAAAAAAGAAATTGATTGGTGGGTATGCCCACCATTAGAATACCTCCCTTCATCCACCCACTTCTAATGATGGGCATATATGCCGAAGCATGGGGGCATCCTCCCGCAAAAAAGTTATGCCGCGTACACACGGTCAAGCCTTCGTCGGAATTTCGACCGTATGTACGCGGCATAAAAGGTTATGCCGCGTACACACGGTCTGACTTTTCCACGGGCAAGCCTCCGTTGGAATTTCGACCGTATATACGCGGCATTAGGAGCAAAATCGCTCCTCCGCCCCTGCTGCCCCCATGCTTCGGCATATATGCTCTTTTTTTTAACTGTGGTGGTGAAATCACCTCCTACAGCGTTGGAGTCACGGCTTTATGTATCGTGGGAGCAAACGCTGTTGCTGTCAAGATAAATAGATCCGCGCTGCAACTGAATGGCGTACCTGCTAAGCAAATGGTGGTTAATATTAAAACAAAGTAACATTACAGTACAACAGTAAGACCTTACCATGCCATACCTGCAAAGCAAATACCAAAACAAAACCTAGTAAAAAAGAAAAAATGTTTTAACGCAACCAGCGTCTCGCCTTACGGTCAATTAGATACGGCGCCATCAACTGGTCGTTGAGGTCCACCCCTCCCATATTTTGGTTATATTCGTGGACACAGAGGGGTTTCTCCACAACACCAGTCGCCGTACGAATTTGGACTGTCGTGTCTGCATGAAGGGAGGTAAGAAGGAAAACATTCTTATTGTCCCTCCACTTCATAGCGAGCAAGTTATTACACTTCAAGCAGGCTCTCTCCCCCAGCCTAAGACGGGCATCTACAAGCCGCTGGGGAAAGCCCCGGCGATTAGGTCGCACGGTGCCACATGCTCCAATCTGATGATCAAACAAGTGACTAAACAGTGGCACGCTCGTGTAATAATTGTCCACATACAAGTGGTACCCCTTTCCGAATAAGGGTGACACCAAGTTCCACACTATCTTGCCAGCGCTCCCTATGTAATCCGGGCAGTTGACCGACTCAATCTGACTATCTTTTCCCTCATAAACCGTAAAGTTCACTACATAGCCTGTTGCCCTGTCACAGAACTTGTAGAGCTTGACCCCGTATCTGGCACGCTTGCTGGGAAGGTACTGCTTGAAAGACAAGCGGGCAGAAAATTTAATCAGGGACTCATCAACGCAGACAACTTGATCGGGAGTAAACAAGGCTGCAAAACGTCCGTTGAAGTGGTTTATGAGGGGCCGAATTTTATAGAGCCGGTCGTATTCAGGGTCCCCACGTGGACGACAAAGTTCATTGTCGTTGAAGTGCATGAACCGCAAAATCTGCTCGTATCGTGCCCTGGACATGGAGGCAGAGAACACGGGCATGTGGTCAATTGGGTGCGTGGACCAATAAGCACGCAATGACGGAAATTTATGTGTGCCCATGTTGAGGGAAAGGCCCAGAAAGGTCTTAAATTCGGAAACCGTAATTGGTTTCCAATTTCTGGCAATTTTAGGCAACTGGGGGTTAGCGGCGATAAATTGACCAGCATATAAATTACTCTGGTCCACAATAGATCTATAGAGATCTTCCGTGAAAAACAGCGAATAAAAATCAATTGGAATAAAATCAGCTGTTTCCACCTGAATACCGGGTTGGGCAGTGAATGGGGGAAGTACGGGTTCTGCAGAAGTGGTGGGGACCCAATCAGGATAGGCGAATTCTGCAGGAAGGGCAGTATGGGCACGACGGGCCTGCCTTTGTCTTCTTGGTGGCAGCGGGACACTACTTGTGCTTGCCACCTCGCCAGCTTGAACTGCACTTATGGGACTCGCCACGTCACCAAGTGTTACTGCAGTGCTGGATGTACGTCCAGGCTGTACTAGGCCGCTGGTGCTTGCCAGTTCACCAGAAGGAATAGCGGCGCTAGTACTACTCTGCTCCATGATACGAGAGACCTGCGGTTCTTGCTCCTCAACAACCTCAGAAGATCGGGATCGGGTACACCTGACCTTAGCAGGGACCTCAACTTCGTCGTCAGAGCTATCTGACGTGGGGCCGCTGACGTCACTGTCTTCTACGGGAAGATATTCTGAGCCTGAATCTGACAGATACGTGACCTCCTCTTCACTATCTGTCATGCTCAGAATCTCGTAGGCCTCTTTACTAGTGTACCTTCGTCTTGCCATTTTGGGCTCTAAATTTAGGGGTACACTAGTAAGATTCACAGGAAAAAAAGCACCTGACTGTCGTCAGCAAATATATCAAACGCTACAAAAAAACTGTTAGCGATCGCAGGGATCAGGCCTGTCTCTGCGAACGCTGCAGTTATGTGTGTTGTGTTTGGTAAGTGACAGTGATCGATCGATACTGCACTTGGGTGGGCTGGGCTGGGCTGGGCGGAGGGGCTAAACGCAGGCGCTAGCAGGTATCTGGACTGATCCCGCTAACACTGCGTTTTTGGGAACCCTAAACCGCTGGGGATGCTAGTATAGATCTGATCAGATACTATACCACTAAGGGGGGTGTATGCTTTGCGCGTGGGTGTTAGCGTTACTGGCACTAACCTAACACTGCCTGGGGCGACGCAGACCCTCTCTGGTGCTAAAACCTAATTGATCTCACCCGCCGGGCGATCAGGGGGGTTAAACCTTTATTGGGTTATATACGGCGGGTGCCCTGATGCTATAAAAAGCAAACTAATCAACCAGCGTCACCCGTAACCTTTATATGGTGATCACTGGTGAAAGGGTTAACTAGGGGCAATCAGGGGGTTAAAACCTTTATTAGGTTAAATATGGGGGTACCCGACGCTATATAAAAACCTGACGGGTTACCTAAATAACTAGATAACTTACTGGCTAACCAGTGACACCAGTGACGCTTATACGGCGATCACTGGTGAAAGGGTTAACTCTAGGGGCAATCAGGGGGTTAAAATAATATATGGGGGTACCTGACACTAATAAAAACCTGCGGCGAACCTAAAAAAAAAATAACTGCCTATCTAAAACACCAGCGACACGAATACAGCGATCGGAAAAACAATCGCTTAGTGACGCTGAAGTTAGGGGGTGAAAGGGTTACCTGGGGGGTGATCAAGGGGTTAAACCTTTATTAGGGGGGGTTAGGGGGCTACCCTGGACCTAAAGGGGCCTAATCCTAACTGCCCTGCAACTTTTTACAATCACAGATGACACTAAATGCAGTGATCAGTAAAATAAATGATCACTGCAATCAGTGACACTGTGATTGGGGGCTTTGGGGTGACCTGGGGGGTGATCTGGGGGTGACTGGGGGGTGATTTGTGTGCCTATGTGTACCTACGTGTCAGTGGACTGTTGGAGCACTAACCTCTGTCTTCTCTCCTCGGCGCCGGGAACGAAAAGACCGCGGCGAGGGAGATGACATCACTTCCTCCAGCCTTGTTTACATCACATGGCGGAGGAAGCATTTTCATTGGCCGGGAGCGATCGCGAGGGGGGGGGCGGAATCGAGCGGCCGCCCCCTCATGCCTGATCGCTCCCGAACACTTAACGGCCGCTCACTGCAGTGAAGGGGGGTCCGGATGGACCCCCCAACTGCACAAAGGCGATCACGTAGATCTACGTGATTCTGCCTGTCCGTGCCATTCTGCCGACGTAAATCGGCGGTGGGCGGTCGTTAAGTGGTTAAAAAAAGTCCCTGACCCTTTCCAAAAATGCAGTGGCTGAAAAAAAGCATAGATGTAAACGTGTCCTATAGGAAATTATGTTAAATGAACTGTAGTACGTTTCTGCAGAAAGCACCAAAAAAGCATAGGTGTGAACCAGGCCTTAGTGTCCGAATCTCAGCGGCAATATCGCAGTCCTGCTATAGTCGCTGATTGCCACGATTGCTAATAAAAAAAATAATGTATAAATAACATTTCCAGTATATACAGTGCCTTGAAAAAGTATTCATACCCCTTGAAATTTTCCTCATTGTGTTATGTTACAACCAAAAATGTAAATGTATTTTATTGGGATTTTATGTGATAGACCAACACAAAGTGGCAGATAATTGTGAAGTGGAAGGAAAATTAATAAATGGTTTTCAAAATGTTTTACAAATAAATAAATATGTAAAAAGTGTGGCGTGCATTTGTATTCAGCACCCTTTGCTCTGATACCCCTAACTAAAATCTAGTGGAACCAATTGCTTTCAGAAGTCACCTCATTAGCAAATAGAGTCCACCTGTGTGTAATTTAATCTCAGTATAAATACAGCTGTTCTGTGAAGTCCTCCAGAGGTTTGATAGAGAAGCTTAGTGAACAAACCACGTCATGAAGACCAAGAAACACACCAGACAGGTCAGGGATAAAGTTGTGGAGAAGTCTAAAGCAGGGTTAGGTTACAAAAATAAATAAAAAATCCCAAGCTTTGAACATCCCACAGAGCACTCACTGTTCAATCCATCATCCGAAAATGGAAAGAATATGGCACAACTGCAGACCTACCAAGACGTGAGTTAGGCTCCTTTCACACGGACGGTCCGTTCAGGTCCGCCTGTCAGTTTTTTAGGCGGACCTGAACGGATGCTCCATGTAGCCCTATGGAGCCACGGATGTCAGCGGTGACATGTCTGCTGACATCCGACCCGCTCCGCTCCGCCAAAGTGTGACGGAGGAAAACCCTATTTTTCCATCCGTCGGCGGATCGGATGACAACGGACTCTACGGTCCGTCGTCATCCGATCCCCCCCCCATAGGGGAGAGCGGCGCTCTGACAGGGCGGTCCCTGCAGTGTGCGGGGACCGCCCAGTCATCCGCCGGCTCAGCGGGGATCAACGGAGCGATCCCCGCTGAGCAAGCGGAGCTTCACGGGGCGGATCTTCACGGATCCGTCCCGTGTGAAAGAGCCCTAATAGTGATAGTGTTGCGCTGTCAATATAGGAAATAAATAAATTATGTAAATTTCTACAATAAATAACATGATATGTACAAAATACTTCATAAAAAAAGACAATTATATATGCAATGCTTCTATAATATCCATAAACTCAAGTGCCAATAAAGTGACTAATAAAAGTATTGAAATAAATAAAGTCCCAGTGTTGTCACTATGAATCCAAAAGTGCAGCTGCAATAAAGTGCTCTAATTCTTCCACATTCCTAAAAGTGATTGGTGTCTCTTCTTATAGTGTGTATGACACCTCAGTGCTCACAAGCCTCTCACCTTACTTTATTGCAGCTGCACTTTTGGATTCATAGTGACAACACTGGGACTTTATTTCAATACTTTTATTAGTCACTTTATTGGCACTTGAGTTTATAGATATTATAGAAGCAATGCATATATATTTGTCTTTTTTATGAAGAATTTTGTACATATGTTATTTATTGTATAAGTTTACACTTTTTATTTCCTATATTGACAGCGCAACACCATCACTATTACTCACGTCTTGGTAGGTTTGCAGTTGTGCCATACACTTTCCATAAATTACTGCTGTAAGGTAACTGCATTGGGTGAAGATTACTCTCCTAGGGGATCTCTGTGCAATGGACGAGATCAATGGACACAGCCCTTAGAACTGGACAGATGGAAATACCTCCTTAAGCCCTGGTTCACACTGGTGCGTTTTGACATGCGATTTGGCATGTCAAATCGGCGATATTTGCCGCAAATTGCCGGCAATGGCACCGTCCTAATCGGTGCGACGCCGCATCTGCGCCGCTGCACCGATTTCAAAAAGTAGTTTCTGTACTACTTTTTGCGATTTCGGCCGCGATTTACATTGACATCTGTGCAGAAACCCGCACAGATGTCTTTGTAATCACGGCTGAAATCGGGACTGCTAGCGAGCGTGAAATCGTGCGAGTTCAGCTGAACTCGCACGGCTTCACTCCCGCAGCCCAGTGTGAACCTGGGCTAAAACTGATTCTGGGGTTCAACCTGGTCTCTACGATGAGTGTGACTGTTTGAGGTTCTGGACAGGTGTCTTTTATACTGATAACAAGTTTAAACTGGTGCCATTAATACAGGTAATGAGTGGAGGACAGATGAGCCTCTTAAAGAAGAAGATACAGGTCTGTGAGAGCCAGAAATCTTGCTTGTTTGTAGGTGACCAAATACTTATATTCCACCATAATTTGCAAATATATTCTTTTCAAATCAGACAGTGATTGTCTGGATTTGTTACCACATTTTGTCTCTCATAGTTGAGGTATACCTATGATGACAATTACAGGCCTCTCATCTTTTTAAGTGGGAGAACTTGCACAATTGGTGGCTGACTAAATACTTTTTTTGACCCACTGTACATGCACAACGTTAGGTTGTATCAACAGATGACTGCTTCATGTAAATATATTATTATATATACAACTACAGACTACTGTATATACAAATTCAGGGCACCTACCGTATACTATTATTACTCTTTAGGTTTTGTACCTGCAGTACAGACTATATACTTAAAAATGTTTTTGAGACATGAACAGACATTAATTTGTTTATATACATGAAACTGATCTATTGCACATGTACCTCCTGAAAACATTAATGAGTATATAAACGAATTTAGTCATTAAAAGGTTGGCGACAGACACCTCTGCCTTTCCCTTGTAGGCCTAGAGACCACTCCAGTATCATGTTCAGAGCTCATCCTGAGAGACTAGTCAACTATGAGGCAGATTATTCTTAAAGAGAATTATGGCTGCAACCTTCAGGTAGTAGAGCTAATTCACTCTCAAATCCCTATATAGCTTAGTATTATATCCAGCAACAAAAGCTTTGCCAAGTGATTATTTTGTTTCCTGAAATAGACATTGCAGTATCTGGAATATTATATGGAACAAGTGAAAGATGATGCTTTATACATTAATAAAAAACAATTGTTTCTGGGTTTTTTTTTCTTTAATTGATTGAAAATGTTGGTTTTAGCACAATCCCCTCAAAATACATTGTATTGTCTTTTTATATTCTCACTCCTCTATTTGTGTCAGTGAACATATTTTTTATTATTTTATGTTTTATCTTTAACAGGATGTGGCCCAAGTCAAAACTTTCATGTAGCATCCACCAGCCCAAAGATGGGACAACATCTCTGTTCTCTCGATCCTGACATGTTCACCAAACTAATGATGGAGAAGGCCCATAGCATGCCTGCTCACCATTCTGAGAATCCCTTGGATCACAAATCGGATACTTTAACTCCTAATCCTGGAGAAAGGTACTCTGGCTTACGATCCAGCCAGCGGCCTGTTGTGCCTAGGCAGCATGGGGCGTCCATTGGTGAGTCCTATGCCTTAAACTGTCCACCGGTGCCATCAAATGGTAACTATGAGTTGTTTTCAAGGACTCCACAAGCCATATCTAATGAGCTGTGTTCCAGTTCCAGTTTTCTTCAAGTAAAGTCTTCCCAACACCGGCCTTCCTATCCCTCATGTAGTCAAGAACTTTCAGGCCTCTCCCCAAAACCAATAGCTCTTAATGCTTGTAGCTTTGTGCCAGGTGGCACATTTTCAAGGACGCTGGATGAGTCTCCTCAGGTCTCCCGACGGCCTTTTGCCTTTCCTGAGAAAGATCCGCTCGGCATCTTGGATTCCCACAGCTGTAGGCCACCTAGTCCAAAGCACCATGTATTAAACTCGCCTCCTTTAATTCAGTCTCAGGTTCCCTTATTGAACACACACCCTACTCCTGAGCACAACCCAAGCAACACAACCTCCCTTGCACTGCCGCCTCCTCCATTTTCACCCTTCACTCGTAGTGGAGTGTTGACATCTCCTTCTACAACTAGGTCTTCAATATCCTCTATTTCTTCCCCAGCTGGCAGCGTGGAGCCATCCCCTCAGCGTTCCCGCCACTCCTCTGCCTCCTCTGAGCACTTTCCTGCCCCCACAAGGTCAAGTTCCAGATCTCCCAGGCCCATTAGCCCTCCCAAGCGCTCTGTGCCCCACAGTCCAAAAGCAATACTTGAAGGCCTCCCTCTTTTTGGGCAGGCCCAACTGGGATCTTCTTCAAATGCCAGCCATGCCTTAACCCACCAAAGCAATAAATCAGCACCACCGGTGTCTTTGGGAGCAGCGCAAGGCTTACTGGGCTTTCCTCTCGGGTGCATATTGGGCCAGCAAAGCAATGCTTCCTTCCCAGCCAGCAGCCTCCTTACAGCAGCTGCTAAGGCCCAAATGGCAAATCAAACCAAACCTGAAGCCGCAGCCCCTAGCACTTTACCCAGCCGGTTGCTGAATCCCAATACGTTGCTTTCTACATCTGTCTCACAGGAAGGTCGGTCTCTTCCCAGCAGGACTCATTCCCAGAGAAGGGATGTAATGGTGAAGCGAAAAAGACAAAAGAATTCTCCAGGCCCTGATGCCAGTCCACAGGATACTAGTAAGGTTCTCCAAACCCCTAGTAGTCCTAGTGGACACACACGAATAAATTCCTATGTATCAAAGTTAGCAGGAATTGGGGGACAGCTTGATGAAGACATGGGAAAATCCAAAGTTCTTAATACACAGTCAATTTATGGTCAAACTCCCTCTTCCCTTCAATTTTTTCGTACATCTGTAGAGGAGCCCCTAAGCCAAAGCAAAAATCCAAGCATGTCTCCAGCTTCTCAAGATATCAGCAACCATCTTCTTGGCCTTGTAGGGCAACTAGTCCAGACTGCTACAGAACAGAACTCAGGGACTCCTTTACCACTGAAGTTACCCTCAACACCCACTGGGGCAAATCCACGTAAGTATTTTACATTTTTATTTGAATGAATTACAAACAGAATATTTTAAGTATCTGAAACCAGAGTAGCGTATTGTTTGCACATGCATATTCTTTCTAATTTTCTTCTTGTTTTAGCTTCATCTTCTGGCCGACCCAACCAGTCTCCAGTACCAAAATCTTCTCCTGCCCCGAGCCTGGCACAAAGTGGTATCACAGAAGGCAACAGTGAGCTGCCCTGTTCTCTGCCTTCTGCTGGGGACAGCTTCTCCTTCTTGGGCCAGGAACAAATCTTGCCATTCTCTGTCACACCTGCGCTTTTAAACCTAGCCATGCTGGGCTCATTGCCACTATCCTTCAGCTTGAACCAGCAACAACAGCTGCTCAACCAAGGCTTAGTCAATTTACTTTCCTCCTATTTATTGGGAAGTGCAGATCTTGGCCTATTGGGACTCCAGAATCCTCCTTTGACGTTACCTTCTGTGGGTGATCCAGAAACCAGTGCATTGCAAGCTTTGCTGATGGCTTCTCTTCTACATAATCCTCTTTTACCACTGGGAGGACTTGGACTACCACAGCTCGATATTCCACCTCACAATCAACAACACAATAGCCTTCTGTCCTCTCTTGCACCTTTGCTGGATGCTCTGCCCTCTTCACAGACTGACACAACTGAGAAACCTGAGACACACCTGACCTTGCCTGAGACTTTCTCTGAAAACTCACTCCAACCACTGCTTTTCCCTCCTGTCTCTGCCTCTCCAGCCCTCATGGCCCTGAATTCCGCACTACTGGCTGCCAGTTTAGGGACTGTTGACTCCTCTACCTGCCCAGGACAGGTAACTAATCTTCACCCTGTTTTTTGCTACATACATGATTGTAAATATTCCAAAAAGTCTGATCTTATTGCATTCTTGCAGAATAAAAACTGTAAAGTCAATATTTTGTTTTTAATACACATTTTTATCATTATGGATAGAGAAGGGAAGTGTTAGAACCCCTTGTCATGTTTATATTGCTTTCTGTGTCCCAGCTAGGGAGCTTCAACCCCTCTGTTTTTTGTCTTGGTAAATAGTGTCACTGGGATAGAAAGTGATGGGAAAATTGTCGAGAATGTCCCCTTGTTTCCTGGCCCCAAATGTCCTTCTGTGCTCCTCCTCTTTTTGACTGCAGTATTCACAAGCTCAGACCCAAAAGACCAGCTTAAAATTGCCACTTTCTGAGAACATTGTCCATAGAGTTACAGGACTGAGATCATCCCCAGTCTTTCCCCGTACATCTTCCTTTAAAGGATGTGTTATACGCAGAATTGACTCACCCCGGAAAGAGGTTTGTTCCGCAAAAACGATTTGTTCACCTATACCCCCATGGAAAGTGAGTTCATTAAAAAATAGACTATGCCTGTGGTGGATCTGGTGTCTTTTGTTTTATCTCAATAAGACCTTCATTGTTCCATTGGATGAGGTCTCCTATGTTCATGGTTTACAACCTGACTTTCCTAGCACCCTTATGTGTGCAGAATGCAAAAGGGATGCTGATATTTTTGAGCCGGCCGCTGAAGGTTTTTCACCACCAGAATTTAGTAAAGTCAGTTCTTCACCTTCTCTCCCTATGTTGGCTACATTGGTTTCATTGAGGCAGTACATATTAGTCTCTGGCTAGATAAACCTAGTTCTGCACAGCCTTCACATACCCTAATGGGCACAAAAAACAAAAATAGCAAAATCAACAAAGCCTTTACATATTCTTGATCAAGCCGATTGGGCTGTGCATAATGATCGAACAAGACAAAAAAGTGTAGCGCTAAACTAAATGAGAACTGCACTGAAAGTTTGAGGTTCCTGTTTGAATCGCAGCTGGAGATTCGCTGTTCACAGCGGCTTACCCATGTCTGGTTGACCCTCTGAACGTATGTTTTTGGGGTCCACACTCTCTGGTAAGCCTTTTCTACTATCGATTGGTGGTGGTCACTTTAAGTGCACTCGCTTCATGTCAAGTTCATTTAGGAGCACCATTATTTTGATTCTCACCAGCATCTATCAATTTTGTTTTTATTAATGAACTCAGTATTTTCTGGTGACTTTTACATTACACAACTCATATCACTGAGGACTATTTGAATATTTTCATTTATCACTTCTTGAATGTTACGTTGTTTATTTTGACTGTTTATCACTGTTGCATACTGCACTTCATTCCAGTGCAGTTCTCATTTAGTTTAGCGCTACACTTTTTTGTCTTGTTCGTATTCCACCATTTTTTCAATTGGTTGTGTGAGCTGCTATACAATCAGGCAGCACAGAATTTTTTGTTTTTGTGTGCATAATGATTGGCCTCTGAGAAGTTATTTACCCCTCCTGACAATATGCTGCCTTGTACCCTATGGCAGAGACATTTCAAAAGAAATGGACTGTTGCCTTTAATGGATTCAGCCATTATTGCACTAAATAATCAATCAAAATTTTTTATTGAAGGCAATTTCTCCTTTAATTATTCAGTCGATAAACATTTGGAGACTTTTTTAGTCATTCTTTACACTGGTAGGTCCAGCCCTGCTGCCAGCTATTTACACCTTAGCTTTTGCCCAAACTATGGCAGACTACGCCATAGTTAACGGTCTCCTGATATAGACAATCTTATTCTTTCTGCAAGATTGTAGCCATCGCTCTTAGTATTCTGCGTAGAAGCCATGGAGAATGTTACTTGTCAAATCTCTAGAATATCCTTACTTTCTGTGCATATACACAGAATTTTCTGGCTTACTGTAGACCATGCTCGGGAAAGGTGCCTTTTGCACATACCCATTGACAATGAGCTTCTCGTTGGGAATTCCCTTGAGAGATACATTGAGGCACTTAAGGAGTCAAGGTGTTCTGACCCCACTATCCACAATTACACCTCCCTATTGACTTGTACAACTCTACCTAATGGTTATGCTCTCTTCCCCCCTCCAGTTGTCATTTCCTCCCGTAGGTCTATCAGTTCATGATGAACCCTCCAAGTCCACTGGGCCTACTCCTAAACCTACACATTAATATTCGCCTTCACCCCATGCAAGTGCTAGGATGTTTACTGACATGAGCTTAGTACAGTGAAGTCAAGGTTTTTTCATATAACTTGATCTTTGAGAGGTACACAAAGATCTTTCATTGCTGTCCTCTCTCTATGCTTTCTGCAAACTGTTTTTTGTTCTCCTGCCTGCTTTTTCAATAGAGCAGAGCTGGGCCTCTGCCTGGTCTCCTGTAGACCTGCCAATATATCTCTCCATATTAGAGGTTTTCTAACTTTGTAGCAGATACAACTTTATGTTCTACCCCATCTATCCATACATTGATGTACCCTTTATGTTGTTAAAAAAAAGCACCACACTCTGTGGTGCTATAATATGTTAGACTTTGATCATACCCTGAACATTCAGATCACAAAATGTCTCTGAGACCTCTTCCTTACAAGCTCCTGAGGCTGTTTGACCCATATACTCAAGTTTTCTCCAGATCGAATAAATGTATAGCTCCTAACTAAAGTTCTATGAAAGAACTACAACAATAAATTTCAACTACTCCTTGTTGGAGCCCTAATAAGAACCAGGCAAAAGAATCCTCCTCAGACTCCTGCACATGTCCTTGTACTGCCAAAGGTGTCTAGGTCTAATCCTGACATCGTTCTTATCCAGGTTCCTTTCAGCATGGCTTTAGTCTTATGGCTGATCCAGTGTTCAAGAACATGCTCTCATTGGCACCCCCTGGTTGCATTAACTGATTAAACCACCTGGATTATGCTGGCAAACTCTTTGAAACAACCAATGCCTGAATTTTTCTCTCTCAGGATCACAGGTGTTCTCCCCCAAGACTGTTTGAATTCCAGGCAATCCTACCTGGGTGCATACAGTACTAAACATAAGTACCACTAGTTTCCCCATCCAGCTGCAGCAGCTGTTAGCCACTCAAAGAGTCTGCCTGCACCTAAACGCTGTGGCCTCATGCACCAAGCCTAAATGCCCTGTGTGTATTGGGCCTTAGTCGAAATTCCTCTTTTTTTTTGCTTTGGCTAGAGCAGGAAATTATATGAAACTGTATGGTTTTTACCGCTATCCTGACTCAGAGAGGTTTTCCCGTACTTACTATCCTGCTGACAACTGTTTGACCAGACAAAATGTGAGAAATCTCCAGTGGGACACAGGTCAGAAAAATAACCGAATAGGAGTTTAACCTTTGCCTTCTCAATCTCTAACCCAAAAAATGTTTTAAATTCACTTCAATAAACTTGGTTTACTGCCTTTGTTCTTCTCTGCAGCTGTAGGTTAAGTCCTTAGGAATATGGTAAGCTGTGCAAGTCATGTACTTCTAGCTCATATTTCCTGTTTTCTTAGGGGGGTCCAGCAAGACGCAAGGCCACTTTGCTTGCTGTAAAATGAAGCAATGCAAGGAACAGAGGTCTCTGGCATGAGACCTTCCAGCTAGACTTTCAACAGTTATTGAATCCACTAGTACCAAGGCACTGGTGCTGAGGGTGGTGGCCCCGTGAAACTATCAGAAGAACAGTTTTCGTTTTTAAATAAGATAAGATGGAACTATGGATCAATATTTTTAGTGGGAGAATATTATGGTGCCCATACACCAGACGAAAAATCGTTAGAAAATCTGCCATTTGGACAGTTTGTTAGTTTTTCCTCCAGTAAATGGGCACAAATCGAAAATTGGTTGTGATATTTTTGAACCAAAAAATCGAAGGAAAAGTTTGGAAAACTTGTGTTGAACGGACGATAAATTGAAAGGTTACTGTTTCTTGCCTGTTAAAAATGTAACTGGTAATGCAGATTAGACAGAAACTGATTCATTAATGTCCATTGAACAATTTATTGTTTGAAATTTGGTCATTACGTGATGGCAATATCGTGTACATATGTGTGTTCGTTTTCAAAAACGGGTTCAAACTATTTTTCGACTGGTGTATGGCTAGCATTAGTTAGTGATTGTGTGCTGGTAACCTTTATTTATATTTTGTTACAGAGTTGCATCAATACCTCCTGTTCCGGGTCAGCCTCTGTTACTACAACCACTAATTCACCTGCCTTATCAGAGGGGAAGATGCCTCCGTCCGAGCCACATAGCCCTTTCCAGCTACAGTCAACACAGGCATCGGTGCCTGGAAGACTTAACACGCTAATGCCCCCTCTGCTCAACCCTCTGCTCACTGCTGGTTTGTTGGGTAAGCCACTTGACCACATGCCCTGAAAGAAAAGTTATCTGCTTGGTATTTTATGTTATGCATATAATTGGTTTATTTCAGTCGTATTTACAATAAGAATAGGTTCATACCTAAGCAGCTTTCTGAGCCGCATTTGCACGGGCATGGCAGCCTATTAATTTGAATGGGCTGCTTTTGGCCTGTATTTCATGCAGGAAAAAAAATCCTGCACCTTTTTTAAAATGCAGTCAGAGGAAAATGGCAAGGTGCTTTTGCACCATGAGATTTCCCACAACCAAAAACATGCTAGTAAGAATAAATGGCAGCCCCTTGCATCTGTCGCGGAGCTGCGCGATGTGGGTGAGGGAACTGGTGCAATTTACACTCTGTCCTGCACCCTCAAACACCAGCACAAGTGTTAACCTAGCCTAAGCATATGTTACCCTAAATAGTTTTTGTTTCTCGGTGTGTGTTCACATATGTGTTTTATAAATCAGTCTCTCTTAATTTCATGTACTTCTTTCATCTGATATACAGTGCCTTGAAAAAGTATTCATACCCCTTAACATTTTCCACATTTTGCCATGTTACAAACGAAAACGTAAATGTATTTTATTGGGATTTTATGTGATAGACCAACACAAAGTGGCACATAATTGTGAAGTGGAAGGTAAATGATAAATGGGTTTCAATTTTTTTTAGAAATAAATATCTGAAAAGTGTGGTGTGTATTTGCTTTCAGCCCCCTTTACTCTGCTACCACTAACTAAAATCTAGTGCAACCAATTGCCTTCAGAAGTCACCTAATTAGTAAATAGAGTCCACCTGTGTGTAATTTAAGCTCAGTATAAATACAGCTGTTCTGCAAAGCCCTCATAGGTTTGTTAGAGAACCTTAGTGGACAAACAGCATCATGAAGGGCAAGGAACACACCAGGCAGGTCAGGAATAGAGTTGTGGAGAAGTTTAAAGCAGGGTTAGGTTATAAAAAAAAATCCCAAGCTTTGAACATCTCACGGAGCACTGTTCAATCCATCATCTAAAAATGGAAAGAGTATGGCACAATTGCAAACCTAGCAAGACATGGCCATCCACCTAAACTGACAGGCCGGGCAAGGAGAGTATTAATCAGAGAAGCAGCCCAGAGGCCCATGATGACTCTGGAGGAGCTGCAGAGATCCACAGCTCAAGGTGGGAGAATCTGTCCACAGGACAACTATTAGTCGTGCACTCCACAAATCTGGCCTTTATGGAAGAGTGGCAAGAAGAAAGACATTGTTGAAAGAAAGCCATACGCAGTCCTGTTTGCAGTTTGCAAGAAGCCATGTGGGGGACACAGCAAACATGTGGAAGAAGGTGCTCTGGTTAGATGAGACCAAAATTCAAAATTTTGGCCTAAAAGCAAAACGCTATGTGTGGAAAACTAACACTGCACATTAGCCTGAACACACCATCCTCACTGTGAAACATGGTGGTAGCAGCATCATGTTGTGGGGATTCTTTTCTTCAGCAGGGACAGGGAAGCTGGTCAGAGCTGATGGGAAGATGGATGGAGCCAAATACAGGGCATTCTAAGAAGAAAACCTTTTTGAGTCGGCAAGAGACTTGAGACTGGGGCAGAGGTTCACCTTCCAGCAGGACAATGACCCTAAACATGCAGCCAGAGCTACAATGGAATGGTTTGGATCAAAGCATATTCATGTGTTAGAATGGCCAAGTCAAAGTTCAGACCTAAATCCATTTGAGAATCTGTGACAGAGCTTGCGCTATTTTGCAAGGAAAAGGGGCAAAATGTCACTACATGTGCAAATCTGGTAGAGATACAAACCCAAAAAGACTTGCAGCTGTAATTGCAGCGAAAGGTGGTTCTACAAAGTATTGACTCGGGGGGGGGGGGGGGGTCTGTGCTGAATGCAAAGGCACGCCACACTTTTCAGATATTTATTTGTAAAAAAAATTGAAAACCATTTATCATTTTCCTATTTTCCAATTATGTGCCACTTTGTGTTGGTCTAATCTAACGCATAAAATCCCAATAAAATACATTTATGTTTCTGGTTGTAACATGACAAAATGGAAAATATCAAGGGGTATGAATTAGGGCTGCAACTAACGATTATTTTCATAATCGATTAGTTGGCCGATTATTGTTTCGATTAATCGATTAAATCGGTTTATAACCGTAAAAAAAAAAAAAAAAAAAGGGGGGGGGGGGGGTAATTTTTTTTTTTGCCCAATTTGTTGTTGAGCAGACTAAAAAACACAAATTGCTGCAAAAACACATTATTACATGCTTTTCTGCAGCTTCTCTATTGAAGTATATTGAACCAAAAAAACGAAATAGCACCGTTTTGCATTAAAAAAAGTCCTTGCCCTTTCCAAATACGCAGCAGCTGAAAAAATCATGGATGTGAACGTGTCCCATAGGAAACCATGTAAATGACCTGTAGCGTGTTTCTGCAAAAAGCACAAAAAAAAACAGAGGTGTGACTCAGGCCTGAGATGTTTAGTAACATAATGGTGTTAAAAATAAATAAAATTAGTACAAAAAGAGCAAATAATCGCTGTAAGGGGTTCATTTTTTACTGTGGGACAGTGAAAGTAATATTTACAGTAGCGATTTGCTCTTTTTGTACTGTAAAGGGCTCATTTTAGTTTTTTTTAACCCCATCATGTTACTGGCCGATTAATCGATTATGAAATTAATCGATTACTATTTTCATAATCGATTCGTTGTCGATTAATCGATTAGTTGTTTCGGCCCTAGTATGAATACCTTTTCAAGGCACTATACCTGATTGTTCCTGCCAGTCACCTTTTCAAAGCACAGAAACTGATCTGTGTTAGTGTCAACGCTGTATCCTGGCCTAGGCCAACAAGGCCCAGGCCTAGGGCAGCACTTTGCAGGGGGGCAGCACGGAAACAGTCCCCGCCGGCTTGTGCTACACTGTTAGTGTAACACAAGCTGCTTCTAATTTTGAATTCTAACTTTGCTTCTAATTTTGACTGTCCTGTCATCCTGGACCACAAACCTTTCTCACTGTGCTATGTTTTCTGCTGCACCATTGGCATGGTTATATTTCTTTGTCCTCTCCATAAAATTATCAGTGCTTAACCACTTAAGCCCCGGACCATTTCGGGCCATTAGGACCAAGCCTGTTTTTGGGATTCGGCACTGCGCTGCTTTAACTGTAAATTGTGCGGACATGCAATGTTGTACCCAAATGAAATTTGCGTCCTTTTCTTCCCACAAATAGAGCTTTCTTTTAATGGTATTTGATTGCCTCTGCGATTTTTATTTTTTGCGATATAAATGGAAAAAGAACGAAAATTTTGAAAAAAAAAGATATTTTCTACTTTTTGTTATAAGAAAAATCGAATAAACTCAATTTTAGTCATACATTTAGGCCAAAATGTATTCAGCCACATGTCTTTAGTAAAAAAAATGTCAATAAGCGTATATTTATTGGTTTGCACAAAAGTTATAGCGTTTACAAACTAGGGTACATTTTCTGAAATTTACACAGCTTTAAATTTATGACTGCCTATCTCATTTCTTGAGGTGCTAAAATGGCAGGGCAGTACAAAACCCCCCCAAATGACCCCATTTTGGAAAGTAGACACCCCAAGGAAATTGCTGAGAGGCATGTTGAGCCCATTGAATATTTTTTTTTTTTGTCCCAAGTGATTGAATAATGACAAAAAAAAAAAAAAATTACAAAAAGTTGTCACTAAATGATATATTGCTCACACATGCCATGGTTATATGTGGAATTGCACCCCAAAATACATTCTGCTGCTTCTCCTGAGTACGGGGATACCACATGTGTGGGACTTTTTAGGAGCCTAGCCACGTACGGGACCCCGGAAACCAAGCACCGCCTTCAGGATTTCTAAGGGCGCAAATTTTTGATTTCACTCCTCACTACCTATCACAGTTTCGAAGGCCATAAAATGCCAAAATAGCACAAAACCCCCCCAAATGACCCCATTTTGGAAAGTAGACACCCCAAGCTATTTACTGAGAGGCATGTTCAGTCCATGGAATATTTTATATTTTGCCACAAGTTGCGGGAATATGACAAACTTTTTTTTTTTTGCACAAAGTTGTCACTAAATGATATATTGCTCACACATGCCATGGACATATGTGAAATTACACCCCAAAATACATTCTGCTGCTTCTCCTGAGTACGGGGATACCACATGTGTGGGACTTTTTGGGAGCCTAGCCGCGTACGGGACCCCAAAAACCAAGCACCGCCTTCAAGGTTTCTAAGGGCATAAATTTTTGATTTCACTCCTCACTACCTATCACAGTTTTGAAGGCCATAAAATGCCAAGATGGCACAAAACCCCCCCAAATGACCCCATTTTGGAAAGTAGACACCCCAAGCTATTTGCTGAGAGGCATGTTGACCCCATTGAATATTTTTTTTTTGTCCCAAATGATTGAATAATGACAAAAAGAAAAAAAAAAATGTACAAAATGTTGTCACTAAATGATATATTGCTCACACATGCCATGGTTATATGTGGAATTGCACCCCAAAATACATTCTGCTGCTTTTCCTGAGTACGGGGATACCACATGTGTGGGACTTTTTGGGAGCCTAGCCGCGTACAGGGCCCCAAAAACCAAGCACTGCGAACGCTGCTGCAGTTATGTGTGTTGTGTTTGGTAAGTGACAGTGATCGATCGATACTGCACTTGGGTGGGCTGGGCTGGGCGGAGGGGCTAAACGCAGGCGCTAGCAGGTATCTGGGCTGATCCCGCTAACACTGCGTTTTTGGGAACCCTAAACCGCTGGGGATGCTAGTATAGATCTGATCAGATACTATACCACTAAGGGGGGTGTATGCTTTGCGCGTGGGTGTTAGCGTTACTGTCACTAACCTAACACTGCCTGGGGCGACGCAGACCCTCTCTGGCGCTAAAACCTAATTGATCTCACCCGCGGGCGATCAGGGGGGTTAAACCTTTATTGGGTTATATACGGCGGGTGCCCTGATGCTATAAAAAGCAAACTAATCAACCAGCGTCACCCGTAACCTTTATATGGTGATCACTGGTGAAAGGGTTAACTAGGGGCAATCAGGGGGTTAAAACCTTTATTAGGTTAAATATGGGGGTACCTGACACTATATAAAAACCTGACGGGTAACCTAAATAACTAAATAACTTACTGGCTAACCAGTGACGCTTATACGGCGATCACTGGTGAAAGGGTTAACTCTAGGGGCAATCAGGGGGTTAAAATAATATATGGGGGTACCTGACACTAATAAAAACCTGCGGCGAACCTAAAAAAAAATAACTGCCTATCTAAAACACCAGCGACACGAATACAGCGATCGGAAAAACAATCGCTTAGTGACGCTGAAGTTAGGGGGTGAAAGGGTTACCTGGGGGGTGATCAAGGGGTTAAACCTTTATTAGGGGGGGTTAGGGGGCTACCCTGGACCTAAAGGGGCCTAATCCTAACTGCCCTGCAACTTTTTACAATCACAGATGACACTAAATGCAGTGATCAGTAAAATAAATGATCACTGCAATCAGTGACACTGTGATTGGGGGCTTTGGGGTGACCTGGGGGGTGATCTGGGGGTGACTGGGGGGTGATTTGTGTGCCTATGTGTACCTACGTGTCAGTGGACTGTTGGTGCACTAACCTGCTTCTTCTCTGCTCGGCGCCGGGAACGGAAAGACCGCGGCGAGGGAGATGACATCACTTCCTCCAGCCTTGTTTACATCACATGGCGGAGGAAGCATTTTCATTGGCCGGGAGCGATCGCGAGGGGGGGGCGGAATCGAGCGCCCCCCCCCTCATGCCTGATCGCTCCCGAACACTTAACGGCCGCTCACTGCAGTTAAGGGGGGTCCGGATGGACCCCCCAACTGCACAAAGGCGATCACGTAGATCTACGTGATTCTGCCCGTCCGTGCCATTCTGCCGACGTAAATCGGCGGTGGGCGGTCGTTAAGTGGTTAAAGTAGGAGTATAGGCAACACTTTTTTTTTTCATTTTGGATAGAGTAAGAGAGGGTTAAAGCCCCTGTCAGTTTATTTTTTACCATCCCTGTCCCATTGCAGAGATTTCCCTTCACTTCCTCCCCCATAGCCAAACAGGAAGTGAGAGGAAATGTATGCAAATTAAGGGAATCTATTGCACCCCCCAGGCCCTAAGAACTAGTGTCCCCACTCGAAAATTTAAGGGTGGGTCTTAAACAGAAAGGGGTGTGGCCTTGACAGGAGGGGGTGGATCATATTTAAATTAGGGGGTCACAAGTTTAGTCAGGCCTAGGGCAGCACAAAACCTAAATACACTACTGGTTAGTGTGGTCAGTTTTCATCCTTTGGCTGGCCATTCAGAGGTACAGGACACTCTGCAGACGCTCACAATTCCTGTATTTGGTAGTTTGCTCAGCCACTTTGCCCCCCCCGATCAGTCGAAGCCTGCTTCTGGCACACACCCCCTCCCAATCACAACCTGCCACTTGAACACGCCCCCTGCTCATGCACAGCCTGCATCTTGCCTCAGGCTGAACAGACTATAGAATATAGGTACAATGTGTGTCTGCACCACTCTATCCGGAAGAAGAGATGAGATGCACGGTCACATGACAGAATATTTTAAACTTAAAAAAGATAATTTCTCTTACCGTCTATGGACTGACACAGCTTCTAATCTGAAACACGTGGGTATATGTCCCTGCTCGCAGGAGAAGATCTAGGCAGAATGTTAGATGTTACAACATACATTCTTAAAAACCTGCAGCTAGCAGCCTCAGTTTTTTTTTCTTCCTAGCAGAAGGAGAAGACGTGGCTCTCTCAGGAGCCAGTCTCCTGGAAGATTTTTATTTTTATTCCTTTGAGAATTTTATTATTTTATTTTGAGATCTTCAATCAACTGTCGGCTGGGCAACAGGTTGGGTACAAGGTATCCTCGTAGTCTTCCCTGTCCGACCACCGAGCGTGCTGATCCTCGCCTTGTGTGCGTGAGACTCTGTTCACGACATGCCCCACGACTACAGAGGTGGCCGGTGGGCTTTTATGCTCCGCGGTCCTCTCAAGTGCGTGGACTTTTTATTCACTTTATTGTGCATAAGGTCTCAGAGGGTGGCGAGTATGGAGTCTGGTTCACCTGCTTCCCTACTCTTGTCAGAGGCAGGTGCTCCTGCACCTGCGGTCCCTATGGACCAGTTGTCGGCAGTCCTGGAATCATTCCTTGTCAGGATGGAAGTGGTGTGCGAGCGCAAGGGAGCTATAAGCGCCCTCTCCCCACACAATCTCCACATGGGGAGTGCCCTGATTCAGATATGGGCCTAGCTGCTGCTGCTCAGGACCCTAGCTCTGAATATTTTAATGTTTTTGAACAGGACATTCCTTGTGAGGAAGACTCCAGTTCTGAGTCAGTAAATGACAGGGCGCTTGTAAGTAAACTCATTGATGCTGTGAGGGACACTCTCAAGCTAGATGCTGTGGCTGGGGTACCTCAGGCGGACGCTGTCTCCTTTGGTTCTTTTCAAGCTTTTCGTTTACACAGCTTCCTCACTGTTTCCTCACACGCTGCGTCGAGAGCAGCATGGATGATACAGTGGTACACAGTGCCCCCCCCCCCGGTCGGTGCAGCATGGTGGGGGGGGACTTTATTCATTTATTTCTCTAGTCCCTGTGAGCTTCTGTGTGATGTCTCTGAGGCAACAACAGGGTCTCTGCACCTGTGGTTTCCCGCCATTTCCTGGGGAACGCTCTAAACTCTAACAGGACCACGGTCTGAGGTGTCAGGTTTCCTTTTACCTGCATGCTGCTTCGGCAGCACATTTAAGCAGGTTGGAATGATACAGAGAAGATTATGCACCTCAGCGCCATAATTTAAACTTATCTTATAACTCTACACTGGATACATTCACAGTGTATGTATGTGTTATTGGTCTCTGTGTCTGCGTGGGTTTCCTCCCACGTTCCAATGCTGTGTCTTCAGTGCCATACACGATATAAACATACACAATATGTTTATACATGATTCTAAATACATTCACAGTATATGTATGTATTATACTCTCTGGTCAGCGTGGGTTTCCTCCGGGTGCTCCGGTGTCCTCCCACGCTCTCACGGTATGTGCGCTTCGGCTCTCTGCACAGTATAAACATGTTCAATATGTTTATTGCACATACTATAAATAACTACAGTATGTGTATGCTGTCTGCGTGGGTTTCCTCCGGTACTCCAGTTTCCACCCACGCTCCAATGGTAATGCACAGCATAAACATGTGCAATATGTTTATTCACATGCTATCATTCCTACATGGTATCTGTGTGCAGTCTGCGTTGGTTTCCTCCGGGTCCTCCGGTTTCCGCCCATGCTACATGACATGCGCGCCTTTGGTGCTATACACAGTGTAAACATACACATTATGTTTATACACAACTCTAAATACATTCACAGTAGATGTATGTATTGTATTCTCTGGGTCTGCGTGGGGTTCCTCCGGGTACTCTGGTTTCCACCCACGCACCAACGGTGTGCGTGCCTTCGGCGCTATGCACACATAGACATGTTCAAAATGTTTATCACACATACTATAGTACCTACACGGTATGCGTATGCAGTCTGCGTGGGTTTCATCCGGGTGCTCCGTTTTTGTTTTTTTTTTCCCCCCCGCGCTCCAACGGTGTGCGCATTTTCAGCGCTATGCATAGCATAAACATGTGCAATTCGTTTTTTTCGCATGCTAACATGCCTACACGGTTGTGTACGCAGTCTGCGTGGCTGGTTTCCGCCCACGCCCCAATGATGTGCGTGCCTTCGTCACTGGCACAGTATAAACGTGTCTAATATGTTTATCCACACATACTAAACTACATACGCCGTATGTGGTTGTACTATGCTCTTTGTGGCCAAGTGGGTTTCCTCCCATGCTCTAATTGCGCGTTTTGACGCAATACACAGCATAAACTATATGTTTGTACAATCAGCACTTATCAATGGGGTAGCTGCTGGATTGAGCATTGTCATAAGGATCCCTGGTATCAGGGGTACCACCTTCCACCTGTCCTTCGGTGGTGATCAGAAGTGCTGGCTTGGACTGTGTTTGCCATGCTGAGGTTAGCGTTACGCCCGTTAGTGGCTACGTCTCTGGCGTTTCTGAAGCTCAATGACTGGGCAAAAGCCTCTGCTTCATCTATCAGTCGACCAGCAGGTGCACTGCAACCGCTTTAGCCTCTAGGGTCTCTGTGCCCAGGGTGGGTTTGCATCACCTGTAGAGGCCGAGTTACTGGTCCAGTGACCGAGTTTGTAGGGAAGCTCTGTCAGGTTGCCTTTCTTGGCCAACAATTGAGGCACCCCGTAAGCCGGGGCCTCCCTTCTCCGATACATTGCGGGGTCTCTTTGGGATTATCATACCCATCCCGCTGCAGGACGGTCCTGTCGGCCGTGTGCATTCCAGGGGAAGGGTCCTTACATCCGGAGGTGTTTTCACCTCCTTTACCGGAGGTGGGGCACCGGATGTGGACCTTCTGGCCTCTCGACTCACTCGCAAGGTGTCGAGATTCGTGGCCAAGTCCAGGGATCCCTGAGCAGACGCGTTGGTGGCCCGTGGGGGCAGTATCGCCTGATGTATACTTACCCTCCGCTACTGTTGTTGCCTCGCCTGCTTTGCAGAGTAGGGGCCGAGGCCATTCCGGTGATTCTCATTGCTCCGTCACAGCGACATTGGTACGCCGATCTAGTTCGGCTAGTCGCAGACGTTCCCTGGCGACTGCCTATTTGGGTGGACCTTCTGTCTCGTGGTCCCATACTGGAAAATAAAAGTGTAGCGCTAACTTTTGTTATCTGTATCTAGTGATGAAACATATACAGATATGACTGAAATGTATAGTGTGAATTTGAACCAGAAAGAACTAGTGCAAAACCCAAATCAAAAACGGTGCTAGATAAATCATGTGATTATACTAACAGAAAATTTGTGATACTAATCATTATGTATCTCATAATGGTCAACATAAACTGTAAAAAATAGGGACCCAAATAATCAAACAAAGTCCATAATCGAAGATAATCAATTTTGAAGTGTGAATGAAAATCAATCCGAAAAGAAAGTGTTCATTGAAGTGTAAACTTTGCAATTCAAATACGGAGTGCTGTGAAAACCGTCACCAAGAGTGAGTTGAAGGAGGCTTACCGGAAGTCTCAGACCTGGAGAGGCATACGCCACCCAAGTCGAGATGCGTTTTGGGGGTTAACAAACCCAATGTAGATGGTCTGGAGTCCAGAGAGTTTTATTCCACTTCAATCAGACAGGACATCTAGTATGTTGGTCAGATATTCATATATACAGAGGACTCGGTATCCGTGTTTCATACGTATGAAAGTAGAAAAAAGCTCACATAGCGTGATACCGTACGGAAAGAGTTTAATGTAAAAAAGCAGATAACAATAAAACACTCACATGTGCGATGGTTATACAGGCATAAGTTCAGGAACAAGAGCGATATGTGTAGACACGTCCACCCACTCATGGTCCCATACTTCCTCCTGCATTACAGTCTTTGGCTTTAATGGCATGGCTGTTGAAAGCCAGGTGCTGAGGGACCAAGGTCTCTCGGATTCGGTCATCTCATCTATGTTGTGGGCACGGAAATCTTCCTCCAGAAAGATCTATCACCGTACCTGGAAGGCTTACATTGCTATGTGCGAGGAGCTTGAATGGCGTCCACGGATGTATTCCGTTCCCAGGATTTTGCTGTTCTTACAGCGTGGTGTGACCCAAAAGCTGGCCTTGCATACCATTGAGGGTCGGATTTCGGCCCGGGCTGTCTTTTTCAACGACCGCTAGCGGGCAATTCCTTGATCAGCACCTTTGTGCAGGGGGTTTGCCATGCGATCCCCCCGTCAAGCCTCCTCTCCCTCCTCGGGATCTCAATTTGGTGCATCTCGGTCCTCCAAGAACATCCCTAAGGTACGAGCCTTATGGGTGTACCTGTCTGCTACTGTTGCCATTCGGAAGTCTGACTCACTGTTTGTGTCTGTCTCTGGTCCAAAACAGGGCCAAGCGGTGTCGTCTGCCACTGTTTTTAGGTGGATCAGGCAGACCGTCCTACAGGCCTATGCCCTTAAGGGGCGGGCGCCTCCCTTTCCGGTTACGGTGCATTCCACCAGGGCAATTGGTGCTTCCTGTGCTTTCCGACATCAAGCGTCGGTTGCACAAGTGTGCAAGGCGGCGACCTGGTCGTCCGCACATACCTTTTCTAAGTACTATAATGTTGATGTGGCTGCATCTTCGGATGCTTCCTTCGGCCGCAAGGTTTTGCAGGCCGCTGTCCTCCGTTGAGGAGCTCTGCTTGTTTGGAGTGAAGCTTGGTTTTTCCTTTACTACTGCTCCCACCCTCTTTCTGATACGGCTTTGGGATGTCCCACGTGTTTCAGTATTAGAAGCTGTGTCAGTCCATGGACAGTAATGCCGCGTACACTCGTCCATTTTTCTCGTCGGGAAAAATTAAATGTTTTCTCTTTGACGAGAAAAACGCCCGTGTGTGGGCTTTCCAGCATTTTTCACGACGAGTAAAACGGCAAGAATCACGACGAGAAAAATTAGAACAATTAATTTTTCTCGTCGTGATTCACGGCAATTTTTTTCCGCGGCAGTTTTCCCATAGGGAAACACTGCCAGGGAGCCCACACGCGACCAAGAGGAAAAATGTCTTGAAAACTGTCCGTGTGTAGGGAACCAAGCCGTTCCTCGTTTTTCCTGTCTATTTTCTCGACGGTGTTTTCACCGTCGAGAAAAACGATCGTGTGTACACGGCATAAGAGAAAATAGGATTTTTGTACTCGCCGTAAAATCCTTTTCTCTGACGTCCATGGACTGACACAGCACCCACCCTTCTTTAAGGTTTGTACTGCTTTGTTACGAACTGAGGCTGCTAGCTGCAGGTGGGAGGGTTATGTCCGGAGGGACCGCTCCCTGGGCGTGGCTGTTCAGCTCTGGTTTTTTAAAATGTATGTTGTAACATCTAACATTCTGCCTAGATCTTCTCCTGCGAGCAGGGACATATACCCACGTGTTTCAGTATTAGAAACTGTCTCAGTCCATGGACATCAGAGAAAAGGATTTTACGGTGAGTACAAAAATCCTATTTTTTTAACTAAGCAAAATCAGTTGTGGTGCCTGCATAGTTATAACCGTATTAGAAAGTGTCTGTACATTGCATGTTTACTACTTAACCACTTAAGCCCCGGACCATTTGGTACCTAAAGGACCAGAGGTGAATTCAGAATTTTGCACTGCGCTGCTTTAACTGTAAATTGTGCGGACATGCAATGTTGTACCCAAACGAAATTTGCGTCCTTTTCTTCCCACAAATAGAGCTTTCTTTTAATGGTATTTGATTGCCTCTGCGATTTTTATTTTTTGCGATATAAACTACTTTTTGTTATAAGAAAAATCGAATAAACTCAATTTTAGTCATACATTTAGGCCAAAATGTATTCAGCCACATGTCTTTAGTAAAAAAAATGTCAATAAGCGTATATTTATTGGTTTGCGCAAAAGTTATAGCGTTTACAAACTAGGGTACATTTTCTGGAATTTACACAGCTTTTAATTTATGACTGCCTATCTAATTTCTTGAGGTGCTAAAATGACAGGGCAGTACAAAACCCCCCAAATGACCCCATTTTAGAAAGTAGACATCCCAAGGAAATTGCTGAGAGGCATGTTGAGCCCATTGAATATTTTTTTTTTTGTCCCAAGTGATTGAATAATGACAAAAAAAAAAAAAAATTACAAAAAGTTGTCACTAAATGATATATTGCTCACACATGCCATGGTTATATGTGGAATTGCACCCCAAAATACATTCTGCTGCTTCTCCTGAGTACGGGGATACCACATGTGTGGGACTTTTTAGGAGCCTAGCCACGTACGGGCCCCCGAAAACCAAGCACCGCCATCAGGATTTCTAAGGGCGCAAATTTTTGATTTCACTCCTCACTACCTATCACAGTTTTGAAGGCCATAAAATGCCAAAATAGCACAAACCCCCCCAAATGACCCCATTTTAGAAAGTAGACACCCCAAGGAAATTGCTGAGAGGCCTGTTGAGCCCATTGAATATTTTTTTTTTGTCCCAAGTGATTGAATAATGACAAAAATAAATAAATAAAATAAAATTACAAAAAGTTGTCACTAAATGATATATTGCTCACACATGCCATGGTTATATGTGAAATTGCACCCCAAAATACATTCTGCTGCTTCTCCTGAGTACGGGGATACCACATGTGTGGGACTTTTTAGGAGCCTAGCCACGTACGGGACCCCGGAAACCAAGCACCGCCTCCAAGATTTCTAAGGGCGCAAATTTTTGATTTCACTCCTCACTACCTATCACAGTTTTGAAGGCCATAAAATGCCAAAATAGCACAAAACCCCCCCAAATGACCCCATTTTGGAAAGTAGACACCCCAAGCTGTTTGCTGAGAGTTATGGTGAGTATTTTACAGCTCTCATTTGTTTTTGAAAATGAAGAAAGAACATTTTTTTTTTTTCATTTTTTTTTTCAATTTTCAAAACTTTGTGACAAAAAGCGAGATCTGCAAAATACTCACAATACCTCTCAGCAAATAGCTTGGGGTGTCTACTTTCCAAAATGGGGTCATTTGGGGGGGGGGTTTTGTGCCATCTGGGCATTCCATGGCCTCCGAAACTGTGATAGGCAGTGAGAAGTGAAATCAAAAATTGACACCCTTAGAAAGCCTGAAGGCGGTGCTTGGTTTTTGGGGTCCCGTACGCGGCTAGGCTCCCAAAAAGTCTCACACATGTGGTATCCCCGTACTCAGGAGAAGCAACAGAATGTATTTTGGGGTGTAATTCCACATATGCCCATGGCATGTTTGAGCAATATATCATTTAGTGACAACTTTGTGCAAAAAAAAAAAAAAAAAAAATTGTATTTTTTCCGCAACTTGTGTCAACATATAAAATATTCCATGGACTCGACATGCCTCTCAGTATATAGCTTGGGGTGTCTACTTTCCAAAATGGGGTCATTTGGGGGGGTTTTGAACTGTTCTGGCATTTTATACACAACATTAGGAAGCTTACATCCACTCTTCTAACCACTTGAAGACAAAGCCCTTTTTGACACTTTTTGTTTACATGAAAACATATTTTTTTTTGCAAGAAAATTATGTTGAACCCCCAAACATTATATATATTTTTAAAGCAAAGGCCCTACAGAATAAAATGGTGGGTGTTGCATTTTTTTTTTCTGCACAGTATTTGCGCAGCGATTTTTCAAACGCATTTTTTGGGGAAAAAATACACTTTTTTTAATTTTAATGCACTAAAACACACTATATTGCCCAAATGTTTGATGAAATAAAAAAGATGATCTTAGGCCGAGTACATAGATACCAAACACGACATGCTTTAAAATTTCGCACAAACGCGCATTGGCGACAAACTACATACATTTTTAAAAGCCTTTAAAAGCATTTACAGGTTACCCCAGTAGATTTACAGAGGAGGTCTACTGCTAAAATTACTGCCCTCGATCTGACCTTCGCGGTGATACCTCACATGCATGGTGCAATTGCTGTTTACATATGACGCCAGACCGACGCTTGCGTTCACCATTGGGCAAGAGCAGGGCAGGACAGGGGTGCTTCTTTTTTTTTTTTTTTTTTTTTAATTATTAATTTTGCTTTTTTATTTTATTTTTAAACTGTTGCTTCCATATTTATTTATTTTTATCACTTTTATTGTTATCTCAGGGAATGTAAATATCCCCTATGATAGCAATAGGTAATGACAGGTACTCTTTTTTGAAAAAACTGGGGTCTATTGGACCCTAGATCTTTCCTCTGCCCTCAAAGCATCTGACCACACCAAGATCGGTGTGATAAAATGCTTTCCCTCCTTTTTATTGGTTTCATATGAGGATGGCGGGCTGGGGGGGGGGGGCCTGACCTGGGCGCAGGATGATCCCGTTAGGGGCGTCCAGGTGGGGTGTGACTTCCCTGAATGCCTATTTTTTCATTTTTTTTAATTTTTTTTTAATCTCTTGATGAGAACATTGTGACATAAACAATTGGAAATAACCCTTTGTCATGTTTAAACAACAATTTTTTAAGATTTTCTGTACATGTCTTGAATTGAAAAATAAAAATTTATTGAAATGGAAAATGCTTTCCCAATTTCCCAATGGCGCTTTTTATATCCGGGGGGGGGGGGACATTCCCTCCCACTGCTTGTAAAAGCAGTCCAGAGGCTAATTAGCCACTAGGATTGCTTTTACATGAAAGCCGGCCGCTGGCTGAAAAGAATGATACCAAGATGATACCTAAACCCGCAGGCATCATTCTGGTATAAACATTCAAAGTCCAGCAACATACCAGTACGTTGCTGGTCCTTGTTGGACATGTATTGTAATCTTTTTTTTCATGCAGCCTGTTGGCTGAACGAAAAAAAAAGATTGATCGGTGGGTATGCCCACCATTAGAATACCTCCCTTCATCCACCCACTTCTAATGATGGGCATACATGCACCATTTATATATGCCGAAGCATGGGGGCATCTTCTCGCAAAAGTTATGCCGCGTACACATGGTCAGACTTTTCCACGGGCAAGCCTCCGTCGGAATTTCGACCGTATGTACGCGGCATTAGGAGCAAAATCGCTCCTCCGCTCCTGCTGCCCCAATGCTTCGGCATATATGCTTTTTTTTTTTAACTGTGGTGGTGAAATCACCTCCTACAGCACTGGAGTCGCAGGGATCAGGCCTGTCTCTGCGAACGCTGCAGTTATGTGTGTTGTGTTTGGTAAGTGACAGTGATCGATCGATACTGCACTTGGGTGGCCTGGGCTGGACGGAGGGGCAAAACGCAGGTGCTAGCAGGTATCTGGGCTGATCCCGCTAACACTGCGTTTTTGGGAACCCTAAACTGCTGGGGACGCTAGTATAGATCTGATCAGATCAGATATTGATCTGTTCAGATACTATACCACTAAGGGGGGTGTATGCTTCACGCGTGGGTGTTAGTGCTACTGGCACTAACCTGACGCTGCCTGGGGTGTGACGCAGACCCTCTCTGACGCTAAAACCTAATTGATATCACCCGCCCGGAGATCAGGGGGTTAAACCTTTATTGGGTTATATACGGCGAGTGCCCTGACACTATAAAAAGCAAACTAACTAACCAGCGTCACCCGTAACACTTATATGATGATCACTGGTGAAAGGGTTAACTAGGGGCAATTAGGGGGTTAAAACCTTTATTAGGTAATATATGGGGGTACCTGACGCTATATAAAAACCTGACGGCGAACCTAAAAAAAAATTACTGGCTACCTATCAGCATCACCGACACTAAGACAACGATCATAAAAACGATCGCTTAGCGACAGTGGTGATAGGGGGTGAAAGGGTTACCTGGGGGGTGATCAAGGGGGTTAAACCTTTATTAGGTAATATATGGGGGTACCCGACGCTATAAAAACCTGCGGCGAACCTAAAAAAAATTACTGGCTACCGATCAGCATCACCGACGCTAAGACATCGATCAGAAAAATGATTGCTTAGCGACGGCGGTGCTAGGGGGTGAAAGGGTTACCTGGGGGGTGATCAGGGGGTTAAACCTTTATTGGGGGGGGTTAGGGGGCTACACTGGACCTAAAACTAAATGTAGTGACACTTTTACAGTCACAAATGTCACTGATTGCAGTGATCAGTAAATAAATGGTCACTGCAATCAGTGACACTGTGACTGGGGGGTGATCTGGGGGTGTCTGGGGGGGCGATTTATGTGCCTATGTGTCCTGGTGTCAGTGTGCTGTTTTGTGTACTAACCTGCATCTTCTCCTGTACGGCGCTCTGTATATGTGAGCGCCGCAGGAGAGATGACATCACTTCCTCCAGCCTGTGTAAACAAGCACACAGGCAGGGGAAGCTCTCATTCGCCGGGAGCGATCGAGAGGGGGTGGCCGGAATCGAACGGCCGTCCCCTCATGCCGGATCGCTCCCGAAGGTAAAACGACCACCCACTGTAAAGAAGGGGGGTCCGATCGGACCCCCCAACTATACAAAGGCAATCACGTACATATACGTGATTCTGCCTGTAGGTGCCATTCTGCCGACGTATATTTACAGTGGGCGGTCATTAAGTGGTTAAACACATATTTCTAAAATAAAAAAATTTAATAAAATTCTTTTTTTTTTACATACTGTTACCAGTCAGTGTCCCTGATCACTGCAGATGATGCTGTACTGCACTAGTGACAATATGTAAAACGTTTTTAAAAATTGTGAAAAACAACTAAATTTCTTAATTTTCCAAAAAATTACAACTTCAAAAAAATTGCCATGCCTCTTACGAAATATCTTGGACTGTCTACTTTTCCATAAAGGGGTAATTTGGGGGATATTTGTACTGTCCTGGCATTTTTGGGCCTCAAGAAATGAGATGTTAGTACATCAGGATTGATCAATTTTCAGATGTATATACCATAGTTTGTGGACTCTAACTTTCCCACAGAGTAAATAATATACACTGATTTGGGTTATTTTCACTAAAGAAATGTAGCAGAATACATTTTGGCCTAAATTTATGAAGAAAGACTTTTTTTTCTGTTATAAAATTTTGCAAATAAACTCGTTTTTGCAAAAAACAAACAAAACATTGGTGATTAAATACCACCGAAAGAAAGCTCTGTTTATGTTAAAAATAATTATAAAAATGTCATATGGGTACAGTGGTGCATGACCGTTCAATTGTCATTCAAACTGTGACAGCGCTGAATGCCAAAAATTGGCGTGGGCAGGTAGGGGGTGAAAGTGCCTGGTATTGAAGTGGTTAAAGAAATTGTTACTGTTGTCACCAGAGCAAATGTCCTCATTGGGGAATTTAGCCTCATATCTTGTTCTACCCGAATTGTGTAAAAAATGTCTGGGGTTCTACTGCACTTTAGTTGTTCCCTGATTCCTAGGTGTAAAATAATGAATATAATGCATTATACCCCACTATAAAAAGATTTCAGAAAAGATCAGCTACTGGTGCAGGTTTCCCCTCCATGAATTCCCTGTCTCGTATATTACTTTTGCTCCCCTCTTTTTTATATTACTTTTGCTCCCCTTTCTTATTCTCAGTGTGCTCTCTCTTTCTCGCTCTCTCTTTTTCTTGTCAAAATTCCTACTTGATGTAAAAGATCACTACTAATACTACAATTGGTTTGTTTCTACTCCTTCTGTAGCATTTACAGGTATATAGATTATATATGCAAAACAGGTGGGCATGAACCCATTTGTATATGGCAGGTCATAACAAGTGTGTAGTGCTAAACCCATTGATGGTTTAAATCTCCAGCATCTGCAAAAATCTGAAATGTGACTGAATCATTAGTTTTGCGCTGCTGCCTTGTTCTGTAACATACAAAAGCACGGTCAGTGTGACAAATATAGACCGATTTTTTTTTTTAATCCTGTTTATGATGAATGCAGTATAGTCCGAGTAGATATAAACACTAAATGCATGGCATCTCGTTTGCTAGAGCCTTGTGTATCTCACACAATTGACATTTTTTTTTTTTTTCTTATAAAACAGTTTTCACTTTTTTGTGTTTCAGTGCTACTTTATTTCTGACTTCTTTCAGTCACTTCCTGTCTGCATGCACGTCTCTGTCTATCAACTGCACATCATTGCTCTGGGACCAGTTTCCTAATAGTGACAACAGTTAACCATGCCTAAGCAATGTGTGTAAATGCACCCACTTGTATCATAACTAGGGGTGCATGTGACAGGGTGGCCATTCAAGACTACAATGATTGTGACCTTTTAACATAAAGGGGTTGATTTACAAAGGGAAATCTACTTTTCACTGCAAGTGCACTTGGAAGTGCAATTGCTTTAGGTCTGAGGGGAAGATCTGAAATGAGGGGAAGCTCTGCTGATTTTATCATCCAATCATGTACAAGCAAAAATTCCGTTTTTTATTTTCCTTGCATGTCCCCCTCAGATCTACAGCGACTGCACCTCCAAGTGCACTTGTAGTGCAAAGTGGGTTTGACTTTAGTAAATCAACCCCAAAGTGTCTGAACAAGGACTTTCATGGCAGAATCACTTGGTTTTATTTTAACAAAAGCTGCATATTTACCCAACTTAAGCTACTCAAACGCTGGTTTCTTTATTTTATTTGGAATGGGAAGGCCCACCGGATTGCCAGTTCAGTGGTTGTTTCTCCCAGAAACCGAGGAGGCTTATGAACCTCGGATGTTCTCAGGTACTTCTATGCCTCCCACCTCTGTGTGGTTGCCTCCTGGTCCTGCCAGGTGGCTCTGAACTGATGGTCGGAGATTGAGTTTGGTTCCCTTTACCCTGCACACCCTTGCTCCCTCTCCTCACCAAGACCCCAGACGGCATGAACTTTGTTTAGCCCCGATGCTGTTTACTTTGAAGATTTGGCGCTCCTGCTCCACTAAGTTCTCTCTCTCATTCGCCTTGCCCTCTCTGTCTAATGTGCTTTCTAATCCCCTTATCCCTGACAGCCTGCCTACGGCCCAGATGGAACCCTGGGCTTATGCCAGACTGTTCCAGCTCCGTCACTTTGTACATCCGGTCTTTAGCAATCTTCTTACCTTCAGGCTAAATATCATATTCCTAAACATATGTTCTTCTCCTACCTCCAAATTAAACATTATCTCTTGGTATCCTACCCATCCCTGACACTGCCTAAGCCCACTGCCTTTCAATATATTTGTGCTCAGAGCCCACACCAACTACATTTAGTATCTTCCATATATAAAATCCACCATAAAGTTCCCTTTCTCACTGAAGACTCGCATATGTACATGGTCATCCATCCTCCAGCGCCGTATTTCTTTCCCTTGTCGGGATAAGATATGGTCTTCCTCTTCTAAAGTTTCTAAATGCATGGCGCAGAGAGAGACGGCTTTTAAAGTTCTAATGTTCTGGTATTGAACACCTGAAGTGTTACACCGACAAGACCCTTCAATGTCCCCTTTATGCTGGTGGTGTAGCAATTCCACAGGTACTCATTACCAAATTTTTTGGTCTTGAGCTTATAACCCCCTTCTGGGAAATGGTAATGTCTCTTCTCCAGCGGTTGGTTGAAGTACCACTTCTGCTGGACCCGATACACTATCTCTTAGGTCTTCCCTTTCCTAGTATAGGAAAGCTTCTAAATAAACTGGTCTCATATATTTTATTAGCGGCCAAGAGTTATCCCAGTACATTAGATGTCCTCCACATCCCCAACTAAATCTTAACTCCTACACAGTATCTCAGAGATTCGGAGAATGGAGTATATGACTGCTCTGGTTGGCAATGCCATTACCCGTTTTAACAGGATATTGGACTCCTGGGACTAATCTGAGTAAGGATCCCTCCCCGTGTCTTGATTACGCCTGGTCTTCCAGCAACATTGCCTGGGAGCAACCCCCTAATTTTTCCATGCCTCCGTGTCACTGATGCAACATCCCCTGGTGTACAGCTTTAGTTTAGTTTATTTTTTTCCCTTTCATATAAGAACTGTTTTCCAGTTACGTACACAGATATGTTTATATGCTATATATGACCTATTCAATGTTCATGTACATGTCATTCATTCATTGGATCAATGATGAACATTGTATATTGTTTTCTTTTTCTTTTCCTTTGTAATGTTCCTCTTTTATAAAATGCAAATTTTTTATTGTTTTTTCCTGAAAACCTTTATTAAAAAAAAAGCTGCTTATTTAGAAGGATTGAAAAGACAGCAAAAACTTTTATTTTTTATAAATTCTTTCTTTTTGAAAATAATTCCACAAGAAAAGACATCTTACATCCATGACATGTCATTTAACATAAATCTTGCCCACTTCATAATCAACAAAAAGTGCTACTATACTATGTTATCAGAAATTGTATAGTCTTCAAACATGGTTCCCCTGAAGATCACTCAGTTTTTCCTTTTTATATTTCCCTTAGGCCCCTTTCGCACTGGGGCGGGAGGTGCGGTGGTGGCAAAGTGCCGCTATTTTTAGGGGTGCTATACCGTCTGGATTGCGGCAGTATTCGGTCGCTAGCGGTGTGGTTTTAACCCCTGCTAGTGGCCGAAAAAGGGTTAATACCGCCCGGCAATGCGCCTCTGCAGAGGCGCATTGCCGGCAGTATATCCGCCGTTTCTCATTGCTTTCAATGGGAAGGAGCGGTGGAGGAGCGGTAAACACACCGCTCCTCTCACCGTTCCAAAGATGCGGCTAGCAGGACTTTTGGAGCGGTCCTGCTAGCGCACTGATCCAGTGTGAAAGCCCTCGGGCTTTCACACTGGAGACACAGCAGCTGCTGTTTAGGGTCGGTTTGCAGGCATTATTTTTAGCGCAATAGCGCCTGCAAACCGCTCCGCTCCAGTGTGAAGGGGGTCTTAACCAAGTAGTATCCTGGCCAAGGCCAAAATTATAAATATATATATATATATATATATATATATATATATATATATATATATATATAATATATATAAATTTTCCCCAGTCATATTTATCCATTTGCCCCTCTTTCCTTTATTAGCTACAGGTTATTATATTGATGCTTCCATTACTACTAAGAGGCTATGGAGACTTATTCTATCTGTTCCCTATAAATAAAATAGGGGGGTCCAGATTTTTTCAGAATTTCTCCTCTTGCTCTTTCATCATCATAGTAATATTTTCCATTTGTTGGATTTCTGTTACCCTAGTAAGCCAATGTGATCTAGTTGGAGAGGTGGTACTCTTCCATAGTGCCGGTATACACGCCCTTGCTGCCGTAAGAAGATGAGCAAAAACTATTTTAAAGCAGAAGCTTATATGAGATTTTATTGGTTGGGTTTAGAGCTACATAGTACAAATAAAATAAAATGAGGGGACACACGGCATAATAAAGCCACAATAGGTAGCACAGTTAGAAAACGCATAAGTTGGGCCTTATGCACAGAGAAAGACAGTTTGAGGCAGAGAAAATGCACTGGCGTAAAATCCAAGCATTTTTTCATGCCCGGAAGAGCCGCAGGTGGCTTGTACAGCAGGCCATAGAAGTGAATGGCTGTATGCGCTTGTACTCCTATACATGGATGGATGCACAAAAGCTATGTTCAGGGAAAGCATCTTAAATGCATGCTTGGCTGGCTGTATGTGCCACCTATGTCTCCCTGGGCGTGGAAAAATGCAGAGATTTTATGCTAGTGCATTTTTTATTTTTGTGCGTGCTTTAAAGTGATTGCAAAACCATATACCCAATAAAAATGACTAGCCTCAGGTAATACACAGCGATTAAACAAATCCTCCTACACAAGTTGTACCTGTTTATCTGCAGCGATTTCTTCTGTACAGCCTTCTACCACACCGACTTTACATGACATCTCTCGGCTCCAAAAAACTGGGGGTGGGTATCTAAAGCCACACTGCAGAGCTCAGAGAGGTGAGCTCTGAGCCCTGGTTAGATGGAAGGAACACCCCCTCCTCACAATACACAGGTCACAATGCACAGCCGAGTCTGTCAATCACAGGCTGTGTGCTGGAGCTCTCTTCCCCTGTCACCCCCTATCTCTTGGAGGTTGAAAAACCTTTCAGAAATGACTCATGCAGATAACAGGAATGAGACGGTAGAGATAAATCAATCTCTCACTGTGCTATAAATAGAAGCAAGTACAAAGTATAGAAGTAGGTGCTATTTTCATATTTCATGCCTGAGGTTTAGAACTACTTCAAGGACTCAGCAACATGGGCAGTTTTGATATCTTGCTGCTGAGTGATTTAACCATATAATTGGCAACATATTAAAAAAATAAGTAATTAAAGTATAGTAAGCACAAGCAGCATGATTCACATAGATTTGTGCTTGTTTTTTTGTTCATTACTGGACCTGTGTGTATGAAGCATTAAGTAATATATATACTGCTTTTAACTTTACAGGTGAAATGGCAGCGCTGAACTCAAATCCTGGTGCCCATTTGGGAAGTCTTCAGTCTCTTTTGGGAGCTCATGCTCTGCTGCAAAACCAGCAGACATTTTTACCATCTCTCCCTGGAGCTCTGGGAATGCAGCTCTTCCAGGGACAGTCACTTTTACAAGGGCAACGGAGCAATGCTCAGGTAATTCACTCATTCCAACTTGATTTAATGTGAAGTGCTGTTTTCAGTTACTTTTATTATCTGTTTAAGACGTGGTCTGCCTGGTTCAAGACACCAGTGACTAATTACCTACACTTGGCATTTGCCAAAACTAAGGTGTAATTGTTGGGGTGGAATTTTACATACAGCTAATTAAACCATGGGAAATGCACGGCTTCTTTTTCTGAGCTGCTTCTTCGATGATTACATTTAGGCCAGTTGCACACAGACATAACAATTTACTTATGTTAATACTGAGGCCTGGTTCAAACTTGTCCGACAAACGCTCCGACATTAGGAGCTCATGTCGCATGACGTGTGAAAATCAATGAATCCCTATGAGAGCCGTCTTAACTGGTCCGATACAAGTCGGTCCGACATTAAAAATGCTCCCTGTACTACTTCTGTCTGACTTTGATCCTTCTTCAGCCCATTGAATATCATTGAAGTCGGATCAAAGTAGGATCCTTGTCCTAACCATCTGACATTTGACATCCGATAGGTGATTACAGCAGCAGTAAAAGGAATTTATCTCACCCTGGGATTGTTTTGATTGGTCAAAGGACAAGTCAGACTAGCACAATGTCGGATCAAAGTAGTATCCTGTTCATGAATGTCGGATGGATGTCGGACCAATGTAGGATCAATGTAGGACTGATGTCGCAGAGCAAAGTAGGATGAAAGTCGGATGAATGTCGTGTCGTATCAGTGTGAACCCAGCCTTAGGATCTTGTTGACAAAAAGATCTGGAGTAAAATGTTTCATAAAGACATTGCGTAAACGTGTGTAAGCAGATACAAGCGTAAAATTCTTCATTGCCAGTATTTCAATATACATGTATATCCAGTGGCAGCCCGTCTATTAGGGGTGCTGTCCCCTCTATTTACAGCACCCCCTATATGTATAATGGATAGATTCATGCTATGCATGAATCTATCCGGACCACCCCCTATTCATGCGTCCCACCCCTTTCAGGACACCGGGCGCCTGAATTACAGCGGTGGGGGTGTTTTTTTTGAAGCACCTAATTGGAGCCATAGGCTTCAAAATGGGGTAGGCTCAAGGCGCAGAGCATTGCGTCATGAGCCCACCCAAGTGTTACAACAGCGAATGAATATTCGCTGTTGAAACACTGATCCTCAATCCGGCCAATCAGAAGCGGATGTGAGAACCGTTTTCTGATTGGCCGAAAATAGAAGACTCCCGATTGTGTAAGCCACCGTCACCGTAATACCCTGTGGAGAGCAGGGGAATGGGAGGCCGCTGTGGAGAGCAGGGGAAGCCGCCGGTGAAGCGATGGGGTAAATGCTACCGACTGACCAGGGAGGGGGGGTTTGGGGAGAATCGGTGTCGATTTTAATTAACCTTTTCAACTTCAGGGGTAATCAAGACCTTAATGACCATACCAAATTTTTAATTTATGGTATTCAGTGTTTTAACAATAGTGGGCTACTACTTTAGGAGGACATTGGCAAAGCTTTGCTATACACACACCTTGGTCGAACCCCTATAACCCTACCCCACGCTGTGAGACCTTATTGTTTTTGTTGGTGTCCTTTTCTCAGCTGTAGAAAAGAGAGGGAACGGCTGGCTCAGCCTCTGAGAGGCTGATTTAGCTGCCTGTCCAGGCATCTGGGTGGATTCCGACTGTAAAGTCCAAATCTTTCCTGAGCCTGGACCGGCTGAGTGACATCAGCCAACAACAGGCTTTTGCCCGCTGAAAATGGGTCACAGGAGTGTCGAACAAACTGCACTCCTGTGACCTTCAGAAGTATAGCCAAAAATAGGATTTTTATAACAGCTTACCTGTAAAATCCTTTTCTTGGAGTACATCACGGGACACAGAGCGACATAGTCATTACTATGTGGGTTATATAGATACCTTCAGGTGCTGGCACTGGCAACTTCCAAAACCGGAAGTACCCTCCCCTATATAAGCCCCTCCCATCCGGGAGTACCTCAGTTTTGTAGCAAAGCAATAAGTGTCCCCAAAAGAGGGGTGGGAGCTCTGTGTCCCGTGATGTACTCCAAGAAAAGGATTTTACAGGTAAGCTGTTATAAAAATCCTATTTTCTTTCTCGTACATCACGGGACACAGAGCGACATAGTCATTACTATGTGGGACGTCCCAAAGCAATGCCCAATGAGGGGGGGGGATACACCATACATAAGCTGAGCGCTATCAGACATGAGGATCTTTTGCGGCCTGCAACACACTGCGCCCAAAGGCGACATCCTCCTGACTTCTAACGTCCACCTGGTAGAACCTAGTAAACGTGTGTACTGAAGACCATGTTGCGGCCTTACAGATCTGAACCAGGGAGTCCTGGTGATGCACTGCCCATGAAGTTCCAACTGCTCTCGTGGAGTGCGCCCTAACTTTGAACGGAGGCGGTCTCCTTCTCAAGCCATAGGCTTGCATTATGACCTGTCGAATCCACTTGGCTAAAGTAGATTTTGACGCTGCCTGACCCCTTCTGGGGCCTTCCGGCAGAATAAACAAAGTATCCGTTCTACGAATCTGAGCAGTGGCTTTTAGATAAGCTTTAACTGCTCTTATTACATCCAAAGAATGCAATAACTTTTCCTCTACCGAACTAGGTTTGGGGAAAAAGGAAGGAAGAACCACATCTTGGTTCAAATGAAACCTCGATACCACCTTAGGAAGAAAGGCTGGATGAGGACGTAACACTACTCTGTCCTTATGGATAACCAGATATGGCTCTTTACAGGACATAGCTGCTAATTCCGACACTCTTTTAGCCGAACAAATGGCTACTAGAAAAATCAATTTCCTGGTGAGAAGAACCAAGGAAATGTGCTGTAATGGTTCAAATGGTTGCTTCTGTAGAACCGACAGAACCAGGTTCAAGTCCCATGGACATATGGGAATATTAACCGGAGGGCTAATACGCATCACTCCTTGTATAAAAGCTTTGACTAGTGAATGCAAAGCCAAGGGCCTTTGAAAAAATATTGACAAGGCTGAAATCTGACCCTTGATAGTACTCAAGGCAAGCTTCCTATCTACAGCCCACTGTAGGAAGTCCAGAATCCTACCTATTACGTACTTACGTGGATGCCATTTCCTGGCCTCACACCAAGCGATGTACGCCTTCCAGATTCTATAGTAGATCTGCCTGGATACCGGCTTCCTGGCATTGATCATGGTAGCTACCACAGGATTAGAGAGACCTCTCTTTTTTAGAATGTGGGCTTCAATAGCCAGGCCGTCAAACCTAGGGCTGGTAAGGAAGGGTGGTATATCGGTCCTTGCGAAAGCAGGTCCGGACGATGTGGGAGAGTCCAAGGACTCCCCACTGACATTTTTACAATCTCCGCGTACCATGCTCTTCGGGGCCACGCTGGAGCCACCAGAATCACTGGTTTCTTTTCTACCCTGATTCTGCGGAGTAATCGAGGTAACAATTGTGGCGGTGGAAATGCATATATCAGCTTGAACTGATCCCAAGAGAACACTAGGGCATCCGAGCCGCAAGCTAGGGGATCCCTTGTCCGAGAGACAAACCTGTCCACCTTTGCGTTGAATCTGGATGCTAGAAGATCTACATCCGGTGTTCCCCACCGCTAACATATTGTCCAGAAAACCTCGGGGTGAAGGGACCATTCCCCTGGGCATAATTGCTGGCGACTTAGAAAGTCCGCCTTCCAATTCTCCACTCCTGGAATGAATACCGCGGATATGGCTGGGACATATCTTTCTGCCCATTTCAGGATGTAATTTACTTCCCTCTGGGCTGCACGACTCCTGGTGCCACCCTGATGATTGATACATGCCACTGCTGTGGCATTGTCTGATTGAATTCTGACAGGGGACCCTTGGAGTTTGGATGTCCATGCTACTAGGGCATACCGGGCTGCTCGTATCTCTAAGAGATTGATGGGCAGGGCCTTTTCTGCATCCGACCATCTGCCCTGGAGAGACCATTGCTCCAGTACTGCTCCCCAGCCTATAAGGCTGGCATCTGTAGTGACCACCTTCCAAGAAATCGGACTGAAGGATTTCCCTTTTTCCAGATTCTGGAGAACCAACCACCAACGGAGGCTCTTGCGAACGGAAGGGGACAAGGACATTGGTAAGTCTAGGGCCTGAACTTTTTTGTTCCAGGCTGACAGTATGGCCCTTTGCAAATTCCTTGAATGGAATTGACTGTAGGGTACTGCTTCGAATGATGCCACCATTTTTCCCAGCAGCCTCATGCACAGGCGTATGGACGGCTGTCTTTTTGTACCCACTAGGTGGATCAAATCTCTCAAAGACAACACCTTTTCTCAAGGCAAGAATATTTTTCTCTGGCCTGAATCCAGCCTTAGCCCCAAGTATTCCAGACTTTTGACTGGTTTTAGGGCTGACTTGTCTCGGTTGATAATCCAACCGTGAGATTCCAGATACTTGATTGTCTTGTGAACGACCACTTCTAGTTTTTTCACTGAGTGGTCTATCAGCAACAAGTCGTCTAGATATGCCATTATCGTTACACCTTGTGTTCTTAGATTGGCCAATAATGGGGCCAGAATTTTTGTAAACACTCGTGGTGCTGTGGCCAGACCGAAGGGTAAGGCTCTGAACTGAAAATGGCGCCCTTCTACTGCAAAGCGTAGAAATTTTTGGTGGACTGGAAAGATGGGAATGTGCAAATAAGCATCTTTGATGTCGATCGAGGCTAACCATTCCTCCCCTTGTAGGGCAGTGGCCACCGATCGGATCGACTCCATCCGGAAAGTCCTGATATGTAGGAATTTGTTTAGCCCTTTTAGAATTAATATGGGCCTCACGTCCCCGTTTGGCTTCGGGACTGTAAAGAGGTTTGAGTAAAACCCGAACCCCCATTCTTCCAGGGGAACCTCCATAATTACTCCTTGAAGCAATAGTTGTTCTAGTGCCAACAGGAGGGACTCTCTCTTCCGGGGATCCCTTGGCACGTTTGACCTCATAAAATGGGAAGGAGAGTCTTTTAACTCCAATCTGTATCCCAGACTTACTGCGGAGAGCACCCATCTGTCTCTGATCGTGTCCCGCCAGGTCTCTGCGAACAACTGGAGTCTTCCCCCCACCCGATTGAGTGGGGGCAACCCTTCATGAATTTGACTTTGGGGGAGGTTTTGTACCTCTCCTGACCCAGGGTTTCTTATTACCCTGCGATTGTCCCTGATTTTTACCCCCGGGATTTGACCGAGGAGGCCGTCGGAACTGTTTCACAGCCGATGCCCCAGGGACTGGAGAAGCAGGCCTCTTAAAAGAGGGACCTCTAACTCTGTTTTTAACCGGCAAGAGTGTACTTTTACCGCTGGAAATTTTCTGGATATATTTGTCCAGGTCTTCCCCGAATAAGCGTTCACCATGAAATGGGAAGCTAACCAGCAATTTTTTACAGGGAGCTTCAGCAGACCAGTTTTTGAGCCATAGAAGCCTGCGCATATGTACTACAGACAGCGTAAGGCGGGGGGCCTGATGGATTGAATCCTTTATGGCGTCAACCGCAAAGCATAAGGCTCTAGGTAGATCAGCTAAGGCAAGGGCCTGCTGATCTGGCAAGTCCCTTAAGACCTGTTTCAACTGATCCTTCACTGCTTGGCAGACCCCAATAGCTGCCACTGCTGGTTGTGTCACCAAGCTTGCTGTAGAAAAGCAGATTTTAATAAGGACTCCAATTTTTTATCTATTGGGTCCTTGAACATTTGGACATTATCCACTGGACATGTCAGTGATTTATTCACACAAGAGATGGCTGCGTCCACTGTAGGGACCCTCCATTTTTTGATGAACTTATCCTCCATGGGATAGACCACCGGAAATATCTTGAGGGGAGTAAATATTTTATCAGGATGTTCCCAATCCTGGTAAATGAGCCCTTCCAGTAAAGGGTGAAGTGGAAAGGAACAGACAGTCTGGGGAGCTTTTAGCGACCCCAGCGAGGAGACAGTAGTGGTTGATGGTTCAGCAAGGTGCATTTTAAATGCTGATCGGACCATGTTAGTCAGAGACTGAACCCATAATCTTTCAGCTTGAGATGCTGAGAAAGGTTCCTCCACTGTTGATTCCTCTAACAGAATCAACCTCATCCTGATCCCCTTCAGGCAGGTCGATCCCTGTATGGGACTGTTGCTCCGCTAACAGGTACTCTGAAGGAGGAGACGGAGATCGGGCGTGCTTTCCCTGTGACAGGGAGGCAGCGATCAATGTTGACAATCTCTCTTCTAATCCTCCCAGAGCTGAGGAAAAAACCTCCTCTGTTACATACACAGGAGCAGGTGAACTGAGGACAGCCACAGTACCAGGTACTCCTGCGGGGTCTCTACGGTCACTAACCTCTGAATTTTCAGGGGAGACTGGTGCAGCAGAAGCATGCCCAAGATCCTCAGAGCCCGATGGAGACCCCCTTCGCTTCCTGGAAGATTTAGTTCCGGAGCTTCTGGACGGCATATTCCTAAGCCCAAAGCTGAGGTATTCCAGCCGTAATACACCACTTTTACTGATAATAGTCTAGCACAATTGCTGCTATATAACAGTTGGTGTCTACTAAAGTGCCTTTCTACGGGATGCCTGCATCAACCGCCTCTGTGTGCCTTATTTATTGTTGCTAGCTCTGTCTGTGCACTTCAATAGCCAGCTGTGATTGTGCCTTTAAACACGCTGGACGCCCGCACATGCGCAGTAGCGCCGCGGCGCACACCGAGCGTCATCCACCAGCTCCGTCCCTTTTTCCAGATCGCCTCTATATATAGAGGAGCGGGCACGTGCACCTTCGGCGCTCTTTTTTTTAAAAAAAATAAGGAGCTAGATGGGAGCCAGGGTCCCTGCCGCAGGGCCCGGGGATGGATGAGCGCAGCAACAGGGCAGAGGAGACAGCTTCCCAGCAGAGAACTTACCAACTGCCTGGATTTGACTTTGGAAGAAAAAAATCCACATTACAAGAAAAAAGAACCATAGCGGCCTCTAGTGTTTAACACAGGTACCGCGGTCTTACCATTTTTTTTTTTTTTTTCTTGCCTACTATTCATTTTTTTTACATTTTCTTAGTAGTAACAGGCATGCACAGAATATTAGCGGGAATACCTTAGGTAACAGGCAGAAAGACAAATTAGGCTTGGGGGTCCCCCAATAGAACCAAGTTCCTGAGGGCCCCCACTTACCTTTTCCTCGCCGCAGGACTCTGTTTGGTCCACAGAAGCCCAAACTTCACCTATCACGGCAGGCATTGTAATTAAACCTTCAGGGACCGGGTTCCCAAGGATTCCACTCCCCTGGACCTGTATAGCACCCTGCACAGAAAACATCTTGGTCGTGGGTATGACCAGAGCTCTGGATCCCAGGGTCCAGCCCTCCTAAGAGAGGCATTACAGGCAAAACCTTGCTCTTCTCTTGCAAGGCCCGGGTACCGACCGTTTAGCTATGAAGCTTTTTTGGTCGGATCCGGAATAGCTTACTGAGGCCCAAAAGAACCTGTACGCAAGCTCAGTGAAAAACACATGTTACTTCTTGGCCAACACCTTAGACACTGGCAAAAAACTGAGGTACTCCCGGATGGGAGGGGCTTATATAGGAAAGGGTACTTCCGGTTTTGGAAGTTGCCAGTGCCAGCACCTGAAGGTATCTATATAACCCACATAGTAATGACTATGTCGCTCTGTGTCCCGTGATGTACGAGAAAGAAATTAACTTTGGCCATACTTCTCCTTTTAACCGCTTGCCGACCAGCCATTGCAGTTATACTGCGGCAGGTTGGCTCTGCTGCACGAATTGCTGTAGGTGCAAGTCGGTTCCTGCACTAGGTTTTGTGGACGTGCGCGCCAATTGGCCAGTGGGGGAGCCAATCAGCGGGTCCAGCCGACTCGATAGCCGTCCGCAATCGTTCACTGCAGAGACAGAATGGGCATCTGCCTGTGTAAACAAGGCAGATCTCCATTCTGACAGGGGATGACACAGGATCTGGTCTTCCTGCCATGCAGGAAGACAGATCTGTATGTTGTCCCACACAGTTAAGGGAACACATTTAACTCTTTGATCGCCCTTGATGTTAACCCCTTTCCTGCCAGTGTCATTTAGTACAATATCAGTGCATATTTTTAGCACTGTTTACTGTAATAATGTCACTGGTTCCCAAAGAAGTGTCAAAAATGTCAGCTAGGTGTCCGCCGCAATGTCGCAGTCCCGCTAAAAATCACTAATCACTGCCACTACTAGTAAAAAAAATAAATAAAAAAAAATGCCATAAATGTTTCCCCTATTTGTCGATTAAAATGGCCTGGTCAGGAAGGGGATAAATCCTTCTGGAGGTGAAGTGGTTAAAGGCTGTCTTTGCTCTCAAAGGCCCAGCTCTGCAACTGGCTATTGCCGCAATCTTGTATGTCAGACTGCAGCTAATTGGACTAGGGAATTTAACAATCAACAGGTTTGCCTTCTGCCCTACTTTTCTGTGTTAATGCCCTAGAACAATCCATGAAACAAATTTCCAGAACGACTCTCACTTCTGTCAATATGTACAGAATCTGTTTGCTAAAAGCCTTTACAGCTGAAGCCGAATGTAAAGAACCCTCAGTCATATGCCATTTAAAAGAGAATGTGCGTTTATATACATAGTTACATAGTTAGTCTGGTTAAAAAAAGGCACAAAGTCCAACTAGTTTATTTATTTATTTATTTTTTATTTTTTACAATCCTATATACACAACCCCCATACCCACAGTTGATCCAGAGGGAGGCAAAAAAAAAAAAAAGCAAAGCATGCTCCAATTTGCTCCAGCAGGTGAAAACATTCCTTCCTGATCCCCCAAGAGTCAATCGGATGATCCCTGGATCAACTTTACCTATAAATGTTAGTATCCATGTATTATGTTCATAAGGAGGAATCCAGGCCTTTTTTATAGCGATCTACTGAGCTGGACAGAACCAGCTCTTGAGGGAGTCTATTCCACATTTCCACAGCCCTTACTGTGAAGAAGCCTTTTTCTGTATTTGGAGATGAAATCTCTTTTCTCTTAGACATAAAGAGCTCCCCCTTGTCCTCTTTGATGACCTTAGAGTGAATAATTCAACACCAAGTTCACTATATGGAACACTTTTATGTACCTATACATGTTGATCATATCCCCCTTAATCGCCTCTTCTCAAGAGAGAATAAATACAGTTCCTCTAATCTTCCCCTATAGCTGAACTCCTCCATGGCTCTTATAAGTTTGGTTGCCCTTCTCTGCACTTTCTCCAGTTCCCCAATATCCTTTTTGTGAACTGGTGCCCGAAACTGAACTGCACATTCCAGATGAGGTCTTACTAATGATTTGTACAGGAACAAAATGATCTCTGTCTCTACTGCCACAGTAGAAGGCTCCTACCTCCCTACTCCTCTAAACGAAGAGAGCCCCTCATCACTCTCCCCAGTCTTCAACTTCAAAGCACAAATTAAGCCCTTATATTTGGTGAAAGACTTGGAGTATTCACAAAGGTGCATGCAGAATACCTAGATGACCTTCCGACAAACTTTCTTGTCTTAAGGTTTCATGCTTGAACCTGCAGATCAAAAAGACATACCTCTGTAAGATTCTACATTAGGATCCTGGGCCTTGTGGTAGCCTTGTTCAAGGCTGTTCATTTCACTCAGTTCCACTCAAGGCCTCTTCAACACTCTAACTTGAAACAAACATTGTCCCTTGCTCTGTCTTCCTATGCTTCTCTGTAGTCAAGCTACAAACTCCCTAACTTAGTGGATTTCCAACACAACCTTGGAAATTGGAAAGTCATTTCTTCAAATTTTCCTGGTAGGCGATAACAAATACCAGCCTTGCAGCCTGGGGTGATGTGTTCCAGTCTCTCACGATTCCAGGAGCCTGGTCCCCAAGGGAAGCAGAGCTCCTCATCAAACATCCTTGGTTGGACTTGATGGACTTGTGTCTTTTTTCAACCTCACCTACTATGTAACATCCTGAAGCTTGGCGCAATAAAACAAACTCTGCATCACTAGACCTCCCTTGTTCAGGAACATCTCATCAGGGTACAATCAGAAAAAGCTACAGCCTAGGCCTAAGTAAATCATCAGGGGGGGTACCATGGGAGTAAGACCGCTTTAAAAGAAGCAAGTCTGATTCTTTTCTGGGTGGAGAACCACAATCATTGCTACTGTTGATGTTCTGGGAGTGGACAGTTGGCAGACACATTTCCTCAGCTTCCACCGCCTGGACCAAAGGGAATGGTCCCTTCATCCTGACATTTTCAAAGTTCTATGTCAGAAATGGAGTGACTGCAGATGTGGACATTCCTCAGTAAGTTACCCCTGTTTGTGGCCAGTACCAAGGATTCTCTAGCGCTGGCATTGGATGCCCTGGTAATTCCCTGGACTCCATTCCATCAAATCTATCTATCTCCTCTCAGTGCGATTGTTCTGCAAAATGGAGAAAGAGAAAAGATTTACAGTTCACATTGCACGCATCTGGTAAAATTCTGCTTCTCTGTTATCTGCTTTAATTGTATGGCTGTTGAAACCCCCAGGTCTTGAAGGATAACCAGAATTTAGCCTTCAGTTCTCTTATGTGACAGGTTTTGACCTTCCATCCTATTTCAGAAGTCTTCCTTCACTTTCCGTTGTTGGATGTCTCACTGATCAAAACCCCCATTACAACACCCTGTGCTTCCTTAGGATCTCACTTGTTTTTTTCTGCCCTGCAGAAAACAACCTTTAGTCATTAGGGAACTCCCCTTGGGTGATCTCTCCTGCATGGTTTCCTTCTTGGTGGCCATTTTGTCTGACAAGACCATCCTTTCTACCCAAGGTGGTCTCAGCCTTTCACCTTAATGAGTACATTGTCCTTTCACCTTTTGTGCCTTGTTTCAAAGCAAAGCCAAAGAACTTGCTTTTCAAAGTTCTGACCATGTCCAAACAATCAGGTTCTTTCTGACAGCCAATACCTCTATTCGAAAGCCATTCTGTTGAAAAACAACAGACTTGCTGGCTGGATCACCAGATGAAAATGGAGAAAAAAAAGGAACTAATATGGCCATCACATCTAAGAATTGGTGAGCTGCAATAAAATAAATGTTTGCTTCTGAGGTTTAATGCTGCTTTCAGCATTACCTGAAACTTGTTGAAAGCCTGCTGGTGCCTTGTTAAAGGTGATAGTCAGCACCCTAATTAAGATCAGTGTTTAAAATTGGCAAGCTGAAACTAGGGAAATCTTTAAGGAGGAGGTTTTTAAAGGCTTCAACAAAGCTGCTTGCTTGCTGATAGCTTCACAAAAACATTCTGTGTACACTGCTATTATACAAGCTGGAGGCCATAGGAGAAAAGCCTAAATGACTTCTAAATCATTCCATCACGAACCTCCTGTAGTTGCAGACAGTGTGGAGCAAATCGCCCTTAAAGTTCACAAGAGAAACACAGAAGTCTTTCCAGTCAGGTCTCACCTCAGCTGGCAGGCTGCCAGTTTACTGCTGAGAGCAAGAGTAGGAAGCAAAATGAAACTGAAAATACTTTCTGTTGTTAGCCTTGAGGATGATGCACTTGGACACTACTGATAGTGGTAGCGCGGAGGTAGTCACAATCATACCCTTGAGGTTGAATTACTTCACTGTGCTTATATATACAGAGGTCAGTGACTGCTGCTTTTTAAATCTTATATACGGCTTGTTAAGAATGTTTTAGGACTAGCCATAGTTCTATTTCACATTTTTTAATCAGTCAGAATCTGTTCATAATATTTTACCCTATTAATTTCTCTGGTGTTAAACCCAATTGTTACTCAGGCTTGTAATTCTATGTAAAAACGGTTAAACCCCGAGCATTAGTTAAGCTTGGGATACACACAATAGGCCGGGGATCTTTTCAGGATAGGAAGTGAAGGGAAGTCGGTCAATATCTATTTGCCAATCCTCCCACTGCTTGTGAACCTACAAGTGCTTTGCTTTGAAAACTTCTTGGTTTGAAGCTGCCAAATTCTGGCTGCTAGTGGCCAGGAATGTAAACAGAGTACTGTCGGTACTCTGTTTATTTGGAAGCGGTGCAGGGGAGACATATGTGTCCGTAAACAGGACCTGTGGCAAAAGGTATACATTCCATTTTCAACCCCCACGTGATGATAATAAAGTAAAGTAAAACAATATAAAATGAAAAACAAGGACCCCCTATCTTCCCCCATGCACTCATACACAACCTAGGTTGTTCACCTATAAAGGGCAATTGGGCAACACATATCTCAAAAAATGTTGTTCGAAGTGGAATGAAAGGAATAATTTTATGGTCATTATTTATAGTTGGCTCCAAACTCCTATGCTTTAAAGGTTTATAAAACATCACCTATGGGCAATTTTATTTATCATTATTTTACAATTATAAGGCACAATATACAGTATAGGAAACTTGACAGGGATTTCACCTTATTGCTGTTTTCCAGACTAAATTCTGAATTCTTCACCTATTCTAGTTTTTTTTGCAGACTCACTCAACGTCGGAGAAAGAAGTCAACACTTCGTTTCAGCCAGAGTCCTGCATTACACCCACATCTCAACCCCCATCTATCTCTCAACAGCCATCTGACTTCAATTTCCTTTCCCAGAGATCTGATATGACTAACAGGTCTCAGACTTTGTCGCTGTCCTCAATGCGACCTGGTTCCTTTGTCTCCAACACCTCAAGTGCCTTTGAAACTGGACTCATTCCCAAAGGCTCCCCATTTCAGGGACCAATCCGGACTGACCTTCCTCCAGACACACCTTCTGATCCCCCAAGAACAGATACATTAACCCAGTCATTGGATCCTTCCTCCTCTGAGACAGAACCAGAAGCATCTCCACTGAAAAGGTGTAGGATGCTTACTGATGCTGTCCTTCCCTCTGAAGTCCCTAATGGAGCTTCCCCAAACCTCCCATGGATAAGTTCTCCTCATCCACCCAATATGTTAAACCTTGCTGAAAGAGAACTCTCCAAGGGTAATGAGCGAGGCTATAGGTTTAATGGTCGCTCCCGAGGAGAGAGGTCTTATGGTCGTCGGGCACGTGGTGAAAGGCTCTCCAGTTCACGGCACTCATACTGGAGGTACAATGGAGAGGAAAACACACAGAATGATGGAGAAGAAGCCGGTCACAGCCAGGATCCGACCCAGCCTGTGCTGGGAATCTCTCCATTTTCTCACCATTGGCAGGAAGAGGGAGGACAGCCCGGGGAGCAGGAGGTGGATGTATGTATTGTGTGAATGCTTGTATATTGTTTGTCTAAACAATTTTTCACAATTTGTTGTATTCACAACTGCCAGTATTGATTACGTCCCTTGGAGGTCAAAAAATGATGTACTTACAGAGCACACATGCATCTCCAGAAATATGCTTTATGGGGTACTGGAAGCAGAAGCTGGGCCTCAGGTCACACAAGTGGATCATTTTGGAACTTACAAGTGGTGCATTGTGGGGAAAAGTCATAAATTACTACATACCCCTGTCACCCTTCTCTGTTTTCCTAATAGTTTGTTGTGCTTCAAAGTTTAATGAAATATGGTCAATCTGATTATTTTTTTATATAATATATATATCATAAAAGTGAGTACACCCTTCACATTTTTGTAAATATTTTATTACATCTTTTCATGTGACAACACTGAAGAAATTACACCTTTTATACAAGCTGTACACTCACCACTTTACTTTGTAGCACAGTGTAAATTTGCTGTCTCCTCAAAATAACTGAACACACAGTTATTAATGTCTAAACCGCTGGCAACAAAAGTGAGTACACCCCTAAGTGAAAATGTCAGAATTGGACCCAATTAGCCATTTTTCCACCCCGGTGTCATGTGACTCATTAGTGTTACAAGGTCTTAGGTGTGAATGGAGAGCAGGTGTGTTAAATTTGGTGTTATCGCTCTCACTCTCTTATACTGGTCACTGGAATTTCAACATGGCACCTCATGGCAAAAAACCCTGAGGATCTGAAAAAATAAATAAATTTGTTGCTCTACATAAAGATGGCCTAGACCAGGGGTCTCAAACTGGTGGCCCTCCAGCTGTTGCAAAACTACAATTCCCATGAGGCATTGCAAGGCTGACAGTTACAAGCATGACTCACATAGGCAAAGGCATGATGGGATTTGTAGTTCCGCAACAGCTGGAGGGCCGCCAGTTTGAGACCCCTGGCCTAGACTATAAGAATGCCAAGACCCTGAAACTGAGCTGCAGCATGGTGGCCAAGACCATACAGCGGTTTAACAGGACAGGTTCCACTAAGAACAGGCCTCGCCATGATCGACCAAAGAAGTTGAGTGCACGTGCTCAGAATCATATCCAGAGGTTGCCTTTGGGAAATAGACATATGAGTGCTGCCAGCATTGCTGCATAAATTAAAGGGGTGGGGGCCTGCCAGCCTGTCAGTGCTCAGACCATACACTGCACACTGCATCAAAATGGTCTGCATGGCTGTCATCCCAGAAGGAAGCCTTTTCTAGAGATGATGCACAAGAAAGCCTGCAAACAGTTTGCTGAAGAAAAGGACATGGATTACTGGAACCATGTCCTGTGGTCTGATGAGACCAAGATAAACTTATTTAGTTCAGATGGTGTCAAGCGTGTGTCAGCGGCAACCAGGTGAGGAGTACAAAGACAAGTGTATCTTGCCTACCGTCAAGCATGGTGGTGGGAGTGTCATGGTCTGGGGCTGCATGAGTGCTGCCGGCACTGGGAGCTACAGTTCATTGAGGGAACCATGAACGCCAACATGTACTGTGACATACTGAAGCAGAGCATGATCACCTCCCTTCAGAGACTGGGCCGCAGGGCAGTATACCAACATAACGACCCCCAAACACACCTCGAAGGCGACCACTGCCTTGCTAAAGAAGCTGAGGGTAAAGGTGATGGACTGGCCAAGCATTTCTCCAGAACTAAACCCTATTGAGAATCTGTGGGGCATCAAATGGAAGGTGGAGGAGTGCAAGGTCTCTAACATCCACCAGCTCCGTGATGTCATCATGGAGGAGTGGAAGAGGACTCCAGTGGCAACCTGTGAAGCGCTGGTGAACTCCATGCCCAAGAGGGTTAAAGTGGTTGTATACCATTCTTTGCAAGTTACACCTACAGGTAAGCCTAGATTAAGGCCTACCTGTAGGTGTTTGCAAATATCTCCTAAATCTACACGGTTTAGGAGATATTTGCTGAACGGTATACACCGTTGTCTATGGCGCATGCGCCGTAGACAACGGCGCAGGCGCAGTAAAAAGCCCATTCATAAAACCGGCAATGCCAGTTTTGATGGCTCCCGTGCACATGCGCGGAGTGACGTCTTTGCCGCTCCGGCCAATCACAGCGCTGGAGCGGCGATACCCGGAAGTAACCTTCCGGCGAGATGACTGCGAGGGGAAGACGTGGACGGCTTCGGGGGCTTCGTTCTAAGGTAAGTACTGCATAATGAGCTAGTATGCTAGTCATATTAGCTCATTATGGCTTTGTCTTGCAGGTTGTTCGTTTAAAAAAAAAAAAATGATTCATGGGTTTGCAACCACTTTAAGGCAGTCCTTGAAAATAATGGTGGCTGCAGAAAATATTGACACTTTGGGCCCAATTTGGACATTTTTAGTTAGGTGTGTACTCACTTTTGTTGCCAGCAGTTTAGACATTAATGGCTGTGTGCTGCGTTATTTTGAGAGGACAGCAAATTTACACTGTTTTACAAGCTGTACACTCACTACTTTACATTGTAGCAAAGTGTAATTTATTCAGTGGTGTCACATGAAAGGATATAATAAAATATTTACAAAAATGTGAGGGGTGTAATTATTTTTGTGAGATAACTGTGTGTGTGTGAGATATAGATACATATATATATATATATATATATATATATATATATATGTATGTGTGTGTGTGTGTGTGTGTGTGTATGTATGTGTGTGTATATATATATATATAATTTTTATTTTCTGCGGTTTACATGGCATGCACAGTATAGCCATATTTTATTGGTTAACGTACTCACAAACTTATCAAGAGGGAAGGCACACATCGTAACCACTTTAGCAGCCACTTGTCCTGATATTTATTTCATGCTGTTGCTTTGTATCAGTAAAAAACGGCTAGATTTACTGCAGTATACTATGGCACTCTCACTTTGTGATTATTGCTTGATGTAGATACCTCATGCTGGAGAAAGAGGAGCACTTTCATACCACTATCTGTGAAACTGTTCTTAGCTAGATTAATACTATTTAGCTGGTGTACCCGAATTAGTAAACTCTGATCCGTTCACACAATCTGTACCGATGAATCTGTGGAATTATCCAAACTCCCTGCACCATTATCCCTTTCATGACTAAGCATATTTCTGACATTTTGTGTTTACACGTTAAAATCTGTATTTTTTGCTAGAAAATTACTTAGAAACCCCAAACATTATATATATATTTTTTTAGCAGACAATAAAATGGCGATTGTTGCAATTTTTTATGTCACACGGTATTTGTGCAGCGGTGTTTTAAACGCAACTTTTTTGGAAAAATTAACTTCCGTATGCGTTTTCTTTGCTGCGCGAGCTCGCAGTGACAGGGGCGCTTTAAAACGTTTTTTTTTTTTCTTATTTATTTTATTTATTTTTATAATAAAAAAGAGTGTTTTAAAAAAAAAAATTTGATCACTTTTATTGCTGTCACAAGGAATGTAAACATTCCTTGTGACAGTAATAAGTGGTGACAGGTACTCTTTATGGAGAGATCAGAGGTCTAAAAGACCCCCAATTCCTCTTTTACACTTCAAAGTATTCAGATCGCCGAAAACGGCTATTCTGAATACTGTGTACTTTTTTTAATCCGGCACCATTGGCAGCCGAGTAACCCGGACGTGACGTCATGACGTCGCTTCCGTGGTTACAGTGAAGAGACTGAATCAAAGCCGTTCGCGGCTTTGTTTCTGTTTCTCTCTAGGCGCCCGAGGTGGCGGATCGTGGATCGGGTCTCCCAGTGGGACGGGAGGCCCGGTAAGAGCGGCGGAGGCGGCGGGAGGGGGGGGATGTCCCCTCCCCCTCCTTCGGGATAACAACCGAGCAGCTATTAGCCGCATCGGTTGTTATTCCTGGAAAGCCAATCACCGGCTCTAAAAAATTATACCGTGATGATGCTTGCAGCTCAGGCATCATCCCGGTATAACCCCTGAAAGCCGAGGACGCATATCTGCGTCCGCTCGGCGGGAAAGGGTTAAACTGGTCCTGGAAACTGTCAGAAGTGGCGTACGCCACATTAACTTTGCATAGACCAAATTCAGGTTTCTCTGCACAACCTTCTGCAGTTTCTATTTCAGAATTCAATAGAAACTGGTGCAGGGTCTGCACCTAATTAAAAAAAAAGGATAGAAAACTGCAGCAGATTCCTGCCAGGTGTGATCTGTCTTATAGGTTATGAGCAGTCAGTAGACCGCTCGCATTCCTCTCTGCCTGTGCAGTGGTTACACTACACAAGCAGAGCCTGCAAAGTTACCATCCCTCTTCCTCTCCTTTGCTGTGAGCTGAGTGAGGGCAGGGACAGGCAGAGAGATCGGCGCATGCATCTCCAGCTCTCAGTTTCTCTATGCCATGTGCTATATCGGTCACAGCCACAGAGACGTCAGAGCAACCGAGAATTGATCGCTCCTAATTAACAAAGGGGTTTGCGCAGCAGAATCTATTTCATTGTTATGTTTGAAGGGTGGTGCAAGCATTGTGCTTGCACCACTCATTGATGATTCAGCCCATTGTACTGGAAAAAAAATTAAATACTGGTTTGCTATGTAACATTTACTAAGCCATAGGTTAGTCATAACTTGCAGGTAGATACACTATATTGCCAAAAGTATTGTGATGCCTGCCTTTATACGCACATGAACGTTAATGGCATCCCAGTCTTAGTCCATAGGATTCAATATTGAGTTGGCCCACCATTTGCAGCTTCAACTTTTCTGGGAAGGCTGTCCACAAGGTTTAGGAGTGTGTCTATGGGAATGTTTGACCATTCTTCCAGAAGCGCATTTGTGGGGTTGGGCTCTAATTTTAGATGAGAAGGCCTGGCTCGCAGTCTCCGCTCTAATTCATTCCAAAGGTTTTCTATTGGACTGAGGTCAGGACTCTGTGCAGGCCAGTCAAGTTCCTCCACCCCAAAATCACTCATCCATGTCTTTATGGATCTCGCTTTCTGTACTGGTCCGACTGGGGCTAATGGTGTGAGGTTGTTCTTCAGGGTGTTGGGCTTGGCCCCATAGTTCCAGTGAAGGGAACTCTTAAGGCGTCAGCATACCAAGACATTTTGGACAATTCCATGCTCCCAGATTTATGGGAACAGTTTGGGGATGGCCCCTTCCTGTTACAACATGACTGTGTACCAGTGCACAAAGCAAGGTCCCTAAAGACATGGATGAGCGAGTTTGGGGTGGAGGAACTTGACTGACCTGCACAGAGTCCTGACCTCAACCCGATAGAACACCTTTAGGATGAATTAGAGCGGAAACTGTGAGCCAGGCCTTCTCGTCTGACCTTGCAAATGAGCTTCTGGAAGAATGGTCAAGCATTCTCATAGACACACTCCTAACGACAATGCCAATAAAGTTCATGTGCGTGTAAAGACAGATGTCCCAATACTTTTGACAGTATAGTGTATTTAAAGCTGTTGTAAACTGCTGTGTTTGTGTGTGTGTGTGTGTGTGTTTGTTTGTTTGGTTTTTGCAACCTGCAAGGTAAAGCCATAATGTGCTAGCTAGTATACATGCATGTGGGAGCTGTCGCTTACGACACAGGACTCTGAAGGAATGGTCCGGGTGGCCATTCCCTCAGAGCACATGAGCCGGTGACGTCATCGGCTGCATATACAGTAAATATTTCCTAAACGGTGCACATTTAGGAGATTGTTACAGTACCTATAGGTAAGCCTTATTATAGGCTTACCTATAGGTAAAAGTCACAGATGGGAGTTTACTCCAACTTTAACTGGGTTATTATTTCTGTTATATTGTTAGCAGTTTTTTTCCTACGGTCTATTTTATTTGCATACCGTGTATTAAAAAAAACAAAAAACCTGTGTTCTTACCTATTTTTATTCCAGTGGTCTGGTCTTGTGATCCAGCAGCTCCGCCTCCTCTGTGTGGGTGAGCGGCAGCTGCAGAGGTAATGAGGAAGCGGCGACATCGGATAGGTCATGGAAGCCTATGGGTCACACAACCGCTCCAGGAATTCACAGCTGTTGTCGAGCGCTCTCTTGCATGGGAGATGGAGCTGCTGAAGCATATGACTGGTGTAGATTTAAAAAAAGGTACAGTGGGTCTGGAAAGAATTCAGACCCCCTTAAATGTTTCACTCTTTGTTATATTGCAGCCATTTGCTTAAATCATTTAAGTTCATTTTGTTTCCCTCATTAATGTACACACAGCACCCCATATTGACAGAAAAACACAGAATTGTTGACATTTATGCAGATTTATTAAAAAAGAAAAATTGAAATATCACATGGTCCGAAGTATTCAGACCCTTTGCTGTGACACTCATATATTTAACTCAGGTGCTGTCCATTTCTTCTGATCATCCTTGAGATGGTTCTACACCTTCATTTGAGTCCAGCTGTGTTTGATTATACTGACTGGACTTGATTAGGAAAGCCACACACCTGTCTATATAAGACCTTAGTGCTCACAGTGCATGTCAGTGAAAATGAGAATCATGAGGTCAAAGGAACTCCCTGAAGAGCTCAGAGACAGAATTGTGGCAAGGCACAGATCTGGCCAAGATTACAAAAAAATTCTGCTGCAACTAAGGTTCCTAAGAGCACAGTGGCCTCCATAATCCTTAAATGGAAGGCGTTTGGGACGACCAGAACCCTTCCAAGAGCTAGCCAATCTGAGCAATTGGGGGGGAAAAGAGCCTTGGTGAGAGAGGTAAAGAAGAACCCAAAGATCACTGTGGCTGAGCTCCAGAGAGATGCAGTTGGGAGATGGGAGAAAGTTGTAGAAAGTCAACCATCACTGCAGCCCTCCACCAGTCGGGGTGTTTTCTGGCAGAGTGGCCTGACGGAAGCCTCTCCTCAGTGCAAGACACATGAAAGCCTGCATGGAGTTTGCTAAGAAAACACCTGAAGGACTCCAAGATGGTGAGAAATAAGATTCTCTGGTCTGATGAGACCAAGATAGAACTTTTTGGCCTTAATTCTAAGCGGTATGTGTGGAGAAAACCAGTCACTGCTCATCACCTGTCCAATACAGTCCCAACAGTGAAGCATGGTGGTGGCAGCATCATGCTGTGGGGGTGTTTTTCAGCTGCAGGGACAGGACGACTGGTTGCAATCAAGGGAAAGATGAATGCGGCCAAGTACAGGGATATCCTGGACGAAAACCTTCTCCAGAGTGCTCAGGACCTCAGACTGGGCCGAAGGTTTACCTTCCAACAAGACAATGACCCTAAGCACACAGCTAAAATAACGAAGGAGTGGCTTCACAACAACTCTGTGACTGTTCTTGAATGGCCCAGCCAGAGCCCTGACTTAAACCCAATTGAGCATCTCTGGAGAGACCTAAAAATGGCCGTCCACCAACGTTTACCATCCAACCTGACAGAACTGGAGAGGATCTGCAAGGAGGAGTGGCAGAGGATCCCCAAATCCAGGTGTGAAAAACTTGTTGCATCTTTCCCAAAAAGACTCATGGCTGTATTAGATCAAAAGGGTGCAAATACTGAGCAAAGGGTCTGAATACTTAGGACCATGTGATATTTCAGTTTTTCTTTTTTAATAAATCTGCAAAAATGTCAACAATTCTGTGTTTTTCTGTCAATATGGGGTGCTGTGTGTACATTAATGAGGAAAACAATGAACTTGCATGATTTTATCAAATGGCTGCAATATAACAGAGTGAAAAATTTAAGGGGTTCTGAATACTTTCCGTAACCACTATAAATACGCAGCTCTTTTTTACACAGGGTATGCTGGATAGACAGGAGCATGGGGGAGGGAATGTTTTCTAAGAATAGTTTGAGTTGGCCTTTACTAACACTTTAAAGATATAGAAAAAACAAAATGTGAAGTTTGGCAAATCTATGCTAAACAATTTTATAGCTGGCAATTCCTCCTTTTATTTTAAGCAATGCTTGAACTTAAAGCAATTCTAGGATTAATGTTAAATACGTTTTTATGCATCCACTACATTTTTATATTCAGCAAAAATAAGCAAGTTTTCATGTAAGATGTTAATCGTTAAAGTAAAACTATAGGCAAAACTTTTTTTTTTCATTTTGGATGTAGCAAGGGAGAATTATAACCCCTGTTGGTTCATTTTTTGCCATCTGTGCCCTATTGGGGAGATTTCCCTTCACTTTCTGTTCCAAAGCCAAAACAGGAAGTGAGAAGAAATCCTTGAAATTCAGGGAATCCCTTGGGGACCCCCAGGTCACCAGAAATAGTGTCCCCATTGGAAAATTTCACCTTCATTACTTTTCTGGGGACAACCCAAAATTTGGGATTTTCTAATGCTTTCAATTGCAATGCTAATGGTAAACAGGACAAATAGAGAGGCTGAATCTTCCTAACGGGGGCACAGACAGCAAAAAAAAAAAACTGACAGGGGCTCTAATTCCTCTCTACTCTGTCCAAAATGAAAAAAAAAGTTTTGCCTTAGTCTATATAACCTGCAACAATAAACCTCCCATTTTGCGCCTTTTTGATCTGTTTAATATAACATTTAAGTTGCTTTGTTATATCTCATCCATAAGTGCTAAAAATTACTGTTGAACTGGCCTAGATTCTCTCTACTTCTGCGGAATGTTTTCAGTTAGCATTGTACTCTACTTTCTCTGTGGATTACAAAACACCTCCCTTTTCCCATGTTATGGTAAGGAGAAGGGGAGGGGTGTTCTGTAGTCCCAAAACACTTCAGTCCTGGGTTAACAATGCTAATTTTCAACAGATACACTAAAGCAAGTGAGCAATGTTACTGGCAGAATCACCAGCTGACAAAGAGGGGAAAAAAAGACAACTTGCTTTGATTTCATGGTAATCCACAGTAGCCCCTGAAAAGATAAAACATTTTTGACATCCTGTTTTAGGGGATCTCCAAGTAAATCACCAACTACATCTATGTTTACTTTTTTAACTGTCTAGGGATTTGTAAAACTGACCATTTTTGTGATCCATTCACCTTTGCAAGTTTAGCATTACTGCTTCGTAGGTGTTCAGTGGACAGAAGTAATGATGAGACTTCACTGTCCATTGAGAGGCCTGGAGGTGGAGAGGTGACATTAATGAAAAACCTATGTTTCTGTGTACTAGACTATACTAGAATAGAAGCTAAAACTTTACATATATTTTTTATTTACTGTAATTTAATGTACATGACTTTTTTGAATTATAAGGGGCTGCCTTGGCTTATCTCCATCTAAATATGTCAGTTTCCTGCCTGCCTTTAGTTCAAGTACTCCAAGATGCTGCCCTGGAACCAGCATGCAGACAAGAAGAGAGTGAAGTAAGAACTCTCTCAATCTTTGCACTTGCTCTGAATCTGTACCTTAGAATGTACTTTGGATTAGTATGATAGCCAGGAAATAGGTATATTTAAGAGAAGACCGGAATGGCAGCCTTTACACTTGATTACTACAGGTTTCCTTTCATATTTTATATATCTGATATCATAGACTTGAAGGCTCAGTTGATGTTTTTTATTATTCTGCAAATTCAACTGTTTTGCGATCACCAGGTGCCACCCCAGCTGCTGAAACGCTCCCGCCGAGGCAGAAGAAGAGGCCAAAAGTAAGTTAAATGTTAGTAATAAATAAGATAAATGCCCCTAAAGGGAAGTGATGGTGTATTTTCAGCAAATATCCCCCTTTTTTACCTGAAACTTCCAAAAAAATAACATTTTGTGTGCTTGAGGCCTCGTTCACACCATGTGCAGAGAGTTTTTCCTCACCTGTTTCTACAAGGGCACAAAGAAAACAATTGTTATCTTTGTCATGTTCACACCACAACACTGGTACGTAAAGTTTTTTTCTGTGCAGAAATCTGCAACGTGTATGCAGTTTTCTGTGCAAAAAAAAAACCTGATGTTACATCAAACATTGTGGCGTGAACAGGGCACATAGAAAACAATTTCTTGTTTAGTGCCCTTGTGGAGAATTTATGTTACATATTTCTGCACAGAAAGAAAAACCCCACATGACAGCAGTGTTATGGTGTGAACTTGACACATGGCGAACAATTAATTTCTTTGTGTCCTTGCAGAGACCTACATAAAAAAGCGTGTCTCTGCACATGGTGTGAACAAGTTTTGAGTGTGACATTTTAAACATTACCACTTGTATACATATTTTACATCCTTATCATTTTATATCTGGGAGTGTGGTTAGCATCCCTGCTGGTCATCTTCTGAGAGACTGATCGACCGTCTTGAGAAATGGAAGAAGTGAAGCACAATCTCTGCTCTCGACTACTAGTCAAGGCTGTATATATTAAGAGCAAATATGACTGACCCCTGTCCACATACATACGTAGATCATACAAATAAATAGACTGATCTAGCCAAGAGATCAAACTAATCTATCCATGTGAATTTGTACTTGGGCAGTAGTCAAATGACCAGGTGGGGGGAAAAAAATTGTTCTTGCACAAGAACAAGTCCTCTACTGCATGGAAACAAAGCTTTTTAAAAACATGCAATGATCACTTTATTTCCATTAAGTCAATTTGCATTACTGCATACATCTTCAAACTTTAGCTTCTTTGGATAGAGCGTGGACGAATTTGACCTTCTGTCCAATTTTGATTGTTTACTATATGTTCCTGTTGGGTAGAGTTCTCTGATAGGGGCACCGAAATAAAAATGGTCCAAACCCTTCTCAGTCTCTCAAAAAAAATATATATATATATCCTGATCAATACAATACAGAACACAGGCTTTTCTTAAATCATTACGACTGGGTTAAATGCAGCTACCATCAGTTAATTGGAAACTGGCAAAAAAAAAAAAAAGATGCAGGGACACCCCCCTCTCCCCTGCACCATTGCTGTAGACGGCCTGAGAGGGTAAATTTTTTCACACACGGTGGACCATGAGCAAAATTAGGAGTGAGACGGGCTCTAAAGCTCAGGCTCAGATTTTAGCTCTATTTGGGGTTTTAGTACATTAGTTCAGGGCCCTGGTACCCTATCATGCAATCAGTTATTTTGCCAAGTCTGCCTCATCTTTCCTGTCTAGAGAGTTCTTTTCTGCCACAATTTAAGAGTACATGAGCATAATTTCTGGCCTTTTTGAGGCCTTCGTCTACAGGGGTCACAGCTGTGCCCCTCCTACCTCCTCTTCTGACTTCAGTCTTTGACTTGTCTCCTCGGGTACTGGGAGTTCAAGGGAAATCTGTTGAGGAAGAATATTAGCCCTCTGAGGCATCTGTCAAGTCTGCTTGCCCTAAGGTATCTAGTATGGGGTACCTAAAATTTCCTGCACAAGACGTTTCTTGTTCACGCATTGGTTGAGCCTTCCTCTATATGGAATGTCCATACCCTGCTGCTGTCACAATGAGGGATTGGGGGGGGGGGGTTCTGGGCTGGTGCATTTTTGTAACATTTGTTATGTGTTACGCCATAAGTATGAGTGTAACATTGTTACCACGGTGACACTTAGAATAAAGGTCACAATTCTTTCACGATTTTCGCATTAAAAAATATATATATAATGTTTGGGGGTTCCAAGTAATTTTCTAGCAAGAAATACAGATTTTAACTTGTAAGCAACAAGTGTCAGAAAAAGGCTTAAGCCTCGTACACACGACCGGTTTTCTCAGGCAGGAAAACTGCTGTGAGAGCTTTTTGCCGAGAAAACCGTTCGTGTGTATGGTTTCTCGTCGGGAAAACTACCGGGAATCTCGATGAGAAAAATAGAGAACCAGCTCTCTATTTTCTCATCGGGATTCTTGTCGGCCTGTTTCCCGACGAGAAAACCGTGCGTGTGTACGAGTTTACATGCTTACCTGTCCTCCTATATACTTGATGAGACTTCGACGCATGCGCGGTAGCTTACAAGGGTAGTGTAGGGTGAAGCAAGATGGCGGCGACGGCATAGAATGTGATGAGCGCATGCTTGTCGTAGTGACGTCACCGCGTTCTTGCCATTCAAAAGAACGGCGGTTCTTTTGAATGTGCATGTGTACACAGGGCTTGGCAAGAAAAGCTTTCCAGGAATCCTAGTCTTTAAGTGGTTAAACCGACCTCGTTTACAGACCGAAGTTCATCCCTTAGATCTAAAAAAAACAATTATACATTGTTTATAGTTATCTCTCAGCGCTGAGCAATGTTGATAAACATTTGCCGGATATTTTTTTTTTTTTCGACAGCTCTGAGCAGAGAACGGCTATGTACTGTTTACATAGAATCATGGAAATGACTGATTAAGATCGTGAGGGGCGTTGAATCGAGATCACGTTTTTTTTTTTTTACGATTAATCGTGCAGCTGTACTTGACAGAAACATCTTGCTAAATTTCTTGGATGAGCCTATTTTGACTTAACGCCCGTACACACGATCAGAAAATTGGACCAAAAATACTGCTTTCAAAGCAATCATACGATAATCTGATCTTTAGTACACAGCTTTTGTCCAAAATTATCCGAAGGGACAAACCCGAAAAATTTTCGTGGACGGTTTTCGTTTAATCAGTACAATTTTCGATCAGAAAACAAAACAAATGCAATACAACACAACACCTAACATCACTTCCCAAATTTTTATTCTGACGGATGAGAATTTTCGTACTTTTATGGCCTCTTCTATTTTGATTGGAGACTAGCATGCAAAAAAAAAGGGTCGCTCATTTGTCCGATAATCTCATCATGTGCACCAGGCTTTAAATAATGGTCTGCTGATCAAGCCTCCAAGAAATGCCTTGAGCATTTACGGGAATGCTTGTTCGATCACACCTTGAATAAATACATTAAGGGAATCACTGGAGGCAAAATAGCTCTCCTCCCCCATAAGAAAAAAAACAGTGGGTCTAGCAGTCCTGAACATCTTGATGCATTGGACTTGGTTGTCAGAGGATGCTTGCCTTCCAATCAAAATGCTGAAACTTGGGGAGGTTTGGTTTTCTCTTCAAATCTTGACTCCAAGAATACTGTTAGAGATTTCCGTGGGCTATAGCAGTCATCAAGGAGTCTCCAGAAATTGCGCCGCTCTAAAGGAAGCCGACTTGATCCTTCTTGAGCAGAATGTCACATTCTGACTCTGTCCGTTGTCCACATCCCAGGTGTAGAAAATTGTCAGGCAGATTTTCCCAGCCATCAGCTTTGAATCTAAGAAAATTGGCTTTTCCATCCAGACCCCTTTCAAGCCCTTTGCCAGCATAAAAGTCCTGCTTTGCTTGGTGGGGGTCAAGACATTACATCCAAGAAAGTAATCTTTGGGACACATTCTGTCCTTCCTTCAGCCTAGTCTGAATAAGTATTTGGTCTTGGCTAGCATTAAGGAACATATCTCTGCTTTAGCTGTTCTGTTAGAGACTTTTGGCCTCTCACTCTCCAATTAAAGCCTTGCTTCAGAATGTAGCTCACATCTCTCCCCTTGTTTGTTCCCCTGTATCCCCTTGGGATCTCAGTCTGGTTCTTTTGTTTCTTCAGAAGTCGCCCTTTAAACCTATCAGGGATATTCCCTCCCACTGACTTTTCCTGTGCCTATTACCTCTGTATGGATTGTCCCTGAGTTAGCAGCCTAATTCAATAACAAGTCTTTCGTAGTGCTACTCAAGGACAAGGTTGTCTTGAGGCCTAAGGCCCCCTTTCTCCCCAAGGTGGAATCTGCTTTCCACCTTATTCAGGATATTGTTCTTCTTTCTGTGTGTCCTGCACCAAAGCATCCTGAGGAAACTTCCCTGCAATGCCTGGATGGTAGTATGTGCTGTGAGAGGTTTACCTCTGGTAAATTAATAACTGCTGTGTGCTTCCATAAGGGTCTTCCTGCCTCTCTCTCTGCAGGTGAATTAGATAAGGTATCATCAAAGCCTATAGTTTGGAGGATAGGGTTTCTCATTTCCCTGTTAAAATGTTACTAAACCCAGGACTCTGCATTCACTATATCTAATCTCCCACAATACACAGAACATGGAAATGCATTTTTTTTAGTAAATATAAACTGTTAAATACCTTTTCTCATCAGCAGTATATGGCAGTCTTAGGACTTCTATCAGTGTCTGGTTAAAGCTTATAGGAGGAGTTTTCATTCTCCTCTGACTGTCCTATGATGCTGCAGGACCCCTGACCCTCTGTCTGGACAGTGCTGATTAGCCCTGTGCTGATCACATGCACTCTCCCAAGGAAATAAAAACCTCTCTAGCAATACACACCAAACTGAGCTTTCGCAGAGTGCCCCCAGGGCTCTGTCTTATCAGGCGATGGATTGGGAACTGTGGAAGTAGGGGAGGTTTAGAGAAGACAGGATCAAGCAGCCTTTTTGCATAATGCAGAGGATTAACCCTTTAAGTTCTACAGCGAGTATAACAAGCATGCTTTACTGCATATACACACTGATTTTACTGTTGTGGGTTTAGTAACACTTTAAGGATCAATTTACACTGCAACTTCTGCAGGTAAACGCACCCGCATTGACATTCATCAGGCTGCTACCCTGCGTAAGAACTTTTCTCCTCACTTCCTGAAATTTGCACAGGGTTAATGGTACAGCAGAAAAGCCAAACCTGTGTTAGCCTCCAGTTTTGCCTGGTGAATGTTTAAGCCTTCTCTGATATCAGTTTTGTGAGGAAGGCACTTCAAGCTGCTTTGTGTCTGTCCAGACCTTCCTGGCTTGTTTGTTATGCGAGTCTGTTGGCTTTGTTGCAGTTTTACCCACCCCTCGGTTTGGACTGCTTTTGGAAGTCCCAGTCATAATTATTGAAAGGAGCCTCTCCCCTGTACTGTATGGTCAGGAAAATAGGATTTTTGACTTACCAGTAAGATCTTTTCCCTGGAGTACAGTGCAGGACAGGAAAATACCCTTTGTTATTATATTATCTCCCTATTGATTGCTACAGAACTGAGGCTAGCTGGGAGTGGGAGGGGTTATATAGGGGGATGTCCCTGCAGCCTTTTTTTTTTTCCCCCAGTGTCCAGTCACCTGATAGTAACTACATATAATGCAGTCATAATGATTTAAAGAAGCCTGTGTCCAGTACTGTACGCCCTGAAACAGATTTTACTAGTAAGTCAACATTCCTGTTATTTGGCTTACAAATGTTCCCTCACATAGGCATATTGCATAAAAATAAAATGTTCTTCTGTATTGATGCGCACACACTGTTAGGCTAGGTTCACACTATTGCGGTTTCTCTGCGACCACCTTTACATGGAAAATGCAGGGGAATGGTCACTGCACCATTTAAGTATTTGAAGCTGCAGGGAAGCCACATTGTGCTATGTAGTTCCCTGCACGAGAAAACACACTGCGGTTTCCAGTGCGTGGGGTGCTATTAAGAATTAATGGCACCCCTGCGCGTCTGATAACAGTGGTGTGGTTTTTTTTTATGCAGGTGCAGCAAAGTGTGTGATTACACGCAGTCTCACACCTGCATACATTATATATATTTACAGTGCATCCGGAAAGTATTCACAGCGCTTCACTTTTTCCACATTTTGTTTTTTTACAGCCCTGTTCCAAAATGGAGTAAATTCATTTTTTTCATCAAAATTCTACAAACAATACCCCATAATGACAACGTGACAAACTTTTGTTTGAAATCTTTGCAAATTTATAAAAAATAAAAAGATGTTTCTACAGCTTGATTGGAGTCCACCTGTGGTAAATTCAGTTGACTGGACATGATTTGGGAAGGCACACACCTGTCTATATAAGGCCCTACAATTAACAGTGCATGTCAGAGCACAAATCAAGCTATGAAGTCCAAGGAATTGTCTATAGACCTCCGAGACAGAATTGTATTGAGGCACAAATCTGGGTAAGGGCACAAAAAAATGTATGCAGCATTGAAGGTCCCAAAGAGCACAGTGGCCTCCATCATCTGTAAATGGAGGAAGTTTGGAACCACCAGGACTCTTCCTATGACGGGTCACCCGGCCAAACTAATGGATCGGGGGAGAAGGGCCTTAGTCAGGGAGGTGACCAAAAACCCGATGGTCACTGACAGAGCTCCAGCGTTTCTCTGTGGAGAGAGGAGAACCTTTCAGAAGAACAACCATCTCTGCAGCACTCCACCAATCAGACCTGTATGGTAGAGTGGTCGACGGAAGCCACTCCTCAGTAAAAGGCACATGACAGCCCGCCTGGAGTTTGCCAAAAGGCACCTAAAGGACTCTCAGACCATGAAAAACAAAATTTTCTGGTCTGATGAAACAGAGATTGAACTCTTTAGCCAGAATGGCAAATGTAATTTCTGGAGGAAACCAGGCACCACTCATCACCATTTTTTCCTGATGACGCGGACCACGCGAAATGCATAGAAATTTGTCAGCTAGCCTCACACTGGAGCGGTATGGTTTTTAAATTTACAGCTTAGACGCAAGCCGAGGCCTACACTGCCTTCAGTAATCAGTCCGGCCGCTGCCTCCCTACATAGCTGTTAGTATACTTGCCTGTATATATTATTTTACCTGTTTATTTTTTTATTAAAACAGTACTACATTATATCCGTTTTTTGTGGCTCTTTGTGGTGGAGCTGTCTAACCTTTTTCCAGAGTGAAAGATTGGCATACACTTTGCCTCTAAGAAGTCTTGGTTGATTTACTGAATTATTTCCTAATTGGGAGATTGGAGCGATAAGGAATCGAAAGTATCTGCTACATGCCTGATGGTCATTTATGGCCGCATATATCTGGTGAGCATATTTGATTGTCACGTCGGGTGAAGCACTTATACAAATATATTGCACCCTTTGAGAGCGCGGTGGTTGGAGTTTAAACATTTGGAATATAGCATTACCATGCTATCTCTACATTTGGATTTTTGAACTTCTACATTTGGATTTTTGAACTTTTTATATATTGGTGTTCATGGACATTATTTACACTTGTTGCGCCCTTTATACCTTTCCTTCACTATGTATTAGTATTCACAAATTTTGGAGCTGCACTTGTTTTGTAATTAGTTTATTAGTTAGTTTTTTTGGCGCCACATTCCACTTTTTTTTTTTTTATTCACCACTCATCACCTGGCCAATACCATCACTTCAGTGAAGCATGGTGGTGGCAGCATCATGCTGTGGGGATATTTTTCAGAGGCAGGAACTGGGAGACTAGTTAGGATCGAGGGAAAGATAAATGCAGCAATGTACAGAGACATCCTTGATGACACCCTGCTCCAGAGTGCTCTGGACCTCAGACTGGGGCGCAGGTTCACCTTCCAACAGGACAACGACCCTAAGCACACAGCCAAGATAACAAAGGAGTGCCTATGGGACAACTCTGTAAATGTCCTTGAGTGGCCCAGCTAGAGCAAAGACTTGAACCCGATTGAAAATCTCTGCAGAGATCTGAAAATGGCCGTGCACTGACGCTCCCCATCCAACCTGATGGAGCTTAAGTGGTCCTGCAAAGAAGAATGGGAGAAACTACCCGGAAATAGGTGTGCCAAGCTTGTAGCATCATACTCAAAAAGACTTGATGCTGAAATTGGTGCCAAAGGTGCTTCAACAAAGTATTGAGCAAAGGCTATGAATACTTATGTACGTGTGATTTTTTTATTTTTATCAAATTTGCAAAGATTTCAAACAAACTTCTTTCACATTGTCATTATGGGGTGGTGTTTTGTAGAATTTTGAGGAAAACAATGAATTTTATTCATTTTGGAATGAGGCTGTAACATAACAAAATGTGGAAAAAGTGAAACGCTGTGAGTACTTTCCGGATGCATTGTATATACATTTATAAATTTAACCTTATTCCTAAAACATTTTATCATTTGGTATCCAACTGCATATTTAGGAGAACTTCAGTGAACTTGACAATCAATAAAGTTTCAACAAAAAAAAGGCAAGAACACAGAACTAGATGTTCTTGCCTTTTTTTTGGTTTATTAAGAGCTGCAGCAGTATCTGCACGGACTGTTGCACGTGCTTCACAGAATCAACTTCCCTGAGACAGGGTGGGGTCACTACCAAATGAAACTGTATTATAATTTACGGTTTGTTTTCCAAAATGTAGAAATGCAAGACGCTGTCTGAGACGGGCATCATTTTTTATGAGGAAAAATTGATGGAATGCTTGTTTCCTGGCAACACATGAAGCCGTATTTTTTGCTTAAGTATGATGCCCCGGAGCTTTCCTTTAAGGGCATTAAAATCTCTAAATTGCAACAGTTCACTTATTGATACATGACTGTTATGATTTCAGTTCACAGAGGATGAATTCTCGCCTAGAAGATGTTCCTGCAAAGTGGTCAAGTGTGGATCCCGCTAATGGACTAAATGTAAGAGTTGCTCATATTTTTCCATCAAAGAAGGTTGCAGTTAGTGACTATCAGAGTCAAGCATTTTGTTTACACTGGCTTCAAACTTTGCCGTATATATGTGTCACATTCGTCCTAGGAACACTGTCTACTACATGGCATGAAGTCTTGCATCATTATGTAATTTGTGCAACAGAATACTTCAGATCAACAAAATGAGAAAGAGCTTGAAATTTTTCTTCCAAGAAAGCTTTTTCTGTACATCCCAATGATCTGTATTTCAATTTGTTACTATGGGTCAGCTTATTTTTGGTGCTAAGCCCTGCTTTTCGTAGCTTATCTTTACCCACATACAAACCTCCTGCTCTGTAAGAACACCATTAACAGCCACAAAGGTACCAATGTACCTTAACTGTATGGCCTGATGAGTAGGTAATTGTTTCTTAGGTTAAACACTTACCCTAAATATTGAGGCTGCTGTTGTTGACATCTAAAAATTGCCTGGTTATTAAGCGCACCATCTAATTTTTTATTACTTTCTAAGACAATGACCCAGAACAAGAATGCAAATCAGGAAAGTCAGAAAACCTTATCTGCATCTCACAAACAAAAGATTTCCCAGCAAACTCCCAGCCAGCCTGCAAAACAACGAAATGGACCCTGTCTAACACCGGGTACACACTACCCAGCCGGTTGCACCAAAAAAAAACCTGACACCTCTGGTCAAAGCCGCTGTACTAATAATGCCAGGTTAGTCCAGCGATCTCCCCCGCTGAGCTATTGTGTTCTGACAGGGGGATACCCCCCCTCTCTGTCGCCAGAATACTCCGATCAACGTTCTCAGCCATTGACTGAGAACGCTGATCGAGAGTGGGTCGGCTGCTGGTTTTCCCAGCATGCACGAACGGCCGGCTTCTGTGAGACAGACCGGCATACACACTGCAAGAATGTTGGATGTTTTTATTTAAACCGGCAAATGTCTCCCGACATTCTGCCCGTGTGTGCGGGTCTTAACAGTTTCTGTTTAGAAACAGTGTTTTGTTTGCACACATTTGCAAATATATACGTAAGCCGCAGTGCTCACGTCAAGGGACCTCTGTATATACCGAGGTCCTAACTCTAAATTTCCAGAGCCTCCATAGTAGGAGCACATAATAGATAAAAAGCTGGTATGCCTGGAGGCATAAATCCTTAAAGGCACAGGGATGCATGTGACGCCCAGCAAAAGCACAAGCACTACTGTAAAAAAAAGTTGCCAACTACCCCAACCTATAACTGCACGTTGCAGCAAGGTGCACGTCACAAACAAACAAAAAGTTTCCCAGCACACTTACCAGCCAATGACGGAATCTAGAGTGTCAGCTTGACTGGCAGGCACTTAGCATTTTTTAGGACAAGATGTCGGAAGTCACAAACCCTTTGTTTCTCTCACAGGTTTACTTGAATTTGGCAAGGCCAGATCTTATAAGAAAAGACATTATTAGTGGGTTCAGAAACAAGACACAAAGTGCACGCGGGGAGGTAAGCTGGAGGTCTATAGTGGCCCCCATCTCCTCGTGCTCGTCCGGCCGAGTTACCCCCTAATCTGCTCATTATCTAGTGCACTAACTGCGGTCCAGACGACTGGCCGGCCTGACTTCCGGTTCTTGCTCCTCTTCAGCGGACACCCGCCTTTATTCATAGATGGGAGGTTGGGGGTGACTCTCCCCCACATTCTGTTTTTCTACCATGTTTTCCAAAAAAAGGGGAGACCCTACCTCCGGCTAGCTGCCTGGTTTCCGAGTCTAAGTTATGCCCATTAGGACATCGGGTCGCGATGTGATTGTCTGTTTGTCTGTTTTCAATGTTCTATATGTTTTTATGTTATTCAGAAAATTGATTGGCATACTGCTTGCTGCAAATGCCTATGACAACGTGTGTTGTGATGTACTACCTTGCTGTTCACAAACAAAGATTATACAAAAAAAAAAAAAACAAGACACAAAGGAAAAGGGATTTTCATTCTCATCCATTGAGGGTCCCAGGAGGTCTTTAAACTTCAGGTTATACTGCCATCTACAAGAGGATTTGACACTTGCAAGCAAAAATGTAATTGTGCTCAAGCTCAGGTTACCCCCCCCCCCGTACTACCAGCATGCATCAGTTATTTGCTAGAGCCCTAAAAGGATTCTTCTCTTTCGCTCTACAGTGTTAACTAACCTGTTCTTGCCAGCATTTTCTTCCATTTTATTTTTTTTCTTCAATCTCTTCTACATTGATGCTGGAGCCTTTTTTCTTTGATTGTAGCTATCTGGTTTGGTCATCCTCAGCCTGGCCTTCGGGGTATTGTGTCTAAACCCTGCTGGACAGGGCGTTGAGGGGATAGCCTGGAAGTGACTTTCAGTCACTGGGTTTCCTTGGGGTGCTTTCCAGTCTCTGTTATGGTAAAAGTTAACTGCAAAGCATTTTTCTAGCTCCAGAGTTGCTAGTATTGCCTTGGCGCTTTCCCTCTCTGAAGACTGACCAGTCAGGCTGAGCATTGGGAACTACTTCATTCACACAGGTTGCTGGGCACCCTATTTCCCACGCCCAACATTTTTTGCAACATAAGGGGTTAAAGAAGTGGGACTTCATTGGATTGAGTGTCATGCATGCGGCTCCACTTTCTTTTCTGCCATACGGCATTGAGGAAGAATCTCCCTGCTGCTTCTGCTTTTAAACTGATTTTTGACTGTTCCTGACCCTTTATCTGCTACCCTCGTCTGGGTTTTGTAAGTAACTGAGGCCCTGTTTCCTACCTTTCAGCCTATATGTTGCCTTACCGCCTCTTAGCCCCAACATGTCTAATTTAATACACAGAGGAAATACTCCCTCCTGTGCCTGGTGCCCCATCTCACTTTTTTTTTTATGGGTTCAGGACTGTTTGCAGCATGTCTTCTGATGATGCCAACATCTGCAGCTTGTTTCCCTCTGCTTTTGAAGTCTGTTTCATCCCCAGAGTTCTTAAGCTCTGTCGGGTGAGGTTGTGTCCCTTTTACCCTTCAGCTGAGGTTTCTGCAAGACTTGGCCAAAATCACCCAGTTCTTTGCTGAATCTGATCTCAGAGTTCACAAGCACACTCCAATGTCCTCTCCTAAAGATTCTATATCTGATTTGCCCCTGGCCCTAGCAGCTTTTGCGCTATCAGTTGCAGAGACTGCCTGATTGTTCATTATTTGACTTAAGAGCTCATCCCTAAGAAGTCGCAGTCTGCTCTTATTACTTCATAATTAAAGGAGACTGTTTCATCACATATTGATGCAGAGAGACCTCCTGGCTTCTGCAGTGAGGTCCCTGGACTACCATTTAATGGCCATAGACGTCAGCTTTTTTTATGCATTAACCAAGGTGTTGGCTCCAGTATTAGCTCTGCTACACTCTTGTGGCATCCCCGTTGTAGCATACTCGCACAACTTTCTGTTGAGGGAACAGTCAGCAGGGGCAGCATATCTTTAAGTGTTCAGACATTACAGCGATTTTTAGATGGATCCTGAACCTTCATAGTTCGTTTTTGGAACCGACTTTTGTTTGAGGTATCTGGGTCTAGTCCCGTACACAGCTCAAGCCAGAGTGCTCCTTTCATGGGAGAAACTTCATGCTTTTTGGTCTCCAATTCAAACTCTTCAGTCCAGGAGTTGTCTGGCTCTCTGCTTTTGTATGAGAGTCCTATAACTGATGTTATCCTCCTTCGAGACAGTTCCATTGGCCCCGTTTAACTCCATGCCTCTGCAGGGCAAGATTTTGTCATTGTGGGACAATTTGATATGGTGTTTGAACAGACCAATAACATTTTTCCTGATGTCCCTGACTTTGTAGTTCAGGAACCTGGCTTTGGAGTCAGAAAAGTCTTTCCTTCCCATCTTTTGAAGGATCCTCACAACAGATGCCAGCCTGATGGGCTGGGAAGGAGTCCTGGTCCTTGTTTGCCAGAGAAGTTTTATCTCCACAATAGAATCCTGGAGCTTCAGGCAATTTAGCTGTCAGTGTAGCATTGGACGGTCCTTCTGGAGAGTCATCCATTCCGATTTCAGTTGGATAATGCCACAGAAGTGGTCTAGCTTAATCATCAGGGATGAACCACAAGTCTTTGTTGCAAAAGAGGTAAATCAAATCCTGTTCTGTGCAAAATTTCACTTTCCAGTCTTGTCAGCCATATACATTCAAGGTGTTGCCATTTGTCAGGGAGGACTGCAGAAGGGGTAAATGCTAAGGAACTAAGCACGGACTTGCATACTCGGTTCTCTCTTTCCTGCCGTTTTCCTTCTGGGAAGCATCTCCCTCCTGCGGCCCATGCATTGCAAATTGCAACTTTGAACGCCAATCTCTGCTCCATTCACATTGCCCATCTACAGTGACTTTTGTCACTTCCAGCTGTTGGGGTTTCTTGTATCTGAGCTTTGGCTGATACCCAGAGCTTAGTTGCATAACCTCCACCCAGCCGCAGTCTTCTGCTATTGAATCAGTTTTAAAAGAGACCATTTCAGATGTTCTTGATGCGGTACATACTACCCTGCATTTAAAGGATCAGCCTGTTAACTCTAGACTTGGGTCTTTCAGGGCGGCAAAGACTTTTTCTATTACATCACTTTTCAAGGTCTTCTTTTAGGGGGATTGAAAGCACCTTGATGGGTCCTGGACATCCTCTGAACGTTTGTTCCCATTTGGGAAGGATTTTGTGAAATGGTGTTCTACATCCACTGTAAATCTACCAGTCACCCACCTTATCTGGGAAACCACAAGGTCAGTATGGGTGTCCTCACATTTGAGGATTCTATAGATCAAAAGTTAGAATCCCGCTTTAAAACGCAGTTCTTTTTGGAAGGCCCTACCCTTCACCCTATTTTAGATGTGACTTTAATATAATATTTAAAATTGTGGCAGAATGAGCTAATTAAAGTGGTTATAAAGCTTTGTTTTTACAAATCACAAACATGCCTATACTTACTTGATCTATACAAAGGTTTTGCACAGAGCCGTCCCAATCCTCTTCTTCTTGGGTCCCCTGCTCCTCCTCTTCATTGGGTGCCCCCAGCAAAAGCTGTTTTCCCTGGGGGCATCTGTGCATGCTCACTCCTAGATTTTATTGACAGTGGGGGAGCCAATTGCTCCCGCTGCTATCAAGCTGTCCAATGAAGAGAGAGACAGCGATGGGAGCCGCTGCGCTCGTGCACATTGCTGGATCAGATGGGCTTGGGTAAGGCAAAGGGGGGGTCTGAGGGGCAGCTGCAGCACAGTGTTTTCACCTTTTTATGCTTAGAGAATGCATAAAGGTGAAAAACCTTAAGGCTTTAGAACCACTTAAAAGATCAAAGAGAACAGGAAGACGCACACCATTTGCCAGCACATTCACCATGTGTAGAAAAACTGCTTTAGCTTGTGCCCTCCCAGGAAGGTCAGATAAGTCCCTTTCCCTGTCTTCACCTACTCCTGGTGCAGGCTTTCCAAACCTGATTCTCCAGCCACGCACAAGGGTGTAGGTCTACAAAACCCACAGTCTCAACTACCCCTGGTGTTATTACCTATAAATATTTGTATCCAGTTTTATTTTGTGCATTTAGGAAATAATCTAGGCCGTTTTTTAAAATAATCTACTGAGCTGGTCAGAACTTGTTCTTGAGGAAGTCTATTTCACATTTTCACAGCTTTTGCTTTAAAGAAATCTTTCCATACTCAAAGGTTAATTCCCTTTTCCTCCAGACATAAAGAGTGCCTTCTTGTCATTTGTGATGACCTTAAAGTGAATAAGTTCACTATATGGACCACTTATGTATTTATACATGGTAATCCTATTCATCAAATCCTCCACCACGGTCCCTCCTCAGGGACCCCTGACCTGTACAGTTAGCTATAATGAATAGTTGCTAATTACTGCCCTACCAGAGTTCTGCCTCTTCAGTCTCGCCCCTGTATGCAAAATGTTTGTCAGGGTGTTGGTTCCAGGTTATTCTCTAGTGTATTCTTGTGGCATTCCAATTATAGGACACTCAGATGACCTCCTGTGAGACACCTCTCTTTGCATCCTGTGGAGAAGACAGTTGCTGTGGGCTCTGATTCACCTAGATCATTTCATCAGGAATTAGTGCTGCGTCCCTTACTGGACTCCAAAAAAAGGGTTTTGCTGGTAGTACAAAAATCCTATTTTTAAAGCAGTAATTAACTCTGCTTTGTAAATTTTTTTATTTATTTTTTTCCTACAGGTAAGCCTATAATGAGGCTTACCTGTAGGTTAAAAAAAAGATCTCTTAAACGTGGACCGTTAAACGTGCACAGGAGATATTCACCCTGGATGCAGCTGGTGATGTCACTGGCGCATGTGCTCTAATGGTCCGGCATTCGCGGGGGGTGACGTCATCGCGGCTCCGGCCACTCATACAGCCGGAGTCCGCAACTCGGAAGAACGACCAGGGTCAGATGGAAGCCCTGTCAGCAGTGCCACTGTGCCACTGGAGGGCTTTGTTCTAAGTTAAGTATTTCATAATGTGCTAGTATGCGTTGCATACTATTACATTATGCAATTGCCTTACAGGTGTGTGTGTGTGTGTTGTTTTTTTTGTTTTGTTTTTAGACGGTGGTGTAGTGGTTTACTACTGCTTTCATTCCTGAGGGGGACACCACATGACAATGCTCTTGGTACTGCTTTGTTACAAGCATGCTGGTGGTAAGTGTTACCCTGGACCAACCTGTTTTTTTTTTTTTGTTTGGGGGGGGGGGGGGGGTTTCCCTTTTCAATCATCTAGTAGGGGGCAGTCCCTCAATGGACTGCAAGAATATGATTTTACAGTGAGCACCCAAATCTTGTTATTTTTTTCTTTTGTAAATGTAAGCTGCTAAATATAATCAGTTTATTGAATGTGTCTTCAGAATTTATACTTACAAGGTTTGCAGCATGAACAGCAAATCCTGAATTATGACCCACTTGTATCTGCTGTGTGATTTGTTAGAAAGACTAAGCATGGTTTTCTGTCCTGCAGGCTGAGCGTCCCATTGTCCGGCAAAACAGACCTGGCCGTCCTGCCAAGAACAGAAGACGGAGGATGATTTAGCATGTTTTAGCCATTTTTATTACAATACCATATTCGGCAGACCTGTATCTGCTGCTGTCACCTCAAAGGCACTTCCCATATCCTCAGACAACCTTACATTTTTACTGCATACAGCTAGCTAGAGATAAAATGTATATTTGTTCTTTCCTGTAAAAGAAACAAACCATAATGATCATCCTTTGTTACACATTGCACTGGTTATGAATTTTCCCACCCGTTGTCTGTTTTCCATGGTGGCTTTAACTCTGTACCCCTCAGGTGTGGCAAGGGAGCTTTGGATCTCTGAGAACCTCCTATGGTATATATCAATAATTAGTAAGAAAAGTCTGAAATATATTTATCCACCGACATATGTACTTTCTGTACATATATACTTTCTCTTATATCACATATCACTGCTGATTAATAGGTTGTCATGGTCATCTCATGCTGACTTGTATATAAAGAGTTGCCTCATGGACTTCAAAGTGCAAAATAGCCTCTGGAGAATCAGAACAACCAGTAGCTTGGCAATATACAGACTGCATCTCCCAGCATGCTTTGTTATCTCTGTAGATTAAAGAAGCATGTTGGGCTCTGCAGCAAGCTGACTGGCTGCATTCACCTATTCCTTATCACTAGATTGAGCCATAGTGTTCCACTGGGCTCTCAAAAGCACAAACTATACACATTTCCTTGCTCTTTGCCATCCATGACACTATTTTAATTTAATTTATTTTCTGCTTTATGTATGATCTCCCTGCTTTTCTGCAACCTGTTACAAATTGATGTCAATCGTACTGCTCTCCTGTCCACTTGTCATTGTTTGTGTTTGTCTCTGGCTTGTTCAACTGCTATGCAGTGGCCACATCACAACATTTAAGCAGCCCTTTTAAATAGATGCTCATATGTGTAGAATTATAGTGATAGTACACAACTGTTTTATTTAATTATCCTTAATCAAATTGTGAACTTTTTAGTAAGAGCTGTTTTATTATCCTAATATTTTATGGCCAAAATAATTCTGCAGGGTATCAGCATTTTGTTGAATGTAATATTTAATTGATATTTTAATGAATTACAGAGTGTATTCAGGCAAATTGGCTTTTAATCTTATGCCCACACACACTTTCCCTAATCCTTTTAATATTGTCATATAATTGTACTTAAATATTTAAAGATAATATGGCCAGTGTGCCCCCTCCTTTGGGTCATTTGCCCAGAGTGACTTAAGAATAATAAGCTTTGATCATTTTTAGTGTTTCTCCTTGCAGCTTTTGATTGCTCTTGCTTCCAATTAGGTCATTCCTTGAAAGACGTGTAAGCTGTGTTCTGACAAATGTTTCTGTAGTGCTGGATGTACAGGGAGAAAATCGCCAAAAACAGAACAGAGTTAATTTTATTCAGGTTCTTGTATAGTAACAAGCCAACACATTTTGGAGGTTCAGATGGTCTCCTTGGTATTGTTGAACAAAGTGTGTACTGGACTGATAAAATTGGAGAGAACTTTAAGTGTTTTGTATGATTGGTCCAGATAAGTGCAGCATTGGATTTTTATGACATAAGAGTCTGAGTAAAATGAAATCTGGATTTTATACACCCTGCTTTTAGTGCTTTCTTCCTTGAATACCCAGTCCCCTCTCAAACAAAAAAAACGATCTTCTGCCACCACTCCTGGAAAAGCTGCCTTGGTATATCGTTTATACTGCTTAAGACTTTATTAAAAACAACTTCACTTTTAAGGTATTTAGCTCCCCACACCTTACTTCCTGAGATGTTTCCACAGACATTTGTAGAATAATGCTTCTCTAGTTTCTGCTATGTTAAAGCGGATCTTCACTGCATCTGAGCATCACAAACCAAAAACACAATTTTTAATAGTCAAAGCAAACTCTGCATCCATCCATGTCTACATGCTTTATTTTGCTGAGAAATCACCTTGAAAAACAACCCCCTAGCAATTCTGACCATGGTCATCTTGAGTAAGGGAAAATGATTAATGTAGCATTTACTTCCTGGAATCCGTCTGCCCTTAGCTCAGGGGTAGACAACTTCGGCCCTCCAGCTGTGGTAAAACTACCAGTCCCATGAGACATTGCAAGACCCTGACTATCCCAGGCATGGCTCCTAGAGGTAGAGGCATGATGGGATTTGTAGTTTCACCACAGCTGGAGTGCCGAGGTTGCATGCCCCCTGCTTAACTAAAGCATGAATGCAGGAGAGAATGCTTGGCTGAGAAAAACCCTCCAACGACTCCTAGGTTGTATGACATAATTTGCCTAGGCAAGAAACCAAGAAGTAACTGAACAAATGTAAAAAAAAAAGTTTGAAACATATATACTTTCCTATCTATTTACTAATGCTAGCATCATGAGGATTGAAAAAAAACAAAACAATGTTGATTGGGAGATTGAAGTTAGTGGTTAGTGTTATTTAATTGGACTTGTTCTGTAATGTTGAAGATGTTTTACCACATATTTAAGTAGCTTCCTCAGCTCTAATGAGTTTTGGGAACATACCCCAGAATTTATACTTGCATGGATAACTTGTAGAAGTGTTGAAACACATTCAGAACAGGTTGAATTTGATTAACTGCTATTTGCTATACCATGACCTTAATAAATGAGAACCTTCACAGTCTAGGGAAGAAAGTAAATTCCGTCATCTCATCAATAGTAATATTGTCAGGGGATGGCTTGCAGTTGTTCCAAGGAGCAACCTGTTGAAAAGCAAGAACAATCTGTAGCTGAATGGAAAAACTCATTAAATTTGAATCACAATAATTTCATGCTATGGTTGTAAAAAGCACTTTGTAATCTGCATATGTCCATAAAGGACTTAGTGCAAGGATTGAATTGCCAGTGGCTTGTTACTTCGCTGTAAGAAATACTCCTGTATATAAAAGAGTAATAGAGTAACAAGCACCAGTGATCTTTCCAGGCAAACAAAATGGTTGAACCCTGCTATTTTTTTTTAATTTCTTTTTTTAATTATCAGATGACTGAAAAGAAAAATGTTTAAGATATAATTATGAATTATTTTTATAGATACAAATTATTTTCAACTATACTGTAGGCAATGTATATTGCCATGCATATTGTAATTTACATTAGGTGGACATTTGGTGGTCCAAACTAAAAAACAAAAAAAAAATATATATATATATATATATATATATATAAGGATTAATAATTTGGTTTCAGTAATTGGTTTTATTTTTGCAAGATCTGTAAAATGAACATTATCTTTGATATCTGTATCTATCAACAATGTATAATTTTGGTTGGTGAATTATACTGATAAAAGGGTCACAAAATCGAAACACTATACTGTATACCATATTTAAGAAGCCATAAAACATTTATAGAAGAGGATGCAAACATTTGCCTAGTAGGATAAGTGTAGCAGAGTGAATGCTTGTTGGCTTAGTGCTTGTACAGATGAGCAGCGAGTTGTACCATGCATGTTTAAACCTATATTCTGTGCCTCCTTGGGTGCTAGAAGGGCTTTGCCGCACAAATAATACATTTCATTCATTGCTGTGTACATGTGGAGCTCACATTCACCCGCAGTGCCAGTAAATGCAGCAAGGGCCTCTTTCACAAAGCTGTTTAGATGCAGCCAATGGATTCCAGCAGGAAGATTTAGCAGACTCTTGCAGCTGCAATGACTGGGGCATGCGAATAGCAGTGACTGCTCAGCCAAGGTAAATTAATCGTAGGCTGACAGCAGCCGCCACTGTTCACATGTAGCTGCACACAAAGCGATTACCTGCAGTTAGAGACAGGTGTCTGAGCCTGGATGCAGTCAACTGCTGTTCTCATGTCCTGGTCATTCTAGCCACACAAATCCTGATGATTCTTGCAGCTGGAATACGGGGACTGCATTCAAATGGCCATGTCAAGGAGGCCCTTAATCCTTAATCCTTGTGCACACAGGCATCATTTTGTATAAGAGCAGTGTGTACAGCAAACAAGCTTTGTTGAAGCGCCAAAAAAAAAAAAAACATCTTCCAATATGGAAATATTAAATATAGATCTTAATGGGAACATTGTCACTTTAAACATGCTGCAAGCAGACTTTTAACAAGTTTTGAGCATTGCTTAGACCTCTGCTGGCAGCTTTTTTAAAGTGACTGCTTTCACATTCAGATTCGCATTTAACCTTCCTATTTGGAGCTGAATGAACGCTGGATGTTTTTGCAGTTGCTGTTAGGGGCATCTGACAGTTTTTATTTCCCCTGCTTCTAAACTCCCCTCCATGTTAGACTATGTGTCCATGCACACACAGGCTTTTACCTGCGTTTAGAGGCAGGAAAAAAACTCACTGCCAGTGCGTCCAGGGGCAGCAGAGTTTGGGCAGAAAAAACATTTGACTCTCCTTAACTCTAGGTGTGTCTATTCATTTTAATAGCCAGAATATATTTAAAGTTCTGGTAAATGAAATAAATGGCCAAACGCCAAACTGTGCTAAACTGGTTTGAAAAAAACGCAGTTTAGGTGAGTTTTTAATGTTGTTTTTCTCCTCTCAGGAGAAACAGCGTTTTACAGCAAACCAGTGTTCTTGAGGCCTAAATGCTTTAAGAAAGCTACTCAAAGCTTGTTGGATGCTTTGGAAAAGTTTGCTGCATACACTGCTTTTATACAAGCTCACTATATGACCAAGGCCAAAATGTTCAGTTCACATGGCATTACTGTACAGGTTGTCACCTGAATGTACCAAAGCTGGCCATCCTCGTCTTTTATGTTGGTGTTATCTGTAGACTGGTCCAGTATCCTGTATTTTAAGTTTACTGACTCTTAAAAGGTAAATGTCTAGTGGCTTCTTGCCTTTTAAGCTGACCGCACACTTTTACAATCTACTAAGCTAAGGCTTAATTGCACAGAAATGTCAGTGTATGGAGCCATATAAGATCTTGACAAGTGTACAAGTTCGACTTGTAGACTCTGCGAATCTTTCACAGCAAATGTTATACTGTATATATTAATGGGCAGTTTATTCATTTTATAAACTGATGGGAGAATGGAAGGGAGATTGTGGCTGCTATGGGTGGCGCATTCAGTTGTTTCATGTTTTTATGCATGAACTCATTGAGAATAAGTAAGAAGTCACTATGTAGACAGAGTTGGAAGCTGCAGAAGTTTTTGGAATATGCTGTTGACTGAGGATAAGAAGCAAAGAAAACATTTCAGTTCTTTCTCTGTAGTGCTGCACATACTGTAAATTTAGTTGAATCCATAAATAAACCTCAAATCTTCACAAAGCCAGTACACTGTATTCCAGGTCAGATCTGTAAAAGAAGTACTGTATGAAGAGTTTCTCCATTTACAAATTCGTTTCCAAGCTGCATTTTATCAGAGGGTTCGGTGGCTTAAAGTTTAAATTTTTCATGTCACAAGATAAAAATGCCTATGGTGCAGTGGAAGTGGTCTGGTAGGTCCTGTACACCAGTGGTTCTCAACCTCCGTTCTCAAGTACCCCCAACGGGCCATGTTTTAGGAATTTCTCTTGGATAAAATAGCTGTCCAAAATACCAAGCCATTGACTCTGATTTAAAGCACCTGTACGAGATAAAGGAAAATCAGAAAATATGGCCTGTTAGGGGTACTTAAGGACTGAGGTTGAGAACCACTGCTGTACACATGGATGATGCCAATGGGGCCAAAAAAAAAGAAGTAAAGTAATTTGTAGGATGCAGTATCTGTTGAGGCTGCTTTATTCTGTCCTTGCTTGCCTGAAAGTCTCCACTAAGCAGTCATCCCAACCCCCCTACAAAGAGGGCACTGCATTCAATGAGCCAGTAACCTGAACATCAGAACTTCGGGGACACTATGCTATTGGGATGTCTGTATACAGACCCAAAAAATCTTGAAATACCCTGTCCCTAATATAAAGCAGCATTAATATTCATAGATCTGCATACAGAAGCTACAATATGTAGTGATGTTTTTCATCACACGTTGGCTTACGTTCTTCCTGCTCTAAATTGCTGGACGATGAGATTTGGCAGATTTTTATTGTTAACTGAACACAAGCCATGAAAGTGCAAAAGCAGTCTTCACGATTGCCTGTCTGTAAATAGGAAAGTGGGCAAAGCATACAGACGAAAACACATAGTGGTGCGTATTCACATAAGCGTGAAGAATAAAGCCAGCCATGGATGGTTTGAATCTTCCATGGTTCAGCAGGGACCGGCCAAGAATCGAACAATGCATAGGTAGGCTGATTTGTACCTGAGTCGATCCATCGATTGACTTGAGCACAACCAGCCTGTTGGACTTTTAGGATGCTATAGCCGCTAGCACTAATCGCTGTGTTCTACCAGCAGGGACAACTCCCTTCGGCAGGAGAACATAATAGCTCTGCGAGAGGGATTCCCCCATTAACACTGACTTTGTTGATGGGGAATCAAATGTTTTTCTTTCCTGCAACCCATGGTTGCAGGAAAGGAAATCGTATTATCTACAGCCTGTCTAAGAGTGCTACCCGTGTATCTTTAGGGCTCCTGCTACAGAAATTGGCTGGTTTTCTTTTGGCTTTATAAGAAGAAAGTGTAGATCTGTACAATTGTGCTGTCACAAAACAGTGAGCTGATGTTTACATAAATTCACATATTGATACAATGTGAAATTGCTTTGTTGGTCAAAAATGATGCATGCTGTGCACCTAGTTGTCGTTAGCCACATTCAAGACATTTAACCACTTTGATTGTGACTAACAGAGGTATGCCATAGCCTGGAGAAATGAGAGCCTTCACATACATGCATGTTGTGGTACTTTCCTATTGCCACTATTTATCTGACTGAAGCAAGTTCTTCAATGAAATGTTGTTTGGCAGCTGCAATCCGTCCCTGTGGACATTGATTGTACTCAGGTTTAAAGAAAAACTCTGCTAAATTGTCATTGGAACATAGCCCTGTAGCAGTGTCAGAACGATACAAATCCTTTATGTGACTGGGGCTCTCCAGAGTTGGCCATTCTCAAGGTGCTGACTTGCCAGTTGCACAAATTTCGGAACGACTTGACACGTTTGGGATATTCTACAAGAAATAAAACATGAGTTTAAGAAACAAATATACTGTCATTTTGGCAAACAGGCATTTATAATAACAAACTATGCTTTTGTGTTTCTGTCTTAACTGGCCTATTTATTTGTCACTTGAGATTAATGTAGAGAGGAAAAGCAACACAAGGTGTCACAGTGTAGACAGAGAATGTAATGTTCCATTTCAATACAACAATCTAGCCTTCTTTTCCACATACACTCCTTCCTATGTTGGACTGGATAAATATGACCCAAACTCATTGGCTAGCGAAAAATGTGTTTTCATTTTATTTTTAAAGGGATAAAGGAGCCATACCTTTTGTAAAATGTCTTATGCCCTATTTCATGGGGAACCATATAACTTGGCACAAAGTACACAATCGTCCTATATGCTTTGCCACATCTCCTATACATGCTCCAAAGAAACATTAATGCCAGTATATAAAAGTTACAAGATGGCAGTGTGGCTGCCTATACCAACCAGATTCTGGTAGTCATTTTTCTAGCTCTGCTTAGAAAATCAAATGCTGCCATTGGCAACATCTCTAACCTTAAGAGCCCAACCGTTCTAAAAACATACTTATCTGTTTATAGGCTTTTTAATCCTAGCTTTGTTTGCTATGATATCTCAACTGGTAGGGTTGCATCCTGGGCACACAGTTAAAAACTGCTATTTAGTGTCACATTTAAAAGGCAAGGAGTAGTGAAGATGCTAGTGCTAATTTGGATTTGAAGTTCTTCAAGGCTATCAGTCATATACTTCCTGAACTACTTGGGAGTCGCTGATCTGGAGCAAGCAAGATTATGTTTGGTGTTTGGACACCAGGCACATGCTTTTTTCAGGTCAGCGTCTCAATAGTAAAGCAAACATATGGCTGACAGCCCTGCACCATTCATCTGTAACCCAAGTTGGCAATGGCAGCCCCCTAATTAAAGTCTGCTCATTGGAGGCATTGTGATGTGTGTTTAGACATATTTTGGCTGAGTTTTACACAAATTGTGATATTTGCAGTCAGGTGCAGCAAAGCAGGCCACTCTATTGTACTTTAGTGCAATAGGCTAGTGCAGGGGTCTCCAAACTTTCTAAACGAAGGGCCAGTTTACTATCCTTCAGACTTTAAAAGGGCTGGACTGTGGTCATTGGGAGTAGGAATTGTCTTGGCGTCAGTAACAATGCCCCATCATTGGTGTCAGTTGGAGGAATAGTGTCCTATTGTTGCTGTCGGTGGGCGAAATAGTGTCTCATTGTTGCTGTTGGTGTGCGGAATAGTGCCCTAAGGGCTGGATAAAGGCAAGCAAGGAGCCACATCTGGCCCCCGTGCTGCAGTTTGGAGACCACTGGTCTAGTGTATTAGGGGACTTTGGAAAGTCCTGGACTTTTTAAATACTGGAATTTATCAGTGAAATGCATGATGTTGTCTAGTGTAAACAAGCCTCACATCATTTATATATACCCCTACAATAAAAGTTGTAGTATCAGTCCACCCTAAAACTAATCATTTGAGTGGATCCAATATACCCCTGAATAATGGGCATTCCACATGGACCCTGTTAAAGAAATATCCCCTAAATCAGTGATGCACCCAAGATGTTTTGGAACTACATTTCCCATGATGCTCATGCACTCTGCAATGTAGTTGAACATCATGGAAAATGTAGTTTTAAAACATCCGGGGTGCCAAGGTTCCCCATCACTGCCCTAAATCATCTAACAGAAATTGCCTACTGCAACTTAATTTTACAAAGTAATATAGTCATATTGGACTTCCACATGACTAAATGGAGAACACCGCTACAAAACATATTGCTTGGTGTATCACATAAGCCCAAGAGGCAAGTTCTTTGGTGGGTTATTTTCCCTACCGGGTCCCAAAAAGTTACAGGATACCAGCTCCCTCCATTTGGTTGAAGGTTGGTCAGTAGAATGCTGATTCTTATTTGAACAATGTGAACTGGTACATACTATAAGCTTTGTAATTCTCTTCTGGTTTGTGATTCAGGGATCATTCACACATCAACCCTTTAGTATGCAGGGTAACCACAGCTCGGCTAAGAAATAGCGATCATCCATGTCACCCTATAAATGCAGTGTGATCTCAGAGATCCTCCTTTGTACTCCACAGAAATACCTTTTTGATTTTGGTAGTTCCTCCCACACTTTGCATTATTTTCAGTGCAAATGCACACATGTACATGTGTTGAAACACATTGAACGCCTTAATATTTCCAACAGTGCTTATCCATAGGTATAAATGGGCCCTCACACACCACTGCCATAATGCATAGCCAGACACGGTTCCTGTTTCCTGTTGAGTGTTCCAGATTTTCATTTCTCCTGTCCTAGCTTGGTTGTCCAATCCGTAGGCAATTAGGGTAGAAAATCTGAAGGTCAGGAAATGTGAAAGTCAGTTTTTAGATATATATACCATGGCACAAATGTGTGGATCACAAGACTCACTGAACAGGATTATTGGAAATCCATAGGCAGGTTAAACAGTATATGTGTGTTTCAATTATTTAGCTGTTTTGCTTTAACACTTTACAAATGCTGTACACATCTCAACATTTACCTTCTACTGTTTTATGTACGTCCTATTAATTCACCTGACACCCCTATAATCGCCTTTGTCTATATCCCAGAATGTAGCTTTCATACCCAATTACTGCACACTACAACTAGCTCTATACAGACCTATCATTGAGGGAGGGAGGGGGGGGGGGGACAAGTGACTGTAAATTCTCCTTCCTAACTGATGGAAGCTGCAAAGCACTTCACGAGGAATGCGTTTTAGACCTCTTCAGCAGGGATGGAGTTATTGTGTACACTCAATTATGCAAATGTATAACTCTGTTATTTGTTTTTGTAAATATTGTATAGTTCCCATTTGTCTTGTTTACTTTTAAGGCAAAAAAACAAAAAAAATATGACGACAAAAAAAGACCGTTTTTGTATCAATTTCTGCCTTTTCATGTAAAATATTTTCCCGTTTTAAGTTTTTAATATTTTTTTGTACAAAATAAAGGAAAACAAGGCAAAACTTTTACATTTGTGAATTTTAGCTTTTTATATGGAGGTTGACTTTAATTTAACAGATGAAAATATTTTGAAACATTTTTAGATTTTATGTTTTCTGATCATTGAGGGGTTGTTTTATTTTGTATCAAGTATTAAAATGAAAAGTGTGGTAATATGTTTAAACAAACAAGAAAAAAGTGTCTGTGTTTTTATTTTTATTGAATTTTGCTGTGCTTTTTGTCTAGATGGTTGAAACAATCATTGTTAAAGTATTATTAAACCCTCAATTTGGGGGGGGGGGGTTGCAGTCTTTCTTGTTTGGTGTTTCATTTTCACTTGTAGGGTGGCTCCTTTTGGCTTGCAGGGTCTCCCTGGTGGCCACACATAGCCACTCTGACAAGCACGCTCCTGTTTGGGACTGCAGCTTCATATGGAGATTATTGGAAAAGCACCACGCTGAGATCTTCCAAAAAAGAGATGTGTTTGCAGCAAAAAGAACATGAAAATTGTTTGCTTTACAGAAAGTTAAAAGAGAAGCATGGCTTTGTTTTTTTCTGCAGAATCATACTTGCCGAGGTGGATGCAGCATCGGTCCCCCCTGGCTCTAACATGCAGCACTCAAACACTGCAGATCGCTTGGTTCTCACGGCGCCTTGAGCAGAGAGCTGGTGACTGTCAGTCTCCTGCTCTCTGCTCTGCCCCCTTCTCGCTCACTGGAGAGCTGGGTTGTGGAGAGGGTGGGAGCGTCCGACTCAGGCTCTCAGTGGCTTGCTGAGAGGCTGAGCCACGTGCCGGTCCAGGCATGTGGACGGATCCCGACTTCTTTGTTTCAGGTTTTTTCCCCAGAGCCTGGACCGGTTCTGTAACTGAAGCCCGCTGCCTGCAGAAAACGGGTCACAGGAGTGCAGAACGAACTGTGATCCACAAAAGTACAGCCAAACCAGCTTTGGCGGTACTTCTCCTTTAAGCTGAGGTAGATGATGAAACAAGATTTTCCACTTTGGTTTTAATACTACTTTAACCTTTACAAAAAGCACTGTCAAAATAATCTTTACTATAATCTTTACTATCATACAAAACTGAACAAAAGGCAGCTTTCTACAACAGCAGAGTGCTTTCTTGTAGTGATAATCACATTTTTAGCTTATATTCTTTTGGCTTCATGCACATTGATGTCAAAAATACAGCATTCAGGTCCACAACACAAACATGCAACAGCTCTGAATGCATCCTATGGTCTTCCAAGTACAATTGTATACTAGACGTTCAGAAGAATTTACAAGCTATGCGATTATCAAATCAAGAAAATTCTGCATTCTGCATTGACAAGTGTTGATTTTAGGGAGTTTAAAGTTCCAAATCTTAGAACCTACCCAGGGCTGCTGTTAGAAATGATGGCGCCCTGTACAGCCTACCTGACAGGCCACCCTACCACACCCCCCCACCTCCACCAGCAAAAATATCAAAGTTTTTATATATATATATATATATAAATCTGCATAGAGTTAATAACTGAGTCAGATCTAGCCTGTCTGATGTGGGGGTGCAGTAAAAAAATGTCAGAGGAGGAGAAGTCAGCGGGGAGTGTAAAAGAATCCGAAGGGCAGAGAATGTGAGGTCAGCAGGGGTCAACAGAGCAGATGACGGGTCAGCAGGTTGGACAACATGTGTCATCAGGGCAAAGAACAGTGTACAGGGGTCAGCAAAGAAAAGGACAGGGTTCCTGGTGGCAGAGAGCCCAGCAGAGTTCCTCCTCCCTTTCCCTGCCCTGCACACAGCCGATCTATTCCTTCCCACACAGAAAATTGCTGATATCAGATTCCCTTACAGACACAGGCTCAATCTGCATAGTGTGTATGGCTACTGCAGCTGCGCTACCATTCTGATCTGGGAATTTTATAGGTCAAAGCTGCAACATAGCAGCTAGCATTACACTGCAAATCGAAGATGTGTCTGTAAAGGAATCTGATCTCAGCTATGTGCTGTGTAGGGAGGAGATCTGTTAAGTGCCCTGTGTGTAGTGCAGGCACAAGTTAAAAGGTAGTGCCGCGCTTAGAAAATCAATAAGTCCGTAAGAAATAATCCAAAGATGGTGTTCAGCACACTTCACATCAAAGGTGTTTAGCAGAAGGTGAAAGAGGAGGAAACCGGCACCAATAACACAGCCACTTACCCTCCTTAGTAGACCCCTCATCACAAAGGTCACATAAGTATTGGATAATAGGGGAACCCCTTCAATCTCCATGGTTCTCAATTAGGGCCAGCACACAGATGTAACAGCTCCAGTCTCACGCTTCCTTGACGACTTCTCTGACGACTTCCCTACTTTCTCTCTTCTGAAATTCCAACAATCATTCTTGGTGACTTCAACATCCCTGTTAATCTTAACACTCCCGCTACTTCTAAACTGCTGAGCCTAACATCCTCTTTTGACCTAAAACAATGGACACACGCTTCTACTCACTCAGTTGGCATGGCAACTGCCTTGACCTCATATTCTCCTACCTATGCACTCCGCTCAACCTCTCCAATATTCCTTTTCTTCTCTCTGATCACCACCTTATTAGTTTCACTCTCTCCTTATCTTCCTCCACCTTGCCTTTCAACTACCAAACTATTATCCGTAAAAACCTTCGCCATCTTATGCCTTCTCTTCTTTTTTCTGCTACAGATTGTCTCTACGACAAAATCTCATCCTTGTCCTGCCCCAACTTGGCCACTTCTGTCTACAACAGTTCACTGTCATCCACCCTGGATACCTTCGCCCCCTCACTACACACAGAATCAGGCCCTGACCGCTACAACCCTGGCAGACAGACAATACCAGAAGCCTAAAAAAAATGTAGCCGCGCTCTTAAGCATCAGTGGCGTAAGACTAAGTCACCGCAAGATTTCAGCCAATATAAATCTGCCCTCCAAAAATACCATTCCTGCCTCCATACTGCCAAACAGACCTACTTTATCACTCTCAATAACACCCTCTCACGCAGTCCCCGTCTACTCTTTTCTACCTTTACCACTCTACTTTGTCCTCCATTACCTCCATCCACTAACTTACTCACTGCCCAGGAGATTGCTATTCACTTCAAAAATAAGATTGAGACAATTTGTCTCGAGATCTCCACTCTACAGATATCTCCCTCACTTTACAATCCTTGTCCTCCTGCACAATCAACCCAGCTACTATAGAGGAAGTCACTAAACTTTTTTCTAACGCCCACCTAACCTGCCCCCTGGACCCTGTTCCTTCCCAAATACCACGGTCACCATCTGGCTCTATCCTACACTCTTTAACTCATAGCTTCAACCGCTCACTCTCTACTGGCATCTTCCCCAACCCTCTAAAACATGCGCTAGTTACTCCCATAACAAAAAAAGCCTCACTAGACCCCACCAAACTTACCAATCTAAGACCCATCTCCTTACTCCCTTTTGCCTCCAAACTCCTTGAACGTTTCGTTTACAACCAACTGAGCGACCACCTCATTGAGAATAACCTTCTTGATCCCCTTTAGTCTGGATTTTGCCCATAGCACTCTACAGAAACTGCCCTCCTAAAACTCACAAACAACTTGCTAACAGCCAAAACCAACGGTCATTATTCTGTACTCTGAAGCCTCGTACACACGACCGGTTTTCTCTGCAAGAAACGACAAGAAAACTGTTGGGAGAGCTTTCTTGCCGAGAAAACCGTGCGTGTGCACGAGGCTTTCAGGTTTCTCGTCCAGAAAACTGCCCAGAATCTCGACGAGAAAAAAAGACCTGCTTTCTTTTTTGTCGTCGGGAGTCTCAGTTTTCTTGTCGTGATTCTCGTCAGACTGTATTTGGATGAGAAAACCGTTCGTGTGTATGCTTTTCCGAGTCTTCAAAAACCGTGCATGGTCAGAATTAAGTATGAGACGGGAGCGCACCTTCTTGTAAAACTAGCGCTCGTAATGGAGATAGTACATTCGTCACGCTGTAACGAACTGAAAGCATGAAGACTGAAAAGCGTGAATCGTCTCTCCCCAAACTTTTACTAACACGCGGTAACACGAGATCAGCAAAAGCAGCCCAAGGGGTGGCGCCATTGGAATAGAACTTCCCCTTTATACTGCCGTTGTACCTGAACGCGCTTTACAACGACGAGATTTTGGATTGACAGTGTGTATGCAAGGAAAGCTTGACAAGAATCTCGTCAAGCTTGACAAGAAACCCGTTGAGAAAAACAGATTCTCGGCCGTGTGTATGAAGCTTCACTCTTGGACCTTTCCGCTGCATGATACAGTTGACCACTCTCTCCTCGTCAAAAAACTAAATTTGCTTGGTCTCTATGGCTGCGCTCTCCATTGGTTCGAATCTTACTCCTCTCATCGCACCTTTAGTGTCACTTACAACTTCACTTCCTCCTCTCCAACTCCTCTTACCGTTGGGGTCCCCCAAGGTTCTGTCCTTGGACCTCTACTATTCTCGATCTACACGTCCTCCCTGGGTCAGCTGATAGCCTCCCATGGCTTCCACTACCATTTATATGCTGATGACACCCAAATCTATCTCTCTGCCCCTCAGCTCACCCCATCAGTCTCCCCACGCATCACTTATTTGCTAACAGACATATCAGCCTGGATGTCAAACCACTTCCTCAAACTGAATCTATCTAAAACCGAGCTCCTAATATTTCCTCCCCCATGTGCCCCTTCCCCTGACTTCTCTGTCAAGATCAATGTCACATCTATCAGTCCGTCCCCACATGCCAGGGTGGTAGGGGTAACCTTAGACTCTGAACTATCCTTTCAGGCCCACATCCAATCTCTGAGCAAATCATGCCACCTTAGCCTCTGCAACATTTCCAGAATACGCCCCTTTTTAACTAATGACACCACCAAGCTTCTAATTCACTCCCTGGTTATCTCGTGCCTCGACTACTGCAACTGCCTCATTGGATTACCTTTACATAGACTATCCCCCTTTCAGTCCATAATGAATGCCACTGCAAGACTCATCCACCTTACCAACCATTCAGTGTCCCCCACCTCTCTGCCAATCCCTTTACTGGCTTCCACTCACCCAACAAATAAAATTCGAAGTACTAACTATAATTTACAAAGCCATCCATAACTCTGCCCCCAGCTACATCACTAACCTAGTCCCAAAATAACGCTCTCTTCAGTCTTCCCAAGACCTCCTGCTCTCTAGCTCCTTTGTCACCTCCTCCCATGCTCGCCTCCAGGGTTTCTCCAGAGTTTCTTCCATCCTTTGGAACTCCTTACCCCAATCTGTTTGACTTTCCCCTAATCTATCCATCTTTAGACGATCCCTGAAAACCCTTCTCTTTAAAGAAGTCTATCCTGCTTCTAAATAATACACTGTTTTACTTCCTCCATCAGCTCATCCCCCACAGCTATTACCTTTTGTATCAATTAACCCCTCCCTTTTTAGATTTCAAGCTCTAATGAGCAGGGTCCTCTGATTCCTCTTGTACCAAATCGTAATGTAACTGTAATGTCTGCCTTTATTTTGTTAAGCGCTGCGCAAACTGTTGGCACTATATAATTCCTGTATAATAATATAATAAAAAAAATAATTAAAAAATTACAAATTACTTAATTCCAAATCTACAAAAGGTTCAATCAAAAAGGGAGACAAGATGCCATAAATCAACATATCCTATGCATTGCTAATAAATGCATTTACATCCCACTCAATATTCATACCATAGGGGCTATATGTTTTGGTCTTATAAATCCATTGGGTTTCCAGTTTGGAGACCTCTCTAGTCATATGGTTGCCCCTCCAACTCCCAACAAACGTATCTATACCCAAAAACACGGTCCCCTTTGGATTCTGATTATGGTGAAGTAGCATAATGCTTTGAGAGACTGTGTTTTGGGTAACCATTTTTAATATTGGTTACATGCTTCTTTAGTCTCCTCTGGAGTTTACGGATAGTGCGACCTATATACTCCAATCCACACAGACACTGTATAAGATAGACTACATTCTTAGAAGTGCATGTTATAAGGAGTTTGGTTGGGAAATGTTCATGAGTGGAGTTGGACTCAAGAGTCCACCTTCCTACATCTGCGTGCATTAATCTAGCAAATAGAACATTTCCTACATTGAAAGAAACCCCCCATATTATGAAAGAAAGATACTCTATTAGGGGGATCTATTAAATTTGGGGCAACCTGAAGTCTAAGCTGTGGAGCTCCTCTAAATACAACTGCGGGTGATTCTGGGAGGAGAGGTCCCAAGACCCTATCATTCCGCAATACATTCCAGTGCCTACGTAAGATCTTCTTGATTGCGTATTGCTGGGTGGAATAGGTGGTAAAGAAGGAAAATTTGAAGGTATCAGTGGGTACAAAATCGCTCTGAACCAACAACTCCTCTCTATTTCTCCCAGCTGCACGCTTAAATGCTTGATCCAATTCCAGCAGGTCATAACCCTTCTCTATAAACCCTAACCTTAAAGTAGAGGCCTCTTGCAGGAAATCCTCATATTTAGTGCAATTCCCCCTAAGCCACCAAAATTTGACTGACTCAAACAGACCTCAACTAGGAAGGATGGTGGCAACTCTTGGTACTGATAAACCCATTCCTTTCAGTCTCCTTAAAAAAGGTAGAGGTGGCTTCCTCTACCACCTTAATCTGTAGATCCAAGAAATGGATCTCGGTCCTACTGGATTCATGCTGGAGTAATATACCCCTATCATTGGCATTCAGCGTATCCATAAACTCATCCAATGAGCACTGTTCACCATCCCATATAAGGAGGATCTATGTACCTTTTCCAGAGAATCAACTCTGGTCTAGGTCTTGCAAAGATGACATCCTCCTCCCACATTGGCCATGCTGGGCGCAAACGTGGCGCCCATGGCCACCCCTCTGTCCTGCAGATAAAAGGATCCACCCAACCAAAAATAATTACGTCCCATAGCGAAGTCTAGAGGCAATGAGACAAACTCCCTTTGGGGTGACACCAAATTATCAGATTCCAAGTAATGTCTGACCGCCTCCTGACCATGCTGATGGGATATAATTGTATAAAGGGACGATACGTCAGCAGTGGCTAGGATATAACTATTCTTCCACTCCCACGTTTTGGGAATATTTATCACCTGCATTGAATCTCTCAAAAACGATGGAGTCTTGGTAACCAGCCATTGTAAAAAGTTATCAATATATTTTCCCACCTGGGAAGTAACCAAATTAATAGCACTTTCAATCGGCCTTCCCGGGCGGTTCACAGGGTCTTTGTGTTCCTTGGGAAGGTAGTAAATCACGGGTACCCGGGGAACAGCTGGAACAAAGAAAGACTTCTCCTTCTTAGAGAGTATCTTCTCCTGATAACCCTCCTCCACCAAAAATACAAGTTACTTCTTAAACTTGGTCATGGGATTACCAGCGAGAGGGACATATGAGTCCAGATCGGATAGTAATCTTTATCTGCGGGACGCACCACTATGTCCTTACGTTCTCTTAAAAGATCAAGACCCTTCTTAAACATAAAGTCACTCCTATTCCTTTTAACCTGAAGTTGTTCCAAATCCCTTGCAACCACATCCCTAAATACTGAAATTGAGGGGGCCAAATTACCCGGTGGATTAAAAACTGAAGCATTAGCCAGGGAGGTATTTCTAGCTCCTGTTAAAAAGGATTTGTAATCAAATATTGCTTGACATGCAGCTTTCGAACAAACTTCTGAATATCTATAAAGGTCTCAAATTTATTAAGTGAACGTGGAGGGACAAATTTGAGACCATGGTATTAATACATATTTTTCTTTGTTTGAAATAACGGCGGTACTCAAATTAAAGAGGCCTGCATCCTTCAGACCCACCTTCTTTTTAGAGTGGATCCGCCTCCCCCCAGGACCTCTTTTTGGTCTATTGAATTTTTGCATTTGGAAAAAGGTCATCTAGCACCCAGTGTGAAGATGACAAACTGCACCCCTGCAGCATCCTGTCTCAGCATAAATAATAAAATATATATTTTTTAAAACTGCACTAATCAGCACACTTGTTCCCTAAGCATAAATTCAGCCTGCAAGCCAAATTTATTTTCAAACAAAAATGCAAATATTCCCCCTCCTCCCAGTTCAAATCCCCCCTCCCAGCACAAATCTTTGCCCTCCAATCCCAGCTCAAATCCCATCCCAATTCCCCCTCCTAGCACAAATCTTCCTCACCCCAAAAATCACCTGCCTAGCATACATCTTTTTTCTCAAATTTTCTATCTTAGCACAAATCCCTCCGAATTCCCCTTCCCAGCACAAATTCTTCCTTCCTACCCAAGTTCCCCCCCCCCAGCATGAATCCCCCACCCCCCTCCTAGCACAAACATTTCCCCCCAATCCCCCCCTTCTGGCTCAAATTTCCCCAAATCCTCTCCCTAGCATATACCCCCCCATTCCTCCTTCTAGCACATATTCCCCCACTCCCCCGTAAATCCCCATTACACTTCCCAGTACAGATAACCATCCATCCCCCCTCCTACACAAACATCCCAAGCACAAACTATTATCCCCCCCCCTCCCCGTGTACATTTTACCTGTAAGCTTGAAACCTTCCCACTGCCCCCCCCCCCATCCAAACTTGCAGGGATGTGCTCTCCCCTCCTGTCAGAATAGCGCTTGTCAATACAGCACATGAGACAGGATTGCATTGGACTGTATACACACAGTTTAATTCAGTTTAATTACCGTCCCCTACCCACATTTCCTGCTGCCACGAGATGAGCAGCCCTTGGAGGACATAGGGGGCAGTAATCAAACTGTGTGTGTTTACGATCCTGTTTTATGTGCTGTATGGATGAGCACTGTTCTGACACAAGGAGAGAGCACATTACAGCGCACTTCCTCCTGGCTCTTTCCTCTCTGCCACTTCTCCTCTCACTGCTCCAGACTGCCGCCCCCTTGTCCCAGCCCTGCAGGCAGGGGTAGGGGAAGGAGCTCCGTGGCCGCCGGCCAGGCACAACATCCAAGGGATGGCCGGCCTTGGGGCACAGCTAAAATATGAGTTGGGACAACCTGCTGATCTACGTCCAGCAACCACACACGTCCCTCCCATCTCTGATGCATGAATTTCACAGGTTTGGAGAATTCAGTAACTTTAAATTGAATATGTCCAAAGTTAAGGCCCTTAATATATCCCTTCCCCACACGACCCTCACTTGAGTACAGGCTAACTTCCCCTTCCAGTGGAGCCCCAGGGCCCTCTTCTATCTGGGAATAACGATTCCCTCCAATTTATCGGAGCTTTATGCTATCTCCCTTTATTGAACCAGCTTCGGAAGGAACTGGATGCCCGGAGCACCTCCCCATTACCCTGGTTTGGTCGTATCAATACATTGAAGATGGACATCCTCCCTAAATTACTTTATTTGTTCCAAACTGTACCTATCTCCGTCCCTAAGCGTTTCTTTACTTCCCTACGTTCAATGTCCATACGTTTCATTTGGCACCAAGGTATGTCCCTCATTCGTCACACACTACTTACATACCCCAAAACCCAGGGAGGGGTAGGCCTCCCCGACTTTGAGCTATACCACAGAGCGGCACTGTTATCTAGGGTCTTGGAATGGTTCCCTCGCCCTTTCCCCAAAGCATCTACCATGGTGGAACAGGACCTGTCTGTCCTTGACCTCCGGGCCCTACTCTGGGGCTACGGGCAACACCTACATCTACTGTCTGATACCTCCCCGTTGACAACCGCTGCCCTACATCTATGGTATAAGAGGGGAATGCTCTCATTATTGTCAACAGATCCTTCGCCACTCACCTCTTTGTTTGACCACCCTGCCTTACCTCGCTTTGAGGCGAATTAGTTCGCATTTGCAGCGCTTTACAAGTTCTCACTCACTCACTCACTTACCACAAGGCATTAGTTCCCCCTCAGTGGGGCCCTACTCCCACCTCACATGGCCAGTAGCGAGCTCATTTTTAGACCCCACCTCAGGCGCTCCTGTAGTGCCCAGTGACCAAGGCAACTGGCTCATAGCCCTCTGCATATCCTCCTTTTGTTCTGACCTTTTCTCATCCTCCCAAATTCACAGATCCCTGACAGGATACGAACATCTGTGCTCTCTCTCAGAAACACTGAGACATTTACTCTCTACCATGTACACAATACAACACGCACTGATACATGATCAACCCCCCCTCTTACACCAGGAAGTGGTCCACGGATCTGGGAAAGGAACTCCACCTAGTGGATTGGCAAAAGTCGTACCACTTTACGCACAAATCCTCAATATCCTGTTACTCACAGGAGAAAAACTTTAAGCTCCTCTCCCGGAGGTACAGGGACCCTCAATCTCTCCATAAAATGTTCCCGTCTGTACATCCCTTGTGTTGAAGGTGCGGCTCGGCAGATGGCAGCTACCTCCATATATGGTGGGAATGTCGGTCCATTCAGCCCCTTCGGTCTCAGGTCTATGCCATATACAGTAGTCTATACGATCGGCCCCTGACGCCCTCCCCGGAAATAGCTTTATTGTCCATGCTCCCTGGCTCCATAGCCTCTCAGAAGCACACCTTACTGTGCTTCTTCCTGTCGGCTGCTAGGCAGCTCATTCCCTCATTCTGGAAAACCACCACTACCCCCCCTGTCCTTGTGGGTCTCCATGGTCAATGACATCATGCGCATGGAGGAAATGCTGGCCATAGATAATGACACCTATGACAAAATTAAGACCCTGTGGCTCCTATGGATCGACTACTCTGCCTCGGACTCCCTGAAAACATTACTGACACCTCAAGGCCAACCCTGAGGTTCATTCGGATCCACTTTGCAGGTTTGACGTGCCGGGGTTTGTTCGGTCCACCCTTATCCCTGTCCTCTCCTCCCCTTCCCTCTTCTTCCTTCTACTGTCTTCTTTCCCCCCCCCTCTCCCTACGGCTATTTTCTTTCACCTTGTAGTCAGGTGTCATGCTAATCGATTTTATTTGCTTTCTGTATAGCATGCCACTGTCTGCCTTGAGATGGCGGCGACCTGTTCAGGCTTCCGTTGGACATGCTCCCTATAGTGATTGGAAAGTTTGACTTGTATTGTATTACCTTACATCATCGACACCTGAACGTTATTTGTATTATTTTATTCTGTTGAAAGCAATAAAAACATATTTGACTCTAAAATATGAGTTGGCGCAGCCCACCCCAGCACCCCCCTAGATCCAGCCATATATGTGTCTCTCCCTTCAGCAGTTGAAAGACGGCGGGAGGAAGAGGGGAGAAACTGTCTTTCAGCTGCTGCAGAGAGCCACACAGGGCATCATTCTGCAATTGCTTCCCCCCCACCCCACGATCCCCTGGGGCTCCCTACAGTAGGACCAGTGGTACCCCCTATCAGCGGCCCTGACCCTACCCCACTCCGTGAGTCTTCCATTTTGTTGCAAGTAAGAGAGTTTAGGGAGGGTGGCCTGTGTCCTGTACTCTAAAATATGGAATTTACAGGTAAGTCAAAATTTCTCTGATCTTAATCATATAGTACAGGACACAGGTATCCTATCCGTACACCATATGAGGTAACTAAGCAATGAATATAAGGCTGGGCAATGACTAGGAAAAAAGAACTATGCCAACAGACCCAAAAAAAAGGGTAAAATACCCAGGTTCAGAGTGCCACTGCATAAACCTTGCAGTCAAATGCTGCTTCAGCAGAAGATTAGACATCTACCTGGTAAAACTTTGAAAAAGTATGAACTGAAGACCAGGTGTCTTATAGGCACCCTTACAGAGCTGAGCAATAGAGGCCTGATGCTTAAAGACCCAGGATACTCCAACAGATCTGGTTGAGTATGCATGTAAGAGTTCAGGCCAAGGTTTTTTTTTGTAGCATAGGTAGGCTCTAGCGATCAAAACCTTTATCCACTGTGCGACGGTGGATTTTGTAGTGGAATGCTCTGCAAATAACTTCAGTAAGGACAAATAGGGAATCCGTTTGTCTAATGGAAGCAGTATTTTTTACATATACTCTAAAGACTCTGACTACATCCAGGCAATGTAGAGAGATTTCCTTTGGGTGCTTGGGGGCAGGGCACATGGGTGGTAAAACAATGTCCTCATTGAGATGATATGCTGAAATTACCTTTGGAAGAACAACAGCCATGCCGTTAAAGCCAAGAGACGGTGAAGCAGGGTGGAATAGTGGGCCTTGAGACAGCAGATCTGGCCAGGGCTTGTGTGCAATAAGTCTGAGTATGTATGGTATATGTAACATGTTCTTCTGGGCCAAAAGAATGACCATTTTCCTCTCTTGCTCTATTGTGTGCAGAATGCTCAGTGGAGGGAAGATATAGATTAGCCTGAAATGAGACCAGGGATTAATTAGGGCATCCGAGGCCAGAGCTAGAGGATCCCTGGTTCTGGCAACAGAAGTAGTTTGTTGTATTTGGAGGCTAGGATATCCACATCCGAAGTCCTCCAATTTTGGCATATCAGATTGAACACATCTAGATGAAGAGAACATTCCCCTGGGTCCAAGCGGTGGTGGCTGGGTTAATCCGCCTGCCAGTTGTCCACTCCTGGAATGTGGACCACAGAAATCGCTGGACATAGAGTTTCTGTCCACAAGAGGATCTGTTTTGGTTCCCTCAAACCCAGTCTGGCTCCTTGTGTCCCCATGATGGTTATTTGCCACTGTGGTGCCATTGTATGACTGCACCCGAAAAGGGTGTCTATAGTGCTGGAGGGACAGTCTGACAGCTCTAAGTTCCAAGATGTTGATGAGGATGTTCCCTGAACTGTGAATGCCTGGAAGACTCCTACCCCAAACTAACAGACTTGCATCTGTTGTAAAAACCTTTTGATTGTAAAGAACGATTTGCCCAGTGTTAAGCCTGGTACACACTTCAAGTTTTCTTCCGTTCAACCCAGTGGGTTGAATGAAAAGAAACTGACAAATCGCCGTACCAACACAAGCAATGTTGGTGCAGTGATCTTCCCTGCTGTCCCCCTCTGCCAAAATACACTGATCAGCGTTCACAGCCATTTGCTGCAAGCGCTGATCAGATGCTGGTTTTCCAGCATGTCCCTGTGACAAAGGCTGGTCATTAGAACAAGGCTAATTTTCGGACAGTGTGTACTAGCTTTAGAGTTGAAATAGTAATCCACCAGGATGAGGAATTTCTTGTTTGGGGAGAAAAGAGGCTGCTTTTTTTCCATGCTGATAGGACATTTAGCTGAAGAGATCTTGAATAGAATTGTGGGAAAGGTACTGCCTCGAAGGAAGCCATCATTAGACCCAGAACTCTCATGACAAATCTTATTGTGGGATTTATTTTGGATCTCAGTTACTGTAGATAGTTGGTACGGTTGAATAAAAACGCCAGCCCATCCAGTTCAACCTGTGTGTGGACGTATTTACGTCACTACCATTATCCGTATCTCTGTATATTGTGTTCGCTGTATTCACTCTGGTGAAGTCTTCTCTTGATTGTTGACTTTGAGACACATACTCCTACCTCCTGGAGAGTGTTCTTGATCTGGCCAACTGTTGTGAAGGGTGTTTTCTTCACCAGGGAAAGAATTCTTCGGTCATCCACCACAGTTATTTTCCGTGGTCTTCCGGGTCTTTTGGTGTTGCTGAGCTCACCGGTGCATTCTTTCTTTTAAAGGATGTTCCAAACAGTTGATTTGGCCACATCTAATGTTTTTTCTATCTCTGTGATGGTTTTTTTTTTCAGCCTAATGATGGCTTGCTTCATTGATAGTGACAGCTCTTTGGATCTCATATTGAGAGTTGACAGCAACAGATTCCAAATGAAAATGGCACTCTTGAAATAAACTCTGGACCTACCTGGAATAATACACACCTGGCTATGGAACAGCTGAGCAGCAAATTAAAAAGTGGGAGGCACATATACAAACTGTTGTAATTCCTACACCGTTCACCTGATTTGGATGTAAATACTCTCAAATTAAAGCTGAAAGTCTGCAGTTAAAGCACATCTTGTTCGTATCATTTCAAATCCATTGTGGTGGTGTGTAGAGCCAAAAAGATTAGTATTGTGTCGATGTCCCAATATTTATGGACCTGATTGTTTCAGAAGAGATCAGTCTCCTCTTTATCCTTCAGGGTAGGGGGGCCCTCTAGCATACACCCATCAATACCTTCCCATTTGTTTTTCCACCTTGAATCTCCAGCCACAAGGATTCCTCACTTGCCCCATTAGTAATGTCATCGTTCATATTCACTAGATATCACTCTTGAGATACAAGCACATTCTTCCCATCTTCTACCTACTGTGTCCCTCCAATACAGGGTGTACCCTTAGTACTTAGGCAGTCATGTGAGTTGTGAAACCAGGTTTCTGATACTGCCACAAAGTCAAAAGCCTCCTTATGTATCAGCAGTTCCAGTTCTTTCGTTTAATTAGCCAAACATCTAGCATTTGCAAACATGCCTTTTAATTTTGTACCATATTACTTTATCCTTCTTTGTTCTGAGGCTGCAATAGGTTTCTGCCAGCCGATACATATTAGCCTTTGGTACTCTAGTTACACTACCAACACCTACCACAGTAGCCCCCTCTAACCCTTGCTCAAAGCCAGCTCTAGCTTCTTCTGATTCTCACCTAGTTTAAAATTTCCTCCACACTTTTGCCCATTTTCTCCCCCAACGGAGCTGCTCCCTCTCTATTTAGGTGCATGCCGTCCCTGCTACAGGGCAGGTAGCTTACCAAAACATCAGCCCAGTTCGCCATGAACCCAAAACCCTCCTCCCTGCACCAATTCCTTAGCCACTTGTTAAGTTACCTAAGCGCTTGCTGCCTCTCTGGTGTGGCTCAAGGTACAAGCAGTATTTCTGAGAAAACTGCATTGGAGATTTTTTTTCTTTAATATAGCACCTAAGTCCCTGAAATACTCTCTTAGGACTCTCCACCTTCCTCTAATTTTGTCACCGGTATCAATATGTACCATGACAGCTGGGCCCCACCCAACAATCTGTCCATCCAATTCACAAACATTCTACTGTTCGGCGATCACGCTCTTTGTGACAATTCACCCTATCTGTCCTTCTAATAACAAAGTCCCTTACCACCAGAATCTGTCTAACCTGTTCTGTAACCTTCCCCTCATCCTTACGGCAAGAGTTGTTCTCCTGGCAGCTAGGGTAGTCACTCTGCTAGAGCAATGCCAATCCTTGACTGATATCCAACATCATGCAAGCAGGGGTATTTATTGGAATGTGTCTTTTCAGGACTGGTCTCTCTCCCACTCTTCCTGCTACCCTGTCTGTCACCCATCTACCCTTCTCTGGTGTCTGCACCTCCATAACTCCACCCTCCTCTATACTGGCCCATGCCAGCACCTGACGAGTATAGTCCAAATTCCTTTTCACAATGCTCTGCAGTAGGACTTTGGGGGCTTCGATTTCAGGTAAGTGCCACATAATGAGCTAGTATGCTATGCATACTAGTTTATTATGCCTTTCTCTTGAAGGGTCTTATTTTATCCCGTTTTTTTGGGAGGGGTTTACTTCCTCTTTAACTTCTGCTCCCTGATCATACGGCTTCCAGCATTCTTTCCTCCTGCTCCCATTTGCTGATCACATATCCCCCCTAGTGTACTCTCCTCCTGTGTCCTGGTCACACAGTCCTTGGCATTCTCTCCTTTGTCCACTTGTTGATCACATGGCCCCCGGGTGTTTTCTTCTCCTGCTTCCGTTCACTGATGGTCCCTGGCATCCTCTCCACGTACTCTTGCTCAATAATCACTCGGCCTTTGGCATCCTCTCCTCCAGCTCCAGCTTGCTGACTACATAGCCCTATGTGTTCATAGTACTCTCAGTGCCTCAGTAGTCACAGCACCCCAGTCACTGTCACTATACTTCAGTACTCACAGCACCCCAGCTTCCCTGTCATAATACATCAGAACATTCATATTGTCACTCTCTTTGTATCCTTCTGCTCACAGTGCCCAGTATGTGCCTCTCAGTCCCAGTTTCAAGTGTGTGTGCTCACTGCCCCAAGTTGTTGAGTATGAGTTCTTAGAGAAAGAATGTTATTTTCTGGAAGGGAGAACTTTACCATGGATGTATTTAGGTGAAGACATAGATACTCTAGACGCATGGAATGCTGCGGAGCGAATTTGTTGAAGTTTATCACCCACCAAAAGCCTGAAGCCGCTGAATTGACTTTTGCCCATTCGCTAAAAGTTGTAAGGCTGATGAATCCTCTAGAAGGTTTTCTAGATAGCCTGTCACCTGGATACCGCAAGTTCTGAGAAGAGAAAAAGCAAGGGTGCTAAGATCTTTGTGAAAACCTTGGTAGCAAAGAACAGGCTGAAAGCCTGGAAGTGAGCACCTACCACTGCAAAGTGTAGAAACTGCTGATGAGGTGGGTAAATGGGAACATGTAGATAGATATCCAAGATGCCATGTGTTCCCCTTATGTCAGTAAGGCAATAGAACTGACCTTGCAAATTCCATTTGGAACTTTGGAGGAATTTGTTGAGAGATTTTAAGTCCAGGATAGGAATGCTACCTCCAATTGGGCAATGGTACAGTGAACGGGTTTGAGTAGAAACTCCCGAACCGGTCTTGTTGTGGTACTGGGGCAAGAAGTGGTTCAGGGCCTTCAGAAATTCTGACTGTCCTTGAACAGTGTTTGGATGCCTTGAAAGTAGAAGGCTGTGAGGCGGTCCAAGCCTTTAGCGAAATATTCTGTGCATATGAACAGAGAATAATGCCATTCTGGATATTTGACTCATGGCATGTTTAAGGGTTTCTACACCAAAAAAAAAAAAGAAAAGAGGAGCAGGGGGAAGCTGGAGTAATTGCTCTGCAACCGCACAATCTTGAAGAACTGGGTCCAGTTCTTTGTGTTCTGACACACAGAGATAGCAGCAAGAGCTGGTTGCAGGGCTGGGTCTGCCAGGTTAAAGAAAACTTTCAAGAGCATCTCAAAGTTTCTGTAAGCAGAATATTTAAAAGATAAAATATCTCCAATAGGTACAGTAAGATGTTTGTTTAGAACAGAGATGGCAGGGTCAACCACAGGAATAGCCCACTTGTTTGTAAACTCTTTCCACTGGATAGAGTTCAGAAAGGATTTTTGGTGGAGTAAAAATCCTTTCAGGAGTGACCTAATCATCATTAACTGCACATTCAATCTGTTCATGAACAGGGAATATTTAGTAAGCCTTTGTAGGTCTCTTTGTGGCCAAAAGGTGCCTGTCGAGACAGAGGAGTGTATTTGCACAATACCAAGGCTTTTGCTGACAAAGACAATGAGATTTTCAGTGTTTGCATTAAGCGTCCAATATAAGGGAAAGAAATCTTCTGCAGCTTCCTTCGACACTGCTTCAAGCTCCTTGTTTCCCTTCTGATTCAGCATCCTCTAGGACCGGTTTATTAGGGTTTGACTCTAATTGAGAAAGGGGAGTGGGAGAAGAGGGATGTTTTCAAACTGTGGATACAGATAGCTGAAATGAGGTTCTAGTCCAAGAAGTTGTAAGATGGGTGCAGAAAATTCTGCTTATGTCAAGTAGGCTCCTTGTTACGTGCAAGAAATAGAGCTACAATTAGACCAGTGTTAAGACCGGTTCCTGCTCTGTTGCAAAGGATGCATTGTCACTGAGGCTGAGTGTTGTACAGGCTTTCAGAAGAGCGAATGTTCACCTGTTGTTTAGAGTAGGCTCCCGTTCACCTTGTCTGCACAATAGCTGCAAGTGACGATATTCCCCTGTGGGGTACTCACGAGTAGAGTTTGGAAGATAGGGTAAGCATGTCCAGTAAGAGTACGAGGTTACCCAGGTGTTGACCGTCCTGTAGCAAATCCTTGTGGCGAAAGGGTGGGAAGAAGTACCCGAGTACCTTACAAGGGCTCTAGGAAGAAGTGACATTAAATTGTGCGACCAGTGGTGTGCTGTAACACTTGAGCTCTGAGTGATTGAATTTTAGTGCCAAGTTTAAAAAGTTTACACTGTTAAGTGAAATACATTTCAAACATAGCCCAGTTTACACAGTAACGGTCAGATACAGGACAACCCTGTCTTACCTGTTCACAACGCTAAACTGTATAAAGTCCATGCTTCACCCATCACGGTGGGCATACCCCCCAAATGAGATTTTTCAGGGACTGGGTTCCAAAGTAATGGCCCACAGCCCTGGACCTGTATAGTATCCTGCGGTTAACTCAACACATTGCACAAAGTGCCAAGGTGAGTGCCCCGTGCAGGAGTCAATGCCCTGAACCAACATTACAAGCTATCCTCTTAGCATGGGGTCTGGGTACATCTCCCAGGGTTTTGCAGATGTTGCGCTGATCCAGATAAACTGCTTATGTGTAGGCATTAGACAGCAGCAAGGTTGATTAAAGAACTCTTAAGAAAATATTAAAGAAAAATAAACAATTGAAGTCGATTTCTCCAGGAAGGAGACGAGGTCTATCAGTTACACACACTAGTGAAAAACTGAGGACTCACGGAGTGCGGTAGGTTTATAGAGGAAGCACCCCGAAAAGGGACGTGTCCTCAAAAGCTTGCCAGTGTCCATTCACCAGAAGATAGGAGCCTATAACTCATGGTGTATGAATAATATGTGCTGCAAGGTTAATGTGTCACACTGGAAAGCGGTTACTTTTATGGAACTAATGCAATATCCCCAATTTGGAAAATAGAATATGCTTTATTTCAAAAACAGTAAAAACGCAATACAAAATACATAAAGACCAAAACATACATCCATCAACACACCCCAGACAACATTGTCTTCCCCACTAAAAACCAGACGTCACCTGTGGCCACTGACGGTAAAAAAAAGCCAGATTGTGAGAGCTCCCACTAATCTGATTACCACCTGTAGTTTAAACCTTGTGGGGAGGCATACTAGCTATTTACAGTAAACCGCTTATATGGAGCGATTGTGTTGCAACAAGCTTGTGGGGAGGCATACTAGCCATTTACGGGAAACCACTTCTATGGAGCTATTATGTTGCGACAAGCAATAGAGGCAATTCCAGCGGAGAAGAATAAAAGGAGTTTGAATAGAACACCACTAAGTGGTATAACAGCTAATAATCAGATTACATTTTGTATAACCTTTACTATTTTTGAAATAAAGCATATTATATATTCCAAATTGGGCATATTGCATTAGTTCCATAAAAGCAATCACTTTCCAGTATGACTCTTGTTGACACATTACCCTTCCAGCACTTATCTTTTTGGGTTACATGGGACTGCACCACATGGTGTGAGTAGATTGCAATAAATTTATTACCGCTGATTGTTTAATTATTATTTTATGAATAATATGCCTGTGCCCTGTACTGTATGATTTCCATGTATTAGAATAGCTTGAAAAGAGCAGCCTGGCAGCAATGCCGTTACAGTGTTTTCAGCATGATTAGGGGCAGCCTTGCCTTTAGGATTAAAAATAGGATTTTTAATAACAGCTTACCTGTAAAATCCTTTTCTTGGAGTAAACCACAGGACACAGAGCCTTTAACCATTACATAGTGGGTTGTATAGTTCACCAGAGGTGATTGGACACTGGCACACCCAATGAAGACGAGTTCTCCTCTATATAACCCCTCCCATAAGGGAAGTACCTCAGTTTTGTAGCAAAGTAGTAAGAATCCTATAGAAGGGCGGGACCTCTGTGTCCCGTGGTGTCCTCCAAGAAAAGGATTTTACAGGTAAGCTATTAAAAATCCTATTTTCTTTATCGTACACCACGGAACACAGAGCCTTTAACCATTACATAGTGGGACGTCCCAGAGCAATGCTCAATATGAGGGGAGGGAGACACAGATCAAGCAGACCACCACCGGACGTGAGGCCCTAAACTGCTGCCTGTAATACACTATGCCCGAAGGCGGAATCCTCATGTCCTCTCACATCTATTGGATAGAATTTGGTAAATGTATGGACTGAAGACCAAGTTGCAGCTTCACAGATCTGAGCCATAGAAGCCTGATGATGCACTGCCCATGAAGCACTTATTGCCCTGGTTGAGTGCGCCTTAACAGGAAAGGGAGGAACTTTGTTCTTTAAATCATAAGCTTGAATTATCATTTGTCGAATCCACCTAGAAATGGTAGATTTTGAAGTTGCCTGGCCCTTTTTGGGACCCTCTGGCAGAATAAACAAAACATCTGTTTCTCTTATCGTCCATGGACTGACACAGCGTCTCTTTACACTTTACCCGTGGGTTATGTCCCTGCTTGCAGGAGAAGACCTAGGCAGAATGTGAAATGTTATACATACATTCTAAAAAGCCAGAGCTGAACAGCCCCGCCCAGGGGGCGGTCCCTCCGGACATAATCCTCCCACTGCACTCAGCAGACCTGTTTTTTTTCTGCCTAGCAGAAGGAGAAGACGTGGCTCTCTCAGGAGCCAGTCTCCTGACTTATTTTTCATTCCTTTTTGGAATTTTTTCTTATTTTATTTTTGAGACCTTCTATCAACTGTCGGCTGGGCAACAGGTTGGGTACAAGATATCCTCATAGTCTTCCCTGTCCGACCATCGAGCGTGCTGATCCTCGCCTTGTGTGCGTGAGACTCAGTTCACGACATGCCCCACGACTCCAGGGGTGGCCGGTGGGCTTTCATGCTCCGCGGTCCTCTCAAGATTGAACAGTCCTGCTGTATCTTTTGCGGTGGACCGGACCGACAGCTACTCAGTACCGCACTGTGATAGACTGTCAGGAACACACCAGTGGGTCCCTCAGGGGACGGGTAAGTAGTCTCTCCTGCCTGCAGGTGAGTACATGCAGTGTGTTTCTCTGTGTGGGGGATTTTCCCTGTCTCCCCGTTTTTTATTGTCACTCTCTGTCACCATTGCTGGCGCTGTGCTGTGTGGGGTGCCTGGGGGTCATACTTTCCTGGGGGGGGGGGGCTCATGCTGGTCTGCATATCGCTGGGGCTGATTTTTGAGAGTTTTGGGGGCCTGGGCGCCGTTTGGCGTCATGTTTGTGCATTACTTTACATTGGCGGCCATCTTGCCGTTGATCGCCTGAGCACATTGCGGGGGCCATTTTCTTGAAGCCGCGTGCTTTTCAGACACTTGTTTGGCCTCTATCGCTGCACAATCTCCTCACACTCCCCTCTTAGCTCACTCACGCAGTTATAGCGCGGCACAGAGAAAGACAAGGCAGTGGAACCGAGCGGTCCTGGTCCGGGTTGGTGAGTCCCCTGGGCATTCCCCTACTCAGTCAGCACAGCCTGTGGGTGGACTTTTTTTCTGAGGAGTCTCAGAGAGGGACAGTATGGAGTCAGTGTCACCAGCTTCCCCATGCATGTCAGAGGCAACAGGCAGTGCTCCAGCACCTGCTGTCCCTATGGACCAGTTGTCGGCAGTCCTGGAAATATTTCTGACCAGGATGGAAGCGGTGTGCGAGCGCAAGGGAGCAAAAAAGCGCCCTCTCCCCACTTTATCTCCACAAGGGGAGTGCGCTGATTCAGATATGGGCCTAGCTACTGCCGCTCAGGACCCTAGCTCTGAATATTTTGATGGTTTTGAACAGGACATTCCTTGTGAGGAAGACTCCAGTTCTGAGTCAGTAAATGACAGGGCGCTTGTTAGTGAACTCATTGATGTTGTGAGGGACACTCTCAAGCTGGATGCTGCGGCTGCAGAACCTCAGGAGGAGGCTGTCTCCTTTGGTTCCTTTAAGGCCAAGCCTTCTAAAAAGGTTTTTCCATATGCACCTTTCTTTGACCAGTTCATTGATTAGGTCTGGGAAAAGCCGCAGAAGACTTTCAAGCCTTGTACACACGAACGAGTTTCTCGGCAAAAACCAGCAAGAAACTTGCTGGCAGAGATTTCTTGCCGAGAAATTCGTTCGTGTGTATGGTTTCTCGTCAAGAAAAGCGACAAGAATCTCGACGAGAAAATAGAGAACCTGCTCTCTATTTTCTCGTCGAGATTCTCGTCAGCCTGTTTCTCGACGAGAAAAGTGAGTGTGTGTACACTTACCTGTCCTCCGGGAAGCCCGCGCATGTTCGAAATGAATTCGACGCATGCGCGGTAGCTTCCTAGGCATAGGTAGGGTATACCAAGATGGCGGCGACGGCATCGAATGTGACGAGCGCATGCTCGTCGTAGTCGATGACGTCACTGCGTACGCTCCATTCAAAGAACCGCGGGTTCTTTGAATCGAGCGTGTGTACACTCGGCCGGGACAAGTTTCTTGTCCAAGAATCTCGTTGAAAAAAACGACATGTTTTTTTCTACGAGAATCTCGGCCGTGTGTACGAGGCTTTATAGTCCCACAGCGTTTGTCTATCAGATACCCCTTTGAAGACGCCGTTCTTAAAAAATGGGCTTCTCCCCCATTGGTTGACCCTCCGGTCGCCCGTTTAAACAAGGCCACCACTCTCCCGATAGAGGGGACTCCTGCATTTAAGGACCCCACTGACAGGAGGTCAGAAGTGGTGAGCAGAGCCATGTTTGCCTTGTTGGGATCCGCCTTACGGCCTGTTGTAGCGACGACCCTGGTGTCTCAGACACTCACGGAATGGGCAACAATTTTGCACCAGACTGCACAGGAGTATAATCTTCCTCCAGACACTATTGCTCTGGCCCACCAGATGGTGCAGGGTCTGATATATGTGTGTGTGACGCCACGTTGGACGCGGCCCCTTTAATATCCAGGGCCTCTGTCTCTGCGGTGGTATTGCGTCGTCTTATCTGGTTAAAATGCTGGTCTGCTGACCTAGCCTCTAAGAAGCTCCCGACGGATCTGCCATTTAAGGGTGGTAGACTTTTCAGTGCTGCTCTGGATGACATCATCAAGGATGTCACGGGAGGTAAAAGCACTCTTCTTCCTCAGACTATCAAGGGTAAGGAGACCCGCCGTAAACCGGGTCCTTCCTTTCCAGCAAAAAAAGTTTTTTTTCCGTCAGAGTCCACGGGTAAGCCCTCCCAGACTGACAACAGTGCGGCTGGTGGACACAAGCGCCCTTGGGTGCGTAAGCCGAACAAGCCGGCTCCCAAGCCCGCCTCCGCATGAAGTCTTGCCCCCGCCCGACTCTGGGGTGGGGGGACGACTTCGCAGGTTCACGGATCGGTGGACCTCCCGGATCTCCGACCGGTGGGTGTGCGAGGTGGTCACCTCAGGATACAGTTCCGTTCCTGGCCCCCAGACAGATTCTTTCCCTCAAATCTCCCTCTCCTTCCTGCCCGTCGGGCAGCCCTCTTGGGGGCCGTACAGGATTTGATCAGGTCCAGAGTGATTGTGCCGGTTCCGTCCCAGGAGAGGTTTCAGGGGCTCTACTCGAATCTGTTGGTTGTCCCAAAAAAGGACGGGGTTTGGCCAATCCTGGACCTCAAGGCCCTGAATGCCTTTGTGAAGGTGCAAAAATTCCGCATGGAATCCATTCGCACGGTGATCGCTACACTCCATCAAGGGGATTTTCTGGCATCCTTGGACATCAAGGACGCCTATTTGCATGTTCCGATCTGCGCAAGTCACCAGAAGTTTCTTCGCCTTGCAATCGGCGAAGTCCACTATCAATTTGTGGCTCTTCCCTTCGGCCTAGCCTCGGCACTGAGGGTGTTCACCAAGGTGCTTGCTCCAGTTCTAGCCTTGCTGAGACAGCGAGGCATTGCTATTGTGGGCTATCTGGACGATCTTCTTCTAAGAGCAGACAGTGGCTCAGAATTAGAAGAAAGTGTGACTATCGTCAGTCAGTCCCTCAGGGACTTCGGGTGTCTCCTGCACATTCAGAAATCGGTCCTGGTCCGGACTCAGCGTCTGGAGTATCTAGGTCTGATCCTAGACTCCTTGGAGGCGAAAGTATTCCTACCTCCGGAAAAGTTGCTGACACTTCAGTCTGCAGTGCGGGTACTGACGTCCCGAAAATGGTCGTCAACCCGTTTTTGCATGAGAGTCCTGGGACTCATGGTGGCCTCTTTCGAGGCCGTCCCCTATGCCCAATCACACACCAGGGCATTACAGAAAGAGATCCTGTCCACTTGAGACAAATCCCCGTTGTCCTTGGATCTTCAGATCCAGGCGAGTCACCCGGTCAGGGCGTCCCTGTCGTGGTGGTTGAGGTCCCCGGCTCTTCGGTCTGGGAAGTCGTTCCTCCCCCTCCAATGGACGGTGATCACGACGGACGCCAGCCTGACGGGCTTGGGTGGAGTCTGGGGAGTCCTGTCGGCCCAAGGGCTTTGGACTCCGGACGAAGCCCGTTTACCGATCAATGTTCTGGAAATACGGGCCATCAGACTGTGCCTCTCCTCGTGGTCGGAGAGATTACAGGGTCGCTCCATCAGGATCCAGTCGGACAACGCCTCGGCGGTGGCGTATGTCAACCATCAAGGGGGGACTCGGCGCTCAGCTGTGGCTTCCGAGGTCGCCCGCATCCTAAGGTGGCTCTGTCGGCCGTCTACATTCCGTTCGTAGACAATTGGCAGGCGGACTGAGTCACCAGACGCTGGACTAGGGAGAGTGGTCCTTGCACCCGGAGGTCTTTCAACTCCTTTGCCGACGGTGGGGCACACCGGATGTGGACCTGATGGCCTCTCGACTCAATCGCAAGGTGTCGAGGTTTGTGGCCAGGTCCAGGGATCCGTGGGCAGATGCCTCGGAAGCGTTGGTGGCCCCATGGGGTCATTATAACCTGTTATACGTTTATCCTCCGCTGCAGTTGCTCCCTCGCCTGCTGCGCAGGGTGGCGACCGAGGGAATTCCGGTGATCCTCATTGCTCCGGATTGGCCTCGGTGTCATTGGTACGGCGATCTGGTACGTCTCGTCGCAGACGTTCCCTGGCGGTTGCCAATGAGGGAGGACCTTCTGTCTCAAGGTCCTATATTTCATCCTGCTTTACAGTCTCTGGCTTTAACGGCATGGCTATTGAAAGCCAGGTGGCTGAGAGACCGAGGTCTCTCGGATTCGGTAATTTCGAGCATGTTAAGGGCAAGGAAGTCTTCCTCCAGAAAGATCTACCACCGTACCTGGAAAGCTTACATCGCCATGTGTGAAGAGCTGGACTGGCGTCCACGGACGTATTCCGTCCCCAGAATCCTGCGGTTCTTGCAGAATGGCGTGACCCAAAAGCTTGCTTTGAGTACCATTAAGGGTCAGATTTCGGCCTTGGCCGTCTTCTTTCAGCGACCGCTGGCGGGTCATTCCTTGGTTAGCACCTTTGTGCAGGGGGTTCGCCATGTGCTCCCTCCTGTCAAGCCTCCTCTCCCCCCGTGGGATCTGAATTTGGTGCTCTCGGTTCTCCAGGAACCTCCATTTGAAAATATCAGATATTCCCCTTTTGACTTTGTCTCAGAAGGTGGCCTTCTTAGTGGCCATTACTTCTGTTAGACGAGTGTCTGAGTTGGCGGCCTTGTCCTGCCAGTCGCCCTATTTGGTCATCCATAAGGATAAGACAGTGTTGCGTCCGCGACCTCCTTTTTTGCCAAAGGTAGTCTCGGCCTTTCACCTAAATGAGGACATTGTCCTCCCGTCCTTGTGTCCTCACCCATCGCATCCCAGAGAGTTTGCGCTTCACACATTGGATGTGGTACGTGCCTTGCGGGTGTACCTGTCTGCTACTGCTTCTATTCAGAAGTCTGACTCACTGTTTGTGACTGTCTCTGGTCCAAAACAGGGCCAAGCGGTTTCATCTGCCACCATTTCTAGGTGGATCAGACAAACCGCCATTCAAGCCTATGCCCTCAAGGGGCGGGCTCCTCCCTTTCCGGTTATGGCGCATTCCACCAGGGCAATTGGTCCTTCCTGGGCTTTCCGACATCAAGCGTCGGTTTCACAAGTGTGCAAGGCGGCGACCTGGTCGTCCGTTCATACCTTTTCTAAGTTTTATATGGTTGATGTGGCTGCATCTTTGGATGCTTCCTTCGGCCGCAAGGTGTTGCAGGCCGCTGTTTGATGTTGCAACTCCTCCGTTGAGGAGCTCTGCCTTGTTTGGAGTGAAGTTTTTGGTTTTCCATTTATACTGCTCCCATCCCTCTTGCCACTGCTTTGGGACATCCCATGGGTAAAGTGTAAAGAGACGCTGTGTCAGTCCATGGACGATAAGAGAAAATAGGATTTTGTACTCCCCGTAAAATCCGTTTCTCTGACGTCCATGGACTGACACAGCACCCACCCTTCCTTTTAAGGTTTGTACTGCTTTGTTACGAACTGAGGTCTGCTTACTGCAGTGGGAGGGTTATGTCCGGAGGGACCGCCTCCCTGGGCGGGGCTGTTCAGCTTTGGCTTTTTAGAATGTACGTATAACATTTCACATTCTGCCTAGGTCTTCTCCTGCAAGCAGGGACATAACCCACGGGTAAAGTGTAAAGAGACGCTGTGTCAGTCCATGGATGTCAGAGAAACGGATTTTACGGGGAGTACAAAAATCCTATTTTTGCGTATCTGAGCAGTTGCTTGCAGATAAACTTTTATTGCTCTCACTACATCCAGAGAGTGCAATAATTTTTCCCACGCCGACTGCAGCTCAGGAAAAAAGGAAGGTAAAACAATATCTTGATTCAAATGAAACGTCGACACCACTTTAGGAAGGAAGATAGGATGGGGACGTAACACAATTTTGTCTTTGTGACAAACTAAATAAGGCTCTTTATAGGAAAGAGCTGCTAATTCAGAAACTCTCCTAGCAGAGAAGATGGCAACCAAAAAGGCCAATTTCCTACTCAAAAAAATTTACGGAATATGGCGAATAGGTTCAAAGGGCTGCTTCTGCAAGACCGACAACACTAGATTCAAATCCCATGGGCACGAGGGGGGGGGGGGGTTTGACTGGCGGATTCACCCGCAGTACCCCCTGAATGAATATCCGAACTAGAGCATGAGATGCCAGCGGTCTCTGAAAGAAAACTGACAGAGCCGAGATTTGACCCTTAATGGTACTCAGGGCTAGTTTCATATTTACCCCTAATTGACAAAAGGCCAGAATCCTACTAATGACATATTTTTGAGGGTTCCACCCTCTGGATTCACACCAGGAAACATATGCCTTCCAGATTCTATAATAAATGAGCCTGGAAGCCAGCTTCCTAGCATTAATGAGAGTGGAGAGAACTGGACCCGAGAGCCCTCGTTTATTCAATATGCAGGTTTCAACAGCCAAACCGTCAAATTTAGCTTTCGTAAGGAAGGATGGAACACAGATAGCAGGTCGTGTCAGAGTGGAAGAATCCAAGGTTCCCCCACTGCCATCCTTACGATCTCAGTGTACCAGGAGCTTCTGGGCCAATTCAGGGCCACCAAGATTACTGAAATTCCCTCTTTCCTGATTTTGCAAAGCAATCTCGGCAAGATCGGAACCGGAGGGAATGCATAGATCAGTGAAAACTGATCCTAGGGAATCATTAGTGCATCTGTTCCAAAGGCTAGAGGATCTCTTATCCTTGACACAAAGGTGTCCAACTTCCTGTTGACCCTGGAGGCTAGCAAGTCTACATCTGCGGTCCCCCATTTCAGACATATAGTCTGAAAAATATTGGGGTTGAGAGACCACTCCCCTGGCAACAGTTGCCGGCGGCTCAGGTAATCTGCTTGCCAATTCTCTACCCCTGGAATGAAGATTGCAGAAAGACAAGGAATATGATTTTCTGCCCATACTAATATCCGGTTCACTTCTCTCTGAGCATCCCAACTCCGGGTGCCTCTCTGATGATTGATATAAGCTACCGCCATAGCATTATCGGATTGAATCCGAACAGGGTGACCCTGTAACCTGTGTGTCCAGGTTCTGAGGGGCAGATACACTGCCCGAATTTCCAATATGTTGATGAACTTGGACCATGTTCCTTGGGCCGAGGCCTCTTCCAGAATTGCCACCCAGCCAGAAAGGCTGGTATCCGTGGATACCACTTTGCAGATGACTGGGAGGAAGGATTTTCCTCTTTTTTAAGTTCTTGGTGTCCAACCACCAACTGAAGCTTTGGCGTACCCTTAAAGACGGGTGCATTGGCAGATCTAGAGCCTGGATTCTCCTGTTCCAGGCAGCCAGAATACTGTTCTGAAGCAGTCTCGAATGAAACTGGGCATAGGGAACGGACTCGAAGGAGGCCACCATTTTCCCCAACAACTTCATGCAAAAGGCAAATAGATGGTCCCCTCTTTGCCTTGACCATGCGGACCAGTTCCTTCAAAGCTTTGATCTTTGGCTCTGGAAGGAATACTCTGCTTTGGGCCGTGTATATGATCATGCCCGAATACTCTACCCTTCTTAGGGGCTGTAGAGAGGATTTCTGTAGGTTTAGGATCCACCCCAAATGCTCTAGGTATTTTACCGTACTGAGTACACTGTGGTTCAATCGTGCTACTGATTGTTCTACTAGAAGCAAGTCGTCTAGATACGCCGTCACCGCTATGCCCTGTGCCCTTAGATTTGCCAAAAGCGGGGCCAGAACCTTTGTAAAATACCCTGGGCACAGTAACCAAGCCAAAAGGCAGAGCCACGAGCTGGTAGAGACGGTGTTCTACTGCGAATCTTAGGAACTTTTGGTGAGCGGGATGGATAGGCACGTGTAAGTATGCGTCTTTGATGTCTGTCGACACGAAGAATTCTCCGCCTTGTAGGGTGGAGACCACTGATCGTATAGCTTCCATTCGGAAATGGCGAATGTTCAGAAACTGACTCAGAGCTTTTCGATCCAGAATGGGTCTGACATCTCCGTTTGGTTTTGGAACCACAGAGGTTTTAATAAAACCCGGAACCTTGTTCTTTTAGGGGGAATTCAATGATTACCCCCGGGACAGCAAGTGATCCAACGCTTGGAAAAGGGGTTTTCTTTTTTAATGAATCTTTGGAGATGGTTGAACTTAAAAACCGATAAGGTGTGATTTCTCGAAATTCCAGCTTGTATCCTAGGGATACTGTGGAAACTACCCACTTGTCCTGGATCTCCGTCTACCAAGCTGCAGAAAACTGCCAAAGCCGCCCCCTCATAAGGGGGCTTTGGGGTTTTGCTTGTTAGTTCTCTGACTCCACGGCTTTTTGGAACTCTGGGTCTTAGCTCTGGTGGCTGAGAATGCCGTTGCCACTGTCTGGAGGCAGAAGTTCCGGGAACCGGGCAGAGCGAGCGTTTAAAAACAGGGACGCTTATTTTTCTTCTTATCTGGTAACAAAGTAGTTTTACTTTCTTTTTTTTTTAAAAACAAAGTAGTTTTACCACTTGAAATCTTTTGGATATATTTATCCAGATCATCCCCAAAGAGTCGTTCCCCATAGAAGGGGAACCCGGCCAATAGTTTTTTACATGGAGCTTCCACTGACCAACGCTTTAGCCACAGAATCCTGCGCATATGCACTAGCTGGAGTGTGAGGCGGGATGCCAGCTGAATAGAATCTCTTATGGCATCCACCGTAAAAACACAAGGCCTTAGGTAGGTTCTCCCATAGTTTGACCTGATCTGGGGGAAGCTCTTTAAGCCCTTGCTTCACCTGTTCGCTTAGGACCTGACACATACCAACTGCTGCTACGGCAGGTTGAGTTACAGCGCCAGCTATAAGAAAGGAAGACTTAAGCAAAGATTGCAATTTCTTTTCAGTAGGATCTTTAAATACCTGAGCATTGTCTACAGGACAGGTCAGATTTCTATTCACACAAGAAATGGCTGCATCTACTTTAGGCAGCTTTCATTTTTTAGCAAATTTTTCCTCCATAGGATAAAGAACATCAAGTTTTTTATGGAGGAGAAAAACGCTTGTCTGGATGTTGCCAGTCTGCGTAAATCAGGTTCTCTAATAAAGGATGAACAGGAAAGGAACATGTAGCCTGTGGGGATTTTAAAAAACTCAGGGAGGAGACAGGTGATTCAGTTAACCTGGATGCGGGAAACTTGAAGGTAGAACGGACTGCTTCCGCATAACATTGCACCTGCAATTTAAGAACCTGGGAAGCAGAAAAAGGTTCATCCGACACTCCTGACCCATCCGATTGCTCATCCCCTGATAGCGCTGCATTATCTTCCCCATCCTCATTATCAGATTTTTCTGAAGGAGGATCTAGGACAATGGAAGAAGACCTACTTCACTTTTTGTCCTTCTGCAAGGATGCTGCGATTAAAGTAGCGATTCTCCCTTCCAAGTTGTTCAGAGCTACTGCTAAAGTGTCTTCAGTAACATATGCAGGAGCTGGTATAACAGGAGAGACTGCCATCCCTGATAAAGGTAATGGCTCATCTTGTGCAAGTGCTTTAGGTCTTGCAGGACAGGATGGTACTAGGCAGGAATTGCAGGTGGGGATGCTTTACTGCCCTTTTTTGCAGAACCTGCATTTCTCCTATAGGAAGACATTAGTCCTAAGCCAAAGCAGAGGTACCCAAACAATGCATACACTACTGTGTTTAGTTAAGCAATATACATAAAGTATGCAACCAATCACACAGCTTTGATGCTGAGTAGGTGTTTCAAGAGTGCCTGAATCCAACCACATAGAGAAGCTTACGTGCCCCAGGCTGTGGTGTCTCTACTCTTAGAAAACTTCCCCGGCATCCAAGGTCATTTTTAAAACCTCTCACATTGCGCAGTAGAGCGGGGTGCGCGTGCATGCTCCGTGACCGCGCCCCCCTTTCCGGCCGTGCACTTTAAAAAGCGTGCGTGTAGGGAAATGGCGGTAGTAAGGGGAGAGAAGGAGGCCCTCGCAGCAGCTAAGCCTTACCCAAAAATAGGTTTCATCTTTCCAGCTATGCAGAGTTTGCAGTGGAGGAAACGTGCTGTCTGAGGAGCAGCTGACACTGACTTCTCGGGAGTGTCGCGAGTGAAAAAAACAGCTCTTTATTCCCTCCAGTGGCAGATATAGGCAAAACACTCCACTCAAAAAGGGGAAACTCCTTAAGATGTGTTTTTCTTAGGATCTTTTCCCACTTACCTGATCTTTGCCGCAGGACTGCTGAAGATCAGCCAGTACCAATCTTCACCCATTACGGCGGGTATGTTGTGCCAACCTTCAGGGATCTGGGTTCTTACTTAAAGGAGACCTCTTCCCTGGGCCTTGTAAAAGACTGCCAGAAACTTTTGCACTTCGTTATGTATAGCGAAAGTACTGGACCCTAGAGCCCAGTCCTCCAAAGAGAGACATTACAGGCAAAACCTCGGTCTTCTGCGGGGTCCGAGTACCATCCATTTAGGCGTATAAAGTAAGCATTTTGGATGGATCCAATTGCGCAGCGCTTTTGACCCCCGGAGGGAATTTTTAGAAGAGCTTCGCTTTAGCACATCCTTAGTCGCGAACAACACCTTAGACACTGGCGAAAAAAAACTGAGGTACTTCCCTTATGGGAAGGGTTATATAGAGGGGAACTCGTCTTCAATGGGTGTGCCAGTGTCCAATCAACTCTGGTGAACTATACAACCAACTATGTAATGATTAAAGGCTCTGTGTCCCGTGGTGTACGATAAAGAAAACAAATCTATTACCTATAACAAGGCAAACATAGGAGGATTAACGTTATGAAAGAAAAGCAAGAAGACACCATCAGGTTTCAGTACAATTTTCTTTATAATTTACTTCATGTTTATTTTCAGAGAAGAAGAAGTTAGTGTAGAACAATTTCCCTCAAGCCAGCAAAGCTGTTCTATTATTCTCAGTATTCTGTTCAGATAACACTGAATTCTGCACCAGAGGGTTTAACAATGATACATACAGATATAAATAAAAGGCCTAAGAAAATTCATCCATACATTCTCCCTGTCCGTATGTTAAGTACCAACATGCAAACGCAACACCTTGAAAAATACTTTAGTTCCCGGGGCACTGGAACTAAGAGCACCTGATCCAATAGGCACATAAGGGTCCCGTGCATTGGTGGGGACAGAAAAGGAGCAGGAAGCATAGTCTGGGAAAGAGCAGTAGAAGGGGTAAAACTGAAGGCCAACAAGACTATAGATATATATTTATATATACACAATGGTAAAACCTTCCTTATAGGCTAGGGGGATTTAGAGCAATTTCATAGTGCAGCGTTTGCAGGAACTTGTTTTTGATGTTGAAAAGAATGGGCCTTTTAAAGATCAATTGTTGCTCATTTGCTCAGTTTTTTTATTCTGGAATCGATACTAGAGAAGTTGTCCTCCACTGTAGCTAAATTCTCCTTCATGGCCTTTTGGACCTGCACAGAAATAAAAGTGATGCATTCATTAGCATTTACAATACTGTAACCCTTTGCCAAAGCACAGTGATTTTACATCATACCATATATGTTTATATGGGGAAAAAAAATAATATATATATATATATATATATATATATATATATATATATTTATTTTTCTTCCATATAAACGTTTGCTTTAGGCCCCTTTCACACTGGGGCGGGCAGGTGCGGTATAGCAGCGCGATTTTCAGCGCTGCTATACCGTCGTTCTTACCGCGGTATGCGGCCGCTAGGGGGGTGAATTGAACCCCCGCTAGCGGCCGAAAAAGGGTTAATACCGCCCGCAAACCGCGGCTATTGCCGCGGTTTGCGGGCGGTATTACCGCGGGGTCCTATTGATTTCAATGGGCAGCCGCGGTAAAGGAGCGGTGAACACACCGCTCCTTTACCGCTGTAAAGAAGCGGCTAGCAAGACTTTTGGAGCGGTCCTGCTAGCGCACCGCTTCAGTGTGAAAGCCTTCGGGCTTTCACATTGAAGGCTACAGGCACAAATTTTTCATGCGGTATAATAGCGCTAATATTAGCGCTAAACCGCATGAAAAACGCCCCAGTGTGAAAGGGGCCTTTAGGACATGTGTTGAAGTTGAACTGAATAAATAAAATAAACAGTAGTTGGAAAAAACAGAAAACAAAAACAAAATAAACACAAAAGCTAAATGTGTGCTTTAGGGTGATTAGTTACCATTTATAAAGCAATAAGTCCATTTACCTTATAGAGCTCCCCAGTAGTCCTAAAGCCCAGAAAGCGCAAGCATAACACTTTCCTCCCATGCTTCACTACTTATAACAACAAAGCACCAAAGTGCTGGAAGGGTAGGCCAAGCACAATTTCTGAAATTTAGGTCACGATCTGATTATTATTATAATTATTATTATACTGGATTTATATAGTGCCAACAGTTTGCACAGAGCTTAACAAAATTAAGGCAGACATTAGTTACATTACAATTTGGTACAAGAGGACTCAGAGGGCCCTGCACGTTAGAGTTTACAATCTAAGAGGGAGGGTCAATTGATACAAAGGGTAATAAGCTGTGGGGGATGGGCTGATGGAGAAAGTAAAACAGTGCATTAGTTAGAAGCAAGGATAGGCTTCTTTAAAGAGAAGGGTTTTCAGGGATTGTCTAAAGATAGATAGATTAGGGGACAGTCGGACAGATTGGCGTAGGGAGTTCCAAAGGACAGGAGAAGCTCTGAAAAAATCCTGGAGGTGAGCATGGGAGGAGGCGACAAGGCAGCTAGAGAGCAGGAGGTCTTGAAAGGACCGAAGAGAGCAGCTTGGTGGGTATTTTGAGACTAGATTACAGATGTAGCTGGGGGCAGACTTGTGGATGGCTTTGTAAATTATTATTCGTACTGTGAATTTTATTCGTTGGGTGAGTGGAAGCCAGTGGAGGGATTGGCAGAAGACACTGAATGGCTGGTAAGGTGGATGAGTCTTACAGCAGCATTTATTATGGACTGACGGGGGAATAGTGTATGTAAAGGTAATCCAATGAGGAGAGAGTTGCAGTAGTCGAGTTGAGAGTTAACCAGGGAGCGAATTAGAAGCTTGGTGGTGTCATTGGTTATAAAGTGGCCTATTCTAGAGATGTTACAGAGGCATGATTTGGACAGGGATTGGATGTGGGCTTGAAAGAACAGTTCAGAGTATAGATTTCCCCCTGGCATGTGGGGATGGGTTGATGGTTGTGCCATTGATCTTGAAAGGGAAGTCAGGGGAAGGGGCATGTTGGGGAGGTAATATTATGAGCTCGGTTTTAGATAGATTCAGTTTGAGGAAGTGGGGTGACATCCAGGCTGATTTGTCTGTTAGCAAATCAGTGAGGTGTGAGGAGACGGACGGGGTGAGCTGAGTGGTAGAGAGAAAGATTTGGGCGTCATCGGCATATAAATGGTAGCAGAAGCCACGGGAGGTCCAAGGACAGAACCTTGGGGAACCCCAATGGCAAGAGGAGTTGGAGTTGTAAGTGACACTGAAGGTGCGTTGAGATGGGCAAGATTCAAACCAATAGAGACCGCAGCCATGGGGACCAAGCAAATTGAGTTTTTTGAGGAGGCGGGGGTGATCAATCGTATCAAAGACAGCCAAGAGGTGCAAGAGTAAGAGTACGGAATAATGACTATTGGTTTTAGCTGTTAGTAAGTCATTTGTGAGTTTTAGGAGAGCAGTTTCTGTGGAGGGTTGTGGACAAAATCCAGACTGAAGGGGATCAAGGAGGTTATTCTCAAAGAGGTGGTCGCTCAGTTGCTTGTAGACTAAAGGTTCAAGGGGTATGGAGGCCAAATGGAGTAAGGAGATGGGTCTTAGGTTATTAAGATTGGTGGGGTCCAGTGAGGCCTTTTTGGTATGGGAGTGACTAGTGCATGTTTTAGAGGGTTGGGGGAAGATGCCAGTAGAGAGAGGCTGAAGATATAAGTTAAAGAGTGTAGGATAGAGTCAGAGGGCGACCGTAGTATTTGAGAAAGAACAGGATTCAGGGGGCAGAAGGTTAGGTGGGCGTTAGAAAAAAGTTTAGTGACGTCCTCTATAGTAGCTGGGTTAAAACAAGAGTATTGATTGTGCAGGAGGACAAAGTGTGTAAAGTGAGGGATATCTCTGTAGAGTAGAGATCGAGACGAATTGTATCAATCTTATTTTTGAAGTGATTAGCAATCTCCTGGGCAGTGCGTAAGTTAGTGGGTGGAGGTATTGGAGGATGAAGTAGAGCGTAAAAGGTAGAAAAGAGTTGACAGGGACTGTGTGAGAGGGTGTTAATTAGAGCGATAAAGTAGGTTTGGCAGTGTGGAGGCAAAAAATAGGATTTTTTACTCACCGTAAAATCCTTTTCTCTGAGTCCATGGACCGACACAGCTTCTCTATTGACAAAGTGGGTATTATCCGTTAATTAGGAGTGACTAGGCAGAAAAACTTGTAAAAAGTGTTGCATCACACCTTCTACAGTACCGCCCAGGGGGCGGACCCCCTCTGGGTATAACCTCTCAGTCTGCATCTCGCAGATCAGTTCGTCAAAAAGCAGTACAAACTTAAAAGGAGGGGTGGGTGCTGTGTCGGTCCATGGACTCAGAGAAAAGGATTTTACGGTGAGTAAAAAATCCTATTTACTATTTCGTCCATGGACCGACACAGCTTCTCTATTGACAAAGTGGGACGTCCCAAAGCAGTGTCAGAGAAAAAACAAGGGGTGGTAACAGCATAAAAATAAACTTCACCCCAAACACAAAACAGCACTCCTCCAACGGAGGAGCTGCAACTCTAAACAGCCGCTTGCAAAACCTTGCGGCCGAAAGAGGCATCCGAAGATGCACCTACATCAACTTTGTAGAATTTTGTGAAAGTGTGAGCGGACGACCAAGTCGCCGCTTTACATAATTGGGAAACAGACGCTTGATGTCGGAAAGCCCAAGAGGCACCTCTTGCCCTGGTCGAATGCGCCGTGACCGGAAAGGGGGGCGCTTCACCCTTTAAGGCGTAAGCCTGGATTACCATCTGTCGGATCCACCTAGAGATGGTGGCCGACGAGACTGCTTGGCCCTTCTTGGGACCAGCCACCGAAACAAACAGCGAGTCTGACTTCCGGAACAGGGAAGTAGCAGATAGGTATACTCTCAAAGCTCGGACAACGTCCAAGGAATGCAACGCCGACTCCGTAGGATTCGACGGATGAGGACACAAGGATGGAAGTACAATGTCTTCGTTGAGATGAAAAGCCGAAACGACCTTCGGAAGAAAGGAAGGCTGCGACCGCAGCACCACCTTATCCTTGTGGAAAACCAAATAGGGAGCCTTGCAGGACAAGGCTGCCAGCTCAGAGACTCGTCTAACTGACGTAACAGCCACCAAAAAGACACCTTCTGAGAAAGTGTCAAGAGGGGAATATCTCTAATATTCTCAAACGGTGCCTTCTGAAGCACCGAGAGGACCAGGTTCAAGTCCCACTAAGGTAGCGGGGGACGGACCGGAGGGGCCATATGTTGAACCCCCTGCACAAATGTACTAACGAGAGAGTGAGCCGCCAGGGGTCGCTGAAAAAAAAAAAAGACAGCCAGGGCAGATATCTGTCCCTTAAATCATACTTAGGGCAAGCCTTTGGTCCACCCCATGCTGTAAAAACAGCAGGCTTCTGGAGTATGGGACCTTGTGATAGCAGGTCCTTCCGTAGTGGTAGGCGCCAGGGGACGTCTGCTACCAGACGTACTAGATCGGCGTACCAAGGACGCTGAGGCCAATCTGGAGCGATTAGGATCATTGGAACTCCCTCTGCCTCCACTCTGCGGAGCAGAAGAGGAAGAAGCCTTAAGGGAGGGAAGGCATAAATTAGCCGATACTGACCCCATGGATGCCACCAACACGTCCGTTGCGTCTGCCCATGGGTCTCTTGACCGGGCCACAAACCTCAATACCTTCCGATTGAGTCGGGAAGCCAGAAGATCTACGTCTGGTGTGCCCCATCTTTGGCAGAGGAGTTGAAACACCTCCGGGTGTAAGGACCATTCTCCCTGGTCCAGCATCTGGCGGCTCAGGTAGTCCTCCTGCCAGTTTTCCACACCCGGAATGTACACGGCCGACAGTGCCGGTACGCTCTTCTCTGCCCACTTCAGGATGCGAGCAACCTCCGATGCTGCAGCTGAGCTTCTTGTTCCTCCTTGATGATTGACATATGCCACCGCTGTGGCGTTGTCTGACTGGATCCTGACTGGACGCCCTTGCAGCCTCTGAGACCATTTGAAGAGGCACAGCCTGATCGCCCGGATTTCCAGGACATTGATCGGCAGGAGGGCTTCCTCTGGGGTCCAGCGACCTTGCGCCGACTGAACACCCCAGACTCCCCCCCAACCTGTAAGGCTGGCGTCCGTCGTGATCACTATCCAGTAAACCGGAAGAAATGACTTCCCGGCCATTAGAGCCGGTGCTGTCAGCCACCATACCAGGGATCTCCTGACTAGGTGGCTCACTCGGATTTGATAATCCAGAGATGAAGGGCATCTGTTCCATTTGGACAGAACTTCCTTCTGTAACACTCGAGTGTGGTATTGAGCATATGGGACCGCCTCGAAGGAGGCTACCATGAGGCCCAACACTCGCATGCAAAAACGGAGTGACGACCAATTCCTGGAAGTCAGCTGCCGTACTGCAGCCCGGAGGGTCTGCAACTTCTCCACAGGGAGGAATACCTTTGCCTCTGAGGAATCCAGAATCAACCCCAGGTACACTAGGCGTTGAGTGGGCACCAATACTGACTTCTGCGTGTTTAGTATCCAACCACAGTCTCAAAGAGTCTGACAGGTAATAGACACGCTTACCTCTAATTCTGAGCTTGAAGGGGCCTTCAGTAGAAGGTCGTCCAAGTAGCCCATGATAGCGATACCCCGCTGTCTTAGAAGTGCCAGAATCGGAGCGAGCACCTTGGTGAACGTCCTGGCTGCTGAGGCAAGGCCAAACGGGAGGGCCACAAACTGGTAGTGGTTCTTCCCGATAGCAAATCACAGAAACCTCTGGTGTCTGGAGTATATGGGGACATGCAGGTATGCGTCCTTGATGTCCAAGGAGGACAGAAAGTCCCCCGGATGGAGAGCCGTGACTACAGATCGAACGGACTCCATCCGAAATCTTTGTACTTTCACAAAACAATTGAGGGCTCTGAGATCCAAGCTTGGACGAACCCCCTCCTTCTTCGGCACAATGAACAGATTTGAGTAAAAACCACGTTCCAGTTCTGGAACTGGAATAACTACCCCGCGTTCCAGTAGACCCTGGACCGCCCCATACAGGGCCTCTCGACGGGTCGGTAGTAGCTGGCGATTGGAGGTGTTGAATCTGTCCGGTGGACAAGAGAGAAACTCTATCTTGTAGCCTGAGGAGATTACTTCTCAAACCCACCTGTCGGAGATTAGAGCTGTCCACTGAGTCGCGAATTTGCAAAGATGTCCCCCCACCTGAGAGCTGGGTGGGGGTGGACCTTCATGCGGACACAAATTTGTCCGCAGGCTTATTGGGTATGCGGGACCAAGGACGCTTCTGTCCTTGGGCAGGCGCTTTATTGGCCTGGGGTCTTTTCCCTGTCGCCCTGGGGGACGAAAAAAACGCTTGCGTGCAGTAAAGGAGGGCCCTTGCCCTTGGCGTGGCCCCTTACCCTTGCTAATTTGGGGAAGCAAAGTGCCTTTACCTCCTGTGGCATTCTTGATGATGTCACCCAGAGAGCCCCAAAAAGTCTGTCGCCCTTAAAAGGCAGATCCAACAGGGCTTTCTTGGAAGTCTGGTCCGCAGACCAGCCTTTTAGCCAGATCAGGCAGCGTATTGCTACTGCATAAACCGAAGCTTTAGACAGCAGGGGAATAGTATCCATGTCTGACTCGCAGACAACCTAAGGCCCTGGACCAACAGGTCGGCCAATGTTATCTCATCAGGAGGAGCATCTCGCTCCTTAACCCCTGGAGTAGCAATCTTGCCCATTCAGTAAGTGTGTGAGACACTAGGGCCCCCGCCAATGCCGGGCGTACTGCCGAGCCTACAACTGAGTATAGGTAGCAAGCGAGTGCTTCAGCCTTGTTATCCACAGGGTCCTTGAAAATAGGCAGCCCCTTCTACAGGAATTGTGGTGGCTCTATTAAGTCTGGACACCGGAGGGTCCACTATAGGGGGGAGAGGTCTATCTCTTCAGAAAACTCTCCTCAAAGGGGTACCGTACCGCAAACCTCTTTGGGGCTGTAAAGACCCTCAGTGGGTTCTCCCATTCCTTGTATAAGAGTTTATCAAAAGACACACAAGGGAACACCTTAGCAGTGCGGGCAGGTCTATGAAACCCAAGTGGACCGGAGTCTCTGCTGCTTCTGCAGTATTTTCCAACTTTAGCGTATCCCGCACTGCAGTAATAAGGTCAGATACCAAGCCGTCTCGCGTACTGACCTGGACTTGGAGTCATCCTCACTGTCCGGTCACGGTCCGCAGTCTCTGATGCGTCAGAATCTGGGCCCGGAGCCGTAGCTGGACCTGGTTCTGCATCAGAATTATCCCCAGAAGCTTGCAGGGGACGGGGCGTTTACTACCCCCTGTATTCCCGTGTGCTGCTTCCACCCTGGCAGCAAACGCCTCTAGGATTGCCGTCATAGCGTTCATAGACACCTCAGGGACACCAGCTGCTAAATCTGGTGTTTCAGGGGAGAAGACATCTGGCTCAGATGCCATGCTGACCACACGCTGACACTCACAGGGCTCCAGGCAAGATATCAATAGGCCACCCTCCTGCGCTTCCGAGATGCTGGGTTACCCAGAGGACTCACCACCCTGGACCGGTACTGCTATGCTGCCGTGTGCTGCGCCTGTGATGCTGTCCCACTGCTGCTGTCAGTCTGCTTCTTTTATCAGCACTTCCTGTGTGAAATTTCGCGCCAGGGTGTAATGCACCCTAGAGGCCAGAGGCTCTCGCAAAATGGCTGCCAAAAACATCTGTATGGAAGATAATGTGGGCTCTAAGAAAATGGCCGCCGAGCCAAAGATAGAGGTCAAGCAGCCGTAGCCCACAAAAAGATGGCCGCCGAATGGCAATATATACATACAGGGTGGACAAACATGGCCGCCGATCAGCTGATAGGGGTCAGTGGGTGTGGCCGAACCACAGGAAGATTGCTGCCGGGCAGTCACAAGAGGCCGAACTCGGCATGGACCACCTCAAAATGGCCGCCGACAGCATGGAGGAGGAAGCGCACACACACACACACACACACACGTAAGCAGAAATGACATTTATTTTAAATGTTAGTTACAGCCAGCCCCGCTCCAGTGGAACCCCTTAGGTGACCCCCAGCACCCGGCAACCTTTAGCTAGAAGCCCAGGGAGGAGGGAAAGGCAGGGAGAGAGGGAAGAAAGGGGCCACAACCACTTACTTGATCTCTCCAGGAATGTCCAGCTAAGTCACCCAGCCGAGGCAGGGGAGTTTTACTTACCTATCCTGCATGTATTATGCTGGACGACATTCCAAACAGATCATCGTCCGCACACGGAAGGTGACTGTTGGCCAGGCATGCTGTGATTGGACCCAAAAGGGACGATCATATGTATGCCCTGGAGCGTGACGCTCACCGGACAGGCTGCTGCGACTCGGCCGTAAGGTCAGCCGAAGCTGAGCGGTCCGATGCAAGCCTTGGAGCGTAAGCTCACCGGCCAGGCTGGTGCGACTCGGCCGTAAGGTCAACCGAAGCTGAGCGGTCCGATGCAGGCCCTGGAGCGTAGGCTCACCGGCCACCCGTGGAGCGACGGGCATGTCGTGGAAAACCCAGCGCGTAGCTAGGGTCGGCACAAGCTCGATGGCCGAAACTGGGGAGACTACAAGGATCGAGGATCCAGCCTGTCACCCAGTCGGCAGTTGATCGAAGATCGCAGGAAACAAAAATGTAGCAAAAAAATATATATATATATATATATATCTTTTTCCCCCGGACCAATGGGCCCAAAAGGGAGCCATGTCCTACAACTTGCTAGACAGAAAAAAACTGATCTGCGAGATGCAGACTGAGAGGTTATATCCAGAGGGGGTCCCCCCACTGGGCGGTACTGTAGAAGGTGTGATGCAACACTTTTTACAAGTTTTTCTGCCTAGTCACTCCTAATTAACGGATAATACCCACTTTGTCAATAGAGAAGCTGTGTCGGTCCATGGACGAAAGAGTAATTTTATTTTTGGAGGGCAGATTTATATTGGCTGCAATATTGCTGTGACTTAGTCTTACGCCACAGACTCTCAAGAGCACGGCTCAGTTTTTTGCGGTTTCTGGTATTGTCTGTCTGCCGGGGTTGTAGCGGTTGGGGCCTGATTCTGTGTGTAGTGCGGGGGGCCAATGTATCCAGGGTGCATGACAGTGAACGGTTGTAGATAGATGTGGCCAGGTTGGGGCAGGACAAGGATGAGATTTTATAAAATGTAAAAAAACTAGTCAGAAAAAAGTGCAGCGCTCTCCTTCAACAAAGTGCATTCCAATTATAGTGCATAAATAAATATCTGAAAACAGTGTAAAAATCAGCTATATATAATAAATTTACGTGGGTCCATCTTTTCTTTTAAATAATAGGATTTTTATAACAGCTTACCTGTAAAATCCTTTTCTTGGAGTACATCACGGGACACAGAGCGGCATAGTCATTACTATGTGGGTTATATAGATACCTTCAGGTGCTGGCACTGGCAACTTCCAAAACCGGAAGTACCCTCCCCTATATAAGCCCCTCCCACCCGGGAGCACCTCAGTTTTGTAGCAAAGCAATAAGTGTCCCCAAAGAGGGGTGGGAGCTCTGTGTCCCGTGATGTACTCCAAGAAAAGGATTTTACAGGTAAGCTGTTATAAAAATCCTATTTTCTTTCTCGTACATCACGGGACACAGAGCGGCATAGTCATTACTATGTGGGATGTCCTAAAGCAATGCCCAATGAGGGGGGGGGGGTACACCATACATAAGCTGAGCGCTATCAGACATGAGGATCTTTTGCGGCCTGCAACACACTGCGCCCAAAGGCGACATCCTCCTGACTTCTAACGTCCACCTGGTAGAACCTAGTAAACGTGTGTACTGAAGACCATGTTGCGGCCTTACAGATTTGAGCCAGGGAGGCCTGGTGATGCACTGCCCATGAAGTTCCAACTGCTCTCGTGGAGTGCGCCCTAACTTTGAACAGAGGCGGTCTCCTTCTCAAGCCATAGGCTTGCATTATGACCTGTCGAATCCACTTGGCTAAAGTAGATTTTGACGCTGCCTGACCCCTTCTGGGGCCTTCCGGCAGAATAAACAAAGTATCCGTTTTACGAATCTGAGCAGTGGCTTTTAGATAAGCTTTAACTGCTCTTACTACATCCAAAGAATGCAATAACTTTTCCTCTACCGAACTAGGTTTGGGGAAAAAAAGAAGGAAGAACCACATCTTGGTTCAAATGAAACCTCGATACCACCTTAGGAAGAAAGGCTGGATGAGGACGTAACACTACTCTGTCCTTATGGATAACCAGATATGGCTCCCTACAGGACATAGCGGCTAATTCCGACACTCTTTTAGCCGAAAAAATGGCTACTAGAAAACTCAATTTCCTGGTGAGAAGCACCAAGGAAATATGCTGTAATGGTTCAAATGGTTGTTTCTGTAGAACCGACAGAACCAGGTTTAAGTCCCATGGACATATGGGAATATTAACCGGAGGGCTAATACGCATCACTCCTTGTATAAAGGCTTTGACTAGTGAATGCGAAGCCAAGGGCCTTTGAAAAAATATTGACAAGGCCGAAATCTGACCCTTGATAGTACTCAAGGCAAGCTTCCTATCTACAGCCCATTGTAGGAAGTCCAGAATCCTACCTATTACGTATTTACGTGGATGCCATTTCTTGGCCTCACACCAGGCGATGTACGCCTTCCAGATTCTATAGTAGATCTGCCTGGATACCGGCTTCCTGGCATTGATCATGGTAGATACCACAGAATTAGAGAGCCCTCTCTTTTTTAGAATGTGGGCTTCAATAGCCAGGCCGTCAAACCTAGGGCTGGTAAGGAAGGGTGGTATATCGGTCCTTGTGAAAGCAGGTCCGGACGATGTGGGAGGGTCCAAGGACTCCCCACAGACATCTTTACAATCTCTGCGTACCATGCTCTTCGGGGCCACGCTGGAGCCACCAGAATCACTGGTTTCTTTTCTACCCTGATTCTGCGGAGTAATCGAGGTAACAATTGTGGCGGTGGGAATGCATATATCAGCTTGAACTGATCCCAAGGGAACACTAGGGCATCCGAGCCGCAAGCTAGGGGATCCCTTGTCCAAGAGAAAAACCTGTCCACTTTTGCGTTGAATCTGGATGCTAGCAGATCTACATCCGGTGTTCCCCACCGCTGACATATTGTCCGGAAAACCTCGGGATGAAGGGACCATTCCCCTGGGCATAATTGTTGGCGACTTAGAAAGTCCGCCTTCCAGTTCTCCACTCCTGGAATGAATACCGCAGATATGGCTGGGACATATCTTTCTGCCCATTTCAGGATGCAATTTACTTCCCTCTGGGCTGCACGACTCCTGGTGCCACCCTGATGATTGATATATGCCACTGCCGTGGCATTGTCCGATTGAATTCTGACAGGGGATCCTTGGAGTTTGGATGCCCATGCTACTAGGGCATACCGGGCTGCTCGTATCTCTAAGAGATTGATGGGCAGGGCCTTTTCTGCATCCGACCATCTGCCCTGGAGAGACCATTGCTCCAGTACTGCTCCCCAGCCTATAAGGCTGGCATCTGTAGTGACCACCTTCCAAGAAATCGGACTGAAGGATTTCCCTCTTTCCAGATTCTGGGGAACCAACCACCAACGGAGGCTCTTGCGAACGGAAGGGGACAAGGACATTGGTAAGTCTATGGCCTGAACTTTTTTGTTCCAGGCTGACAGTATGGCCCTTTGCAAATTCCTTGAATGGAATTGACCGTAGGGTACTGCTTCGAATGATGCCACCATTTTTTCCAGCAGCCTCATGCACAGGCGTATGGATGGCTGTCTTTTTGTACCCACTAGGTGGATCAAATCTCTCAAAGACGACCCCTTTTCTTGAGGCAAGAAAATTTTTCTCTGGTCTGAATCCAGCCTTAGCCCCAAGTATTCCAGACTTTTGACTGGTTTTAGGGCTGACTTGTCTCGGTTGATAATCCAACCGTGATATTCCAGATACTCGATTGTCTCGTGAACAACCACTTCTAGTTTTTCCACTGAGTGGTCTATCAGCAACAAGTCGTCTAGATATGCCATTATCGTTACACCTCGTGTTCTTAGATTGGCCAATAATGGGGCCAGAATTTTTGTGAACACTCGTGGTGCTGTGGCCAGACCGAAGGGTAAGGCTCTGAACTGAAAATGGCGCCCTTCTACCGCAAAGCGTAGAAATTTTTGGTGGGCTGGAAAGATGGGAATGTGCAAATAAGCATCTTTGATGTCGATCGAGGCTAACCATTCCTCCCCTTGTAGGGCAGTGGCCACCGATCGGATCGACTCCATCCGGAAAGTCCTGATATGTAGGAATTTGTTTAGCCCTTTTAGATTTAATATGGGCCTCACGTCCCCGTTTGGCTTCGGGACTGTAAAGAGGTTTGAGTAAAACCCGAACCCCCATTCTTCCAGGGGAACCTCCATAATTACTCCTTGGAGCAATAATTGTTCTAGTGACAACAGGAGGGATCCTCTCTTCTGGGGATCCCTTGGCACGTTTGACCTTATAAAGTGGGAAGGAGGGGAGTCTTTTAACTCCAATTTGTATCCCAGACTTACTGCGGAGAGCACCCATCTGTCTCTGATCGTGTCCCGCCAGGTCTCTGTGAACAACTGAAGTCTTCACCCCAACCGATTGAGTGGGGGCAACCCTTCATGCATTTGACTTTGGGGGAGGTTTTGTACCTCTCCTGCTCCAGGGCTTCTTGTTACCCTGCAATTGTCCCTGATTTTTACCTCCGGGATTTGACCGAGGAGGCCGTCGGAACTGTTTCACAGCCGATGTCCTAGGGACTGGAGAAGCAGGCCTCTTAAAAGAGGGACCTCTAACTCTGTTTTTAACCGGCAAAAGTGTACTTTTACCGCTGGAAATTTTCTGGATATATTTGTCCAGGTCTTCCCCGAATAAGCGTTCACCATGAAATGGGAAGCTGACCAGCAATTTTTTACAGGGAGCTTCAGCAGACCAGTTTTTGAGCCATAGAAGCCTGCGCATATGTACTACAGACAGCGTAAGGCGGGAGGCCTGATGGATTGAATCCTTTATAGCGTCCACCGCAAAGCATAAGGCTCTAGGTAGATCAGCTAGGGCAAGAGCCTGCTGATCTGGCAAGTCCCTTAAGACCTGTTTCAACTGATCCTTCACTGCTTGGCAGACCCCAATAGCTGCCACTGCTGGTTGTGTCACCAAGCCTGCTGTAGCAAAAGCAGATTTTAATAAGGACTCCAATTTTTTATCTATTGGGTCCTTGAACATTTGGACATTATCCACTGGACATGTCAGTGATTTATTCACACAAGAGATGGCTGCGTCCACTGTAGGGACCCTCCATTTTTTGACGAACTTATCCTCCATGGGATAGATCACCTGAAATCTCTTGGGAGGAGTAAATATTTTATCAGGATGCTCCCAATCCTGGTAAATGAGCCCTTCCAGTAAAGGATGGATCGGAAAGGAACAAACAGTCTGGGGAGCTTTTAGCGACCCCAACGAGGAGACAGAAGTGGATGATGGCTCCGCAAGGGGCATTTTAAATGCTGATCGGACCATGTTAGTCAGGGACTGAACCCATAATCTTTCAGCATGTGATGCTGAGAATGGCTCCTTCCACTGTTGATTCCTCTACAACAGAATCGACCTCATCCTGATCCCCCTCAGGTAGGTCGATCCCTGTATGGGACTGTTGCTCCGCTAACAGGCACTCTGAGGGAGGAGATGGAGATCGAGCGCTTTTTCCCTGTGACAGGGAAGCAGCGATCAATGCTGACAATCTCTCTTCCAGCCCTCCCAGAGCTGAGGAAAAAACCTCCTCTGTTACATACACAGGAGCAGGTGAACTGAGGACAGCCACAGTACCAGGTACTCCTGAGGGTGCTCTACGGTCACTAACCTCTGATTCTTCAGGGGAGATTGGTGCAGCCGAAGCATGCCCAAGATCCTCAGAGCCCGATGGAGACCCCCTATGCTTCCTGGGATTTTTAGTCCCGGAGTTTTTAGACGGCATATTCCTAAGCCCAAAGCTGAGGTATTCCAGCCGAAATACACCACTTACTGACAATAGTCTAGCACAAATGCTGCTATAAAAACAGTTGGTGTCTACTAATGTGCCTTTCTATGGGGATGCCTGCATCAACCGCTTGCTGTATGCCTTTTTTAAATGTTGCCAGCTCTCTCTCTGCACTCTATAGCCAGCTCACAACACATAATTGTGTTTTTTAACATGCTGGGACGCCCGCACATGCGCAGAAGCGCTGCGGCGCGCACAGAGCGTCATCCCCCAAGCTCCGCCCCCTTTCCCAGCTCACCTCTATATATAGAGGCGCGTGCGCGTGCACGCGCGCGGCCACATGCGCCTTCGGCGCTCTTTTTTGAAAAGGGAAACTAGGGACAAGAGCCAGGGCCCCTTTTGCCGCAGGCCGGGGGATGGACGAGCATTGCAACATGGCAGAGGAAGCAGTTTCCCACAAGAGAACTCACCATCTGCCTGGACTTGCTCTGATGAAAAGAAACTAGTCCACATGACAAGAAACGTTCCACAGTGGCCTCTAGTGGATTAACACAGGTACCGCAGTCTATATATTTTTTTTTCTTTTCTTGACCACTATTAAAATTATTAAATTTTTTAGTAGTTACAGGCATGCATAAATATTTAGCGGGAATACCGTTAGGTAACAGGCAGAAAGACATATTAGGCTTGGGGGTCCCCTCAATAGAACCAAGTTCCTGAGGGGCCCCCACTTACCTTTTCCCCGCCGCAGGACTCTGTTTGGTCCACAGAAACCCAAACTTCACCTATCACGGCAGGCATTGTAATTAAACCTTCAGGGACCGGGTTCCCAAGGATTCCACTCCCCTGGACCTGTATAGCACCCTGCACAGAAAACATCTTGGTCGTGGGTATGACCAGAGCTCTGGATCCCAGGGTCCAGCTCTCCTAAGAGAAGCATTACAGGCAAAACCTTGCTCTTCTCTGCAAGGCCCGGGTACCGACCGTTTAGCTATGAAGCTTTTTTGGTCGGATCCGGAATAGCTTACTGAGGCCCAAAAGAACCTGTACGCAAGCTCAGTGAAAAACACATGTTACTTCTTGGCCAACACCTTAGACACTGGCAAAAAACTGAGGTGCTCCCGGATGGGAGGGGCTTATATAAAGGGAGGGTACTTCCGGTTTTGGAAGTTGCCAGTGCCAGCACCTGAAGGTATCTATATAACCCACATAGTAATGACTATGCCGCTCTGTGTCCCGTGATGTACGAGAAAGAAAGATATACAGTCCATCAATAAATAATACAATGTCCGTAATAAAAGTGCAGTCCCATACACCAGAAACTCTTCAGTATTTGCCTCTGATCACCACAGTGCCCTAAAGCCCACCTATGGGTGTCTTCTCACCTGCTTGAATGGACCTCACTAATTAATGGCGGTCTATATGCGCTTTGCAGTGGTATAAGTGGCACCGCTCCCACTGGCTGTATACTCCAATTCCGTGTCTCTCAGCATAGTGTCAATCATATAGGAAGCAAGAGGAAAGAACCATAGTACTAATCGCTAATAAAAAGTATTTATTTCCAAATAAAAAAATCCATTTACATTTCAGAAGTAAAAAACAAGCATTTCACAATACAATCCTCTGTATACAGTATACAGCTCAACCTAGTCTCAGCGTGAAAACATCACCGCCCACATCACGCGTAGCGCCCAATGGGCTTTCTCAAAGGTTCAGGCTTTGCACTGTGGTTCTTTCCTCTTGCCTCCAATATGAATGACACCACTCTGAGAGCCACGGATTTGGAGTATACAGCCAGTGGGAGCGGTGCCACTTATAACACTGCAAAAGCACATATAGACCTCCATTAATTAGTAAGGTCCAGTCAAGCAGGTGATAAGACACTCATCGGTGGGGTGAGGGCACTGTGGTGATCAGAGGCAATTACTGAAGAGTTTCTGGTGTATGGGACTGTACTTTTGTTACAGACATTTTATTTATTGATGGACTGAATGATATAGATATATACGAGAGAGAAAAAAAAAAGGAAAAAAAAAAAAGCTATGGTAGTACAGCAGGGAACTAGATCAATACTTCTTCAACACTAGACATAAATAACTAAATGACTTGCCTATAGCAGAGAGGGGGTTTATACCAGCTAGGACTGCCCATAGGTGGTGCGGTGTTCTTTTTCTGTCTAGTGTAGGTGCCGCTATAAATCATATGATCAAGCATTAACAGAAGCCGTCAATGAAATGAACGCAAGAGTCATTTAATTTACCATCTCATTTCTTTAACATCCCAGCCAACACATTTTGCCCAGTGCTAGCTTAACCATAGCGATATCCCTGTATGATTATGCCTTTACTACATGAAACGCATTAGTGTGGGATAGTCTGCAGGTGCTGGTTAAATAAAGTTTTGAGTAACAGAGTGCCACCATGTGTCAGCTTGGCGAAAGTGAGAGGGCGAAAAGGCGTGTTCTCTTCAGTCTGCACCTGATATGCCCAGCACAGAAAAGGAAAAAGATTAAGAGGAACTTTGGAGCACCACCTTCTTTCGTTTTTTTCTTTGGGTTTGTCCACTTTGTTCTTAAACCTGAAGGCCAGGTCGTCCACATCTGGCATTCTCCACGTGGGACACTGGTCCTGGGACCACACCCCCTGGTCTAGGCACTGCCAGTCAAGAGTGACCAGACAGGAGCAGCTTCAGAATATAAGCATCTTTTCTTTTGCAGGGTGGACAGAATAGTCTTAGAATGGAAGTAGGAGTAGGTTTTAAAAATTACACCTTAAACTCAAAACTGGAGCTGGGATTTAAATGACTGTCCAAAAGCCAACCGCTAACACTTACCACAGCCAGACCACTTTTGTTGTCCTTCAGGGAATTGGCAATCATCTGCTGTGTAGTATCCAGATGGGTAAGCAGCTGGCCAAACTGCATGGCTGAAAAATCAAAAGGTTTGCGTTAGTTTTTCTGGATTTAGATTAAAAAAAAGTACATACAAGTGATAATCCTCACATGAAACAATCTGGAAGAAACCACCCATACTGGCCAACAAAGCACTACTGCTATCCTTATCTTGCATGTGGATTTGTAAAGCTCCATAATAAACCTAAAACTCAGATGCTAGGTTCTAATAGAAAATTGGATCTGACAATGCTTACAATGGAAGATGACTGACACAAAAAAATTCTCTACATGTTAGTATGTATTCCAGTACAGTCAAAGTTACCATACCCCACACTTTTGCACAGTCATTATATAAACAGTTAACTTATAGTAGAGGTCGACCGATATATCGGCCGGCCGATATGGGCCGATTTTTGGCACTTTTTAATTAATCGGCATCGGCCGATTATTCTGAAAACAAAAGCCGATTTAAAAAAAAAACAAACTTCAGCGCGGCTTGCAAATAACGTCTTTCATAGAAGTCAATACAAGTTGCCTGAAGTTTCCTGTGGAGTGACTCTGGGCAGCCTGCCAAGTGAGAGAAAAGAGAAACAATGTTTCTCTGTGAGTAGAAGTTCTCAGTTTAACCATTTAAAGACAAAATCTTTTTTGACACTTGTAGCTTACAAGTAAAAACCCTGTATTTTCTGCTAGAAAATCACTTGGAACCCCCAAACATTATATATTTTTTCTTAGCAGAGACCCTAGGGAATAAAATGGCGGTTGTTGCAATATTTTATGTCACACGGTATTTGCGTAGCGGTCTTTCAAACGCAATTTTTGGGGAAAAAAGAAACTTTTTTTTTCCGTCAAATTTTTGATTACCTGTTTTTGTGCCTGCTTCCTTATTCCCTTACCGAAGATGGCGGCGGCAGCACCCGAAAGCCGAGAGCAAGATCAGCTTCGGGTGCCGACATTGCGGGCGGGCAGGGCAGGCGTTGGCAGTAAAACGCAGCTAGTTTTAGCTGCGCTTTACCATCATTTTAGCGGCGATATTCAGCTGCTAGCGGGGCACTTATAACCCAGCTAGCGGCCGATGAAGAGGTTAAATGCGCCCGTGTAGCACCGCTGCAGAAGCGCTTTGCAGGCGCTTCGGCAGCAGTGCCCATTCATTTCAATGGGCAGTAGTGGTGGAGGAGCGGTATACACCGCTCCAAAGATGCTGCTTGCAGGACTTTTTTTTATGTCCTGCCAGCGCACCGCCTCAGTGTGAAAGCACTCAGGCTTTCACACTGAGACTGCAGGGGAGCTGTTTTGCAGCCATTTTTACATGTGCTATTTTTAGCCCAAAAGTGCCTGAAAAACGCCCCAGTGTGAAAGGGGTCCAACTGTTAGTTTTTTTTCCCCTTCATCTCATAAAATCTAAAAAAATCGGCCTAACATATCGGTCCAAAAAAATCGGCATCATATATCGGCCATGGGCCGCAGCGATTTCTAAATATCGGCATCGGCCAGAGAAAAACCCATATCGGTCGACCTCTAACTTATAGTACAAGTTTAGGGAGAGATCACTACTAGGGTGTTGAGGTTTACGTGATATGCTGACTATCCTCCACAATATGGAGAATGAGGATTGGGTTCCACTAGGTATGGCCAACACATCCAGCCTGGACTGCCGGAGAATGGAAAAAATGACATTAGTTTTCCTGAATGTAATTATGGCAGCACCCTTATATTACAATTGCATCTGTTATAAGTACCAAGCTCAAACAGGACATTTGGCTGCTTTAACCACTTGCGGACTGCCCACCGTACATTTACTGTGGCAGGACGGGCGCTCTGCGCCAGACCAAGTACGTAATTTGACACTTCCGGGTCTGGGGTTCCGGCAACCCGCTCCCGCTGTGATTCTACACAGTGGGAGCCCAGCAGCGGGTGCCACCGACTCGATGTGCACCTGCCGATCACACAGGGCACAGTCAAAACTGCAATCTGCCTATGTAAACCAGGCAGATTGTCGTTCTGTCAGAAGGGAAGGCACAGATCCTGTGTTTCTACCAAGCAGAAACACAAATCTTTGCCTTCCCCTAGTCAAAGAACCTCCCCCACAGTGAGGAAGCACACAGTAAACCCTTTGATTGCCCCTGATGTTAACCCTCTCCCTGCCAGTGTCATTAGTACAGTGACAGTGCATTTTTGTAGCACTGATCACTGTATTAGTGTCACTGGTCCCCAAAAAGTGTCAGGTGTCCGATTTGTCCGCCGCAATATCGCAGTCCGGCTATAAGTTGCTCATCGTCGCCATTACTAATAAAAAAAATAATAAAAATATCCCATAGTTTGTAGAAGCTATAACTTTTGCACAAACCAATCAATATATGCTTATTGGGATTTTTTTTACCAAAAATATGTAGCAGAATACATATTGGCCTAAATTGATGAAGAAATTCGATTTATTTCATTTTTATTTTTTATTGGGTATGTTTTATAGCAGAAAGTAAAAAAGTTTTTTGTTTTTTTTCAAAAATTGGACGGTCTTTTTTGTTTATAGCGCAAAAAATAAAAACCACCATAAGAAAGCTCTATCTGTGGAGAAAAAAAAGGGCAAAAATATATTTGGGTACGGCGTCGCATGACTGCGCAATTGTCAGTTAAAGAAACGCAGTGCTGTATTGCAAAAAACAGCCTGGTCAGGAAGGGGGTAAAAACTTCCAGAGCTCAAGTGGTTAAAAGGTCACCAACGTCAACTGTCCAACCAAACTGCTTAAGCAACCGATGGACAGATTTTAATGGGATCAAGTGTTGTAATGAACAGATTACTTTAAAGCTAAAAAATACTGTCAGCAATAAAAATAAATAACTCTTTAGTGCCCCCAGCACTGCAAGGGTTAAGTGCTCATTGTGTCTAAGCGGAAAGCAATAAGCAGCAATATTTACCTTTTCTTACTCTTCCCTTCTGCAGGCTTCCTTCCTGCTGTACAACAAGTCCCAAGCAGCCTCTCCAGCATCATCACGCACAATGCAAACCTAGCAATCCCAGGCCAGCCCACATACCAGGCAGCAGAGGAGAGTACCGGCATGCCAGAGGAGGGAGGGTTAAGTATTGCGGTTTATTCTTTTTTCCCCAGATGAAGGAGCATGCAGTGTAAAGTGGGGGTTCAGCTTTTAAATCCAAAAAATATATTCCAGCTGCACCAAAGCAAAAGGTGTGCAAAGTATTGCAGTTCATTTCTTTAGAAAACAGACACAGCCTGATTAGAAAAGCCTGTTATCTGCCAGCATGCAGCATAGAAGGACCATTGCTTTCTGCGTAGAAGCAGAGGTCTGAGACACCCCCTGCTAAATCAGAACTAAAGCTCCCCAATCAGCAGGGGGCATCATCATTGCTGACTTCGCAACAGCAAACAGTTTGTTTGAACCAATACCTCTCGGGACAGCCTGATGTTACCTTGTTCATGAAGCTGCTTCAACGCCACCAGCCTTTGCACCACCTGGGGCAATGTGCCAGACATGGAATCCCATTTTTGAACAATGTCAAATAGCTGGTGCACCTGAGAAAACAGACAAGGCAGTGTACAGACATATAAAATACTCAAAATGGGACGCTCAACATATCTATTAAAATAATTTGTTTTAAAGAAGAACTTCATGAAAAAATAGGATTTTTTACTCACCGTAAAATCCTTTTCTCTTTCCTCCATGGACCGTCACAGCTTCTCTATTGATAAAGTGGGTATTATCCGTTAATTAGGAGTGACTAGGCAGAAAACTTGTAAAAAGTGTTGCATCACACCTTCCACAGTACCGCCCAGGGGGCGGACCCTCTGGGTATATCACCTCAGTCTGCATCTCGCACATCAGTTCGTCAAAAAGCAGTACAAACTTAAAAGGAGGGGTGGGTGCTGTGTTGGTCCATGGACTCAGAGAAAAGGATTTTACGGTGAGTACAAAAATCCTATTTACTCTTTCGTCCATGGACCGACACAGCTTCTCTATTGACAAAGTGGGACGTCCCAAAGCAGTGTCAGAGAAAAAATGAGGGGTGGTAACAGCATAAAAATAAACTTCACCCCAAACACAAAACAGCACTCCTCCAACGGAGGAGCTGCAACTCTAAACAGCCGCTTGCAAAACCTTGTGGCTGAAAGAGGCATCCGAAGATGCACCTACATCAACTTTGTAGAATTTTGTGAAAGTGTGTGCGGACGACCAAGTCGCCGCTTTACATAATTGGGAAACAGACGCTTAATGTCGGAAAGCCCAAGAGGCACCTATTGCCCTGGTCGAATGCGCCGAGACCGGAAAGGGGGGCGCTTGACCCTTTAAGGCGTAAGCCTGGATTACTATCTGTTGGATCCACCTAGAGATGGTGGCCGACGAGACTGCTTGGCCCTTCTTGGGACCAGCCACCGAAACAAACCGTGAGTCTGACTTCCGGAACAGGGAAGTAGCAGATAGGTATACTCTCAAAGCTCGGACAACGTCCAAGGAATGCAACGCCGACTCCTTAGGATTCGACGGATGATGACACAAGGATGGAAGTACAATGTCTTCTTTGAGATGAAAAGCCGAAACGACCTTCAGAAGAAAGGAAGGCTGCGGCCGCAGCACCACCTTATCCTTGTGGAAAATCAAATAGGGAGCCTTACAGGACAAGGCTGCCAGCTCAGAGACTCGTCTAACTGACGTAACAGCCACCAAAAAGACCACTTTCTGAGTAAGTGTCAATAGGGGAATATCTCTAATCTTCTCAAACGGTGCCTTCTGAAGCACCGAGAGGACCAGGTTCAAGTCCCACGGAGGTAACGGGGGACGGACCGGAGGGGCCACATGTCGAACCCCCTGCACAAATGTACTCACGAGAGAGTGAGTCGCCAGGGGTCGCTGAAAAGAGACAGCCTAGGCAGATATTTGCCCCTTAATCGTACTTAGGGCAAGCCTTTGGTCCACCCCATGCTGTAAAAACAGCAGGATTCTGGAAACCAAATAAGTACGCGGATGCCATTTCATTTCCTCACACATGGAGATGTAGGCCTTCCAAGTGCGGTGATAAACCTTCCTAGAGGACGGTTTCCGAGCACTTCTCATAGTAGAGATTACTGAATCTGACAGGCCCCGGTCTCTCAGTACCTGGTTCTCAACAGCCATGCCGTTAAAGCCAGTGACCGTAAAGCAGGATAGAGTATGGGACCTTGCGATAGCAGGTCCTTCCGTAGTGGTAGGCGCCAGGGGACGTCTGCTACCAGACGTACTAGATCGGCGTACCAAGGATGCTGAGGCCAATCTGGAGCGATTAGGATCATTGGAATTCCCTCTTCCTCCACTCTGCGGAGCAGAAGAGGAAGAAGCCTTAAGGCAGGGAAGGCATAGATTAGCCAATACTGACCCCACGATGCCACCAACGCGTCTGTTGCGTCTGCCCATGGGTCTCTTGACCGGGCCACAAACCTCAATACTTTCCGATTGAGTCGGGAAGCCAGAAGATCTACATCTGGTGTGCCCCATCTTTGGCAGAGGAGTTGGAACACTTGATGATTGATGACTGACATATGCCACTGTTGTGGCGTTGTCTGACTGGATCCTGACTGGACGCCCTTGCAGCCTCTGAGACCAATTGAAGAGGCACAGCCTGATCGCCTGGATTTTCAGGACATTGATCGGCAGGAGGGCGACCTTGCACCGACTGAACACCCCAGACTCCCCCCCAACCTGTAAGGCTGGCGTCCGTCGTGATCACTATCCAGTAAACCGGAAGAAATAACTTCCCGGCCATTAGAGCCGGTGCTGTCAGCTACCATACCAGGGATCTCCTGACTAGGTGGCTCACTCGGATTTGATAATCCAGAGATGATGGACATCTGTTCCATCTGGACAGAACTTCCTTCTGTAACACTCGAGTGTGGTATTGAGCATATGGGACCGCCTCGAAGGAGGCTACCATGAGGCCTAACACTCGCATGCAAAAACGGAGAGACGACCAATTCCTGGAAGTCAGCTGCCGTACTGCAGCCCGGAGGGTCTGCAACTTCTCCACAGGGAGGAATACCTTTGCCTCTGAGGAATCCAGAATCAACCCCAGGTACACTAGGCGTTGAGTGGGCACCAATGCTGACTTTTGCGTGTTTAGTATCCAACCACAGTCTCGAAGAGTCTGACAGGTAATGGACACGCTTACCTCCAATTCTGAGCTTGAAGGGGCCTACAGTAGAAGGTCGTCAAAGTAGCCCATGATAGCGATACCCCGCTGTCTTAGAAGTGCCAGAATCGGAGCGAGCACCTTGGTGAACGTCCTGGCTGCTGAGGCAAGGCCAAACGGGAGGGCCACAAATTGGTAGTGGTTCTTCCCGATAGCAAATCGCAGAAACCTCTGGTGTCTGAAGTATATGGGGACATGCAGGTATGCGTCCTTGATGTCCAAGGAGGCCAGAAAGTCCCCCGGATGGAGAGCCGTGACTACAGATCGAACCGACTCTATCCGAAATCTTTGTACCTTCACAAAGCAATTGAGGGCTCTGAGATCCAAGATTGGACGAACCCCCTCCTTCTTCGGCACAATGAACAGATTTGAGTAAAAACTGTGACCCCGTTCCTGTTCTGGAACTGGAATAACTACCCTGCGTTCCAGTAGACCCTGGACCGTCCCATACAGGGCCTCCCGACGGGTCGGTAGTAGCTGGAGATTGGAGGTGACGAATCTGTCCGGAGGACAAGATAGAAATTCCATCTTGTAGCCTGAGATTACTTCGCAAACCCACCTGTTGGAGACTAGAGCTGTCCACTGAGTCGCGAATTTGCGAAGACGTCCCCCCACCCGAGAGCTGGGTGGGGGCGGACCTTCATGCGGACGCAGATTTGTCCGCAGGCTTGTTGGGTCTGCGGGACCAAGGACGCTTTTTTCCTTGGGCAGGCGCCTTGTCGGCCTGGGGTCTTTTCCCTGTCACCCTAGGGGGACAAAAAAAATGCTTGCGTGCAATAAAGGAGGGCCCTTGCCCTTGATGTGGCCCCTTACCCTTGCTAGTTTGGGGAAGCAAAGTGCTTTTACCTCCTGTGGCATCCTTGATGATGTCATCCAGAGAAGCCCCAAAAAGTCTGTCGCCCTTAAAAGGCAGATCCAACAGGGCTTTCTTGGAAGTCTGGTCCGCAGACCAGCCCTTTAGCCAGATCAGGCGGCGTATTGCTATTGCATAAACCAAAGCTTTTGACAGCAGGGGAATAGTATCCATGTCTGACTCGCAGACAAACTTAAGGCCCTGGACCAACTGGTCGGCCAAAGTTATCTCATTAGGAGGAGCATCTCGCTCCTTTAACCCCTGGAGTAGCAATTTTGCCCATTCAGTAATTCCCAAAGGGGAATGGAGTCTCTGCTGCTTCTGCAGTATTTTCCAACTTTAGCGTATCCCGCACTGCAGTAATAAGGTCAGATACCAAACACGTCTCGCGTACCGACCTGGACTTGGAGTCATCCTCACTGTCCGATCGGTCACGGTCTGCAGTCTCTGATGCGTCAGACTCTGGGCCATGAGCCGTAGCTGGACCTGATTCTGTCTCAGAAATATCCCCAGAAGATTGCAGGGGACGGAGGCGTTTGCTGCCAGGGTGGAAACAGCACACGGGAATACAGGGGGTAGTAAACGCCTCTAGGATTGCCGACATAGCGTCCATAGACACCTCAGGGGCACCAGCTGCTAAATCTGGTGTTTCCGGGGAGAAGACATCTGGCTCAGATGCCATGTTGACCACACGCTGACACCCACAGGGCTCCAGGCAAGATATCAATAGGCCACCCTCCTGCGCAGAAGAGATGCTGCGTCACCCAGAGGACTCATAACCCTGGACCGGTACTGCTATGCTGCCATGTGCTGCGCCTGTGATGCTGTTCCACTGCTGCTGTGTCAGTCTGCTTCTTTTATCAGCCAAAACGTCTGTATGGAAGATAATGTGGGCTCTAAGAAAATGGCTGCCGAGCCGAAGATAGAGGCCAAAGCAGCCGTAGACCACAAAAAGATGGCCGCCGATCAGCAATATATACATACAGCGTGGATCATTACAAACATGGCCGCCGATCAGTCGATAGAGGCCAGTGGGTGTGGACCTACAAGAAAATGGTGCCGAAACTACAGGAAGATGGCCGCAGGGCAGTCACTAGAGGCCGAACCCGGCATGGACCACTGCAAAATGGCCGCCGACAGCATGGAGGAGGAAGCACATACAGGTAAGCAGAAATTAAATTTCTTTTAAATGTTAGTTACAGCCAGCCCCGCTCCAGTGGAACCCCTTAGGTGACCCCCAGCACCCAGCAACCTTTAGCTAGAAGCCCAGGGAGGAGGGAAAGGCAGGGAGAGAGGGAAGAAAGGGGCCACAACCACTTACTTGGTCTCTCCAGGAATGTCCAGCCAAATCACCCAGCCGAGGCAGGGGAGTTTACTTACCTATCCTGCATGTATTATGCTGGAAGACATTCCAAACAGATCATCGTCCGCGCACGGAAGGTGACTGTTGGCCAGACATGCTGTGATTGGACCCAAGGGGACGATCATCTGTATGCCCTGGAGCACGACGCTCACCAAACAGGCTGCTGCGACTCGGCCGTAAGGTCAGCTGAAGCTGAGCGGTCCGATGCACGCCTTGGAGCGTAAGCTCACCGGCCACCCGTGAAGCGACGGGTATGTCGTGGAAAACCCAGTGCGTAGCTAGGGTCGGCACACGCTCGATGGCCGAAACTGGGGAGACTACAAGGATCGAGGATCCAGCCTGTCACCCAGTCGGCAATTGATCGAAGATCGCAGGAAACAAAAAAATGTAGCAAAAAAATATATTTTTCCCCCGGACCAATGGGCCCGAAGGGAGCCATGTCCTACTCCTTGCTAGACAGAAAAAAACTGATCTGCGAGATGCAGACTGAGGGTATATACCCAGAGGGTCCACCCCCTGGGCAGTACTGTAGAGGGTGTGACGCAACACTTTTTACAAGTTTTCTGCCTAGTCACTCCTAATTAACAGATAATACCCACTTTGTCAATAGAGAAGCTGTGTCGGCCCATGGACGAAAGAGTAAATTATATTCTCCCACGCAGTGGGGCTCTGCCCCCGCTGCATGGGTTAACTGCTTGTTTTGTCTAGGGGCGCAAGGGAAAGCTGTACTTAGCCGGTCCCTTCGGCCCTCCGGAAATTTGCACTCCCCCCACATCCAGCGGTGGCCTGTTCTTGCCGTCCTCACGTCCAGAGCCGGCCTGTGGACGTCAAGAACAGTCCATTCACAAGGCTTCTAGCGCTCGGGGGGCAGGAGCAGCGGGGACTTGTCTTACGGTCGGCCGTTTAGGTAAGTATATCTCCGCTCCGTAATCCCCTAGATGAACACGAGCAGTTAACCCATGCAGTGCTGGAACAGCCCCATTGCATGGGGATTTTTTTTTTTTACCTGGGAGTTTTTTTTACCACTTTTGGGAATTCTTTAGCAGCTATGCAACATTAAAACATATCTTCTACCACAGTTTATAAAGGATGTACACAGCTGAGTGGTGTACACAGTTCAGCTCACATACACAAGACGGAAGTACTATTTAGGTTGTGACTGTATGAAATACTTTCGAGTGTATGAAAACATCTCTGCATTGGCTGAAAAATGTTGGTACATGGGTGAACATAAATAGCAAGAGAAGGAATCCTGTGGGAGTGAGAAACAAAACACAAGTGCAACCCATTTTTCATCATATCCTAGGCAAAATGTGGGGAGGGAGACCAACTGCAAGGATTATTTTTGAAAAATTAGGGATATAACTTGGAGTCAGTAGGATGTGTCCCTTGTGCTGATGCCTGTTCTGTTAGGTGAAATCCTCCTCCATCTATGCACCCCACCTGTCATAATCTTCAGGTACGACAAGGGTAGATAGAACTGAGGAGCTATTGCAGGCAATAAATAACATTCCTTAAAGTGGAACTTCAGTGATTTTTTTCAACTTTCCATCTGTTTTAACTTTGGACAGTAAAACATTTTATTTCTGCCAGTTAACACCTTATACAGCCCACTTCCAGTTTCTAGTCTGGTAAATAGCCTAGGCTTATGACATCATGCACAGCTCTCTCACTCGAGTTTTCCAGGAGGGGGGGGGGGGGGAGGGGGTGTGGTGAGTCATAAGAGGGCCAATGAGAGCTGAATGTGTGTGTCTGCGTAAATCCAGGAAGTGAACAGGCAGCAGCTTCAGCTGCCCACCCATTAAAATGGATGCGGGGAGATTTCTGCAGCATATTTAGCAAGTACAGAATCACAGTATATATAAAATATGCAAAGTGGTTGAAGAGAAGCTTCAGAATAGCAAATATGTTTTTATTACAAACTATGTGAACAGACTGCAGTTCCTCTTTAAACTTTCCAACCAGCTGTATACAGAGGATCGACTCTACAGGTTCTCTGCTTTATTTATTCTGTGGGTGTATTTGGCTTTTCCACTTTTCATGCTGCTTCTTGAACATTACCCTACCCAGTCATCAGATGGCAGCTATGCCATAAGAAAGCAAAGCCTGCTTCTCTACCAAAATGGCTACTTACACAAAACGTATGAAACATTAAACAGTAAGGCAGTGGTTTTTGCACTCTGCTTGGCTTTTATGGGCACAGCTTTCACCGAATGGGTCTTCTTTAAAGCACACATAAACCTAATATAATGCATTTAAATATTTCCACTTCACAATGCAATAAGATGTTCAGCGCAGCGTACTCCTCTCTTAGTAAAAAGACAATATGCCACCCCTTTGGTGCTAGGACACATGACCAAAGCTGTGGCTAGGATATGTAGTTTATGTTAAAAAGGAGGGCTAATGTCTACAAAAAGCTGCATAATGGTTTGGATTTATATTTTAAACGTATACCTTGCTTTCTGTGTCTGCATCCTCAACTGCTGCTTTGTGCTTTGCAATTTCGTTCATCTTCCCCAAAACACTCTATGGAATAAAAACACACAGCTACTTGACACATATGTATGAAAAAAAAAAAAAGGATTCTACTTCTGGACACTAGTTCCTTCATCTACAAATTAAAGTGGTAAAACATTGTTTACCTGTAGCCTGGCTTCCACCTGATCCAACGATGCAACATCTAACATGTTCACTTTAGCTTGTAGTATTTCCACGCTATCCTGGGCAGACAAAAAAATCCAAGGCATTCAGTTGTGTTTCTATCCCATTTTCAGGTTAGCTAGTATTTTACCTTTCAGGTAAAGGTTTCAGAACATAGTTTTAAGTACAATGGTGCTTTTTATAGTTGTTTCACACTTATAAGAAACAAGCTACATACCATGATATTTGATCCTTGCAATCCAACAGTAAGAGGATTCTGCAACAACAAAAGAGTAATGTCCATCACCTCTAAAAGAAGTCAGGAGATAAGAATTCACTTACTATATTATGTGCCAAAACTTGCCTGTGGGTCCTGGTCACAGCGCACAGCGGATTCTAGCTCACCCAGTCTTTTCTCAAGCTCTGCCAACTGTAAACACAATAACAAGTAAAAAAAAAAACATCACTGTGATATGTCATAAAACTAAAATTTCAATGTGACAGACATGAAAAGCACTGCTTCAAAACTATGTTAATTGAACTTTAAAGTCCCAGTGTAATTTCTTCTATCCTGTCTACTACAGCAGGTTCACTGTGGCCGATCGCTAAATGCACTTACAGACAACCAACATGACCCATAGTTATTAATCGTTTGTAGCAAATGCCAGATACGGAACATTTTTAAAAGAACAGAGCAAACTATGTGGAATGTGTCAGTAAGATAAATTCCCACATCAATATCTACCTGATCAGGACAACAACATCATACCAAATGAAATAAAACACGATAGCTCATGTTGTGATTCACACCTGCCTATGTGTTATGTATGTTCAGAGACAATTTCATGTGCCGGTCACAGGTTTTCTTCCAAGTCATTGATGTCTAGTTAACCAGGCCAAATTAAGCAGCGTTAAGTTAAAAAATAGGATTTTTATAACAGCTTACCTGTAAAATCCTTTTCTTGGAGTACATCACGGGACACAGAGCGGCATAGTCATTACTATGTGGGTTATATAGTTTACCTTCAGGTGCTGGCACTGGCAACTTCCAAACCGGAAGTACCCTCCCCTATATAAGCCCCTCCCATCCGGGAGCACCTCAGTTTTGTAGCAAAGCAATAAGTGTCCCCAAAAGAGGGGTGGGAGCTCTGTGTCCCGTGATGTACTCCAAGAAAAGGATTTTACAGGTAAGCTGTTATAAAAATCCTATTTTCTTTCTCGTACATCACGGGACACAGAGTGGCATAGTCATTACTATGTGGGACGTCCCAAAGCAATGCCCAATGAGGGGGGGGGGGATACACCATACATAAGCTGAGCGCTATCAGACATGAGGATCTTTTGCGGCCTGCAACACACTGCGCCCAAAGGCGACATCCTCCTGACTTCTAACGTCCACCTGGTAGAACCTAGTAAACGTGTGTACTGAAGACCATGTTGCGGCCTTACAGATTTGAGCCAGGGAGGCCTGGTGATGCACTGCCCATGAAGTTCCAACTGCTCTCGTGGAGTGCGCCCTAACTTTGAACGGAGGCGGTATCCTTCTCAAGCCATAGGCTTGCATAATGACCTGTCGAATCCACTTGGCTAAAGTAGATTTTGACGCTGCCTGACCCTTTCTGGGGCCTTCCGGCAGAATAAACAAAGTATCCGTTCTGCGAATCTGAGCAGTGGCTTTTAGATAAGCTTTAACTGCTCTTACTACATCCAAAGAATGTAATAACTTTTCCTCTACTGAACTAGGTTTGGGGAAAAAGGAAGGAAGAACCACATCTTGGTTCAATGAAACCTCGATACCACCTTAGGAAGAAAGGCTGGATGAGGACGTAACACTACTCTGTCCTTATGGATAACCAGATATGGCTCTTTACAGGACATAGCGGCTATTTCCGACACTCTTTTAGCCGAACAAATGGCTACTAGAAAAAACAATTTCCTGGTGAGAAGAACCAAGGAAATGTGCTGTAATGGTTCAAATGGTTGTTTCTGTAGAACCGACAGAACCAGGTTTAAGTCCCATGGACATATGGGAATATTAACCGAAGGGCTAATACGCATCACTCCTTGTATAAAAGCTTTGACTAGTGAATGCAAGCCAAGGGCCTTTGAAAAAATATTGACAAGGCCGAAATCTGACCCTTGATAGTACTCAAGGCCAGCTTCCTATCTACAGCCCATTGTAGGAAGTCCAGAATCCTACCTATTACGTATTTACGTGGATGCCATTTCTTGGCCTCACACCAGGCGATGTACGCCTTCCAGATTCTATAGTAGATCTGCCTGGATACCGGCTTCCTGGCATTGATCATGGTAGCTACCACCGGATTAGAGAGACCTCTTTTTTTTTTTTTTTAGAATGTGGGCTTCAATAGCCAGGCCGTCAAACCTAGGGCTGGTAAGGAAGGGTGGTATATCGGTCCTTGCGAAAGCAGGTCCGGACGATGTGGGAGGGTCCAAGGACTCCCCACAGACATTTTTACAATCTCCGCGTACCATGCTCTTCGGGGTCACGCTGGAGCCACCAGAATCACTGGTTTCTTTTCTACCCTGATTCTGCGGAGTAATCGAGGTAACAATTGTGGCGGTGGGAATGCATATATCAGCTTGAACTGATCCCAAGGGAACACTAGGGCATCCGAGCCGCAAGCTAGGGGATCCCTTGTCTGAGAGACAAACCTGTCCACCTTTGCGTTGAATCTGGATGCTAGAAGATCTACATCCGGTGTTCCCCACCGCTGACATATTGTCCGGAAAACCTCGGGGTGAAGGGACCATTCCCCTGGGCATAATTGTTGGCGACTTAGAAAGTCCACCTTCCAATTCTCCAGTCCTGGAATGAATACTGCGGATATGGCTGGGACATATCTTTCTGCCCATTTCAGGATGCAATTCACTTCCCTCTGGGCTGCATGACTCCTGGTGCCATCCTGATGATTGATATATGCCACTGCCGTGGCATTGTCGGATTGAAGTCTGACAGGGGACCCTTGGAGTTTGGATGTCCATGCTACTAGGGCATACCGGGCTGCTCGTATCTCTAAGAGATTGATGGGCAGGGCCTTTTCTGCATCCGCCCACCTGCCCTGGAGAGACCATTGCTCCAGTACTGCTCCCCAGCCTATAAGGCTGGCATCTGTAGTGACCACCTTCCAAGAAATCGGACTGAAGGATTTCCCTTTTTCCAGATTCTGGGGAACCAACCACCAACGGAGGCTCTTGCGCACGGAAGGGGACAAGGACATTGGTAAGTCTAGGGCCTGAACTTTTTTGTTCCAGGCTGACCGTATGGCCCTTTGCAAATTCCTTGAATGGAATTGACCGTAGGGTACTGCTTCGAATGATGCCACCATTTTTCCAGCAGCCTCATGCACAGGCGTATGGATGGCTTTCTTTTTGTACCCACTAGGTGGATCAAATCTCTCAAAGACGACACTTTTTCTTGAGGCAAGAAAATTTTTCTCTGGTCTGAATCCAGCCTTAGCCCCAAGTATTCCAGACTTTTGACTGGTTTTAGGGCTGACTTGTTGTCTCGGTTGATAATCCAACCGTGATATTCCAGATACTTGATTGTCTCGTGAACAACCACTTCTAGTTTTTCCACCGAGTGGTCTATCAGCAACAAGTCGTCTAGATATGCCATTATCGTTACACCTCGTGTTCTTAGATTGGCCAATAATGGGGCCAGAATTTTTGTGAACACTCGTGGTGCTGTGGCCAGACCGAAGGGTAAGGCTCTGAACTGAAAATGGCGCCCTTCTACTGCAAAGCGTAGAAATTTTTGGTGGACTGGAAAGATGGGAATGTGCAAAATAAGCATCTTTGATGTCGATCGAGGCTAACCATTCCTCCCCTTGTAGGGCAGTGGCCACCGATCGGATCGACTCCATCCGGAAAGTCCTGATATGTAGGAATTTGTTTAGCCCTTTTAGATTTAATATGGGCCTCACGTCCCCGTTTGGCTTCGGGACTGTAAAGACGTTTGAGTAAAACCCAAACCCCTATTCAGGGGAACCTCCATAATTACTCCTTGGAGCAATAGTTGTTCTAGTGCCAACAGGAGGGATCCTCTCTTCCGGGGATCCCTTGGCACGTTTGACCTAAAAAAATGGGAAAGAGGAGTCTTTTAACTCCAATCTCTTCCCAGACTTACTGCGGAGAGCACCCATCTGTCTCTGATCGTGTCCCGCCAGGTCTCTGCGAACAACTGGAGTCTTCCCCCCACCCGATTGAGTGGGGGCAACCCTTCATGAATTTGACTTGGGGGGAGGTTTTGTACCTCTCCTGACCCAGGGTTTCTTGTTACCCTGCGATGGTCCCTGATTTCTTACCCCCGGGATTTGACCGAGGAGGCCGTCGGAACTGTTTCACAGCCGATGTCCAGGGACTGGAGAAGCAGGCCTCTTAAAAGAGGGACCTCTAACTCTGTTTTTAACCGGCAAGAGTGTACTTTTACCGCTGGAAATTTTCTGGATATCTCTGTCCAGGTCTTCCCCGAATAGGCGTTCACCATAAAATGGGAAGCTAACCAGGAATTTTTTACAGGGAGCTTCAGCAGACCAGTTTTTGAGCCATAGAAGCCTGCGCATATGTACTACAGACAGCGTTAGGCGGGAGGCCTGGTGGATTGAATCCTTTATGGCGTCAACCGCAAATCATAAGGCTCTAGGTAGATCAGCTAGGGCAAGAGCCTGCTGATCTGGCAAGTCCCTTAAGACCTGTTTCAACTGATCCTTCCGTGCTTGGCAGACCCCCAATAGCTGCCACTGCTGGTTGTGTCACCAAGCCTGCTGTAGAGAAAGCAGATTTTAATAAGGACTCCAATTTTTATCTATTGGGTCCTTGAACATTTGGACATTATCTACTGGACATGTCAGTGATTTATTCACACAAGAGATGGCTGCGTCCCCTGTAGGGACCCTCCATTTTTTTTTTTATGAACTTATCCTCCATGGGATAGACCACCAGAAATCTCTTGGGAGGAGTAAATATTTTATCAGGATGCTCCTAATCCTGGTAAATGAGCCCTTCCAGTAAAGGATGGATTGGAAAGTTACAAACAGTCTGGGGGGCTTTTAGCGACCCCAACGAGGAGACAGAAGTGGATGATGGCTCCGCAAGGGCATTTTAATGCTGATCGGACCATGTTAGTCAGGGACTGAACCCATAATCTTTCAGCATGTGATGCTGAGAAAGACTCTTCCACTGTTGATTCCTCTACAACAGAATCAACCTCATCCTGATCCCCTTCAGGTAGGTCGATCCCTGTATGGGACTGTTGCTCTGCTAACAGGCACTCTGAGGGAGGAGACGGAGATCGGGCGTGCTTTCCCTTTGACAGGGAAGCAGCGATCAATGTTGTCAATCTCTCTTCCAGCCCTCCCAGAGCTGAGGAAAAAACCTCATCTGTTATATACACAGGAGCAGGTGAACTGAGGACAGCCACAGTACCAGGTACTCCTGAGGGTGCTCTACGGTCACTAACCTGATTTTTCAGGGGAGACTGGTGCAGCCGAAGCATGCCCAAGATCTTCAGAGCCCGATGGAGACCCCCTATGCTTCCTGGGATTTTTAGTCCCGGAGACTTTAGACGGCATATTCCTAAGCCCAAAGCTGAGGTATTCCAGCCGAAATACACCACTTACTGACAATAGTCTAGCACAATTGCTGCTATATAAACAGTTGGTGTCTACTAATGTGCCTTTCTATGGGGATGCCTGCATCAACCGCCTGCTGTATGCCTTTTCTAAATGTTGCCAGCTCTGTTTCTGCCTTCCATAACCAGCTGACAACACCTAATTGTGCTTTTTATCATGCTGGGACGCCCGCACATGCGCAGAAGCGCTGCGGCGCGCACAGAGCATCATCCACCAAGCTCCGCCCCTTTTTCCAGCTCACCTCTATAAATAGAGGCGCGCGCACGGGCACGTGCGCCTTCGGCGCTCTTTTTTGAAAAAGAACTAGGGACAGAAGCCAGGGCCCTGTTTGCCACAGGGCCGGGGGATGGACGAGCATTGCAACATGGCAGAGGAAACAGTTTTCCATCCAGAGAACTCACCATCTGCCTGGATTTTGACTTGGAAAGAAAAAATCCACATGACAAGAAAACAACGTTCCACAGCGGCCTCTAGTGGTTTAACACAGGTACCGCGGTTTAACCATTTTTTTTTTTTTTTCTTGACCACTCTTAAAATTATTACATTTTTTAGTAGTTACAGGCATGCACAGATATTTAGCGGGAATACCGTTAGGTAACAGGCAGAAAGACATATTAGGCTTGGGGGTCCACTTAATAGAACCAAGTTCCTGAGGGGCCCCCACTTACCTTTTCCCCGCCGCAGGACTCTGTTTGGTCCACAGAAGCCCAAACTTCACCTATCACGGCAGGCATTGTAATTAAACCTTCAGGGACCGGGTTCCCAAGGATTCCACTCCCCTGGACCTGTATAGCACCCTGCACAGAAAACATCTTGGTCGTGGGTATGACCAGAGCTCTGGATCCCAGGGTCCAGCCCTCCTAAGAGAAGCATTACAGGCAAAACCTTGCTCTTCTCCGCAAGGCCCGGGTACCGACCGTTTAGCTATGAAGCTTTTTTGGTCGGATCCGGAATAGCTTACTGAGGCCCAAAAGAACCTGTACGCAAGCTCAGTGAAAACACATGTTACTTCTTGGCCAACACCTTAGACACTGGCAAAAAACTGAGGTGCTCCCGGATGGGAGGGGCTTATATAGGGGAGGGTACTTCCGGTTTGGAAGTTGCCAGTGCCAGCACCTGAAGGTAAACTATATAACCCACATAGTAATGACTATGCCGCTCTGTGTCCCGTGATGTACGAGAAAGAAATTACTATGACAATTTTGTATACCCAAATTCTTTTTTTAAAGGCACATATTAAAAAATGTGTGTATATACCGCACTATCCGCAAAACAGCAGCAGCTAGCACAGCATGTGACAACAAGCCAAAAAATAAAAAGGATATAAAAAAAGTGCAGCGCTAAATTGAAAAAAGTCCTGGAAATGACTATGTGATAAATCGTGTTTAACAACTATTGAAGCTTATGACAACTCTAAATAGTCCACACAATGAAGAGGTAAAAAATAGGAAAATGCAAATACATTAATTAAAACATTGAAAAAAATAAATCCAACTGGGTGAGAATAGTGATATTGGTGAAGCAATAGTCCAGACAGAAAATTATGAATCTTCAAAGTGACCGTGAAAATTAAAGATGGAGACAGCCACCACCAATAGGAATGAGGCAAAATCCCCAGATGTCGTCTTCTCAGAGGAAACGCATCGGATCGAATCTACAGTTACTACTGCGTTAAACATGCCCATTTTTATAAGCGCTTCATACTTCTACTCAAATGTGAGTGTGTTTTCTATCTTATTTCAAATAAATGTTTTCCTGTTAAACAGATTTACACTATGTGGATACTCTTTCCTTGTTTTTGGTAAGCCCGACCATCTTTGTCATTGAATTTACCCTTGAGTCGTGGTCCAATACTACAAGTTCCTGAGATGAAATTGTGATTTCCACATTCTGGTGTCTGTTGCCTCTAGTGCCAACGTCATCCATCCTGGATGCAGTGTCACCATACAGCTCTCAAGACCCATTCGGCATATGCCCTGTTGAGTCCATTTAATTTGGTAAGCCTCATTCCTATTGGTGGTGGTGGTCGTCTCCATCTTTCATTTTCATGGTCACTTTGAAGATTCATAATTATCTGTCTGGACTATTGCTTTACCAGTATCACTATTCTCACCCAGTTAGATTTTTTTTTGCAATGTTTTAATTAATGTATTTGCATTTTCCTATTTTTTACCTCTTCATTGTGTGGACCATTTAGAGTTGTCATAAGCTTTAATAGTTGTTAAACACGATTTATCACATAGTCTATTTCAGGACTTTCAATTTAGCACTGCACTTTTTTATATCATAAAGGCACATAATTGGCCGATAAGTGGTTCTCTGCAGACGAAAGGCTTCCCCCCCCCCCCCCCCATCAGTGAAGCCTCAATGTGTTCACTACGTTGTAGCTGATACAGTGGTCACATGATCAGGAACAACTCTGATTGCTTCCCGATTGTCAGGGAGAACCGGAGCCGTCAGCGACAGATGGGATGGAGTCAGCAGCCACACAAGTTTCAGCTACTTGCTTTGAAAGGGGGGACATATGTCCCAGCAAAGGATATGATGCTGGGGGACCTTTAGATTGCAAAACAGGAAGGAGTTATGAGAACTACACATTTGCTAGTATTGAAATAAACTAAAAAAACAACATTCTTAGGAAAAACCACCAAGGTTTACTATCCTTAACTAATTTTAGTTATATGCAAAAGTCAGAATTTAATTACACTTGTGCCACCTAACATTACCTTAGCAGCCTGGGAAAATTTGTTTTGTTCAGGACGGCAATGTAATTCATAGGTGACCAAACCCCCATCTTTGTCTAATCCCTTTGCCAGGCTTTTTACTTCTGGACTCTTCCTGGTTTTAGCAGCATCCAACTGAGTTAGCAACCGCCTAAAATGAAACATCCGATACAAGACTTAATTCCATGCGTTCCCGATCCATGTCAGCCTAATATCAAAACACATTCTATTATGACATCCTTATAGCATTTAAGTAATACACATACAGTTATTTAAATGACCATTCACATATCACAAACTTAGAGTAGTCAGTCCTATAAAAGAGGAATGCGTTACTGCCCAGGACTTATTACACAAGGGTTTATCTTTAATATTTTAATGCTTACTTTGCAAGAGCACCATCAGGGTCTGTCAGGTTGATGGCAGCGTCAGGACCTAGCAACTTCTCTAAGTGGTTGGAAACTAATTGTTGCTTCAATGAAGCCACTTGCTTTGCTAATGCAACTGGAGTAAGCTTCTCTTCAGTGGTTGATTCCTTATCAGTGCTCTATGTAGAAAAATAGAGAATTTTGAGTTTATTATAATAAAGCATTCACACAAAAAAGGGACTCAAAGAGTTACATTACATTTATAAAAAAAAAAATCTAACAACAAAAGGTGGTGTTTTACCACTTTCAGAAAGGTTGCTTATTCAAAATTGACTTAAAATGTCAAAAATTCACCTGTATATTTTCAACTTCTTGTGTCAGCTCTTGTACTTCATGAAGCAGCCGCTGGTACTTTTGTTGTGGTGTCTCCTTGATGCCAATTCCTTCCCCCATCTGCAAAAGAAATACAAATAAGATACAGATACAATCGTGCACTACTATTATGCTGATAAAAAACAAGCTCATTATTAAAATTGATACCTTTGAGATAGGCTAGAACCTCAGCAACATATTTATTACTACTATCCCTGTTGGATAGATCTCACATCACTTCATGTTCAGGTGACTGCTGTTACACAAAGTAAGGAAATCTCCCTACCAGAGAGACATAGAAATCAAAGCTTGACAGAACGGGAAAAAACACAACAATGGGGGGGAATTTATTATAACTGAAGCAGACAGAACCTGAAGCAGCTATGCATAGCAACCATTCCGTTTCTATGGTTTAGTTAAGCTTTGAAAATGAAAGACAGAAGCAGACTGGCTGTCATATACAGATTCTGGCTGCTCCAGGTTTTAGCATATTCCCCTCAATGTATTTCTACTTTGTGAAAGCTACTTAAAAGCACACGTTCCTTCAAATATATCTGAATGCTAACTAAAAAAGCAGAGGGTTAGGTAACCAGGGAGAAAACGTAGACCAAGAAATATATGATTATCAAAATCGACCAATCTGATTTTGATACATACTGTGTTGTGGTCTTCTCTACAAAACGTAACACCTCAAATGTTACTACAACACAAAAAAACAAAAAAAACAAAAAGCATCCACTGTCTAAGGCCCCATGCACACGAGACGCAGGTGCAAACTCTGCTGAACACACGTTTTTAAACGCTGAAACCGGCGTTTATAAACGCGCGTTTTGCCGCGTTTGCGGCCGCGTTTAGCGGCGTTTTACCGCGTTTGCGTTTATAAGCGTTTCATCATAGACCCTCCCTAAGCTCAAAAAACAGTAAATTTTAACCATTTCAGCCAGTTTGTGAGACCAGAGTGAGTAGCAGCAGCTGAGAGAGCAGCAGTGTACTTGTATTTAGCGTATCACTTGCCACATCATCTGCCACAAGTTGTGGATTGTCCACTTGCCACGTTACCTGGCCACGTCACCTGGCCATGTTACCTGCCACGTCACCTGGCCACGTTACCTGCCACGTCAGCTGGCCACATCACCTGCCACAAGTTGTGGATTGTCCACTTGCCACGTCACCTGCCACAAGTTGTGGATTGTCCACTTGCCATGTCACCTGGCCACATCACGTGCCACGTCACCTGGCCACGTCACCTGCCACAAGTTGTGAATTGTCCACTTGCCACGTCACCTGCCACAAGTTGTGGATTGTCCACTTGCCACGTCACCTGGCCACGTCACCTAGCCATGTTACCTGCCCACATTACCTGCCACGTCATCTAGCCACGTCACCTGCCACAAGTTGTGGATTGTCCACTTTCCACGTCACCTGGCCACATCACGTGCCACGTCACCTGCCACAAGTTGTGGATTGTCCACTTGCCACGTCACCTGGCCACGTTACCCGCCACGTCACCTGCCACGTCACCTGCCACGTCACCTGGCCACATCACCTGACACAAGCTGTGGATTGTCCACTTGCCACGTTACCTGCCACAAGTTGTGGATTGTCCACAATGCAATGCAAGCAATTACAGTTTTCTTTTATATTTTTAAAGTTTTTCATCATTTGCCATCATTTTTGAGATTTCTAATGTTAAAAAATAGGTCACCTTTAAAAACGCTTATAAACGCAAACGCGGCAAAATGCTGGTACCCGCGTTTAGCCGCGTTTAGCAGCGTTTAGCGTCTGAAACGTGAAAACTTTTGCGTCTGAACCCATTTTTTTGCTTCTGGAAAAACGAGGTTAAACGCAACTGCTTGTAAACGCCAAAAAACGAGACTGTGTGCATGGACACATAGGATAACATTGAATGGGTTCAGGAGCAGTTGAAAAAAGCGTCCAACTGCCTCTGAACGCGCGTTCAACAGCAAATAACAGTGTCTCGTGTGCATGGGGCCTAACACTACATCCGAACAAAAGCATCCAAAAGAATAGAGTTTAAAAACAGGATTTGTCATAAACAAAGAAACAAATTGATAGCATGCAAAATGTATCCTAACTGCCCCTGGTGCTTTCTGTAGCAAGATAGTACAGGAGCCAGTTACCTATTGGGGAGGCCCTAATGGCTTTCCTGCCATTACAACAGACCATTCTAGATAACTTTCTAATTTGCAAGGTCAAAAAGAGTGGCCACACTGACTATTCAACCAGGATTAACAACACCCTGAATAAGTTACACTGTAACAATGGTTTTAATAGTGTCTGTTTTTTGAATGTTTTATCTTTTTCATTATATCTACAGTGGGTACGGAAAGTATTCAGACCCCCTTAAATTTTTCACTCTGTTATATTGCAGCCATTTGCTAAAATCATTTAAGTTCATTTTTTTCCTCATTAATGTACACACAGCACCCCATATTGACAGAAACACACAGAATTGTTTGATTTATTTAAAAAGAAAAACTGAAATATCACATGGTCCTAAGTATTCAGACCCTTTGCTCAGTATTTATTAGAAGCACCCTTTTGATCTAATACAGCCATGAGTCTTTTTGGTAAAGATGCAACAAGTTTTTCACACCTGGAATTTGGGGATCCTCTGCTATTTCTCCTTGCAGATCCTCTCCAGTTCTGTCACGTTGGATGGTAAACGTTGGTGGACAGTCATTTTTAGGTCTCTCCAGAGATGCTCAATTGGGTTTAAGTCAGGGCTCTGGCTGGGCCATTCAAGAACAGTCACAGAGTTGTTGTGAAGCCACTCCTTCGTTATTTTAGCTGTGTGCTTAGGGTCATTGTCTTGTTGGAAGGTAAACCATCGACCCAGTCTGAGGTCCTGAGCATGCTGGAGGTTTTCATCCAGGATAACCCTGTACTTGGCCGCATTCATCTTTCCCTCAATTGCAACCAGTCGTCCTGTCCCTGCAGCTTAAAAACACCCCCACAGCATGATGCTGCCACCACCATGCTTCACTGTTGGGACTGTATTGGACAGGTGATGAGCAGTGCCTGGTTTTCTCCACACATACCGCTTAGAATTAGAGGCCAAAAAGTTCTATCTGGGTCTCATCAGACCAGAGAATCTTATTTCTCACCATCTTGGAGTCCTTCAGGTGTTTTTTTAGCAAACTCCATGCAGGCTTTCATGTGTCTTGCACTGAAGAGAGGCTTCCGTCGGGCCACTCTGCCATAAAGCCCCGACTGGTGGAGGGCTGCAGTGATGGTTGACTTTCTACAACTTTCTCCCATCTCCCGACTGCTTCTCTGGAGCTCAGCCACAGTGATCTTTGGGTTCTTCTTTACCTCTCTCACCAAGGCTCTTCTCCCCCGATAGCTCAGTTTGGCCGGACGGCCAGCTCTAGGAAGGGTTCTGCTCGCCCCAAACGTCTTCCATTTAAGGATTATGGAGGCCACTGTGCTCTTAGGAACCTTAAGTGCAGCAGAAATTTTTTTGTAACCTTGGCCAGATCTGTGCCTTGCCACAATTCTGTCTCTGGGCTCTTCAGGCAGTTCCTTTGACCTCATGATTCTCATTTGCTCTGACATGCACTGTGAGCACTAAGGTCTTATATAGACAGGTGTGTGGCTTTCCTAATCAAGTCCAATCAGTATAATCAAACACAGCTGGACTCAAATGAAGGTGTAGAACCATCTCAAGGATGATCAGAAGAAATGGACAGCACCTGAGTTAAATATATGAATGTCACAGGAAAGGGTCTGAATACTTAAGACCATGTGATATTTCAGTTTTTATTTTTTAATAAATCTGCAAAAATGTCAACAATTCTGTGTTTTTCTGTCAATATGGGGTGCTGTGTGTACATGAGGAAAAAAAATGAACTTAAATGGTTTTAGCAAATGGCTGCAATATAACAAAGAGTGAAAAATTTAAGGGGGTCTGAATACTTTCCATACCCACTGTATGTGTATAATATATATATATATATATATATATATATAAAATGCTGCAAGCAGGACTTTTCTAAAAATGCATCACACCCACAGCGCATTCATGTTTAGAGTCCCATAAGATTGAAAGGGGAACATTTTTTCTTGGGTTGTTTTTTTCTCCCCTCCACCCCCAAGGTAAAAATGCACCAGTGTGAAAGGGCCCCCTAATCCCTTCAACAAATTAAAACAATTATGATAGCATATCAAAGCATTAACCAAAATACTTACTAGTTCATATTCTCCAGATTCATATCCTGTCCTTTTTGACCTGCTGATTCTATCTGAGAAATCTACAAATTAAATAGTGAGTGCATGAGTGCATTTCCACTACTAGACTGTGCAATAAAATGAAACCTTTGGGAGTGATTTAATAAAGGCTTTGCAATACATTTTGACACCAACATGTCGCTGTGGCTGCGACAAATTCATTAACATCAGAGTTTTCTACCTTAATGCATTCTATACATCAAGGTAAAAAAAACTTCTGCATGCAGCTCCCAGCCCCCCCCCCCCCCTACTTAACTAATCCAGTGATGTGCACAAGAGTAGAAGCTCTCTCTCTCCTCATTGAACAGAGAGAGGAAGCAGTGGGAGCCATTGACTCCTGCTGCTGTCAATCACAGCCAGTGATGAGGGAGGGCCAAGCCGGCTGTGTGTGTCAATGGACACAGAGCCGGCCCAGGAGCGAGCCCGCACGAGTGCCCCAACTGCAAGTGGCCTGCTATAGGAGGCACTTAGCAGTGGGGAGCAGCTGGGAGCGCCAGTCGGGATGATGATCAGGGCTTCTCTGTGCAAAACCACAGAGCAGGCAAGTATAACAGGTTTGTAACTTGCATTTACAATCACTTTAAGGAAGCTGGAGGTAAATTGGACCAATCCCACTTTGGGTCTTAATTTTACCTCCAGGTTTGTTTTTCCCCACCCCACGCTGTCAGCTACACAGCATCATCTGTCTTCTAGGATGCTGTCGACCAAGCAGGGTCACTGGTTTCTAGGATACAGGTGGCTGACAGCGTCCTAGAAACCAATAAAATTCGGGCTGAACATACACAGGGCTGATCATGCACTTAAGATGGACACAGGGCTGATCAGGGACACTATGACCCCAGTGCTGACCTACAACAATGTCTTTATAAATGCTGCCTGAGATGGCCTCTTCAGTTGGCATCACGGGTGGCAAGGCCCTGTGGAGTAATATATGTCAATTCTGGCACATATTTGGAACAAATTCACGTACGTTTCCAACAATAGGTACACAAATCTGTTGCATGCACCGACATTTGTCGCATGGAAGCAAGACACATTTCCAAAGAGAGTTTGTGCCACTTTTTATGAATTTCATGGTTCACCTGTGCTGGGGACACAACAGGGAGTGAGAGGAAGTCTCCTCAAGGTGGGGGGAAATCCTCTCCCACAGCTGTCATCAGGAACAAGCATTTTCAAAAGAAAAATTTACCTTCACACCCTGTTCCTGACAATGGTCACAGGACAAATAGGGTAAATCTTTCCAGCCAGTACACAGACAAAAACAGCAGAACTAAAGTCATTTTTATTGTAAACCTATTGAAATATTGCATCTTGTAGAGTCTATTCTGCTAATATTCTCAGTATTTGTAGGAGGGGAAGAAGGTGGTTCTACTTTCTGAAGGAAGTGATGGTATTTCACCACAGGAAGTTCTTTGCACCTTTGTCAGCAAACGTGAGAGAAGTTTTATCTTCACCCAACGAGAGCCATACAAAAATTGACACATGCAGCCCCCAGGCCACAGGTTGGGCACTAGGGGTATAAAAGGAAACCCATTCTAGTGTAATTTGCCTTATTATTACAGTATTTTTTTTTTTTTTTTTTATGTTATTCTCATCTCTACACCTAGGACTACTTCTTTCGCTGTCATAGCAGAAAGTCAAATTTTACCACAACCTGCACTTTAAACTTACCTAGTCCTTTAGTGCCAACCCTCTTGTCTTTAAATTTGTCATAAGCTGCATTTGGGTTGACAATTATATGCTCTACACTGGTACTGGTCAGTTCCTCCTGGATAATAGGAAAGAATAAACATACATGAATTAGCAGCTTGCATTGCACTGATATTTGTTAGAACACAGAGACTGAAAGTAATTTATCTCATAGTACGTGCAAATGAGATAATAAAATCAGGAACTGAATCAATAGTCAGCATTCATTACAAAATCCATATAAACTGCACTGATTGAATAGGATTATAAAATGTGAGCACTCCACAAAATAACTGTCAAATCACAAGAATTATCCTACATGTGAGAGATAAATCATTAGGTTACCTGCAAATGTTGGGAAATCTGGATCTATTTTTTCAGTAGTGTCCTGCTTGAAAATCGGATTTCTTAAATTATTTCAGTACCTTAGACTGATTGGCACAGGGAAGATGTTTAAGGGTGCCCACAGAATGCTCAGAGGTCTAGCGGGCTTATTTAATAAGGAAATGCACTGGCCCATACTTACCATTAATGGTTCATCTTTTTCCTTGACTAAAGGGAACTGAATTTTTTCTTACCCCATTATTAAATAAGCCCTCGCATATCATGAAATAATGTAAAAGACTCAAACAAAATCTCAAGTTTATGTGATTCCAATGTGTAAATCATTAATTCCTGGAAATGGAAAATTAGCAGACAAGACTCATTGATTGGGTTATATTCTAAATATGTCAAAGCAAGGAATTAAATAATATTCATGCAAAAGGGAAAAATATCCTCGGATAAAAGCGGTGATGAAGTTAGGGGACAATATAAGATGCACTGCAGTTTACAAGGATTTAAGAAAATACTAAAACATTGGTATTTGGAGAAAAAAGGAAATTCAAAGAAAAGTAGAAGTCAAACAAGATGGAAAGAAAACTGCATTAAGAATGCTCAGACATAGCATGGAAAAATGGACACAAACCTATGAAAATTTGTTTCCATTCATACGGGCGTGGACAACCGTTCTGCAGTATTTGTTATTGTGCCTGGATCTGCCACGCACTGCACGTAGGCAGCCTATGGGAGGTGGATACAGATGCAGCCGAACATCAAAATGAGACATGCATGCAACAGTGGGTACACAGATCTGAACACACACACTACCTGCACTCGGATCCATGCACCCACTCCTGACCACATGTAAAATTTAACAAAAGGTAACAAACACCACCTGCATGCATGTGTCAACGCCCGTCTGAATGAAACCCTTTGCGCATCTAAGCACATGAGCATGGCTTTGACTTATGGCTACGCTCACCTGGGCTTCAGTGTAAACGGGAAGCTAATCTGATCTGTGCAGATCTCTGAAGGATAAAAATCCATCTCTAGTAAAAAAAAAAAAAAAAGGCAAATTCCCTTTAAAAAAAAAAAAAAAAGCATGAGAAGGAAGGATTTTTTTTTGCAGAAGAAACATACTAGGTTTCTTGTGCAATAAAAGCTTCTTACTTTCCTGCCCACAAACTTCTTTATGCATACCTCTGTGCTGGGATGAATTACCTCCCACGTACATGTGCAGGAGTTACAACATCCCAGGCTGGCCAAGTAAGATGGCCAAATATACTGAACCCAGGAAGTAGAGATATTGGTGGCGATGAGTGTTCAGGAAAGCCGCTTCGCTGTAGAGGAGGTTAGTATTGTGGACATTAGTTCCACTTTAATGGTTTGTGCGCTTTGACGCTCTGAAATTATAAAGCACTACACTCATTCCAGACAAATTTTCACAGCCCAAACTAATTCAACAAATATCTGTCTATTGGTAATTAACCACCTGAGGATATTGAGTGTAGGAAATAAACCAACAAAATTCCTGTGTTCTGCTGATCTTCCCCTTGCCACTATTACCACTCCAATCCCAATTGACCTTGCTTTGTGCATTTGGTCCAAATCATTTGGTGGAGAGGGGGGGGGGGGGGGGGGGGGGTTATTTTTCAGGGGTTGGGCTTGGCCCCATAGTTCCAGTGAAGGGAAATCTTAAGGCGTTAGCATACCAAGACATTTAGGACAATTTCATGCTCCCAACTTTGTGGAAACAGTTTGGGGATGGCCCCTTCCTGTGTCAACATGACTGCACACCAGTGCACAAGGAAAGGTGCATAAAGACATGGATGAGCAAGTTTGGGGTGGAGGAACTTGACTGGCCTGCACAGAGTCCTGACCTCAACCTGATATAACACCTTTGGGATGAATTCGAGCGGAGACTGTGAGCCAAGCCTTCTTGTCCAACATCAGTGCCTGACCTCACAAATGCGCTTCTGGAATATCAAATATTCCCATAGACACACTCCTAAACCTTGTGGACAGCCTTCCCAGAAGAGTTGAAGCTGTTATAGCTGCAAAGGGTGAACCAACTCAATATTGAACCCTACGGACTAAGACTGGGATGCCATTAAAGTTCAGGTGCATGTAAAGGCAGGCAGCGTAATACTTTTGGCAATATACTGTATTTAACTCTCCTGTTTTTCCTGTAAAAGCCGGGGGTTTGGCCCTAGCCCTTCACCTTCTACAGCACTCTATTGGTCAGAGTCTGCTCATCACTAGGGTACCCAATAAGAGATTAAGAAAAGGGATGAGCTCCGGCGTGTTCGCATTGAACACTTGCAGAGCCCGCCAAGGAAGTCGGCACCGTTGGAACCGCGCTGCGCTAATCACAGGCAGGGAGACATTGTCCCGATGCTCGGCAGCAGAGATCGGGAAAGGTCTCCCTGCCTGTGATTAGTGCAGCGCGGTTCCGACTTCCTTGGCGGGCCCTGCAAGTGTTCAATGCGAACACGCCTGAGCTCATCCCTAATTAAGAACAAAAAGGTAGCGGTGGGACTGAACTCCACTTTAAAAAGGCACGATGAAGATTCTCAAATTTTCACCTGCCTTCAGCTCTAGATCTAATGATGATTCTGACATATAGTTTTCACTTACAGCAATCTCTCCTAAAACATTTTATTATCATATGCGCAGTTTGAACTGCCTAGATTGGTACAAGATATACCCCCCTCTGTACTAATAAAAGCAATGCTATTTTTTTGAAAAACTTATTGTTTGTGTTTATGGTCAAAAACAATATAAAAATAAATAAAAATAAAGATCATTGATGATAAAGAATAGCCAGTCAGAAAGAACAGAAAGCATGCAGCCACTCAAAATGACAGCAATTGGATAGAATATAGTTGGACAAACAATACAGAAGGCCTAAAACACAATACATAACCAGGAGGGAAATTCATTTTCTTAAATCCATGTTTACAAACATAACACTTGCTACATTTAAATATCAGGATTAGTAAAACACAAAAGCAAAAAAGCCACAGTGAGAGCACAGGGAGGGAATCAGACAGCAGGCTTCTTACCAGCTCCTTGCAGTGTTCCCCAAGAGGTGAGTGAAAGATAAAAAATACAGTTACAAATAAAAAGAAAGAAGAGAACCGGTATTAGACAATTAAACATGCAACAACTTTACAATTAGCTCACAGTACCTGTGGTAGAAGATCCAGACTAGAAAGAGACCTCCTTTTAGAAGTCATGTAGGTCTTTGCCTTGTTTTGTGCTCACCCAGCCCACAACCTGTCCAAATTAATTAGACCCCCGCCCCCACAAAATGTGGCACTCTTTGTCTTCACAATTACCACTTTAATTTTAATTTAGGATAAATAGAGATCAAAATGCAACCAATGCACACATTATGAGCAGATGGTTGTACAGTAGTAGTGCTTAGAGATCATACTGCAGCACTGAAATGTAAACTGAAATTGTACTATCCATATACCACCTGCACAGGAGAAGGAAAAGCTCCTATCATTCTCTTTTGTGTTTAAAGACACATAGGCAGACCGGGAAGGACACACGTGGCCTCCCAGTTGAACTTGACTGATACTTGTGTGTCTACAGAACTATGGGGTCGATTTACTAAAGCGGGAGTGTGCAAAATCTGGTGCAGCTCTGCATAGTAGCCAGATTCCAATTTGAGCTTGTTCAATTAAGCTTTGACAAAACAACCTGGAAGCCGATTGGTTTTTATGCAGAGCTGCACCAGAATTTGCACTCTCAAGTTTAAGTAAATCAGCCCCTACGAGTTAACCAACCTCGAAGTGCAGATGAACTTGCTATTATGATTAGTTGCCCAACTGCTGAACATGCAAAGTTAGCCATTGTAAATTGGATGGTGAAAAGGGCTTAGATAAAGCGATAAGTGCAGCGAAAACAAAATACTCTGAGACTAGCAAGGTTACTTCAGCAATGTGAAATTAAAGCAAATTAGTTGCGATTTTGTTAAAACTGCAATTCAGAGCTGACAAACATGAGGGGCGAATAAAAAGGATGACAATTGTTCTGTTAGAAATCATGGTACATGGACTTTGGAATCGATATTTGCAATGCATGGCGTGATGTTGCGACAGTTGCGAGACTTGGGTCCAGCAGGTACATAGCTTATCTCATTTCAACTGCTCTGGGTATGTTCCTTTTCCTCCCCCCACCTCCTCTCCAAGTTTCCTTTTGGCGTTTGTCTATGAGGTATAGGACTCAAACTGGGGGCTGTACTACCCCAACCATTATAGAGGGTTTCTACACATGTCCCAGCAATTTATTTTTGTAATATTTTGCTGTGCTGTTGCCGAGATCTCAGTTCAAGCCCCACTCAAATACAAGGCTGGAGAGCTCCTGAAATTTGCATTCTGTACTGTTTACATAACCTGACATTATGTGACACATATACATACACACACACACACACATATATATATGTCTCACGTACGGTGCCTTATTCAGGACTATGTTTGCCTTGTATGTTTATAGCTCTTGGTGCTTTTCTAAAATAAAAAAAACATTGATACAAAAATCATGGTACATAAAATCTGGACCATTGTTTTACTTTGCTTTTTTGTTTCCTTTTTTAAAAAAAACAGAGGGATCTCCACCTCAGCCAATCAGAGGAAGCTTTGTATTCACAGACTACAACGCTCACTGTGAATGGCTGAACAGTGCTCGGCCCGACTCAGTTTTGCTCCAGGAGCAGGACACGAGAAGTTCCCTTCTCACTGCCGGAACAAAGCGATGTTTAGGGAGAATTCACACAGAACAAAAAGCTGTTGGGAGAGGTAAATTGCAAAGGTTTGCTCTCCAACAGCTGTCCATTCTGGCTGCAGTAGGGGGCAGTATGGTGCACGATTCAGCACATCACAGTTTTTTTTCCCCCCACTGAAACTTTATGTGAAGCATACAAAAGTATACGTCTGTTAGATCACTATACAGTAGCGTAATGTGCTGCTATACAGTGACTTGCGATAAAATGCAGCAGGTCTGCATTTTAGTGCAGTTCTGGGCTGTGTTGCAGCCCGAATGGGACACACACAAAACAATCATTTTCTGTGTGTCCTTACAGGGACCCACGTTTTACAATGCAGTCAAACGCCAGTCACATAGTGTGAATTCAGCCTTACTGAATGTTGTTGAGGCTACATACAGCATATACAGCGCACACAGTGGGAAAATCTAGTAGTGAAGGTAATAGATTGTTTGGAGCAGCTTGGTCCAAATGATCCATTTAAAGTTCACTAAAGGCTGGAGATAGGTATGTTAACATTAAAACTTCTCATTCTAGTAAAAACTGGATTTTTGTACTTACCCGTAAAATCAATTTTTTTGAGGTACATCATGGAACACAGAGCAGGCTATAAATCATGACCACCTGGGTTATGCGTCACCTATTGGTGGACACTGGCAGAAAGACAGACAGGAAGTCCTACCCTACATAGCCCCTCCCATAGAGGAAGTACCCCAGCTTTGTAGCAAGCAATGAACTTCCAGAAAGAAAGGCGAGAACCTCCGTTTCCCCATGATGTACTCAAAGAATTGGATTTTACAGGAAAGTACAAAACTTCAGTTTTCTTTATCATACATCACGGGACACAGGACAGGCCCATGAAAACTAGTCTGCAGCCAAAAGAGTATTCCCAGAAGCTTTTAAAATCTCATAAAAGTTAAGTACCGAAGACCAGGTTTCAGCCTTGAAGACCTGAGCCACTGAAGCCTGATGACGTATAGCCCAAGAGGCCCGAGAAAGGCGGAGCCTTACCCTTCAAGCCATAGGCTTGGGGAATAAGCTGACAGATCCACTGCAAAATGGTCAAATTTGAAGCTGCCTGATCCTTCCTAGGACCCTCAGGCAGAATGAAATAGGAATACGTTTGCCTAACCACTCGCTACAGACATCTTTAAATATACCTGGACATCCAATGTGTGCAGAACTTTCCCAACCGGTGATTGAGGACAAGGCTAGAACTGAAGGTAGGACAATGTTCTGATTCAGATGAAAACTCAAAACCACCAAGGGCAAAAAAAAGATGGATGAGGATGCAATGCCACCTTGTCCTGGTGAAGAACTAAGCCTTACAGGAAAGGGCAGCTAATTCCAAAACTCCTTTCCAAAGTGATTGCCACCAAAAAAACAAAACAAAAAAAAAAACCCTCCCAAGTCAATAAGACTAAAGCAATTTCATGATTTGGTTCGAAAGGTGATTTCTGTTAAACAGGTTCAAATTCAATCTCATGGACACAGGAGGACTAAGGGATTGTAAAAGGTTTACATTTTTTTTCAATAAAATAATAAACATGTCATACTTACCTGCTCTGTGCAATGGTTTTGCACAGAGCAGTCCCCGCTCTGCTCACAGGTTTGACTGACAGCCAATGGCTCCTGCTGCTTTCAGCCAAGCCTGTGAGGCAGGGAGGGGGGAGAAGAGCTACTGTGGATGTGCTTTAGCGCTGGATTAAGATCAGGCTCAGGTGAGGATTTGGGGGGGTTGCTACTATTAAAAGGTTTTCTACCTTAAAGCGGAGTTCCACCCAATTTTTTTACTTTTTTTTATTCCACTCCTCACCCCCTTACATGCCACATTTGGCATGTAATTTTTTTTGGGGAGTGGGGGCTTCAGTAGGAGTGGGACTTCCTGTCCCACTTCCTCCTTCTGCCCTGGAGCCGCCTAGGCGATACGTCATATCGCCTTGTGGCGGCTCCTCCCTGTAGGCGATCACCTGGGACGTGACAGGTCCCAGGCGATCGCCTGTCCACTCACAGAGCGCTGCGCCGAAAGCTGTCACGGCCGGGTGCCCACACTGTGAATGGACGCGCCGGTGGAGGAGGGGGGAGAGGAGCGGAGCTCCAGGCGGCGCGGCGCTGGACAGTGGAGCAGGTAAGTGTATGTTTATTAAAAGCCAGCAGCTACACTTTTTGTAGCTGCTGACTTTTAATAAACATAAAAAAAGGGTGGAACTCCGCTTTAATGCAGAGAAGTCATTAAGGTAAAAAAAAAAAACTTTACCTTTACATCCACTTTAACAGGCGGAACCATATGGGTTACCCTCTGAACAAAAGTACATACTAATTGAATGAGAAGCAATGGGCCTCTGAGCAAAAAAAAAAAAAAACTGCCTGAGCCGATATTTGGCCTTTAATGGAACTCAAGGCCAAAATTATTTCAATTCCAGATTGGAGGAAAGCTAAAATGCGACCAATCGTGTATTTCCATGACACAGAAGACCTCTAGGTCATTCTGAAAGCAGAGCTCCACCCTAAAGTGGAACTTCCGCTCATCGGAACCCTCCCCCCCCCCTCCGGTGTCACAATTGACACCTTTCAGGGGGGAGGGGGGTGCAGATACCTGTCTAAGACAGGTATTTGCACCCACTCCCAGGAGTCCTGTCTGCGGGAAATCTGCAGGAAGCACGTCACTTCCCGCAGAATACCCGTAGTGTTCTGGGAGACACTCGGCTCCCAGAACACAGGGGGACCAGTCAGAACGGCGCAGCGCGACTCGCGCATGCACCATAGGGAACCGGGCAGTGAAGCCGCAATGCTTCACTGCCTGGTTCCCTCACCGAGGATGGCGGTGGGGGCAGCAGAGTGACGAGCGATTGCTCGTCCTCTGCTGCGGATGTCGCTGGACTCCAGGACAGGCAAGTGTCCTAATATTAAAAGTCAGCAGCTGCAGTATTTGTAGCTGCTGGCTTTTAATATTTATTTTTTTGGCGGAGCTCCGCTTTAACTTGGACGCTAGAAGATCTACATCTGGTGTGCCCCAACACCGATAAATTGCACTGAACACCTTGGGATGAAGGGACAACTTCTCCAGAAGCAATTGCTGGCGACTGAGAAAGTCCGCCTGCCAATTCTTTACACCGACTGACTTGGGCAGAGCGTCATGTTCCAGCCCTGTTGACAGAAAGAATATGATCCACTTCCACCTGGGCAGCTGACTCCTGGTGCCGCCCTGATGGTTGATATATGCCACCATCGTGGCATTGTCTAACTGGACTCTGCCTTGCAGAGGACTTGTCCAGCAAACCAGTGTGAGCTGAACAATACAGAGTGTTGAACCTCTGACCATCACCTTCAAGATAGAGGAAGGACTTCAGTTTTTTCGGCAGTATGGGAGGGGTTATGTAGGGGAGGACTTCACATCTGTCTGTTTCAGCAAGTGTCCATTTACCTATGGGTGGAGCATAACCCTGGAAATCGTGAATTATAGACTGCTGTGTGTCCTTTGATGTACTTTGAAATCCTAATAAAGTTGAGTGAAAAAAGAAATAGAATCCCCAATTACCTTTTTTTGCACACAAATGTACTTTTCAAAGTACTGAGAGGTATAAACACATTTCAGATATTTCCAGCATACAGAAAAATAAGGCTTAAAATGAGAATTTCAGGATAGCTGCCCATTCATTTCCGGTCACATTGATCCCCTCTTAGTAATAATCCTCAGCAATACTGCAGAAACAATTTGGACCACGTGTCAGAGGCGTTAGATTAAAGCTTAGTGTAGCACCGAATGATAACGTCAATCTGTGCATGAACATTGCAGCTGGAGAGTAACTGAAGCCAAACCTATGACCATACAACTACACATTCTTGGTATTCTTTTTATTTTTATGTGAAATTGCTTTTCATATGAGCCATCTCTACCTATCTTACATTATCATGTACTATTCAGACCTTAAAATTTCTAATTAAATGATGATCAGATCAAAATAAGGATTTTTTTTCCCTTAACGCCACCATTAGGGATAAGCTCTGATTGGTTTGGATTCTAGGTGAAATCCACATTAAGGAGTTCACTAGGAAGCTGTCCCTGGGGGGGGGGGGGGGCGCAAACAAACTGAGAAAAAAAAAAAATTGCCACCACTGTGCCCATTAAACCGCCACCAGTTTGCCCCCCCAAATGCCGCCAGTTTGTCCCCAGCCCAGGCACTTACCTTCCCCGGGTCAGCACCCTCCTCTCCACGCTCCCTCGATGCCTTCTCCTGCCCTCGATGTCGCTTCAGCCAATCAGGTTACCGGTAACCAGACCCGGTGAACCTGATTGGCTGAGACGCGTGTCAGTGTTAACCAAGGAATGCACACCATGTGCGTCCCCTGGTTAACTATTCGGAAGCCGATTAGAGCCCACAGCCGCCGGCTCTGATAGGCACTTCCAAAAATCAACCAGCTGCTGTTATTCAGATGGCCGGCACTCACCAGGGGGCCGGTCATCTGAATAATGGGCGGCAGCGGCGCCGGCAACAATACATAGGTTCATGCAATGCATGAATCTATGTATTGTTAACGTGAGTGACGGGCGCAGGAGAGAGAGGGGGCAGCGCTCCTGCGTCCACTATGGACGCACCGCCACTGCTGTACTGGGCCAATCAATTGTGGCCAAGGTATTCCCTGCCCTTCAGCTGCAAGTATACATGCCCCTTGAATACATCTGGCTGCAGGACAGTAAATGCCACAGCCACAGATGACTGGTCCAGTCAAGTGAAAACTTCCTTGCAGGATCACTAATGCGGGTTCGGACTAGGATCCGATCATACCCAAGCTCATCCATACACACTATCTTAGGGTGGTTTACAGAGGCATTATGGCTTGCATAGATAAAATGATGTACGGTTCAGAAGCCAGTAAAGCAGCCCATACATTTATAATTTTTTGTTTAACAACAAAAAAAAATAAAAAATGATCCGATTCCCTCATTCACACATTTGATGAGGATAGGGGCATCCTCCCACTGTGCTATTGTGAGCCGGCTGAATTTCAATCCATGTGTGGACGGCTTAAGTCTAGTCTATGATGTGCGGCACTAAGAGGTAAGTTACATGGCCTTCCAATAACAATAAAATATATACAAAAACATTACACACCTTCTGTAAATTTTAAAGTTTATACAATCCTAAAACTAAAAATGTAATATATTGCAACCTACGAGTCCTTGGTGGGGTGGCTGCATTCATTTTCTCTGTTCAAGCTTCCTTTGCTTTATTTTTTTATCTGAGAACCCTGCAAATAATTTACCTCCTGTCCCTGGATGGCTACCTCGCTCCTCTGCTGTATTTATGAAAGGAGTCACGGTTGTCACCCTAGTTTGCTATCCTGATGTGGACTACAAACATGTCCGTATCATTTCATCTATAATACATGGGGCAGGGCAATTTATAGCTGATCTCACAAGATCATAAGTTATTCTGTGTACAGTAGTTGCTAAAAATGTTTTTAGCTTAAAGAAAAAAAATAAAAAATCCAGCCACCATATCTAATGGTTATACATTCTTCGGGTAAAAACCATTGATCAGTGTGTGTGATTTCATTAACCCCTTCCTGCCACCCGGGCCCTTTAAGAGGTTCTAAATGCCGGGAGGCAGAGGCAGGCATTCCAATCATGTGACCACTGTGAACAGTCACATGATCGGAAAGCTCCCGATCGCAAGTATGCATCGGGAGCTTTCCAGTACCCGCCAGTTACTGTGTCGGATGTGAGCAGGGAGCATGGACTCAGCACAGTAATGGGTTTACATCGGGCCACGTGTGAGGTCTCTCAGCGTTAAAGCCCACCTGCCGAGAGGCCACATATATGCATATGGCCGTCGGGAGGAGGTTTAAACAATCCAATTCACAAACAATTGAATAGCCATAACTTCTCTTTTGATTTAGACTCAGTCGATTGGCTAGGGCAGAATATTATCGATCATTTTGAATCAGATTGGCAATACAGTACTTGGTAAGTACTTTGTTAATGAATAGAATATTATTTTGAATGATCAGGTTATAAGATTACATGGTGGAAACAGAAATGCGATTGATAATTTACACCTCTGTGTGCGTGGCATATCGATCGACTACAGAACAATTACCCTTATCGGAAGAAACTGATCGGAAGAGAGATTGATAATTTACTAAAGCGTGTACGGCCACCATAGGAACCGTAAGCTGCAATAGATTGCATTTTTATTCCTGGGCTTGGTTATCCTTTAAAGTGCATTGACCGATTCAACAGACTTGTCAAATCCTAGGGATTGAAGTCGATTTGGCAGCCTTTACATTGATACAGTAATGAAACCCGTGTAGATGATGTAATGCTATTCCATAGCCCACACTTGTTTTAAAAACCATTAATAGATTAGGGCCAGAGCAGGAGCCTACATTCTTAAACATAACATTCTATGCGTCTGTAGGGAGTCCATCAGACTTCTGGTACTCTTATTACAGTATACATTTGGAAAATATAACAGCAACTTGAAAGCCTAACTTGCTGTAAAAGTACAATTAAAAAAAACTTAACAGTCCCACTTCCAGAATCAAATCTTTGCCATTTTACAGAGCTATCCATTGCTAAAAAACAGTGAGCGACTGATAATGCTGGGTGCGTTCGTCAGACACTAGCGACGTAGAGCCCAAAGACACACGGCTGACATAGCAACCCATGGGTGGAACCACAGAGCCCAGCAGAGTGACATAGGCATTCACCACACTTGGAAAGGACAAATGCTGAAGATCTCAGCAGCGGTTGTAGCATAAAGCCCTGGTTCACATTGATGCTACTTTCAAATCGTGCTAATTCACTTAAAGTAGCGCGATTTCAAAGTAGCAAGGTCATCGCGATTTCAGGTGCTACTTGACAGACATCTGTGTGGCTTCATGCACAGTTGTCTATGGAAGTCGCACCTGAAATCGGCAAAAGTAGTGCAGGAACTACTTTTGCGAATTGGTGCGGTGCTGCAAAATCGGTGTCGCACCGATTGGAACAGTGCCGTTGCCTCAAATAGGCTGCAACTCGTCATGCAATTTGATCTCTCAAATCGCATGACAAATCGCTCCAATGTGAATTTAGCCAAAAGAAGAGACTGAAGATTGGAGTCACTGACAGCAGGACTGGTAATACTGTACTTTTACATTTGTTTATTTTTATTCTTAGTGACAAAAAAACTGAAAAAAAGCAAAACCATTTAATCATTTAACTATACATAAAAAATTCTGCTAGTGTACAGCGAGTATAGAAAATAATCTATCAGCATTTTAGTGCTTTCTGTGGCCCTACTGGGGTATTTCCCCTCACCTCCTGTTAAGGTGATGAGTAGAAGACAGGAAGAAGAGTAGAAAAAGTCCTCTATGGGAATTTAAAATTTGACAAAAGTTGTGACCCTTCCCCACTCCATCCATAACCTATAAATAGTTTTGAATGGAATCAGGTAGCCTCGATAGCCAATAACAGTCTCTATATTAACTAAAGAATAGAACACATTATACCGTACACACTGCATGATTAAATGACATAACATGCTGCATTGGAATCCTGCTCTAAGGCTAGGTACACATTTGTGTGTTGCGTAAACGTGTGCAAAATTGTGTGCATTCCTACAACACACAAAAAAAAAAAAAAACACAAAAAAAAGGGATTTACTAAAGCTGGAGAGTGCAAAAATCAGGCTCACTTCTGCAGAGAAACCAATCAGCTTCCAGGTTTTATTGCCAAAGCTTAATTGAACAAGCTGAAGTTAGAAGCTGATTGGCCACTATGCACAGCTTCACCAGATTCTGAGTGCACCAGTTTTAGTAAATCAACCCCAAAATCTTTTTTGAAGATGCGTGGCAGTGCCGTTTTAATGGCACCCCACCACATCTTGCTCTTCGCGCATAGCATGCTTTTTTTTGGTGCCATGCAATAAAAATTAAATAAGGGACGTGTTTTTTTGTGTGATTATCACGCATGGAGCAGCCCACTGAAATGAATGGGCTACCCTAAATGTGACACGCGAAGCTGTCGCACCTGCATAAGTGGGCATGCACGCTACAAAAGACAAAAACGTACCCCTACAGTGATGCCCATTAGTGTTGAATTCATTATGCTAAATATTAAGTAATTCAACTCCTTAAACATCTCTTCTATTATGAAAATGTGAGATCCTGTCTACAAAAGGCTGAAATCTGGAGCTAATGATAACTGCTGAAGGATCATATTATGGCCGTTAAGCCACAGAAAGGAAAAATAATGCCCATTATTAGTTGGTTGTAGTGCAATCAACCAGAAATCGATGGACAATGTTTCTTGATGACTGCCCTGTCTGGTTCAGTTCTTAAATGGATCAGTTTCAGACTGGTTTACAGGAAAAAGGGTTCTTACTTGCCAACAATGCTATCACAACAATGCACACAGAAATCGTCATTTTCATTTCAAGATTACATTTAACATAATGGCATTTCTGATCATCAAATTAACCCCAAAATGCATCCAAATCAGAAAAAAGATTGACAAGTCCCTTGAATTATAAGGCCTCATGCCAATGGAAGTTTTTACAGCCGCGTTTTTGAGCGTTTTTTTACAGCTTAAAAACGCTGGTCCATGTTAGTCTATAGCTTCATGCCCACCTAGACGTTTTTGAGCTGCAAATAGCATAGGCGTTTTTAAGCTGTAAAAAAAAACCCAGGACCAGTGCGTTCTTTGGCGTCTGCGTTAGGCATAAAAAAAAATGTGAAGCGTAAAAAAAACGTGCAAAAACGGTGCGATTGCGTTTTTGAGCTCCGACGTTTTTGTTTTTTTCAACAAAAAAAAGGTCAAAAAATGTATACAATAACATGGACAGCCGTTTTTAAGCTGTAAAAAACGCGGCTGTAAAAATGTCTGTGGGCATGAGGCCTAAAGGTTTTAACTCTTCACAGATGGCATAATCCGTGATTAGGCGATTGGGATCCTTAAAATCAGCTGCGATTACAAAAATCAGGGGGCATGCAATTATTTGTACACAAAGGCATGCAAAGTAGGAAGCATGAGTGGTCTTACTTGTGCAAACTAGTATCCAGGCAAGGTGGTCAAAAAGGGAGGGTGAGAGTGTTAGGAACATTCATAACAGTGAAAATGTCAGAACAATTCATCATACTGTCAGTGCATGGCATCCCAAAGCAAGTAATTATGAAAAGCCATTTAGCCAAGGTAACATTGCATACATTACAAGCTATATCAGGCTTAAATTTGAAAAAAATAAAAAATAAAATACACAACATAACTGGTAAATGTGACTTCATAATTTCTTTTATACACCCTGCAGACATTTTCAACTAAATCAACATATAAAGTTAGAAAATTCGTTTTCTACGTTTTTTCTGTTGTCATTTAACAGCTGGTCCGTGTGTCTCTCTGCTGGTGTTCTGTCGACAAGTGTCCCCCCACCCCCATCGAACAGTGCCCGGGATGAATGGCGCATGCACAATCAGCTGGGCTGACGTAACCATGGCGCATCGTAGAAGGTATCTCTCGATGGGAGATACCATTTCGTGGGCACAATTGAAACTATACAAACAGCGGAGGGAGACCGTAGCTCTCAGATTGTGCCTCGTTGTTGCGGGGCGGCTTTACAGTATGCTGATGGTCCGGTTTTGTCTGTTGCAGGACGGGTTTGCTGCGTTGAATGGCCGGTTTTGCCTGTGTGAAAGGGCGGGTTGCAACACAGACAAAACCAGCCCTTCAACACAGCCACATGCCGCCCCTCCAGCAGCAGCGATGCACAATCTGAGAACTACGGTCTCCCCCCCGCTGTTTGTACAAGTTTAAATTGTGCCTGTGAAATGGTATCTCCCATCCAGAGATACCTCCTACGATGTAAGCATGCGCCATGGTTACATCAGCCCAGTTGATCGTAAACTCAGCTGTTGTGCTATGGCATACAGTGCATGCGCAGTTCGTCCCGGGCACTAATCGAGGGGGGGGGGGGGGGGGGGGGGACTTCGACAGAACACCGGTGTTCTGCCAAAAACTCCAACTCACCAAAATCTTTAACCACGTCAATTCTGGTGACTGTGCAGCACCAATACTTGAAAATTATGAGTGGACATCGTCAGTCCGCTCAATACTAACCAACAACATGGCCGCCTCCAAGGCGGGTAACAACTTTTTTCCATCTTACCCGATGTTCTGTCAAAACAGCCAACTCGTTGTGTAGCGTACTGTATATGCCTCCGCTATTCTGTGAAACTCGTCCAAAGCTTTAATTATTGCTGCTGGAGCATCACAGAAAGTGACATGGTTGGAGATTTTGGCGAGTTGCAGTTTTTGGCAGAACACCGGAATATAACTCTGTTGAATCCCATAGCACAGTGATGCCACCCACCAGTGTCCATGGCTCCAAGGTGCTTTTGGTTAGCTGAGAGTTCACGCTCAAAAGTTGTGATGTCATCAGAGAGAGAATAGGTGTGGTGATTTGGTCATGTGACCGCAGAGAAAACATGTATTTAGATGGTGATTTAATAGAAGCAAAATTTAACAGGTACTGTACATGGTATACACTAAAATCCAAAGCACGTGGCAACAGCAACATTTTTCTAATGTTTATACATTAAATTAGCAAACAAAAATTAAACTGGACCTACACTCAAACTCTAAACATACAGTTATAATAGACTTGCTATATTAGGTAAAGTAATACAAGAACTAAAATATGTCATCCAATGCCTGTTCACATAAGCATCTGGTCACCCGTGTTGAAATGAAGAATCAAATTCAAACTGGCTTCTCCGACCCCCCAAGCAAAATTGTAAGACATTACCTTGCCGTTTGCTAATGTGACCAGCACAGGAGGAAGTAGGGGGCAATCTTATTTCATTGTTTTTTTTACTCAGCCGTATACTTTTTGGTTCACTTTATCTTTCAGCTATTTTGTATTAGTATAGAAATGAAGTCTATACAACTTCACAGACTGTTTTACAATTCCCAGAATATGTAGCAATTTAAAGTGTTACTAAATCCACAACAGTAAAATTAGTCTGTATATGCAGTAAAGCACGCTTGTTATACTCTCTGTGGAACCTAAGGGGTTAATCCTGTGCATTGCGTGAAACCACCATTTGATTTCTCTGATCCTCCCCATCTTCCACAGTCCCCAATCCACCTCCTGATAGTACAGAGCCTTGGAGGTACATTGCACATGCTCAGTTTGGTGTGTATTGCTAGAGGTTATTTATTTTTCTTGGGAGGGTGCACGTGATCAGCACAGGGCCAATCAGCACTGTCGAGACAGAGGTCTTGCAACCTCACAGGACAGTCAATGGAGAATGAAAATTCCTCCTACAAGCTCTGACCAGACACTGATAGAAATCACAAGACTGCTATATACTGTTGATGAAAAAAAAAAGGTATTTAGCAGTTTATATTTACTAAAATAACTATTTCCATGTTCTGTATACTGTGGGAGAGCAGATTTAGTGAATGCAGGGTCTTGGGTTAAGTAAGATTTTAATCATAACTTTTGCTTTAGAATATCACAGCTAGTGTTAATGGCTGCTGGATTTAAGATTTACTGTACGTTTAATATTGCAAACCTAAACAATTGCTTTACAGCAGAAACTAAAATAATTCCAAACTTTGTTAAAAGGACTCCTTTCCTGCTTTCAAATAGCTTTTACATCCAGCTAAAGGTTTAAATCATTCCTTCAGCAGTTTCCTGCTGAACTACAGAAGCTCTCTCTTCCTGCTTTATTACTTACATGGTAGAAGCCTTCTCATTTATGAGAAGACAACAGTCAATGCAAAGAAGAAAAACTTCTGGCATTCTGGAAACCGTTTTAAAATATAACATGCACCCGGGTTATTAGATCTCCTAAAACTTCAGAAGTATGGTCATAAATAGAGTATGCAACCAAAAATTATTTGTCAAACTAGCTTTCCTCTTTTCCTTAAAAATCAGCTCCAGGAAAACAGCCTGTCCTCAGCCAGTAGTCGGGTAGCTGAGGGCCGCTGCTCTCTGTGTGGAAGCAGTGGTCTCTCTGCAGTGAACCGATATGCCTCCTTGCTTTGTCACTATAGCAGTGCATCGAGAGCATGTTTTACTGGTGCTGGGGCTAATTTTTAAGAAAAGAGAGGCAAGATATTTGACAAATTGTATTTGGCTACACATACTGAATATATATGTATATAAATTACCCAGTTAAATTTTACATATGAATATTTATTTTTCAAACTTTAACAGAAAAGTAATAATCATAATGTGACAGGTGACTTTGACGTGCAAGCCAGTGACCAAGCAGCTGTGACAAGTGTAAGCAATGCACCAGCTTCAGTTCCAGACATTTAATTGATGTAAAGCATTAGTTACAAAACGGTGTTCCCTAAATAAGGTGAACGCAATTAATGGATGCGAGTTTCCGGTAAAAGCCTTGATAACAGTCGAATTATTGGTCCAGTCATCCTGGATAGGAATCCATGGCAATTTAGAAAGCTGATTCAGCGATGACAAAGAAAGCAAGGGGCAGGGAGTCTGGTAACCTTACAGCTTGGTGATATCTAGTAAGGCTTTTGTCGTGGCTATACCAACTGTACACAGACTATCCAAGGAGTGCAAGGATCATACATGGATAGAGTTGAAAAGCAGCACTTCTGGGGGGGGGGGGGGGGGGGGGCTTAGATTGCATCATATATAAATATAAATAAGGGGCATATTTATAAAGCAGAACGTTTAGTGCAACGATCATTCACCATAGTTATATAGCGCATGTGCTGTGCCTGCATTGGACTACATGAAGTGGTCAAATCAATCATCTGAAATTGAATATAAGAAGGGGGTATATTCATTTTGCTATTAGTGTGTGAACATTTACTAGGTGGCTGCTACACATTTGTTTTGTTTTGTTCCTCCCACCCCCTTGTTGGCTTGCGCATTAGTTCCCCCTAATTTTCAATCATCTGAAATTGGCATGTCATAAGTGCTCATATGGGCACACATATATACGACACATCTGATCTTCTGCATACAGGGAATACAGATTAAGCCCTGGTTAACATTGATGCTACGTTGAAGTAGCGCGATTTCAAAGTAGCAAGGTCAGCGCAATTTCAGTTGCTACTTGATAGACATCTGTGTGGCTTCATACAGATATCTATTGAAGTCGCACCTGAAAATCGGCAAAAGTAGTGCAGGAACTACTTTTGCAAATCGCGGCGCCGCAAAATCGGTGTCGCACCGATTGGAACAGTAACATTGTCTCCAATAGGCTGCCCCTTTGATTTAGTTTCAATTTGCTACTGGTGTTTAACAACATCAGGACACACTATAATGAGCTGATGAAATCCCTAAATAATAAAAACAAACGCTTTAAAGCAGAGCTCCCCTGAAAAAAATATATATTAAAAGCCAGCAGCTACAAATACTGCAGCTGCTGACTTTTACTATTAGGACACTCAACTGTCCTGGAGTCCAGCGACGTCAGCAGCAGAAGACAAGCAATCGCTCGTCACTCTGCTGCCCCCACCGCCATCCTTCGTGAGGGAACCAGGAAGTGAAGCCTTGCGGCTTCACTGCCCGAGTCCCTACGGCGCATGCGCGAGTTGCGCTGCGCCGTTCTCACTGGTCCCTGTTGTGTTCTGGGAGCCGAGTGTCTCCCAGAACACAACGGGTATTCTGCGGGAAGTGATGTACTACCCGCAGAGAGGACACCCGGAAGTGGGTGCAAATATCTGCACCCCCCTTCCTCCTGAAAGGTGCCAAGTATGACACCGGAGGGGGGGGGTGGGTTCCGATGAGCGGAAGTTACACTTTAGGGTGGAGCTTCGCTTTAATGTTCTTTGCTCCCCATGGCAACCAACATGCACCGCAGTTCCTGACATGCTTAACAATGAAGTGTCTGTATCCACCCCCAACAACACATCATGGGGACCAACAGTACAGCTTACATACAGCAAAGCCCTAACAAGCCAGCTACAGCAAAGTGGAAAGCAGCATTCCTTGATGAGTGGCAACACACAATTAATAATACCAGTGGTCTCCTAATTGCAGCCCATGGACCGGATTTGGTCCTTTGCTTGTCTTTATCCGGCCCTTGGAACACTATTCCTCCCACTGATATCAGGTGCTAATCCTTCCACTGACACCAATGATGGAACATAAATTCTTCCTCTGGCCCCATTGATGGGGCACCATTTTGCCCACTGACCAACGATGGGGCACTATTTCTTACACTGACACAAATGATGGGGCACTATTTCTCCCAGTAAAAGTAACAATGGGGCACTAGCCCCGCTAAGGCCTGAAGGCCAGTTAACTGGCCCATTGTTTAGAAAGTTTGAAGACCTCTGAACAAACGCACATATTAAAGGTTCTATTGTTTCTAAAAGTATAGTGGATTTAAGCTGGATACACATTATACAATTTGTGTTGTTCAATTTCCTTTAGATTTACCTTTAACGATGTAGTACGAGGGCTTGCCTGATTGCATACAAAATGAAAGTGTTTAGGTTTGACCTCATATGTGGTTTTGGTAAATCTAAAGAAAATTGTATAGTGTGTATCCAGCTTTAGATTATGTGGGGATTTTGAGTTTCACTAAAGAAATATGGAAACTTTCAGAAAGTCTGTAACAGAATTTTCAATAATAAAAAAAAAGGTAATACTGCGCTAATGTAAGAAAGTGAAAAAATGAACAACGTGCTTATAACAGCTAGGCTGCGACATAAAAAATATGTGAAACCATATAAAAATAAATGTACTTAAGAGAGTATGTCGCGCACAAACAAGTGAAAACAGAACTCTAGTGAAAGTTCATGAAAAATGTGAAAAGTGGAAAAACATAAAAGGTGAATAAACCACATAAAAAAAAATTAATACCCACAACTTGATAAATGTGCAGATACAGGGACTAAACCCCTGTTCTAAATATAAAACCTGCAAAAATGGCACATATATATATATATATATATATATATTAAAAATTGTCCAAATATAATAAAATAAGTGAAAAGTTGGAGCATAAGTTGCTGAATATTGTGACAACAAATTTCTGTAACAATACTATAATACTCCAAATCATTGAATATAACAGTAAGAAAATCCGTTCCTTTAGGGGATTTCCAAAGAAAGTTCCAATGCAAAAAGGGATTGCTTCATGTGAAGAAAAGCAGGGGTTTTGTAGAGGAATGTGAAAAGAATAGTGCCCAAGGTAGATCCACCGATATCGTAGAGAGGCTACATCCACCACGGTGAGTGTAAATTCAAGATGGGTACCTTACCACAAAAGGTGGACCTCCACTGTGGCAAGGTCGGAAAAGCCTGCAGATATCACCCTCTGCGGGGTATAAATGCTGATCCTGGAGGTCTCACGACTCCAAAATCCTGGTAATCCCTCTGCCTCTAGTTCTGCTGTCTCATCCTCTAAGGGAAAAGACCCAACAGAACTCCAATGTAGGTACCAGATAGTTGGGATCTCAAGTTATAGAGATCACAGAAGCGTGTGCATCAGCCTGCCGGCTCCAACAACGATCACTTGTTCCTAGATGGAGGAAGGGATCTTCACATCCAAACCCCCCAGGATCTCTATGATATCGGTGGATCTACCTTGGGCACTATTTTTTTCACATTCCTCTACAAAACCCCTGCTTTTCTTCACATGAAGCAATCCTTTTTTGCATTGGAACTTTCTTTGGAAATCCCCTAAAGGAACGGATTTTCTTACTGTTATATTCAATGATTTGGAGTATTATAGTATTGTTACAGAAATTTGTTGTCACAATATTCAGCAACTTATGCTCCAACTTTTCACTTATTTTATTATATATTTATATATATGTGCCATTTTTGCAGGTTTTATATTTAGAACAGGGGTTTAGTCTCTGTATCTGCACATTTATCAAGTTGTGGGTATTCATTTATGTGGTTTATTCACCTTTTATGTAACAGAATTTTGTTTGAAATGATTCCCAAAGAAAGGGCATAATGCAACCTGTATCCCACTTATGTAAGGATCAACAATTCCCCAATGCAGAGAATGGCTGAATCTTACAAATGAAGTGTGTATAAACCTTGACAACAAACTTCTATTATTTGCTGCCCTTTTGGTCTGCTAAACATACCATTGAAAGTGTTCCGTTTGATAAGTAAAAAGAAGAATACCCGTTGATCATGTCAGAAATTCCAGTGATCACTTGTTATCTCAAGGAGTCTATTAACTCTTCTAGTTCTTATTTTGGGACTACAGAATGATTAGTGTATGTTGTAGACATGGCAGAGTAGGTGGGTTTGGATAGTTGCGCAAAAGACAACAGGCAGGGCTGACACCACTCATTCCACAAATGCTGTCAGTATTCAGCCCACAAGAGAACTTAAAGTGGATGTAAACCCGTTTTTTTTTTTTTTTTGATGCCACAGTGTAGAGTATAAGATTTCCTATCATCTGTGCCCAGTCTTGCCACACAGAGTTAATCCAGCTCTGAGCAATCCTCTTTTATTGTTCAGGGGGATAAATCTTGACAAACAAAAAAAAACTGTGTCAAATCCTCCCCCTGTGAGGGACAGGTTATTTACATATCTCATGCACTAGTCTGAGACAAGGCACATTCCAGCTCTCCCAGGATTGGCTGACTTTACTGTGTTTTGACTGGATGTTTCTCATCATGGGGTCTGATAAGGAAATGTATGATGCAGTGAAAACACAGAACAGCCAGCAGAATATACACACAGACAAGTGATTTAGGAGAGATGTATTTAGTCAGAGTTGGGCAGAGGAGAAGTCCAGTGATCGGATTATTATTATAGTGCAGTGTGTGCGTCTGAGGTCACCTGATCACAGTTGCAACATTCCTTTCCATCACCAGGATGTGTTATGTGGGGGAGGGGTGGATTTCTCACTTTTTATACTTACACCCAGTAAGGCTGAATGAGCTTAGGGCCAGTTCACACTGGTGCGTTGTACGAGGTTGCATGCGATTCGCACCGCAGTGCAAATCACATGTGATGTCATTGCAGTGCGATTTCAGCCATACAGATAGTATGGCTGATATTGCATCGCATTCGGTTGGTGGGGCAGTGGACGGGGTCGGTGGGGCAGTGGACGGTTGTCAGTGGTCTTGGGGCTCTGGACCGTGTCGGTATGGGGGGGGGGGGGCGTTTGTGGTGTCAGAGGTTTTTTTTCTTACAATTTTATTCTTACATCTTTTTTTATCAGCCCTGTTGGGGGCTTTGGTGACATGTCAGGGGTCTAATCTGAGACCTCTGACATCTCCCCTTTGAGACAGAGAAAGGGACAGAGGACACAGATTCCTCAGTCCTTTTCTCTGCACAGAAGATGAATGGAGAGACGACAGCGGCTCCTCCATTCATAAACTGAGCATAGTAAACACACAGGTTACTCTGCTCAGTTATCACATGACACAGAGCGATAGATAACGAACACTCTGTGTCCCATTCAGAAAAGAAACCGGCCCCTGTCTCCGCTCTCCATCCTGACAGATCCCCCCCCCCCCGCGCGCGCGACCCCTGTGGGAGAGTGAAGCCAGCAGCTGCGAGGGGACGAGGGGGACGAGACACAGCGGGGGATGAGGAGGATACGGAGGGGGCCAGAGATGAAGAAGGGGGGGGGTGGGGGAGGCAGACACTGAGGACACTCGGGGATGATCGGTGCAGCGGGAGACAGCTGTGAGCACCGATCCACCTGCATGCTTTTCAGTTGAAAGCCGCAGGAGGGAGAAGGAGAAGCGGCTGATGAAAAGCCATGCAGGGGGGGGGGGGGGGGAATCGGTGCTCACAGCTGTCCCCCACTGCACTGATCATCCCTGAGTGTCACCGGACATTGTTGTGTGTACAGAGGTGACAGGGGGCCGTGAGCGCGCTCTCCTTTTACCCAGAACGCGCTCTGCCTCTCCTGCACGCTCTGGCCAAGGGGAGTGTAGAGGTGGGTGGAGAGTCTGCTGGCGTCACGACTCCACCCACCAAGCGGTGAATAACAGAACCGCCCACTGAATCTGAAGTTTTGGGGAGCTTCAAACAGAGAAGGGGGAGACATTTGACAGGTGAGAATCATGCAGGAGGCATGTATATCCTTATAGTTCACCCCTATGGCATTAGTTTAGAATTGATGAGAGTGGGTTTACATCCACTTTAAGAACGGAGTGAGTTTTTGGCAGATCAACGGGTGTTTTCTGCAGCATCTTTAAAAAGATAAAATATGAGGAATTGTCCATGTATTGAGGATATGCAGTGCACATGTTTTTCTTCTTTTTTTTTGTCCTGACATGCAGAACAACCTGATGCATTGAGCAAGGTACTACATGAAAACACATTGCATGTAATCAGAATTCACTTTACTGAAGCCATACTTGTATAAGACAGACTTAATTTTGTGCTAAAGCCAGGTACATACAGCTTTTTCTTTTGTTCAACCAGCAGGCTGAATGAAAAAAAAAAAAACGATAGCAAATTCCGAACGTCTGTGGGGAACTCCATCGGAGAAAAAACCCACGCATGCTCAGAATCAAGTCAACGCATGCTCAGAAGCATTGAACTTCATTTTTCTCGGCTCTTCGGAGTGTTTTACGTCACAGCGTTTGGGACGGTCGGATTTTTGACTGATGGTGTGTCGGCAAGACTGATGGAAGTCAGCTTCATCGGATTTCCAATGGTAGAATCCATAGGAAATCCGATCGTGGTGTACAGGGCATTAGACTTACAAGTGAAAATAGAGAAAAAAAGACCAAAAAAAAGGAAAAAAAAAGAAAATAAATGCAGCTACCAGATCTAAGAATTGAAAGGCTGCAATAAATGACATTTTTGGTTTTAATGTTGCTTTCATCTTTATCCATGAGATCTCAATCTAAATGTTGTTTTTTATTTATTTCCTGCAGCTTGACTGCTACACCTTTTAAATACCTTGACCTTGCTGTGTTAGAAGATGAAGTGTCAGCCTTATGAGCATTTTTTTTTCAGGAGAAATGTTATGATAGCCATGTAAACCCCTTACTTCTCCCCCCAAATTAAAATTTGACTTTCATGCATACATATATTGATTGGTAGCATTGTCATAAAACCCAGAAGTTTGCACACAAGAACAGAAATAGCATTCATCTAAGAAATTGTAGAGCTTACCGCATCAAACTCAGCCTGGTCATCTTCGGGTAGATCACTTGTTTCATAAACATCTGGCTCATTCCTAGCCTGAATAAGAACAAAAACAAAACAACCCTTTTTATAATTTTTTATTATGCAAAATTATACTGCTCGTTGTGTAAAACCCTGGTGCCCAACCTGCTGTCCTTTAGCACTTTGTGTGCAGCCATTGGGACCCCTGTAGACACTGATCTGTTTTTAGTGTCAAATGTCTCCCCTCTGTCTGTTATAAGAACTGAAAAACTGCAGATTCTGTGGGTGGATCTGTTGTCTGGAGCTCGGTGGGTGGAGTCGTGATGTCAGTAGACTCCTCGCCCACCTCTACACTCCCCTTGTCAACATGCATTTTCTCCTGTGTATTCCTTCTGCTATGATCACTAACATCCAGTCAAAAATCCAGAAAAGTAACCACATGACTTTAGAAAAGGAGTGGGGGTGGGAATTAAAAAATAATGCCTGTCTAAAGCTAGTGCACAAGATATGTAAATAACCTGTCACTCAAAGCAAGGGGGCGGAACGGACAAAAGGTAGCAGTTATTGTTCAGTGAGATAAAACGGGCAAACAAAGAGGATTGCTCAGAGCTGGATTAACTCTGTGGCAAGACTGGGCACAAATGATAGGAAATCGTATACTCTACATTGTGACAGCAAAAAAAAAAAAAATTGGGTTTACATCCACTTTAAATCAAAAAAATAACTTGCAGCAGCTTTTTTTGCCAAGCCATTCTAAAGGAGGGGGAAAGCTCTGACAACTTCAAGTTGTGTCGGCGCTTTTCTTCTCCCACACATTTCTACTGGCCCATCACTATGAAGGACCGCCTTACTGGCCAAAAGGAATAAGTGGGAGGGAAATCGCAAGCTTCGACACGGAGAGTAACAGAAATGTGCAATGAAGCTGCTACCAGGTATAAGGTGAGTAAGGCTGGCATAAACGGGTTGCAGGAAAGAAATTTGCACGATTCCCCCATCAACACAGACAGTGCTGACAGAGGAATCAGCAATTGTGTTCATCCAGAGAGGACAACAGTGAATACCGCTAGCGATAATCCTAAAATAATCCACTGGTTGTACCCAAGTTGATCGATCAACTTTGTACATTCAGCCTGCCCATTAACGGTTCGAATCTCTGCCGATTCCTGCTGAACCGCGTATACCTGGCCTACGTAACTTTAAAGCAGAACTTCGCTCTCCCAATCAACATTGACCATTTTTAATCCTCATGCTGCTAGCATTAGTAAATTGATAGGAAAGTCTAAAATATTTACTTGTTCTAAACTTTTTTTGTGTACATTTCTTCAGATACTTTCTGTTCCAGCCTGGCCCAAACTATTTAAATGTGCCATTATGCTTTAAAGGGTAACTCCACTTTCATGGGAAGAAAAAAAAAATTGTGAATAAAAAAAATAATATTAATATAGCCTATACAATTGCGACACATCATATTGTAATTTAATGTTATTAAAAATGACCTTTCCTTCCTGTCATTTTCTGTAAAATGCAATGCAACATGGCTACCTGGAGGAGGAGATCTGCACACAGAATATGTACAGAACGCCCCCCAGAAACATAATTTCCTGTTTGTGCGATTGGCTCACTGGTTTTCCCAGAAGTCTGTACTAAGATACTAGTCAGATTTTTGGCATCCCCTGCAACAAAGATTGTGTTTTTGGTAAGATACTCCAAATAGGAAATCACATATAAAAAAGGTATGCAGACCCTTCAATTTTCCTCATTAGAGCCCTGCAAGTGCAGCAGCTGGTTGATAATTATGAAACCACTCCCATTAGACTCACTTGGCACATACAAACAAACAGGGATTTCTTCAGAACAACAAATAGTAGGAATCTGCAACAGTTTGTTAAAATTATATGTAATGTACATCAATCACCCAAAGAATGTTTTTTTTCCTCAACAAAAGTTGAGTTGGAGTTACGCTTTAACTTCTCCAGTATCTTTTTTCCATGTTCTGGAACAACATACTGATAATAAAAATATAGGATTTTTTGTACTCACCGTAAAATCCTTTTCTCTGACATCCATGGACTGACACGGTGTCTCTTTACACTTTACACGTGGGTTATGTCCCTGCTTGCAGGAGAAGACCTAGGCAGAATGTGAAATGTTATACATACATTCTAAAAGCCAGAGCTGAACAGCCCCACCCAGGGGGCGGTCCCTCCGGACATAACCCTCCCACTACAGTCAGCAGACTTCAGTTCGTAACAAAGCAGTACAAACTTAAAAGGAAGGGTGGGTGCCGTGTCAGTCCATGGATGTCAGAGAAAAGGATTTTACGGTGAGTACAAAAAATCCTATTTTCTCTTACCATCCATGGACTGACACGGTGTCTCTTTACACTTTACACGTGGGATGTCCCAAAGCAGTGTCAAGAGGGATGGGAGCAGTATAAATGGAAAAACCAAACTTTCACTCCAAGAAGGCAGATCTCCTCAACGGAGGAGTCGCAACTTTAAACAGCGGCCTGCAGCACCCTGCGGCCGAAGGAAGCATCTGAAGATGCAGCCACATTAACCTTATAAAACTTAAAAGGCATAAACAGACGACCAGGTCGCCGCCTTGCACACTTGTGCAACCGACGCTTGATGTCGGGAAACCCAGGAAGCACCAATTGCCCTGGTGGAATGCGCCGTAACCGGAAAGGGAGGCGCCCGCCCTTTGAGAGCATAGGCTTGAATGACGGTTTGTCTGATTCCCCTAAAAATGATGGCAGACGAAACCGCTTGGCCCTGTTATGGACCAGAGACAGTCACAAACAGTGAGTCGGACTTCCGAATAGAAACAGTAGCAGACAGGTACACCCGTAAGGCTCGTACCACCTCCAATATGTGCAGCGCAAACTCTCTGGGATGCGATGGGTGAGGACACAAGGATGGGAGGGCAATGTCCTCATGTAGGTGAAAGGTCGACACCACTTTTGGCAAAAAAGGAAGGTCGCGGATGCAACACCGCCTTATCCTTATGGATGACTAAATATGGCGACTTGCATGACAAAGCCGCCAACTCAGACACTCGTCAAACAGAAGTGATTGCCACTAAAAAGGCCACCTTCTGAGACAAGACAAGAGGGGAATATCCCGGATATTCCCAAAAGGAGGTTCCTGGAGGACCGAGAGCACCAAATTCAGATCCCACGGTGGGAGAGGAGGCTTGACAGGAGGGAGCACATGGCGAACCCCCAACACAAGGTGCTAACCAAGAAAATGACCCGCTAGAGGTCGCTGAAAGAAGACGGCCAAGGCCGAAAACTGATCCTTGATGGTACTCAAAGCAAGCTTTTGGGTCACTCCACACTGCAGAGGACGCAGGATTCTGGGGACGGAATACGTCCGAGGACGCCAGTCCAGCGCTTCGCACATGGCGATATAAGCTTTCCAGGCACGGTGATAGATCTGCCTGGAGGAAGACTTCCGTGTCCTTAACATGGTCAAAATGACCGAGTCCGAGAGACCTCGGTCCCTCAACACCTGGCTTTTAACAGCCCTGCCGTTAAAGCCAGAGACTGTAAGCCGGATGAAACATAGGACCTTGAGACTGAAGGTCCTCCCTCATCGGCAACCGCCAGGGAACGTCCGCAACGAGGCGTACCAGTGATGCTGAGGCCAATCCGGAACAATTAGGATCGCCGGAGTTTATATCAGGCGATAAGGACCCTATGGGGCCACCAACGCATCCGAGGCATCGCCCAAGGATCCCTGGATCTGGCCACAACCTCGACCCTTGCGATTGAGTCGAGAGGCCATCAGGTCCACATCCGGCGTGCCCCACCGTCGGTAAAAGGAGTTGAAATATTTAAGGACCACTCTTCTTGGTCCGGTGTCTGGCGATTGGCGACTCAGATAGTCCGCCTGCCCATTGTCTATGCCCAGAATGTAAAATGGCCTACAGAGCCGGCACGTTTTTTCCGGCTCACTTCAGGATACGGACTACCTCGGAAGCCGCAGCTGAGCTCCGAGTTCCCCCTTGATGGTTTACATACGCCACCGCCGTGGCGGTGTCCGACTGGCTCCTGATGGAGCGACCCCGTACTCTCTCCGACCTGAGGAGAGACACAGTCCGATGGCCCGTATTTCCAGAACAGTGATTGGTAAACGGGCTCGTCCGGAGTCCAAGGCCTGAGCCGACAGGACTCCCCAGACTCCACCCCAGCCCGTCAGGCTGGTGTCCGTCGTGAGTACCGTCCATTGGATGGGAAGGGAACGACTTTCCGGACCGAAGAGCCGAGGATCCCAACCACCATGTCAGGGGCGCCCTGACCAGGTCAATCGCCTGGATCTGAAGATCCAAGGACAACGGGGATTTGTCCCAGGTGGACAAGATCTCCTTCTGCAATGCCCTGGTGTGTGATTGGGCATACGGAACGGCCGCAAAGGAGGCCACCACGAGTCTCGGACTCTCATGCAAAAAACGGATTGACAACCATTTTTGGGATGTCAGCACCCGCACCGCAGACTGAAGTGTCAGCAACTTATCCTGAGGTAGGATACCTTTGCCTCCAAGGAGTCCAGAATCAGAACTAGATACTCCAGACACTGAGTCGGGACCAGGACTGACTCCTGAATGTTCAGGAACCACTCGAGTCCCTGAGGGTCTAATTGATGATAGTCACCTTTCCTCTAAGTTTGATCCACTTTCTGCTCTTAGCAGATCGTCCAGATAGCCCACGACAGCAATACCTCGCTGTAACAGAAGGCTAAAACCGGAGCAAGCACCTTGGTGCCGAGGCTAGGCCGAAAGGAAGAGCCACAATCGATAGTGAACTTCGCTGATCGCAAAGCGCAGAAACTTCTGGTGACTTGCGCAGATCGGAACATGCAAGTAGGAGTCCTTGAAGTCCAAGGACGCCAGAAAAAATCCCTTTGGTGGAGTGTAGAGATCACCGTGCGAATGGATTCCATGCGGAATTTCTGCACCTTCTCGAAGGCATTCAGGGCCTTGAGGTCCAGGATAGGTCGAACCACGTCCTATTTTTGGGACGACAAACAGATTCGAGTAGAATCCCTGAAAACTCTCCTGTGACGGAACCGGCACAATCACTCCGGACCTGATCAAATCCTGTACAGCCCCCAAGAGGGCTGCCCGACAGGTAGGAAGGAGAGGAAGATTTGAGGGAAAGAATCTGTCTGGGGGCCAGGATCGGAATACTATCCTGTATCCTGAGGTGACCACCTCGCCCACCCACCAGTCGAAGATTCGGGAGGACCACCGATTCGTGACCTGCGAAGTCGTCCCCCCACCCCAGAGTCGGGCGGAGGCAAGACTTCACGCGGAGGCGGGCTTGGGAGCCGCTTGTTCGGCTTACGCACCCAGGGGCACTTGTGCCCACCAGCCGCACTGCCGTCAGTCTGAGAGGGCCTACCCGTGGACTCTGACTGACGAAAAAACCCCGTTTTGCTGGAAAGGAAGGCCCCTGTTTGCGGCGGGCCTCCTCACCCTTGCTAGTCTAAGGAAGAAGAGTGCTTTTACCTCCCATGACATCCATGACGATGTCATCCAGAGCAGCACCGAAAGGTCTACCACCTTTAAATGGTAGATCCGTCAGGAGCTTCCTAAGGCTAGGTCAGCAGACCAGCACTGCAACCAGATAAGATGACGCAATACCACCGCCGAGACAGAGGCCCTGGATATTAAAGGGGCCGCATCCAACGTGGCGTCGCACACATAAACCAGGCCCTGAACCAGTTGGTGGGCCAAAGCAACTGTGTCTGGAGGAAGATTATGCTCCTGTACAGCTAGGTGCAACATTTTTGCCCAACCTGTAAGTGTTTAAGACACAAGGGTCGCCGCTACCACAGGCCGTAGGGCGGATCCCAACAAGGCAAACATGGCTCTGCTCACCACTTCTGACCTCCTGTCAGTGGGGTCCTCAAATGCAGGAGTCCCCTCTATCGGGAGAGTGATGGCCTTGTTCAACCGGGTGACTGGAGGGTCGACCCTGGGGGAGAAGCCCACTTTTTAAGTAGGGCATCTTCAAGGGGTATCTGATAGACAAACGCCGCGGGACCATAAAAAAAAAAAAAAAATCTTCTGCGGCTTTTCCCAGACCTTATCAATGAGCTGGTCAAAGAAAGTACATATGGAAAAACCTCTTTAGAAGGCCTGGCCTTAAAAGAACCAAAAGGAGACTGTATCCGCCTGAGGTTCTGCATCCACAGCATTTTAGCTTGAGAGTGTCCCTCACCGCAGTCATGAGTACATAACAAGCGCCCTGTCATTTACTGACTCAGAACTGGAGTTTTCCTCATAAGGAATGTCCTGTTCAAAACCATCCAATACATTCAGAACTAGGATCCTAAGCGGTAGTGGCTAGGCCCATATCTGAATCAGCGCACTGCCCTCATGAAGTAAAGTGGGGAGAGGGCGCTTTTTTGCTCCCTTGCGCTTGCACACAGCTCCCATCCTGGTCAGAAATGATTCCAGGACTGCCCACAACTGGTCCCTAGGGACCGCAGGTGCTGAAGCACTGCCTGTTGTCCACTGACATTTAGGGGAAGCTGGTGACAGAGACTCCATATTGCCCCCCTCTGAGACTCCTCAGATAAAAAGTCCACCCACAGGCTGTGCTGACTGAGGAGGGGGCGCCCAGGGGACTCACCAAACCGGACCAGGGACCGCTCAGTTCCGCTGTCTGTACCGCGCTGTGTCAGCGCTGGTGAGCTGTGAGGAGATTGTGAGGAGATTTGCGCTGTTACAGCAGCGCTAGAGGCCGAAACTAGTGCTGAAGTGCGCGCGGGCTACAAGAAAATGGCAGCCGCACTTCACTGAGGCGATCCGCGGCAAGATGGCCGCCATGACTCAGCAAAAGTGAAAACAACAGCACACACACAGCGCCACTCGGCGCTCAGGCCCCAAAACACACAAAAAAAGGCCCCAAGCATATCTGCAGACCAGCATTAGCCCCTCCAAGAACAGTGTGACCCCCAGGCACCTCACACAGCACAGCACCAGCAATGGTGACAGAGAGCGACAATAAAATACAGGGGGAGACAGGGAAAATCCCCCACAGAGAAACACACAGCCTTTTGTACTCACCTGCAGGCAGGAGAGACTACTTACCCGTCCCCTGAGGGACCCACTGGTGTGTTTCTGACAGGACTATCACAGTGCAGTACTGAGTAGCTGTCGGCCCGGTCCACCGCGAAAGATACAGTCAGTCAGGAACTGTTCAGTCTTGAGAGGACCGTGGGAGCATGAAAGCAAACCCGGCCACCCCTGGAGTCATGGGGCCTGTCGTGAACTGAGTCTCACGCACACAAGGCGAGGATCAGCACGCTCGATGGTCGGACAGGGAAGACTACGAGGATATCTTGTACCCAACCTGTTGCCCAGCCGACAGTTGATAGAAGATTCTCAAAAATAAAATAAAAAAGAATTCCAAAAAGGAATAAAATAGGTCAGGAGACTGGCTCCTGAGAGAGCCACGTCTTCTCCTTCTGCTAGGCAGAAAAAAAACTGAAGTCTGCTGACTGTAGTGGGAGGGTTATGTCCGGAGGGACCGCCCCCTGGGTGGGGCTGTTCAGCTCTGGCTTTTAGAATGTATGTATAACATTTCACATTCTGCCTAGGTCTTCTCCTGCAAGCAGGGACATAACCCACGTGTAAAGTGTAAAGAGACACCGTGTCAGTCCATGGATGGTAAGAGAAATAGGATTTTTGTACTCACCGTAAAATCCTTTTCTCCGAAGTCCATGGACGGTCACAGCTCCTTTAGTCTTGACAAGTGGGTTATGTTCCGTCTATTAGAAGAGGACTAGGCAGACATGTTAGATATACAAAAACATGTAATTATACCAAAGCTAAACAGCCCCAGGGGGCGGTCCCACTGGTCATAACCCCTCACCCTGCACTCAGTTAGTCAAAAAGCAGTACAAACTCAAACAGGAGGGGTGGGTGCTGTGTCCGTCTATGGACTTGAGAGAAAAGGATTTTACGGTGAGTACAAAAATCCTATTTTCTCTTTCGTCCATGGACGGACACAGCTCCTTTAGTCTTGACAAGTGGGACGTCCCTAAGCGGTGTCAAAAAAATGAGCGAAGGGAACAGCAAGCAAATAAACTTCACCCCAAACAAACGGAGCTCCTCAACGGAGGAGTTGCAACCTTAAACAGCCGCCTGCAAAACCTTGCGGCCGAAGCAAGCAACTGCAGATGCATGCACGTCAACTTTGTAAAATTTTGTGAAGGTGTGAACACACGACCAGGTCGCCGCAATACACACCTGTGAGACAGACGCTTGATGTCGATAAGCCCAGGAGGCACCAATTGCCCTGGTCGAATGCGCCGTGACAGGAAAGGGAGGCGCTCGCTCTTTAAGGGCATAAGCCTGAATCACAATCTGTCTGATCCACCGAGAAATGGTGGCCGACGAGACCTCCAGGCTTTTCTTTGGACCAGTCACTGACACAAACAGTGAGTCTGATCTCCAAAACTGAGCGGTAGCAGACAGATACACCCGCAGAGCACGTACCACATCTAAGGAATGCAACGCAACCTCTTTGGGATGTGACGGTCGAGGACACAAGGATGGAAGCACAACGTCCGCGATCAGATGAAAGCCCGAAACCACCTTCAGAAGAAACGAAGGCTGCGGACGTAGCAACGCTTTATCCTTATGAAGGGGGACTTGCAAGACAAGGCCGCCAACTCAGAAACCCTCCTGACAGATGTAATAGCCACCAGAAAGGCAACTTTCTGAGAGAGTGTCAAAAGAGGAATCTCTCTGATGTTCTCAAATGGAGGTTTCTGAAGTACCGAGAGCACCAGATTTAAATCCCACGGAGGTAGTGGTGGTCGAACCGGAGGAGCCACATGTCAGACCCCTTGCACAAACGTACTCACCAGTGAATGAGCCACCAGGGGTCATTGAAAGAAAACAGCCAAGACTGAAATCTGCCCCCGAAGCCTCGTACACACGATCGGTTTTCCTATGGATTCTAATCCGATGGATTTTTCCATCGGAAATCCGATGAAGCTGACTTCCATCAGTCTTGCCTACACACCATCAGTCAAAAAACCGATCGTCCAAAATGCCGTGACGTAAAACACTCCAACAAGCCGCAAAAAATTAAGCTCAATGCTTCTGAGCATGCGTCGACTTGATTCAGAGCATGCGTGGGTTTTTTGTCCGATGGAGTTCCACACAGACGATCGGAATTTGCCATTGTTTTTTTCCCCCCATCGGATAAATTTAAAACAGGTTCTATTTTTTTTCACCGATGGAAAAAAGACCGATGGGGCCCATACACGATCGGTTTGTCCGATGACAAAAGTCCATCAGACCGTTTTCATCGGTAAAACCGATCGTGTGTACACGGCTTTAATTGTGCTTAAGGCAAGTTTCTGATCCACTCCACGCTGTAAAAACAGCAGGATCCTGGAAACCAAATATGCCCGTGGACCCCACTCCATCTCCTCACACGTGGCGTGGTCCGACTGGATCCTGACTGGACGCCCCTGTAGCCTCTGTGACCATGTGGAGAGGCACTGTCTGATCGCCCGAAGTTCCAGTGCATTGATCGGCAGGTGGGATTCTTCCTGTGTCGACAGGACCCCGCAAATACCCCCCCCAACCGGTCCGGCTGGCGTCCGTCATCACCATCCAGTGAAAAGGGAAGGAACGACTTTCCGGACTGAAGGGCCGGAGATGTCAGCCATCAGACCAGGGAAGTCATGACTAGTTGGCTCATCCGGATTTGACAATCCAGGGACAACGGAGACTCACTTGGACAGGATCTCCTTCTGCAAGACTCGAGTGTGGAATTGAGCATACGGTACCGCCTCGAAAGGAGGCCACAATGAGACCCAGAACACGCATGCAAAAGCGCAGCGACGACCACCTGTGGGATGCCAACAGCTTCACCGCCACATGAAGAGCCGGCAATTTTTCTAAAGGGAGAAAAACCTTTGCCTCCGAGGAGTCCAGGATCAAGCCCAGGTATTCCAGACGCTGAGTCGGCACCAACACCGACTTCTGGAGGTTCAGTACCCAACCAAATTCGTGAAGGGTCTGACTGGCAATCGCTACATCTTCCTCTAATTCTGAGTCTGAAGCAGCTCTCAGAAGGAGGTCGTCCAGGTAGCCCACGATAGCGATACCTCACTGTCTCAGCAAGGCCAGAATCGGGGCGAGCACCTTGGTGCAGATGCCAGGCCAAAATGGAGAGCCACAAATTGGTAGAGATCATCCCCGACTGCAAAACGCAGAAATCTCTGATGCCTGATGCATATGGAGACATGCAAGTATGCGTCCTTGATGTCCAAGGACGCTAGAAATCCCCCGGATGGAGTGCAGCGACCACAGAGCAAACTGAATCCATCCTGAACCTTCGCACCTTTACAAAAGGTGTTGAGGGCCTTGAGATCCAGGATTGGACGGACCCCCCTCCTTCTTTGGGACTACAAACAGATTGGAGTAAAATCCCCGAAACCTTTACGGCAGTGGCACATGTACAATCACCCTGCACTTCAGCAGGTCCTGCACTGCCCCAAACAGGGCGTTCCGACGAGCTGGAGGAAGATGAAGGTTTGAGGGAAAAAATCAGTTTGGTGGACAAGAAAGAAATTCTATCTTGTACCCTGATGAAACCACTTTGCAAACCCACTGGTTGGAAAGCAGGGAGGTCCACCGAGCTGCAAACTCGCAAATGCGACCCCCCACCCGAGAGTTGGGCGGGGGCAAACCTTCATGCAGTAGCAGATTTGTTTGCGGGCTTGTTTGGCTTGCGAACCCAGGGGCGCTTTTGTCCCTCAGCTGGCCCCTTGTCGGCCTGGGAACACTTACCTGCGGGCCCGGACTGACGAAAAAAACGCTTCTGAGCGGAAAAGGAGGGCCCAGGCCTGCAGCGTGGCTCCTTACCCTTTCTGGATTGAGGGAGCAATGTGCTCTTACCCCCAGTGACATCCTTAATAATGTCATCCAGCGAGGCTCCAAACAGCCTTCCACCCCAGAAGGGCAAATCGGCCAGAGCCTTCTTGGAAGTCTGGTCCACGGACCAGTATTTTAGCCAAATCAGGCAACGCAGTACCACAGCAGATACTGAGGCTCTAGAAAGCAGGGGAGCTGTGTCCAGGGCTGCATCGCAGACATATTTGAGGCCATGCACCAACTGGTCAGCCATTTCTACGCAGACTGGGTAAACCTGTTGTCTTTCCAACTCCTGGTGCAAAATTTTAGCCCATTCTGTAAGTGTTTGTGACACCAGAGCCGCAGCCAAAACTGTTCGCAATGCAGATCCCAGCATGGTAAACATGGACCGGGCCACCGCCTCGAACCTCCTATCCGCAGGGTCCTTAAATGCAGGGGTCCCCTCAACCGGAATAGTGGTTACTTTGTTTAACCAGGATACCGGGAGGTCCACAACCGGGGGAGATACCCTTTTGAGGAGAGCCTTCTGAAAAAATGGGCAACGGACCGCCATACGTTTTGGGACCGAAAAGGTCCTCTGCGGTCGTTCCCATTCCTGGTCTATAAACTTATCAAAATAAGTTACATAAGGAAACACCTTAGTAGTGCGGGTCAGCTTCTGGGACCCAAAAGGGACTGACACCTCAGCAGATGTCCCAGCCGCATCCTCAAGTTTGAGGGTTTCCCGCACTGCGGTGATAAATGCTGCAACAAGCGCCTTGTCCTGTGCTGACCCGGACACGGAGTCTTCCTCACTGTCCGAATGGTCCTGGTCTGCATACTCTGACCCTTCAGAACAGGGGTCCTGTTTCACAGCCAGGCCCGAGTCTGAGTCAGAGCTTTCCCCAGAAGATGGTGGGAGGGGGCATTTTTTACCCCCCTTGCGCCCGCACACCGCTTCCACCCTGGCAACAGATGATTCCAGGACCGCCGACAAAGCAGGGGCACCGGTTTCTCCCACCGGAATGTCTGGGGAAGAAACGCCAGCTTCTGACGCCATGCTGACCCACACACTTGTCAGCCAGTCATGGAACAAGTCAAGGTACAAGAAAAGCCCCACCCTCCTAGCTGCCCAGACCGATGGGTATTTCCAGAGGACTCACCACCCTGACCCAGGCACTGCTTCAGCGCTGCCGCTTGCGCTAAAATCCTGTACAGTGTGTGCCTGAGGTCATCTGCCGTTCGCACCGTTGAGAATGACAAACCAGCGCTAGAGGTCCAGCCAATGCAAAAATCCCCACAAAGATGGCCACCGGTTACCTCAGGAAAAAAGCGTGAGCTACAAGAAAATGGCCGACCGCTGTATTCGCTATAGAAACAGCATGGCTACAAGAAAATGTCCGCCAGCTGTATTAGCATTAGGAACAGTGCGGCTTTCTGGAGGTAAAAATAAAAGGCCCCGAAAACACTTTGCCTCCAAACGGAGACCCCCCACAAGGCAGACCACCCACACACACCGCGCAGCCCCCAGCCAGGACATGAGCCCCCCTCAGGGACCCCCCGGTGAGGTACACAGCAGGCCCAGCAAAGCATGGGGAGGAGGGATGGACGGGGAGAGAGGAAAGGGAGGACTACAGACCCCCTAATCAACACCCCAGGAATGCCCAGCTGTTCCATCCTGCCAAGACAGGAGGAACCTTACTTACCCGTCCCTGCGAGGACTGCTGGATGCATTCCTGACAGACCCATCACCGAGCAGTACGGAGTGGCTGTCGGCCACGGCCCACTGTGACTGGACAGCAGTAGCCCGGTCATATGTGGGCCCCGGAGCATATAGCTCACCGGCCACACCTGGAGCAAAGGGGGTATGTCGTGGCCGACCCAGCACGTAGCTAAAGGCCTGCTCACGCTCGCTGGCCGGACTTGGGAGACTACAAGGATCTAATTTATCCAGCCTGTCACCCAGCCGGCAGTTGATAGTAGATCTCAGGATCCAAAATTGAAAGTAAAAAAAAAAAAGTTCTCCAGGACCAATGGGCCCCTAGGGAGCCAGGTCCTTCTCCTACACTAAACAGAAAAAAAAACTGAGCTGCTGAGTGCAGGGAGAGGGGTTATGACCAGAGGGACCGCCCCCTGGGCGGGGCTGTTCAGATTTGGCATAATTACATGTTTTTGTATAACTAACATGTCTGCCTAGTCCTCTCCTAATAGACTGAACATAACCCACTTGTCAAGACTAAAGGAGCTGTGTCCGCCCATGGACGAAAGAGAAACTATCTTTACTGCTTGCACTGCTGCAAGTTGCCTACTGTGTGCCCTGCATGGACTGGAGTAAACTAACTCCAGCCACCATTTTCCTAGGCATCACTGGTTTGAAAGAATAGCTGGAGAACAAACTCAATACATTTTATGGCAAACCTTACTGTAATAATAAAAACAAGTAGACAGAGTCTGTCTGCAAACGCTGAAGTTGCTAAAAGTCCTTTCTTTTATTGAAAGTTTAAAATACTCATATAAAATGGCCCAGATCCCAGCCATCTATTATTGCACTTACAGCACAGTGAGGTTATGGATTAAATCAGAACTCCAGCCAGATATAACAATATAAAAAATTATTAATCCATCTAAATAAAACAAACAAAACAAAAAGCAGATTGATGCAATATTCAGCTTCAATCCGATTTCCCCCACAGTGTCTTATCTGCCACTGAATGTCCCAAGATAGAGGGCCACCACCATTTAACCTGCTTCCTGTGAGCCCAGGCCCTCCTAGAGCCGTCCGAGCATGCGACTGGACAGTGAAAGGAGAAGCAGCTCATTGATGAGCACATCTCCCCATCAGTCTGCTTTCTCCTCTTATGAGTGACTGCCTCTTTGCGCTGCTTCTTCCTCATGTTCCAGCATTGCTGTACAGGGACTGTAAGAAGCTGATACCATTTCAAATTCAGGTATTTACATGACATGTATTTAGCCTTTTCCTGCCAGAAGCATTTTTTCATGTTTGCACTCACGTTAAGGACCTATTCACACATGCCTTCAGTTTGTTTCATCAGCTCAGTAATGTTTTTCAAAGAAAAAAAAATGGATCAGTTTACATTAGTTCTTTACACCCACTTAACCAATCGAGTCAAATTTTTGGTTTACATTAGAGCTGCACGATTTTGGACAAAATGAGAATCACGATTCATGGCGTAAAATAATCTTTCACATTATACAAAAAAATTTGGCTAACTTTACTGTTTTTTTTAAAAATTAATTGAAGTGTATTTTTTTCCCAAAAAATTGTGTTTTAAAGACCGCTGCGCAAATACAATGTGACAAAGCACTGCAAGGATCACCATTTTATTCTCTAGGGTCTCTGCTAAAAATACGTACAAAAAAAAAACAAAACAGATGTTGACGGAAGCAGATGAAAAAAGATGATCATCCGTTGTTCCATTGGAATGTATTGATGTTTTTCTTCCGTCAATGGGTGGATAAAAACAGACAAACGGTCCGTGTGTGTGAAAGGGGCCTCAAGAGCACAATTTTAGGCCTGCAGATTACCTAAAGGCCCCTTTTCAGGACAGGTCAACAGGAATAACAGAAATGAACAAATAAATGTTGAAATGATAAAAGATTTTCTTAGACTCTACTGCAAGAATATGCTAACCAATGGGTATACCCGTATTTATCGGCAAATAACACGCACCCTAACTTTAAGAGAAAGTTTCAGGAAAAAAACTTTCCACAGCCCCCTGCGTATAACACGCGGGCACAGTTTACCCTCTTTTTTCAGAGTAAAAAAGTGAGTGCTATACGCCAATAAATACAGTATATTAAATTCCTTCCATTAATGAAGTTTTGTTGCCAATTAGTACTGTTGACATGACCCTAGTTAAGCGATGTCAGCAAAAAAGTCAGATTCACCGACAGCCAAACATTCAAAGCACTTCTTACTCTTCTCCATATGCCAACGCCCAGATGCTAATAATATAAAGCATTCAACAAAGAGCAGGAATGATGGGATGAGTAATGCAATACTTGGAGAACCATGAGACAGATTGTCTGAGAAAAGCTCTCACTTGGAAAGCAACATGACAAAGTTTGTACATAGCGGAGGATCTTCACAGCTACAGCTATAGAACAAAGACTGTGTGTATGGCATAGAGTCCAGCTTCCACACAACAAAGACTTGCCAGATATGAGATCTGTAAAGAAACTCTGCTAATCAAATCGGGTGTGGTCTGCTTGTTACTGGTCACCCTTGGCATACATGGTTTATAGCCTCTAATAAAAACACATTTCTATTTTTATTTTATTTTTTAGAGACGATTAGCTGAGTTCTACATTTCAACAATCTATACAAGTCCCAGCATTAGTAACCTAATAAAACAGATATATTAATTTTATAGTATTACATTCGTACTAATATTGCAGCTTTAAAAGGAGAAGTCCAGCCTGAGCTTTTTAGGCTGGGCTTCTTCCTCTGGGTCACAGGAGTGCAATTCGTTTTGCACTCCTGTGACCCGTTTTCAGCAGAGATAGGTCTGAAGTCCGCTCTCCGCTGACGTCACTGCTATCAGTCGGGGCAGCGCGTCATCACGACTTCCAAGTGGGGATCCGCCAGCTGCCCTGATTGATGGCAGTCTCAGCGAGACGCTGAGGACAGCCTCTCCCCGCCCCTCCACTGCTTGGCGCTCCAATGAGCGCTGAGAAGTAGAGCAGAAGCTATGCTGACTGACAGCATGGCTCTGCTCGATGAGGAGTGAGAACCGAGCCATCGGCGGTGTTCGGTGGCTCGGTTCTCAGTGCCGTTTGTATGCTCCATTGGACAATTGTTGTCGGATTTTCCACGAACAAATGTGGGATAGCATGCTTTAAAACTGTCTGCCAACAATTGTGTGTTGTCGGATTTTCTGATCGTGTGTACACAAGTCCGTCGGACAAAAGTCCAGAGTACAAACACGCATGCTCAAATCGCTTGCCAACCAGCCACAGTACATGTACTGAGGCAGGTTGCCATGTACAGGCAAAATCATGTACATGATTTTGCCTGCTTGGGTTAAGGGGGGCGCAGTGCCCCCTGCCAGACAATGGATCCCGATACTTCAGGCCCCAGTAATTATGTGAGCACAATGTCAACAAAGCTGTTATGAATTAAATCATTCATAACAGCTGTGTTGCCCATGCTGATTGGCCCACAGTTATCACATGGTACCTTGGCAAATCACAGCACCATGTGATTAGCTGTAGCTGATCACAAGTAATCACAGCTGTCATGAATGGTTAAGCCATTCATGACAGTTACAAACTCTGCGGTTATAATGATCTTCATTGTAACAAACAAAATGTAAAAAAAATAAAAATAAATGACCGATTACCGCTCCAGAGAAGTACAGTGTTACTATGGTGACACAGAACTACTCTGATGAAAGTATGTAAAAAAGAAAAAAAAAATGCATTTTATTTCCTAATTACATTTAGCAGAATACATTTATGACGAAATTCGATTTTATTGGATATGTTTCGTGACAGAAATAAAAGTTTTTTTTTTGTTTATATCGCAAAAAAAAAAAAAAACAGTGGTGATCAAATACCACTAAAAGAAAGCTCCATTTGTGTGAAAAAATATATAAAAATGTAATTTGGGTACAGTGTTGCCTGACTGCGCAATTGCCAGTTTAAAGTGATTGTAAAGTGTCGTTTAAAAACAAAAACAAACATGTTCTACTTACCGCAGTTGGTTTTGCACAGAGCAGCTCGGATTCCCTCTTTGCTGCTCCTGGCCCCTCCCTCCTATCGAGTGCCCCCACAATCATTAGCTTCCTATGGAAGCAACCGAGCCGAGTCACAGCTCCATGTCTCCATTTAGACAAGGAGCCCCGAACTGGCCCCGTCTCTCCCCTGATTGGCTGACTGGCTTTGATTGACAGCCGCGGGAGCCAATGGCTGCACTGCAGATATACAATTTGTGGGCACAGGAGTTTCTAGGCAGGCACCTACATATACCAGAAGTACACGGTTATTTTTTAGGAGGAATTCAAGACAAACGGTAATTTGGATATTGGTCAGGCATAATTATCATTTCTAAATGTTCCATGTAACAGCAAATCTTCTGTTTTTGAGTTTGGCCCCTATAAGCTGGTCAGAGACACTAGTGACTGAGCAGCTGTTTTGGCCTTGGAAGCACAGTAAGATAACAGCCCTGTAGATTCATATGTGAGTTAAGAACATACTATGCACAGGGTTCTCCACAATTCTTTTCTTATTGGTCGCCAAACACATTACAACACATAGATGTAAATATGCATGCATTGCTTTGCAGCAAGCTGGAATAAAATAAATAAATAATAATAAAAAAAAGAGTTGCTTACATTTCTTTCCTTTGTTGGGTGCTTAGGGCTTGTACACACCAATTTACTTTATCTGCACAGATCAACGCCAGGGCACACAGAATACAATTGTTTCCTATGTGTCCTGTTCACACCACAACGCTGCCTTTAAGTGGGATGCAGAGCGGGGCGTAATAAACACAAACATGTTGCATTTTACCTGCAATGCACCACAGCTCACCTGAAGTCGCTGACGGTCACCACACTGCAGTTCTGCTTTGGTGCATACAAATGAATGAAATGTCATTCTGACATAAAAAAAAGGTAAACAGTGTCTTGCATTGTAACAACACAAGGCACCGCCTGTACACATTAACCACTTCCTTACTGGGCACTTAAATCCCCCTCCTGCCCAGACCAATTTTCAGCTTTCAGTACTCTCACACTTTGAATGACAATTGCGCGGTCATGCTACACTGTACCCAAATGACATTTTTATCATTTTTTTCCCACAAATAGAGCTTTCTTTTGGTAGTATTTGATCACGTCTGCGGTTTTTATTCTTTGCGCTATAAACAAAAAAAGACTGACAATTTTGAAAAAAAAACACAATATTTTTTACTTTTTGCTATAATAAATATCCCAATTCAAAAGAAAAAAAAAAAATTCTCAGTTTAGGCCGATACGTATTCTTCTACATATTTTTGGTAAACAAAAAAAAAAAAAAAAAATCGGAATAAGCGTTTGATTGGTTTGCACAGGCAGTTATCAGTCGAACGGAAAGATCGGACACTTCTGGCACTATTTTGGGACCATTCACATTTATACAGTGAACAGTGCTATAAATATGCACTGATTACTGTATAAATGTGACTGGCAGGGAAGGGGTTAACACTAGGGGGCGAGGAAGGGGTTAAATGTGTTCTCTGGAAGTGATTCTTACTGTGGGGGGAGGGGAATGAATGGGGGAGGTGACCGATGGTTGTCCCTACGTACAAGGGACACACCATCTGTCTCCTCTCCCTGACAGGACGTGGATCTTTGTGTTTACACACAGAGATCCACGTCCCTGCTCTGTGACTGCCGATTGCGGGTACCTGGCGGACATCGCGGCCGCCAGGCACACGCATCGGCACCCGCGTGACACAGCGGGCACAGCTATTCCGCGATGTGCAACGGGGAAGTAAACAGGAGGACGTCCAGGGACGCCCTCCCGGCAGTTCAGGTCCGCGCTGCGGCCAACTTTCGGCTATAGTGCGGATCTAAAGTGGTTAAACCCACTTCAATACCGGCCACTTTCACCCCCTTCCTGCCCAGGCCAATTTTCAGCTTTCAGAGCTCACACACTTTGAATGACAATTGCGTGGTCATGAAACACTGTACCCAAACAAAATATTTATCATTTTATGAGACAGTCAGAGCTTTCTTTTGGTGGTATTTAATCACTACTGAGTTTTTTCTTTTTTGCTAAAGAAACAAAAAAAAGACCAAAAACGAAAAAAAAAAGTTCTTCGTTTCTGTTACAAAATCTTGTAAACAATTTATCTCCTTTCTTTTAGTGATGTGTGCTAATAAGGCGGCACTGACGAGCACTGATAGGCATCATGGACGTACACTGAGTGAGTGAAAACTTGTATAGTGCTACAAATGCGAACCAAATCGCCTCAAGGCGCTTGTATCCAGTGACGTCATGATCCTTCAGAAGAGATGGGTCTTAAGTTTTTTCCTGAAGGCCCGGTGGTTTTATTCCATGCGGATGTTCACAAGGCATTACTGATGGGACACGTGGGCATCGCTGATGGGACTGCACTGTTAATCAATGCACTGATTAGACCCCCCCATTGTTGGAGAGCAGCTTATTGGCTCTCCTCTACTCGCGTGCTGAGGAATGCTGATAACCGGCACTTACTATTTACACTTTGATCAGCTCCAATTGGACACAGCTGATCACGTGGTAAAGCACCTATGTCATAAGTTCTTTACTGTGATTGGAGATGCGGTGTGTCCGAGTGACACAAAACCGCACCACCGATCAGCGCGCACAAGTGGCTTGTTCTAAAGGACATCATATGACATCCAGTCAGAACAATGGAGCCCCCGCCCGGCTGTCATTCTGCTATAGGCCAGGCAGGAAGTTGTCAAGTCATTTTAGCACGTGGGCTGAAGTGAACAAGCCCTTAGTAAATGAACTGGCCAACACTACGGGTTTGATGTACTAAAGGCAAATCCACTTTGCACTACAAGTGCACTTAGAAGTGCAGTCGCTGTAAATCTGACGGGAAGCTCTGCTGATTTTATCATCCAATCATGTAGAAGCAAAAATGCTGTTTTTTTATTTTCCTTGCATGTCCCCCTCAGATCTACAGCGTCTGCACTTCCAAGTGCACAGTGGATTTGCCTTTAGTAAATAAACCCCCATGTGTGTTAAAGGAGAAGTAGGGCCAAAGCTCTTTTGGCCATACTTCTCCTGTGTGTCACAGGATTGCTCTTAGTTCTGCACGCCTGTGACCCATATTTAGCTGGACGAGGCTCTGGAGCGGTCCCAAATTTTATATCGGGATCCACCCAGATGCCTGACTGGCAGCTGGCTCAGCCTCGCAGCACGCCACTGACAGCCAGAGCCAGCCGCTCCCACACCCCCTCCCAGTGCTCCAGTGAGTGCTGGAGGGGCAGGGACCCGAGAACTGAGCAATCAGCGGTGTTTGATCTTTGTGTAATTGGTGTACTTGGTGTAGAGGTAGCGGGCGACAGATGCTGCATTCACCTAGAGACGGGATCTCCAAACTACGGCCCTCCAGCTGTTGCGGAACTACATGTCCCATGAGGCATTGTAAAACTCTGACATTCACTGACATGATGGGAAGGAATCGTAGTTCCTAAGTAACTGGAGGGTCATAGTTTGAAGACCCCTGACCTAGCGTATGAAGAGTTGTTTTTTCTTTTTCATATCCCGCACTCCTATTTAACCACTTAATGACCGCTCACTGTATATATACGTTGGCATAATGGCACGGACAGGCACAATCACGTGCCTGCCTTCGTATGGGTGGGGGGTCCCATCGGACCCCCCTCCGGTACAGTGAGTGGTGGTTATCCGTTCGGGAGCGATCCGTGATGAGGGCGCGGACATTCGTTTCTAGCCACCTACTCGCGATCGCTCCCAGCGAATGATATGCTTCCTCTGCTGTGTAAATGTACACAGGCAGAGGAAGTGATGTCATCTCTCCTCGTGGCGGTCTTTTCGTCCGCAGCTCCGAGGAGAGAAGACACAGGTTAGTGCACCAACAGCCCACTGACACGTAGGCACACATTTCACCCCCCCAGATCACCCCCCAGCCCCGAGTCACTGATCATTTATTTACTGATCGCTGCATTTAGTGTCATCTGTGACAGTAAAAAGTTGCAGGGCAGTTAGGTTTAGGCCCCTTTAGGGGAAAAATATTCAATGGGCTCAACATGCCTCTCAGCAATTTCCTTGGGGTGTCTACTTTCCAAAATGGGGTAATTTGGGGGGGTTTTGTACTGCCCTGCCATTTTAGCACCTCAAGAAATGAGATAGGCAGTCATAAATGAAAAGCTGTGTAAATTTCAGAAAATGTACCCTAGTTTGTAGACGCTATAACTTTTGCGCAAACCAATAAATATACGCTTATTGACATTTTTTTTACTAAAGACATGTGGCTGAATACATTTTGGCCTAAATGTATGACTACAATTGAGTTTATTCGATTTTTCTTATAACAAAAATTAGAAAATATGTTTTTTTTTTCAAAATTTTCGGTCTTTTTCCATTTATATCGCAAAAAATAAAAATCGCAGAGGCAATCAATTACCATTAAAAGAAAGCTCTATTTGTGGGAAGAAAAGGACGCAAATTTCGTTTGGGTACAACATTGCATGTCCGCACAATTTACAGTTAAAGCAGCGCAGTGCAAAATTCTGAAATCACCTCTGGTCATTATGGTCCGTATTGGTCCGGGGCTTAAGTGGTTAACAGGCACCTCAATGTGCATATGTGTGAAGGGGCCGTTCACACCTGGGCGTTTAAGACCAGCGAATTCCGCATGCGATCTCAAAACGCACTACAATTGCAAAACACAAGTTCAGGTGTCATTATTTTCAATAGCACCTAAAACACGGTGCGCTTTTGCTGCGTGGTCTGGCAATCCTCATCGTGTGAAGCTTGTTGCCCAAAAGGAAGCAGGAGCTTCTTTTGGGCGACAAACTTCAGGTGATGTGATTTTCCGCGCAATGTGCGTTTTTAGGTACCATAAAAAATAATGGCACCTGAACCTGCGTTTTGCGATTGTATTGCATTTGCAATCTGGAGCCTAAGCCCTGGTTCACACACACGTGCGATTCTGGATGTGTTTTCAAACGCACAGATTTGCATGACAGGCTACATATTATGTATTCCTGTTGAGGTGGTTCACACAGATGTGATCCACACACACTGCGTTTTAAGGGTCCTGTTTTTTCGAGGAGAGACAGCGCACACAACGTGGGAACTCCCAGCCCAATTTGTAAGATCCTCTTTCAGGTGCTCAGTGTGTCCTTACACACACTACAACAGAAACAAGTAAAAGGATTGAGCCGGCAACAATGTTTTAATAGTTGGCTACAAAAAGAGCCAAGCCAAACAGCCGACGTGTTTCGGAAGCAACAGCCTTTGTCGTTGCTATGATTAAGGCTGTGGCCGAAACGCGTCAGCTGTTTTGCTGGTCACTTTTTTGTAACTAATTATTAAAATCGCTATAAGGACTATATTGTTGCCAGCTCAATTCTTTTACTTGGTCCTGTTTTTTTCCCTTTTGGGACAAAGGTTTTACCTAATTAAAAACTGATCAATGTAAGCAGTGGTGAAGGGTTTGTCTCATCCCTCTGACTATTACATCTGCAGGAGAGCTTGTGCTTTTAAAAAAAAATAAACAACAGACCTGCAGGCTAGATCACCAGGTGAAAGCCAGAAGAAGATCTAAAAAAGAAAAACTAATGCAGATTTACATCTAAGAATTGGTCATTTGCAATATAATAAGTGTTTGCTGTTTGGGGCTAATACTTAATAGAATTTACAGAGCGAATGTACTTGTATGCGGAGTTCAGCTTTAACGTCGCTGTGCCCCGGTCACATGTCACACCCCGAACCCCTCCAATGTGTCAGCACGTTATTATTACATACAGAGGTTTATGACACATGGAGAGGGGGGGGGGGGGGGTCCAGGCCTCCATCCATAGTAATGCCCCATCACCATGACAGCCACAACTGCCCCCTCCTCATCACCTCCACCACAGGCTCCCCTGTCATCACACACAGTGATCAGAGGGGGGCGCAGTGCTGGGGGTGGGAAGGGCGCCCCCTGGGTCCCAGGCAGAGCAGCCCCACCCCTCCCCCCGGGCCCGGTCTCTGCTGGCTACTCACGATGCCGGGCAGGTCGGCGTATTTGGGATCGGCCATGTCCGTGTCGGCTGACAGGAGGGCGGCGGCTCACTGCAGCGGAGATGGAGGAGGAGGGCGGCGGCACACTGCAAGCAGCAGAGCCTCGGTCACCGGCTCACAGGAGCGAAGGAAACGCCAGGACAACAATGAATGCACCCTCCGGGAGAGCGGGGCCGTTACCGAGGACCAATTACCGGCGAGAGGGGAAAACTCGCGAGACAACAGACCCCAGAGAGCATTACACCGCACTGCCTGCTGGGAAATGTAGTCACGGGCGGATCAGCCAATCAGCGAGCGAACAGCGAAGTTCTCTTCACAATAAACTGACTTCCGTCTTACTGGGAGAGGTGTGATCCTAGACAGTGACACTAGACAGCGCCTGTGTCATCACTTATCCACCATGTCCTCATTGTCCAAGCATATATGACTTTTTTCAATGTATTAAAGCATATAAATACATTCCAGGTGCATCAAAACAAATGGCGTGCAACGTCTTCACTGTGTTTTCTTTAGAATAAGGTGACCAGATTTTTAAAATAAAATCCGGTGACATATTTTTATTTTTACTAGTAATGGCAGCAATCAGCGACTCTCTCCCCGTCGCCGCCACCGCTTGCCTCACAGCCTGTCAAGTCTCATTCTCCGGGCCCCCGACTACTACTGGGTGGGAAGCGGAGGAAGATCACTCCGCCAGGGAAGGCAAGGAGATAAACAGGCAGGTGGCTTGCGGGGACTTGAGCCAAGGCAGAAGAACATGGGAGCGGAGCTGAATGGGCATTCACCCGAAACTGAAGAAATATTCCCTCCACTCCGACCAGCACATGATCATCAGAAAGGGGCACAGATAATGGAAAAAAATAGACCCCCTAAGCTAGTAGGAGCGGGGGGGGGGGGTGTAATTTCGATTATTTTCTTTTTAATTCTGCACTGACTGTCTTTGAAATTGCCCCAGACCCTGTTCAAATCCAATCCGGGGACAAAACTGGGGACAGACTTGATCCGGGGACAGTGTCCTCAATCTGGGGACTGTCCCCAAAAACCGGGGATGTCTGGTCACCCTACTTTAGAAGGCAGCCACAGCTTCAGTAGGAACGTCTGTTCCCTGCCAGCATGCTGCAGAGGGGGACCTTTGCTCCCTGTGTGGAAGCAGTCATCCCTCTAGGTCCAGCCCTCCCACCACCACTCTTTTTTTTTTTAGCCACTTGACTACTGCATAGAGAAAGAAGGATGGAGGGGAGGGAGAGAAAAATAAATGGCGAAAGAAGGAGGGAGGGAGAAATAAAGGGAGAAAGAAGAATGGAGGGAAAGGAAGAAAGAAAGGAAGAAAGAAGGATGTAGGGAGAGGGAGGGAGGGAGAAAGAAAGAGAGAAAGAAGGTGTAGGGAGGGTGAGAGTAAGAAATAAATAAAGGGAGAATAAGGGATGGAGGGAAAGAGGGGAAGAAATAAATAAAGGGAGAAAGGAGGATGTGGGGGGGGGGGAGAAATAAAGGGAGAAAAAAGGATGGAGGGAGAAGGAGGAAGGGAGAAAGAAGGATGGAGGGAGAAGAGGGAAGGGAGAAAAAAGGATGGAGGGAGAAGGAGGAAGGGAGAGAGAAGGATGGAGGGAGAAGGAGGAAGGGAGAAAGAAGGATGGAGGGAGAAGGAGGAAGGGAGAAAAAAGGATGGAGGGAGAAGGAGGAAGGGAGAAAGAAGGATGGAGGGAGAAGAGGGAAAGGAGAAAGAAGGATGGAGGGAGAAGGAGGAAGGGAGAAAGAAGGATGGAGGGAGAAGGAGGAAGGGAGAAAGAAGGATGGAGGGAGAAGGAGGAAGGGAGAAAGAAGGATGGAGGGAGAAGGAGGAAGGGAGAAAAAAGGATGCAGGGAGAAGGAGGAAGGGAGAAAGAAGGATGAAGGGAGAAGAGGGAAAGGAGAAAGAAGGATGGAGGGAGAAGGAGGAAGGGAGAAAGAAGGATGGAGGGAGAAGGAGTAAGGGAGAAGGAAGGATGGAGGGAGAAGGAGGAAGGGAGAAAGAAGGATGGAGGGAGAAGGAGGAAGGGAGAAAGAAGGATGGAGGGAGAAGGAGGAAGGGAGAAAGAAGGATGGAGGGAGAAGGAGGAAGGGAGAAAGAAGGATGGAGGGAGAAGGAGGAAGGGAGAAAGAAGGATGGAGGGAGAAGGAGGAAGGGAGAAAGAAGGATGGAGGGAGAAGGAGGAAGGGAGAAAGAAGGATGGAGGGAGAAGGAGGAAGGGAGAAAGAAGGATAAAGAAAGATGGGGGAGGCAAAAAGAAAGAATCAAAGGGAGAAAGAAGGAGGATGGGAATAAGAAAGAAATAAAGGGAGAAAGAAGGATGGAGGGGGAGGGAGGGAGAGAGAGGAAAAGAAAGAGGGAGAGAGAGATGCAGTACAATTCAGGATGAATATTTATTATTTTCAAGCATATTTCAATACTCTGTGGCTACTAGTCTCATGCTTCTGATGTAAAAAAAAAGCAGCCAAAACAGTTTCTGCTTCCTCACCTCATGCAGCTTCTTTGTAGAGCTGCTCCATGACCGGACAGCGCACCCATTGGCAGGGACACGGTACAGCCCACCTCCTGCTACCTCTTCAGCCGATAGCATCCCTCCCTTTTTACACTACCCATAATCTCCCGACTCCCAGCCCACCCAGCTTACTATGTGACCAGCCTGGGATGACACTTTGGCAACCATCTGCACTCCACACCGGGTGACGGCGGTGGCCTTTTTATGGGGGATCGGACTCCCCGGCTCAGTCCGCCCCTTCCCATGCCAAACCCTATTTTTTGGGATTCTGCCCGTCACAGGCTCAGACTGGCAGATCGGGACTGTTGGCAACTATGCTACTGGGTACTCTCATCCCCTTCCTGCCCAGGCCAATATCCAGCTTTCAGCGCTGTCGCACTTTGAAAGACTGTTGCGCGGTCATGCAACACTGCACCCAAACTAAATTTGTATAATTTTTTGAGACAGATAAAGCTTTCTTTTAGTGGTATTTAATCGCCACTGGGTTTTTGTAATTTTTGCTAAACAAATGAAAATAGACCAGACATTTTTAAAAATAACGTTTTTCTTATTTTCTGTTATAAAACTTTGTAAATAAGTAATTTTTCTCCTTCACTGATGTGCACTGATGGGCATTGATAGGCTGCTCAGAGGGCACTGATGAGGAGGCACTGATGGGCGACACTGATGGGCACTGACTTGCAGCACTGGTGGGCATTGTTGGGGCTGCACTGATAATCAGGACACAGATGTCCCCTGTGTGGATGTGCCGATTATCGTCTCTCCTCTCCTCATGCGCTGTCAGTTTGAGAAGAGGAATGCTGATAGCCAGGAAATTCAGTTTACACTGTGATCAGCTGTGATTGGACACAGCAGGTCATATGGTAACTAGCCGCTGTAATTGTCTCTTTACCCCAATCTGTGATCAGCTGTGTGAAGCTGTGCGAAGGACACAAGCGATCAGAGATCACTGCCAATGTGCACCGTAGGGGGCATGCAGGAGGCACGATCACGGGAGGACGTCATATGACTCCCTCCGAGCAATGTTTGACCGCACTGAAGCCATTATCGCGGTCGTGAAGAGGTTAAAGGAATAGTTTGGGTTAAATAAAAAAACAAACAAGTATACTCATCTCAATGCTTCAGCTGTCCCACATTGGCTCTAAGCCCAAGAACTGAGCAATCATGTGACTGCTGATTACTCAGCCTCAGAGCTGAGAGTGGTGACTGTCAGTCACCACTGTCCATTCTGCCCCTCCAGCACTCACTGGAGCACCGAGCTGGAGAGGGGCAGGCACAGCTAGCATCTTTCAGCCATGCGCTGAGAGCTGCAGCCAGCTGTCAGTAAGGCAGATTGGTGGATACTGACAATATTTTTGGGATCCTTCCAGTGCTCTGTGACGTCAGCTAACAACAGTCGATAGCCCACTATTAGGTGGATCTGGATTACAGGAAACCAAAGGTAAGTGCAGTACTGTGATCCACAAGAGAAACATGGCTAAAAATTATTTGACTGTACTTCTCTTTTAATCAGAGCCAGAGCTCTCAAATCAAAGTGATGATTAATTATGATGATGATTACTGGTACTAGCTCAATTTATGGAAATCTGTGATAGGTCATCTCTTTGAGTCATTTACAAAAGACAAAATCCAAAAGTATCCTATAGTCTGCAGAATTGTGTCATTCTGATATGTGATTGAACCCATAGTTCTGTCATTTAAAGGCATACTTAAAATAGATGTAAACCCACTCTCATCATTTCTGAATGATTTTCATAGTGCTTAGATATAAGGATATACATGCCTCCTGCATGTATTCTTACTAGAGGTCGACCGATATGGGTTTTTCTCTGGCCGATGCCGATATTTAGAAATTGGGGTGGCTGATGGACGATATATGATGCTGATTTTTGTGGCCGATATTTTAGGCCGATTTAAAAAAAAAAAAAAACCTCACCCACTCCATTCCTTCCTGTTTACCCCTGTCACTCTAGCACACACTTGATGTCCTCAGTACAGATGGCACTGGTTTGGAACTGGCAGGTGGCACTGGTTTGGAACTGACAGATGGCATTGGCAGGTGGCACTATTGGCATTGGCAGGTGGCACTATTGGCATTGGCAGATGGCACTGGTTTGGAACTGACAGATGGCACTGGCAGGAGGCATTGGCTGGCACTGGTTGGCATTGGCAGGTGGTACTGGTTTGGAACTGACAGATGGCACTATTGGCACTGGCAGGTGGCACTGGTTTGGAACTGACAGAGTGCACTTGTTTGGAACTGAGAGAGTGCACTGGCTGGCATTGGCAGGTGGTACTGGTTTGGAACTGACAGATGGCACCGATTGGCAGCAGGGGGCACTGGTTTGGAACTGACAGATGGCACTAGTTTGGGACAGATAGCACTGATTGGCAGTGGCACTTGCAATTGGAACTGGTTGGCACTGGCGGGTGACACTGGCTGGCAGTGGTTGGCACTGGCGGGTGACACTGGCACTGGCGGGTGACACTGGTTGGCACTGGCTGGTGGCACTGATTGGCACTGGCTGGTGGCACCGATTGGCGGTGGCACTGGCTGGTGGCACCGATTGGCGTGGCACTGGCTGGTGGTACCAATTGGCGGTGGCTTGTGGCACTGATAGATGGCACCGATTGACACTGGCTGGTGGCACTGACAGGTGGCACTGACAGATGGCACCGATTGGCGGTGGTACTGATTTGGGTGGCACTGATTGGCACTGGCTTGTGGCACTGACAGATGGCACTGATTGGCACTGGCTGGGGGCACTGACAGATGGCACTGATTGGCACTGGCTGGGGGCACTGATTTGCAGTGGCACTGGCAGGTTTCACACTAAGCCGAGTGTAATGTGTGAAACTGACAGAGAGGAGAGAGAGAGCTGTTAGAATTGAGCTCGATGTGCTCGATGTGGGGGTGGGCGGGACCCAGCCGGGGTGGGCGGGACCCAGCAGCTAAATTACACCAGCCAATGATTGGGCTGCTTTAGAAAGGGGGCGGGGCCACATGCATGTAGCGGCCCGCCCAGATACCATCCCATTGGCTGGTGTAAAATATCTGCTGGGTCCTGTAATATATCTGCTGGGTCCCGCCCACCCCGGCCGGGTTCCGCCAACCCCTGACTTCAAGCTGACAGCTCCTCTCTCTCTCTCTCTCCTCTGTTACTTTCAGTTTCACACACACACACACAGCACGGCGCTTGATGCTGCTGAGTGTGGAGAAGGGAGGAGGAAGGGCAGCCAGTGAAAAATATCGGCCCAGTTTTGATAATAATCGGCCAAAGCCGATTTATCAAAAATGCCCAAATATCGGCCGATATATCAGTCGACCTCTAATTCTTACCTGTCAAATAAATCCCCTTTAGCTGTTTGGAGCCCCTCAATACTCTGGATTCTGTGGGCGGGTCTGTTGTCTGGAGCTTGGTGGGCGAAATTGTGATGTCAGTAGACGCCCCGCCCACCTCTTAACTCCCCTTGGCCAGGCATCAATATTTCTTACATTGAACTTCTGCTGGTCTCGTGGATTATGCCCATGATCACTATCATCCAGTCAAAACCCAGGAAAGTCATCACATGACTTCAGCATCCCCAATCATGCTGAGGTATGGAGCAGCCAATCCTGGGAGAGCTGGAGAAGAAAGGAGTGGGGATATGAAGTACAATGAATGCCTCTCACACTCATGCATGAGATAAGGAAATCACCTGTCACTCACAGCAAGGGGGAAGAAACAGACTCCTATTTCTCTGTGTGTTTGTTTTTATCTTACTGAAGAAAGAGAAGAGGATTGCTCATAGCTGGAATAACTCTTCGTGGCAGGACTTGGCACAGATGAAATGAAATCCTCTGCTGTAACAGACATGAGTCTTAATTTAAAAAAAAATTTGGGGGTGTACATCCACTTTAACATACGATTAAGGTGGGCCTAGCAACAGATATATTTGTCATGTTTTGCATGCAAGCGACACATTGGGGGTTATTTACGAAACGGAAATCCACTTTGCACTTTCAGTGCAATTTCAAGTGCACTTTGCACTTCTAGTATTAACCCCCATTGTGTGAATGTATACATGTATTCATTATTTTTATTAGAAATCCCATTACTTCCTATGACAATGTATAAATCTTCTTTTCTCTACAGAAGGATGGAGGCATAGTTGCTTAGGCATCATACAAAGTCAGTGTCCGCTTGAAGGCCTGTGAATTTGTTACCTGTGTTCACTAATGGTATACTTGGGGGGGGGGGGGGGCAGTCTTCATTGGATGCTGAGTGTCAAGCTCTAGTCACATCACACAGCTGAGGTGAGAACTTTCCCTCACTCTGAGCTGCCACTGCATCTGGTAAGTTATCTGTGTTACTCACTCATGGCACATGCAACAGGTTTTTTTTTGTGTTTTTTTTCTGGGAAAATTGGGAAAAAAAGAAGTGTGAAATATGTTCTTTTACAATGATAAGTAATATATCAATGACATGGTATCCAAACTATAAAACAAGAAGACCTAATGAAAGATTTCCGAGACTTTGTGTAAAGTGTTAAATTATTGAAAATTCTCTGCTGAAGACAAGCAAATCCTGGAATACAGTTCAAGTAACACTCTACTTCTCAATGCAGTTCTCAAACAAGAGAAATATGAATTTCTGCCACTAGGTAGCACTGCAAGGGAAATGCTCCAGTTTAGTTTGCTTGTGAGCTCCATCTTGTACCTCCTACAGTTGGGTGAGTGTTGGGAAACAGTAGATGATAGTTTCTGTCCTCTCAGGCCTTAAAGGGGTTGTAAAGGTTTGTTTTTTATTTTCTAAATAGGTTCCTTTTAAGCTAGTGCATTGTTGGTTCACTTAACTTTTCCTTATGCCGCGTACACACGATCGTTTTTCATGCCGTTAAAAATGCCATTTTTAAAAATGGCCATTAAAAACGATCGTGTGTATGTTCCAGAGCATTTTTAACGGCGTGAAAAACGGCCATTAAAAATTTCGAACATGCTCTATTTTTTCACGTCGTTTTTCATGTCGTTTTTTTTAACGACGTGAAAAATTATAGTGTGTATGCTTTTACAAGGTGAAAAAAAAACGTGCATGCTCAGAATCAAGTATGAGACGGGAGCGCTCGTTCTGGGAAAACTAGCGTTTGTAATGGAGATAGCACATTTGTCACGCTGTAACGGACTGAAAAGCACAAGGCTGAAAAGCGCGAATCGTCGCTCAACAAACTTTACTAACATGAAGGGTGGCGCCATCCGAACGTTACTTCCCCTTTATAGTGCCGTCGTACGTGTTGTACGTCACTGCGCTTTGCTCGAGCTTTTTTTTAATGATCGTGTGGATGCAAGACAGGCTTGAGAGGAAACAAGAAAAAAAACGACGAGAAAAACGCTGGTTTAAAAAATGGCATGAAAAACGATCATATGTACGCCGCATTAGATTTCCCTTCTAAATATTTTTTTTCTTTGTTTTCTTTGTCTGAATTTCTAATTTCCTGTTCCTTCTCAGTAAGCTGTTCAGTAAGCTGTTCTGGCTGACTCCACACCACTCGGATGATGGTGTGAAGTTTAGTGAGGAGAAACAGGAAGTGAGAAATTCAGACAAAGAAAAAAAACATTTAGAAGGTAAATCAAAGGAAAACTGCTGCGAATTGCGGCAGGAAAAAAAAGAGCTGGTTCTCTATTTTCCTGCCAGGATTCCCGGCGGACTTTTTCCCGTTGTGAAAACCGGTCATGTGTATGCTTTTCTGAGGGCAAAAAAGACGCGCATGCTCAGAATCAAGTATGAGACGGGAGCGCTCGTTCTAGTAAAACTAGCGTTCGTAATGGAGATAGCACATTCCTCACGCTGCAAATTATTGCATCCTTTAATGCTGCGCATTCAAATCTTCTTTCTATTGCTACAATAATGAACAATAATGAACTTGTTTTGCTGCTGATATTCACACAGAGTTCTGACAACTGAACAGCAGAAAACGATCTGAAAGCACGAAGACTGAAAAGCGCGAATCGCCTCTCACCAAACTTTTACTAACACGCGATAACACGAGATCAGCAAAAGCAGCGCAAAGGGTGGCGCCGTTGGAATGGAACTTCCCCTTTATAGTGCCGTCGTACGTGTTGTACGTCCTTGCGCTTTAGACCGGCGGGATTTTGTATGACAGTCTGTACGCAAGACAGGAAACCCATCAAGCTTGGCAGGAATCCCGTCGGGAAAACCGACATTTTTTTTCCTGCCAGGAAAACGGGTCGTGTGTACAGGGCTTTAGAGACAGTTTTAACACTTTTCAAAATAGGGTTTAATAATGAAAAAGTCAAACTGGTGCAAATAAAATATTTACAGAAAAAGGGTGTTACAATGAAATAAAGAGACAATAATGCAACAGAGATATAAAGAGGAATTGAAAAGGAAGAATACTTGCAAATCCTGGTCCTGAGTCCAGTGAATAAGCAAAACTGGTACATTGGCTCTCACAAGTCCTGTTAGGTGTTCCTTGGCTTGATGTTAATGAGGTCTGTCAAACTTTCCTGGCTTTCCCCTTTTCTCTGGCATCAAAGGGTTGTTGACAGAGGCCATCTGACCAATTAAGTGTCTGAGGAGTGGTTTTCTGGGATGTCATTATGTTTATGACTATGTCCCAAATACAGTTTTCTATAGGTACCCATATATCTGAGTAACTACCGGGTATAGCCTGCTCACATGAACTTCAAAATGAATATAAACTTGACAGGTTTCGGATGCCCAGTTTGCCTTGGAGGTGAATTGGGCTGGTTCTACTCCCAGTACTCCTAGGTTAACGATGTTTGGGCTCAAAACGCTGCAAATTATCTGAGGGAGGTAAATATGTCCATATCCTGGCTGTGCTGTCATGATTTTAGAAGTTATGGAATATACTGGGATAATGATATGTGCATTGTACAGATTCCAACTGAGGTATTTATGACCCAATGTCTGTTAATTTTCTTGTCACTCAAGGGGGTAAGCTCGACAGTTTTATTGCCCCTGAGATGTGTATTAAGAGTGATAAAAAACGTTTTGGTAGGTTCTCAGGCATTAGAATTAATTGGGACAAATCAGTGCTGTTCTCCCTGATTGTGATGCCTCCCCCGCCGCCCTGCCTGCCCCCCTACAGTGGGTAGATAAATTCAAGTATCTTGGCATCCTCATCCAGAAAGACCTGTCTAAATATATGTCGGACAATGTAAGCCCGGTTCTTCAGAGCCCCTTACAGAGGTGTGCAATCTGGAAAAACCTGCCGCTCACGCCAGTGGGTAGAGTCAACTTAATTAAAATGTCCTTCCTGTCTAAATTTTTATACGTGTTTAGACACACCCCGATTTGTATCCCTAATTCTTTTTTTAACAAATTAGATCAGGCTATCAGCTCCTTTGTCTGGAGGGGTTCTGTACCCAGAGTAGCAAGAGCCACGTTGCAACTCCCTCTGTCGGGGGGTGGGCTGGCATTGCTTAACGTTAGGAAATATTACTGGGCGGCCGTCTTGGTGTCGGTGAGGTGGTGGTTTACACAGGACCAGTCCAACCCTGTGGTTAACTTGGAAGCCGCAATGCTGGATTCCTACTCCGAGCTCAGCAACTTAGTATATAGAGGCCCCAAATCTCACCCTCACGTTACCACTCCCATGAGGACCACGGCTGGGTGTGGAGGAAGGTCTCCATGTCCATGACGGGGGCAGGAGTGCTCTCTTCTTATACCCCTTTATGGGGCAATCCGTGCTTGCCTCACCTGCGCACTGTCCCCGACCCACAGCTATGGGCTAGACATGGGGTCAGGATGCTGCGAGATGTTATGCCTGATGGTCAGCTTCTCACCTTTGCTGAGATGAAGGCATGATTTTCGCTTCCCCCTGGATGTACTTCAGGTATCTACAACTCAGGCATTCTGTTTGAGCGCAGTTTCCTGGCCCCATTGCTCTTGAGCTCCACTCGGTGGAACGTCTCCTCATTGCCCGCATTATAGATAGAACACTCTCCTCCATCTACTTCCGACCCACCTGTGTGGGGGATGGCGGGGCAAATAGGGCCCTCCGGGCCTGGCGGCATGACATACCAACCCTCACTGACTAAGACTGGACTGAAGCCCTTCAACAGTTTATCCCCCTTATGATCTCCGCCAGAGACAGGTTTGTCCAGTTAAAATTCATCCACAGGGCATATTACACGCCGCAGAGGCTATCAGTTATCTACTCCACGGCTGATGCTATCTACCCGAGATGTCGAGGGGAGGTGGGCAATTTCGTGCACATGGTATGGTTATGACTGTCAATCCAAGGCTTTTGGTAGGCGGTGGTTGCTGACATTCAGAGGATCAGCAGGGTTCCCCTTACGCTGGATCCCCTGATCTTCCTGTTAGGTATAGCAGACAATTTGCCCACAAACACTCACAGGAAATTGTTCATCTTTTATGCAGCATATTATGCCCAGAAAACAATCTTACTTGGATGGAAGACGTCTGACCCCCCCACGATTTCCACCTGAAAAAAAAATCATAAAGGAGACTTTGCCTTTGTACAAACTGATGTATATGGGCCGCAACTGCCTGAAAATGTTCCACAAAATGTAGTCAGCCTGGGTGGAAACTAGGAACCTTACACTCTAGTCCCTCTATATTACCTCCTCCCCCCTGGCCTCCCCCTTCCCTCCCCTTTCCTTTTCCCCCCTCCTCTCCACCGGGGTCATCTTTCTGTTCCGGTGGAGACGGCTGCCCGCCCCCCCCCCCCTAAAGAAAGCCTGCATGATACTCTAAATTGTACACAGACGGTTACAAATGTGTTTGATTTTTGAACATGTTCCTGTTTATTTCTCAATGTCTCTTGAGATGATGTACAATACTTTTGCATTGTAGAAATTTTGCCTTATATTCCACATGTACAATGTTGTTTTGTTGCTTCAATAAACATTCCTTCTGTTAAAAAAAAAAAAAAAGCATCCCTGTCGCCTCACACGTACATGCAAACACACATGTGGGATGCACAGCAATTGCACCATGCATGTGAGGTATCACCATGAACATCAGCGTAAGAGCACTCATTCTAGGGCCATAATTCATGGTCAACTCTGATAGCCTGTAAAGGGTTTCAAAGGGTCAGCTATGGACAATTTTGGGTACTGTGGGTGTTTTGTAATTTCACAGGCATACAATTTTAAAGCATGACATGTTTTGTATCTGTTTACTTGATATAACTCACTCTTTTTATTTTACCAAAATATAGGTATATTAATTTGTTTTTGTCTGTACCAAAATTAATTAAAAAAAATTCAGAAAAATATGTGTTTCATAAACAGTTGTGCGAATATTGTGTGTAGGGATGCACCGATACCATTTTTTTACAACCAGTACCGATACTTTTTTTTTTTAGTACTCGCCAATACCAATTACTGATACCTACCACAACTGTTTTGTTTACACTTCAGCTGTCAGCAATGGTACAAAGTATTAAAAAGTTATTTACAAATGAAATATTTTTTTTTTCATTTTGTGCATTTTTCAATGTATGTTAAAGGTGTAAAAATATTAAAGAACAAAGCAAACAAAAAAATTATTAATAGTTTATGAAATAGAAGTGAACAAAAAAGAAAAATCTGCAGGAAAATTAATAAGTAAATGGAGAATAAGGAGTTAATTAACGCTGATTAGAGTAAATTAATTGTTAATAAAGGGGTTAAACTGAGGAATATTTAATAAAAAAGAAAAAATATATATATTTTTTACTTAACAGGTTGCTTTAAACTGACTTCATCTGCAGATCGAAGTTCATCCCTTTGATTTGTAGGTGAATAAGCAGAAAGATACAAAAAGAAACAATGTTTCTTTTTATCTTTCTGTTTCAGCCTTAGAGTCGGTTCACACAGGGGCAACACGACTTGCAGTGCGATTTTATGAGGCAACTCAGACACGACTTGAGAATGAATCACAGCGCGACCTGGAGCTACTTACAAGGCAACTCCAAGTTGCCTGCAGGACAGGAGACATTCCAGTGGCCAATCAAACAAGAATCAGCTCTGTGGGAGGGAGGGGGGAGGGAGAGGTTTGCCTGAGAAATGTATGTTTTCTTCCTGGAGAGTTGCTCCTATTAAGACAGTGAGAGGCGACTCCCATTGAAATGAATGGGTACAGGTCGCCTAGGAGTCGGATTGAAGTAGTACAGGGACCTTTTTTGAAGTCGGAGCGACTGCAGTAGTGTGCATAAGGACGGCTCCATTAACTTACATTGATTTCTTCAGCCAACGCAACCTGAGGCAACTAGGGGCGACCTGGGGCGATTTGGAGTCGGATCCAAAGACGCCCCTGTGTGAACCGGCTCTGAGCAATGTTGTTGATAACATAGTTACATAGTTAGATAGTTAGTCAGGTTGACAAAAGACACAAGTCCATCCAGTTCAACCATAAAAAAATAAAAATAAACTAAAATATATAATATCAGACAATCCCATATACCCGCATAAACATTGCTGCTTTTTTTTTTTGACAGCTCCGATTGCTGGGACTTTGTTTACACGTCATCTGTCAACAGGGGGACCCCACTGACAGCTGAATGAGTCAGCAGTTGTTTAGGATGCTCCTAAACAACTGATAATTGTCAGCTTTTTTTTTTTTTGTCAGCGGGGAGAACCAAGCCTGAAAGTTTTGGTTTCATGTATTGGAGCATTTGCAACAGTACCGATACTCATTCAAATCCTTAGTATTGCCACCGATACCGGTATCGGTGCAACTCTAATTGTGCAACATAAAAAAATGCATTTTATTCTACAGAGACTTTCAGAAAATTTATGTCTGATGCCGCGTACACACGACCATTTTTCATGACGAGAAAAATGCAATTTTTTAAATTGTTAATTAAAAACGATCGTGTGTAGGCTCCAGAGCATTTTTCTTGATTAGAAAAATGGCCATTAAAAATTTAGAACATGCTCCATTTTTTCTCGTCGTTTTTCACGTCGTCGTTTTTCTCGTCGTGAAAAACAGCTGTGTGTACGCTTTAACGAGGAAAAAACGCGCATGCTCAGAAGCAAGTTATGAGACGGGAGCGCTCGTTCTGGTAAAACTAGCGTTCAGAATGGAGATAGCACATTCGTCACGCTGTAACGGACTGAAGAGCACGAGGCTGAAAAGCGCGAATTGTCTCTCAGCAAACTTTACTAACACGAGGGTGGCGCCATCTGAATGGAACTTCCCCTTTATAGTGCCATCGTACATTTCGTACGTCGCCGCTAGTGATGAGCCGAACACCCCCGGTTTCGGTTCGCACCAGAACCCGCGAACGGACCGAAAGTTCGTACGAACATTAGAACCCTATTAAATACAATGGATGCGAACGTTCGAATTCTAAAGTGCTAATTATAACGACTATTATGCATGTTATTGTCCTAAAAAGGGTTTGGGAACCCGGGTTCTGCACCAGGGGACATGTATCAATGCAAAAAGAAGTTTTAAAAACGGTCGTTTTTCGGGAGCAGTCATTTTAATGATGCATAAAGTGAAAAAAAAAAAAGTCAAATATTCCTTTAAATATCGTACCTGGGGGGTGTCTAAAGTATGCCTGTGAAGTGCCACGTGTTTCCCGTGTTTAGAACTGTCCCTGCACAAAATGACACTTCTAAAGGAAAAAAAAGCCATTTAAAACTGCTTGCGGCTTTAATGTAATGTCTGGTCCCGGTAATATGGATGAAAATCTTTAAGAAAAATGGCATAGCTACCCCATGACCCCCCCCCCTACCCCAGCCCATTACCAGCCCCTTTGGGTCTTGTATGGATATTAAGGGGAACCCCGCACATAAAATAAAAAAGGCCCTATATACTCTGAACAGCCGTATACAGGCGGTGCATACAAGACAGGGACTGTAGGTTTGTTCTTATGTAGAATCTGTTTGTAATTTTGAACAGGTACATTGTTTAAGTGTAGCTCCAGCCCAAAAATCTATTTTTAAACTTTTTGGAAAACATAGGTAAGGGTTATCACCCCTGTAACATTTGTTTTGCTGTCTGTGCCCCTGTTCAGAACATTTCACCTCACTTTCCGTCCCAATGACAACTGTTTTTGAAATGTGGTGTTTTTATTGAAACAAGGATTGGTGATAAAGCATCAGTACAGAGGAGACACCTTTCTCCCATATTAATTCTTACAGGAGAGAATTTTCCTTCCTAGGGGTAGATTTCCTCTCACTTCCTGTTGTCTTCTTGCGTTTGCAAGTAGGAGTCGTTTGTAAGTTGGATGTTTGAAAGTAGGGACCTGCCGTATATACTCTGCAGAAATAGGCCCCTTAGTTGTTGGTGTTGGCACAACACTGTAAGCACTCACAGTTACTCTTGGTTGGTGCTGGAACGCCCTGCTGTCAACTATTATATCAGGAATTGTAATTACATATAATTGTTGAACAGTGGTAGTAAAAATTGGGCCTTTGATGGTGGTGCTGGTGCCACAACACTGTAAGCCCTGACAGTTACTCTTGGTGGGTGCAGCAATGGGCCCTGCTGTGAATTATTAGATCAAGAATTGTAATTGCATGCCCCTGTTGAACAGGGGCTGAAAAATTGGGCCTTTCGTGGTGGTGGTGGTGGTGGTGGTGTTGCCACAACACTGTAAGCCCTCAGAGTTACTCTTGGTGGGTGCAGGAATGGGCCCTGCTGTGAATTATTAGATCAAGAATTGTAATTACATGCCCCTTTTGAACAGGGGCTGAAAAATTGGGCCTTTCGTGGTGGTGGCGTTGCCACAACACTGTAAGCCCTCAGAGTTACTCTTGGTGGGTGCAGCAATGGGCCCTGCTGTGAATTATTAGATCAAGAATTGTAATTACATGCCCCTGTTGAACAGGGGCTGAAAAATTGGGCCTTAGGCACTGGTGGCACAACACTGCAACCCCTCACAGATACTGTACTTGGAGCACAGCAATGAGCCCTGTTGCAAAGTATTGCTTCAAAAATTGTAATTACACGCCCCTGTTAAACAGGGGCTGAAAAATTGGGCCTTAGGCACTGGTGGCACAACACTGCAACCCCTCACAGATACTGTACTTGGAGCACAGCAATGAGCCCTATGGCAAATTATTGCTTCAAAAATTGTAATGACACGCCCCTGTTAAACAGGGGCTGAAAAATTGGGCCTTAGGCACTGGTGGCACAACACTCCAACCCCTCACAGATACTGTACTTGGAGCACAGCAATGAGCCCTGTTGCAAAGTATTGCTTCAAAAATTGTAATTACACGCCCCTGTTAAACAGGGGCTGAAAAATTGGGCGTTAGGCACTGGTGGCGGCACCCATAAACAAAAATGATCTTCCAAGCTATCATCATCAATCGTATCATTGAGGACTCGGAGGAGGAGGATAGCCAGTCAACATAACAGCACAGGCACTCAGCATCAGCATCAGTCTTGAAGGGATGTGACATGTTAAAATCAATTAGTCTGTTATATCAGCATCAGGTGTGTGGTAGCTGGTGGTGATCCAAGACTGGTTCATCTTGAAGAAAGTCAGTCGATCAACCGAGTCGGTGGACAGGCGCACCCTGTGATCCGTGACAAATCCTCCAGCAGCACTGAATGTGCGTTCCGAAAGAACGCTGGATGCAGGACAGGCCAGTAGCTCAATTGCATACTGTGCAAGCTCTGGCCAGTGATCCATCCTCAAGACCCAGTAAGCCAGAGGATTTTCGGTGGGGAAGGTGTCCAAGTCTGACCTTGCCCCTAGATGTTCCTGCACCATGTTTATCAGACGCTGGCGATGGTTGCTGGAACCGATCATACTTTGGGGCTGCGGACTAAAGAATTGTCTGAACGCATTGGTCAGACGGCCACCTTCCCCACCGCTCCTTCTTTGACTGGCCGAAGCCTCAGCAACTCGTTGTCCAGGACCAGGAGTTTGTAACCTCCCAGTCTCTGGGAACGCGTTGCACAGACCTTTCTGCAAGGCCTCCCGGAGTTGTCTCATCCTCTGCTCCCTCTGCGACGGTAACATAAGTTCCGCAACCTTTTTTTAAAGGGTAAATTTATTGAGATATAGACAAAATCTTATACAGTGCACTTCACATACATCATGTAAAAAAATGGTTACACATATATGCGGTACAGTTTTGATAAATCCAACAATAAACATATCTGTAACACGTGCGTGTTTCACATCCTTCTTGTATCTATGTTATACCACAACCTACACTAGACATCCAAACAATCTGTGCTGCACTTCCATCTTACATGTATCTTTTCATTTTATATTTTTCTCTTTTATTTTTATTTTTTTATATTATTCATTTATTATTTATTTAATATTTTATTTTTATTATCAACTTTCCAAGTATGGATTAACATTGCTAACCCCAACAGCTACTTCCCTCCCACCCCCCTCTTTTCGAACTAAAGCTTGATCCATATGGTACTAGGCTGGTATATAGGGATGAGCTTCGTGTTCGAGTCGAACATACGTTCGACTCGAACATCGGCTGTTCGATCGTTCGACGAAGATCGAACGATTTGGGCCGTTCGCGCCAAATTCGAGTGACGCGAACGGCCCACAATGCACTACGCCATCGCAGTGTCATCCAGGCGCTGTGATTGGCCAAGCATGCACTGTGACCCCGCATGCTTGGCCAATCACAGCGCCGGCAGCGAGGAGAGCAATGATTGGCCACAGGCAGGATGCCTGTGGCCAATTATTGCTGAGGGTGTTTAGTACACGCCCCACACTATAAAAGGCCGCCAGCACGGCGGCCTAGTGTAGTGTGTTCCGGAGCAGGGATAGAGCAGCATAGGCAGGGACAGTGACTGTTATTTCTTTCTTGCTTAACCTGGATTCCTTTAGTTTAGGGAAAGAGAAGGATAGGTAGGGAGAGTGTCAGTGTGTTTTGTGCTTGTGCTATAGTGTGCTTAAAAAAAACATTTATTCTAGGGACAGAAAACTGTAGGTAGGGACAGTGTCAGTTTCTTTCACTCTGCAAGTCCTTGTTTCCAGGGACCTGGAAGGACAGTGAGTCAATTGTCCTTGTGCTATATTGTGCTTAAAAAAACATTTATTCTAGGGACAGAAAACTGTAGGTAGGGAGAGTGTCAGTTTCTTTCACTCTGCAAGTCCTTGTTTCCAGGGACCTGGAAGGACAGTGACTGAATTGTCCTTGTGCTATATTGTGATTAAAAAAAACATTTATTCTAGGGACAGAAAACTGTAGGTAGGGAGAGTGTCAGTTTATTTCACTCTGCAAGTCCTTGTTTCCAGGGACCTGGAAGGACAGTGACTGAATTGTCCTTGTGCTATAGTGTGCTTAAAAAAAACATTTATTCTAGGGACAGAAAACTGTAGGTAGGGACAGTGTCAGTTTCTTTCACTCTGCAAGTCCTTGTTTCCAGGGACCTGGAAGGACAGTGAGTGAATTGTCCTTGTGCTATATTGTGCTTAAAAAAACATTTATTCTAGGGACAGAAAACTGTAGGTAGGGAGAGTGTCAGTTTCTTTCACTCTGCAAGTCCTTGTTTCCAGGGACCTGGAAGGACAGTGACTGAATTGTCCTTGTGCTATATTGTGATTAAAAAAAACATTTATTCTAGGGACAGAAAACTGTAGGTAGGGAGAGTGTCAGTTTATTTCACTCTGCAAGTCCTTGTTTCCAGGGACCTGGAAGGACAGTGACTGAATTGTCCTTGTGCTATATTGTGATTAAAAAAAACATTTATTCTAGGGACAGAAAACTGTAGGTAGGGAGAGTGTCAGTTTATTTCACTCTGCAAGTCCTTGTTTCCAGGGACCTGGAAGGACAGTGACTGAATTGTCCTTGTGCTATATTGTGATTAAAAAAAACATTTATTCTAGGGACAGAAAACTGTAGGTAGGGAGAGTGTCAGTTTATTTCACTCTGCAAGTCCTTGTTTCCAGGGACCTGGAAGGACAGTGACTGAATTGTCCTTGTGCTATATTGTGATTAAAAAAAACATTTATTCTAGGGACAGAAAACTGTAGGTAGGGAGAGTGTCAGTTTCTTTCACTCTGCAAGTCCTTGTTTCCAGGGACCTGGAAGGACAGTGAGTCAATTGTCCTTGTGTTATATTGTGATTAAAAAAAACATTTTTTCTAGGGACAGAAAACTGTAGGTAGGGAGAGTGTTTTTTTTCTTTCACTCTGCAAGTCCTTGTTTCCAGGGACCTGGAAGGACAGTGACTGAATTGTCCTTGTGCTATATTGTGATTAAAAAAAACATTTATTCTAGGGACAGAAAACTGTAGGTAGGGACAGTGTCAGTTTCTTTCACTCTGCAAGTCCTTGTTTCCAGGGACCTGGAAGGACAGTGAGTGAATTGTCCTTGTGCTATATTGTGCTTAAAAAAACATTTATTCTAGGGACAGAAAACTGTAGGTAGGGAGAGTGTCAGTTTCTTTCACTCTGCAAGTCCTTGTTTCCAGGGACCTGGAAGGACAGTGACTGAATTGTCCTTGTGCTATATTGTGATTAAAAAAAACATTTATTCTAGGGACAGAAAACTGTAGGTAGGGAGAGTGTCAGTTTATTTCACTCTGCAAGTCCTTGTTTCCAGGGACCTGGAAGGACAGTGAGTGAATTGTCCTTGTGCTATATTGTGCTTAAAAAAACATTTATTCTAGGGACAGAAAACTGTAGGTAGGGAGAGTGTTTTTTTTCTTTCACTCTGCAAGTCCTTGTTTCCAGGGACCTGTAAGGACAGTGAGTGAATTGTCCTTGTGCTATATTGTGCTTAAAAAAAACATTTATTCTAGGGACAGAAAACTGTAGGTAGGGAGAGTGTCAGTTTATTTCACTCTGCAAGTCCTTGTTTCCAGGGACCTGGAAGGACAGTGACTGAATTGTCCTTGTGCTATATTGTGATTAAAAAAAACATTTATTCTAGGGACAGAAAACTGTAGGTAGGGACAGTGTCAGTTTCTTTCACTCTGCAAGTCCTTGTTTCCAGGGACCTGGAAGGACAGTGAGTGAATTGTCCTTGTGTTATATTGTGATTAAAAAAAACATTTTTTCTAGGGACAGAAAACTGTAGGTAGGGAGAGTGTTTTTTTTCTTTCACTCTGCAAGTCCTTGTTTCCAGGGACCTGTAAGGACAGTGAGTGAATTGTCCTTGTGCTATATTGTGCTTAAAAAAAACATTTATTCTAGGGACAGAAAACTGTAGGTAGGGAGAGTGTCAGTTTATTTCACTCTGCAAGTCCTTGTTTCCAGGGACCTGGAAGGACAGTGACTGAATTGTCCTTGTGCTATATTGTGATTAAAAAAAACATTTATTCTAGGGACAGAAAACTGTAGGTAGGGAGAGTGTCAGTTTATTTCACTCTGCAAGTCCTTGTTTCCAGGGACCTGGAAGGACAGTGAGTGAATTGTCCTTGTGTTATATTGTGATTAAAAAAAACATTTTTTCTAGGGACAGAAAACTGTAGGTAGGGAGAGTGTTTTTTTTCTTTCACTCTGCAAGTCCTTGTTTCCAGGGACCTGTAAGGACAGTGAGTGAATTGTCCTTGTGCTATATTGTGCTTAAAAAAAACATTTATTCTAGGGACAGAAAACTGTAGGTAGGGAGAGTGTCAGTTTATTTCACTCTGCAAGTCCTTGTTTCCAGGGACCTGGAAGGACAGTGACTGAATTGTCCTTGTGCTATATTGTGATTAAAAAAAACATTTATTCTAGGGACAGAAAACTGTAGGTAGGGAGAGTGTCAGTTTATTTCACTCTGCAAGTCCTTGTTTCAAGGGACAGAGAAGGACACCTGAAGGTAGCCCTTATTGCTTTTTTCCCATCTCCCTGCAGGCCATCTATTAGAATGTCTGGAAGGCAAACAAGGAGAGGCAGACAGTCAGGAGGCAATAAAAGAGGGCAAGCAGGCTCTGTGTCTGGGGGCAACAGTGCTGGTCGTGGACGCGGTGCATTGTCATCAGCACATGGCCATGGGACACGCTTGTCCTTCTTTTCGGCAGCTGGACATGTTGAGCCACATCATGCCGAAGACTTGGTAGAGTGGATGACCAAGCCCTCCTCCTCCTCCTCATCCTCTCTCACCCAGGCTCAGGGTACTGGAAAAGCAGCTGCCAAAGCGTCGTCTTCCCTGGTATCAATGTCAGACAAATCATCAGTCACTCCTTCCCTAGACCCACCATGTCCTCCTCCTGAGGAGTCCCCCGAACTGTTTCAGCACAGTGTTGGGTACATGCTCCAGGAGGATGCCCAGCGTTTCGAAGGGTCTGATGATGAAACCCAGCTAGAGGAAGGCAGTAGCGTGAGAGCAGACAGAGGGGATGCTCAAGAAGGACACCAATCTGGCAGTCATGTTCCAGCAGCTGCAGCATACTGCCAGATTGGCTCCAGTGATGAGGAGGGAGGGGATGATGAGGTCACTGACTCCACGTGGGTGCCTAATAGGAGAGAGGAGGAGGAGGAGGATGAGGAGGAGGCACATCTCCAACGAGGCAGGATGCCCTTTGGTGGCCAGCGTAAGGGCAGTACACCGACGGAATCACACCGCAGAGCTCCGCCTGTGCAGGGCGCAGCCTCTGCCCGTCATTCAAAAAGTTCCTTGGTGTGGGCCTTTTTTGAGGCTAGTGCATCAGATCGCACAGCTGCTGTTTGCAACATATGTCTCAAGCGTATATCGCGTGGCCAAAACATCAGCCGCTTGGGTACCACATGCCTGACCAGACATATGTTGACCTGCCATGCAGCTCGTTGGCAAGCCTACCTCAAAGACCCACACCAAAGAACAAAGCGGACCTCTCCTTGCACCGCATCAGCTGGGATCTCCAACCCCACTATAACTTCAGTCCTCTCTGAAACATGCACTGAGAGGAATGAAGGTGTAGAATTAGGTGTGTCACAGCCAAGTACTTGCGCCCACTCTGCTAGCAGTACACCGACGTCCGATTCTAGCAGGCAAATTTCCCTGCCCCAGCTGCTGGACCGTCGAAAGAAGTTCACTCCCAGCCATCCACATGCCCAGCGGTTGAATGCTAGCTTGGCTAAATTGCTAGCGCTTCAACTGCTGCCTTTTCAGTTGGTAGACTCGGCCCCCTTCCGTGAGTTTGTGCAATGTGCAGTTCCTCAGTGGCAGGTTCCCAAACGCCACTTTTTCTCACGGAAGGCTATTCCGGCTCTCTACCGGCATGTGGAAGGCAATGTCTTGGCCTCGCTGGACAGGGCGGTCAGCGGTAAGGTGCATATTACCGCTGACTCATGGTCCAGCAGGCATGGACAGGGACGTTACCTTTCTTTCACGGCCCATTGGGTCACTCTTTTGGCAGCTGGGAAGGATTCAGGACAAGGTGCAGTAGTGTTGGAGGTTGTCCCACCGCCACGCCTCCAAAATGCTACTACTGGTTGTGACACACCTCTCTCCTCCACCCCCTCCTCTTCTTCTTCCTCCATGGCCTCTTCCTGTGGTTTGTCCTATGAACCAGCGGTGCTCCGTAGCCGTTCACGGGGCTACGCAAGTACGCAGGCAAAAAGATGCCATGCCGTGCTTGCGCTGGTGTGTTTGGGGGACAGAAGCCACACTGGGGCAGAGGTCCTGTCTGCTCTGCAGGGCCAGGCCGAGAGGTGGTTGACGCCACGCCAGCTTAAGCCAGGAATGGTGGTTTGCGACAATGGCACCAACCTCCTCTCCGCCCTCCGACAGGGACAACTGACCCATGTGCCCTGTGTGGCTCACGTCCTTAACCTGGTGGTGCAGCGCTTCTTGGGCAGGTACCCGGGCTTACAGGATGTCCTGAGGCAGGCCAGGAAAGTCTGTGTGCATTTCCGCAGATCTTATAATGCCAGTGCTCGCCTGGCTGAGCTGCAAAAGGAGTTGAACCTGCCCAAGAACCGCCTTATATGTGACATGCCCACCAGGTGGAACTCAACGTTGGCCATGCTGCAGCGGCTGCACACGCAGCAGAGGGCCATCAATGAGTACCTGTGCGACTACGGCACCAGGACAGGGTCAGGGGAGCTTGGTTTTTTTTTCTCCACGCCAGTGGGGCATGATCAGGGATGCATGCACTGTCCTGGCACCATTTGAGGAGGCCACGAGGATGGTGAGCAGTGACAGTGCATGCATCAGTGACACTGTACCTCTTGTCCACCTGTTGGAGCACACGCTGCGTGGAATAATGGACAGGGCACTTGAGGCAGAACAGAGGCAGGAAGAGGAGGACTTCCTTGCCTCTCAAGGCCCCCTTTACCCAGACAGTGTTCCTTCTGTCCCACCCATCGCACAGGAAGAGGAGGAGGAGGAGGAGGAGGAGGAGGAGGAGGATTGTGTCAGCATGGAGGTGGAGGCTGGCACTCAGCATCATCAGCAGCAGTCTTTTAGGGATGATTTACAGTCCCAAGAAACCAGTGGACTTGTACGTGGCTGGGAGGAGGTGGCTGCGGATCATGTCGTCCTTAGTGACCCAGAGGACTCCGGAGCGAATGCCTCAGCAAACCTACGCTGCATGGCCTCCCTGATCCTGCAAAGTCTGCGGAAGGATCCTCGTATTCTTCGGATCAAGGAGAGGGACCATTACTGGCTGGCCACTCTCCTTGATCCACGGTACAAGGGTAAGGTTGCGGACCTTATGTTACCGTCGCAGAGGGAGCAGAGGATGAGACAACTCCGGGAGGCCTTGCAGAAAGGTCTGTGCAACGCGTTCCCAGAGACTGGGAGGTTGCAAACTCCTGGTCCTGGACAACGAGTTGCTGAGGCTTCGGCCAGTCAAAGAAGGAGCGGTGGGGAAGGTGGCCGTCTGACCGATGCGTTCAGACAATTCTTTAGTCCGCAGCCCCAAAGTATGATCGGTTCCAGCAACCATCGCCAGCGTCTGATAAACATGGTGCAGGAATATCTAGGGGCAAGGTCAGACTTGGACACCTTCCCCACCGAAAATCCTCTGGCTTACTGGGTCTTGAGGATGGATCACTGGCCAGAGCTTGCACAGTATGCAATTGAGCTACTGGCCTGTCCTGCATCCAGCGTTCTTTCGGAACGCACATTCAGTGCTGCTGGAGGATTTGTCACGGATCACAGGGTGCGCCTGTCCACCGACTCGGTTGATCGACTGACTTTCATCAAGATGAACCAGTCTTGGATCACCACCAGCTACCACACACCTGATGCTGATATAACAGACTAATTGATTTTAACATGTCACATCCCTTCAAGACTGATGCTGATGCTGAGTGCCTGTGCTGTTATGTTGACTGGCTATCCTCCTCCTCCGAGTCCTCAATGATACGATTGATGATGATAGCTTGTAAGATCATTTTTGTTTATGGGTGCCGCCACCAGTGCCTAACGCCCAATTTTTCAGCCCCTGTTTAACAGGGGCGTGTAATTACAATTTTTGAAGCAATACTTTGCAACAGGGCTCATTGCTGTGCTCCAAGTACAGTATCTGTGAGGGGTTGCAGTGTTGTGCCACCAGTGCCTAAGGCCCAATTTTTCAGCCCCTGTTCAACAGGGGCATGTAATTACAATTCTTGATCTAATAATTCACAGCAGGGCCCATTGCTGCACCCACCAAGAGTAACTGTCAGGGCTTACAGTGTTGTGGCACCAGCACCACCATCAAAGGCCCAATTTTTACTACCACTGTTCAACAATTATATGTAATTAAAATTCCTGATATAATAGTTGACAGCAGGGCGTTCCAGCACCAACCAAGAGTAACTGTGAGTGCTTACAGTGTTGTGCCAACACCAACAACTAAGGGGCCTATTTCTGCAGAGTATATACGGCAGGTCCCTACTTTCAAACATCCAACTTACAAACGACTCCTACTTGCAAACGCAAGAAGACAACAGGAAGTGAGAGGAAATCTACCACTAGGAAGGAAAATTCTCTCCTGTAAGAATAAATATGGGAGAAAGGTGTCTCCTCTGTACTGATGCTTTATCAGCAATCCTTGTTTCAAGAAAAACACCACATTTCAAAAACAGTTGTCATTGGGACGGAAAGTGAGGTGAAATGTTCTGAACAGGGGCACAGACAGCAAAACAAATGTTACAGGGGTGATAACCCTTACCTATGTTTTCCAAAAAGTTTAAAAATAGATTTTTGGTCTGGAGCTACACTTCAACAATGTACCTGTTCAAAATTACAAACAGACTCTACATAAGAACAAACCTACAGTCCCTGTCTTGTATGCACCGCCTGTATAGGGCTGTTCAGAGTATATAGGGCCTTTTTTATTTTATGTGCGGGGTTCCCCTTAATATCCATACAAGACCCAAAGGGGCTGGTAATGGGCTGGGGTAGGGGGGGGTCATGGGGTAGCTATGCCATTTTTCTTAAAGAATTTCATCCATATTACCGGGACCAGACATTACATTAAAGCCGCAAGCAGTTTTAAATGGCTTTTTTTTCCTTTAGAAGTGTCATTTTGTGCAGGGACAGTTCTAAACACGGGAAACACGTGGCACTTCACAGGCATACTTTAGACACCCCCCAGGTACGATATTTAAAGGAATATTTGACTTTTTTTTTTTCACTTTATGCATCATTAAAATGACTGCTCCCGAAAAACGACCGTTTTTAAAACTTCTTTTTGCATTGATACATGTCCCCTGGTGCAGAACCCGGGTTCCCAAACCCTTTTTAGGACAATAACATGCATAATAGTTGTTATAATTAGCACTTTAGAATTCGAACGTTCGCATCCATTGTATTTAATAGGGTTCTAATGTTCGTTCGAACTTTCGGTCCGTTCGCGGGTTCTGGTGCGAACCGAACCCGGGGGTGTTCGGCTCATCACTACTGGTATAAGTATGGTCCTGATCTTACTGCAGTAGGTATCTCACCACTATATAAATATATATATGTATATGTATCTCCCCTCGACTATCCTAGTGCGCTTCTGTCTCCTCATTGAGAATCTGAGTCATCCTTCAACCATCCCGACCATATTTTGTCGAATTTCTGCGGGCATCCTCTGGAGGCGTATGTCAGCTTGTATAGTGGTAGTGCTTGGTTCACCATTTCTATCCAATTCTGTAGTGTGGGAGGGGTCGGCTCCCTCCATCTAAGTGCTATCGCCTTCTTTGCGTAACAAAAAAGAATTCTGAGGAGTTTTTTCTGCGAGTCCGATATCCCTTCCTCCTCCAGATCGCCTAAGAGGCATCTGGCCGGAGAATAGATATTAGGAATGTCCATCTTTTCTTCCAGAAAGTGTAAGATTGTTTTCCAAAATACCATCACTTTAGGGCACATCCATACCATATGGAAGAAATCCCCCATTTCATTTTTACATCTGGGGCATTCTGACGTGTCCCTTCTTCCCATTCTATACAACCTATGTGGAGTGTAATAAATCCTGTGCAGATAATTGAATTGTAGTAACTTGTCTCTGGCTGACACCATCGCCGGTATAAGGGAGTCTAGGATCTCAGTCCACGACTCCTCTGACATGGATGGTATATCTCTCCTCCATTGTGCTGCCACCCTTTCCAGTCCAGCGGAAGAGGGTGCCAGCAGACTGAAATAGTACCTGGAGATGAGTTTAGAGTGATCCTCCTCCGCTATCATTTTTTCCGTGCATGAGGGGGCAAGTGCCACCCCCCCTCCCCCATACTGGGCTCTAGCTGCGTGTCGCAGTTGTAGGTAACGAAAGAAAAAGGTATTGGGCAGATTATGTTCTGTCTTGAGATCTGCAAAGGTTTTAATCCTCCCTTCCCTGAACAATTGGTGGGCATACTTTACCCCATATTCCGCCCAACACTCCCCATCTGGAATTTTATATATTTCCTGCAGTTGCGGGTTGCACCACAGGGGGGCGTTCGGGGATCTCGTTAGGCTAGTTCCCTTCATTCGGGCATTGCACATGTGAAATATTTTGTAAGATAACTTCAATAACCCCGCTCCCTGTTCCGGGTATGGTCCGTCCCGATACACAACATTATTCAGAGCTTCATATGAATGTACCTGGGCCGCCTGAGTGGCAACCGAGGCGTTCTCCATTTTGGGGAAGCCCCACCAGTGTACATGCGTTAGCTGTGCAGCTAGATAGTAACATTGAAGATCAGGTAACGCCAATCCACCCGATCTCATTGGTAGATACAATGTGTCCACTGACACCCTGGCTGGTTTTGCCCCCCACAAGAAGGGCAGAAGCATTGTATTAATCTCTGAAAACAATTTTTTGGGTATGTACACCGGAGCATGCCACATCAGGTATAAGAACCTAGGGAGATAAATCATTTTATATATATTCACTTTACCAAGGAGGTTAAGGGGTAATTTGTTCCATACCTGAAGACTATCCTTAAGACGTGCTAGCAAGGGAGTTATGTTATTAGTGATGAATGTGTTCAGCGGTAACTGTATCTCGACCCCCAAATAACGGAAGCGAGATACCACCTGTAGCGGGACCTCCGGAGGGAGAATCGGTGTGCACGTGGAGCAGAACGGGAAAATCACTGATTTATTCCAATTAACTTTAAAGCCAGAATATATTCCAAATCCGGATTTTCTGTCTAAGGCTGCTGTCAAGGACCCCTCCGCATCCGCCAGGTACAGGAGCATGTCATCAGCGTAAAGTGATGTCTTTTCTTCCCTTTCGCCCACCATGCAACCCCTAATCTTCCCATCCCCCCTCAGCACAGCCGCCAGGGGTTCAATGGCCAGGGCGAACAGCAGGGGCGACAAAGGGCACCCCTGTCTGGTGCCCCTCGCTATTTTAAAATGGTCAGTGATGGTATTGTTCACCCTTAATCGTGCTACCGGTTCCGCATATAATAGCTCTACCCAGGCTATAAATCTAGGACCAAACCCGAGCCGCCCAAGGACTGCAACCAAATATGGCCATTCAATAGAGTCAAAAGCTTTGTGGGTATCCAGGGATACCACAATCCTAGTATCCGGTGTTGGGCCCGCAGTTTGTAATATCGTGAAAAGACGTCTCAGGTTTATGGCCGTTGAGCGCGTCGGTATAAATCCCGTTTGATCAGGATGAATAATAGATGCTATAACTTTATTCAGTCTGGCTGCAAGAAGTTTGGCTAGGATCTTGGCATCTACATTAATTAATGAAATGGGCCTATATGATTCACACTGCTCGTGGTCCTTGTGCGGCTTAGGTATTAGTACAATTAACGCCTCCCTGAGGGAATCTGGAAGCCTCCCCAGCTCCCTAGCATTATTATATACTTCAAGTAACTTTGGTATCAAACTTTCCCTGTATGTATCATACCACTCCACAGGGTATCCATCTAAACCTGGTGTCTTGTTTGGTGTCAGGGCGCAAATGGCCCCCGATATCTCTTCAGCAGACAGTGGGAGCTCTAGCTCCTGTGATGTTTCCTCCGACAAATCCAGAAGCGGGATATGGGCCAGGTAACTCTGTACCTCCTCTTGCTCATATGTCACCTTGGAAGAGTATAAGTCAGAATAGAATGTGATGAATGCGTTAGCTATATCACTTTGCGATGTGCACAGATTGTTCTGTCTGTCAAATACCCGTGGGATAGAAGCGGTTGGTTGTTGCGAATGTGCTAGGTATGCTAATAGTCTGCTATTTTTGTTACCGAATTCAAATATCCTCTGAGACTGGTACAGAAGCTTTTTTTGTGTTTTTTCCACTAGGACTAAGTCAAGCTGCCTAACTTCCTCCCTCCAAATTTTATGATTTTCCTCTGTGGGACTTTTAATATATTCCACCTCTGCACTCGTGGCCTTTTGTTCAGAGTCTTTCAGTTTCCATTCCCGATCTGACCTAAGCTGTTTAATAAGACCTCCCGTAGAGCCTCTAAGTGTCGCCTTAAACGCATCCCATGTGGTTCCCACTGGTACTTCCCCTCTATTTTCTATCCAGAATGTGTTGATAGATTTTTGTGTGGCTCTCTCGAATATTTCCTCCTTGAGCCATAAGGGGCTCAGTCTCCATATATTAAGTCCAAGTTCCGCAACCTTACCCTTGTACCGTGGATCAAGGAGAGTGGCCAGCCAGTAATGGTCCCTCTCCTTGATCCGAAGAATACGAGGATCCTTCCGCAGACTTTGCAGGATCAGGGAGGCCATGCAGCGTAGGTTAGCTGAGGCATTCGGTCCGGAGTCCTCTGGGTCACTAAGGACGACATGATCCGCAGCCACCTCCTCCCAGCCACGTACAAGTCCATGGGTTTCTTGGGACTGTAAATCATCCCTAAAAGACTGCTGCTGTTGATGCTGCTGAGTGCCAGGCTCCACCTCCATGCTGACACAATCCTCCTCCTCCTCCTCCTCCTCCTCCTCGTCCTCTTCCTGTGCGATGGGTGGGACAGAAGGAACACTGTCTGGGTAAAGGGGGCCTTGAGAGGCAAGGAAGTCCTCCTCTTCCTGCCTCTGTTCTGCCTCAAGTGCCCTGTCCATTATTCCACGCAGCGTGTGCTCCAACAGGTGGACAAGAGGTACAGTGTCACTGATGCATGCACTGTCACTGCTCACCATCCTCGTGGCCTCCTCAAATGGTGCCAGGACAGTGCATGCATCCCTGATCATGCCCCACTGGCGTGGAGAAAAAAAAACAAGCTCCCCTGACCCTGTCCTGGTGCCGTAGTCGTACAGGTACTCATTGATGGCCCTCTGCTGCGTGTGCAGCCGCTGCAGCATGGCCAACGTTGAGTTCCACCTGGTGGGCATGTCACATATAAGGCGGTTCTTGGGCAGGTTCAACTCCTTTTGCAGCTCAGCCAGGCGAGCACTGGCATTATAAGATCTGCGGAAATGCACACAGACTTTCCTGGCCTGCCTCAGGACATCCTGTAAGCCCGGGTACCTGCCCAAGAACCGCTGCACCACCAGGTTAAGGACGTGAGCCACACAGGGCACATGGGTCAGTTGTCCCTGTCGGAGGGCGGAGAGGAGGTTTGTGCCATTGTCGCAAACCACCATTCCTGGCTTAAGCTGGCGTGGCGTCAACCACCTCTCGGCCTGGCCCTGCAGAGCAGACAGGACCTCTGCCCCAGTGTGGCTTCTGTCCCCCAAACACACCAGCGCAAGCACGGCATGGCATCTTTTTGCCTGCATACTTGCGTAGCCCCTTGAACGCCTACGGAGCACCGCTGGTTCAGAGGACAAAGCACAGGAAGAGGCCATGGAGGAAGAAGAAGAGGAGGGGGTGGAGGAGAGAGGTGTGTCACAACCAGTAGTAGCATTTTGGAGGCGTGGCGGTGGAACAACCTCCAACACTACTGCACCTTATCCTGCATCCTTCCCAGCTGCCAAAAGAGTGACCCAATGGGCCGTGAAAGAAAGGTAACGTCCCTGTCCATGCCTGCTGGACCATGAGTCAGCGGTAATATGCACCTTACCGCTGACCGCCCTGTCCAGCGAGGCCAAGTCATTGCCTTCCACATGTCGGTAGAGAGCCGGAATAGCCTTCCGTGAGAAAAAGTGGCGTTTGGGAACCTGCCACTGAGGAACCGCACATTGTACAAACTCACGGAAGGGGGCCGAGTCTACCAACTGAAAAGGCAGCAGTTGAAGCGCTAGCAATTTAGCCAAGCTAGCATTCAACCGCTGGCCATGTGGATGGCTGGGAGTGAACTTCTTTCGACGGTCCAGCAGCTGGGGCAGGGAAATTTGCCTGCTAGAATCGGACGTCGGTGTACTGCTAGCAGAGTGGCCGCAAGTACTTGGCTGTGACACACCTAATTCTACACCTTCATTCCTCTCAGTGCATGTTTCAGAGAGGACTGAAGTTATAGTGGGGTTGGAGATCCCAGCTGATGCGGTGCAAGGAGAGGTCCACTTTGTTCTTTGGTGTGGGTCTTTGAGGTAGGCTTGCCAACGAGCTGCATGGCAGGTCAACATATGTCTGGTCAGGCATGTGGTACCCAAGCGGCTGATGTTTTGGCCACGCGATATACGCTTGAGACATATGTTGCAAACAGCAGCTGTGCGATCTGATGCACTAGCCTCAAAAAAGGCCCACACCAAAGAACTTTTTGAATGACGGGCAGAGGCAGCGCCCTGCACAGGCGGAGCTCTGCGGTGTGATTCCGTCGGTGTACTGCCCTTACGCTGGCCACCAAAGGGCATCCTGCCTCGTTGGAGATGTGCCTCCTCCTCATCCTCCTCCTCCTCCTCTCTCCTATTAGGCACCCACGTGGAGTCAGTGACCTCATCATCCCCTCCCTCCTCATCACTGGAGCCAATCTGGCAGTATGCTGCAGCTGCTGGAACATGACTGCCAGATTGGTGTCCTTCTTGAGCATCCCCTCTGTCTGCTCTCACGCTACTGCCTTCCTCTAGCTGGGTTTCATCATCAGACCCTTCGAAACGCTGGGCATCCTCCTGGAGCATGTACCCAACACTGTGCTCAAACAGTTCGGGGGACTCCTCAGGAGGAGGACATGGTGGGTCTAGGGAAGGAGTGACTGATGATGAGTCTGACATTGATACCAGGGAAGAGGACGCTTTGGCAGCTGCTTTGCCAGTACCCTGAGCCTGGGTGAGAGAGGATGAGGAGGAGGAGGAGGGCTTGGTCATCCACTCTACCAAGTCTTCGGCATGATGTGGCTCAACATGTCCAGCTGCCGAAAAGAAGGACAAGCGTGTCCCATGGCCATGTGCTGATGACAATGCACCGCGTCCACGACCAGCACTGTTGCCCCCAGATACAGAGCCTGCTTGCCCTCTTTTATTGCCTCCTGACTGTCTGCCTCTCCTTGTTTGCCTTCCAGACATTCTAATGGATGGCCTGCAGGGAGATGGGAAAAAAAGCAATAAGGGCTACCTTCAGGTGTCCTTCTCTGTCCCTTTACTTAAGGATTTCTAAATCTGGTTGAGGATGATTGCTTTCGCACAGAATAGCACAATGACAATTTCCCTGACTGTCCAAAAAACAAGGATTTCAAAGATGGTTGATGAGGAATGCTTTAGCACAGTATAGCACAATCAGAATTTCCCTCACTGTCCTTCCCTGTCCCTACAAACAAGGTTTAGCACAGTAAAACACACTGACACTCTCCCTACCTATAGTTTTCTGTCCCTATAAAAATTTTTTTTTTTAAAGATGGTTGATGAGGAATGCTTTAGCACAGTATAGCACAATGAGAATTTCCCTCACTGCCCTTCCCTGTCCCTACAAACAAGGTTTAGCACAGTAAAACACACTGACACTCTCCCTACCTATAGTTTTCTGTCCCTATAAAAAATTTTTTTTTAAAGATGGTTGATGAGGAATGCTTTAGCACAGTATAGCACAATGAGAATTTCCCTCACTGTCCTTCCCTGTCCCTACAAACAAGGTTTAGCACAGTAAAACACACTGACACTCTCCCTACCTATAGTTTTCTGTCCCTATAAAATTTTTTTTTTAAAGATGGTTGATGAGGAATGCTTTAGCACAGTATAGCACAATGAGAATTTCCCTCACTGTCCTTCCCTGTCCCTACAAACAAGGTTTAGCACAGTAAAACACACTGACACTCTCCCTACCTATAGTTTTCTGTCCCTATAAAAAAATGTTTTTTTAAAGATGGTTGATGAGGAATGCTTTAGCACAGTATAGCACAAGGAGAATTTCCCTCACTGTCCTTCCCTGTCCCTACAAACAAGGTTTATCACAGTAAAACACACTGACACTCTCCCTACCTATCGTTTTCTGTCCCTATTTTTTTTTTTTCTTAAGATGGTTGATGAGGAATGCTTTAGCACAGTATAGCACAATGAGAATTTCCCTCACTGTCCTTCCCTGTCCCTACAAACAAGGTTTAGCACAGTAAAACACACTGACACTCTCCCTACCTATAGTTTTCTGTCCCTATAAATTTTTTTTTTTAAAGATGGTTGATGAGGAATGCTTTAGCACAGTATAGCACAATGAGAATTTCCCTCACTGTCCTTCCCTGTCCCTACAAACAAGGTTTAGCACAGTAAAACACACTGACACTCTCCCTACCTATAGTTTTCTGTCCCTATAAATTTTTTTTTTTAAAGATGGTTGATGAGGAATGCTTTAGCACAGTATAGCACAATGAGAATTTCCCTCACTGTCCTTCCCTGTCCCTACAAACAAGGTTTAGCACAGTAAAACACACTGACACTCTCCCTACCTATAGTTTTCTGTCCCTATAAAAAAATGTTTTTTTAAAGATGGTTGATGAGGAATGCTTTAGCACAGTATAGCACAAGGAGAATTTCCCTCACTGTCCTTCCCTGTCCCTACAAACAAGGTTTATCACAGTAAAACACACTGACACTCTCCCTACCTATCGTTTTCTGTCCCTATTTTTTTTTTTCTTAAGATGGTTGATGAGGAATGCTTTAGCACAGTATAGCACAATGAGAATTTCCCTCACTGTCCTTCCCTGTCCCTACAAACAAGGTTTAGCACAGTAAAACACACTGACACTCTCCCTACCTATAGTTTTCTGTCCCTATAAAAAAATGTTTTTTTAAAGATGGTTGATGAGGAATGCTTTAGCACAGTATAGCACAAGGAGAATTTCCCTCACTGTCCTTCCCTGTCCCTACAAACAAGGTTTATCACAGTAAAACACACTGACACTCTCCCTACCTATCGTTTTCTGTCCCTATTTTTTTTTTTCTTAAGATGGTTGATGAGGAATGCTTTAGCACAGTATAGCACAATGAGAATTTCCCTCACTGTCCTTCCCTGTCCCTACAAACAAGGTTTAGCACAGTAAAACACACTGACACTCTCCCTACCTATAGTTTTCTGTCCCTATAAATTTTTTTTTTTAAAGATGGTTGATGAGGAATGCTTTAGCACAGTATAGCACAATGAGAATTTCCCTCACTGTCCTTCCCTGTCCCTACAAACAAGGTTTAGCACAGTAAAACACACTGACACTCTCCCTACCTATAGTTTTCTGTCCCTATAAATTTTTTTTTTTAAAGATGGTTGATGAGGAATGCTTTAGCACAGTATAGCACAATGAGAATTTCCCTCACTGTCCTTCCCTGTCCCTACAAACAAGGTTTAGCACAGTAAAACACACTGACACTCTCCCTACCTATAGTTTTCTGTCCCTATAAAAAAATGTTTTTTTAAAGATGGTTGATGAGGAATGCTTTAGCACAGTATAGCACAAGGAGAATTTCCCTCACTGTCCTTCCCTGTCCCTACAAACAAGGTTTATCACAGTAAAACACACTGACACTCTCCCTACCTATCGTTTTCTGTCCCTATTTTTTTTTTTCTTAAGATGGTTGATGAGGAATGCTTTAGCACAGTATAGCACAATGAGAATTTCCCTCACTGTCCTTCCCTGTCCCTACAAACAAGGTTTAGCACAGTAAAACAGACTGACACTCTCCCTACCTATCCTTCTCTTTCCCTAAACTAAAGGAATCCAGGTTAAGCAAGAAAAAAAAAATGTCACTGTCCCTGCCTATGCTTCTCTTTCCCTGCTCCGGAACACACTACACTAGGCCGCCGTGCTGGCGGCCTTTTATAGTGTGGGGCGTGTACTAAACACCCTCAGCAATAATTGGCCACAGGCATCCTGCCTGTGGCCAATCATTGCTCTCCTCGCTGCCGGCGCTGTGATTGGCCAAGCATGCGGGGTCACAGTGCATGCTTGGCCAATCACAGCGCCTGGATGACACTGCGATGGCGTAGTGCATTGTGGGCCGTTCGCGTCACTCGAATTTGGCGCGAACGGCCCAAATCGTTCGATCTTCGTCGAACGATCGAACAGCCGATGTTCGAGTCGAATGTATGTTCGACTCGAACACGAAGCTCATCCCTAGTCGCCGCACTTTGCTCGAGCATTTTTTTTCACGATAGTGTGTAGGCAAGGCTTGAGAAGGATCACGTCGAGAAAAACATAGTTTTTTTCAATGACATTAATAACGGCCGTGTGTATGCGGCATTAGGGTTTTAAGTAATTTTCCAGCAAAAAATGCAGATTTTAACATGTCTTCACATTTTTTTTAAAGTTTCCCTAGTAGACTAGTGTTTATAAAAATGTCTAGTTACTCTGACCGCTGAATCCTGACTTTAACAACTAACTCTAAAGCCTCGTACACACGGGCGGGAATCTCGTCTGGGAAAAAAAACGTTGGTTTTCTCGACGAGATTCCCGGCAAGCTTGCCTTGCTCGCCGAGTGTACACACGGCCATTCAAAAGAACCGCCGTTCTTTTGAATGGCAAGAATGCAGTGACGTCACATTCAATGCCGTCGCCACCATCTTGCTACACCCTACACTACCCTTGTAAGCTACCGCGCATGCGTCAAAGTCTCATCGAGCATGCGCGGGCTTACCTGGAGACAGGTAAGCATACAAGCCTCGTACACATGAACGGTTTTCTCGGCAGGAAACACTGCCGAGAATCCCGACGAGGAAAATAGAGAGCAGGTTCACACGAACGCTTTTCTCGGCAACAAGCTCTCCCAGCAGCTTTCTTGCCGAGAAAACTGGCCGTGTGTACGAGGCTTGACAGTTTGCTTCACTGGGGCATCACAATTTGTTTCACCTACAAATACTGAGGCTTAACATACCTATAAAATAATGCCAATTTATACACATCACCCTCTTTTGCTATTGACTATTCAAGAAATACCTATAGGCCTAGGTTCACATGGGTGCAGTGTGGGGAAACGTATGTGATTCAGACAGGAATCGCACAGCATTTCTGTTCAAATCACATGCAATTCTTTGCAGTGCGATTTGAGCCCATTTATTTTATTTGGCTCAAATTGCACCGCATCCACACCAAAACAGTGCCGGGCCCTTTTTTTTACCACATCAAAATCACATTGCATAGGTGTTCACACCCATATGATCCGATTCAGTCAATCACATTGCCTTTTGCATGCTGTTTCAGGGTGTCGTTAATTTAACATTGTCACCCGCAGCAGATAGCATGAACGCTATGCGATTTCATGCGGTGTGGGAAACGCACAGCATCGCATATAAGTGAACCGAGGCTAAATGCTATATTCACTTTTGGCTTTTTTTTTTTCCAATCTGCTTTTACAAAGTAAAATACCACAACTACATCATATGTCCTGATTAATAAATCATTATTTATCACAACATCTTCAATATTTCTATTTTACAGCACGTCTAGATATACTACTACTTTTAATGTACTGAAAAATATATTTGGTTTAAAATAATCTGTCTTTTCTAATCAGTAGGCTATACCTGGAAGACAGATCCGCTAGTTAGAAGTCACATTGATGCATGTTCCTTGGGGCAATGTGGACTTCATTTTCAGTTTATACATAAAAATACTCGGGGTCTTTCTGCCTAGCTGTCACATCTGATAAACCATGCTGTTTCTGGCTGTGCAGCTAATACAGGCATACCCCACTTTTAAGTACACAATGGGACCAGAGCATGTATGTAAAACGAAAATGTACTTAAAGTGAAACAATACCTTTTTTCACTTCTAGGGTGTAGTGGGGGGTCAGGGGCTGTAGTGGGGGTCTCAGGGGCTGTAGTTGAGGTCTCAGAGGCTGTAGTGGGGGTGTCAGGGGCACACTGGAACAGGGCGGGCTATGCTCTCGGAGCTTCAGCTCCTTCTACTGCGGCTGCAAAATGTCTGTACAGTACTTGTGAGGCACTTTACATACACTCGGGGGTATGTCCTTACTCGCGAGTGTATGTAAAGTGAGTGTACTTAAAGTGGGGTATGCCTGTATATTGAATAGGTAATGTTCTCACTAGTCTTTGTTCTCTTAAAAAAAACTACTAGGTTGAGAGTTAAATAATTTTTTGTAAATGTCACTTGCACTGTTTTTCTTTATTTTTCATTCAAAATATTTACAAATTGTAAAGCTATGGGGTAACCCCCCCCTCATTTAAATCTGTATAATGCCCAAAGAAACTGGACTTGAGACCACATGTCTTTTTTTGTGGCATCCCCCCTTACAATCTATACAAGACCCTAATCAAGGATAATGATCTGGTATGTTATTTTTATTGGGAACCCCACATTTTCTTCTTGGTGTCCCTCTTACAATGTGTAGCACCCTCCTAGAGAGGTGATAAGATTAAGCAGATATAATTCTGGCTTGCTGTGTTACATTGAGCTGTATTTTTGTAGTTCGGTACATTTAACTTGTCTCACTGTAATCAGTGTAGCTGCAATTGCTGAGTAAAGGCAAATTTAGTTCTAGCTCACTGTGACCAGTGCAGCTGCATGTGATTAGTTAGGTCTGATCAGTTTTTCAGCTGCTGCTGGTTTGAATGTTTCCTCTGCTTTCCAGAGAACTGTAGAGCTCTCTGGAACATAGGTGTGGAGCAAATAGCAGCATGAATTTATACAGCCCTGGCCAATTCCAGGGAGGGTGGTCCTGAAGGCTGCTGGGAGTCTGTATAAATACTCTGAGACACAGAGCTTCTGGGTCTTATCCTGCCTAGGGGAAGTCCAACCTAGAGGGCTTGCTGCCCACTGGGCAGCTCTTCTATGTGTTAACTGTTTGTGAGGCCTCAGCTTGGATAGCTGAGGGGCCTGGATGCCAAAGCTACTGAACGCTGACTGAGGGGCTGTCATCTGAAGATCTAGTCTGGTATCACAGGAGAGAGGTTGCATGGATGTTGGAAGGAGGCAACCAACTTTCCAGGGACATTTGTGAGTATAGACACTGAGAGACTTTTCTGCAGCCACCCTTTTGGTGCTAGAGAGTTAGCTGTGTGTGTAAAGGGGACATTGTCTGGTGTTCTGAAGAGCTCAGTCTATCTAGTTCTTTGTGAAGGGACTCTGCTCTGATTGCTCAAAGACAAAAGCTTTTGTGCTTTAACTGCTTTTACTACAAAGCCAAGTCCACGATTTGCTTTTGGAAGGACCTTTGCTTCAATTCTACAGAAGGAAGTTTGCTGTTCTCATCTTGTACATAGTCCATTTTAGAGTATCCCACTCAAATTCCCCAACTCTGTCCAAATTACCACAAAAATAAAAACACTAATGTCAGGGTCACCTGTGGCCAGGTGACAGATGCACACCGTAGGGGGACAGGAGTGCACCGCGAGGTAGTGAACCCTATGGCTGGCTTCTGCGGATAGGAAACTGGGTGGTTGTGGAAGGCGGGACCAGAGGAGCACAACCGGGATCCAAACGGAAGCTAGAGCCAAGATTCCCCAGGGTGCGGAGTCTAAGACCCAGCTGGTCTTCTCCAGGGCCTCTAGTGGTGAGGATGTTAGCTGCAGGCTGGGACCAGGTCGCGGCCCCTGGAGTTTCCTAGCTCACGCCCCGTAGGATAAGGGGAAAAGAGGGGAAGCAGCAGCACACGATAAGAGAGAACCGAATAACAAGCTGAAGGTCAGGGGCCACAAGCAGACAAGGATAACGAAGAACGAGCCGAAGGTCAGGGTCACGAGCAGACAGGGATAGTCGGGGACAAGCCAATAACGTAACAGAGAGACAGACGTAGCACACGGCAGGCAGGAACCCAAACACACAATGCCTAACAAACACGTTGATCAGCAAAGCAGGCTTGCAGTGCACAGGTTAATATAGTGTTCTGTGATAGGGCCTGGGGTGGAGTCTGGCTGGGAGGAGATTATAAAGGAAGCCAGGTGAAAGGGCTCAGGCCTCTAAGATGAACACATAGGAAGGAAGGTAAGCTGACAGACAAACACTACTGCATATCCATGACAGTACCCTCCCTCTTATGGGCCCTCCCCCGCCTGGGCCCAGGCTTAAAGGGAAATCTCTGATGAAACCTTCTCAACAGATGAGGTGCAGCGACATCAGATGTAGCGATCCAAGACGCCTCCTCAGGACCAAAACCTCTCCAATGCACAAGGTACTGAAGAATGCCTCTGCAGAGCCGAGAATCCAGAACTTGTCTAACCTCGTACTTAAGATTATCCTCAGAGACCGAAAACGAGGTAGGGAGATGACAAGAAGATCTATTGAGGACCAAAGGCTCTCTAGGAATAAGCAAGGGCATGAGAGGATCAACAGGAATCTGAGGAGGGTCCCCTAGACCCTTAAAGGGGAACTGGTCATCTTGCACAGGACCATCAGACTGGGCAGATGTCAGTGGAACCCTGAAGTCAGGTTGGTTAGAAGGTGACATGTCGCCGGAGTCAAACTGAATAGCTGAAGGACAAGCAGAATGTCCCGAACAAGAAAAAGTAGGAGGCTCACTGGGCATGGGCTGGACTGGCATAACAAGTACAGAGGCAGAGTGAATAGCTGAGTCAGGTGTAGCGACTACCTGAATCGCATCGCAAGACGTAGCGACTGCAGGACTTGTAGACAAGCTAGCCTGGCTGTGCGTCCAAGGGTGGTTAGGGACAGAGAAATGTAAATGGTTATGCAACCTGGAATGAATGACCGGCTCAGATTCACAGGGGGCAACCTTGGGTAGGCAGGACGAGGAACAGGAGGGACCCCAAGCCAGGATCTGTCCAGTAGTCCAGTCCACATGAGGAGAATGGAGCTGTAACCATGGGAGACCCAAAATTATAGGCGTTGAGGCCTTGGGTAAGATAAGGAAGGATATCCACTCCTGGTGGAGTGTCCCTACCGACATCTTAACAGGGAGGGTCTGGAAGCGGATAGGTCCCCCTGGGAGAACAGTACCATCAATCGCCAAGACCACCAATGGTGTGGTGAGGGGCAAAAGAGTAAGTCTCATGGACGATGCGATTTCCCAGTCCATAAAATTACCAGCGGCTCCGGAATCCAGATATGCTGAGACCGAATGAGAAGAAGCACCAACATGAAGGAACACAGAAAGCAGAAGACGAGAAGGGGAAGGTGATATTTCTGGGTCCAATACTCCACTTTCCAGATGAAGTGGACCCGAACGTTTTTCTGGACAAAGAGAGCAAGTGTCACGAAATGACCTTTGCCCCCACAGTAAAGACACAGACCAAGAGTTCTGCGCCTAGCACGTTCCTCGGGGGATAGCCTGGTCCGACCCAGCTGCATGGGTTCCTCAGCTGGTAGGAGATGCTCTACGGGTCGAAGAGAGGGGAGCTCAGGCTGACTAAGAACCAAGGAGTGCTGGCGTTGCTTTTCTAAGGTCCTCTCCTGAAAGCGAATATCGATCTGGTTACACAAGGAGATAACTCCGTCCAGATCAGTGGGGATGGTTCTTCCTGCTAATTCATCCTTCACTCTATCAGACAGGCCATGCAAAAAGGTTGCGACTAAGGCCTCATTGTTCCAGCTCAACTCAGCCGACAGTATGCGGAAATGAAGGGCATACTGTCCCACAGAAGCAGACTCTTGGCGGAGACGTAAAAGGGCGCTGGCCGCTGAAGAGACACGAGCCGGTTCTTCGAAGATATTCCGAAAAAGTTTCAAGAAGCCAGACAGGCTAGAAACCACTGGATCATTCAGTTCCCACAGAGGGGCTGCCCAGGCTAAAGCTTCACCAGAGAGGAGGGAAATGATATAGGCTACCTTAGCCCGATCAGACAGGAAGTTTTGGGGCTGGAGCTCAAAATGAATTGTGCATTGGCTAAGGAACCCCCTGCAAGCCTTGGAGTCCCCAGAGAAACGGGACGGAGCTGGCAGTTGTAGTGAGTGTGTGGCTGCGACTGGTGCAATAGGTGCAGCCGCTGGTTGTATTTGAGGTTGCGGATTCAGGGTTCCCAAGGAGGCCTGAAGCTGCTCAAAGCGAGAAGCCAGATCCTGGAGGAATCGCATCACCTGAGTCTGATTCGATTCCTGGGTTTCAAGTCTGCAAACTATGCCCTGCAACGGATCATCCACGGGTAACGGGATGTCAGCCGGGTTCATGGCTGATCAAACTGTCAGGGTCACCTGTGGCCAAGTGACAGATGCACACCGTAGGGGGACAGGAGTGCACCGCGAGGTAGTGAACCCTATGGCTGGCTTCTGCGGATAGGAAACTGGGTGGTTGTGGAAAGCGGGACCAGAGGAGCACAACCGGGATCCAAACGGAAGCTAGAGCCAAGATTCCCCAGGGCGCGGAGTCTAAGACCCAGCTGGTCTTCTCCAGGGCCTCTAGTGGTGAGGATGTTAGCTGCAGGCTGGGACCAGGTCGCGGCCCCTGGAGTTTCCTAGCTCACGCCCCGTAGGATAAGGGGAAAAGAGGGGAAGCAGCAGCACACGATAAGAGAGAACCGAATAACAAGCTGAAGGTCAGGGGCCACAAGCAGACAAGGATAACGAAGAACGAGCCGAAGGTCAAGGGTCACGAGCAGACAGGGATAGTCGGGGACAAGCCAATAACGTAACAGAGAGACAGACGTAGCACACGGCAGGCAGGAACCCAAACACACAATGCCTAACAAACACGTTGATCAGCAAAGCAGGCTTGCAGTGCACAGGTTAATATAGTGTTCTGTGATAGGGCCTGGGGTGGAGTCTGGCTGGGAGGAGATTATAAAGGAAGCCAGGTGAAAGGGCTCAGGCCTCTAAGATGAACACATGGGAAGGAAGGTAAGCTGACAGACAAACACTACTGCATATCCATGACAACTAAAAAGAAGACTTGACTTGTCATCGAGCCAAAGAGTGACTGTGATCGTGTGCCTGGATGCTGGATGCTGGGCAATTACTGGTGAAAAAGGAATCAAGGCAATTTCCAGTGGCTCCTTCAGGGGTAGCGCTACAAATGCATACCTGGACCCTTATCAAGGATAAGGGTCTGGTATAAATGAAGGAAATCCTCGCCTGCTTTGTTTATAGTGGCCGGCAATTTAAATAGTGCTTATATTTTTCTTTGTGAATGTGACTTTTGCTATAGTACATCATACAGGTGTGCCACTTCACAGGCAGATTTAAGCCATCCTCAAGCATATTATTTAACCACTTAAGCCCCGGACCATTTGGCTGGCAAAAGACCAGAGCACTTTTTCCGATTCGGCACTGCGTCGCTTTAACTGACAATTGCGTGGTCATGCGACGTGGCTCCCAAACAAAATTGACGTCCTTTTTTTCCCACAAATAGAGCTTTCCTTTGGTGGTATTTGATCACCTCTGCGGTTTTTATTTTTTGCGCTATAAACAAATAAAGAGCGACAAATTTGAAAAAAAAAGCAATATTGTTTACTTTTTGCTATAATAAATATCCCCAAAAAATATCTAAAAAAATGTTTTTCCCGAGTTTAGGCCAATACGTATTCTTCTACATATTTTTGGTAAAAAAAAATCGCAATAAGCACTTATTGATTGGTTTGCGTAAAAGTTATAGCGTCTAAAAAATAGAGGATAGTTTTATGGCATTTTTATTAATATATTTATTTTAACTAGTAATAGCGGCGATCAGAGATTTTTATCGTGACTGCGACATTATGGCGTACACATCGGACACTTTTGGCGCTATTTTGGGACCATTCACATTTACACATCGATCAGTGCTTTAAATATACACTTATTACGGTGTAAATATGACAGGCAGTGAAGGGGTTAACCAGGAGGGGGCACTGAAGGGGTTAAGTGTGTCCTAGGGATGTGTTCTAACTGTAGGGGGGATGGGCTACGTGTGACACGACACTGATCACCGCTCCCGGACACAGGGAGCTGTGATCAGTGTCCTGTCACTAGGAAGAATGGGGAAATGCTTGTTTACATCAGCATTTCCCCGTTATTCCTCTGCATGAGACGATTGCGGGTATCCCCGCGACCATCCTCACGGAGCTTGCGGCGCGCGCGCCCACAATGCCGCTTCTTAAAGGGGACGTACCTGTACGCCCATCTGCCTGTCTGTGCCATTCTGCCGACGTATATCGCCGTGCGCTGGTCGGCAAGCAGTTAAAGGAATTGCATATTTTTTATGTTGCCATTGCAGACCTATTAAATGAACTGTTCCCTACTGAACAGCATTTTTTTATTTATTTCTTTGCATTGGCACATGTTTCTTTGGGCAGTGCCCAGCTACCAATGACCATCCTTTACTCTTTAGCTTTGAAAATGGCTTTGTGTACCAATGGAATCAGGAAATGTCATTTAGTGGCAGAAGGTGATTTTTTTTTTTTCTTCTAAACGTCACCACTTCACATGCCGGTTTAGGGCACCCCCCAAGCATGTTATTTCAAAGGTATTGTACTTTTTTAATTTTTCACTTTAAGCCTCATTAAAAGAGTTGCTCCCTTCTGAATGCTATTTTAACATTTTTGATGGTACATGTCCCCCAGGGTGGTGCCCAGCTCTCTATTCTCTTTGTTTAATAATCTCATAACTATGAGCCTTTTAAATGGAGAGAATTGATCTTCAAAATTTGCCTCCCATTGACTTCAGTTGTATTCAAGTTTGCAATTTGTGGATTTTTGTACATGTTCGCTTAACATATCTATGAATTGAACGTTGCTAATCACTTAACTAATCACAGCTGATAAAGAAGCATGTTTGCATGCCATATAATGCATGCTTTTGAAGTAATGGCAAGTACTCTTCAAAAGCATGCTGCTTGCTTCGTTTAACTGGTGCATCATTAGCAGGCCCGGACTGGAACAAAAAATAGGCCCGGGTATTTTAGAATGAGCAGCCCGGGGTGGGGGGGGGGGGGGGGCGCGGCGGCGGTTAATGATGGGATGTGGGGTTCCAGCACCTTATACCTCTGGACCCCTTTACATTACACAGCACCCTGCACCTCTGGACCCCTTTACATTACACAGCACCTTGCACCTCTGGACCCCTTTACATTAAACAGCACCCTGGGCCCCTTTACATTACATAGCACCGCACCTCTGGACCCTTTTACATTACACAGCACCCTGCACCTCTGGGCCCCTTTACATTACACAGCACCCTGCACCTCTGGGCCCCTTTACATTACACAGCACCCTGCACCTCTGGGCCCCTTTACATTACACAGCACCCTGCACCTCTGGACCCCTTTACATTACACAGCACCCTGCACCTCTGGACCCTTTTACATTACACAGCACCCTGCACCTCTGGACCCCTTTACATTACATAGCACCGCACCTCTGGACCCCTTTACATTACACAGCCCCCACAGTTTGTTACACAGACACCCCCTAACAGTTCTGGACCCCCTGCATGTTACACAGACCTTCCTACAGTACAGACCCCCTCCCTACAGTGCAGACCCCACCCATTCCTACAGTACAGACCCCCCTACAGTACAGACCCCCCTACAGTACAGACCCCCTCTACAATACAGACCCCCTACAGTACAGACCCCCTCCCTACAGTACAGACCCCCCTACATTACAGACCCCCTACATTACAGATCCCCCTCTACAATACAGACCCCCATACAATACAGAACCCCCCTACAATACAGAACCCTCCCTACAATACAGACCCCCCTACAATACAGACCCCCTACAATACAGACCCCCCCTACATTTCAGACCCCCCCTAAAATACAGAATACAGAACCCCCTACATTTCAGACCCCCCCTACAATACAGAACCCCCCTACATTACAGACCCCCTACAATACAGAACCCCCTACATTTCAGACCCCCCTACAATACAGAACCCCCCTACATTTCAGACCCCCCTACAATACAGAACCCCCCTACATTTCAGACCCCCCTTCAATACAGAACCCCCCTACATTACAGACCCCCTAAAATACAGACCCCCCTAAAATACAGACCCCCCTACATTACAGACCCCCTACAATACAAACCCACCTACATTTCAGACCCCCCTACAATACAGAACCCCCCTACATTTCAGACCCCCTACAATACAGAACCCCCCTACATTTCAGACCCCCCTACAATACAGAAGCCCCTACATTTCAGACCCCCCTACAATACAGAACCCCCCTACAATATAGAACCCCCCTACAATACAGAACCTTCCCTACATTTCAGACCCCCCTACATTACAGACCCTCCTACATTTCAGACCACCCCTACAATACAGAAACCCCCCTACAATTCAGACCCCCCCTTCAGACCCATAATGTACCTCAGATCAGCGTGGGACTGCATGTTGGGTCCCCTCCCCCTGTGTGGACATAAAGGAGGAGGGGGAGGCAACTTCACTCTGCTCGGCTGTGTGAGACAGCCGAGCCAAGACTGATCAGATCATCAGTGCCGCGGCCACCTTGCCAGAGAGAAGGGGATCGTTGCGGGTCCCGGCCCCCTGATGCGCCGACGGGTGTCACTGTCGAGTGCGGCTCTGACTCGCAGCTGAGAGTGCACTGGGCAGTGGCATCACTAGGGTTGGTGTCACCTGGTGTAGCAAAATATGGTGTCACCCCCTCCTGTCTATCCTGCCCAGCGCCCTGCAGGCAGCGCATGGTCACGAGGCGCACGCCCAAATGACCCCTGTAAATTAAAGTATAGGGTGGTATTGGGCCAGCTGGGGCAATATAGGGCAGGTTGGGGTAATATAGGGCAGGTTGCGGTGATATAGGGCAGGCTGGGGTGGTATAGAGCGGATTTGGGTGGTATTGGGCAGTTTGCAGTGGTATATGGCTGGCTGGGTGGCATAGGGCAGTTTGGGGTGATATAGGGCAGGGTGTGGTGGCATAGAGCAGGTGGCATAGGCCAGGTTGGGGTGGTATAGAGCAGTTTGCGGTGGCATAGGGCAGGTTGGGGTGGCATAGAGCAGTTTGCGGTGGCATAGGGCAGGTTGGGGTGGTATAGGGCAGTTTGCGGTGGTATAGGGCAGGTTGCGGTGGCATAGGGCAGGTTGCGGTGGCATAGAGAAGTTTGCGGTGGCATAGGGCAGGTTGCGGTGGCATAAGGCAGGTTGCGGTGGCATAGGGCAGGGTGCGGTGGCATAGGGCAGGTTACATAGTTACATAGTTACATAGTTAGTCAGGTTGAAAAAAGACACAAGTCCATCCAGTTCAACCGTAAAAAAAAATAAAAAAATAAAAATAAACATATATCGTACAATCCCATATACCCAATTCTATACCCACAGTTGATCCAGAGGAAGGCAAAAAAAACCCAGAAGAGCATGATCCAATTTGCTACAGCAGGGGAAAAAATTCCTTCCTGATCCCCCGAGAGGCAATCGGATATTCCCTGGATCAACTTTACCTATAAATGTCAGTACCCAGTTATATTATGTACATTTAAGAAAGAATCCAGGCCCTTCTTAAAGCAATCTACTGAGCTGGCCAGAACCACCTCTGCAGGGAGTCTATTCCACATTTTCACAGCTCTTACTGTGAAAAAACCTTTCCGTATTTGGAGGTGAAATCTCTTTTCCTCTAGACGCAAAGAGTGCCCCCTTGTCCTTTGTGTTGACCGTAAAGTGAATAACTGAACACCAAGTTCACTATATGGACCCCTTATGTATTTGTACATGTTGATCATATCCCCCCTTAATCTCCTCTTCTCAAGAGAGAATAAATTCAGTTCCTCTAATCTCTCCTCATAGCTGAGCTCCTCCATGCCTCTTATCAGTTTGGTTGCCCTTCTCTGCACTTTCTCCAGTTCCCCAATATCCTTTTTGAGAACTGGGGCCCAAAACTGAACTGCATATTCCAGATGAGGTCTTACTAATGATTTGAACAGGGGCAAAATGATATCTCTCTCTCTGGAGACCATACCTCTCTTAATACAAGAAAGGACCTTGCTCGCTTTGGAAACCGTAGCTTGGCATTGCATGCCATTATTGAGCTTATGATCTACCAAAACCCCCAGATCCTTCTCCACTACGGATCCCCCCAGTTGTACTCCCCCTAGTATGTATGATGCATTCATATTATTAGCCCCCAAGTGCATAACTTTACATTTATCAACATTAAACCTCATCTGCCACATAGTCGCCCAATTAGACAGAGCATTGAGGTCGGCTTGTAAATTGGCGACATCCTGTAAGGACGTTATTCCACTGCATAGCTTGGTGTCATCTGCAAAGACAGAAATGTTACTTTTGATTTCAGACCCAATATCATTTATAAACATATTAAAAAGTAAGGGTCCCAGCACTGAACCTTGGGGTACACCACTGATAACCTTGGACCATTCAGAGTAAGAATCATTAACCACTACTCTCTGAATTCTGTCTTTTAGCCAGTTTTCTATCCATTTACAAACTGATATTTCCAATCCTGTAGACTTTACCTTACACATGAGCCGTGTGTGGGGAACTGTATCGAACGCTTTTGCAAAATCCAAGTATACCACGTCCACTGCCACCCCTCTGTCCAAGGTCTTACTTACCTCTTCATAAAAAGAAATCAGGTTTGTTTGACAACTTCTGTCTTTCATGAATCCATGCTGTCTGTTGCTTAAATAGTTTTTTTCCAGCAAGAACTCATCTATGTGGTCTTTTATTAATCTCTCCAGTATTTTCCCAACTATAGAAGTTAAACTAACAGGTCTATAGTTACTTGGTAAACACTTAATTCCCTTTTTAAATATAGGCACCACATTTGCCCTGCGCCAATCCAGTGGTACTATTCCTGTCATTAATGAGTCCCTAAAAATTAAATACAATGGCTTTGAAATTACAGAGCTCAATTCTTTTAGGATCCGTGGGTGTATGCCATCTGGTCCAGGTGCTTTATCCACCTTTATTCCATCTAAATATTTCTGGACCATATCACTTTTGAGCCATTGTGGATTTGGGGCTGTGTCACTACCACCCCCATTTTGGACATGAGCTCCCCCATGCTCCTTTGTATACACAGAACTGAAGAAAGTATTTAATAAATTAGCCTTCTCTTTGTCCCCAGTCACCCACTCTAGATTATTTTGTAAAGGGCCTACATGCTCAGACTTGACCTTTTTACTATTAATATATTTGAAGAATTTTTTGGGGTTTGTCCTACTATCTTTTGCAATCTGTCGTTCATTTTGAATTTTTGCATCCTCGATTTCCTTTTTACATATCCTGTTATATTCTTTGTAACATTTAAATGACACTAGTGTTCCCTCATTTTTATATTTTTTAAAAGCTCTTTTCTTATAGTTTATAGCTTTTTTAACTTTGGCAGTGAGCCACATAAGTTTTATTTTTAGCCTTTTAAACTTATTGCCCATGGGAATATACTTTGCAGTGAGTTCACAAACAGTCTTTTTGAAGAATTCCCATTTCTGTTCTGTGCCCCTTGATGCCAATATTCCTTCCCAGTCTAAGTCCTGGAGAGCAGCCCTCATTCTTGGAAAATTTGCTCTCTTGAAATTAAGTGTTTTTATCTTTCCTGTATGTGATTTTTGCTTACAACTAACATCAAATGAAATCATGTTATGGTCACTGCTACCCAGGTGTTCCTTTATCTGAACATTAGTAATACGCTCTGCATGGTTTGAGATTACCAGGTCCAACAGAGCATCATTCCTAGTTGGGGCCTCAATAAACTGGACCATAAAATTGTCCTGCAATAGGTTTATAAATTTTTGCCCTTTAACTGTCCCAGCAGTTCCATTACTCCAGTCAATTTCTGGGTAGTTAAAATCCCCCATTATTATCACCGTCCCAGCCCTTGCAGCCCTTTCCATCTGTGCAAGGAGCTGAGTCTCTAACTCCTCATTAACATTGGGTGGTCTATAACAAACTCCAATGATTAGCTTTGAACTACGCACATCTGTATGCAGTTCCACCCATAATGCTTCAGACTCATCACACTCTCCATCCACCAGGTCCTCTTTCACACTCGCTTTGAGATCACTTCTCACATAGAGACAGACCCCTCCACCCTTCCTTTTTACCCTGTCTTTCCGAAAGAGTGCATAGCCAGGAATATTAATAGCCCAGTCATGTGAGGAATGAAGCCAACTTTCAGCAATACCGATTACATCATAGCTCTCCTCATGCACCAGAGCTTCCAACTGACCTATTTTGCTTGGCAGACTTCTGGCGTTGGTGAACAGACACTTTAATGCATTAATATTATTTGACCGGTCACATACTATCCTCTTGGGTGTTCCCAGATTGCAACTAGGACTTGCTACTATACTTACCCTGGGTTTATGTTCTTTGGTTACCCTACCACTAATGCCCCTAATACTACCCTTTAGAATATGTTCCCCGCTGACTCTCACTATCTCTGGACCCTCCCCCCTGTCACCTAGTTTAAAAACCCCTCTAACTTTTTGGCCATCCTTATTCCCAGCTGATCTGCACCCTCCTCATTTAGGTGCAGTCCGTCCCTTCTATAGTACTGGTTATCGACTGAGAAGTCGGCCCAGTCCTCCAGGAACCCAAACCCCTCCTTACTACACCAGCTCTTCAGCCACTTGTTCACTTCCCTAATCTCCCTCTGCCTTTCTGGTGTGGCTCGATGTACTGGTAGTATTCCCGAGAATACTACCTTGGAGGTCCTTTTCCTCAATTTAGCTCCTAAGTCCCTAAAATCGTTCTTTAGGACACTCCATCTGCCTCTGACTTTTTCATTGGTGCCAACGTGCACCATGACAGCTGGGTCTTCCCCAGCCCCTCCCAGTAATCTGTCCACCAGATCCGTGATGTGCCGAACCCGAGCGCCCGGTAGACAACATACAGTTCGGCGCTTCAGGTCTTTGTTACAGATTGCCCTCTCTGTCCTTCTAAGAATTGAGTCCCCTACCACCAGAATCTGTCTTTCCTTTCCCTTCGCTTCCCCCCCACTCTCACTGGAGGAGTTCTTCCCCTGGCAGCTAGGAGAGTCCCTCAGCTCCAGCAGTGCTGGTCCCGGACTGGTTTCACCAATGTCACTCAATGGAGCATACTTATTGGGATGCTCCAGCCCTGGATCGGCCTCCCTGGCACTTCGCCCTCTACCCTTCCTGACTGTCACCCATCTACTATTTTCTAGTGCCTGCACCTCTTTGACTCCACCCACCTCTGTGCTGGCCCCTGCCATCACCTGCCGGGTACGTATCCAGCTCTCCTTTAGTGTGGAGGGACTTCCCAGTGCTGACAGTTGCTTCCCTAGATTCAGAACCTGGGCTTCCAGGGAAACAATGTGTTTACATTTTGCACAGCAGTAATCGCCCTCGATCAGATGATCAAGGAACGCATACATGCTGCAAGATGTACACCGAGTCGCCTCGCCACACCCGCTGGGCTTCGTACCTATTAATTTAATGAGGATTCGAGATTATACCCTGTCCAAATTACCTAACACTATCTTCCTGACCCAACTATTCAACAAGACAATACACAGGTACTCAACAAGACAATACACAGGTACTCAACAAGACAATACACAGGTACTCAACAAGACAATACACAGGTACCACGCAGACCCACGTGCACCCACAGACCAACGGACCCGCGTGCACTCGCAGACCAACGGACCCGCGTGCACTCGCAGACCAACGGACCCGCGTGCACTCGCAGACCAGCGTGCACTCGCAGACCAACGGACCCGCGTGCACTCGCAGACCAGCGTGCACTCGCAGACCAACGGACCCGCGTGCACTCGCAGACCAGCGTGCACTCGCAGACCAACGGACCCGCGTGCACTCGCAGACCAGCGTGCACTCGCAGACCAACGGACCCGCGTGCACTCGCAGACCAACGGACCCGTGTGCACTCGCAGACCAACGGACCCGCGTGCACTCGCAGACCAGCGTGCACTCGCAGACCAACGGACCCGCGTGCACTCGCAGACCAGCGTGCACTCGCAGACCAACGGACCCGCGTGCACTCGCAGACCAGCGTGCACTCGCAGACCAACGGACCCGCGTGCACTCGCGGACCAGCGTGCACTCGCAGACCAACGGACCCGCGTGCACTCGCGGACCAGCGTGCACTCGCAGACCAACGGACCCGCGTGCACTCGCGGACCAGCGTGCACTCGCAGACCAACGGACCCGCGTGCACTCGCGGACCCGCGTGCACTCGCAGACCAACGGACCCGCGTGCACTCGCGGACCCGCGTGCACTCGCAGACCAACGGACCCGCGTGCACTCGCAGACCAACGGACCCGCGTGCACTCGCAGACCAACGGACCCGCGTGCACTCGCAGACCAACGGACCCGCGTGCACTCGCAGACCAACGTGCACTCGCAGACCAACGGACCCGCGTGCACTCGCAGACCAGCGTGCACTCGCAGACCAACGGGCCCGCGTGCACTCGCAGACCAACGGACCCGCGTGCACTCGCAGACCCACGTGCACCCGCAGACCCACGGACCCGCGTGCACTCGCAGACCAACGTGCACTCGCAGACCAACGGACCCGCGTGCACTCGCAGGTTGGGGTGGCATAGGGCAGGCTGGGGTGGTATGGTGCCAGGTTAGGACTCTATGTAGTGACATGTGCAGCAGTGAAGTAACTTACAGCATGCCTGGAGATGAAGACACTCTGGCTGCTGTGTCCTTGTATCTTTCTACTTCAGCTGTGGGATCAGCCAGAGTGAACGAGTCTGTGGGAGGAGTGGAGGGGCAGCCACACCCCCAGCTCCGCCCACCAATTCCTGCTGCCTCCGGAGACATTGGAGATGATGGGGAAGACGTGACATGCGGCCCGCGGGCCGCCGCGGTTCACCGGGCATTTGCCCGGTATGCCCTATGGCCAGTCTGGGCCTGATCATTAGTAGGATTTTGGTTTCTGAGGACAGCTGTCCCATGTGTTTGTATGTATGAGGAGCGTTCAAGTCAAACCAGGACTTTTGAGTTGATATAATAAAACAAAATTCAAGGAGTGGAAATGGAAACTGCAATTATTTTTTAACTTACTCCCCTGCTACATTTATACCCTTATCCTAGTGTTTAACTGATGCCTGGAAAGCTTTGGCATAGAACTATCCTAGGACAGCCTGCTTCACTTCCTGAACCATCCTAGGACAGCCTGCCTCACTTCGTCACCAGTGCTGAAATGCTGCCCTCTGATGAACTCTTTTAGGGATCCAAGCAGCTGGAAATCACTTGGAGCGAGGTCTGCAAGGGGAATGTGGCAATAAGTCCCAGCCGAGTTGCTGTTATGTGCACACGCGGTGAGCAGTATGAGCTTGTGTGTTGTCCTGAAGAAACAGGACACCCTTAGTGAATAAACCAGGCCATTTTTTCCCGCAGATACTCTTCTGTGCCGATCAAAAGCAGAAAGCTGTTTGGGTACCCAATAACTTTTCAAAATGCAAATGTTCATGAATGATTGTGTTCACTGTTCCCACAGAAAGACTTGTCTCTCGTGCAATGTCACGACTGGTTATGCGTCAGTTATCCAGGATCAGGCATTTCGCAAGCTGAATGTTCACAGGAATGACTGCTGTGGGCTGGAATACCAACACGGCTGGGATTGTCACTGATGGACGTACGGCCATCTCTGAAACATTTACACCATTCAAATGTCTTACTGCGGCTACATGGGCGTTCACTGAAATTTTTTCAGGGGGGGGGGGGGGCGCTTCGGCAGCGGCGATACACAGTTGCATTTTACCCTTTCTTTGACCGCTAGCGGGGGTTAAAAGCGCCCCCCCCCAGGTTAAAATGTAAAAACACCCCACTGTGCCCCCTGAATCTTTAAATATCTCTTTGTCACTACTGTGTACCCCCTCTCCACAACAACTGCACCTCTGGACCCCTTTACATTACACAGCACCCTGCACCCATTTACATTACACAGCACCCTGCATCACTGGACCCCTTTACATTACACAGCACCCTGCATCACTGGACCCCTTTACATTACACAGCACCCTGCATCACTGGACCCCTTTACATTACACAGCACCCTGCACCCCTTTACATTACACAGCAGCACCCTGCACCTCTGGACACTACACACACTACACTCTGACCACTACACTACACACTGACTACTGACCACTACTGTTATGTACAGAACGTACCTGATCGTAGAGCCTGACTTTGTAGGAGGAGACCTCTCTTACAGCCCTGGCTCAGGAGTCACTGGAGTGGGGACAGTGAGCTTGAGAGCGCAGTGAGGTAGGAGTGCCTGCGTTAGGTGTAGTGGTTGGCACCGTGGCAAGGTGGTGATCCTCCAGGGATGGCTGGAGCTGTAGGCAGCAGAGCAGGTGGTTGCAGGTCAGCGACTCGGGAGCTGGCGGATACCGGAACAGCGGAAGCTGGAGCAGGGTGAGACAAGCCTGGTTAGGTGCACACGAACAGCAGACAGCAGGAAGGTCAGACAAGCCGGGTCAGAGCAGGTAGTCAGATGTATGGATCAGCAGGCTTAGACGTAGTCAGGAATACAGGCAGGGTCTGGCAGGTACAGAGGGAAGCAGGAATTGTCTTCTATTTCTGGCAGGTCCCTGACAACTACACTGCACACTGACCATATGTATGACGTGTCCTATGACGTCATGTCTCTGCAGTCACACACACACACGTGTTGTAGGACATCTCCTCCTCCCTCCATACCGCACACACAGCCCGGCTCTCCTTCCTTCTTACCTTCAGCAGGTCCAGCGGGTGTGTGCAGCAGGCTGCCCCGCAGGAGGCCAGGCCCCAGAGGTACTACCACCTCTGACTCGAGACACCCTCCGCTCCGCCATCTCCCCCTGGCTCTTTTTCTTCTTTTCTCCCCGGGCACGCTGCAGAGTCCAAGGGCCAGGGGCGGAGCCGGCCCGTGCCCGGAACAACGAGAAGAGCCGGGGCCAATCGGGTTGCAGCGTGAGGCCCCGCCCAGACAGCGCTGCCAAACCACAAGACACGGCCACCTTAAAGTGGCCCCAGGGAGGTGTGGTGGGCCCGGGGGGAGGAGGAGGGAGTACATGTGCTGCTGTGCAGCTCTGTGCGGGGCTGGAAGTGGGTGTAAGGGCAGCGGAGGGTGTAGAACACTGCCAATTTTACCAACACCTTCTCGATTCCAGGGGGGGCAAACGACCCCCCTTGCCCTATGGAGCGGACGCCCATGTGCGGCTGAGAGTCTCACAACCGTACTGTGCTTGAAGTCTTCTATAGATATCCACGGGTTTTACTCTTTCGTTCACTCAAAACGTCATCACCACACGCTGTTCCATGTACGTCCTAACACTTGTTGTCTGCATCTTGAGTAACGATCTCTGGACTGGCCCACGACATGTACGCCGCCTATTAGTAATAGGACACACTTGCCACTTACTACTGCATGTAGTACCGCCACGCTAACTTCCCTTTTTATGCCTGTAAAAATAAAAATCCCTGGTTTAACTTGAACGCCCCTCGTATGTATTAGACCAGTAGGGAACATAGATTGTAACAGTTAGGCCTCGTACACACGACCGATTTTCTCGGCAAGAACCAGCAAGAAACTTGCTGGCAGAGATGTCTTGCCGAGTAAATCGGTCGTGTGTACGTGGCTATCGGGTTTCTCGTCGAGAAAACCGACAAGTAACCTCGACGAGAAAATAGAGAACCTGCTCTCTATTTTCTCGTTGAGATTCTCGTCAGCCTGTTTCTCGACGAGAAAAGTGAGTGTGTGTGTGTACACTTACCTGTCCGCCGGGAAGCCCGCGCATGTTCGAAATGAATTCGACGCATGCGCGGTAGCTTCCTAGGCATACGTAGGGTATACCAAGATGGCGGCGACGGCATCGAATGTGACGAGCGCATGCTCGTCGTAGTCGATGACGTCACCGCGTACGCTCCATTCAAAGAACCGCGGGTTCTTTGAAACGAGCGTGTGTACACTCGGCCGGGACAAGTTTCTTGTCCAAGAATCTCGTCTAAAAAAACGACATGTTTTTTCCAACGAGAATCTCGGCCGTGTGTACGAGGCCTTAGACTCACTGGAGAAGGGACTGCTGTTGATGATTAAGCATGAAAGCCGACCTCAAGGCTACTTTTAACTTTACCTGTGCAGGGGGTGCATGGGGGTGCATGGGTAAATGCTCGTTTGGCTAGGAGGGAAATGAGGAAGTAAAAATTCTTACCCTAATCCTCATTTTCTGATGTCATCGTGCAAAATATAGGATCTGCAGAGGAGAATACCAAGGGAAGTGCCAGCGCTGTCAGAGCAGCAGGAATAGGATAAGTGTTTGTACCTGTTCTTTTTTTCCCCCTAGTCAAATGAACATTTACCCCTTGCATGGTGGAGTGGGGGGGTAAAACCCACTGCATTGGGTACCATCAGGGCCACCATCAAGGGGGTACAGGCAGTACACCTGTAAGGGGCTCGGAGGTCTCCAGGGGCCCGGATGGCAACCCCCCTTTTTTTTCTTTTTTTTTTTAATATTTTTTTTGTAAGGGGACCGGGGGTCCCCAGGGCCCCGGATGGCAACCCCCCCCCCTTTTTTTTATAACATTTTTTATTTTTTATAATTTTTTATTTTTATTCCTTTTTTTTTTTTTACACCTTTAGGGGGGTACAGGCAGTACACCTGTAAGGGGCTCGGAGGTCCCCAGGGGCCCGGATGGCAACCCCCCTTTTTTTTTCGTTTTTTTTTATTTATTTCTTTTTGTAAGGGGCCCAGAGGTCCCCAGGGCCGACCTCAACAATTCGCGGCGACAGCAACCCCCCGCTTCTCAATTCGTGGTACCCCCCGCTTCTCAATTTGCGGCAGCCCCCCCCCCTACTCAATTTGCGGTGGCAGCCAGCACCCCCCCCCCGGTTCTCCTCTGCTCCAGGGGGCCCATGCCTGAAGCTGTGTGAGGGGCCCAAAAATTCCTGATGGCAGGCCTTGGGTACAATTAACAGCAGCCATGAGCTGGGCTTCGCCTATTTTATTTAAACTATGGCTAAAAACAAAAAAAAACAGAAAGCAACTAAACCCACAAGGCAGATAACAGCTATGCATTCTGCCAAAAAAGAAAGGAACATTGCTCTCTCTGGATGCTAAAAAGCCTACTGGAATTATTTATATGATGTTCTTACCAAATTTTGCTTTACAGGAAGCATAATACAAGCCACTGAATCAATGTCTTCCTACTATCAAAACTAAAATATTGACAATTAACATTTTTACAGAACCCCTTGAAGCAGGTGATGAGAATGTCCCTGTTTCTGAAATCTAAGGTCATATAAGCTAAAGTAACATACCATTAAATATGTAAAGGTGAGAATTCTGCGCTTGTTCTAAAATGGTAAGTGTACTAAATAAATGCAGCAAACTTAAAGGAATTAAATACTGAATCCAAAACAGTAATTATAAACAAAAAAAAGTTGCGCAAAAATTAATACATGTAACTCTGAAAGGTGAATAGGTGTCACTGGAAGTGAAAAAAAAGGGGATCATGAAAAATGACAAAAATGACCAACAAATTAAATAAAGTAAATTAAAATAAATGAAATAAAATAAATGACCAAAAAATTAAATAATTTATTTTATTTTATTTTTGGTAATTTTTGTCATTTTTCATGATCCCCTTTTTTTCACTACCAGTGACACCTATTCACCTTTCAGAGTCACATGTATTCATTTTTGCGCAACTTTTTTTTTGTTTATAACATACCATTAAAGCCCAAACTGGTTTTATACTTGAAAAAAGTAAATACTTCAGTCAAATTTGAATTTTTGTCTGTGACCCCAGTGGGGAGCTTTCTCCTAATTTACTCTAGCTTTTACAGACTATGGTAGCCGTACATATAATGAGGGATGCAGTCATCATTTTGGGCAGGAAGACACAGATAGTAATAATAATGGACAGAGATTCCAACCCTTCCACATTTTACTAAGAAGGTGTTTTAATGCAATCCCCAGTAAAGAGGGATGCCATTATTTTCTGTCCTAATAGGAAGAGAGGAGGAATCCCCCTAATGCAAACACAGACCACAAAAAAGAAAAAATAAATCTGAAAGCTCCTATGCCTTGCATACCCTGCTGGAGTTATGCCGTGTACACACGATCGATTTTCTCGACGATGAAAACACCGTCGAGAAAATCGACGGGAAAAACGAGGAACGACTTGGTCCCCTACACACGGCCGGTTTTCCCGACATTTTTTCTCTTGGCCGAGAAAAACCACCGTGTGTAGGCTCCCCGGCAGTGTTTCCCTATGGGAAAACTGCTGCGGAAAAAAATGACGGGAATCATGCCGTTTTTCTCGTTGGGAAAAATGATCAAAAGCCCACACACGGTCTTTTTTCTCGTCGAAGAGAAAAAAAATAATTTTTCCCGGCGAGAAAAATGGTCGTGTGTACGCAGCATTAGGCTTTAAGCCTTGAGATGCATATAGGAATCACAGCCTTCCTACACAGGGTAGTGTTGCAATCTCTCACATACAGAAAGAATGTTGTATCAAAGTACCCAGCATTAAGACTTTCCTGTTTTGTCTTTTTAAAAATGCAGTATGTACAGAAAATACCAGTTGATCTGCCAAAAAGCCAATGTGCTCCCAAGCTCCTGTTTTTGAGACCTATTGTGCTCTACATTTTCTCTGTTAACTTAATGAGTGGGAATACTCTCCAAGCATTCCCAGTATTGTTATTCGTTATTTATTATTCTTATTAATTTTATTTTTATTTTTATTCCGTACGTTTTTTGGCTCTGCGTAACTTCTGCATACTTTCAGCTATTAAAACTATTCAACTTTTAAAATGTTCAGCTCTTTCAGCTTATGATTGTACTTCTTAAAAAAAATTTTTGTACTATTTCTACTTTTTAAAATATTAAGCTTTTTATCACTTTTTTTAAACATTGAAGTCAATGAGAGCATGCTTCAAATCCTTAAAATCTTCTTCCGCTCCCAAAAGTTTCAGCTCCTTCATACTTTCACCTACAGATGCCAAACAAACTTTAACCACTTAAGCCCCGGACCAATATGCAGCTAAAGGACCAGGCCCCTTTTTGCGATTCGGCACTGCGTCGTTTTAACTGACCATTGCGCGGTCATGTGACGTGGCTCCCAAACAAAATTGGCGTCCTTTTTTTCACACAAATAGAGCTTTCTTTTGGTGGTATTTGATCACCTCTGCGGTTTTTCTTTTTTGCGCTATAAACAAAAATAGAGTGACAATTTTGAAAAAAATTCTATATTTTTTACTTTTTGCTATAATAAATATCCCCAAAAATATATAAAAAAAACTTTTTTTTTCCTCAGTTTAGGCCGATACGTATTCTTCTACGTATTTTTGGTAAAAAAAATCGCAATCGGCGTGTATTGATTGGTTTGCGCAAAAGTTATAGCGTTTACAAAATAGGGGGTCGTTTTATGGCATTTTTGTTAATTTTTTTTTTTACTAGTAATAGCAGCGATCAGCGATTTTTTTTTCATGACTGCGACATTATGGTGGACACATCGGACACTTTTGAAACATTTTTGGAACCATTGACATTTATACATCGATCAGTGCTATAAAAATGCACTGGTTACTGTGAAATTGACACTGGCAGGGAAGGGGTTAACCACTAGGTGGCGCTGTAGGGGTTAAGTGTACCCTAAGAAGTGATTCTTACTGTAGGGGGGCGCGGCTACACGTTACACGTCACTGATCGTTTGTTCCGATGACAGGGAACAGACGATCACTGACATGCCACGGAGAAGAACGGGGAAAGGTTTGTTTACACTCACCTCTCCCCGTTCTTCAGCTCTGTGACCCAATCGCGGGACACCGGCGGCGATCGGGTCCCGCGGGCGCGGTCCCGGAGCTCAGGACCGGGCCGCGAGCACGCTGCCGGTGACGCGCGCACGACCCACGGCTGGGCTCTTAAAGGGCAACGTACCTGTACGTTGATGTGCCCAGCCGTGCCATTCTCCCGACGTATATCGGCGTGAGGCGGTCCTTAAGTGGTTAAAATGTTCACAAAATATTCAGCTATCCGGCTATATCTTTTCAGTTTGATATCTTTTACAGTTTTTGTAAAAAGCTGTTTAAGTTTAGTCATCATTTCAGGAAATGTTATCGATTTAACAGAGTGTCTATTGGGCTGCTTAGAGTGGATGATGTCACAGCTACAGCACAGAGCCTTAAAAAAATTATCTTAGTTCCTTCTCTATAAATTGCTCTCACGTCCACAGTTTTGTTCTACGCCTTTTAGTTCTGGCTGGTTGAGCTTCCAAATTAAAAGAGTTCTACACTTTCTTCCAAAAAATTTTTGAAAAAAAAAAAAAATAATAATTTTTAAAAAAAATAAATAAATAATTTTTGAAAAAAAATAATTTTTGAAAATAAATAAATAATTTTTGACAAAAATAAATACATAATTTTTGGAAAAAAAAATATTTAAAAAGAAAAATAATTTTTGGAAAAAAAATAAAATTTTTTTTTAAAAAAAATCCTTTAAAAAAATAAAAAATAAAAAAAATAAATAAAAAATAAATAAATAAATAATTTATGAATGTTTTTTTTTTTCTAGCATACTAGCTCCTTATGTAATACTCACCACAGATTGAAGCCCCGCATCCGTCCTCGTACACCGCTCTGGTGCCCGACATCTCTCCCAGGGGTTACTTCTGGGTATCGTGGCTCCAGTGCTGTTATTGGCCGGAGACGCGATGATGTCACTCACGCTCATGCGCGTGGGAGCCGCCAGTCACGGCATGACATCCTTTAGAAACGGCGCGATCGCGGTTTCTAAAGTGGGCCTGCGCCATTGTCTAGACATCAACGCCCGTCATTATTGTAAATCTAGGCTTACCTGTAGGTAAAAGTGGTTTTAAAGGGTTTACAACCACTTTAAATCAGCGGCCCTAGCACAAGGTAGTGCTTGCTACATTTCAGATAGCAAGGATAACTTGCCACAAATCTGTGGCAGTATTAAATTGTAAGTCTGTTAACTTGCTGCACATTTTCACAGGCAAGTTGTACACTTGCAGAGCAGTTGAAGTACGAGGTCCAGTTGACACTTTTCCATTTTGTAGAAAATTTGCATGGCAAGTCTCTAGCAAGAGCATAGTTGCAGTGGTGAGTCTACAGCAGTGGTTCTCAACCTGGGGGTCGAATGATGATTTGCCAGGGGTCACTGAATTCTGGGCTGTCCCTGAAGCTCGCACTGCTCTCCCAGCCTTTTTGTGTTCGCCCAACTGGGCTGTCCCTGGAGCCTGTGGCTGCCCACTCAGCCTCTTCGCAGCTGCCCATTCAGTTCACGCCATGGCTGGGGGGGCAGAGACTAGAGGTCAGCTGACTGGTGAGGAATGTGAAGTGGGAGGGGATGGAGGAGACCATATCAACTGATTTTGGCGTAGGTGTCACTGCTACGAGACACCACAAAGTCGGACACACAGTGAAGCCAGAGACACAGTAAGTAACACTATCTGTGATTATAGTTGCCATTAAAAGTCCCCACTACAGTTCTCAGATCAGTAGATGACCTTGATCAAGAGCACCAAAGTTGGCTGATAAAAACTCCCCCCAGTATTGCCACTCATCCCAACCCCCCCACCAGCACTGCCACTCATCCCACCCCCCCCCCCACCAAGGAGTAAGAGAAGGAATAAAAAAAGTAGGGCTGTTACTGATTAAAATTTTCGTGTTCGATTAATAGTTTTTTTTTTAAATCGATTAATCGACTATTTTCGATTAATTATACCGCACATAAAGATCCAACTACTTTTAGCTGATCTCCTTGCAGGCTGATTCCCAATGCAGCTACCAACCACTGGAAAAATGATTAGCAGGATACAAAAAACACACAAAGGCAGCGCTCGATGGGAATAGCATTAAAACTTTTACAGTCTTCAAGTAGGTAACAAAATAAATATTGCACTGGAGATAAAATCGATGTAGCTACATAAACTGTAAAAATGGTGCGAGTAATACCAAACGGTAGCAAAAGCAGTCATAAAAACATGTATCTAAGTATAATACTGGTATAAAAATATGTACAACGATACCACTGCTGAATCCAGATGAGGAGGGGTTAACATCAGTCCGTCGGGATGTAGATGTCCCGTGAAGGGAACTATCACAACTCCCAGTGGATGGCTGTAGAATCCCAGGTTGATAGAGGGAAGTGATTGAGGGAAGTGTAACAGCCCTTGCGTGTGGCAGATAGTAAGGTCCCGCCGGCATGCAGATATGAAGGCACAGCAAAGGAGCCCTTCAGATGGACACGACAAGCCCCGCCGGTGTCCGTGACCTCACCGGATCTCTGACGGAACTCCCTGAAGCCAGCGGAGAGGTGAGTACCGATCAAAAGAATTTTGATCGATCAAAAAAAATTAATCGAGGAATTAATAGTTAATTTCCACAGCCCTAAAATAAAGAGAATACATGGAAGGGAGAGGAAAAGAGGGGGAGGAACAAAGAAAAAGGGAGAGAAAGAATAAGAGAAAGAACAAGAAACACAGCTAGAGAAAGGGGTGGGGGAAAAAATAAGAAATTAGCATAGAGAGAGATAAAAGGGAAAGAAATGAGAAGAAAGAGAGAGTGGTACATCCTAAAATGTACCATAAGAGGTTTTAACACTGTACGAGTTGAAGGGACTCAGGGAGCGCTAAATGTCCGTGGGTTATGGGAGCAAATTACTTGTCTTGCCTTGGGTGCCGACAATCCACACTACGAAAATAATTTTACTGTTAGGGGTCCCCACAACTTGGGAAATTTTATCAAGGGGTCACGGCACTAGAAAGGTTGAGAACCACTGGTCTAGAACAAGAGCTCTGCAAGTCTACAGCAGGAAAATTCAGACATAGTAACCACTGTGGTGGGATGACTATTACACAACATAACTGAACAAGAACTTGCGTCAGACTTGCAGAATGTTTGCAAAGAAAGTTGATCTGGAGTCATGTAGTGCAGACTTGCCGCAACAATGCAACAAACTTGTGATGCCTGGTAAGTCTAGCAATACCTTAGCAAGTCATTTTCAAACTTGCAGTACAATTTCTCGCTATCTGGGATACTATTGATCACTATTCCACTCTCAGAGTGAGAAATCACATCTTATGTAATGTATGAGAGCTTCATTTCTGAGATATAAGCCTGGACAGCTTTGCTTACCCTTTGCTTGCACACATAACACATAAAAATGAATATGCCATGTGGTGATCAGGAAAAAATGACTTCATCAGAGATTTCAACTGCTTTCCTGACTCCCATATCTAAAACTTGCAATGACACTATGATAGTGACAGGTATGAGCAGAATCTATATTGCCAGAGGTGCAGACTTTATTATTCTAGTCTTTTGTCTTTTAATATTTTGCAGCTACTACTAGTTGGCAAAAATCACCTCCTATCACATATACTCTATCTCATAGTGCTTCTGGGCTCCCTGTAGGCCAGGATCTGTGTGTAGAAATTCCTGGATGCTTAGACAATCATTATTACTGCCATACACAATTATTGTCCAGCTGCCACAGAAAAGTGCCACTTGTAACTTTTTTTTACTGGAACCAACTTGGCGCTGTCAGGAGAGTGTAAGTGGGTGTTTTTTTCTCAGTAGGCTAATGTGAAGACTTGATTAGGAATAAAGTGTAGACCTGCTTTAATATAAAGTTAAATCACACACACATTTTGGGGTCCCACAGGAGCTCTTGTTATAATTGGGAGTGGTGGAGCGTGACAGTACCTTCTTAGGGGGCAAAGCTGGGTCCTGGTATGGCACAGGAGCAGTGCTGAGAAGAAGAAGCAGTGAAAGAGCTGATGAAAGGGGAACAGCTGGGGTGCTGCCCACACTCTATCCAGACTGTGCACTCTCACAGACACCCAAGCACTCGGGGTCCTCTGTAAAGGAAGGCAAAGAGGAGCTAGCCATTGTAGGATGGAGGTAAAGGGGAACTATTACTCCACTGTCTAACTTTGTGGTTAGGGATGAGCTTCGAGTTCGAGTCGAACTCATGTTCGAGTCGAACATTGCCTGTTCGCCTGTTCGCCGAACAGCGAACAAATTGGGGTGTTCGCGGCAAATTCGAAAAGTCTATGGGAGAAATCTAAAGTGCTAATTATAAAGCCTAATATGCAAGTTATTGTCCTAAAAAGTGTTTGGGGACCCGGGTCCTGCCCCAGGGGACATGTATCAATGCAAATTTTTTTTTTTAAAACGCCCGTTTTTTTGGGAGCAGTGATTTTAATAATGCTTAAAGTGAAACAATAAAAGTGAAATATTCCTTTAAATTTCGTACCTGGGGGGTGTGTATGATATGCATGTAAAGTGGCGCATGTTTCCCGTGCTTAGAACTGTCCCTGCACAAAGTGTCATTTTTGAAGGAAAAAAAGTCATTTAAAACTCACTCGCGGCTATTAATGAATTGTCGGCTCCCGGCAATACATACAAAAGTCATTGATAAAAAAAAAAAAAAGCATGGGGGTTCCCCCAAATTCAATTACCAGGCCCTTTAGGTCTGGAATGGATATTAAGGGGAACCCCGCCGCAAATTTTAAAAAAATGGCGTGGGGTTCCCCCTAAATATCCATACCAGGCCCTTGAGATCTGGCATGGATTTTAAGGGGAACTCCACCCCAAATTTTAAAAAAAATGGCGTGGAGTCCCCCCAAAAATCCATACCAGACCCTTATCCGAGCACGTAACCTGGCTGGACGCAGGGGAAGAGGGGGGGACGAGAGAGCGCCCCCCCTCCCTCCTGAACCGTACCAGGCCACATGCCCTCAACATGGGGAGGATGTCCCCATGTTGATGGGGACAAGGGCCTCATCCCCACAACCCTTGCCCGGTGGTTGTGGGGGTCTGCGGGCGGGGGGCTTATCGGAATCTGGAAGACCCCTTTAACAAAGGGGACCCCCAGATCCCGGCCCCCCCCATGTGAATTGGTAAGGGGTACATTGTACCCCTACCATTTCACGAAGAAAGCTTAAAAAAAATGTAAAAAAAACCACACAAACACCTTGAAAAAGTCCTTTATTAAAAAAAAAAAAAAAAAATATTCCAGCGATGAGATCCAGTGTCCCGCGGCGATCCCGATGTCCAGCGCCGTCCGTCATTGGTTTTGCCTGAGCGGACCTGATGGGGAACTTCCTCCTCAGTGTTTTAAATGTATAGACACGCCCCTTCTAAAGTTCCCCATCAGGTCCGCTCAGCGGACCAGATGCGGAACATGAGAAGGGGCGGGTCTATACATGTATTACCAAAGTGAGAGAAGTTTCCCATCAGGTCCGCCCCCTCGGTATGTCGGACCCGCCTACGTCATTGGCTTGAGCAGGGAACTTCCTTCACTGTGTAATTAAAATTTACACAGTGAAGGAAGTTTCCCGCTCAGGCCAATGACATAGGCGGGGTCCGACATACCGAGGGGGCGGACCTGATGGGGAACTTCGTTCACTGCGTAATACATGTATAGACTCTATAGACCCCTTCACTGCTATAGACTCTATACATGTATTACGCAGTGAAGGAAGTTCCCCATCAGGTCCGCCCCCTCGGTATGTCGGACCCCGCCTACGTCATTGGCCTGAGCGGGGAACTTCCTTCACTGTGTAAATTTAAATTACACAGTGAAGGAAGTTCCCTGCTCAAGCCAATGACGTAGGCGGATCCGACATACCGAGGGGGCGGACCTGATGGGGAACTTCTCTCACTTTGGTAATACATATATAGACCCGCCCCTTCTCATGTTCCGCATCTGGTCCGCTGAGCGGACCTGATGGGGAACTTTAGAAGGGGCGGGTCTATACATTTAAAACACTGAGGAGGAAGTTCCCCATCAGGTCCGCTCAGGCAAAACCAATGACGGACAGCGCTGGACATCGGATCACCGCGGGACACTGGATTTCATCGCTGGAATGTTTTTTTGTTTTTTTTAATAAAGGACTTTTTCAAGGTGTTTGTGTGTTTTTTTTTTACATTTTTTTTACGCTTTCTTCGTGAAATGGTAGGGGTACAATGTACCCCTTACCAATTCACATAGGGGGGGGCCGGGATCTGGGGGTCCCCTTTGTTAAAGGGGTTTTCCAGATTCCGATAAGCCCCCCGCCCGCAGACCCCCACAACCACCGGGCAAGGGTTGTGGGAATGAGGCCCTTGTCCCCATCAAATGGGGACACCCTGCCCATGTTGAGGGCATGTGGCCTGGTACGGTTCAGGAGGGAGGGGGGGCGCTCTCTCGTCCCCCCCTCTTCCCCTGCGGCCGGCCAGGTTACGTGCTCGGATAAGGGTCTGGTATGGATTTTTGGGGGGACTCCACGCCATTTTTTTTTTAATTTGGGGTGGAGTTCCCCTTAAAATCCATGCCAGATCTCAAGGGCCTGGTATGGATATTTAGGGGGAACCCCACGCCATTTTTTTTTAAATTTGCGACGGGGTTCCCCTTAATATCCATTCCAGACCTAAAGGGCCTGGTAATTGAATTTGGGGGAACCCCCATGCTTTTTTTTTTTTATCAATGACTTTTCTATGTATTGATAAAAGCCGACAATTCATTAATAGCCGCGAGTGAGTTTTAAATGACTTTTTTTCCTTCAAAAATGACACTTTGTGCAGGGACAGTTCTAAGCACGGGAAACATTCACCACTTTACATGCATATCATACACACCCCCCAGGTACGAAATTTAAAGGAATATTTCACTTTTATTTTTTCATTTTAAGCATTATTAAAATCACCGCTCCCGTAAAAACGTCTATTTTTTAAACCTTTTTTTGCATTGATACATGTCCCCTGGGGCAGGACCCAGGTCCCCAAACACTTTTTAGGACAATAACTTGCATATTAGCCTTTATAATTAGCACTTTAGATTTCGAACGTTCGAGTCCATTGTATTTAATAGGGTTCTAAATTTTGCGCGAACATTCTGTCTGTTCGCAGGTTCTGGTGCGAACCGAACAGGGGGGTGTTCGGCTCATCCCTGTTTGTGGTATATTTTCTCTCACTGACCAGCAGCAAGGGCCACAATATTACTGACCAATGTACTCTTTCTGCACAGTGCTTATCTTACATACTCCTTACCCCTGCACTGTATATACCAGCCTTTTTCAACCAGGGTGCCCAGGAACCCTGGGATGCCTTGAGGTTTCTTCAGAGGTGAATGGCAAAATGCCTAAAAATTGCCCAAAAATTGTATACAAGCTGGCATGTGAATGAAGGTTGCCTTTTAGTTACACTAAGAGCCCATTCACACAGGGGCGGCACGACTTGTCCCGCGACTGTGCCGGGCGATCTGAAGACGACTTCAAAGGTGACTTCAAAAATGACTTCTGTATTGAAGTCAATGGAAGTTGCCCTGAAGTCGTCTTGAAATAGTACAGGAACCTTTTTCTAAGTCGGAGCGACTTCAGTCGCTCCGATTAGAACGGTTCCATTGTACAGAATGGGACGCGACTTGTCAGGCGGCTGAGTCGCCTGACGAGTCGCCCCTGTGTGAATGGGGTCTTAGTCACAGGTTTTCATTGTACACCATTACAACCTTCTAGCTGCCGGCGTCCTAATGACCAATGGCATCATCAGTTCATAAGGAGGATGTCAGTCGCCTGCATAGCATCCTTGTTTGACCCTCCCATGCCAATCTACATCAGCGGTGGGTCATATTAGCTGAGTGATGGGGAAACATTGGAATACTAGTCGGTTTGCAAAAGTGTATTTGCTTTGGAAGAATAAATTGCCTCTAATGCTGGGTGTCCTACTTGGACTTCTGGATGTTGCTGCATTATGTAAGACTATTAGAATAGTTTTTACATTTTAGAATGGGGTGCCTCGAGACTGTTCAGAATTTTTAAATGGTGCCTCGAGATTGTCCATAGATTTTGAAGGGTACATTGAATGAAAAAAGGTTGAGAAACACTGGTATATACTATGTTGTACATTATACACCTGCATTGTATAAGCTATGGTATAGATTATACTTCTGAACCCTGCACTGCATACATTATGTTGTATGATATACTCCTTACCCCTACATTGCATATAATATCTTGTACATTATGCCCCTATCCTTGCACTGTATGCACTCTATTTTATGTTATACTCCTGCCCCAACACCTATGTTGTGTGTTATACTTCTGACTCCTGCTGTGCGTAAGGTCCACTTTGTTCCAGCACAAGAAAATCCGTGCAGGTTAATGTGTGTGCTTCTGTACATAAGCTCAGTTTCAGATGTGTATCAGTGCACATGTGTGGATGCATTAGCCTGTACGGTAATGAAGTGTATGCTGAGCGCTGGTACTGGCACCAAAAAGCCTATATAAGCTAGAGTTTGACAGAGATTTTCAGCTTCTTCTGCCTTCCGGTGTATGACCTGGCTTGCCTTTGACCTGTCTCTGCATCTTTGCCTGCCTATTTTGTCCTTGGCCCATGTTGTTGGGCTTTTTTTTCTGTGTTTTTACTGTGCTGCCTGCCAGTTAACTGACCATTGTCTGTATCCTGACAATCCCTCTGCCTTATGTTCCTGTATCTCACTGTCTGGCTGTGCTGACCTTGTCCATAATCTTTTTTTTTAAACTTCATTTTTTTATTAAAGTTTTTTCAAACATTACAACAAGTCACCATATTGCAATTCTTTTTCTGCAGGTTAACCATGTTATTTCTTTACAATAACTTTCTCTCATTTCAAATAATCTCCAGAATACCATTATATCACTCCTAAGAAAACAAACAATCAAACAAAGAGACAAACAAACCAACAAACAGAGAGGGAGATAACAAGAAAAAAGGGAAGAAAAAAAAAACAACATCCTCCCCCTCCCTTACCCCTTGTCCATAATCTTACCAATAAACAATACCTTCTTGGCTGTGTTTCTGTCCTTATTATGATAAATTTTCCTTGTACAGTATATAAAAATGTAATTGTACAATAGGTTAAAGCAGTTCTTTACCATAGAAACAAAAGATTTTAAGACAACGGCTACAAATACTGTAGCTGCTGACTTTTAATAAAAGGACCCTCACCTGCCCAGTGATCCAGCGCCGTCCTCATCTGAGTTGGTTCGTCACCGATCTTCAGGTCTCCTGCATGGGCATCTTTAGTGTGGGAAGCTGGCTGTGACTCCTTGCGGCTTCACAGCTGGCTTTGGGAGCTGTCCAGCTTTTCTCGGGATTGCATCGCAGTAATCCAGGCAGAGTTACTTACCTTGTCCCCTGGATCCTGCGATGTCTCCCCGCTGTGTGTGCGAGCTGTCTCCTCGCTCGATTCACACAGTGCCGAGTGCCACCGAGCTCCGTTCCCTGCAACGTTACGACGCACGGGGACGGAGATCGGCGCCAAATTCAAAAAAGTTAAAACACAGTACACATACAGTACACTGTAATCTTACAGATCTTACAGATTACAGTACTGTATAAAATAATTACACACCCCCTTTGTCCCTAGTGGTCTGTCCAGTGTCCTGCATGCACTTTTATATAATAAAAACTGTTCTTTCTGCCTGGAATTTGGAGATTGTCCATAGCAACCAAAAAGTGTCCCTTTAAGTCAAAAGTGGTTTTAGACCAGCTAGAAAACAGCGATAATAAATTAGAATCACTCGCAGAATTGAGCGATAGCGATTTGTGGGTAAATTCGTCATCAAACACTGAAAAACACTTTTATTATTATTATATTATTATTTGTTATAATTATATTATAATTTATGATTTAGTTTTTTTAACTTTATCATACCCGGGATGTCTACTAGACTCTGGTTTGGACAGATTTAAGTGAGTTATTCCTAAGAATTACAGGCCTACAATATAAAACGCCAAATTTCCATGCAGAATAATGGTACCGCTTTCAGCACCTAAAATCTGACAGAATCATACCGCCAGGGAGACTAAACGTTATACAAACTTACGTCTTGGGAGCACTAATTATCGTTGGGGACTCAAATATAACTTTAACCCCCTGCTTAAAAAAAATACACCCTAACAATATCCAATGCTCTTGGCTCTCAGGCCTCCTCCCGTTCTATGCTCACTCTTCTTTTCAGACATTCCTGTTTATAATCTTTATTTATAAATTTGTAATTTTACACAAAACAATACAAATAGTACAATATCTGGCATAACCCATTACCCACCCATTCAATGTTTTAATATATGCATAAATCTAATCTCATCAGGTTACCTAAGCATTAGTTTGAAAAAATCCCTTTATAGTTCATCACACCTATACCATTGCATATCCTACACTCATACTTCCTTATAGCCCTGTACACACGATCAGATATCCAATGGATTTTCGTCTGATGGATTTGTCCATCAGAAATCTGATGAAACTGTTTTCCATCAGTCTTGCCCACACACCATCAGTCAAAAAACCGACCGTTCCAAACGTGGTGACGTAAAACACTCCGATGAGCTGAGAAAAATGAAATTCAATGCTACTGAGCATGTGTCGACTTGATTCTGAGCATGCTTGGGTTTTTTATCTGATGGATTTCCCCACAGACGATCGGAAATTGCCATCAGTTTTTTATCCATCAGATAATTTTAAAACATGTTCTATTTTTTAAAACTGATGGAAAAAAGACTGATGGGTCCCATACACGATCGGTTTGTCTGATGAAAACAATCCATCAGACGGTTTTCATCAGTCAAACTGATCGTGTGTACAGGGCTTTAGTCCTAACGTTCCATCTACACAACTACACACAACACAAAAATAAATAAAAAACAGGAGGGGGAGGGGGAAGGTAGGGGTTTGGGGGAAAAGGAAGTGGGAAATTCCTTGACATGAAGCTCTATATGTATGTTGATACCAATGTGGAGGCTCTAAACTCTACCCACTTCTGCCATGTCCTCAAAGTTTGTTCTTTAAAGCTTCTATCGTCTTATCAGAATGTTTGGCGAGGAATACATCCTACCAAACAAGATTATATGCATTTTTCCCATTCACATCAAGCGCATTCACGAATAGATCATATATTTGTACCTACTCCTTCCCTTCCGCTAAGTGCTTCCTGTGACATTCTCAGCATCCCATTGTTTGATCACAATGTTGTCTTTATCGTATTTACCTCTTTATATAACAGACCTCAGGACAGGAGATGGTTCTTTAATGACTCTCAATTTAATGACCCCATGTTTCAACAAAAAATGTCAGATTCTTTATTAGAATACTTTGCCTTGAATTCAACCCCAGACATATTCCCAGCTTCGCTGTGGTGTGCTCACAAAGCCCTAATACATGATAAATTGATTCAATTTATTGCTCAATTAAAAAAAACAGAGAGCTGAAAAACTTAAACAATTAGAAGAACGCTATACAACTTTGCATACTCAATATAAATCCACCCCCTCCTCTTCCCTGTTAAAAGATCTAACTGACGCCCAGACACAATTAGATCTTTGCTTAACTACTCAGGCAGATAAATATCTTAATTTGAAGAAAAATATATTTTACATAGTTAATGACAAACTACATACTCTTCTTGCTAATAGGCAACGGAAATCCAATCTCACAATCAAACAAATTCACCTTACTATACCAGTAATCCTGTCAAAAATCTTGAAATTTTCCACAAACATTTGTCAACTTTATACTGTATCAAACTCACATGATTTTAATAAATCTATTGCTTTGGAATATCTCTCATCTATACCTCCATCCCTATTATACCATCTTATCTGAAGTAACACTTGCTACTAAATAATTGAAACCTGATATAAAACCTAGGCCAGACGGTTTATCGTCACAATATTGTAAAAAGTATATTGATATACTACCGTCTCAACTGGTTTTATACTATAATGATATTCTCTCTGGTGGTATCCAAGGGGACATGCTTCTTGCTTCAATATGAATGTTCCCTAATCCTCATTGTGATACCACCACATGGTCCAACTTTTATCCCATTTCTTTGTTTAATTTAGACACTAAACTATTAGTGAAAATATTAGCATCTCGATTAAACACAGAAATGGGTAAAATAGTGGGCAAAGACCAAGTAGGTTTAATACCGATAAGGCAAGCGAGTGATAATATCAGAAGAATTTCACAAATCATCCATACAACTAAAATTAGGAAATGCCCAGCTTCCTTGCTGTCATTAGACATCAGAAAGGCCTTTTGTGGGTTTTGGCCACAATTTCCCAGAAAGGGTAAGCGCCCTCCCTATACTGTACTCCATGTGCTAATCTACAATACCCTAGTTTTCATTCCCCTTTCATCAATATTAAAGTCAGAACCAGACAAGGATGTCCATTATCCCCAATACTATTCGCATTCACTATTGAACCTCTTGCTATAGCTTTACATAATTACAATAATATTAAAGTTTTAGAATTGGCATGCTATAATCATAAACTATATATCAGGGAATTAATTGACCAGACTGTGTGGACTGCACAGAGATAACCAAAACGCATGTAGAGTGAAATATAATGGGGTTTATTGAGAAGGTGATATGGATAAATACAAACAGTGCAAACTAACAAAACAACCCACAAAAAACAAATAATATATACAACAAAGGGCAGTACCAGAATCTTGAATGTAAGCCAGGCCGGGGTCATACACAGCAGAACAGGAGATTGACAAAGGAGTGTTCCAGGGGCATAAACGTAGCCAGGCCAAGGTCATACATGGGGAGTCAGCAGATGGGAATAGGGAACAAAACCAGGCAGGGAGAAGACGGATGGATAGGCTCAGGATGGGGATCAGGTCAGGTCAGGACGGAACGGGACAGGACAGGTACAGGCTCCAGGACAGGTACAGGCTCCAGGACAGGTACAGGCTCCAGGACAGGTACAGGCTCCAGGACAGGTACAGGCTCCAGGACAGGTACAGGCTCAAGGACAGGTACAGGCTCCAGGACAGGTACAGGCTCAAGGACAGGTACAGGCTCAAGGTCCGGATACAGGCTACAAGGTCAAGGCTCCAGGAGAAAGATACCAAGGCGAGCATGTAAGGGCTCGCCGGGTATTTATAGGACTGCTATAATTGCCCTCATGTCACAGCTGATCGAAGGAAGTACTGCCTGCCCCACACTGCAGGAATACCCCCGCTGGTGGACGCCGGTACTACGGCCCATGGATCAGGCATTACCACCAGCAGGTGAGATCCTCTGTCAAAGATACAGGCTGCGAGAGGACACCTGCTGGTGGACACTAGTACTGCGATCGATAGGACCGACAGCGCCACCAGTGGGTAAAGCCTTCCCTGACACTACACCTCTTCGCAAATGATGTCTTAATGATTATTTCCAACCCTGTTATATCTTTACCTAATTTAATGCATTTAATGCTTCCAGAACGCAGCACTCTTTCACTCTGTCCTCCCCTATTTACCCTGGTTCCCTTAGGCCTCCATCATGATCGTACAATCTAGCGATTTTTTAAACTTCAGCCACTTCCCCCATATGGTGATATGTGCATCTAGGAAATCCTCAAGTGTGTATATTGTTTCTTCTATTGATCTCAACCAGTCTACCTGTATTACCTCCTCCTTCATAGTAGGGACTTCTGGCTTTCTCCATAGTCTTGGGATCAAGCTTCTGGCTGTGTTTAGGAGGTATGGGACTAGGGTATTCCTATACTGAGCGGCTGTTTTTTTCTGTATCGTGAAAAAGACATTTCCAAGGGTCCCTCTGAATTTGTTCTCCTGTTATTTGATAAATCCCTCCAATAATTCCCTCCCAATATGGCTGGATCTTTGCACAGTCCCACCACAGGTGTGCGAAGGTCCCATCCCCTCCAGCATGTTAGGGGGACCTCTGCTCCGAATCTCCGTGCCCTCTGTGGGGTCACATACCATCTTGCTAATAATTTATAGCACATCTCTATTGTCTTGGCATCTCTTGAAGAAAAACAGGCTAGTCTTAAGATCTTTATCCTATGTTCCTCATCTCGAAGGGCTCCTATTTCCTCCTCCCATTTTCCCAAATAGGGTGGATATTTAGGTTCTACTTCCTTTACCAGTATTTTATATATTTTAGATACGCTTTGCTTTAAGCACAGAGGGGAGCAAAAAAGCCTCTCTATTAACCTCATATTTCCCTTTCCTCACAATGGCTGCGGTAGTGTCTGTGTGAAGTGTTTTATTTGTGTGTACCTCCATCTGTCTAATGGCATACTCCCCCATTTTTGTGTCATTTCAGTAAACGTGCATATTCTATTCCCTTTCATCACATTCTGTAATAATATCTCCTATTTTTTTGCCCATCTAGTGAAATATACGTAGTCCTTTTTTCCTGGTTTAAATTTTTTTTTGTCTAATAAAGGAATTAAAGGTGCATTATGTTCTCAGTGGAATAGTCTACCTAGACCATCCCATATCCTAAAAGTGTTCTTAGTCAGTGGGTTTGTGCTACTAGATAATTCCCGGTATTGCCGTGGTATCCATACCATATTTCCTAAATCTACTTTGCTTTGTGCTTCTCAATACCCATCCAACTTTTCCCTTCCTTATTGTGTATCCACTCAGCTATTCGTGAGATAGTGATTGCCCAGGGATGGACTGGCCATCGGGACTACCGGGAGTTTCCCGGTGGGCCGATTTAAAAAAAATAAAAAAATATTTTTATTTTTTTTGTGGGCCGTTTTTTTATGCAGAGTTCGGCGGCAGCGGGAGCGTGGCAGCATACAGCAGCAGAGATTCGGAGAAGGTGGCCAGCGAGGAGGGCAGTTGGATGTAAAAGCAGAGGAGGGAGAAGAGCTCCACCCCCTCCCTGACCACCGAAGAGGCGAACAGGAGCGAGCGCGGCCACCCTGGCGCTCCCAGAACCTTGATTCCTCCACCTCCTCTCTGCTCCAGGAACCATGCGGCCTGGGCCGGAGGACAGGCTGACTGGGAGCCCAGAGGAAGAGAACATGCGCCGCTGTAAGGAGCAGAGCAGCGAGAGCACCCCCCGGATTAAGAGGGAGACTCGCCGCTGCCGCTGCTGGCCATCAGGTACCCGGCATCCTACACAAACATGCCAGAACACTGAGACAGCGGGGGGGGGGGGTGAGCAGAGGAGGGACTGCAGAAAGGGACAGTGCTATGTTGTCTGTCTCAGCCCTCCCCTCTGTCTCTCTGCCCCCTCTGTCTCTCAGTCCCCCCTCTGTCTCTCAGTATCCGTGTCTCTCAGTCCCCCCTCTTTCAGCCCCCTTCTCTGTCTCTCAGCCCCCTCCTCTGTCTCTCAGCCCCCCCACTATCTCTCAGCCCCCCACTATCTCTCAGCCCCCCCACTATCTCTCAGACCCCCCTCTGTCTCTCACACCCCCTCTGTCTCTCAGACCCCTCCTCTGTCTCTCAGACCCCTCCTCTGTCTCTCAGCCCCATCCTCTGTCTCTCAGCCCCCCACTGTCTCTCAACCCCCTCCTCTGTCTCTCAGCCCCCTCCTCTGTCTCTCAGCCCCCTCCTCTATCTCTCAGCTCCCCCCTCTGTCTCTCAGCTCCCCCCTCTGTCTCTCAGCTCCCCCCTCTGTCTCTCAGCTCCCCCTGTCTCTCAGCTCCCCTGTCTCTCAGCTCCCCCTGTCTCTCAGCCCCCCCTCTGTCTCTCTGCTCCCCCTCTGTCTCTCAGCTAGCCCTCTGTCTCTCAGCTCCCTCCCTCTGTCTCTTAGCTCCCCCCTCTGTCTCTCAGCTCCCCCTCTGTCTCTCAGCACCCCCCCTCTGTCTCTCAGCTCCCCCTTCTGTCTCTCAGCTCCCCCCACTGTCTCTCTGCCCCATCCCCTGTCTCATTCACTCCCTGACTCTTAGGCTACTTTCACACTGGGGTGGGCATTGACGGTAAAACGCTGCTAGTTTTAGCAGCACTTTACTGTCATTTTAGTTGCGCTATTCCGCTTCTAGCAGGCACTTTTAACCCCCGCTAGCAGCACAATTAAAGGTTAAATGTGCCCGTGTAGCGCTGCTGCCGAAGTGCTTTGCAGGCGCTTCAGCAGCGGTGGCCATTCATTTCAATGGGCAGGAGCGGTGTGTACACCGCTCCTCCACCGCCCCAAAGATGCTGCTTGGAGGACTTTTTTTAACGCCCTGGCAGCGCCCCAGTGTAAAAGCACTCAGGCTTTCACACTGGGACTGCAGCGAAGCCATTTTTCAGGCGCTTTACAGGCGCTATTTTTAGCCCAAAAGCGCCTGAAAAACGCCTCAGTGTGGGGTCCTACACTCACCCCCTATCTTTTACACTCACTCCCTCTCTCTTACACTCACCCCCCTCTCTCACCCACCCCCTCTCACCCCTTTTCCCTCAACCCTCCCTCTCTCTTTCTCTCTCATTCCCCTCTCTCTCACCCTCTCATGATATACAACATGGATATGCAATTAGCGGACCTCCAGCTGTTGCAAAACTACAAGTCCCATCATGCCTCTGCCTCTGGGTGTTATGCTTGCTGCTGTCAGAATCTCGCTATGCTTCATGGGACTTGTAGTTTGGCAACAGCTGGAGGTCCGCTAATTGCATATCCCTGATATACAATAATGGATGTAGGGGCATTTGGTGGGCTTGATTTTTTTGGGGGGTGGGGGGCAGCATTTTATTGAATAAAAGTGGGCCGGTCTGGATGAAGTCCAGGGCCAAATTTTTGTCCCAGTTCAGCCCTGTGATTGCCTGATAATATTTCTTAAAATTGGGTGCTACTAATCCTAGGGCGTTTGTGTGTCCATACATATTTTAACACTATAGATCTTAGTTTCCTAAAGTATTCCTTGGGTAATGTTATTGGGATCATTTGAAATAGGTATGTTAATTTTGGCAAAATATTCATTTTTAATGCATTTATTCTCACGAGCCACGAGAGGGGTTTATGTCTGAAATGGTTTAGCTGTACCTTAACCTTATTGAGCATAGGGATATAATTAGCCATATATAGAGTCACTAACGATGTTGTTAGCTTTATTCCTAAGTATCCAAGTTCCTCTCTACACCATACGAAGGGGAATCTAGGTTGAATTGCCTGCTGTTCCTCCATTGGCGTGGTTATGTGCAAGATCTCTGATTTAGATGTATTACAGTTTTTCTCAATTGTTTTGGCTCATTTCTTGAAACAGAAATTACATTCTCAAAACAACATGGACAAATCTCCAAACCACTTGGCAATTGTTCACAACTGAATTGAATTTCTCATTCATTTCATCAAATTGCAAATGTCTCAGTACATGTCTCAATGTCTCAGTACATCTTTCAAATGATTAAGTACAAGTAGCCTACATTTAGCACAATTTCCAAGTGAATAGATCTTGCTGATCTAAACTAATTGTCAATTCTCAGTCTAATGGTTGTTCTCTCCAAAATGTGTCAGCGTCATTTCATTGTTTACCATGAATACCATATATGAACCATACCATGAATACCATACAGGTCCTTCTCAAAAAATTAGCATATTGTGATAAAGTTCATTATTTTCTGTAATGTACTGATAAACATTAGACTTTCATATATTTTAGATTCATTACACACAACTGAAGTAGTTCAAGCCTTTTCTTGTTTTAATATTGATGATTTTGGCATACAGCTCATGACAACCCAAAATTCCTATCTCAAAAAATTAGCATATCATGAAAAGGTTCTCTAAACGAGCTATTAACCTAATCATCTGAATCAACTAATTAACTCTAAACACCTGCAAAAGATTCCTGAGGCTTTTAAAAACTCCCAGCCTGGTTCATTACTCAAAACCGCAATCATGGGTAAGACTGCCGACCTGACTGCTGTCCAGAAGGCCATCATTGACACCCTCAAGCAAGAGGGTAAGACACAAAGAAATTTCTGAACGAATAGGCTGTTCCCAGAGTGCTGTATCAAGGCACCTCAGTGGGAAGTCTGTGGGAAGGAAAAAGTGTAGCAGAAAACGCTGCACAACGTGAAGAGGTGACCGGAACCTGAAGAAGATTGTGGAGAAGGACCGATTCCAGACTTCGGAGGACCTGTGGAAGCAGTGGACTGAGTCTGGAGTAGAAACATCCAGAGCCACCGTGAACAGGCGTGTGCAGGAAATGGGCTACAGGTGCCGCATTCCCCAGAAGCGCCTGACCTGGCCTACAGAGAAGCAGCACTGGACTGTTGCTCAGTGGTCCAAAGTACTTTTTTCGGATGAAAGCAAATTTTGCATGTCATTCGGAAATCAAGGTGCCAGAGTCTGGAGGAAGACTGGGGAGAGGGAAATGCCAAAATGCCTGAAGTCCAGTGTCAAGTACCCACAGTCAGTGATGGTCTGGGGTGCCATGTCAGCTGCTGGTGTTGGTCCACTGTGTTTTATCAAGGGCAGGGTCAATGCAGCTAGCTATCAGGAGATTTTGGAGCACTTCATGCTTCCATCTGCTGAAAAGCTTTATGGAGATGAAGATTTCATTTTTCAGCACGACCTGGCACCTGCTCACAGTGCCAAAACCACTGGTAAATGGTTTACTGACCATGGTATTACTGTGCTCAATTGGCCTGCCAACTCTCCTGACCTGAACCCCATAGAGAATCTGTGGGATATTGGGAAGAGAAAGTTGAGACGCAAGACCCAACACTCTGGATGAGCTTAAGGCCGCTATCGAAGCATCCTGGGCCTCCATAACACCTCAGCAGTGCCACAGGCTGGTTGCCTCCATGCCACGCCGCATTGAAGCAGTCATTTCTGCAAAAGGATTCCCGACCAAGTATTGAGTGCATAACTGAACATAATTATTTGAAGGTTGACTTTTTTTGTATTAAAAACACTTTTCTTTTATTGGTCGGATGAAATATGCTAATTTTTTGAGATAGGATTTTTGCGTTTTCATGAGCTATATGCCAAAATCATCAATATTAAAACAAGAAAAGGCTTGAACTACTTCAGTTGTGTGTAATGAATCTAAAATATATGAAAGTCTAATGTTTATCAGTACATTACAGAAAATAATGAACTTTATCACAATATGCTAATTTTTTGAGAAGGACCTGTATATGAATCTCTTGGAACATTTGATAAAATGATTACAGCAATTGAAAGTCAGGTGCAACTAGAACTTGACTAACGAAGGAGGAGTTGGAGGTGGTCTCAGATGACCAATCAAACAGTTTGTGAATGCTGCCAAAAATGTATATATAGAGCTTGACCATGCAGGACCAGTACAATTTCTGAACATGGAGGCACCTGGCCAAGTAAATGAACAAGGGCAACTGCCTGCTCGAGGAAGAGGAAGAAGAAGAGGAAGAAGAGTAAGGGTGCGTGGTGGTGGAATAGGGGGAAGGGGCCGAGGAGCATGAAGACACCATGCTGTCCCTGATGAAATTCGGGCAACAATTATAGACCATGTCATCAACCATGGCCTCACAATGGCGGAGGCAGGTCACTGAGTGCAGCCTAATGTGCCTCGCTCTACAGTCTCCTCTGTCATCCAAATCTTTTGCAAGGAAACAGGTATGTAGTCAGTCAATGATAGAATTATATAATGTATAGGACAGGACACTGTGCATAGAGCAACAAATATGTTTATTTACTCATTTACGTATTACAGTTTTTCTCCATTGTTTTGGCTCATTTCTTGAAACAGAAATTACATTCTCAAAACAACATGGACAAATCTCCAAACCACTTGGCAATTGTTCACAACTGAATTGAATTTCTCATTCATTTCATCAAATTGCAAATTTCTCAGTACATGTCTCAATGTCTCAGTACATTTTTCAAATGATTAAGTACAACTAGCCTACATTTAGCACAATTTCCAAGTGAATAGATCTTGTTGATCTAAACTGATTGTCAATTATCAGTCTAATGGTTGTTCTCTCCAAAACGTGTCAGCGTCATTTCATTGTTTAAGTCATCACATGCACAATAGTCTGTTCAATTGTCAAAATTATTCAGGAACATAATACCATGAATACCATATATGAATCTCTTGGAACATTTGATAAAATGATTACAGCAATTGACAGTCAGGTGCAACTAGAACTTGACAAATGAAGGAGGAGTTGGAGTTGGTCTCAGATGACCAATAAAACAGTATGTTTAGTTACCTGACAGATGCTGTCCATGATTTTGAATGCTGCCAAACATGTATATATAGAGCTTGACCATGCAGGACCAGTACAATTTCTGAACATGGAGGCACCTGGCCAAGTAAATGAACAAGGGCAACTGCCTGCTCGAGGAAGAGGAAGAAGAAGAAGAGGAGGAGGAGTAAGGGTGCGTGGTGGTGGAATAGGGGGAAGAGCCCGAGGAGCACGAAGACACCATGCTGTCCCTGATGAAATTCGAGCCACAATTATAGACCATGTCATCATCCATGGCCTCACAATGGCGGAGGCAGGTCGCCGAGTGCAGCCTAATGTGCCTCGCTCTACAGTCTCCTCTATCATCCAATCCTTTCGCAGGGAAAACAGGTATGTAGTCAGTCAATGATGGAATTATATAATGTATAGGACAGGACACTGTGCATAGAGCAACAAATATGTTTATTTACTCATATACGTATTCATTTAGTGTGTGTGTGTGTGAGATAGGCCTACAGTATTACAGTATCTTACCTCAGTGGGATGTAACATATGATACTAACAATGACAATAAAAAATATTGTAGAAAATAAACTATGGAATAGTATGGAATAGTTTATTTTCTACAATATTGATGATACAGTTTACAGTAGTATTCCAGTCACTGTGCAGTGATGCATTATAATTGTGGTAAAGTTACTGTAAGTAAAACAACAGTACGATTACATTGGTAACTCATTCTGTACAGAATACAGAAGGTATAAATTACGAATGGAGTGTTGTCCTTTGAATTCTATGTCTAGGATTGGACGACAACCTGGCACGGGTGGCCGAGGAAAACTTCTCAATGAACAACAAAAACAAGAGATCTGTAACATGGTGTTTGCAAATAATGCCATCACATTGAGACAGATCCGCACTGCAATCCTACAAGACAATGCCATATTCCAAAATGTCAACTCTATAAGCATCTCCACAATAGCCCGCATATTGAAGAAGCATCAGATGACAATGAAGCAAATTTACAGGGTACCATTTGAGAGGAACTCTGACAGAGTGAAAGAGCTGCAGTACCAGTATGTACATGTAAGTCAGTCACTGGTTGTCCATCAAGATACCCTTTTTACAATTACCGTAAGCAGTGGTTCCCAAAATGTATTGATTTCAGTACCCACTTTACCTGATTTCTGAATCCAGGAACTCCAGGTATGAAAATATTTGATTTACGTATCTGATTTATAAACAATTTGCCTAAAAACTGCAGCTTACTGTCAGATGCAATTATCATTATAATTCTTATTTTGAAGAATATAACATACAATACAGTAAGAAAAAGGGTCAAAGAGCTGCAATTACAGTAGTGGGTCCCATGTGAATCGATCTAATTCTGTGGGTTTTACTGTAACATTTCAGTAAAGCCCCGTACACACGATCGGATAACCTATGGATTTTCGTCCGATGGATTTGTCCATCGGAAATCCGATGAAACTGTTTTTCATCAGTCTTGGCCACACACCATCAGTCAAAAAACCGACCGTTCCAAACGCGGTGACGTAAAACACTCCGATGAGCCGAGAAAAATGAAGTTTAATGCTTCTGAGCATGCGTCGACTTGATTCTGAGCATACGTGGGTTTTTTAACCGATGGACTTGCCCATAGACGATCGGAAATTCCCATCGGTTTTTTATTCATCGGAAAATTTTAAAACAAGTTCTATTTTTTACAACCGATGGAAAAAAGACCGATGGGTACCATACACGATCAGTTTGTCTGATGAAAACCATCCATCGGACTGTTTTCATCAGTTAAACCGATCGTGTGTACGGGGCTTTAGTCTAGTCATTGATAATTTTTCCCCTCCCCTTTCTGTCAAATACATAGGGTACATGTACCCCAGGTTTGGAACCACTGGAATACTGGCCAGTAGTACATTGAACTTGTGTAGAACATAGAATATTCCTATGTAACTGTCTGTAACTGTAGTGTATAACTCTTCGGTATGACTGATTTGATGTTTTCTTTTTTTACTCTATTGTAGAGAATAATGGCATTGGAAGGAAACGAGACCTCTCACATACTCATGTATGTGGATGAGGTTGGCTTCAACCTGGCCAAGGGCCGAAGACGTGACCGTAATTTTATTGGCCACCGGGCCACGGTGGATGTCCCAGGCCAGCGAGGGGGCAATATAACTATGTGTGCTACCATTTCTGAGAATGGTGTGGCCACTCACATCCCCGGTCTTGTCCCATACAATACACAGAAGCTCCTCATCTTCTTGGACCGCCTTCATTTGGATTTGATCCCTGAAAATGAGTGAGGTCTAATAGGGCCTCACCTACCACAATATATAATTGTATGGGGAAAATGTGAATTTCCACCATGGCCGCTTATCAGGGCCTGGTTCACTGCTCATCCAAGGCTTAGATATGGTGTTCCTACCACCTTACTCTCCTTTCCTTAATCCTATTGAGGAGTTTTTCTCTGCTTGGAGGTGGAGAGTGTATGAGCATCGGGCTCAAGATCAGAGGTCCCTGCTCCATGCAATGGACGCTGCCTGTGAGGATATTACAGGAGATCAGTGTAGGGGATGGTTGCGACATGCACGCCGTTTCTTCCCTCGTTGCATCGCAAGGGAGGATATACGCTGCGATGTTGACGAGAATCTGTGGCCAGACAGACAGCAGCATGTGGATGGGCAGGAGGGTGAGGACGGTGGCCAGGAGAGGGAGGGTGAGGATGGTGACCAGTGAAGAGATGTTACAGTAGTTGTGAAACTCCAGCTTTATTTACAGCATTGTAGGCTAAATGTAATTTTCCTTGTTTTTTGTTTTGTGTTTTTATATTTCCGTATATTATGCTGTATACATTTTCTTTTTACTTTGATGTATGGAAGTTATTTTGTGTGGGAATGATAATGGTTACAATACTGTAAAGTAATTTTCCCCTGGCAGTATGAGTGCAATGTGTGATGTCAAACCTTGGAGGCTACTCTTACCCTTTTTTTTTTTCTTATACACAATTGTATTCAGTTAGCTAAACAAAAACTGTACAGTAACCATTGTCAATGAAGGACTGGGCTAAGACTGAAAGGTGGACATGAGGGATATTTCAATGGTCCTCTGCCATAGAGAGAAAACATCTAAACATTTTGACTTGCAGTGCTTACACAATGCCAAAGGGACAAAGCATTTTGGGGGCACTGACTATTTGAATGAGAAAGAAATTTATTTTTGACACATGAGTGAACTGTTTTGGGAAAGATATGAGCTTTTGAAGGTGAACCATGGTGTTGTGCCGAACCATCCAGGTTATTTTGGCAAAAGCACCAAGAGAGTTGAGAATGTCTGGTCTGTTTCAAGAAATGAGCCAAAGCAATTGAGAAGAATCTTTGCCATTTTGGGGGCACTGACTCTTTTTATGGGAAAGGAATATGGTTTTGAAGCATGAGTGAACAGTTTTGGGAGAGATATGAGCTTTTGCACGTGAGTTATAGTGTTGTGCTGAACTGTAAGGCCCCTTTCACACGGGGCGGATCCGTGCAGATCCGCCCCGTGAAGCTCCGCTTGCTCAGCGGGGATCGCTCCGTTGATCCCCGCTGAGCCGACGGATGACTGGGCGGTCCCCGCACACTGTGCAGGGACCGCCCTGTCAGAGCGCCGCTCTCCCCTATGGGGAATCGGATGACGACGGACCGTAGAGTCCGTTGTCATCCGATCCGCTCCGCCGACGGAAGGAAAAATAGGGTTTTCCTCCGTCACACTTTGGCGGAGCGGAGCGGATGTCAGCGGACATGTCTCCGCTGACATCCGTGCCTCCATAGGGGTGCATGGAGGATCCGTTTCAGGTCCGCCTAAAAAACTGACAGGCGGACCTGAACGGACCTCCGTGTGAAAGAGCCCTAAGACTGTTTTGCCAAATGATCTTAGAGTTTTGAGAATGTCATTTCTGTTTTAAGAAATGAGCCAACACAATGGAGAAAAACTGTAATTTTGAAATTTGTCAACTTCCATATCAACCTAATTCCTTTAATACATTTGGTATTGATATTCTAGGGTTGGAAATATAAAATAGCACATCATCTGAGTATGCAGCTACCCTATACACCCTATCACCTACTCTCACTCCTCTAATATCTGTGTTTTTACAAATCACAGCTAGCAGGGGTTCCAATGCTATTACAAATAGCATTGGTGAGAGGGGACATCCCAGTCTTGTTCCATTAAATAATTTTGAGGAAGGAGGATAAACTTCCAGTTAATTTTAGCTGTTGGATGGTGATAGAACCCAGATATCCATCGCATCATCCTTTCCCCCGATATCCAAATGTCTTATGCCGCATACACACGACCGTTTTTCATGACGAGAAAAATGCAATTTTTTAATTTGGTCATTAAAAACGATCGTGTGTGGACTCCAGAGCATTTTTCACGACGTGAAAAATGGGCATTAAAAATTTGGAACATGCTCTAATTTTTCTCATCGTTTTTCACGTCGTCGTTTTTCTCGTCTTGAAAAACGGCCGTGTGTAGACTTTAACGACGTGAAAAAAACGCGCATGCTCAGAAGCAAGTGATGAGACGGGAGCGCTCGTTCTGGTAAAACTAGCGTTTGTAATGGAGATAGCACATTCGTCATGCTGTAACGGACTGAAGAGCACGAGGCTGAAAAGCGTGAATCGTCTCTCACCAAACTTTACTAACACAAGGATCAGCAAAAGCAGCCCAAAGGGTGGCGCCATCCGAATGGAACTTCCCCTTTATAGTGTCGTCGTACATTTCGTACGTCACTGCGCTTTGCTCGAGCATTTTTTTTCATGATAGTGTGTAGGCAAGGCAGGCTTGAGAAGAATCACGTCGAGAAAAACGTCTTTTTTTAAAATGACATTAAAAACGGTCGTGTGTACGCGGCATTAAAGTTCCTAACATAAAGCTCCAATCCACTCTGTTGAAAGCCTTTTCGGCATCTATTGACAGCAGTACGACTGGGGCTTCCCTGTCTCTCACCTTATGGATCAAAAACAGAGACTTAAGACAGTTGTCCCTCCCCTCTCTCCCTGTCACAAACCCTACCTGATCGTTTCACGTGCGTGTAAAGGCAGGCGTCCCAATACTTTTGGTAATATAATTTATATATATATATATATATATATATATATATAATATTTATACATATATAAACACACATATATATATATATATATATATATATATATATATATATATATATATATATAGAAAGAAAAGGTGCAAATAAACAGGCCCAAAATTTGCACTTCTCGGCGCCTATGTATTGGTATGCAATTCCTGTGGCTCAATAATTTGCCTATTTAGATGGGTAAATAATGGGAAAATAGACGATATACTCAGCTCGGAAATAAATATATCAGAGTAATTAAACTATGGTATAAATTATATAAAAGGAGCAGCTGTTTAAATTTATATAAAATGAGAACCTCATAAATATAAAACAGAATAAATAAAATAAATATCATATATAAAAACTTAAATTCGTAAAGTCCATATGATAAAACAGCGCTAAATAAGGATAAATGTCCAAAAACATGTAAAAAGCACTTGAGTGATGACTTTGCAACAGTCAAACTAGTAGTGGTATATCTTCTCTGGATACGATATGTAGTGCACCCTACACCAATCCCAAGTCTTCACCACAAGTGAGGCACGCTCCCCCTCTGGGGTACAAACTCACCACAAAGATGAAAAAGATAGGCCTTTTTTTTAGTCTGTAGGTAGTCTCACTCCAACATCCGTCATCACCACCAGGGTAGTATGGGTTAAAATCCTCAAGCAAACATATAAGGACATAAAGGCACTAATAGTGTAATATTGCTTTAATTAAGAAATCCCCAATACTAAAACCCTGTTTCAAATGCACGTACAATTCAATCACTTGTAAAACAGCACATAAAGTATAGAGTGTAATCACCGCTATCCTGTCCCAAGAGGGCGCCCGTGTTGCATTCGTAACGCGGCAGTCTTTTGTTCCGGATTTGCGACAGCTGCCGTGATGTTCACTCTGTACTTCCTAGTTACAGAGACGCTGCGGTATCTGGGCCCTGACCGGTTTCGTCACAGATTGACTTCAACTGAGGGCGTAGATAGTCCAGCGTCAACGTGCGTGGTATAACTTCCCCGTTCGTTGCCTATTGGTTGGAGTGCCGTAATTCGTCCGCCCTGATTGGTGCTTACCAGGGCGGAACTCGAATACACACGTCCTCAGACAAGAGCTATTGGGGAATGTTCCGACAGCACGTACTACTGCACAATATGTTATGTAACGAATGACACAACATGAAGTTACACTTAAATAAACTTAAGAGTTATTAATATAGTACAACAACAAACAAATATATAAATCGCATCGTAGCAATTTTAAATATATTTTGAACGGAATTTAAATGTCTCAATCGCTGTTTACATAGAGCAAGAGAACCTGCATTCTGATACTCGGTGAAAAAGGAAAATATTTTTGTTACGATTCGTAAAAGGAGAACCGTAGTTATTCGGTGTTAGCTGCTCAATATAATTCGATAAGACCGATCTGGCAAAACAACGAATCCGTCTTTTACAGTTTGAAAATTACATCTAAACGTTATTTTTAGCCTGTTGTGGTTTTACAACCACTATGTATATGTGCAAATATAATGGCAGTCACATAAGTTCAAACAAGGGGGTTTAGAGAAATTGGGAATTTTAACCCATTAATCCAAACAATAAAATTAGAGAGTAGTAAATCAATATATAGTAATGCATATATTAAATGCATGTGTATGGGTATTTACAGTCCACACATCTGTAAAACCATAAATAACTAAATAAGGTAATTTTAATTAAAATTAGAATTAAATCTAAATTTTTTAATTTGAAATAAAATTGGACTACTTAGCGGATATAATCTATTTATATATGTATACTTCATTAGTTCTATATAAGTGAAGTTAAATAAATCAATATATAAATAGATAAGAAATATATATATAAATATAAAAATATATATATATATAAAAGAAAACTGTATGTAATATATATATATATAAAAATATAAAAATATAGTAAAAACATAGTAAATAGATAAATATAAATATATAGGAGCATCAGGATATAAGAATTTCTGAGGATTGGGCCGAGAAAGGTTGCCAGTAAGGGGTGGTATTCTAGTCAAATGTTAAAAATATAGATAAAATTGCTAAAACAGTTAATAAAAATTGGTTAATAAAAGTCAATCATAGAAACTAAATAAAAGCAATATATCAGTAATCACTAATAAAACAATTGATGTCTAGATCTATGTTTAACCCCTTCGGAGATAAAGTATCTACGGAATAAATCCATTGGGTCTCAAGCTTAGATAATTCTCTTACTAAGTTAGAGCCCCTCCAAGGTGGTTTTAGGTGGTCTACTCCCCAAAACTTGAGACCTGCTGGGTTTTGGTCGTGGAATAATTTAAAGTGTAAGGAAACGTTATGATCTTTATACCCGATTTTGATGTTTGCCACATGTTCTGCCACACGTATTTTGAGAGCTCTCTTAGTGCGGCCTATGTATAATAACTTACAGGGGCATTCTAAAACATACACTACATAGGTAGTGTTACAGGTAATAAAATCTTTAATGGTGAACTCTCTGTTATTAGAGGTAGATATAAATCTTTCAAGTGCTCTGAGAGGTTTATTCACCTCTCTACACGGGCGGCACTTTCTGCAGGCATAAAAGCCATCCTTATCCCAGAACGAAGGGGGTTTATGTGGGACATCTAAAATCTTCTTGACGACCCTGTCTCCATAGTTGGGAGCTTTCCTATAGATAAAAGTGGGTCTTGTTGGTATATAGGTTTTCAGGATCTTGTCAAGGAGAAGTATGTGCCAGTGAGAAAAGAAGATATGTTCCACTTCCTTATATTGTGAGTGGTATCCTGATATGAAACTCCATTCGTAATTGGTCTTATTCGTATTCTTTTGACCTCCGAGAGTGTTATTATTCAGGTAGTCGGTTCTTGGAGTAGCTGCGAGATCTTCAATAATTTTGGTTAGTTGTGTTTCTTTGTAGCCTTTTTCCATAAATTTATTTTTCAATATATCTGCTTGGAGAAGAAAGTCTGTATCCTCGGTGCAGTTCCGTCTGACCCGCATCAATTGGCCTTTAGGTATGTTTTTAAGCCATGCGGGGTGGTGGCCACTTTGTGTTGGGAGGAAACTGTTAGCATCTGTGGGCTTGAAATACACTTTAGTGCCCAATTTATTCCCATTCCTGTATATATGAACATCCAAAAAATGTATACTTTCTTTATTGTATTCACACGTAAGGTTAATGTTATTGGTGTTTTGGTTTAGTTCTTCCAGGAAGTTTTCTAGTGATGTTGTTGATCCTGCCCATATAAGAAATAAATCGTCTATATATCGTCGGTACAGTATCAGTTCTTTGCGTTTCTTGTGGAATACTGTTTTATCCTCCCACTCTGCCATAAACAGATTTGCTATGCTTGGAGCAAATTTGGCTCCCATGGCTACTCCCCTTCTTTGGGAGTAGAAACTTCCATCAAACCAAAAATAATTGTGTCCTAAACAAAAATCCAAAGCATTCCGTAGGAACACTTTCTGTGAATACACAATAATACAGCATGACGACGCCTTGCTAGCCCTTAATTGGGCATTATCTAAAAGAGATGATATTTCCCATTCACAGAAAGTGTTCCTACGGAATGCTTTGGATTTTTGTTTAGGACACAATTATTTTTGGTTTGATGGAAGTTTCTACTCCCAAAGAAGGGGAGTAGCCATGGGAGCCAAATTTGCTCCAAGCATAGCAAATCTGTTTATGGCAAAGTGGGAGGATAAAACAGTATTCCACAAGAAACGCAAAGAACTGATACTGTACCGACGATATATAGACGATTTATTTCTTATATGGGCAGGATCAACAACATCACTAGAAAACTTCCTGGAAGAACTAAACCAAAACACCAATAACATTAACCTTACGTGTGAATACAATAAAGAAAGTATACATTTTTTGGATGTTCATATATACAGGAATGGGAATAAATTGGGCACTAAAGTGTATTTCAAGCCCACAGATGCTAACAGTTTCCTCCCAACACAAAGTGGCCACCACCCCGCATGGCTTAAAAACATACCTAAAGGCCAATTGATGCGGGTCAGACGGAACTGCACCGAGGATACAGACTTTCTTCTCCAAGCAGATATATTGAAAAATAAATTTATGGAAAAAGGCTACAAAGAAACACAACTAACCAAAATTATTGAAGATCTCGCAGCTACTCCAAGAACCGACTACCTGAATAATAACACTCTCGGAGGTCAAAAGAATACGAATAAGACCAATTACGAATGGAGTTTCATATCAGGATACCACTCACAATATAAGGAAGTGGAACATATCTTCTTTTCTCACTGGCACATACTTCTCCTTGACAAGATCCTGAAAACCTATATACCAACAAGACCCACTTTTATCTATAGGAAAGCTCCCAACTATGGAGACAGGGTCGTCAAGAAGATTTTAGATGTCCCACATAAACCCCCTTCGTTCTGGGATAAGGATGGCTTTTATGCCTGCAGAAAGTGCCGCCCGTGTAGAGAGGTGAATAAACCTCTCAGAGCACTTGAAAGATTTATATCTACCTCTAATAACAGAGAGTTCACCATTAAAGATTTTATTACCTGTAACACTACCTATGTAGTGTATGTTTTAGAATGCCCTTGTAAGTTATTATACATAGGCCGCACTAAGAGAGCTCTCAAAATACGTGTGGCAGAACATGTGGCAAACTTCAAAATCGGGTATAAAGATCATAACGTTTCCTTACACTTTAAATTATTCCACGACCAAAACCCAGCAGGTCTCAAGTTTTGGGGAGTAGACCACCTAAAACCACCTTGGAGGGGCTCTAACTTAGTAAGAGAATTATCTAAGCTTGAGACCCAATGGATTTATTCCGTAGATACTTTATCTCCGAAGGGGTTAAACATAGATCTAGACATCAATTGTTTTATTAGTGATTACTGATATATTGCTTTTATTTAGTTTCTATGATTGACTTTTATTAACCAATTTTTATTAACTGTTTTAGCAATTTTATCTATATTTTTAACATTTGACTAGAATACCACCCCTTACTGGCAACCTTTCTCGGCCCAATCCTCAGAAATTCTTATATCCTGATGCTCCTATATATTTATATTTATCTATTTACTATGTTTTTACTATATTTTTATATTTTTATATATATATATATATATTACATACAGTTTTCTTTTATATATATATATTTTTTTATATTTATATATATATTTCTTATCTATTTATATATTGATTTATTTAACTTCACTTATATAGAACTAATGAAGTATACATATATAAATAGATTATATCCGCTAAGTAGTCCAATTTTATTTCAAATTAAAAAATTTAGATTTAATTCTAATTTTAATTAAAATTACCTTATTTAGTTATTTATGGTTTTACAGATGTGTGGACTGTAAATACCCATACACATGCATTTAATATATGCATTACTATATATTGATTTACTACTCTCTAATTTTATTGTTTGGATTAATGGGTTAAAATTCCCAATTTCTCTAAACCCCCTTGTTTGAACTTATGTGACTGCCATTATATTTGCACATATACATAGTGGTTGTAAAACCACAACAGGCTAAAAATAACGTTTAGATGTAATTTTCAAACTGTAAAAGACGGATTCGTTGTTTTGCCAGATCGGTCTTATCGAATTATATTGAGCAGCTAACACCGAATAACTACGGTTCTCCTTTTACGAATCGTAACAAAAATATTTTCCTTTTTCACCGAGTATCAGAATGCAGGTTCTCTTGCTCTATGTAAACAGCGATTGAGACATTTAAATTCCGTTCAAAATATATTTAAAATTGCTACGATGCGATTTATATATTTGTTTGTTGTTGTACTATATTAATAACTCTTAAGTTTATTTAAGTGTAACTTCATGTTGTGTCATTCGTTACATAACATATTGTGCAGTAGTACGTGCTGTCGGAACATTCCCCAATAGCTCTTGTCTGAGGACGTGTGTATTCGAGTTCCGCCCTGGTAAGCACCAATCAGGGCGGACGAATTACGGCACTCCAACCAATAGGCAACGAACGGGGAAGTTATACCACGCACGTTGACGCTGGACTATCTACGCCCTCAGTTGAAGTCAATCTGTGACGAAACCGGTCAGGGCCCAGATACCGCAGCGTCTCTGTAACTAGGAAGTACAGAGTGAACATCACGGCAGCTGTCACAAATCCGGAACAAAAGACTGCCGCGTTACGAATGCAACACGGGCGCCCTCTTGGGACAGGATAGCGGTGATTACACTCTATACTTTATGTGCTGTTTTACAAGTGATTGAATTGTACGTGCATTTGAAACAGGGTTTTAGTATTGGGGATTTCTTAATTAAAGCAATATTACACTATTAGTGCCTTTATGTCCTTATATGTTTGCTTGAGGATTTTAACCCATACTACCCTGGTGGTGATGACGGATGTTGGAGTGAGACTACCTACAGACTAAAAAAAAGGCCTATCTTTTTCATCTTTGTGGTGAGTTTGTACCCCAGAGGGGGAGCGTGCCTCACTTGTGGTGAAGACTTGGGATTGGTGTAGGGTGCACTACATATCGTATCCAGAGAAGATATACCACTACTAGTTTGACTGTTGCAAAGTCATCACTCAAGTGCTTTTTACATGTTTTTGGACATTTATCCTTATTTAGCGCTGTTTTATCATATGGACTTTACGAATTTAAGTTTTTATATATGATATTTATTTTATATATATATATATATATATATACTCATCGCTAAATTTATTAGGTACACTTGTTCAATTGAGTGGTAACACAACTTGCTAATCAGCCAATCACATGGCAACAACTCAATGCATTTAAGCATCTAGACGTGGTGAAGATGACTTGCTGAAGTTCAAACCGAGCATCAGAATGGGAAAGAAAGGGGATTTAAAGAGGAAGTAAACCTTGATGGGTTTTACTTCCTCTTTATTTCCCTGCAAAGGTAAAGCATAATGGGCTACTATGCATCGCATAGTAGCCCATTATGTGTCACTTAACCTGAAACCGATGTCTCCGATGTCCCCGCTGGCTGGAAGCATCCATCTTCAGCCCTCTTCTTTCCGGGGCCACTGAGTCCGGCTCTGTGACTGGCCGAATGCGTGTGGGAGCCGCCAGTCATGGCATGACCCCACCTAGAAACGGCACAGCGTGCCCTTTCTAAAGTGCACATGCGCCGAATACATCAGCGCATGCGCAGAAGAAATCCTCGTACAGGGAATTGTAAATATCTCCTAAGCCGTATAGGTTTAGGAGATATTTCCAGCACCTACAGGTAAGTCTTCATCTTACCTGTAGGTGAAAGTGGTTGTACAGGGTGTACAACCACTTTAAGTGACTTTGAACGTGGCATAGTTGTTGGTGCCAGATGTCGGAGTATTTCAAAAACTGCTGATCTACTGGAATTTTTATGCGCGACCATCTCTAGGGTTTACAGAGAATGGTCCGAAAAATAGAAAATATCCAGTGAGCAACAGTTGTGTGGAAGAAAATGCCTTGTTGATATCCAAGGTCAAAGGAGAATACCATCTCTGACCGCACAACACATTGAACTTTGAAGCAAATGGGCTACAGCAGCAGAAGACCACACTGGGTGCCACTCCTGTCAGATAAGAACAGGAAACTGAGGCTACTATTCGCACAGGTTCACTAAGATTGGACAATAGAAGATTGAAAAAACGATGCCTGATCTGATGAGTCTCGATTTCAGCTTCGAAATTCAGATGGTAGGGTTTAGAATTTAGCGTAAATAACATTAAAGCATGGATCCATTCTGCCTTGTATCAAAGGGTCAGGCTGGTTGTTGGTGGTGGTGTAATGGTGTGGGGGATATTTTCTTGGCACACTTTGGGCCCCTTAGTACCAATTGAGTATCATTTAAATGCCACGGCCTACCTGAGTATTGTTGCTGACCATGTCCATTCCTTTAGGACTACAGTGTACCATCTTCTGATGACTACTTCCAGCAGGATAATGCACCATGTCACAAAGCTCAAATCATCTCAAACTGGTTTCTTGAACATGACAATGAGTTCTCTGTACTCCAATGGCCTCCACAGTCACCAGATCTCAATCCAATAGAGCACATTTGGGATGTGGTGGAACGGGAGATACATATCAAAATCTGAAGCAACTGCCTGATGCTTTCATGTCAATATGGACCAAAATCTTTAAGAAATGTTTCCAACACCTTATTGAATCTATGCCCCGAAGAATTAAAGAGGAACTGCAGTCTGCACATAATTTGAGATAAAAAACATCTTTGCCATTCTAAAGATTCTCTCCAACCACTTTGCATATTATTTTATATATACTGTGACTCTGTACTTGCCAAATATGCTGCAGAACTGTCCCTCCAATAAGTCTGGCTGCATCCATTTTAACTGTGGGCAGCTGAAGCTGCTGCCTGTTCACTTCCTGGATTTACACAGACACACAGAGGCACACCTACAGCTCTGCAGCTCTCATTGACCCCCTTATGACTCACCCCCTCCCTTCCTGGCAAACTCTCATGAGAGTGAGAGAGAGAGAGCTGTGCATGATGTCAAAAGCCTAGGTTTTTTTCCAGACAAGAAACAGGAAGTGGGCTGTATAAGGTATTTACTGGCAGAATTTTTTTTTTTATTATCCAAAGTTAAAACAACAAGTGCAGAAGATTTAATAGATGGAAAGTTGAAAAATTAGTGAAGGTCTGCTTTAAGGCAGTTCTGAAGGCAAAAGGGGTCCAACCCGGTGCTAGCAAGGTGTACATAATAAAGTGGCCGGTGAGAGTATATATATATAGATAATTATGTAACAGGCAGGGGGGGCAGATCATGATTACTTTTGTTTCCTAGTGAAGGTCGCCTTAAAATGTCCCTACAAAGAATCTAAACATATTAATAACTTGAAAGTGTTATTTATATCCATTATTTTAAATTACTTGTGTATCTTTTTACAAGATCAGAACATTAGATATAATCACATGTACAGTCGATTGAATGTATCCCCTCTACTTGTTTATTATTTTAAAAAATAAATATTTGAGTTCATTATATTTTGAAGCAAAATAAAGAGTAAGGTGCCTATGGCTGTATAATAAAAGTAACTTTGTAACTATCCCAATACATGTTCTGTTTTATGCAAACAAGTTTACTGCTTCAAACTGAACAACTGTCAATTTGTAGCATATTTTATATCATGTTAGGAGAAATGGGTGATATTTGTTACTGCAATCTACTAGTGAGTACTAATCCAAATCAGGACAACCCTTAAACAGAAGCAACCCTCTCTATTCACATTATGGAGAGATTGGTGATATTTATTATTGCAATCTACTAGTGAGTACTAACAATTCATCCAAACCAGGACAATCCATAAACAGAAGAACCCTTATTGACTTGTATTATGGAGAAATTGGTGATGTTTATGTATTGGACCCTTAAATTTAGGGGGTCGCTATGCCCAAATTTAAGGGACGGCCTGGGCGATAGTTTGGCTCAGGCCTTCTAATTTGATACTGGACTCTGCTCTGCTGTGGTGTTGTCTGGTGTACAGTTCCCTTTTGGCCTGTGGGTGGCACTGTTGCCCAGGCCTAGGGTCGAACCTCAGGTGACACAGTGGCGTGATTGGATGTCCTCTCTCGGCTGCCGTGCGGTGGGCGGGGCTTCACCTGCTGTGCATGCCGGGAGAGGGTATATAAGGGGCAGACGCCATGTTTAGGCAGGAGTGCTGGGGAGTGAGTCCCGGGGGGAAGTGTGCCCCATGGGGGTACATGGACTGGCCGAGGAGTCTCGGGCACCTTTAGCCCGAGGCTACAATGTTCCAGGTAGGCCCAGTACCTTTAACTGGGTCTACAATCAGCACATTGGAGTCCCAGGGTGCCCAGGTGAGGGTACCCGCTCTGATCGAGAGGAAGCCAGGGGAGGATCGGTCCCACAGAGGAAACGAGTGATAGTAGGTCGCTGTCTCGGGAAAGGCCTGGTGACCTGTCAGAGGGAAGGATTCCTTACTCAACAAAGTTAACCCTGTAGAGTGCCCATTGGCATCATCTGTTCTCTAAATTCTACATAGGTTTAAGGAAAGTTCTAGATTCAGAAATAACAGGATTCTGCTGCTATTAGAGGATCTCCTGAACCCGTCCCTGGAGGGGACAAAGTGATAGTACTGTCCGAGCTCCACTCCGGCTGCTAGAACTGTGAGAGGGATCTATCCGGGTGAGCTAAACCCACTCGGGATCGAGTGGCGACGAGTGAGTCAAGTGTTGTGTGCCTGAATCTGCCTTCTAACTTCGCTAGCTTCTTTCTCTCTTCAATTTCGCGTTAACTGAAGCAAAGGAAAATAAACTCTTTGTTGGAGTTAAAGTCGTGTGGACATTGGCCTTCTTGGGAAAGAATATTGACTTTTCCCTACATTCTGGGGATGAGAACCAGTGGAAAGAGGTAACTCGCTGCAGGACCCAAATCTGTGAACACCGTCTGACCTCTGATAAGGAGGACACGCGCTTGTGGCATGGTGTGTCCTACCCCTGCAGGTGAAGGTAAGCCGGGGCAAAAGGATTGGTGTGCTACATTTATGATTGCGATCTACTAGTATGTGCTAACAAGTCATACAAATCAGGGCAACCCATAAACAGAAGCAACCTTATCCATTCATATTATGGAGAAATGGGTGATATTTATGATTGCGATCTACCAGTATGTACTAACGAGTCATCCAAACCAGGACAACCCATAAAGAGAAGAACCTTTATTCTTATGGAGAAATTGATGATATTTATTACTGCAATCTACTAGTAACTATGTACTAACAAGTCATCCAGCCCAAGACAACCCATAAACCAAAGCGCCCTTAAGGAAGCAGTGGCAGTTGCAGTGGTTTGCTCCCCCCCTTAAAGGGCTGCTCCACCTTAAATCCGCAGAGCCGTGCGGTATAGGGAATGATTAGTCAGTGTAGAGAGGCTGCGGTGCGCACTGGTGGCTTCCTCTCTGCAGCAGTCACCTTCCATTGTGTATACATGTCCATTGATCAGCCCACTGGCCGGACCAACAACACGGACTTCTCATCACAGCCCACCGCATGCAGATGAGAGCTGTCAGCCGGCTGGATACCTCTGCCAGCTTTCCTCCACCCGAAGCCTGTGTATCTCCGCATCCCCTGAGCATCCTTCCTCACCATCCAGGGCTTGGCTCTGACACCTGGATCTAGTCTGGATCTAGTGATCGCCTGATCCACCCCCTGGGATCCACTACACAGCAACACCCCGGGATCCACTACACAGCAACACTCCGGGTACCTACCACATCCTACTCCGAGCCGGCTGGAAGAAAAGTCCGATCCTTTGCCATCCTCCTCACCTCCCCATCATGGCTGAAACCGCTGAGTGCAGCATCAAGGTCCTGTGCAGATTCCGCCCTTTAAATCAATCCGAGGTCCAAAGAGGGGACAAGTATCTGCCCTTATTTCAGGGGGACGACTGTGTGGTTGTTGGGGTGAGTGACCACCTACCTCTGTCCTTTCTATTATAAGGGGGTGCAGTGCTGGGAGGATCACAGGAGGATCCATTGTTTTATTCATCTATTCTAGAGGATGTGTGGGTTTGGAATATGCAGCAATGTATTATTATTATCATTATTATTATAGCAACGTTGTATACCGACAGGGAAAGCCATGCAGTGTAGTAAAGGTGGCCCCTCCCTGGATGTCCATTCTATGCAGGGTGTGGCACAGTCCTCTCCATACATCTGCCCTATGGTAGGTGGGTGCTCTGTACAACATACCATACACACAGATGGCCTGCCACCATGTCCCCCTCCCTACTGCCATCACTGGGGCTGCATTGCGCTACAGCATGGAAGGAGCCTTACTCTTCACTTACACAATGTTTATGTTACTGTATGGGGGACTGATACTCCACTGGCCTAGGTTTTAAAGAAATATATACATATATTTTAATAGAATTATCCAGTTACAAGGAATCAATTTCCAAAAGGGGCTTGTGTTTTGGTTTTGCCAAAGTAGTTAGACTATCTATCTATCTATCTATCTATCTATCTATCTATCTATCTATCTATCTAACTGTTTATCCAATCTATCTATTATATCTATACAATCTATCTATCCATCTATTTATCTAATGTAACAATACAGTATCTATCTATTTATCTATTTTTCTATCTATCTATGCAATCTATCTAACTATCTATTTATGTAATGTAACAATATGGTATCTATCTATTATTATTTTTATTATTATACAAGATTTATATAGCACCAACAGTTTGTACAGCGCTGTATTCAAATCTAATCTATCTATCAATCAATCATATCTCTTCATATATCCAAAGTATCAATATAATCTATCTATCTGTTTATTCTGTCTATGTAATTCTCCTCTATCAATCTATCTATCTATCTATCATCTAAATCTATCCATCAATTTAGGTAATGTAACAATATAGTCTATCTATTTATCTATCTACCTATCTATCTATCTATGTAAAGTATCAATATTATCTATCTATCTATCTATGTAAAGTATCAATATTATCTATCTATCTATCTATCTATCTATCTATCTATCTATCTATCTATCTATGTAAAGTATCAATATTATCTATCTATCTATCTATCTATCTATCTATCTATCTATGTAAAGTATCAATATTATCTATCTATCTATCTATCTATTGTATCTCTCTATTTATCATATCTATCTATCTATCTATCTATCTATCTATCTATCTATCTATCTATCTATCTATCTATCTATCTATTTATCATATCTATCTATCTATCTATCTATCTATCTATCTATCTATCTATCTATCTATCGTATCTGTCTATCTATCTATCTATCTATCTATCTGTCTATCTATCTATCTATCTATCTAATTATCATATCTCTATCTATCTATCTATCTATCTATCGTATCTATCTATCTATCTATCTATCTATCTATCTATCTATCTATCTATCTATCTATCTATCTATCTATCTATCGATCGTATCCCTCTATCTATCTATCTATCTATCTATCTATCTATCTATCTATCTATCTATCTATCTATCTATCTATCTGTCTATCTATCGTATCTCTCTATCTATGTCATTATTACATTGATAAGTCAGTCTGTGTTTTGATTTTTGGACTCCTTTAGCCCAGTTGTTCTGGCTGTGTACCGCAGCCACCCATCAGACATTTTCCACCTGTTATTGCTCTTCTATACATGAATTTAATCCACTCTCGCTGGAATTTTCTTTTCATCCCCCACCAATCCCCCCATTCTTTTTTTCCTGGCCACTTTCCACCTTATTTGTCTTCTCCTTCACTTTTTGTCACTTCCCTGAACTAGACGGAGGCCATTAATGGCCCACAATGTATCTCTCTTGTAGTGATGTCACACCCTGCCTGCCTCCAGAGTATTTATGTAATTGCAGCATCACTATTTACCAGCTCTACTCCACAAATATAGGTCATTCTCCTACTTACTGTTTTATGGCAACAGCAGAGGCACTTTTAATCATTCTATGACTGCGGATGTGTGCACGTATGATATTATACAAACATGCTATGTATTTGTGTCCTTATGTTCTACAAAACATATACAAACATAGAGATACCAGGACTAATCCAAGGTCATAGTGACATGACATTGAAACGTTACAAGTACTATGTTATAACATGAAGACCTTGATAACATTGTGGAGACCTGGGGAAAAACAGTGCCAAGAATAATCAATATTAAATATAGAAATACTGTATATAGAAAGATATATACTGGATATATATATATATATATATATATATATATATATATATATATATACTGTATAGTATATATTATATACATGTTTTTTGGCACTGTACCTGAAGTCTTGTAGAACCTGTAGTAAAAAGGTTACAAAATGTAGTATGTTAGTAATAGTAACATATCGTTAGAGTATCTTCTAGGGATTAGGAAGGCCCAAAATCTTAAGCAGGCCATACACGGTCGAATTTCGAACAAATGTTCTTTTCAAAATCAAAAAGTTCGTTTTTTTTTGTGATCCGATGATGCCACCATTGATTTTCGAAATTCGGATGGACCAAACCTTCATGTTGCCTGGGAATATTCTTTTCACTCTGGGAATATTTTTTTCTCTCCGGGAATATTCTTTTCTCTCCGGGAATATTCTTTTCTTGCAGATGCGCATTTTTTTTTTCTATTACATTTCTCTCACGATTCTCCCATCGTTTATCAGAAAATCGTTCGTTTTTCATCAGTGTGTAGCCTGGGTTGATGTCATTGTCTGGCACACAAGGTGATCACAATCAAAGGGAACCTGTCAGAAAGGAAATATAAGCCAATGATGATTTGTTTTTGCATGCACTGGCTCTATGGTTATTACCTTTATCCACAGTTTACTACTCATTGAGTCATCATCCTGAAACAAGTGTGTAGCCAGTGAAATCATGCTTATTTGGGGTCAATGATTGACTAGATAAGGAAAAAAGAGCAAGATAATGAAAAAAGTCAACAGCTAGCATACATCACACTTCAAAAAACATGCTTGTAGTTTCCCAGGCATGCTTTTGCAGTTTTGACTGGGCAGGTTGAAAAGTTATGGCTGATTATTTTTTTTATTTTTTTATGGAACGCTTCACGAATTTGCGTGTCATCCTTGCGCAGGGGCCATGCTAATCTTCTCTGTATTGTTCCAATTTTAGTATATGTGCTGCCGAAGCAAGCACATGGCTGATTATTTTTGTTTTCCCTTGATAAACTGGCATCGGGAGCTTAGGCCGGTTCAGCCGAAACCAGCCGAGATTCGAACCATGTATGGGCAAGCTGAACCTACCAAGTTTATCGATCAATCAACTTGGGTACAACCAGCATGCCGGGTTTTACCTGTGATTATTGCTAGCGGCTGCTATAGCAATAATCACTGTCTTCTCCCGGCGGGGGCGGCTTCCCCTGCTGCCCCCCCCCCCGGGAGAAGACAATGGTCCGGCAGGAGAGATTCCCGCATGAACACGGTCTGTGTTGATGGGGGAATTGAAATTTGCACTGTGTCTGGCCGGCCTTAGCGTGTGTATACATGAGATAGGGGCTCATATGTAAAGTGCTTTGAAATTGTTGGTGCTATATAAATACCTGTACCAAATATGCTTAACTCAGGGAGTCAGATGGTTAGGAGATCTGTTTGTCACAGGACCATTTTGTAGTCCAAAGTTGCAGCCGTAGCAGACCACGCGACTTATATGGGGCTCAGAAACATAGGGATTGTCTGCATGCCTGTATTCAGAAATCATGCCACACAAAAATGATGACTCCCTGCCGCTTGTATCACGTGAATATTTTAGTAAAATACGTGCTGTCTTAATTATACATTATACAGGAGAAAGGAGAAATGGCTTAAAGCGAAGGTCCACACAAAAATGGAACCTCTGCTGTCCAGATTCCTCCCCCCCTCCGGTGTCACATTTGGCACCTTTCAGGGGGAGGGGGGAGCAGATACCTGTCAGACAGGTGTTTGCACCCACTTCTGGGCATAGACCCCTGCATATTTGCCGCCGTCTAGGACACGTCCGGCGCCCCCCCCCCCCCGCTGTCCTCTGGGAGACACACGGGTCCCAGAAGACAGCAGGGACCAGTGGCATTGCGCAGCGCGAGTCGCGCATGCACAGTAGTGAACCAGGAAGTGAAGCCGCAAGGCTTCACTTCCTGATTCCCTAACCGAAGATGGCAGCGGCAGCATCCGAGGACCGAGGGATGGGTCGGCCTCAGGTGCCGACATCGCGGGCGTGCTGGACAGGTAAGTGTCCTTATTTTAAAAGTCAGCAGCTGCAGTATTTGTAGCTGCTGACTTTAAAAAAAAAAAAATTTGGCGGACCACCGCTTTAATATCTCCTGAACTATAAAGTCTTCTGACTTGTCTTACCATTGCCTTCGCCTCTTGCCCCTAGAATTCTGCTTCATTTAGCCACACATATCCAGAGGTCCAAAAGTGGGAAAGAAAGTAACATATCGCAATCACAGTTTGTACATTTTGAGGCTTGGTGCTGCCCCATCTTTCCCTAGACACTGGCCTACCAGTGTCATTATAGTCCATGCCATCCATGGCTGTGTAACTACACAGTAAAATATGCAAATGGCAATAGCAATTGGCCAATCCATTTCAATAAAATGTATGTATATCGTTTGAAAACCTATGTATGATTGCTATGAAAGAAATTTGTATTCTGAATTGCAGGAAGAATTGCCTTTAGAGGTGGAGATAAGAGAAACAGAGGGGCCCATTCATTTTTTTTGCTATGGGGCACCATTACATGTTGTTATTGGCCTGCTGTTGGTACAAAAACATGATCTGTGTCTTCATCGAACAGAGCTGAATCTGCTGGCTGGCTACTAAACATGAATGCTTGGCATAGATAGATGTTTGTGTTTACCCTTAGTAAGGGAGAAGGGGAGGTGTGTGCAGACACCCCCCAGTGCCATTTTATCAAGGGAAAACAAAAATAAACAGCCATAAATTTCCAGCCTGTCAAGTCACTACTTTCTTCAATATGCATACAAATAGTAATTGCTGAGAATGGGAGCGATGTAAGGGGGAGGTGTGGGCCGAATTGCACTTAAAGTGGTACTAAAGGCCTAAGTACCTAAGCTCCAACAGTCTGACACCTGTGAGGTCCCTTGCCAGCATCAGCATCTTCTCCCCGGCTTCTTCCAGGTACTGGCCTTCATCATCTTGATTGGCCAGTACATCATCGTGATTGGCCATTGCAGGATGATGTCCCTCCCACGCATGTGCAGGCATACCGACACAGATGGAGTGTGCTGAAATATAAACTGAGCTGTCCATTCACACCTCTGTGTACATTCTAGAGGGCATTGCAAACTGGCAGGTACGAGCAAGGTAATTGCATGTCTCTTCTGCTGGTTCTAACTTTTTGGCTTCAGCTCTGCTGTAAGGCTGAGGATTAGGAATGACAATTTTTACACAGCTATGTTAGTCCATCTTGGATCAATGTAAATATGTATGTATCATACCTTTGGAATATCTGTGGAATCTGGAAATCACTTTAGTAGACACCGCTACTACAGTGATCAATGCAGAATGTTCTCAGATTGGACAAGGTAGAGAGGTGGGGTAGTGACTTTGAGAAATTGCAAAGTGTTCTCTAAATGGCGCCCCCAATGAGTTCAGTAAACAGCATGACAGCCACTCAGCAGGGGATCTGGAAGATATTGGAGATCACTGGAGTAGCGGTATCTACCAGTGATTTCCAGATCCCACAGGTATGGCACATCATACTTACATTTGTGCAAGGTGGACCAATGTAACAATGTAAAAACTGCTATACCTAAACTTTAAACAGATGGGAGGAGCTTAAAGGATAAGCCTGGAGGCAATAGTAACAATACAAAAGCAACAAACTGGCAATCATGGGAATGTGAGAGTAACAGAAGCACAAATGAGACAATAGTGACAATAACAGTGACAGTAGTGACAATCAGAATGTCAGGTTCCACTCCTTTGTGAAGCTACTAGCTCCAGTACAGAGTGAAACTATATGTCCCAGCCTGTGTACACTAACTCACACTGCTGTAAGGCATTCTGCGCACACCCACCAGACTGGAGTAAACCAAGCTTGGCTTGCATTCTCCTTCTCCAGATACCTCGACTCCCGTTACTTTCACCAGCTGCTAGCAAGGCCTGCAATTCAGAGGCATATCTGATGCTATGGTGATGAGGAGGGTGCAGCTCATCCCCCACTCCCTGGTCCATGTCTGCTACCGCACAGCACCCCTCCCCTCCTTCCTCCTTTCCAGGCAGCCAGTGAGTACAGAGTGCTGGAAAATGACATCACACGCTACATCTTTACAAACATTGCAGACCATCCCTTGAGAAATGCTGGATTCGGGTAATGACCCAGGAATTAGTTCAAAGTTCCGGAATTGCTGAGTCAGTTCCAGCAATTTCCCCAATATGCCTCATCTGTTGGGGATTGTGGGTAACCCATAGACTCTTGATCAAACCAGGATCATCTACAAGGTAACCTAGGCGGCAGCCCAGGACCTGGTGGATATCCAAGTGGACCATCTACAACCTTTGTGCTCCTTGTGGTAAATCAGGTAGTGCAATAGGACAAAGCTGTTCACCTGCCTAACACTTCACAAGGAGGTATATATTTGTTGGCAGCTTGGGTCTGATGCAAACAGTGCAAATAGGATGGCTTCTCATTGCCTATTGCAATTCTTTTTAATGTCAATGGATGGGATAAGTGGGTCAAAGCTGCTACTTTGCCTAGAGCCCCATTTGTGTGTAAAACAGCCGGGTTGGGCACATGCCATCTCCTGTACACTATAAACAACCTCATACATAAAATAATACATAATTATGTTTGTGGATCAAAGTGTATTTTCTGAATATGGATTACTGCTTGCTTATGTATATGTGCCCATGTACATTATAGTATGCATAAAAACATTAGAGGAAATAACACTTTGTACAGTGCTTTAAATGCTAATATTCTCTCAGCTGTAGATTAGGACCCAACTACACCATGGTGGTTCGTTGCGGTATATTTAATGCACATTGAATTAAGACAGTTCATAATAATAATAATACAGGAGGAGGCCATTGCAGGAGGAAAATTAGTATTAAATATACATACATATTAATGTAGAGCTCAGTTGGGGAGCCTGGGGCAGCATCTCAACTAATTACATTAGTGTGTCTATTCATTGGATATGGTAAAGTGTTTGAAGTCATTATTATGATTTTTCTATGGATATATAGATAAAATTTAAAATATATATTGTAAAAGTATTCAGAAACATAACATTAATGAAATGTAAGTGCTTACATTTATTTCAAACCCAAAGCATACTGAGGGAAAATTGTGCAGAGGATTATACAATAGGATTTGCTGCACTTGCCAGTATTTGTATTTACTATGCAGAAGTACATTGGCGACTGTGCTGAGGACCATTTTGATGTAATTCAGTCAAGTAAGAATTTGTTTTGAGTTTTACTCATTTCTAACTGATTAATGCGTAATCTTCAGATGACACTGAACATTACCAGGAGATGTGAGACCGCAGTGGCCAGGGGTTACTGGCTTCAAACGTGCATTTGACCTTGAACAAATGCCTATTTTTAGCCTCCCCTAGAGAATAAGGCACTGAATGTAGTCTCTAAATAAAGCTTAAAGGGGTTGTAAAGGTTTGTTTTTTATTTCTAAATAGGTTCCTTTAAGCTAGTGCATTGTTGGTTCACTTACCTTTTCCTTTGATTTCCCTTCTAAATATTTTTTTTCTTTGTTTTCTTTGTCTGAATTTCTCACTTCCTGTTACTCCTCAGTAAGCTGTTCAGTAAGCTGTTCTGGCTGACTAAACACCGCTCGGAAGATGGGGGCAAGCTTACTGAGGAGGAACAGGAAGTGAGAAATTCAGACAAAGAAAAAAAACATTTAGAAGGTAAATCAAAGGAAAAGGTAAGTGAACCAACAATGCACTAGCTTAAAGGAACCTACCGGTATTTAGAAAATAAAAAACAAACCTTTACAACCCCTTTAATTTCATAACATATAATGCTGCTTGCTTACTGCTGTAGACTAGCTAGATATTGTTATAAAACCTTTTTTTTTACATATAGCAGATACAAGTTTGTTGCACATTATCTTCATATATTCAATAGCAATGCTTTGAAAAGGGCAGTAACCTCTTGGCAACCAACCTGAAATTAACCTTCATTGAAGTCAGAACAACGTCAAAGCTATTTGTGACCTCCCTCTAACCTCACCACTAATTTCTCTTTACCATGTAATACATTTTTTTTAGTTTTAGGTGCAGTGGGGAAGGGTTAGAACCTCTGTCAGGTTTAGTGCTCATGTTAAAGAGTGTTTTCCTGCATTTGATGTGCAGTTGAAGCACATGTGAAATGCAAGTCCGCAGATCCTTATTTACTTTAATGGCCATTCAGTGGCTGGGTTTTACCAGCTTTGCTTTTTTAGAGAATGATTTAAAACACAGTACTTGTAAAACAACCCAGCCAGCAAAGGCTATTTATAGCCGGCACCTAGACTCAATAAATAGTCCTTGCACAAGTGTAATGGCTTCTCTTTTAACCACCAGCGCATATATACATCAGCTGTGTTGCTCACTGGTAAGGCCGGGCCATCAAATGCTGCCGGGAGACAAAGCCAAAGATGTGTTTGACCAACAGAAATGTTGGTTCAGCTTTTCAGATGAGCGAGGTGGCTGATGGAGATATATGGTGGTGATTAAAAATGTAACTGTGATATTTGTGCAAATGTTTCGCTTTTTGTTGTATTTGATTGGAAACTGCAGGTCCTCTTAAAGTGGAAGTAAACCCTTCTATTATTTTCAGCCAAGGAAGCTGCCATCTTGGCCTCTGTTTAATCTTCAACTGCCATGATACTGCACATGTGATCAGTTATGACACCAGACATTGGATGGTGTGATAGTTTGGTTGACAGCACAACCAATGTGACAGTTAGCATTTCCGGCATGCCGGGAATGTAGCTGTTTTTTTAAACTATTAAATTGTTGGGTTTACTTCCGCTTTAAGATTGTTTTGCAAGTTCAATTCAGTCTTTGCTGCATTTTGAATTGAATTCATGTATTTGAGCAATGCTCCTTGTCTATGTGAGCATCTACAAAATCTGTCCCCCTATTCAGGAAGTTACAGTCAGGTTGAAAAAAGACACAATCTAGTCCATCTAGTTCAACCAATAAAAGGGAAGTGTCCCTTTTGCTTCCTGTACTGTCTTCACCCCTACCTTCATCTGCACAAATTAAAATATAATTAAAGGAGAAGTTTGGGGTATATAAAATACAAACCTTCATACTCACCCCTAGGCTGTAGCATCATTGTGATGCTGTAGCTGTTCTCAGTCCGCTCTGAGCAGTGACTGTCAGTCATCGCTCTCTGGTCTGTTCCTCCAGCACTCACTGGGGTGCTGGGCTGAAGAGGGGGGCAAGTGCAGCTTGCTTCAGCCAAGCCAGCTGTCATTTAGGTTGCTGGGTAAATCCTGACAATATGGTCGGGTTCCAGAGCTTGGAGTGACTTTTCCACATCAGCTGACAGCGGGCAAGAGCCCACTATTGACTGACTCGGGGTCACAAGAGAGTAAAAGTAATTTTACTCCTGTAACCCACAAGAAAAATATGACCAAAAAAACTTTGGCCATGCTTCTCTTTTAATGGGGACTAACCATACTTTTATAGGGAATGATTGGTATTTATTAAAGCGGAGCTCCAGGCTCCTTCAGAAAAAATTAAAAGTCAGCACCTACAAATACTGGAGCTGCTGACTTTTAACATTAGAACACTTACCTGTCCACAAATCCAGTGGTGTCTTCACCCGAGCTGATTTTTCAATCGGCTCTCGGGGTGCTGCCGTCGCCATCTTGGCTAAGGGAAATCGGCAGTGAAGCCTTGTGGCTTAACATCTGGTTCCCTACCGTGCATGCGCGAAGCGCTCTGCGCATTGTTTATGGCCTGGCAGTGGGGGGAAGGAGGAGGGGGGCCGAACTTCCGACTGAGTTAAAAGTCATCCAAAGTTGGGAGTGGGAACCTGTCAAAACCAGGTACCCAGTCCCCCCTCCCCCAAAATGTGTCAAATGTGGCAGCGGAGGGGGGAGGAGGCAAACAAGTGGAGCTTCCCCTTTTGGGTGGAGCTCCGCTTTAAGGAACAAGGAAATGACCACTGTTACCACAAAGTTATGCTGCTTTATACAACAGTCCCTTCTAATGAAAAGTGTAAAATCAGTAGGGATCAGATTTGGGTTTGCCACTCTCATATACTTGTGACGAGTTCCTGGGATTCAAGTAGTGCATGTTTGGCTGAAAAGTTGCAAGTTCACAGCCAGGGATAAGGAACAACCCATAATGCAATGCATAGCATTTGCCACAGGTCAATTGAGTCACAGGAGGCATTGATCTGAAGTAATGGATAACCCAGCCCCCCTTCTGTTTGCTCACAGAAGCCATATTGCCATTGTGTGTTGGAGGTGTTAGGGAAAGATTACATTTTTTTTTGTATGGAATTAGACTGTTTTTTATTTATTTATGTTTTGGCATCTGTGCATGACCCCCATGGCAGTGCCCGGATTCCCATGCCTTTTATTTGAGCGTTTATTACCCCTATAGATGAGCAGAACTCAAAAATTTCAGCAAAATATGAAAAATTCTGAATTGCTGATAGGCAGAAGCACTCATCACCAAACTTTAGCTAACTGCCCTGTATGCAAAGTTGATATCAATATGGGTATAATGTGTCAGGATGCAGTCATCATTTTTATGGCATGTAAGCACCAACGTGTAGAAATGTTGAATTGGGCCACTTCCTACAGGGTCATATGAAGTCTTCCTAAATGCAGAAATATGTCCCTAAATTACCCACTACTGCCTAGAGGGGGATGACTATGGTTATTGCAAATAATTATGCCTTGGTGTGTGTTTTTTGGGCCACTTGTGTAGTCTTCAAGGAAATGGACTGCAACCTACAATCATAAAAACTGAGTCTCCGGTACTGTGCGGTAATAGTGTAATTATATAAACATAGTTACTTTTTTATTATGTAGCACTACCCCCGTAGGAGCTGCTGGTTATTTTTGGTCCTGCACTCTGCCTGTCAACCCCAGAAATTTGGCTCAAACCCCCCTTGGCACAACTGGACAACAAATATGAATGTGGAACCCAAAGGTGAAAAAGGACCACTACAACCACACTGTAATATATATATATTTACCGTTACCTTGGCACTGGTCACCTGACTCGCAGCTGCAATAGATAGAGTCCAACACAAGATGTAACTTAACCAGTTGCAAAATGTTTACTTGGAAAAAGGTAAGGCAGTGGTTATACAAATAGACTTGACTATACACAGATCCCTGTAAAAGTCAATGAAACATAACTGGTTCAATATTTCTCCATCACAGGACCCAATTACCATAACCTGAGGTCAGATGTGAGTAAGTGTATGGTTGAGGAATCTTCTGCTAGCTCTGTTGGTGCACTTATTTGTATTCCAAACAAGGAGTAAAGAGGAAAAGGTAATCACTCTGTAAATGTACTGTAGTGGCAAGGGAACCGCTAGGTCTCTCAGGCCGCTGTATAACTCTCTTGTGCAATGGTTTCCTAACTGTAGCACGGCAAGTGTCAGCAAGTACAAATTGGATGTTAGAAACCACTCTCCTGCAACTCAGTTAACTACTTGGGTAGGCAAGTGCCTTCTCACCACCAAGAAGCCCTCGCTCGCTGGTATCTCCGTCAGGCAGGATGTCGCCGGTTCACTGCGCGGCCGCTCACAAGGTGCAGGTGGATGGATGGCTCCAGATGCTGTGGCGCGTAGGACGGTCCCTTCTCTGGCTCAATCAGCCTGGCTGTCCACAAGGATTCCCCCGCCAGCGATCCGCTCTCCAACTTTAGGCCCAGGCTTCTCCGGCCTAGGCACACTCACACCAGGCCTCTCGTCTGTTGAAAGATGGCGTCCAGAGAGAGCGAGCTGAGGCCTTGCTTGTCCTTATATAAGATTCCCCAGCAGGACTTGCGGTGGCGCACTGCATTCTGGTAGCACAGTGGCATTGTGGGTATTGTAGTCTCAATCCAACCCACAGCAATAGAGTCACTTCCTCTCGCACTACAATGCCCACCATGCTTTGTTCATATAATGTAACTGAACCAACAAACGTCAATAGCATAACATAAAACAGACACCAGGGGGAGCCAACTTCTTAATTAGAAACACAATGCAGTCTGTTAGGATACTATTGATAGTAACCCCTCGCTACACACTCCCCCCACTTGAAATCTTTGGTCCCCAAAGACAGAAGCAGATCATGACCTGTTACATGCTTTGTTCATATACAAGAGGAGAAAGACCAGTTAGTGTACACAAGAAATTAAGCAATTTGCATTTTCATAAAACCCCGGCAGAGGAACCTCCCACCATTGTGCATGGGAAAGGATGTTGTTCTGCCTACAGGCCACCTTAACCGGAATGGCCCAGCCAGATGTGCCAGGGGGTGAGTTGGGGTTGTCCCCCACTAAATGTGAGGTGGAAGGACCAGGCGTCTCAAGTGTCATTTTGGAAGTAAACACAGCCTCTTCAGAGCTTTCACCCAACTGGTCATAGGTCAGTCTCTTGGGTGGGTGAATAGCCATTCTCTCTCTCTGCTCTTTTGGCTCGGGTGTTATAGGCACACTGGACTCTGCTTCTTCTACAGCTTCTTCTTCTTCTTCCTGTATATCAGTCTCAAATTCCCCCTCAGGAAGGGATTGAACCTCTTCAGGGTCTGCTATTGGCATGGAAACTTGAGTATCCTCCAGCTCCTCAGAAGGCGAACTTTGAGGCACAAACTCAGGGGCCTCTGGTCTGAGAATACCAGCGTCTGTCACTTCAGGTAGAGACAAAGGGGGGGTCATAGATCCTGGCAACTGAGGTGGCCACAGCCAGTCTAATTCCATCTCTTCATTCTCACTGTCTTCATCATCCACAACTTGGGGCACTGACTGAGACCTTCCCATGATTCTGCTGCAGGGCCTTAATTGGGACCACTTCGGGAATTATCTCTATTCCCTTGTCTTCCTTCTGTCTGTCAGCTTCCAGGATGATAAAGGGGCCTGGTTGCTTCCAGTTGAGCTTGGCGGACGCTCTCAAACAAGCCACCTCACCCAGCTGCAAGACCTCTGTCTCCTGTCCAAGATCTTTCCCACTCCTTCAGCTGGGGCCTTCTGTTCTTGTACTAGGCGCTGATAAGCCTGTCTCAACATGGGGTGCACTCCTGCAGTTGAAGTGTCCTGTCCTTGAGCCAGAGGTATTAGCAGTCTCCTGACGAGGTCAGTATTGGTCCCTATAATGAGGGAATTTTGTACTAGCCCCTGGTGGTCGAGGGCAGATCACTGCCAAAGTGTCAATGGTCTCCCTCCGCCTTACCAGCCACTGAGGGGTCGAAGGTCAGTTTAGCTGGTAGATAGCCATCATAGGGGAAGTTCTGAGTTCCAATGCCCCATATCTCTAACTCTTCTAACTTCTGCAACGGCAAGTGTTTAAGGTGCTTATCGTAGAAGTCTCTGTAGAGGAGAGTCTCTTGAGCTCCAGTATCCAGGAGAGCCTTGGTGTAGATTCCTTCTACTTGGATAGGGACAACCGGAGAGGGCCCCACTAGTTTGGCAGGGAATTTTCGGACAGGGGCAAGCTTGGCTTGTTCGGTAGCTTGTATCCTTACTCCTTTCTTTCGGATACTCTGATCTGGTTTTAGTCTCTGTTGGGTCTGGTGTGCACTGACTCTCCGACGCCGGGCAGCCTGAGTCAAAAGGAGTGAGACACTGGGTTACTCGGAGGCAACAACAGGAGCCCTCTGTAGGGGTCTGGACCCCCGGAGCTGTCCCCTCGCGTCACTGGGTTTGCTGGAGCTAGCTGAAGTCGGCTGGTATCCGGTTGACTCCTTCATCGGGGCCCTCTGGAGTTTTCCGCCGGCTTTCGGTATCCAGATCAGATCTGGATACTTCAGGATACCACCATCCTGCCAGGTTCTCAACAGGAGGGTGATAGGGTCTAAGGCAGGGATATGCAATTAGCGAAACTCCAGATGTTGCAAAACTACAAGTCCCATCATGCCTCTGCCTCTGGGTGTCATGCTTGCTGCTGTCAGAGTCTCGTTATGCCTCATGGGACTTGTAGTTTGGCAACAGCTGGAGGTCCGCTAATTGCATATCCCTGGTCTAAGGGTTGGGCTCCCCTCAAAACTTGCTTGGCTCTGACTTCATCCACCTTCTGAGGGTCTAGGCCCTTCTTCAGCAGGATCTGGTGTATAATCTTATCCAAATGTCTCATATACTCTGACAACTTCTCTCCTTCTTTTTGGTAAGAGTGTTCCAACTGGTAGATAAGATCAGAAACGTTCTCGGTGCGCCCAAACATGTCCTGTAGGATGCTCAGGTAATCCTGGGCAACACAGTCTCGCTTACTGAGCTTCAAATTGCGGATGGCTTCTAAGGCAGGCCCCTTCAAGCTCTCTGTTATTCTCTGTTTCTTGTTTGCCTCTGGGATGTCCCATTCATCCAAGGCTTGTGTGGCCTGGTCCAGCTACTCCTCAAAGCTGTCCTCCGCTGAGGGTACTGGTTGTCTTCCAGAGAAAACCCTGAGCTTCCTGTTGCCCGTTGCCGAGTATGTTGGAGGGTCTTTCTGACATTTTGCAACAAATTCTCCAAGAGCGGCAAAGATTTCTGGGCCAATTGTGGACAGAGGTGACAGGGCAGGAATTTGACTGACTCCCTTGAAGTTCTCAGGGATTTCTTGTTTCCATTCCACTAATGCATAGGTGTGAGGAGTCTCATGGTCTGTTTTGACAGCAATCACCCACGCCTTCTTGTCTGGGGATAGTGTCTTCACAGCTTGGCTGATTTGGTCCTCAGTCCAGACTTCTCCTTGAAGTTCGATCACCACGCTCGATTCTGGGCAGGCGCCTTCCTCGTCACACCACTGGATAGAAGCAGCAGGGTCCATCTTGATGCCCTTTAGGGTGCCCTCTGGGGGGGTTAATTGCAGAGTCGCAGAAATCCCGGACAAGCCCCCACATGTAGCACTACCCCCGTAGGAGCTGCTGGTTATTTTTGGTCCTGCACTCTGCCTGTCAACCCCATAAATTTGGCTCGAACCCCCCTTAGCACAACTGGACAACAAATATGAATGTGGAACCCAAAGGTGAAAAAGGACCACTACAACCACACTGTAATATATATATATTTACCGTTACCTTGGCACTGGTCACCTGACTCACAGCTGCAGTAGATAGAGTCCCACACAAGATGTAACATAACCAGTTGCAAAATGTTTACTTGGAAAAAAGTAAGGCAGTGGTTATACAAATAGACTTGACTATACACAGATCCCTGTAAAAGTCAATGGAACATAACTGGTTCAATATTTCTCCATCACAGGACCCAATTACCATAACCTGAGGTCAGATGTGAGTAAGTGTATGGTGGAGGAATCTCCCAATGCTATGATATCAGCACTGGGACACCTCCCCACCAGATCTAACACACTCTCACTAAACAGAAAATTAACAGATACAATACAAGCAGTTATATCAAGCATTAGAAGTTCATATGGCTATATGACTCCCTCTAGTGGACAGTTCAAAGTGGTGCGTGTCCCTTCTGTGGTAAACTTTGATCAGGGCAAAGTGATGACTGTTCCTTTAAACTCTCTTTATCTTCTGCTAGCTCTGTTGGTGCACTTATTTGTATTCCAAACGAGGAGTAAAGAGGAAAAGGTAATCACTCTGTAAATGTACTGTAGTGGCAAGGGAACCACTAGGTCTTTCAGGCCGCTGTATAACTCTCAGGTGCAATGGTTTCCTAACTGTAGCACGGCAAGTGTCAGCAAGTACAAATTGGATGTTAGAAACCACTCTCCTGCAACTCAGTTAACTACTTGGGTAGGCAAGTGCCTTCTCACCACCAAGAAGCCCTCACTCACTGGTATCTCCATCAGGCAGGATGTCACCGGTTCACCGCGCAGCCGCTCTCAAGGTGCAGGTGGATGGATGGCTCCAGATGCTGTGGCACGTATAAATGGTCCCTTCTTAATTAGAAACACAATGCAGTCTGTTAGGATACTTTTGATAGTAACCCCTCGCTACAATTAATTTAGATACAAATTGGCTGGTATGTACTGTATTCCAGCACTATTTCATCATAGTCTAGTTTTGATAACCAGGATAATCACTCAAATGTGACAATGATGAATAAGGTTTAACAAAATGCAGCAATTACTATCTGAACATGTTCGAGATCAAATTCACTATAAATTAATTTTTTTCATGTAATGTACATTGGACATTATTGTGTAAAAGAGACTGACAGACAAAGAGACTTGGAATATTAATGCTATTTACATTATCTACAGCAGGGTAAATGCAAGCATATTTGTCCTTTGGCATTTGACCTGAGTCATCTGCAGAATATATAATTATTTCCTACTTAGATATGCTTTGAATGTTGGAATTCTAATGATATGTTAATGAAACCCATTACCATTATTATGAATTAAATGTTTTACACTTACAATCTTAACATAATTGCTTTTTAACTAAATGACTATATTCAAGTGTCAATCTTAAGAGCGTTTGATGATGGCATTAGATGATTTCAAGAGTATGTGTTGGTTAGCCCTTGAATCTGAATAAAAAGGCTTTGGGGTATTTCAAATTTTAGTTTTAAAGAACTCTGGTCTAATTTTTAAAATGAGATCCTGATATCATAAGCAAATTATTATATTTTTGGGCTAGTTTCCTTTAATTTGGGAGCAACTAATTTGCAAAAACTTCTGGAACCCCTCATAAAATATGAAACAGATTTAATTTACTCATGATAACGCCACAAATATCTAGCCATATATGGGCATGCGCCAATTCTTTTCCTTTCTAAAGAAATTAGGAAATGAGATTGTCACAGTGCTGCTGCAGATGAGGATTTTAAGCCTGAAATCCTCATTTGTGTTTGACCTCTACTTCTGCTGCAGTTTTATGTTTTAAATAACATAAATCTTCTGGGCAATTGGTTGGTGAACACAGGCAAATCTAGTATTTGCAAATGGCCAAGATTCACCTGCTTTAATAAATATGTTCCTCGGACTTACATGTTCATGGGATAGGCATGTAATCACCATAAACAGCATTTTTAACAGAAATTTGTATATTTTTTTTGATATGTTACAATTTTTTGCATGATAATTCCAGTTGTGTTTTTTTATTCTTAGTTATTTGACTTTTATTTACATAAAAATAAAAATATACATTTGCTACATAGACCATCTACTAGATCACTATAGCTACATAAACCATTGTAAACATAATTACATTCCTCTTTAATATGTGAAACAATGTGCCCTGCCAGCCAATGATAAATTGATTATTTTGGAAAATGTAGGAACTGAGAGATAATGTGGAACTGAAACTAATTATTTCAGAGGCTATTTCCGCTAGCTCTAGGGATGCTTACCAGTGCCATAAGTGTTGTCCTTGTATCACAGACTTAAATATCTTCATAGCAGGAAGCCTCTATAGATGACATTGACTTTTTGACTTTCCCTGTTCACACATACACATTTATGAAACTGACCTGTGTTTTTTTTACTTCAGTGTTTTTTTAAAAGAGTATTGTAATCCATTCAATTGTACAGAAGAACAGTTTTAGTTATAAGCAAGTACAATTGTATGTATTGTTCCTTTGTTCTTCCTTTGGGCCTGGTTCACACCTTTGCATTTTTAAGTGCATTTTCAGTTTTGCAGAAACACACTAATCCATTTAATATGGTTTGCTATGGATGTAGTTCACATCTGGGCATCTACGGAAAGGGTCAAGGACTTTTTTTTATGGTTTTTGGTTCCATAGACTTCAATGGATCAAAAACGTGTATTGAAAAACGTAAAATGCACCTGAAATATGCAAACAGCAACCTGCATAGGTGTGAACCAGGCCTTAAATCCTTTAGCTTGTATTATATTAAATACTAATCCTATTATTATCAAAGCTTCCCGTTTTCATTGTGAATTTTGCCATATTTCTGTAAGTGCTCAGAGCATGGGTTTTAGGGTTCTTGCAATCTAATAACACAAGAATTGGATTTATACATAGAAGCTACTGGAAGGATACACACAAAAGGCGTCCTTAAGATTCTGTGAATTGCTCAAACATGACGTATTTGTTTCTGTTTGTGTTTGGGCTTTTCTGTGACCTAGCTCTAAAACAGCTGATGAAGCAAAGTTAATTATTTTATATCTTTAACATCCAAGTTATTAAATGGAAAATGTTTTTCTCTCTCGCTGTAGTCACAATTTAGACAAATGAGCACTCAGAGTCTGTCATGTTTCAAGAAATATTCAAATTTTCAGCTGCAGAGGCTCACGTTAATTATCTTTCCCCATAAGATTTGCTTTCCCTGCATCCCTTGTTATTCACTGTTGGGAAAATGTCAATATCATCTATTGCTGGTTGACGTACCAAAGCCAGTGGGATTCAATTCCACTGATCAAATTTTATAAAGGGATTTTGTACTAACAAATGTTGTAATGTAATATAATGTTGCCAGTCTAATGAAAATTCTCTCATTTATGAAATGGCAATAGCCTAAAATCTTTTGTTTCTATGCCTGAACTAAACCTGTTGCAAACCTGTGCAATTAATAGCTATGGTTTCAGTACCTATTGGGTCTCTGACCCAAAACAAGCGTGTAGCCTGATTCTGACCTGCATCTTTATTTGGGATCAGTAACTACATAATTAGGCCAGAAGATCAACATAACAGCCATCAATAAAAAAATAAAAAAAATAATTAGACGGTGCATTATGCTAGGACACACCTAGTAAACTATTTGCCCCTAACCCCAGAAGGGGCACTTTTTGGCCTGATAGACATTCCAGGAATTACATTTCCAGAGGCTACAAATGACTGTGCGCTGTTTACGGTACTCTCTTGGCAAGGAAAGCCATCCTGCATAAATTGATTTACAACAAATCCAACAATTCTCTTTTTGTTTTTAGATAAACTGTCTTTTGTGTTCCTCATGGAATGGATCCTTACATAAAGATGTCTGGGAATCTTTCATTAAGACTTTGACTACTGACACCTAACAATCCATAGCACAATGTTTCCAATACTTGTAATGGTATCAAACCAGACTATTAACTAATGACCTTCTAATTGATCTTTTATCTCCCATCTAAACAATAGTTTATATTTTGTTGGCCAAGGCCATCCTCTATTCCTCTGATTGCTAGACAACAGGCTGACCGCCATCCATACAACTGCTAGACCCAGTACTGAAAATTCAATCCTAAACTTTATTATCCAAAAGAATACTGTTATTCTTGTATCATTATCTAGGCAAAATATGGCAACCACCCTCATTGTCAACTGCATTCTCATACCAAAATAAATAAATAAATAAATCAGCAATGGGAGGGAATGTATCTTTGTGTGGGAACTATGATCCAAAAGATGTATGGTGACCCATAGGATTCTTGATCTTTCTATGAGACTAGACATCCAACTGCAATAAAAATATCTTGAATGTGTTTTGATATTTATCACAAGGGACACCGCCACCAAAGATTAAACAATAGAAGCTGGGGAACCTATGCCAGGGGTAGAAATTATATTGTTTTGGTTTCTAACTGGCAAACATACAAATGACATGTCTGTTTGAGCCCAGAGTATTTTCCTGTTCACAGTATAAGCATTGATTTAGAATCACTCCTGAGGTTTAATTTGTAGGTCCCAAAAAATTCAGTGTCACAAATTATATTGGCATGAAAGGTTTTCAAAAAATTACTCCAAGCTAGAGAGAAAAAAAAACACACTCATTAATTCAAAAGTATTTTTATATTTAGTGTACTAGTAAAATTTGTATTAATACCAGCCTCATGCTGACAACAGAGAAGGGCAGTGAGTAGAGGGATTTCCATAGCTGGCAGTGAGCTCTTGACTAGGCTATATTAAAGCAGAGTTCCACTCAAAAGTGGATTTTCCAATTTAAGCACTCCTCGCCCCCTTACATGCCACATTTGGCATGTAATTTTTTGGGGGGGAGAGTGGGGGCTTCACTTGGAGTGGGACTTCCTGTCCCACTTCCTCCTGCCGCCCAGGGGCCGCCTAGGCGACTCTTCCTCTCCACCTAGGCGGCCCCTCCCTCTAGGCGATCTCCTGGGACACGTTACAGGTCCCAGAAGATCGCCTGTCCACTCCGGGAGCGCAGCGCAACTCGCTCATGCGCAGTGCGTGCCCGGCCGTAAAGCCGAAAGCTGTCATGGCCGGGTGCCCAGAGTAGCAATGGAGGTCCCTGCGGAGAGGAGGGGGAGAGGAGCGACGCTCCGGATGGCCGCATCGCTGGACCGTGGAACAGGCAAGTGTCTGTTTATTAAAAGTCAGCAGCTACACTTTTTGTAGCTGCTGACTTTTAATAACTATAAAAAGCCTGGAACTCCACTTTAAAGCTTTAGTACATGTGTACGATGTGGCTGCAAAAAACTGGCTGCACAGTTAGAAATTGTTTAGGAGGTAAACAGATTTAATATGAATACTGTATTTCAATCGTGTATCTAGATGTTTAAGTTTCTGGCATTAACCACTTCTCTACTGTGCACGAAAACCCCCTTCCTGCCCAAGCCATTTTTCAGCTTTCAGCGCTGTCACACTTTGAATGACAATTGCGCGGTCGTGCGACGTGGCTCCCAAACGAAATTTGTGTCCTTTTTTTCCCACAAATAGAGCTTTCTTTTGGTGGTATTTGATCACCTCTGCGGTTTTTATTTTTTGCGCTATAAACAAAAGAAGAGCGTCCAGTTTGGAAAAAAAACACTATTTTTTACTTTTTGCTATAATAAATACCCATTTTTTTTTAAATACAATTTTCCTCAGTTTAGGCCGATACGTATTCTTCTACATATTTTTGGTAAAAAAAAAAAATCGCAATAAGCGCGTATTGATTGGTTTGCGCAAAAGTTATAGCGTGTACAAAATAGAGGATAGATTTATAGCATTTTAATTTTTTTATTTTTTTATTAGTAATGGCGGCGATCTGCGATTTTTTATTGTGACTGCGATATTGCGGCGGACACATCGGACACTTTTGACACATTTTTGGGACCATTCACATTTATACAGCGATCCCTGATATAAAAATGCATTGATTACTGTATAAATGTGATTGGCAGGGAAGGGGTTAACCACTAGGGGGCGGGAAGGGGTTAAATATGTTCCCTCAATGTGTTCTTACTGTGGGGGGAGGTGACTGACTGGGGGGGTGACCGATGGTTGTCCCTATGTACAAGGGACACACCATCGGTCCCCTCTCCCTCACAGGATGTGGATCTCTGTGTTTACACACAGAGATCCACTTTCCTGCTCGTTTCCCGGGCAATCGCGGGTGCCCGGCGGCAATCGCGGCCGCCGGGCACACGCACCGGGGCCTTGTGAACGCGCCTCCTAGCTCGTTTTAAAGGGAGGACGTCATATGACGTCCTCCCAGAACGAGAGTATCCTCCGCCCGCCGTCAATTGACAGTGGGCGGGGGACAAGTGGTTAAATAGGTGAGTTTCCTTTTACAATGTTCAGTTATACTTTGGAAAGGGCTGTTAAGTTTGCTTTTTAAGGAAGTGTTTCATTTCCAATAGGATAGCAAATGATTGTGAGTTAATCCTTCCACCTATGTGCAATTCAATAGAAAGCTCAGTCAGTAGATTACAATTGTCATTGAAAATCACTAAGGCGGGCTATTTAGGATTCATTTTATTTTTAAAATTAATCAATTACCCCACCCATACAGTACATTCAAGGTGGATGGGGGAATCCCTCTCATGATCAAGCAAAATTTGTTTCAACAGATCAAATTCTGTACAACCAGCCTGCCCATAGATGTATCAAAATTTGGCCAGTCCCTGCTAAACCGGCCGAATTTCGATCCATCTCTGACTGGCTTAAGCAAAGCCTTTTATGCTAAGCCTGTACAACACACATTGAAGACACTACACTCTTCAGATGGTTTAGCCTGTAATTGATTTTCTTGCAGTAATTATTTAGCATTTGTATCTACTGGACTGTGAAATATGGAAAAACAATAGCAAAAATTATGTAAAATGTATTTTGGGTATTATATTTGCCATAATTCGGTATGTTCACTGACAGAAAATGCATACATAATTATCATTTGGTAGGCAGCCTATACCTGACGTGTAATGTACACATATATAACCAATCGAGTTATCCCCTTAGGCTCGGTTCACATAGGGGCAACTCCTCAGGCGACTCAGTCGCCTGAGGAGTCGCGTCCCGCTCTGTACTATGGAACCGTTCTAATAGGAGCGACCTGAGTCGCTCCGACTTAGAAAAAGGTTCCTGTACTACTTTTGGGGGTGACTCAGGGCGACTTGCATTGACTTCTATACAGAAGTCATTATGCAAATCGTCTCAGGCAGGCGTCTCAAGTCGTCTTGAGATCGCACCGCCGAGTCGCCCCCGAAGTCGTGCCGCCCCTGTGAGAACCGGGCCTAAAGCATTCTGAATGACTACTGAATCTTACTAAATGTAGCTATTCCAACAAGACCCTTTTGAAAATTTTGAATATTTTGTCTAGCTTTTCCAAGTAGTTATTCTTATACAGGATTTATATAGCGCCAACAGTTAGGGCAGACAATACAGTTACAATACAATTCAGTACAGGAGGATTCAGAGGGCCCTGGTCAATAAAGCTTACAATCTAAAAGGGAGGGTCAAGTGATACAAAAGGTAATAAATGTGGGGGATGAGCTGATGGAGAAAAAAAAGTACAGTTGTCATATGGAGGCAGGATAGGCTTCTCTAAAGAGAAAAGTTTTCAGCGGTTGCCTAAAAGTGGACAGAGTAGGAGATAGTTGGACAGATTGGGGTAGGGAATTCCAAAGGATGGGAGAGGCTCGGGAGAAGTCCTGGAGGCGAGCATGGGAGAACATGTCAAGGGAACTGGAGAGCAAGAGGTCTTCGCAGGAGTGGCAGCTGGTGCTCCATCCGGGGGGGGGGGGGGGTCGGCAAACAAACCATCCAACCCCCCCTACCCCCCCACGGGCGGCAAACAGACCACCCAACCCCCCCAGTGGGTGGTACTCAGAGCAGAGAGATCGCTCCGGGCAGTGATGCAGAGCAGGGAGATCTCTCCGGGCAGCGATGCAAGGCAGAGAGATAACGGATCTTCTGGATCTCACCGTACATCCTCCCCACCCCCGGTACCGGCCAATGCGATACAGCCAGAAGCAGGAAGACAACAGCAAATATTAATTCGCTATTGTTACACAACTGGGTGGGCACAGTGCTTTGTACCCCGAGCCCACCCTTTTTTGAAGCCAATTAGAGCCTCAGGCTCTAATCACCTGCTTAAAAAAAAAAACATTGAAATCCATGTGTCTGGCGCACAGCATGTAGATTAGGGGCCGGGCGCATGGATTAGGGGGGCAACGCCCCTGTGCCCCATATGGAGTGGCTGCCACTGCTTGGGAGGGCTGTAATCCTTTTGTTTCTTTACTATTAGCGGAATCACTGACCTATGACAAGCAATTGTATATTTACAGTATATATATATATATATATATATATATATATATATATATATATATATATATAATATTCAAGGTGCTAGGAAATATTTTTATTTTAAGATAAGATCTCACACAAGTAATGGCAGCTTTTAAGTTTTGGTACCTAAAGACTGTATTGTAGATTGTAAATCACTGACTGAGCTCTATGATTTTATTTTAAAAAAGGGTGAGAAGATGTATTGTAAATTTAAAGTAAATGATAAATAGAGAGGTTGCTTCTTCTGAAAATACTACTGGATTACCAACTTTTCTGTCTCTGTTTTCAATACTTTGTCGGGCACTGACCTGGGAAAAGTATGCAGAGCAGGATAATCAGAAATCCTGATTTATGTGTTAGTTCTCTGAATTAGTGTGTAACTAAAGCCAATTTTTTGGGGGGGATGGCCTGGCAAGGGGTTATAACCCCAGGTAGGATTTTATTGCTGTCTGTGTCCACGTTAGGCCCCTTTCCCACTGGGGCAGGAGGTGCGTCGGAGGTAAAGCGCCGCTATTTTTAGCAGCGCTTTACCGTCGGATTTGCAGCGCTATTCGGCCACTACTGCGGTTTTACCCCCCGCTAGTGGCCGAGAAAGGGTTAAAAACCACCGCAAAGCGCCTCTGCAGAGGCGCTTTGCTGGCGGTATAGCCGCGGTGTCCCATTGATTTCAATGGGCAGGAGCGGTGGAGGAGTGGTATACACACCGCTCCTTCACTGCTCCAAAGATACTGCTAGCAGGACTTTTTTTACTGTCCTGCTAGTACACCGCTCCAGTGTAAAAGCCCTCAGGGCTTTCACACTGGAGACACAGCAACGGCTGTTTCAGGTCGGTTTGCAGGCGCTATTTTTAACGCAATAGCGCCTGCAAAACGACCCAGTGTGAAAGGGGTCTTAGGAAATACAAGTGAAGAAATGTCACCAGCACATCAAGGATTTCTCAAAATGGGTCCAAAGCTTTATTTTCATGGTCACATTGTAAACACAAGGCAACATTTCAAAGCCACCCATGGCTCCAAAATGATTCCTTGTGTTTACCATATGACCACATAAATAGAACTTTGGACTCATTTTGAGGAATACTTGGTGTGCTTGTGACATTTCTTCGCTTGGATTGCCTAAGGTTCCCAGCCTGTGGTCATTACAGCACCCAGCAATACCAAATTGCCATTTTCGGGAATGTGCACGTTGGGAATGTTGAGTTTGGACACGTTGGGAAATATACTACTTATTTGTCCTGGTGACCACTGTTGCTGAAAGTGAGGAAATCTAAAATTGTGGGTCATTGGAACAGGAATGGAGGAGAACACTTTCTATTACAATCATTTTAGGGGTATTAAGGGGGAATAACAGCAGTGACCCCCACACCGGAACTAAAACATCTGAAAGGAATAACAGTCAGGCATGATAAAGATGAACAGACACTTACATTGGTAAACATTCAGGACCTACATAAAAATAATGGCTCTTTAAGAGGCAGTAGTTGTGGATAAGAGGACTGATCCACTGGTTAAAAAAGTAGGTCCAGAAAAGGAGAATGGGAATGGCAGGTGAGGATGTGAGAAGAGGAGAGATTGAGGAAAGGTTGGGAGGAGAAGGAAGAAAGTGGCAGCCAGGGAATAAGGGAAAGAGTCAAAGCAAATCACCACGGGACAGAAGTAGAAGTCAGGGAACCACAGAGTAGAATTCTTTCAAGTAGGACATTTGTTTTGGTGACAACTGCCCCTGTTGCAGTGATGTCCCAAACTTTGGAGAGATTTCCTCTTGCTTCCTGTTTTGTATACAGGACAGGAAGTGAATTCTACCATATAGGATATATAAAAAAATTATCCAATGTCGAAAGAGGAAAAACAAAGAAAAAGAACTGTTGGAACTTGGCCTAATCCCAAAATGCTATAGGGAAGCTTTAATATGCTATATCAACATTTTTAACCGTTTTAAATGTTCTCCGTATAATGTTCCCCATACTCGCCTCTTTTTTATTTATTTTTTTATTTCAGAAGGCAAAGCCAAAGTTCCAAATATTAAAGGAGATTACACATAAACCATTATTTTAGGTGTGGCCGAGTCTCATATTCTCAACTGGCCACAAGGGGCCATCTGTTGCCTTATGGGTTTATGTGAAATCTCCATTAACAGCTGTAAATAATATTGCAATTAGAAATATATTTCAGTTAGAAGGAAATATATTTAAAGTATTGAGTGCTGTGTTAGTATTGCGGTAATTAGCTCACCTTCAAAGGTTGGCCTTTTGTTTTCCCTGATCACATCGCAAATGGGTAGTAAACAAGTGCCTTCTTTAACTTATCCAATCAGGCTGTGCCCAATATACATTTACTAGGTACAGTGACCAATTAGGGAGAATTATATTAGCCACAGTACAGAAAGGAGGGGGTTATATAATGCTTTGTGAGCAAGCTAAGTCCCTCTTTGGTGTGGGAACAGACAGCAGTCACCATGGGCTGACCTGAAGTTAACAGGTAATCTAACTCTATACTTGTATCTTATATTGTATTGTAAATATGGGAGTTGTGGGTAATTTGTAAATACCATGTAAGCCAGGGGACCTACACTGTACATTGTGTTGTAAATACTGTCTGGTGTGTAATTTTTATATATTATGTAACCCTATCAATAAATGTGTATTGCGGATGGAACTACCTCTTATGTGTATGTAGCGGGGTGTTCCCCTTTAATGCAGAGAGACAAGAAGTTCCAGGTGAGAGGTGAGTCGGGAGGAAGTAGAGAAGGGACATGACTGGAAGTGAAAGCAGAGGAGAGAGACTACATCTCCCAGTACATCTTGCAGCACCCAGGGTACATTGCTCCGGAACAGAGACTGCTGGGGCAGACTTTATAAAGGGGAGGTGGAGTTTGTTCGGTCTCTTTTGGACACCCCCTCTCCTAGCAAGAGGATCTCTGTGCTGAACTGCTGTATGCACAAGGTCTGAAGCCTGGGCCTTGTGCACTTTTCCAAAGAGCCCCTCTGCCAGCCTAGCAGAGCCTTAGAGACATCTTCTCCTCCTTGCTGCAGTACACCAGAAGGATTGAAGGCTTGGATGTCAGTGGATTCCTGTTCCTAGACGAATCGGCGGAGGAAACGGACTTGGACTTGTCCGGGTGGTGAGAGCTGTTTAAAGACAGACACTTTATCTTTACTATTCGTTGGGATTACAAAGTTGTTCTTCAAGTGCACCACCGCAAGATTGCTAGCGAATATTGTTTCACTGAACTTCCATTTAGATCAGTCAGGCCTGACTGCATAGGTAGACATTGCTGGGTGTTAGTCTACCCATGAGGGGAAGTAGTTGTAAAAGGGCAGCGCTAGAGTTGCATAGCAATACTTTATTATTCTGATTACTCTGTTTATCTTTATTACTGTTTATTGCAGGGATCTGCAACTTGTTATACTGTTGTTTATTACTTGCCCATTAGCCTCAGTAAAATATCTGGGTCAAGTACATTGGTGTCAGTTTCACTTACTTTAATAGAAGTTTTAAAGTATATCACTGTGTGTGTTTGCCATAGGACTGCGTCACCTAGAGTTGCGGTCACGCGGTCCTATCTCCCCTTACTAGCTGTGCCACGGGAGGTTAGAGCCGATTGCCAGGGGTTGACAGCAGTGCACTACAGGGCCCAAAACAAAACCAGCGGCTCTCTTAACTGGGGGTAGCGCTACATGTAAGATCTCTCAGATCTAGATATGTATATGTCCATACTACTACAATGATTGAGGTGTATGCACATTAGGCTTGTGCAATTCGTTTCGTAACGAATCGAAATTCGTCCGAATTTAGCAACTTTCGGACATTCGGAAGCATTCGAATTTCCGAACAAAGCAATTACGAATAAAACCGAATCCGAAATAAATTATACCGCAAAATAGCGAATGCCCGAATGTCTTCGGCATAATTCGTTATGAAAAAAGTTACGAATGTACGAATCCATTCGAAGCACAATAACACTCACTCTGCTCTCTGCTTCTCCCTCACCATGCTGAACTCCCTCTCAAAATGGTGTACAGGGGCGGAGGCTATAGCCGCATGAAAAAACGAAAGTAAAATACGAGATTTCGAATCCATTCGAAGCACAATAACACTCTGCTCTGCTCTCTGCTTCTCCCTCACCGTGCTGAACCCTCTCAAAATGGTGTACAGGGGCGGAGCCTATAGCCGCATGTAAAAAACGAAAGTAAAATACGAGATTTCGAATCGTTACAAATAACCGCTATGTATTTAGAAAAGTACAAATCCATTCGAAGCACATTAGGCATAATAGGCAGCGTCGTTGTGAGAGAGACACGGAAAATTACGAATCAACGAATCCAAAAAAAGTTACGAAAGTAGGAGTTGTGTCCAGAATCAACGAAAAACAACGTACTCTACCGAAAGTACGAATTATAAAGTAACAAAAAATTCAACGAAAAATGTCGCTTGCGAAAATACGAATTAGTCCGAACACGAAAAATCCCGTCTAGCAAAATTATGAATGATTACGAATCAACAGGACCGGAAAGAAACGAACCGAAACGGAACAAATTTTTCCGTTGTGCACAAGAAGCGAACCGAAACGGAACGAATTTTGCCGTTGTGCACAAGTCTATGCACATAATCACAGAAACTAGTCAACGGATACGAATGGCAAAAAAAAAAAGAAGGAAAACTGACAGGGGATTTACTATTCCCTACTCTACCCAAAATGAGTAAAACCAAGTTAATGCTCTAGATATAGATATACCGTAAATACTCGAGTATAAGCCAAGTTTATCAGCACATTTTTTTTGTGCTGAAAATGCCCCCCTCGGCTTACACTCAAGTCACCTTTTTGCGCCTGATCTCCCGGAATTTGCGGACCCGGTACCGGCCCGCCGTAGGTCCCCTGGACCCCAAACTTGGCACACATGTAGCCCGACTCTTTCTCTACAAGTGTGCAAAGCTTGTTGTCCGGGGGACCTAGGGTCGTGGAGCACCGATTTTTCAAAGCCGGGCACCCCTTCCATAGACTCCCATGTTAAACAGTAATTTCTCTGGTGAATTTGGGGACCTGATACTGGCCGGTCGTAGGTCCCCTGGACTCGAAACTTGCCACATATGTAGCCCCCTTTCTCCTCTACAAGTGTGCAAAGTTTCTTCTCTTGGGGACCTACGGCCGGGGAACACCGATTTTTTCAAAGCTGGGCACCCCTTCCATAGACTCCCATGTTAAACGTCAGTCTAGTCATGGACACAGTGAGGCATGGGCACAGTGAGGCATGGGCACAGTGAGGCATGGGCACAGTGAGGCATGGACACAGTGAGGCATGGGCATAGTGAGGCATGGGCACAGTGAGGCATGGACACAGTGAGTCATGCACATGGACACAGTGAGGCAAAGTGAGGCACAATGAGGCATGCAGATGGACACCCTAGGCTTATACTCGAATCAATACGTTTTCCCAGTTTTTTGTGGTAAAATTAGGTGCATCAGCTTATATTTGGGTCGGCTTATACTCAAGTATATACGGTACTTTAAAGTACTGAAACAAGATGGTCAGCATGAGAGACAGACAGTCAACTAACATTTATTAGAAGTAAAGGTCAGCAACCCCAGTTGTCATTTTTCTCCTGAAGATTATATTTTATAAGCAGAATATTGAGCACCTCATTGATAGTGTAACTGCCAGCTGAAGTCTGTTAAATGCTTGTTAAATTTAGGACCACATTACGCTAGCATTGTTATAGCAGAAATATATAGAAGCTGCAAATCTCTCTTCATTTTCTCTGTCTAATTGTAGCGAGTTATTGAGCTGCTGCTGTGAGTGGCTGCAGTGTTGGTCTATGCAGCTACAAATTACTGGTGCGCCACGACCATTAACAGTTGCACTGGATAACATAATTAGCTTCTAATGCAGGTGATTCTATGGCTAGTGCTAAATGCTGCACAAAGTCAGTTGCTCTGCAGTTGAGTAATCTGGAACCTTTCATTGAAGGCAATACATTTTTTTCCTTGCCATAAAAATGCAGAAGAGAGAACAATTTAGTATTTCATACACAATCCTCATCGTGACATGGCTCCTACAATCAGAACTCTTGTCAAAGAAAATGTGTAGTGTTTTATTACATATTTTTTTTCTTTTTTATGGTAGATATTTAGAAATTAAAATAAGCAATTTAAAAAATTGCAGTCCTCTAAATATGAAAAATTGCATGTTTATATTTTGCATTGTTTTGAGCCAGCGGTTCGATCTGCACACTCCTTTTCATGTTTTCCAGTCTCTCACTTAGCTACTGTTTACCCAACAGTATTAAACCCAAAGCAAACATTTATTATATTGCAACTTAGCAATTCTTAGATTTGATGGGCAGGGGCAGACTGACAACTCATGGGGCCCCCGGGCAATAGAAGATTATGGGCCCCCCAGGCTTAGAGATGGCCACCATGGGGCAGCCATCTTTATGACACAACATTTATGCGGGCAGGCCCACGTGGAGGGGCACCGAGCTCGGCGACATGCAGAGTGGTAGGAGACTTAAAGCGGAGGTCCACCCTGACATATTTTTTACACTAAAATTCATTAAAAAAAAATGAATAGAATTTTTTTTTTTTATATACTCGCCCGAAATGCTCGTTGCTATGCGGAAGTCCCCTAATCTGCCTCTACTGTTCCTCTTCCTTGTCCTCGAATTGAGAACTTCCGTTTCCTCTTCTTGTGAATTGGGCGCGCTGCCTTCTGGGAACTGTGTGTATCCCAGGAGGCAAGCCGCCCATTCACAAAGCGCCGTGCGAGTGGCGCATGCGCAGTAATAAACGTCCAGTGAAGCCGTATGGCTTCACTGCCTGTTTCCCTTAGTCAGGATGGAGGAGCCGGGACCTGCCAGCAATTCCCTCCTCATTGTCTTACCTCTACATAGGTTATCCCCCTTCATGCCATCATGAATGCTGCTGCCAGACTCATGCACCTTACCAACCGCTCTGTCTCTGCTACTCCTCTCTGTCAATCCCTCCACTGGCTGCTGCTCACCCAACAAATTAAATTCAAAATACTAACAACTACTTACAAAGCCATCCACAACTCGGCCCCCAGCTACATCACTGACCTAGTCTCCAAATACCAACCTAATCATTCTCTTCGTTCTTCTCAAGACCTCCTGCTCTCTAGCTTCCTCATCACCTCCTCCCATGCTCGCCTCCAGGACTTTTTCAGAGCCTCTTCCATCCTATGGAATCTCCTCTTCTAAAGTCAAATGAGCCGCACTGGGGAAGGGGGAGGGTACACTGTCTGGCTGAGGAGGCAGTGCAGAGGCGGAGCAGCTAAAGCCTCGGGATTGTTACAGACAATGGATGATAGTACAGACTTTTCAGAGACAGAGGCAAAAATCTGCGATAGCTGTCCCTGAATTTACTGGGGTTGACAACCCTGATGGGGCCCCCTACTGGCCCCGGACCCTTGGGTAGTGCCCGAGTGCCCTAATGGTCAGTCCACTCATGCTGATGGGTGCATTTATTTTCTTTTTTAGGCCTTCTTTCTTCTATTTTCATTTGGTGGTCCAGCCAGCAAGTCTGTCATTTTTTAAAAGCACAAGCTCTCCAGAAAAATGTATCAGTTTGCATGGACGAGGCAAACCATTTTAACACTGGCAGGGGTGATTAACATGATCATTTTTTGTTTATTCATGGAAAACCTTTATGCCAAAATGAACAAAAAAAGTTTGCTGTAGCTGATTATAAAGTGTGAGCTGGAGTTTGGCTTAATTTAGTGTATTTAAATCTGCTAATAAATTTAACACTACCCTCCTCCAAGACAGAGGGGGAAAAAGAAAAAGAAAAGTAAACTGATGCAGCCACCACATCTAATGACTGGTAAGGTGCAATATATTAAATTTTTGGTTTTGGGTTTATTATTGCTTTAACACCCCACCTAAAATTTTCAAACACAAGTGAATGACTCATCAACAATGGCTCTTAGGCTCCATGTACACTGAAGCTGATAAACTGCAGTTTATTGGCGTTTTTTTAAAAAGCCCATTAACTGCACTCTATGTTAGCCTATGTGTTCATGTACACATAGCGTTTTTTAGTGTTAATGAGCAGTGGAGTTAATGGGCTTTTTTCTGAACGCAAGAAATTCGCGTTCAAAGTGCCGTTTTTCGGCGGGAAAAAACGCTAAAAAACACAAGACGCTCAAAAACGCAGGTCGCCAGCGTTTTTTTGCGTTTTTTGATCCATTGAAAAAAAAAAAAAGCTGAAAAACGCTAACACTGAAAAACGCTAATAAGCGCTAGTAAAAAACGCTGATAAAAGCTATATTTTAAAGCAGCTTTTTCTGCCAGAAATCTGGCGTTCAAAACGACCGTTTTTGAGCTTCTGTGTACATGGAGCCTTATCGTATCAGATGAGTCAATCTTAAGTTTAACCAGGCAAAGTTAAATTAAATAATAAAATAAAAATAACATGTCTGGGAAGCATTCGACTGTGTTAAACACATTGAAGGGAATTCTATAAAGCACCTACAACTATTTTCTGATTGTAATTTCCTTTGGAAATGTCTGCACCTAACTCAGACATGCATTTGTGCCATTTTCCGTGACCAACACGTGCACCAAATTTGGAATTTCCGACAACAAATGTTTGAGAGCAGGTTCTAAATTTTTCCGACAAGAAAAGTTCTTGACGGAAATGTGTGTAGCCATTTCCGACGTACAAAAGTGCTGTGCATGCTCGGAATCAATTCGACACATGCTCGAAATCATTGTACTTAATTTTTTTCGGCTTGTCATAGTGTTGTACGTCTCCGCGTTCTTGACCATCGGAATTTCCGAGCAACATTTGTGCGACCGTGTGTAGGCAAGACAAGTTTGAGCCATCATCCGTCGGGAAAAAAAAACACGGTTTTGTTGTCGGAAATTCCGATCATGTGTACGCGGCATAAGAGGCTGAAACCAGGTCAAATTCAGGTATTAACACTACTTGCATTTAAAAACGATATTAATGATGTCTTAATAAATACAGAGCTATATTCATTTGTGTCTTTTATACCAGACTGGAGTCCAGTTTTAACAATATACAGACAGTTCTATTATGTATTCTTCATAGAATTAAAGGAAATTTATGGCGTTAATAAAAAACAAACAAACATACATACTCAGTGCTGCAGTATCAGTGTTCTATGTCGGCTATAAGACAGGGAGCTGAGCAATGACGTGTCCTCTGATCGCTCAACTCTCGGCCTTCCTGGACTATCAGTCACCGGTTTCCATCTGCCCCTCCAGCAACAGGTCTAGAGAAGGGGCGGGCGCAGATGGCTTTGGCTCTCAGCTGCAGGCTTAGAGCCCATGTCAGCTGTCAATCAACAGCTGGGTGGATCCTGATAATATGTTCCGGATCCCTCCAGAGCCCAAAGCAGCTCTGTGATGTCACATGACAGTTGAAGTTGACTGATTCTGGGTCACAGGATATATATATAGATCTATATGTAGCACACACATCCCTAACTCCGCTGCTTACATCCGCCAGCAGATGAGACACAAGATGCCACATGCCCAGTATCCTCCATCTTGTAGAGGGTGAGCGGTGTTAATAGTTTTGGGTCCTGCAGCGTGTTACCTCTTTCCATTGGTTCTCGTCCCTAGAGTGTAGGGAAAAGTCTATTCTCTCTCTCTCTCTCTTTGAAGAAGGCCATTGTCCAGACAGTATTAAACCCAATAAAAGAGTTTATTTTACTTGCTTGCAACTTGACAGGAAAGATTGGAGATAGAGAAAGTTGAACAGGGAGGCAGGTTCAGGCACACAGCACTTAATTACCCTCGTCGCCACTCAAGCCTGAGTGGGTTTTGCTCACCCGGATAGTCCCCTCTCACGGTCCTAGCAGCCGGTGTGGAGCACGAACATTATTTTGTAATTTTCCTCAGGATACGATCGGGATATTAACCGCTAAGTCCCGAACTTCCCAGCACTTGTAACACTTGAGACCCTAGGTGCCAATGGGGCACGCCAGAAGGCTCCTGGCAAATAATGGAATCCTTCCCTCTGACAGGCAACCAGGCCTCTCCCGAGACAACGACCTCCCTCACCGATCTCCTGGACAGGTCCTCCCCTGGTTCCCTCTCCCCCAGGGCGGGTCACCCTCCCAAGGGCACCCTGGGACTCCGCTTTCTGGCGTAGGCCTCAGCCAAAGGTGCTAGGCCCACCCGGAATGATGCAGCCTCGGGCCAAAGGCGCCCGGGACTGAACACACACACGCACCCCTGGCCTGGAGGGCCAAAGGGTGCGAACTCTCCCTAAATCATGGCGTCTCCCCTTATGTACCCTCTCCTGGCATGCACAGCGGGTAGACCACGCCCACTGCACGCCTGCCGAGAGAGGACACCCAATAGTGCTGCAATGCCACCTGTGGTTTGACCTGAAACCTGGGTGACAGCGCCACCTACAGGTCACAGGGAACTGTACTTTCAGGCAACATCACAACAGAGTAGAGGCCAATTTAAAGAATTCCAACAGCCTGAGCTCAGACTGGCCCCTATTTGCTCAGGCTAGCCCCTAAATTTAGGCAAAGCGACCCCAGTTTTGGGGAGTCCACTACACATATATCTATATATACATAATGTATACAGTACATACTGTATATGGTATTATTATTATTATTATACAGGATTTGTATAGCGCCAACAGCTAATGCAGCACTTTACAACATATACAGTATATATATATATATATATATATATATACATATATATGTATGTATTTTTCTTCCCATTACAGTATAGTACATGTGTCTGCTTAAAAATATATCTCATTCAGCACATTAATCTGTGAATAATTCAGTCTTGGGATTTGAGTCATCTTACTTACAAGTGCACATTTGCAGTTTTCAATCTAATTAATCTTTTATTTAATTATTCCTATTTTTACTCCATCTTTCTGCTAATAAATACACATGAAGAGAAAGCATTATGGGCCTCCTGCTGGATATCTCAGCGATACACGAGTAACAGCTGCTGAATACAGCATTATTGTATGAAGACTTTTCCCCTTTGTGTTGCTAGGCTGCTTCTCTGTCTTTGTGCTTTATTATTTATAGATGAGCAAAATCATTTAAGGATCTGGCCAGTAGAGTGAATTTGGTTTTTATGGGAGTCACAAAATTTGATGTTTATCCGAATATGAAAAATCTAGCTGATTGTGTAATTTGCAAATCCTGATGGCCTGATTTCATGAATTGCATATTTCTGTAGGCTGGGTTCACACCGATGTGGCTCCCAGCAGGGGTCCAGTGCATCCTCATTCATCCTTTCAGGTGCGATTTCAGACCAAATTTTTGGCTGAATTCGGACCTGAAACAGACCAAAAGATGCACAGGGCTCCTGTGCAAATTAGCACCAGAGCCACAGCAGAGATATGTTAACCGGCTCTATAAAGAGAACACTTTGAGCAAACATGAACATGTCTATACTTACCTGCTCTGTGCAAGGGTTTTGCACAGATTGGCCCCGATCCTTATTTTCTGGGGTCCCCCGGCAGCGCTCCTGGCTCCTCCTCCCCATCGAGTGCCCCCACGGAGAGCCGCATTCCATGGGGGCACTCGTGTGAACACGCTCCCAAGTCCTGCTGCTGCGTCCATTGACACAGACAACAGGACTTGGCCCCGCCCCTGGCTCCATGTCACTGGATTTGATTGACAGCAGCAATGGCTTCCGCTGCTATCAATCTGTCCAATGAGGACCCGAGACAGTGGCTGGAGCTGCTGGAACGATTGGGTTCAGATAAGAATAAGGGGGTCTCTGGGGGGCAGCTGCACCACAGAAGGTTTTTCACCTTAATGCATAGAATGCATTAGGTGAAAAACCTTGCGACCTTGAGACCTTTAACCACTTCAATACCATGCACTTGTACACCTTCCTGCCCAAGCCAATTTTGAGCTTTCAGCGCTGTCGCAATTTGAATGACAATTGCGCGGTCATGCAACACTGTACCCAAACAATTTTTATTATCATTTTGTTCCCACAAATAGAGCTCTCTTTCGGTGGTATTTGATCGCCTCTGCGATTTTTATTTTTTGCATAACAAATAAAAAAGAGCGAAAATTTTGAAAAAAATAAGTTTTTTTTGTTTCTGTTAATTTTTTTTTGTAAATAAGTATCTTTTCTACTTCAATGATGGGCACTGATAAGGCGGCACTAACGGGCACTGATAAGGTGACACTGATGGGCACCGATGAGGTGGCACCAATGAGGTGGCACCGATGAGGTGGCACTGATGATGGGCACTGATAGGCGGCACTGATGGGCACTGATAGGCGGCACTGATGGGCACTGATAGGCGGCACTGATAGGCGGCACTGATAGGTGGCACTGATGGGCACTGATATGTGGCACTGATGGGCACTCATAGGCGGCACTGATGGGCACTTATAGGCAGCACTGATGGATACTTATGGGTGGCACTGTTAGGTGGCACGGACGGGCACTGATAGGTGGGCACTTATGGGCACAGATGGGCATGGATGGGCACTGATAGGTGGCACTGATGGACACTGGTAGGTGGCACTGATGACACTGGTGGCTGGCATTGCTGGGCATCATGCATTTTGGTTGTGCCATGATGGTGCCAATCAGTGCCCATTTGTGGGCACTGATTGGCATATATTTTTTATGTATTTGTGCATGTGGATGGCCATGGGGGACTTACCTGGCCATTCACATGCTTGGGGCTTCCCTGGTGGTCCTGGGGGGCTTCCCTGGTGGTCCAGTGTGGGTATCCGAGGGGGGGGCTGCACTGATAAACAATCAGCGCGAACCCCCCCTGTCAGGAGAGCCGCCGATCGGCTCTCCTCTACTCGCGTCTGTCAGATGCGAGTGAGGAAGAGCCGATCAACGGCTCTTCCTGTTTACATCGTGATCAGCCGTGATTGGACGCGGCTGATCACGTGGTAAAAAGCCTCCGCCGGAGGCTCTTTACCGAGATCAGTGCAGCGGTGTGTCAGACTGACACACTGCTCCACTGATCGCCGCGATGCGTGCCCCCCTGGGCGCGCGGCGGCTGTTATCCTGCAGGACGTCATATGACGTCCAGTGTGGATAACAGAACCACTTTCCGGATGTCAATCTGCTATTGACTGGGCGGGAAGTGGTTAATGCTGCATGTCAAGTTGACAAGTGCACATGTCAAAGGCTAGGTTTACACTTGGCCATTTTCTGAAAAGCAATCCGTCTTTAAAGCGGTTGTATACCGCAAAACTTTTTTTTTTCACAACCTGCAAGGCAAAGTCATAATGAGCTAGTATGACTAGCATACTAGCTCATTATCAATCACTTACCTTAGATCGAAGCCCCCGCAGCGGTCCCCGGACACGTCCTCCGTCGCATCCATGATACCCGGAGTGATACCCGGAGGTGGATTTTGATGCCATGGTCGCTGTGTAGTTTACAGAGACAAAGTACAGTAAAACTGCAGACAAGGGCACTGGAGAAAGCACTGGGGGGCAATCTATGGTCACTTTATTTAATTTTGTATTGTAATCCAATAGGATTACATTGTATCAGTGTGTTTGTGCTTTATACTTTTTGAGCGACGCTCGCAGGGAAGGGAATCAGGGGAACATATCGGGCGGAAGATCCAGCCGCCGTACACTGCGGAAATACATTGCGGGATCCCGGGGACAAGGTAAGTAACCTCTTCCAGCGAGGCAATCCCAAGTATGGCTCGGGGTTACCGCTTTAGGTACTGAAATCTCACCCCGAGCCACACTCGGGAATGCCGTCAGGGAGGTTAAGCAGCTGCTGTCAGGCGTCCAGGAGGCAATTCTGTTGCCCTTTGATTGCCTAACTTGAATGGCCATTAACTTGAATTGCCAAGTTTGACAGCAAGGTCCATAAAGACATGAATGAGCGAATTTGGGGTGGAGGAACTTGACTGACCTGCACCTGCACTGTCCTGACCTCAACCCGATAAAACACCTTGGGGATGAATTAGAGCGGAGATTACGAGCCAGGGCTTCTTGTCCTCATGCCTTACCTCACAAATGCGATTCTGGAAGAATGGTCAAACATTCCCATAGACACACTCCTAAACCTTGTGGACAGCCTTCCCAGAAGAGTTGAAGCTGTTATAGCTGCAAAGGGTAGGCCAATTTATTATTGAAACCTATGGACTAAGACTGGGATGCCATTAAAGTTCATGTGCGTGTAAAGGGAGACGTCCCAATACTTTTAGTAATATAGTGTTGACCGTTTTTTCAGAGAATGGGCTAATGTGAACCTAACCTTAACACTGGTGGTTTCTCAAAGATCCAAGCACTGCCCTCTAGTTTTAAAGAGGGAGGAGGCACAATAGTGAATCGTGATAAGAAATTGCAGTGGCACCTAGAAGTATTAATAAGGCTTGCTGACTGTAATGGCATAAATACAATTCACAGGTGAATTAAAAGGACTGCATTTAGTACAGTTGCAGTATAATGTAAATCTGGGCATGTGATGAGGTGCAAATTTGAAACTTGGTAGAATTTGTTGTTTCTTGGACCGGATGCAAGGGAAACAGTAAAAGCCACTGTCATATAAACACAAAGAGTTCAGGGCAGACTTTTCACACTTAGATGGACGGATGTTGCTCAGGTTGCAGCACCCCAAGGTTTTTCGTAGAGAATCAGAACATCAAACAGAAGGCGATTGGGAGTTGTATGAGGATGCTAACGACATTAGAAGGTGATATCTCAGGAGCTCCTCTTATACTGCATACGGACCTCTTTATCAGCAAGCCATAAAACTACATATTTAAGGCATCTTTATAGCGTATCTGTATAGCGCCAACAATTTACACACAGCTTTACCTACCATTCATTCACATCAGTCCCTACATCAGTCCCTACCCTCAAGGAGCTTACAGTCTAAGGCACACGGTGCAAATTTTATTCCTGCAACCACAGGTTGCAGGAAATAATTTTGCACGATTCTCCCATCAAATCAAACAGTGCTGACAGGGAATATCTCCTGCTAAGCAATGGTCTGCTCCCAGTGGGGTGGCGGGCAGGGGAAGACACCCCCACTTAAAAAAGACAGTGATTATTGCTTGCAGCTATAGCAGCCGCTAGCGATAATCGCAACAGAATCCGGCAGGCTGGTTGTACCCAAGGTGACTTGGTACATTCAGCCTGCCCACACACGATTCGGGCCGATATTCAAACTGTCCATAGCTGGCCTAAGGTCCCTACATACTGGGGGCCAATTTAGACAGGAAATAATTCACCTACCAGTACATCCTTTAAGGGTAAAAGAAGATGCACAACCCACGCAGATAGAGTCCTAGATTAAATTCAATCCCCAGCACCCCAGTACAGGGTTGGCCATTGTTGGCCTCCTAAAAAAATATTTTGTATCTTGTATCTGTCTCTTTGTGTCCTCAGTGGTGAGTGACAGACCTGGAACATTCATTCTTTAAATGAGTGCCAGAAAAGTGTCAGAATTCCTCATCTCTATAATTGTTCTAGGTCAGTGACTCAGAAAGCATTGAAGCTGACAATTTCAGAAGGAATGGTTGGCGGTGTTTTTCTGAGCTGGTTTCCTTTAAAGGCATATTACATATAAAAAGAGAAATATCGTTTTTATATATTTTGCAATTGCTAATTTTTCAACATTTACCAGAATTAGATCTGGCCTTTCACTTTTTACATGCGTAGTGTTCCATATCTTTGATTATTTATTTTTTTGTATGTACCGGTATGTGAAATTTCACCTGATGTTTAATTTGTGCTTAAAGGGGAAGTAAACCCATCATTTTAACAATTTCAAAAAACAGTTACATTACCGGCATGCCGGAAATGCTAACTGACACATTGGTTGTACTCTCAACCCAACTGTCAAACCATCCAATGGCTGGTGCCATAACTGATCACATGTGCAACATCATGGCAGTTAAACAGAGGCCAAGAAGGCAGCTTCCTTGGCTGAAAACGATAGGAGGGTTTACTTCCACTTTAAGGGTATGCACTTCAACAACCTATAGAGTATAGAGGAGTAGAACTGAAGAGTAGCTGTGATTTAAATAATATGTCTTTTTACAAAAATGTATATGTATACCAACAAGACTTTTTTTAAAGCTGAACATCCGGAAAGATTTGAAATATACAGGAACTGCCTTACCTGCTACAATTTTGTACAGACAGGCTTGTGACCAATGCATCCCTGCCAGATAGCACAGCCAAGACTTTGCAGCAACACCACAACATGATCAAAACCACAAGCATTGCCGCAGTGCTGAAGTATAAATAGGCAATAGTTCTATTCAAGAGAATGTATAGTTTTTCTGTATATATTTAAACAAATATTCTACATGGTATTCATAGTATTTTTGTATATTGAGTATTGCTTTTTAATTCCAGACTGCATGTGGAAGTCAAAATTTCTTTTTACATCTTACCAGGATATCCTCAACCTCCTCCCGACTGCCTAACACATTTATACAGCGAAAAGAAAAAAGAGCCTTAACGCCCAGCCACCACATGTGTTTACAGCAGACTGAGGTTGTGTGCTGAGAGTACGCTCAACGTGCACTTCCAGCACACTGGCCAGTGGCGGTCCGTTCATAGAGGGCACACGGGCGCTGTCTCCCCTATCCATGCACTCGGCCCCCTGATCTACATATCAGAGCGCTGAACCATGGATTCCAATGTGGGGGGGGGGGTTTAAGCACTTGATTAGAGCCAGAGGCTCTAATAGGCTTCAAAAAAAGGGTGGAATTGGAGCACAGAGCATTGCACTCCGATCTCACCCTGTTGTCTGATGATACCGATAGCGAATTAATTTTTGCTATTTTCGCACTAAAGTTCCTCCCCGCCAAACAGGAGGCCGGTCGTGAAACCTGTTTCCCGATTGGCCAAAGCATCAGGTGATCCTATTGGATGCCTAGCGCTTCGGTGGAAGAGGAGACACAAGCTTGACACAAGCTTGAAGAGCGGGCACCGGAGCCGCCGCTGCCCGCATTCCAGGAGAGGAGGAGAGGACACCACGGCCCCGCCACACGGGCGGGTAAGTGCCAGACCGCCCACGGGGGGGGCGTGCTGTCAGTGTCGCGCCAACAGGGGGGTGTACTTTCAGTGCCGCGCCGATGGGGGGGTGTTGTTTGTTTGCCGGCCCCCGTAAAGAAGAACCCACCAGCCGCCACTGACACTGGCGATGCTGTTTCCAATAGCTCTTGGTCATGGCTTCTGATCAGGAGCTAGTGTGACCACTGTGGGAGCCAATTGCAGTAATCACGTAATTTGGGAAACTGCTGCACCTCCTGGCATTAAAGCCTACTTAAAGGGCCCCCAGGAGGCATCATGAAGGGGTTAACAGTTTTGTTAAAAAAAAAACACTTTTAATTTCAGAACTAGATGAATTTCTGTTTACTCACACAGCTGTGCCGTGGGCTCATTATGCATAAAATTAATATATTATTATTTAAAATAAGTTAAGATTTGGTTTAAATATACTGACAAATTATGATAAGGATGACTTAAAGCTAAAGTTGCATCTGCTCATATTTTGCTATTCCATTTTTTTTAGGTAGGCTGCATTTGCATGCAGACCACCCTAGGTAACGCCCATATGTGATGCTGAGCCCCCATGAGTAAAAGAACTGAAACCCAATGGATGAAAGTGGCAGATCATGGATAGTGGACCTGGGGAGGAAAGACCTGATGGACGTTTTGCCAGGATATTAATCTGGCTTTATCTGACCTACCTTAGCTGCTAATGCACAATGTGAGCTTCGCACCATGGGGGAGATTTACTAGAGCTGGTGCACACAGAATCTGGTGCAACTGTCAATAGTAACCAACTTCAGCTTGTTCAATTAAGCTTTGACAATAAAACCTAGAAGCTTATTGGTTACTATGCACAGCTGCACCAGTTTTAGTAAATCTCCCCCAATGTGTAGGCATATTCAGTACAGGAGTGGAGCTTGTACAGCTGTGCAAGCCTGATAATAAGTGTTCAGCTTAAAGCGGAGTTCCACCCAAAAATTGAACTTCTGCTTTTCGGAACCCTCCCCCCCCCCTCTGGTGTCACATTTGGCACCTTTCAGGGGGGAGGGGGGTACAGATAGGTATTTGCACCCACTTCCGGGCATAGACACCCGTGGGAGTCACGCCACTTCCCGCCCCCCCCCCCCGCTGTCTACTGGGAAACACACTGGTCCCAGGAGAGAGCGGGTGTCATGGTTATGCAGTAGTGTTTGTCTCTCAGCTTAACCCTTCTCCATGTGTTCACCTTAGAGGCCAGCCACTCTCACCTGGCTGCTTAAATAATCTCTCCTCCAAGCATGGCTCCACCCCAGGGCCTATCAGGGAACACTATATTAACCTGTGCACTGCAAGCCAGCCGTGCTGATCAACATTGTTTGTTAAGCTATTGTGTGTTTGGGTTCCTGCTTGCCGTGTGCTACGTCTGTCTCTGTTTTACCGATCTTGGCTTGTTCTCGACTATCCCTGTCTGCTTGTGACCTTGACCTTTGGCTTGTCCTTTGTTTATCCTTGTCTGCTAGTCACCCCGACGTTTGGCTTATCCCCTCACTATCTCTTGTATCCTGAGCTGCTGCTTCCCCTCTATCCTCTATAGTCTACTGTGAGCGTGAGCTGGGGGACTCTGGGGGCCACGACCTGGATCAAGTTGCAGCCCAGTCCATCCTCACTACTAGAGGCTCTGGTGAACACCTGCTGGATCTTAGACTCTGCACCCTGGGGAATCTTAGGCTCTAGCTCCCTGTGGGATCCATGTTAGTGCTCCAGTGGACCTGCCTTCTTTAATCACCCAGTGTTCCATGCGCAGCAGTCAGCTATAGGGTCCACTCCTGACCCCAACGGTGTGCATCTGTCACCTGGCTTCAGGTGACCTAACAGCGGGGACCAGTGAGGGCGCGCCGCGCTACTCGAGCATGCGCAGTAGGGAACCGGGCAGTGAAGTCGCAACGCTTCACTTCCTGATTCCCTCACCGAGGATGGCAGCGGGGGTAGCCGAGAGACGAGCGATTGCTCGGCCTCGGCTTCCAACATCGCGGGCACACTGGACAGGTAAGTGTCCATTTTTTACAAGTCAGCAGCTGCAAAGCACAAAAGAGTCATTTTTTATAAAATCTATTTTTTTCTGTTCTCATCAATACAAGGATACAAACATTGATTCAAAATATCAGGGAGTATAAACACGATTCCGTTCATAGACAAACGATTGTTCCGTACATGAACATTACAAGTCGGCAGGCATAGTGATACATTTGGTAGACAGTATTAAGGTCACTTGCAATACATTCACCAGAATAAATTGACCTTCACATTATGGGGTAGGTCATCTCACATCAGATTGATTACATCTTCCAATATAACATGGCTTAAATGTCAATCCACTAAAGATCATACATCCTCAAAGACAGAGGCATAGCTTGAAGCTTGTGGGTCCAGATGCAAAAGTTGACCTGGGCCCCCCCCTCCACTTCCACCCACCACTTTCACCGTGTGTGCAAATACACCTACCGCACGGCAAGATACTCAAAGTGGCTTAAGAGGTTTGCGTTCCCAGAGTTCCTCCTTACATCAGAGGACAGGGATCACCGCTGGAGAATCAGAGAGCAGGGATCACCGCTGGAGAATCAGAGGACTGGGATCACCGCTGGAGAATCAGAGGACAGGAATCACTGCTGGGGAATCAGAGGACAGGGATCACCGCTGGAGAATCAGAGGACAGGGATCACCGCTGGAAAAACAGAGGACAGGGATCACTGCTGGAGAATCAGAGGACAGGTATCACCGCTTGAGAATCATAGGACAGGTATCACCACTGGAGAATCAGAGGACAGGGATCACCACTGGAGAATCAGAGGACAGGAATCACTGCTGGAAAATCAGAGGACAGGGACCCCTGGCAGGTCACTTGGCAGGGCTCCTTTCCCATCCCAGCACTGTATACAGCTCCCCCCCCCCACACCACACAGGGCTGAAATCACATTCCTTTACACACAGTCTGTCAGAAGTCACTGGGTGTATCTGGCTTTTATGTTGCCGTTCTGACCTGTGAAATTCTCTGGTCGGGACAGCAGTGTAGTTGCAGTAGGCAGATACACCATGTGCAGATAATGGCTGACTGGCTGTGTTGTAAAGGAATGTGATTTTAGGAGGAGGAGCAGTATAGAGTGCTGTAATGAGAAAGGAGCTCAGCAGCCGGGCATACCATCCAGGGTGGAGGGTGTGGTCGGGGGGCTTTGGGGGGGGCGCAACTTAGATATGGTGTGACACAAAATATGGAGCCTACAGCCCCTCAGGAGGTGTTAAGGGATTTGTTTTAGCAATTTCTGAAGGTTTCCCTGTCAGTGTTGGCAGGTGTTGGGGGAAGGTCACCTCCCGGAGGTGTGTCTCTTTTCCCAGTTGTCAGGGAAGTGGGGTAAGCAGACATCCCCGGGTGAGTAAAGAGAATCCCAGCTGGTGACTAGGAGACACTGACCGGTGTCTTACCTCACTAGTGACATCGGTCCTATAGTGGCTACAGGACGGCACTCTCCTCCTCTTAACTCGCTGAGCTCGGTTACCATTCCATGTTGCCAGCACAGAGCACAGACAATTCCCCATCCTGGGCTGTTCTCACCCCATGCTTCTCTCCATTCAGGAGATGGCTCACAGCTTCTCCCCAGCCAATGAGAACAGAGGGGTGTGGACTGTGGAAGGTAAAGTGGAAGCCTAGTACTGGAGCGTGGCTGTGGGGCTCTAGGGCAGATCGGAGCTGGACTTTGTGGAGGATATGATATTATGACACAGAGGCTGCAGGGGCCCCCTGGAGCTAGGGGCGGGGTTGTGATTGTGACCCCTGCAACCCCTTATGCTACGCCCATACTCAAAGGTCATAAAAAAGCAGTATACTCATATACCACACTCCGACAATTCTAACAATCTTTCAGGTATCAGTAGACATGTGCAGTCCGTTTAGTACCGAATTTAAACGAATCAGAAATAACGAAAAAAAAAGATTTTTTCGAATCCATTTTGAATAGTTTTCAAATGAATATTTAAATAGTTTTTTTAATTTTAATTTGAATAGTTTTCAATTTTTTTTCCAACTAAGATTAAAATAGAATAGAAAACACTATAATAGAATAGAAAAGAATAAAAAATAGAATAAAATAGAAAGAATATAACCTGCTTCTGAAATTCGAATTTCAAATATAATAAATCTGGATTTGAATAAATAAGAAATGAATAGAATAGAAAAAAAGGATAGAATAGACTATAATAGAATAGAAAAGAATATAATTTAAAAAATTGACTAGAATAGAAAGACGATAACCATTTCCTAAAATTCAAATAGAATCAATTTGAATAGAATAGAAAATAATAGGTTAGAATAGAATAGAAAATAACAGAATAATATAGGAAAAAACTATAGAATAGAATGAATACAACCATCTTCCGAAGTTAGAATTTTGAATAGAAAAGTATAGTATAGAATAGAAAAGCATAGAAAGAAAATAACCATTTCCCAAAATTCAAATAGAATCAATAAAAATTTGAATATAATAGAAAATAATAGATTAGAATAGGAAGATGGTTATATTTTTTCTATTCTATTCTATTCTTTTCTATTCTATTCAAATTGATTATATTAAAATTTTGGGAAATGGTTATATTCTTTCTATTCTATTTTTTTTTTAATTCTATTCTTTTGTATTCTATTCTTTTCTATTCGAATTTCAGAAAATGGTTATATTCTTTCTATTTTATTCTATTTATTTTTATTCTATTCTGTTCTTTTATTTTATTTTCTATTCTATTCTATTTTGTTCTGTTTTACTCTATTATATTCTATTCTTTTATGTTCTGTTATATTTTTTATCTCATTTTCTATTTTATTCTCTTTAGAAATTGGAAAACAAATAGAAAACTATTCGAATTTGGAAACTTTTTGAATTTGAATTTGAAAATGTTTCGAACTATTCGAATTCGGAAAATTCAAATCAATCCAAATACAAATAAATTAAACGAATTCCGACAACTAATTAAACAAATTAAACAAATTTAACTAAACAAATTTATGTAAATAATGAATCAAAACAAAACAAAACACATTTTTTCATTCTGCACATGTCTAGGTATCAGATTGCCTTGGCTCCAGAGATAAAGGCAACACCACACTCCCTGACACACCACGGCTGAAGAGTGAATAAATATTGTTGCAACAAATAGTAAAACAATAACCATAAAACCGGAAAAGCAACAGTAGATACATTAACTCCGAAATAATGCTGGACCAATATTTTTGCCACTAAACCCTTTACTAAGGGGGGCTCTTAATGCAAGAATCAGAAGTCCTCAGTCTCTATCGTACCCCCTTCCACTGGCCAGTGCATTGGTGTATGATGGGAGCCAAATCCAGTGTTGAAATCCTACAAACCTGGGTGTAGGTTTTCAAAACTTTGTCCCAAACATGCAATACTGTTCCCTTAAATAATGGGCAGAAGGTTGTGGCCAGCGGCCTTTTACCTCCACTTAAGTTGATGACTTGCTTTCTCCCTCTCTCCGTCTGGGCTCAGCAATGTCAGCTGCAACACTACTCTGTTGACGTCCACCCCACAGACCTGGAAGTAACACCATACTTGGAAATGCTGTTTCCACAGACCTGGCGATGTCACTAGATGAGACATCTCTCACAAGTCCCTGCTCCTCACAGCAAGCTTTGTCCTTTCCTAGGCTGCACAGCAAGACCATTACTGCTTCCTTTGTTTTCCAGGGTGGTGGGCAGGGCTTTCCTCTGGCTGTATGTAGCCCTACAGCATCTGTGTCTCTCTCTTTTTCCTTCACATAGCTGACCTGGCTCATTGATGGATTGATTGATGGGGTGGCAGCGGCAGTAGTAGCATGGTCCATGCTGCAAAGCAGAGCTGCGCTGTGGACTAGAGCTACAGGGGTTAATCCAACCTTACACATTTTGTCATTTTGGCTTCATCAGGAGAGCTCCCGCATAGGGCTGGATTAACCTATGCCATCATGCTGTCCATTGGTCCCTGGAATTATACTCCCCTTTCCAGAGTTTCCTCGCTGTTTCTTCTTCCATCACAGCTGGCACCAATACCCAGTACTTCTCTTTAAACAGGATAAGCCAAAATGTATATGCAGTATATCTTCATTAAAATATATAGTATATACTCAATAAAGCAATAAAGAATATAATGCAATCAATATAATAAAATGTGTAAATAGTAAAAAAAAGTAAATTCCAATAATGTTATTTGTGCATAGTCCTAAAAAATTTACTATATGCTTGGTCCCTTAAAAAAAGCTTCAACACACTGTCACAGTGAAGATCAACAAAGTGCTCCTTCTGAAATAAACTCATCAAATGGAGTGGATCAATAATGCTAATGCGCACATACACTCATTAATATCAATCCACAGTGTTACTCCTACTCAGTTTTGGCAATAACGCAGATAAAACATAACTCTAATGCCACATACACACGGTCGGAATTTTCGACAACAAATGTTCGATGTGAGCTTTTGGTCGGAAATTCCAAAAGTGTGTAGGCCCCATCGGACATTTTCAGTCGGAATTTCCGACAACAAAAATTTGAGAGCTGGTTCTCAAAGTTTCCGACGACAAAACTTGTTGTCGGAAATTCCGACCATGTATACACAATTCCGACGCACAAAATTCCACGCAAGCTCGGAATCAAGCAGAAGAGCCGCACTGGTTATTGAACGTAGTTTTTCTCGGCTCATCGTACGTGTTGTACGTCACCGCGTTCTTGACCGGAATTTCCGAGCAACATTTGTGCGACCGTGTGTGTGCAAGACAAGTTTGAGCCAACATCCGACGGAAGAAAAAACACAGTTTTGTTGTCGGAATGTCCGATCGTGTGTACGGGGCATAATAGTGTAAAACTGTATAAGTTTCATTAATAAAAGCATACAGATTAAACTCACAATATAAAGTGGTTTCAGAGTGCTAAGTAAATGCTCCTGCAACCCCATTCATTGCCTGGCCTCCCTGTCTGCGGGACTTCTGGGTTGTGTGATAACGTTAGAGTGTCTCAGCCCCTTCAATGCGTTTTTTCACAAATACCTTCATCAGGAGTATAATTTTATATATTTCTTTGTGAGCGCAGTGTGCTTTTAGGCAGGTTGCCTCTTGTGTGTATTTAGTTAGTACCCAGCTGCCCAGCTTGGGAGGGAAGGGGTTTATGCTTGTACCGCCTGTTCTTGTGTGTTCGCAGGTTTTCCACCTGAGTCCATCCTCTCTCCTGTCTAAAGGAAAGAGGCCAAGGGATGAGTGACCCCGTTAACCGCCTGGCGTAGCCCAAAGAACCCATTCCTGGGGTAGTCGTCTCATATGACCCACACTTGGCGCCCAATGAGGTAATGGGGAACATGGAGGAAGGTCTGCCATCAACCGCCTACTCCTTGGTTACATGCTTTTTATTATATATTAATTAACTGAGGATTGTCTTACTAGCACAGCAGCTTTAGGTAGGTTTGGGTTTAGCTGGGTGTTCGGACTATCATTTTACATACCTGTCTGTATCGATGGTTTTAAATGAAGGCAACACTTCTGCTTATGGATTTTGTTCATCATATGCTCAGTCTGTATTGCCCAAGTTTGTCACAGCATTATTTTATATCCGTGAAGTAAAAAATTATTATTTTGACATTTCTAACAAACGTCCACAGTAAACTGGTCTCATTTACAGCCTGGTGTTTCTAACTGCAGAAAAAAAATCATGCCACATTTATGGCCTTCATTTTTTTGACTAATGGGAAGAGACAGGGCTGATGAATTATTTATCTTCGATTTCAAAAAAATAAAAGGGGAAAAGGGAGAAAGGTGTCAGAACAGAGTTAATATAAGGTTACAGTAATGGTCTCTTTGGCTGTGCAAAAATAATTTTTCTTCTTGACTTGTTCCTGAATCAGATGTTTTAACTGTTTTGTACTGCATTCATGGTTTTATGTTAATCACATCTTTTAATTGCTTGCAAATAGGATAACATTTTTTAAAATCAATAAAACAACAGGGAAAAGAATCCAATGTGCCAAGAAATTTATCAGTGGGTTGCAGAGGAACCTACATTGCGGCCAAGTGGCCCCCTCCACTGCTAATTATGTGAACTGCTCTGTAAAGAGACCTGACTTCCATCAACATAACGACTCCAGAAACTGAGTCAGTGTCAGATGACTGGTTATGTCTTGAAGACACATACATGGATAAACTAATCTCCTGTAAGAATAGGCTAATTAAATATATTTTCACAATTTTCACAATTTCATATTTTCACAATTTTGACTACCATGGCAGTGAGGCCACGGCTTCAATTGGGATGCTGTCAGTTGACAGCCTTTTTCTATTCAGGTTGTGGCTGCTTTGTAAAGAAATAAACTGTAGACCTCATGCACAACAGCAGCCACGTTATACTGCAGCAGTTGGTGTGCATTGTGAAGGGAGCTGTGCAGATGCATCATAAATGATGCATTACACTGTTTACTTTTTTCTATTTTTTTTCAACTTGATTTTGTAAGGCACATTGCCATGTCTATGCCTTGGAACTGCCCTGTGCATGGCTGCCTAGCACAGCCCAATGCATATGGTCTGAACAGGTAAGACTCTGAATATCTTTAGTTTTGATGGGCAAAGAATGTATATAGCTGTTTTAAACTCAAATATATAAATGCTGTATTTTACCGGACAGCAAGAATAGGTCTTGGAAAACAAGTATATACCACTTGTCCCTTTAGGGGGGATGACATAAGTAAGTTTGGGAATAGTTAGGGATTCTCACCTATTCAGGATGAGGGGTTCCAGGGTGATCCAGAAATGGGGGGAAATTGACTTGTAGTTGTCCCAGGATTGTTAAGTCCTTTCATGGGACCTGGAATTTGGAGACTTGGAGAGATGTTGGCTTGGAAAGAGTCTTCAACCCTGATTATAGGTACTTTGGTGCTGAAAGGGTTAACCACCTGCAAGAGAGGGTTAAAATGGGCAGGGTGCAGTCAACAGGTGTCTGTGATGTGTTGAATAGATCAGGACACAGTTGTGTGTTGCTGTGGACTGGGACTCTGCTGCTGAGCTGTTGCAACATTTCCTGGACACCTGAAGCAAATAGGAACTTTAACAACCCTGTGGTGGGTCAAGCTGATGCTGGTGGTGAGCCAAAGTCTTTTTTTGTGCAACGGAAGTGTGGACTATTTTGTTTATTTGACGCTCAAGTCAAACCATTTCATTTTACCTTTTGGAAAATAAAGACTTTGCTCTTACCAATGTGGCTGATTGGTGAACTCCCAAAAATATTACAACATATATACTGTATATGTATATACAGGCATACCCCACTTTTAAGTACACAATGGGGTTTATTTACTAAAGCTGAAAAGTGCAAAATCAGGCTCACTTCTGCATATAACCCAACGAGCTTCCAGGTTTTATTACCAGGCTTAATTGAACAAGCCGGACTTAGAATCTCATTGGTTTGTATGCAGAAGTGAGCCTGATGTTGCGCTTTCCAGCTTTAGTAAATAAACCCCATTGTGTACTTAAAAGTGGGGTATGCCTGTATATATATATATATATATATATATATATATATATATATTGTATATATATATACATATATTACCCCAACTGCTATCTTAAACCTACTTCATGCTACAAAATATTACGCACAATAAACGAATTAGTCAGAAGTAAAATCATTTCTTTTGAATAAGCAGCTGAAACGTTCTAGAATAGAGAAATAACTGCAGTTTCCTGTATACTTTGCATTTATAGTAATAGTTATTCTTTTTTACAGCCTTAGTACGCAGTGGTATGCTCTGTACTGCAGTAAACTGCAGAGCTGTGTTTATGTCGTGTGTTCCATTTCCCTCATCTTTCTTGCTACTAGCACTTTGTGTGTTCTGGGATGTCAGGGAAGGATTATGAAGATAAAATGTTATCTTTAGAATTAGATGGCAGATACATAATGCATGGTCTGAAGTAATTAAAATCTGCATTCGTGCACAGTATCTTATCTGCTAATGCAATATTTGCCTGAGCAGTTGACATTGCAATACATTAGAGAAAGATAGAAACTAGAACATATTGTTATAATAAATATACACAAAGTCCGCATTCCTTATGTTTATTAATTAATGCCCAACTCCAACATTCAAGAAAGTTTTTAAATATAACAGTGGCTTTAAGTAGACATATAGTATATTGTGACATGCTGCAGGCATCTGTCCTAAACTATCCTTGAATGGTGACCAAATGGTTGAATTAGGAAATTGGCTTTTAAATCACAAGTAAATAGGTCAGTGGGAATTTTTCATTCCATTTTCTGTTAATTTCTGCCAATAATGAGGAGATTGTAAAATAGAAATGGGTTTCCAATTAGAGCTGCTTTTGTCTAAAAAGGACTAATCTCCAGATATTTGTTTTGCGTCACATCTGCTTTTATAAATACCTGATTGGTGGAGGTTACAAAAAAGGAGACCCCAAATGGTCCACATTGAAATGCAAGTTCAGCAGTGTTTTGTGGAATACTCTTTATTTCATTATTATTCGTTTAAAGGATGTTTGTCCCAGAAGACAAGCTGGGCATTCACAAAGCACCTAGCGACTCGCGCATGCCCACTAGGAAACCGGCAGTGAAGCCGCAGGGCTCCACTGCCGGTTTCCCTTAGTTAGAATGGCGGCGCCTGCACCCGATCCGATGGACGAACGTTGGTTGGTAAACTGATGCCATTTAACATTTTTTTATTTATTTATTAGGATATCTTTAATTGTCACTGGCAGGGCCATATTAAGCATCTTAAAGGTAAGGCACCTAAGGCGGCCATAGACAGTAGATTACAGTTGGACACGCAGGCATGATCTGGCCGTCCTCAAGCATCTCCACATCCACCGTGCTTAGAAACACAAATGACTAGCGTTGGCAAGCATGTGTACAGCTTGTACAGAGAGTTATAGAAAGCACATTACAGTACCTCTGGGGCTGGCTTATTAGGAGTGACCAGGCAAAGTTTTCTAACTCCCAAAATGAACAATTGGGTGGAATCTATGGACACTTTTAGATTTCAAGGCCAGAAAGGCCCCAAAAATGGCATCCTTTACTACTGTTCCACATTGACCTTTTACTGATATTAGGTAGTGGCCTTTTTGGTACTGAATGCTTACATGATACAATTGCTGACATAAAGGGCTAGTAATATACATCTTTTACTTGCAATAAAGACTCAGTGGGGTTGATTTTCTAAAGACAAATAGACTGTGGCAAATGCAGTTGCTCCAGAGCTTAGTATACGAGGGGAAGCTCTGCTGACTTCCATCATTCTAACATATGCAAGCAAAAATACAGTTTTTTTCTTTGCATGTGATTGGGTATTTATTGCAAAGTGAAGCTTCACCTCATTTACTAAGCTCTGGAGCAACTGCAGTTGCATGCAAGGTGCACAGTCTATTTGCTTTTATCAAAGCAACTCCAATGTATACAAGATAGTAAATAAAGACATCTGACACCAAATTTTGTTTTTACTTTATTCACTAGATTTCAGTGTGATTACACCGGTCACCCTAATATAGAACTTATTTGGTCACAGTATCCTCCGCGGAATATACAGACCTGGTTATTTCAAGTCTTTTATGCTTTGTAGCTGTCCTGCATTGTATTGCCGCATGCCAAAAAAAGATTGATTTAACTTAGGATTGTATAACGTGTTTCTCTTTCTTCCCTGGGGTTTCTTATGTGTTCTCATCTAGGCTGGCAAGTTTGCACAGTGTGACAGCATTTTATAGCAATAAGACAATCTCTTTACATTTATATAGGGACATCTTGCTCTTGTCAGTTTGCCCTTGAAAATGCCATTACTTAGAGATCCATTGCATTGCATCTAAGGCAGACCCAGTGGGGTTGAGTTACTAAAGATAAATAGAATGTTTACTTTGCATGGGAATTGCCCCAGAGCTTAGTGAATGAGGTGCACAACCATCCAATCATGTGCAAGCAAAAATGCTGTTTTGTTTGTTTTCCTTGTACGTGATTGGGTATTCTTTGCAAAGTGACTACTAAGCACTGGGGAAAATTCCCTTGTAAAGTGCAACTTCCCTTGCAAAGTAAACAGCCTATTCGCCTATACTGTAGTAAATCAACTCCAGAATGTTCATCTAATACAAAGTCACTCGCCATGTATGAAAAACTCTATCTATCTATCTTTTGTGCCTCATCTATTTTAGCATCTTTCTATTACTAAACCTAAATATGGTTCAATACATGTCCTCCAAGCGGAACTACACTGCATCTGAGTAACAAAAGCAAAAAATGCTATTTATTTCCTTTTTAATAGTTAAAGAAAACTCACCCATCCATCCATGTCTCGATGCTCAGCATTTCTGGCCATGGCCATGTTGAGTAAGGGGAGATGATTCATGTAGCATCTACTTTCTGAGAATCATCAGCCATTAGTTCAGGCATGAAGGCAGGAGGGTGTGCTTAGGTAAGAAAACCCCTCCTCCCCTCCTGAAGACTCCTGGGAGGTATGACATCATTTGCCTTGGCCAGAAACCAGGAAGTACCTGAAAAAAAAGTTTAAAACAAGTAAATATGATATACTTTCTTATCTATATACTAATGCTAGCAGCAGAAGGACTAGATATCGTCAATGTTGACTGAGAGAGTTAAAGTGTTACTAAACCCACAACAGTAAAATCAGTCTGTATATGCAGTAAAGCATGCTTGTTATACTCACTGTGCAACCTAAGGGGTTAATCTTCCCCCTTGTGTAAAAAGGCTGTTTGATCCTGTATGCACAGGTCCTCCCCTTCTTGCATTGTCTCCAAAACATGTCAGAATAAGTGTGCTCAGTGCATGTGATCAGCACTGGGCCAATCAGCACTGTCCAGACAGAGGGTCAGGAGTCCTGCATCCCCATAGGACAGCCACTGCAATATGAAAACTCCTCCTACAAGCTTTAACCAGACACTAATAGAAGTCACAAGACTGCTATATACTGCTGATGAGAAAAGGTATTTAGCAGTTTATATTTACTAAAACTATTGAAATTTCCATGTTATGTGTATTGAGGGAGACCAGTGGATGCAGGGACCTAGGTTTAGTAACACTTTAAGTATTGCTTTAAAAAAATCCCTAACTTGGTAACAACAGTACTGGAGTACAGGGACCTTATGGTGTCGACAAGTGCCAGTGTTAGTCTTAAAATTTATCTCTGTGTGTGGATCCCCTTCCCCCTCAGGCTGAGACTGTATATGGGACTCCCCCACAAATCTCGGCCCTTATGACTTTATATTGTCAAAAGGCATAGCATCTTTTTCCTTGGGGAACAGTATATGCTGAAAACGGGATTGTAAAGAATTCATTACAAATGACCACATACCGTATATACTCGAGTATAAGGCGAGTTTTTCAGCCCTTTTTTTAGGGCTGAAAATTCACCCCTCGGCTTATACTCGAGTCAGTACCTGAAAATCTTCTTAGACTGCGTGCAGCGTCCATTGTTTAAATATCGCGGCTTCTTCCTGGTCCCTTCCGTGATAGGCATTTCCAGCAAACACTGTGTTGAGTGTTCCGCCTATCACGGAGGTCCTCTCATTCTCGGACTCCATTTCCCAGCAGGCACTGTGTTCAGTGATCCGCCTATCATGGACGTTCTCTTGTCTGAGGATGAAAAGACGTCCGTGATTGGCTGAACACTGAACACAGTGCCTGCTGGGAAATGGAGTCCGAGAATGAGAGGACCTCCATGATAGGCGTATCACTCAACACAGTGCTTGCTGGAAACGCCTATCACGGAACAAGACTAGGAGGAAGCTGCGATATTTAAACAATAGACGCCGCTCGCAGTCTAAGAAGATTTTCAGGTACACTGACTCAGGCACAGGGAGGCTGCAATGGACACAGTGAGGTTGGGCACAGTAAGCTGGCAATGGGCACAGTAAGGTTGGGCACAGTGAGATGGCAATGGGCACAGTGAGGTTGGGCACAGTGAGGTGGAAATGGGCACAGTGAGGTGGCAATGGGCACAGTAAGCTGGCAATGCACACAGTGAGGTGGCAATGGGCACAGTAAGGTTGGGCACAGTAAGCTGGCAATGGGCACAGTAAGGTTGGGCACAGTGAGGTGGCAATGGGCACAGTGAGGTGGCAATGGGCACAGTGAGGTTGGGCACAGTGAGGTGGCAATGGGCACAGTAAGCTGGCAATGGGCACAGTGAGGTTGCAATGGGCACAGTGAGTTTGGGCACAGTGAGGCGTGCAAATGGGCATTGTTGGCCCTCTTTTCTGCTTACAGTAGCTGCTGCATCCCCCCCCAGGCTTATACTTGAGTCAATAAGTTTTCCCAGTTTATTGGGGTAATATTAGGTACCTCGGCTTATACTCGGGTCGGCTTATACTCGAGTATATACGGTATTTTATGAGCTGAGCAAGATGACTGTTGCGCTGTTGAAATTACATTGTCTTGTTATTCAGTTAAAATACTAAATACAATAAAGTGTCATTAGAAGGATTGCTTTAAAGGGGTTGTACAGGTTCAGTTTTTTTTTTTTTTAAACAGACATGTCATACTTACCTCTGCTGTGCAGTTGTTTATGCAGAGTGGCCCCGATCCTCCTCTTCTGGGGTCCCTCCACGGCGCTCCTGGCTCCTCCTCTTCTCGGGTGTCCTGTCGGAGAAGCGCTCTCCTACGGGACGCCCGTGCGGGAGCGCTGCCGTGTCCTGATGCTAGGAGCAGCAAAGAGGGACCTGAAAAGAGGAGGATCCGAGCTGCTCTGTGCAAAACCAACTGCACAGAGGCGGTAAGTATAACATGTTTGTTATTTAAAAAAAAAAAAAGCTTTTATAATCACTTTAACTACAGATTTGCTGCTGTAGATGGCTACAATGATTATTTAGGCAGCCATAATTTTCCAGTGTACCATGGCTTGAAGCTGGTAATTATTTTACTAGATACGAACACTGCAAAATGTCGCTCAGCCAACATGGACTAAGCTACAAATAGCTGTGAATTTCTGTGACACAGACTTTTAATTGCCTGCAGTATATCTGTTCCTAGCAACAAAAATGCTAAACAAAGCAATTCTGTAGCTGCTTTAATTTTCTGCTACCAAGTGGGTAGTGGTGTGACATGGTCCTTAGGCAGACATGCAGCAAGTGTACATCATGAGGGCTGCTAATTCCAAGCACTGGCTTTGGTAACAGATCTTCACAGGTTGAATTTTATGACATGTTGAGAGGCAGTGCTTGGGAATTCGGAATTTCATTGTCTGCATAAATATTTCATAACTTTCTCTCTGTGTATGTCGTCAACGCTGGAAACCCGGTTTGAAGAAAAGTAAAATTATTACTTGTTGTATCTGACGCACATAAAGCAGATTATGTTGATGGATTTCAGGTTTGTAACAAAGAATTGTTTCTGCGATTCTGATATTACTGAACACATCACTTCTTGTGCCATAACTTAAAAAAATATTAACATTTAGTGCACAAAGAAGAACTATAGTCTTTTAATGTGCATCAGTTATACGTATACAAGTTATAAGCCTAATGTACGCAGTCTTCTCAATGTGTGTGAATTAATAAATAACATTGTTCCTGCTATAAATGGGTTTTATTTCATTAGATTCTAGTTATATAATATAGGGTTAGGTTTATAGCCCTTATTAGGGTGTTAGATGATTTAAAATAGTTAATCATATGCTTTATCTACCAATGTATCAATTTGTGAAGTTTAGGCCAAGAGTGGGGAAGGATTAGAACCTGTTTTTTTATTAGTATCTGGAGCTCCATAGGGAGATATTTTCCTCAATTTCTGCCAACGGTTTACCAGACAGGGAGTGAAGAAAAATCCATGACAAGGACAGAGACGCAGAAAGTAAAATCCCAATGGAAACAGTCCAAACCGCAATAGCTTCAATCACCTGTACTTTGTAGAGGGTGCATGACTTATGCTGGTACAGTGATACATATACACAGAGAATAGCCAGCACATCACCATTTTCTTATTAGTGTTTACTGAAGTTCTATAGCAAAAATAAACCACTCATTCTCATTTCTTCCTTATATTTTTATATGTTTTGTATATTTAGCATGTAATTGTAGCGGCCTCCACTCTCTCTCTATCAGTTCTTTTGGCTCTGGTCTAGGGGTACCTCTGAGGAGAAAGTGCGAGGTCACCACGCCAAGTCCCCCTGCAGATATATGTGCAGTGAGAGACAATCCTCTTTTACCTTCGGGTCGGTGTTCTGCATCTGGAGCCTCCTCCTGGTGATTTCTTGAACAATGTCTGCCAGAAAATGAGCCCCACACCAATAAAGTCCAACACTTCTTTATTCTTCTGATAACAGAGTAATGCACAGACAGCTGGACTCCCTCAACGAGTAGAACAGACAGAGGGGTGTGGATGCGAGTAGGCCCAGACACAATGAACTCTCCACTTTCCTTCCTGAAAGTGGGTTGCGGTCTCCAATCGAGGGGAAATATACTTCCAGGTGGTCTCCGGTGGAGGCTCACCCGTCACTGGCGATATGCTGCACCAGGTCTTCAAGCAAGTACCCCCTCCCGGTCTATTACGCCTCTGGATTCGGGTACCCACTCCCGGGGTCCCCTAGGATCTCCTCCCCTCGCGGAACTCAGTGGTGGGCACTGAGCTCCAGATCTCCATCCGAGTACCTTACCCCAGGCTTAAGGTGCCTGGGATGGAACACGACCTCCGAACGTCCTCCAGGCCTGGGCCGCCTAGAGGACCGACACGAACCACCGCCCTCAGGCTGAAGGTGCCTGGGACTCGACCCCATGACCAAGATGGCCGCCCCCTTTATACCCTCTCCCAGCAGGCACGGCGGGTTCCCTGCCCCACCATACCACTGCCGAGGGAGGACAAAAAGGGGTACGGCACACAGCAATGGTTCAACCCCAGCCCAAGCCGACAGCACCACCCGCTGAGCTGCAGGGAACTGCACATTACTGGTGTCTCTGCCAGTTTAAATACACAGGGAAAGTGCATGCCCGCTACATAATTTTTTAGGTTTCTTGATACCTATTTTACCTCTTGGGGCACTAGTAAGCCATTCTTTGCTGTCCCAGTAGGTGACACTTTTTTCCCACTTTTAGTTTTATTTTTAGTTTATATTTTATCTTTAACCAATGGAGGTTGACTGATACCTTTATTTGGTTGATGTTGCCACATATTGTTTAGAGTTTGGTAATTCCTCCTTGCATTTTCCCTAATGCACGGAGTTTTACTTGTTATGTTTTGGATACTGATTATGATAATAATTGGTTTGGCTAATTATCCTCTGTTTTCGTTTATGAGTCCACTTGTTATCAAATTGGCTCATCTTATATAGTAAGTTCTCGTCCTCTTATTGTAATTATTAAGGCAATCTAATTAGTTTATCTGGTATTAACTCTTTTGCCAGTTTCTAGCATGGCGGATCCGGCTTCTGTGGGTCCTCCGTGCAGAAGATCAGGTGTTTCCAGCCGCGACTCAGACCGAGACTTGGTTTCCCTGCTTCCTTATATAACGCGATGTGTCAGTGCGTCGCCCGTGCCCCAAGACGATGTCATTATATGATGAAACACGTGTCGGGAGGTTGGACGTGCTGACGTCATTGCGTTGAATCCTTGCAGTGGACGGGTGTTTGCTTGCTTGCCGGCCGTCTTTTTTACCTTGATGTTTTTAACTTATGTAAGTGCAACCTTTATTCATTAAACATACTATTGTTATGATTTTACACTATGTAAATTCCTCTTCATTTTGGGTAACAGATTGGCCTGTATCTGTGACCTGAGTGATCGATCATCCTTGGAGTTTGCTGTGGTCTGCCTATCATTTATACCTTGAGGTGTTGCTGCTGAATCTCTGGATAAGACCCTGGCTGGGTTATAGCTGAAGGCTTTTAAAGCTTGCTTTCCAGTAAGCTTGAAATCTATGTGGTGGAGGTGCACAAGTCTGCTCTGGTGTTGTATAGGACCGCCCAGATTCACTCTCTGGTGGTTTACGGACCGATTCAAGATATATAGTGCTTCATATACTCCAACCCTTTACTTATGGACTTGTTTTTGTTTTCTTTCATATATTCACTTTCTTATGATTTTTACACATTTGTTTTAGCGCAGCTTTATTACTTTTTATTTTAGAAATAAACCACTGTTCGGGGGCACGAGAGAACCCTTTTGTCAAGCTTCACAGCTTCCCTACTTGAGTCACTGATCTAGAACAAGTATGCAGATTAGCAATTCTGACAGTTACTGACTTTTTCTTCTGAAAGTGTCAGTTGCCTGGCTTCTATGTTGATTCATTGGGGTTGATGTATTAAAGGGAAATAGGCTGTTCACTTTGCAAGGGAATTTTCCCGTAGCTTAGTGAATGAGGTGAAGCACGGCTGACTTCCATCATCCTATCTTGTGCTAGCAAAAATATATATTTTTTATTGCATGTGATTGGGTATTCTTTGAAAAGTCAATTTTCAACACACTCAGTAAGCTAAGATAAAATTTCTTTGAAAAGTGAACAGCCTTTTTGCCTTTAGTGAATCAACCCTATTGACTTTAAAACTCACTGATTTACTTGTCCGGAATTTTTCACTCTGTCCCGCAGTGTCCATGTTCCACAGGCTGTCTGACAGGATCCAGGAAAATGAGCACTACTGCTGCTGCTTTGCATTCAGTAGTCAGTAAATCTGCACATTGGGTTGGTGTTGATGCTGGCAGCAGCATAGGGAATGGCTGCATGATGCGCAGTACTGGTAATGATGCCCGCACATAGCAGCTGTAGGCCTCCCCGGAAAGCCCCTCTCACCTCTGTATTACTGTGAGAAGTCACACTGCTGGAGCATGGGGTGAACTGTGTTTATGCTAAACAGCCCCTACTCTCTGGGTCATCTGGGGTATTTAGTAAAGTAATAGCTATAATGTAGTAAAACTAATGGTTTTCGGTACATTTTATTTATAGTGAGCATTTTGAATGCATGAAAATTCTTGTAAAGTGTTACTAAGCAAGAAGAAAAAATAAAAACATGCTTGTGTAGCACTACCCCAAAGGAGCCACTGGGAATTGCCCAGTTTCTTTTCCCAGTAGATTTCCCCACAGTCAGGCACATGACCACAGTCACTCTTTGCCTCTACTCTTCGCCTCTTTGTCTAGGGGTGTTCTTTTTGTTGTTTTTATTAGTAACTGGAATAGGGTTGAGGGAATTGAGTGGGAGTCCTTTCACAAAGTACTAGAGTCTGCTGGACCCGCTGATTGGCTCCCCCGCTGGCGAATGGGGACTCTTGCGCGCCCACAGATCGCCGTGTACACGCCCGACGTACAATGATGGCGATTCGTGCAGCCGAGCCAACCTGCCGCAGTACAACTGTGGCGGCTGTAAGGAAGCAAAGATCAGAATCATGGGTGACAGGACAGATAAGTACAGCATAATACCTATTTGCAATAATTTTATTTTATTTTTTTCACGAAAAGGGTGCTTTAAACAAATCCTGTATATAGAGAAGTTGTGGGCTGCCATTGCGGACCTTTCTGTGAAAATACTTGTTGCCTGGCTCTCTCTGACTTCAGTAGTGACTTACAGTTATACTAAACACACACTGTGTAATTTACATTATCATTTCTCTTTCTGTATATGGATGATGGCACTGTAATTATTTAAATTAACCAGCTCTCTCTCAGACTGTCTGCAGGGAAACAGTGGCAAGAGGAGCTTCTAGTCCTCTTTTGCTGGTCACATCTTCAAACAGAAAAGACAGCCTTTGGGATACAAAAGTAAAAATAAAAGATAAATAATTAATATAAATAAACTGTTTATATTGTCATACAAATATATATTTAAAATGATGGTGTGGGTGGATTTCTGCCAGTCACAGTTGATGTCACGCCCCTCCAGCCTGTGTTTTAGAATACAAGGGAGGTGAAGCCTCTATTAATCTACATGTAATATTCTGCCCCAATTGTGTTTAGCTGGTTAGTGGGCATGGAGAAGGAGGGAGGGAGTGAGCTGTCATTTACCACTGCATATACACCCACATGTGTGGCTCTATAGTCACATGGGCTTCTCAGATGTCATAGGGAGGAATTGTCCAGGGTAGAAAATACACTGAAAACTGAGCATGTGCAATAGCTGCCAACACTGCTCTGAAAAATCCCCAACTCCAGTGGGGACATGGACAGAAGGGGGAGATAGAGAACAACAGGATCAACCGGGTTTTTTGCAGAAAACAGAAAACGAATCCCATAGTGATGGAGTGAGTATGAACAGCATGTGATGTGAGTTTAGTGACACTTTAAGCTGGCCATACAATATGAAAATGAGGAACCAGCTAAAATTTAAGACGTGGATGTCTTTGTTGACTCCCACCTCCACTCAGAATCTGGTGCAGCTGTGCATGGTAGCCAATCAGCTTCTAACTTCAGCTTGTTCAATTAAGCTTTAAGAAACCTGGAAGCTGAATGCTTACTATGCAGAGCTGCACCATGCAGTTTTAGTAAATAACCCCCAATCAGTGCCTTGATACACAGATGTTTTGCTTCTTGACAGTCTCTTTAAATCCTAAATATAAACCACAGAAAATAAAATAATTTTACTGAAGAGATTAGACCGTTATCAGATGAACTACTTGAAAATGTGAGTACCTAGATGGCTAAGCGCAGTAGATTCATTAATACTATGGGTATTATTTATTTAACTTTTTCCATTGCTTTCACTTTTTCTCTTTAGCTTAAATATGTTTTACAAAAAAATAGATCTTCTTCATATCAGTAACATAGCCTAGAGAGGAGAGCTAGTGTTCTATTTGAACACCAAGGGTAATCCATTGCAGAGAGAATGGAAATACTGAAGTACCGTATTTTCCGCTCTATAAGACGCACCTGACCATAAGACGCACCTAGGTTTTAGAGGAGGAAAACAAGAAAAAAAAATATTCTGAACCAAATGGTCTACTAAAATATTTACCAGTGCCCATGAAATGCAGCCTGACCTGTGCCAAAGAAATGCAGCCTGACCATTGCTATTAATGCAGCCTGACCATTGCCAATAATGCAGCCCGACCATTGCCAATAATGCAGCCCGACCTGTGCCATTATTGCAGCCCGACCTGTGCCAATAATGCAGCCCCCCACAGAGGCACTACAAGTCCCAGCAGAGCAGGTTGACATATTTCAGCCCCACACAGAGGCACTACAAGTCCCAGCAGAGCAGGTTGCCATATTTCAGACCCCCACAGAGGCACTAGAAGTCCCAGCAGAGCAGGTTTCCATATTTCAACCCCCCACAGAGGCACTACAAGTCTCAGCAGAGCAGGTTGCCATATTTCAGCCCCCCACAGAGGCACTACAAGTCCCAGCAGAGCAGGTTGCCATATTTCAGCACCCCCACAGAGGCACTACAAGTCCCAGCAGAGCGGGCTGTCAACTGTCCTCCAAACACAGCATTAGGAGACTGCACAGCCTTCCATCCACTCACTCCTTGGCTGCCATACACTTCTTCCCACTCTCCCCTTACAATAGTGTCCTACCTGAGTCTGGGCGGCATGTCGCGCTGCATAGTGGGGCAGTGGGCATGATTTCCCCTTCTCGCAAGACACGTCCCGGTTCCCAGACCCCTCCTACCCGCAGCACACAAGGCTGCAGATCACTTTGCCACTGGCCAGGCACCTCCATGGCTGCAGCGGCGGCTGGAGCAATAAGCTAGGCATCGGCAGATGCGGCCGCGAGTGTGCACTGACTGGGATATTTTATCTGTGCGGGAGGAGGCTGCGGGAACCAGGACTCGGGAGTACAGGTGGGGGGGGGTTTGTGCGGGGGGGCGGCTTTTTTGCAGGCAGTGGCGGGCGGCGTTGACAGAGGCGGCGGGGGGCGGTGCCTGATGTACATTCGGACCATAAGACGCAGAGACATTTTCCCCCATATTTTTTGGGGAAAAAAGTGCGTCTTATGGTCCGAAAAATACGGTATATGGCAGTTTTCTGAGTTGCCATGGTCCCTTTAGTACAAATGTTGGCTGTTCTCTACAGATGAACTCTGTCCCTCTTATTCTGCTGCAGAATGTGGAGATAAGGACTGAGATACATCTTCACTAATCACAGAGATATCACACTGTGATATCCTGGCGCTTAGGTGATTAAAATAAATGACTGTATAATTTACCTCCTATAAATATTATAATTCATTTTAGTAGTCCAACTTGTCAAAAAATGTATATCGTTCTCTTAAAAATGAGCTTGGATATGACTGCTTGCAGGTAATTATTTAAGTCACTTGTGCCCTAAGCTGTCAGTACTGTCTGCTGTGTCCTCCTTTTTTCAGCATCAGTTAGTCTTGTTTTGAGCAGAGAGAAGAAAAGATCTGATAATGATCATCTCTTTCATATGCAGCGTAAAACGTGCATACAGTAACTTGGATCTCAGGACAAAGTGGAGAAAAGTAAAGGCAGGATTATTGTCTGCTTTTATTTTTTTCTGCATTGCATCTTTATTTTAAGTAATTGCTGCAGAAAACACCTCCCCATCCACTTGTACCTTTTTTTATTCATTAGCCCAAAGTATCGAACCACCAAGCAAAAACACCAGTTTTTGGGAGGTGCTTGACATTTGTATGACCTAACTATTTCTTTACATCTCTCGAAGATTCTATATGTTAGATCTCTATACTGTACCTAAGTTCCTGGGTCTGCACTCCCAATGTGGTCATTGTAAAGGGTTGTCCCCATTGCTTTATTTATTTTACCATATGCAGAGATGGTCAGGAACACCCAAAACTCCCAGGTGGACCGAAATTAAAGGGTAAATTCACCTTTTCACAAAAAAAAAAAAGCCAAACTAACTCACTATACCCTCCCAATACCACTGGTCCCCGCTCCACTGATCTCCTTGATTATCTTCTGCTGCCCACGCAGTCAGTGTAGCAGTCCAGGCATTCGAAGAATGCAGTATACAGCCCGGAGGATTGCATCTTGGTGGTGAGTGGGCATTAGTCCTCACTGGCACATGATGCTCTGACCAATGAGAATTGCTCTGAACTGTCTTGGAAAAAAGAAGGGTGCAGAGGAGTGCACTTTTCAAATCCCCGGACCGCTAAATCAGCTAGCGTGGGCAGTATCATATAGTATAATAATATAATCATCCAAAGAGGTAAGTGCAGTGGATGCCAGGAGTGTGGGGAGGGTGTTGTACGTTAGTTCCCCTTTACATATTTTGTGAAAAGGTGGCCTAAACCCTTAAGACAGTGAGAGCTGATGTATCCAAGACATATAGGGGTTAATTTACTAAGGGCAAATAGATTGTGCACTTTTCAAAGTGCAGTTGCACTCTGCAAGTGCAGTTGCTCCAGAGCTTAGTAAATTAGGGAGAGTACTTCTGACTTCTATCATCCAGTCATGTGCAAGTAAAAATGCTGTTTTTTAATTTTCCTTGCATGTGTAGCGGGTATGCACTTTTAAATCTGGTGAGGACACCAGTGATGCATAGTTCCCTGCGGCCCAGCAGGTGGCGCTGTCATTTTGGGCTGGGGTTGAACCATCACTGCAGTGCCGTACCCTTTGTGACCTCTTGCAGCGGTTGTACGGCGGGGCGGGAAACCCGCCGTGCTTGCTGGGAGAGGGTATAAATGGGGCAGACATCTTCGCCACGAGGTGGAGTCCCAGGCACCTTCAGCCTGAGGCCTGCTGTGCGGTTGGTGTCCAGGCGGCCTAGGCCTGGACACTTGGAGTTCGTGTTCCACCCCAGACACCTTCAGTCTGGGGTGAGGTGCTCAACCGGAGGCCTGGGGCCCAGTGCCTTCCGCTGGGTCCCGCGAGGGAGGGATTGTCCTAGGGGGCTCCGGGAGTGGGGCACCGGAATCCAGAGGCGTAATGGACCGGAGGAGGGACTCACCTGAAGACCTGGTGCAGCAGATTGCCAGTGCCGGGTGAACCTCTGAAGACTGCCCGGAGGGATATCTCTTCCGAACAGGGGCCAAGTTCAGAGAGGACGTTCAGTCCATGTTCAATGACCGGTGGCAGCGGTCCAACGATTCCAATCAGGTCAGTGGCAGAGACCTGCTATTAGGCCTGTGGCAGGGGCCTCAACAGTTCATCCGGTCGGTGGCAGCGACCAAAACTCACGGTCGGTGGCAGAGACCGTGCGCCAGGCCTATTCGCTAGCAAAGGAATAGGAGAGTTCAGTTGTGCCTGGGCCTACTCGTACCCACACCCCCCCTTGTTCGTCTGTTATTGGAAGTTCAACTGATTGTGTTCACCGCATTGTACGAGAAATAAAGGAGTGTTGGACTTTCAATTGGTGTGGGGCTCTATTATTGGCAGACACATCTCCACAGAACAACTAAGGCTTCGTACGCAGTGGACAGACCCGGAGGTAATTGAACTAAGTCTGCTCAAACCTCATACACATACGAGGGGAGAGCTTGGCGTAGTGTTCCTGCACTCTCCTCTCCCAGGTACCCCTAGACACAAGCCAATCAAACGAGAAAACCCAAGAGGGAGAGTGAGGCTCCGCTACACATGTGATTGAGTAGTCTTTGCAAAGTGAAGCTTTACCTCATTTACTAAGCTCTGCAAAGCGCATAGTCTATTTGCCCATAGCCATAGTCAAGCGCATAGTCATAAAATGCAGCAGCTAACCTAGCCCACCTACAACTAAGATATCACTTTTGGGTTGACTGGCCCTTTCAGTTAATCAAGTAAGAGTTGCATTGAATAATGGCTTGTCAATAATGAACACTAACATCTAGATTGTGAGCTGGATTTGGGGATTTTTATGTCCCTCTGAATTAGATGAAATCAACCAAGACAAAAGATGTCTAGATATGATCTAGCTGCTACTAAATAACCCTTTTCAGAACAGATAGGAGAATAAAGAAGCATGACCATATGGCACAACTATTCCCCTACAATCAAACAGGGTGTCTGCTCTGAGTACCTATAGATAAATGAATTGTTCTCGGGTTTAGCCATAATCATATGGGACAGATGATGATTAGCAATTGAAAATATTTTATTGCTTTGTCTTTTCATAATCTTAAACACAACTTCGCCTTCAGTTTTTTTTTATTTTTTATTTTTTTATTTACTACTGCAGAATATTTAGATCATCCCAGATGATGAACACATCAGTAGTGAAATAAAGTGGAAAGTTCATTTCAGAAGTATAAGGCTAACAGGATTGATAATACAGGAATTTTAGCTAACATTAATATCCTGCTGTGTGGCTCAATTATTATTTTGCAGACAATTTTATTATTTTTCTTGGCCACGATTTTCTGTCCACTGGCATGTGAGCAGTTCTCAGTAGGGACAAGTAAATTGATCAGTGACTTTGTTAAAACACAGTTTCACGTCATAATAGCTTGGAATAATGGTTAAGAGAAGTGACCAAAATTTGTGTTTTCCTATGAATTTCTGAATTTTTCTTGCCTCTAATTTACAATACAGTTCTAGCAAAAAAACATATCCATATGACTGTTTTATGCCGGATTCCATTAAGATGTCAGAATAATGCCAAGAAATCTATTTATAATGTTGGATGTAACTCTCAAATCTTGTTGAGCAATGAATCTGTTAGACAAAGCAGATGAGTATTATATACAATCCCATCTTGAACAGAGCTGATAGGACAGAGACTGGTAAGCCGTCAGTTTCAGACTCTGGTTGCATTAGCCTAATAACCTTCTCCGTTGGGATGCCGTTTCCATGACGACAAATGATGGTGATGAACTAGCAACTAATGAGTTATATATTTACAGGAGAAGAGTCCGTTGAATCTACCTGCCCTCTGCACAGCCATCATGTTCCAAAAGTAACCTTACAGTATTAAACATAATATACTGTTTAACATGGCATTAGTTTTAATATCCAGTATAGGCATATTATCATGACTCGATTAGGTTATGCTAATGCAGATTTTTTTCTAAATAAAAAATATCAGCTGCAACATTTTGATCAGTCATTTTTTTAAGCATTCAATAAAGAAGCAGCAAGCCGAAAGCTTTCTAATTCTGCAGGGATTGAATGACATAGTTGATATTATTGTCCCACTGGTTAGTCATGCTGTCTTTTCTTGCCCCAGTGACTTGCATTCTCCTTTCCTTATCAAAGACGCACATGGAACAGTTTTGCTGAAGATTGGATAAACCCCCTAGTTTTGTCTCATCTATGGGAGTAATTTGCAGCACTCTGGGGAAGCACACAAAAAACGAAAGGAAAGTATAAAACCGCCAAACTAATTGGCATCAAAGACTTGGCTTCGGTGCTCAAGGGCAGACATATGAAGCAGTGAAACATTGTAGTGTTAATGAGTAATGTGGTGCTCCAGAATTTATTTAAAAGTGGGTCTACCTGTGAAATGCTGATGCTGTGGGATTCTCCTGCTAATCTCCTTTTCTGAATAATGTGTCAGCCCCACTGAGACAGGATTATAGAAAATTTATGGAAAAATGTCTGTGTTAATTATAAGTATCAGACAGATTCCAGCACTTTTTGCATAGTCTATGCTAGAAGGTAGCTAAGTCCCAACGTTCCATTCCTGTTTTAACAAACGAGCCCCCCTTAACTTAAAAGGGACTTTGTACTATGAATACTTCAACAAGTACTAAAATGAATGTCACAATTCAACTTATTCTGGGAACACAGTGAGCTTTATTTACTTAAGACAAACAGGCTGTTCACTTTGCAAGGGAATTAACTTAGTGAATGAAGCTCTGTTGACTTCTATCATTCAATCATGTACAAGAAAAAATACAGTTTTTTACTATTCTTGCACGTGAATTGGTATTCTTTGCCATGTGAATTTCCACCTCATTCACTAAGCTAAAGGATTTCCCTTGCAAAATGAACATCCTATTTGCCTTTAGCGAATAATTTCAATTGTACCTTCCATAGGCATTCGGTATGGCTTTCATCACTGGCATTGGCCATTCCCACAAGTAGACAGAATGGATCTCATTGTCTCCCAGTGCCATACCCAGAGGCAGACAATGCACTCACCATAGGTACACAGTTCGTATTCTGCAGGCACACTATATGCCCTCTACGGGCACACAGTGGCCCTTCCACAGAATCACACAGAGTTTATTTACTAAATGCAAATAGTCGGTGCACTTTTGCAGTTTTGCACTAATTTTCCTTATCCAATCATGTGCAAGCAGAAATGCTTTTTTTTTTTTCTTGTCCCTGATTGGGTATTCTTTACAAAGTGAAGCTTCACCACATTTACAATGAAAAAAAGAGTGCAACTGTTGTACAGTCTATTTGTCTTTAGTAAATCAACCCTAATGCATTCTCCACAGGCACACAGCAGTCCTCCCACTGGAACACAATGCACCCTCTGCAGGCACACAGTGGCCTCTTCCAGAGGTGCACACTGCAGCTCTCAATGGCTCAAAATGACCTCTTCCAGAGTCACATATTATTGCTCCCACAGAGAGACTATGAATCTCCTACAGGAACACAGTGTACCCTCCATGGGCTCACAGTACACATTCCACAGGCTCACAAAGAACCCCCTCTTTAAATTATTTATGCTATCCTCTTTATATTCAGGTTTTTAGTTGCTAAAACTCCATGTAGTCCTAGGTGTATGGCAACAAACTGAATGGTAGCCTTTGGTTTGATTATCTTGCCACATTTCTTTCTAAAGAAATTTTACAATTTTACATGCCTTGTTTCCTTTATAAGTACAAGCTAAAATACCTCCTTAACTTTGTTTAAAGCGTTTTTAAACCACTAACAAAAATTTGTATGTACATAGCATATAACCTCTAATAAATGCAGATATTATGCAATCATACATGCAAGATAATGGCACTGCAACCCAATCGTGCATTCATGGCCAGCTAGAGCTCTCTGTTTCCACTCACAGTGCCTGACTTGCGGTCTCCACCCTGCATCACAACAGTCTTTCCATGTAGATAAAGTTGGCAACCATGTGTCGGCTCCGTTTGGAACATGTGTACTCCTTGGACAAAATAAAGAGAAAGTTATTTCATCCTCGTCTGGTTGCCGACCTTATCTACTTGGAAAACTATTATGTAATGTTTCATGTCCCTTTGTAATTACTTTTTAATCATAGCTTTTTTTAGTACATTGGATTTCCGGTTGGGGACTGACAGCACTGTCTTCCAAGCATTAAAATTCCTGGCCACCTATGTCTTTTGGCCCCCCACATTGCTACTATCCTTAATGAATAGATTATGACATGGCAGGTCAGTGCTTCCACTGCTGTTTTCATAGTAGGTCTCTTCCTGCCATTAACTCAGCAGTAAAAGTGTACACCAACCTCCTAGGGGAACATGGAATAATTTTCTATATAATAACTCAAGAGATTGATAAAGTAATGCTAAAGATTCCATTGGCCAATTTGTTACATGTAGCTTTTCCATTTACGTTAAAATAAAATAAAAAAAAACACACTTTTAAGGTCACGCTAAATCTGTGCCAACCACTAAATGTACTTTGTGAGTGCTGGGAGGATCATGAAATGGTGCTGTGCAATTGTTAGAAGAGATGACTGGGAGCTGAGGCATGCTAACATGTCATGGAAATCCACTTAAATCAGATGGCAGCTGTACATTCGGTGTGTTGTAATTTGCTTAAGTATTGATCAGAAGTGCTTTTAACAATTGTTTTTCATTCCATGTTGAATTGAGGCTTGAGGCTTCTGTATTGATTACAGATCCATTTAGATGCAAAGAACTTTCTGTAATACATGTATTCAGGAACATATTTATGATGTAGCTGGAAATGTAGTATATTTCCCTTTGTGATCCAGAAGTTTTACACAAAAAATCGAATCTTTTCACATGTACTAGACAATAAATCTGTTTCATTATGTTGAACCTGTCCTACCTCCCAAAGTAAACACCCTAACATTACTGGCAAAAGACAGGCACCTTGTGGTTCCACCTATTGTTTCACAGGCCAAGACCCTAGATCCTGGGGTCTACATACAGGGCCTCTGCTTTTCTCCAAGTCAGGATGAATACCCCTCTTCCCTATAGAGTGCTAAGCTTCACCAACAGTCATTTAGCTAATATATCAAAGAGCCTCTGGGGCAAATACAAGCCCCGACGATTGACAGCTGCACATATGCTTAGCACTTAGAAAGCTTGGGCTTAAACTTTTCCAAAAGTGTTTCCATCAGAGTACCTCCTTATATAAGATGTCCCCATTAGAGTGTCCCTTACATCAGGTGCTCCCATCACAGTGCCCCCCCACCACATCAGATGTCCACATCAGAGTGCCCCCCTACATCATGTGCCTCCCCCACAGTGCCCCCTTACATCAAGTGCCCCCATCACAGTGGCGGGACAGTTGGTCTGCATGAAAATAAAAATGTAAATGAAGACATAAATTGTAAAAAAAAAGAGAAATAAAAAAGAATTTCATGTAATGTAATGGTGTATTGGGAGTTGACCCATAGTCCTGCACTGCTTTTATCCTGCTTTATTAGGGAAATTTAAAGAGTTATACAGTGTGTTTTATTGATTTCTTATACTCAGTACTTTTTAATTAGTTAAAGCGGAGCTCCGCTGTAAAAAAAATTATTAAAAGCCAGCAGCTACAAATACTGCAGCCGATAACTTTTAATAAATGGACACCTACCTGTCCTGGAGTCCAGCGACGTCGGCAGCAGAAGACTAGCAATCGCTCATCTCTCGGCTGCCCCCACTGCCATCATCAGTGAGGAAATCAGGAAGTGAAGAGCTGCGGCTTCACTGCCCGGTTCCCTTGTGCGCATGCGCGAGTCACGCTGCGCCGTCCTCACTAGTCCCCGCTGTGTTCTGGGTGCTGTTTCCCAGAACACAACAGGGGGGACGGGAACTAATGAACTACCTGCAGTTTCCCGCAGAGTGTAAGCCCAGAAGTGGGTGCAAATACCTGTCTTAGACCGGTATCTGCACCCCCTCTTCCCTGAAAGGTGCCAATTGTGGCACCGGAGGGGGGGAGGAATCCAATGAGCGGAAGTTACACTTTAGGGTGGAGCTCCGCTTTAAGGTGAAATACTACACTATACTACTACAAATATATAATGTTTTCAAGTTGCAGCCAGCCCCTAATGAGCTCCAAGCTTATACCCAGCTTATATATATGTTTTGTAAAATGGATCAAAATAGAAGAGAGATCAGGTTACACGCACTGCAGAATGAGTCATACAGGAAGGACAAGACCCCTCCCTATCTTCTAGCTGAGATGGAACTATTTGGCTTAGTCACCTATATGCAGGATGATTCCAAGCATTAAAACAATGCTTTGCTTTTTTTTTCTAAAGAGCCCAGGATGGTATGCAAAGTTAGCTTCTTGGCTCCAACCCACATTATTTGCTTACTATAAAATTAAGACTTATTAAGCATATAAGTAAGAAAACTTTAAAACATGTAATAATAAAATACATAAAAAATATGATTTTCAGTGATTGTTAACTTGTGATTTTCCCGACTTTTTCTGCTCACCAGCTCTCCTTATTGCTAGTGTATTTTATGTGTGGCCCAAGACAATTCCTCTTCTTCCAATGTGGCCCAGGAAGGTCAGAAGGGTGGATATCCCTGGCTTAAAACAACTATTTTGGGCATCTCCACACTTTTTTAAGTTCACAAGGGACACCCGAAATGGTTGTTCTATGTTGCTTGTGATATGAAAGATTAAATAAAGAAAAAGCAACCAGATATGTGCTCCATTCTTTCTCATTTTGGATTTAGATGAGTAGCATATTGGATACAACTGTAGTGCACGTGGCCCACCATTTGATATATACATACAGCGGGTAAAATAAGTACTGAACACATCACAATTTTTCTACGTAAATAGATTTCTAAAGGTGCTATTGACATGAAATTTCCACCACATGTCGGTAACAACCCATTCAATCCATACATACAAAGAAACAAAAATAAATAAGTTCAGAAATGAAGTTATCTGTAATAAAATGGGATGACAAAGGGAATAAGTATTGAACACATAAAGAATAGGAGGTACAAAATGGCAATCCTGCCCCTTGTCAGTGCAAATGAATATCAGCTGGTTCCATCTCAACTGATGGCTTATAAAAAGGTGTCTCATTACCAAGGTGTCACACAAGAAACATCTTGTGATGGGTAGAAGCAAAGAGCTCTCTCAACACCTTTGCAACCTTATTGTTGCAGAACATACTGATGGCATTGGTTACATAAGTATAGCGATACCCTCAGTTTAAGAGGGCTGCTTGTTTGTTTTGGGCCTTGTAATGCACCTCTATCAACCCCTGGCAATCGGCTCCAACCTCTCATGGCACAGTTAGGAACGGGGGAAAGATGGCACAACTGCAATATATCTATACTGTTATATGGTACAACCCCCTTTCCGTGTCCCAGCACAGTAATTGACACTGACCACCAAATTACTTAACTATAACTTTTTACTACTGGTAAAAGTATAAAAGGTAATTTGCATACAATATCTCATGCAGATCCCTGCAATATAGGTGCACGCATTAAAAGAGTATAACATTCAATAATGCAGTAACAATAAAATATCCCCGCTGCAGCTATCCTCCCTCGTGAGCAAAAATGGCGCCCAGCAATGTCCTATACTACCCAGTCCGGCCTGACTATAACTTGGGGTATAGTTTGTAGAAGAATCTTCGCTAGCAACTCTCGGTGGTGCACATAAGGAAACAAACTGTAAACCAGTAGGGGTAGCAAATAATCGCTAACTTGATAAAACTGGAGAGACTGATAAACTCAGTTCAGAAGACAGTCTCTCCAAAGTATAACTGTGGTCAATGATGGGCCTAGGCAAAGTTAATAGGCAACAAAGTTACTTAGATGTGGTTCTGAGCTGGCGCTCTCTCACCCAGACCGGACCGACTCCTGTCCGGTACCTCTGCTACGGTGAGTTGCTTCACCGTACCCACGATGCACCGGGTCTTTGGTCCTCCAGAAGATGGTGGCACCTCAGGTGGATCGGATGCTCCGCAGGCTCCTCGATGGAACGGAAGACTCTCTGGAACAAAGTGCGAGGCCCAGGCTTTAGGCCTTGCACGCGCAGCAGGTGATTGCAGGGATCCTCTTGCAGGGAGGGTGGCGTTCCAAGAGAAAGAGCGAGGCTCCTCCTCCCCCTTTTAAAGTCCACCCCAGCAGTCCTTGCGTGGGGAAATGCACCCTGGGTGCCTCAAAGCGTGCTGGGAACTGTAGTTTTGTGGGTGAAAACAATACCCCGCTACACACTCCCTCCACTTGAAATCTTTGGTCCCCCAAAGACAGTATCAACAGTAGGAAAATACAAACTCATTAAGGGCAGCTAGAGAAGTTGGCAGAGGAAAACGGGGAAGGGAGCTTGTCCTGCCCACTGGTTACATCAATGAGGTTGACCTGCCTAACTGTGCCAGAGAGTGAGCTTGGGTTGCCTTCCACCAAATGCACGGCAGAAGGATCAGATGTTGGTAATGTCCTTCGAGCAGTGGTTACTGTATACTCAGAACTTTCCCCAATCTGGGTATAGGTTAACTTCGGAGGAGGGCGAATGGCTCTCTTGGCCCTTTGTTCTCTTGGGGTGACTGTTTCATCCCTCACTGTATCCTCTTCTGGAGTAGGTACACTGGACTCCAACACTTCTGGTACATCCAGATCAGGTGCAGGAAGATGTTGGGAGTAATCTTGATGATCAGCAGAAGGTGACCATATGGCATCTTCCCACTCTTCAGACAGAGGGCTAGACAGAACAAACTCAGTGGCTTCCACATTCAATGTACTATCTACAGTACCTTCAGAGGGTGGAAGATCTATAGACATGGGTTCTGGGGTCTGAGAAGGCCACATCCATCCAAGCTCTTCTTCTTCACTCTGATCAGAGACATCCATTTCTCCAGACTGAGACACCTGAGACCGAGTGTTTGGCCTAGGTGTCTCCAAGCTTGAGGATGATCCAGGGGAATCTTCTACAGGAGGTATCCGAACAGCTTCTGAAAGTGGAAGTAAGTGGTTTCTGTGCCATGTCTTCAGCGGCCCTATCTTCCCTTCTGGTTTTAGCTGATACACCGGCAGGTCTGGCAACTTCTTACAGATCACGTATGGTTCCGGTCTTTATCTGTCTGCTAATTCATGCTTCCCTGGGACTCCTAGGTTTCGCAGCAGCACTCTGTCTCCTGGCTGTAGGTCCTGGATTCGAACTTTGAGGTCAAAGTTCCTCTTGTTCCGGGCTCCTCTTTTCTCTGAGGCCACTTGGGCCTGTTCAAAAGCTAGCTTCAAACTCTTCCTCAGTCTGTCTACATATCCCCTATGTGAGGTGGCTGAAGTGTGATCCGTTGATATGCCGAATGCCAGATCCACAGGCAGTCTTGCTTCCCTGCCAAACATAAGGCGATATGGAGAGTACCCTGTGGCATCGCTAGTGGTACTGTTGTAAGCATGCACGATGGCTGCTATGTGCTTGCTCCAATGCTGCTTCTGCTCGCTACTCAGAGTCCCCAACATATTTAACAGAGTCCTGTTGAACTTCTCCAGCTGAGCATCACCCTGAGGGTGATAAGGGGTGGTGCGGGTTTTCTTGATACCCAAATAGTCCAGCAATTTCTTGATTAATCGACTCTCAAAGTCTCTCCCTTGGTCAGAGTGCAGGTGCTGTGGCAGCCGATAATGCACAAAGTATTTCTCTACTAGGATTTTATCTAGAGTGGATGCCTTCTGGTCTTTGGCTGGAAAAGCCTGGGCATAACGGGTGAAATGGTCGGTTATCACCAGAACATTTCCTTGTCCATTTAAGTCAGGTTCCAGACAGAGAAAGTCAATGCACACCAAGTCCAAGGGTCCTTGACTCTGCCGATGGCCCATTGGGGCAGCTTGTCGTGGCAATGTCTTCCTCTGGATACAGCGTGCACAGGAGTAGCAGTACTCCTCCACTTCAGCCCGCATACAAGGCCAATAGAACCTATCCCTTACAAGTTGGAATGTTCGTTCGGCCCCCAAGTGGCCATGATTATCATGTAAGGCAGCCAAAACAGTTCTTCTGTATTTCTCTGGCAGAAACAGCTGCCACTTATCTTCTAGGTCATCAGAGGGGCCCCTTCGGTAGACCACCCCTTGATGCACCTGCAACTTGTCCCATTCCTTGTGGACCAAGCGGGCCACCTTTGAGGGGTCCTTCAGGAGTCTGCCTGGATCCTGGTCCTCCAATGTCTCCAATGCTAATATTCCCCAAGGATCTTCCAACTGGTCTCTCCTTAGGTCCTTTTTAGACAGTTTTGGCAGGTCATCCTCTCCAACTTGGGTCACATTGCAGTAACACTTGGGCACCCCCACCGCAGAAACACCGATCTCTTCAGCCCTTGACCCACCACTTCTCCTTATCTTCAGGGTGCATTGGGATTTGATAATACCCACTCTTCAGATCCATGACACTGAACCACTTGGCCCCAGACAGACTCTGCAAAGCATCTTCTATCCTGGGGGTAGTGTACTGGTCGGGTATGGTCCTCCTGTTGAGAGTCCTATAGTCTATGCAGAGTCTCAGCGACCCGTTTTTCTTCCTTACCACCACGATGGGTGAGGCATATGGACTTCTGGACTCTCGAATGACTCCTGTCCTCTTTAGCTCTGACAACTGCTCACGCAAATCTTCCAGGTCAGCCAGTGGAACTCTTCGGACCCTCTCCCGAAAGGGTTTGTCTTCTTGAAGACGGATTTTATGGGTGGCACTTCTCGCAGACCCCACATCAAACTCATCTTCTGAGAATATTCTTCTCCACCTAGTCAGCTGAGCCTTGGCTCTCTCCTTCCATTTCAGTGGCAAGGCAGTATCTTCAAGGCAGAGCTCCTCCAGGGTGGCTTCTCCTTCTTTGGACTTCAATTCAGACAGGGTCACTGGGGTAGCAGGGTTCACCTTGCCCAGTAGTACCCGGGCTGGGATCTTCACAGGGGAATTAGTGACATTTCTGACACTCACTGGAATCTGGCCCTTGGCTTTCTTCAGTGCCCTCAACGGGACCACTTCAGGGAGTACTTCCAATCCTTGGTGAGTGTTGAAGGGGTCTGGTTCCATGACCACAAAGGGACCCGGCTGCTCCCAGGAGAGTTTTACCGTAGCCTGAAGACAGGTCACCTCACCAGGCTTCAGTATCTTCTCTCTTCTAGACAGTCTCCAGACTCTTCCCACCCCCTCTTCCGGGGCCTTTTGCTCCAGGATCATCTTCTGGTAGACCTGTTGCAGCATTGGGTGAATCTTCTGTTGGGGGGAACTCCGCTCTTGCACTAACGGGGTCAGCAGTCTCCGGACCAAGTCAGTGTTGGTCCCTATCAATATGGACATCGTGTTGGCTCCTGGTGGGCGAGGGCAAACCACCGCCAGGGTGTCAAAGACTTCGGCCTTCCCGGTCACAGAGGGGTCAAGGCCAGCCTGATTGAAGCATAACTGTCGTAGGGGAAACTGCGAGTGCCAATCCCCCCTATCTTCAGGTCTTCCAGCTTCTGCAAAGGCACGTGACTCAAATGCTTCTGATAAAAGTCTCTGTATAAGAGAGTCACTTGGGCTCCTGTGTCTAGGAGTGCCTTTGTGTAGACTCCCTCCACTTGAACGGAGACTAGAGGGGAGGGTCCAACTAATTTATCCGGGAACTTCTTAGGAGGTATTTTCTCCTTTCCAATGGTATTTTCTTCTTTTTCTACTTCTCTCTGGACCTCAACCCTTTTTGGACCTGGTATGCATTGATCTTTTTCCGGTTGTCAAATTTCAACTCCCGACAGGCGGTGTGGGGTGTTTTATGAGGGGCATTGTTTCCCTTCTCTTTTTGCTCTGATTGTTTTTGGATCTTCTTGGAGCTTTCTGTAGGTAGCGGGCGTCCGGCTGACTCCTTCACCGGGGCCCTCTGAAGTTTTCCGTCGGCTGGTACTGAGTGCCTCTGTTCTTCCTTGGACTGGGGCACCTTCTATCAGGGTGGCCAACTCCTCCACAATTTAAGCAGACAATTTCCTTCCTTATTTTTGGGGATGCTGGAATAGGGACATTCCGGTCCGGTTCCTTCCGGATCTCTTCTTTCTCCTTGGCTCCTGAGTTCTTGGCCAATAATGCGGTCAACAAGTCCAGTACTTGGGCCATTTGAGACTTCAAGGTTTCCACTTCTGAGTCACGTTCGGTAACTACTGTCGTTCTGACTCCCACTGAAACAGGTGGGGCGGTCTTCTCAACCCCCTCTTGATCCTTCATCAAGGCCTCTTCGTCCCTTATGATCCGCACAAGGTCTGTGTAATTCAGAGCCATGACTCCGTCAGAGGTCTTCAGGTGAAGCCAAACTGGGTCCGACCGTAAGGCTCCCCTTAGAATCTGCTTCATCCTGGTAGCATCTATAACCTGTGGCTGCATTCCTTTTCTCAGTACAATCTGGCACAGCATTCTATTCAGTCTCCGGACATACTCGGACAACTTCTCCCTCGGCTGTTGAAAGGTGTGTTCAAATTGATACACCAGATCCGACACTTTCTCCAGCTGGCCAAATTCCTCCTGCAACATAGACAGATAATCTATTGCTGTACACACAGTATTGCTGCACCTAAGATTTTTCACAGTCTCAGCAGCAGGACCCTTCAAGCTCTCACAGATGCGCTGCTTCTTCTGCTCTTCTGGGACTTCCCAGCCTTCTACTGCCTGCATTGCCTGCTCAATCCAGGTATCGAAATCTTCCTCCCCGGGTGGCACAGGTTGTGTTCCTGAAAACACCCAGAGTTTCCGGTACCCGGCTTCCACATGCACCGTGTTGTTTTTCTGGCACTTAACAACAAAGTCTCCCAACGCAGTTAGCAGTTCTGGCCCTATGGCGGTCAGGGGTGACTTTGGGGCTTTCGTTTCGCTACTGCCTTCCATTTTGTGGAAAAGTGACGGAGATAACTGCGGGGAGGTCCGTGGAGACTCTTTCTTCACAGCCCCAGTATGCACTAAGCGATACGTTCTGTCATCTATGTCTTTTACACTCTGCCCTTTAAACTCTTCTGGGACTCCTCTTGTCCATTCTATTAGTGCATATGCCCCCGAGATATTTGTCTTCACATCCACCGCCCATGCTTTCCAGTTTGGGGATATTGACATTATCAGCTGCTTTACCTCTTTTTTTTCCTGGATCCCTCCCGGGAGTTCAATAGCTACCGCCCGGAGTGGATCCACAGCCTCCTCTGCGCACCATTGTGTCACTGCCTGCGAGTCCATGCTGGTATTTCAGACCGCCTTGATTGCAGCGTGCAATATACAAGGATCCCGGAACCGAGCCCCCACGGTTAGCGATACCCTCAGTTTAAGAGGGCTGCTTGTTTGTTTTGGGCCTTGTAATGCACCGCTATCAATCCCTGGCAATCGGCTCTAACCTCTCGTGGCACAGTTAGGAAAGGGGGAAAGATGGCACAACTGCAATATATCTATACTGTTATATGGTACAACCCCCTTTCCGTGTCCCAGCACAGTAATTGACACTGACCACCAAATTACTTAACTATAACTTTTTACTACTGGTAAAAGTATAAAAGGTAATTTGCATACAATATCTCATGCAGATCCCTGCAATATAGGTACACGCATTAAAAGAGTATAACATTCAATAATGCAGTAACAATAAAATATCCCCGCTGCAGCTATCCTCCCTCGTGAGCAAAAATGGCGCCCAGCAATGTCCTATACTACCCAGTCAGGCCTGACTATAACTTGGGGTATAGTTTGTAGAAGAATCTTCGCTAGCAACTCTCGGTGGTGCACATAAGGAAACAAACTGTAATCCAGTAGGGGTAGCAAATAATCGCTAACTTGATAAAACTGGAGAGACTGATAAACTCAGTTCAGAAGACAGTCTCTCCAAAGTATAACTGTGGTCAATGATGGGCCTAGGCAAAGTTAATAGGCAACAAAGTTACTTAGATGTGGTTCTGAGCTGGCGCTCTCTCACCCAGACCAGACCGACTCCTGTCCGGTACCTCTGCTACGGTGAGTTGCTTCACCGTGCCCACGATGCACCGGGTCTTCCGTCCTCCAGAAGATGGTGGCACCTCAGGTGGATCGGATGCTCCGCAGGCTCCTCGGTGGAACGGAAGGCTCTCTGGAACAAGGTGCGAGGCCCAGGCTTTAGGCCTTGCACGCACAGCAGGTGATTGCAGGGATCCTCTTGCAGGGAGGGCGGTGTTCCAAGAGAAAGAGCGAGGCTCCTCCTCCCCCTTTTAAAGTCCACCCCAGCAGTCCTTGCTCGGGGAAATGCACCCTGGGTGCCTCAAAGCGTGCTGGGAACTGTAGTTTTGTGGGTGAAAACGATACCCCTCTACATAAGGATTTCTAAACTTCTGAATGTTCTAGTGAGCACTGTTGGGGCCATAACCTGGAAGAGGAAAGAGCATAATTTCACTATATACAAAATTTCTGAAAGAGGAGTAAAAATAATTATCAGAAGAGTTGTCCAAGAGCCAAGGACCACTTGTGGAGAGCTTCAGAAAGACCTGGAATTAGCAGGTAAAATTGTTTAAAAAAAACAAGAAGTAATGCACTCAACCGCCATGGCCTGTATGCATGCTCACCACGCAAAACTCTATTGCTGAAGAAAAAGCTTTTTGAAGCTCATTTAAAGTTTGCTGCACAACATTTAGACAAGCCTGTGAAATACTGGGAGAATATAGTCTGGTCAGATATGAATGAAATTTAACTTATTGGATGCCATAATACACACCATGTTTAGAGATCAAATTGCACTGCACATCATCCCAAAAAAAAAACATACCAAGAGCGAAGTTTGGAGGTGGGAACATCATGGTGTGGGGCTGTTTTTCAGCATATGGTACTGGCAAACTTCATGTCATTGAAGGAAGGATGAATGGAAAAATGTGCCAAGACATTCTTGATAAAAAATCTGCTGCCAAATACCAGGATGATGAGGATGAAATGAGGGTGGACATTTTAGCAAGACAATTATCCTAAACACAAAGCCAAGGAAACTCTCAATTGGTCTCAAAGAAAGAAAATAAAGCTGCTAGAATGGCCCAGAGTGGAGGCTGGTGGGTTTTTTTTGGGGGGGGCGGCAAACAACCACCCCTCCTCATTCGATATTGTCACACAACTGGGTGGGCTTGGAGCGCAGTGCTCTGCGCCCTGAGCCCACCCTTTTTTGAAGCCCCCTATTGGAATCTATGCATCCGGCACCCTGCATGTAAATTAGGGGGCCGGACGCATGGATAGGAGGGGCGGCGCCCGTGCACCCCTAAAGGACAGGCCACCACTGGGCCCAGCCAATCACCTGATTTAAATTCAATAGAAAATCTATGGAAAGAATTAAAGATCAAAGTTCATAGAAGAGGCCTATGGAACCTGCAAGATTTCAAGACTGTTTGTGTGGAAGAATGGGCCAAAATCATACTCGAGGAATGCATGAGACTAATTTTTCCATACAGGAGGCATCTTGAAGCCGTCAATACCAACAAAGGATTTTGTATGAAGAATTAAATACACTTTAGTTAGCATGTTCAATACTTTTTCCCTGTCATTCCATTTTATTACACATAACTTAATTTCTAAACTTATTGCCTTTGGTTTCTTTGTATGAATGGATTGCAACCAACATGTTACCAACATGTGGTGAAAATTTCATATCAATAGCATCTTTAGAAATATATTTACCTAGAAAAATAGTGACGTGTTCAATACTTATTTTACCCTCTGTATATATATATCTGTGTGTATGCATATTAAAAATAATAAAAATAGCAATAATAAAAATGTACAACCAACTAAAATGGTTTTGCACTGATTTGTTCTGGGGGAACATTTTTGTTTTTTGTTTGTATCATTTGAAAGATATAAATAATGTTGTCACTTTTGGGCTATTGCTGGAAATTGGGTTCTGGACACCAGTCATTGTACTTAAAAGGGTTGTAAACCTTTGTATTTTTTCACCTTAATGCATCCTATGCATTAAGGTGAAAAAACACCTTGCAGTGTCCTGCCCCCCAGCCCCCCGTTTTACTTACCTGAGCCCTGAATTTCCTTGGGCGCGTCTCCACCGTCCTTCTTTCCACAAAGTCCCGACTTTGATTGGATAGATTGATAGCAGTGGAGCCATTGGCTCCCGCTGCTGTCAATCAAATCCAATGACGCGGGGGGCAGGCCGAGTCATACACTGGACGTCTATGGACGCCCAGTGTATGACTCAGGAGCGCGCCCACAAGGTAACCCCCTTGGAAGAGAGCTTCCCAGAGGGGGTTATCTAATGCGGATAGGAGGCGCGAGTGTCGCCTAAGGACCCCAGAACAGGTGGATCTGGGCAACTCTGTGCAAAACGAACTGCACAGTGGAGGTAAGTATGACATGTTTTTTTTTTTTTTTTTTAAAACCACGTATATTTAAGCCCTGTACACACGATCGGTTTTACCGATGAAAACAGTCCGATGGACTTTTTTCATTGGACAAACCGATCGTGTATTTTTCCAATCGGTGTTAAAAAACAGAACATGTTTTAAATTTATCCGATGGAAAAAAAACGATATCAAATTACTATCGTCTGTGGGGAACTCCATCGGATAAAAAACCCACGCATGCTCAGAATCAAGTCGACGCATGCTCAGAAGCATAGAACTTCATTTTTCTTGGCTCGTCGGAGTGTTTTACATCACGGCGTTTGGGACGGTCGGTTTTTTGTCTGATGGTGTGTAGGCAAGACTGATGGAAGTCAGCTTCATCGGATCTCCGATGGAAAAATCCATCGGTTTAAAATCCATAGGAAATCCGATCGTGTGCACAGGGCTTTAGTGTCACTTTAATGCAGTTAGATGCAAAAGTGACCTTTCCACTCTACTACCACCACCCCAGCTCCAACCATACACTCACTTTATTTGCAGACAGTACAACGGCAGTCATTTGTAAGATGCAGAACTGGTACCCATGTAAATCCAAAAGTATATAATAAGCTCAGATCCTGCTAGACTATGAAGATGTACTGGAGGCTTTCATATTGATTTCATACACTTTCATTATCTTGCTAATCTTGTTATTACAAAGATGTTTAGTTAGATTTTTTCTTTTTATATACTTGGTCACTAAGAACAAAGCTTGTTAAATGAATTTGAGTTAGAAAATAGTTACTGACAGAGAAGAAAGATAACTGTATTTTTATTTATTTTTTTGGGCTGCTTAGTATGTTGATGCCTCCTACACAGATAAAAAGCATTGCTGCCTCAAGCGTGACTTATATTGAATATATTGACTTTAGTCAATGCTCTCTCCTGTGTATATTCTAATTTTAGCCTTCCCGTTTTCACTTTGTACATAATTTGCAGCAAGTGTGCTCCCAGCCAGCCTGGGTAGCTGGTTATTGTTGACTCTAACAGAGCGTCAGGGTAGTTGAGTCCCTGCGGAGAGTGAAAATAGATTTCAGGCCTTGGACAGCTCCGGCTGCTGATTTCCAGCACAGCCAGCTACAGCCTCCAGGAATAGAGAATTTCATCAGCTCCATTGATGTAAGTGTAGCGGGGTGTTCCCCTTTAATGCAGAGAGACAAGAAGTTCTAGGGGAGAGGTGAGTCAGGAGGAAGTAGAGAAAATACATTGCTAGAGAGAGAGAGAGAGAGACTACATCACCCATAACCCCATTCTTCATATGTTCCACCGCAGAGACTCATGGGAGGGGTTATAAAAGGAGGAGGCGAGGCCGGGCTCGGCCTCTTTGGGACACGAGACTTCACAGCCTGATCCTCCTGTGCGGAGGTGTCGGAGTGCAAGGCCTGAAGCCTGAGGCCTTGCTCAGCACCAAAGAGCCTTCCACCCCCCTCTGCGAGCCTGGTGGCATCTGACTTCGCTCAGCTACAGCCTTGTTGGATCGGGGACCCGATCGCTGGAGAGACTGAGCGTGTGTGGGGACACAGTCGGTGGAAGTTTCCCGGACTGAGACCGTAGTCCGGGCGGGTGAGAGGGCTGATGCCCGACTAAGATACTGTCACTTCATATAGGCCTATAGACTGCCGTGGCCTACGAGTTATTTTGGTACTATTATTGAAGAGCCTTGGCAGAACTGAGCCTGCTGTTTATTTAGCCAAGTTCCTATCCCTATTGGATTACAAAGTCTATACTCTGTTTAAAGTGCACCACCATTACAGACCTGCCGGTGAAGAACAAGAAGGACTAAGTTAAATATTAGAACCAGGCCTGGTGGGGTTTCTAGTGTGTTTAATTACTGCGCCACAGGGCACTTAGTTGACGGTCGCCCGTGTGGCGCACCTGTTGTGTGTGTTAACTTCATAGTGTGCTAGAGTGGCAGGACGCTGCCCTTTTTAGTGATTATTCGGAACTGTGATTTATGTTACCCCTTATTCTTATAAAGAGATTAAGTAAAACCTATACCTATTACAATTCATTACTGTGTTAATGCTCAGTTATTTATACTGCATAAGATAATTACATGATTGTTAGTACTAGCTGTGCCAGTAGGGGGTAGAGCCTATTGCCGGGGGTTGACGGAGCTGTACTCAGGGCCCAAATCTAATTCTGCGGCCTTCTTAGTTGAAGGTATCGCTACACGTGGGGGCTCGTGAGTCCGGGATGAAATGTGTGTTAACCCTGAGGTTTGGAACGGCTGTGTTTGAACTTTGCTGCCCGGAGGAGGTCCGAGCAGGTCGGCCATGTGATTGGCCAAAGTGCGTCCCTGTGCTCGAAGTCGTGGAAATTTCCCTGAAAAACTGGGAGAGGCCCATGCAGAAAGAGCGGGAAGAGGGAGGAGTCCAGCCGTGTGACGAACTACATGTGGGGACTTTTGCTGCACTGCGCCACGAGGCATCCCATGACTGCGCAATTCGTGGGAGGAGACTGAAGGAAGCCCGCGAAAACGTGCAAGTCGTGGGAGGAGTCTGGCCACGTGTGGAGATACACGTGGAGACTCCGGCGCGAGGTCAGCGTGTGATGGAGCAGCAAGTGGTCGGAGCGAACTCAGGCTCCCCGTGGATGACGGTACCTTATCCTTTCAAGATGACTGCATTTGCTGCATCCATTACAGACACGGGGATAAGGCTCAGGCCCCGAGGACAGTTGGCTTTGTATTCATGCAGAGACACAGAGGCCCTCGGTGTGATCTGTCCCGGATGCTCGGGACTGGTGGTCCAACTAAAGCCATTCGGGCGATGCGAAGCATGCAAGGAGTTTCTTTTTGAGGTTGAACCACACACGGAAAGGCCCCGGGTCCTACGCCTCAACTGCATCACAGGAACCGCCACTCCGGAGGGAGAGATCAAAGCCTTTGCGGAGTTTCCCATGCGCGCTGACCAGGGCGAAGTGACTGCCCAACCAGAGACTGAGAGAGAAAAATCCGAGGACACTGCTTCGGTCACCACAGACTCCCTGCTGCCACCCCCGAAGAGGAAGATAGGCCTGGTGCAGGCCTCCTGTGGTCGTGGTCGAGCTTCACCCAGCTGCTTGCCGGACCTGGATGGATCCGGTCGGAAGAATCCTGGACATCCCAGTGCTGAAAAAGGTCCAGGTGAGCCAGGGGCTGGGACTGTGTGTGTGGTTGGAGGTGTCGGGAGTTCACAGTCGGTGGAGCCCGCAAGGGAGGGTAGCCTTCCGTCTACTAGAGACTACCTTCCCGCTGAGATGTATGACACCTCCGACTTAGAGTCATTGTCAGACTGTGGTGATGATGGAGAGATAGACGAACTGTTTCACCGGAAGGGCTGGGACAGACGCCCACTACCTGTGCTGAGTAAGCCACAGGACTCCCCCATGTCCATAGATGACAGTACGCCCCGGGTGCAAGCCCCGGAGTTATTGAGGAAATTTAGTCTTTCAAATAACCTTCCACATCCAACCACATCACCCGCTCTGATAGTGGGGATGCAGCGTGCTTCATTGCGGGCACCAAGAGCAAAGCCACCCGAGATGGTGAAAGTACCTCGGCACCCGGAGGCCATCGTACAGCCAGGAGAAGGTGAGCGAGATGTGATGCCGCCTCTAGCTCGATTGCAGAGACTTTTCTCCCAGAGAGTCGCCCGTGAATATGGGTGGGAGTACCCCTACTTGCCTCGGGACTTATTGTATGAAGTCGAGGTCTTGCGACCAAGGTGGTATGACGAGTTTGTGTGGGAAAAACTCAAAGTGCCCCATGCCCGGCGATACCTGTCATGTTCGCCGCCGGTGTCTAAAAAGTTTAAAGACTGCAGAGCTGATTGGAGACTTGGGCGCCATATTCATGCCGATAAGGTGCTCATCTGCAGGAAAGAAGGAGAAGACGTCGAATATTCGGTGGAAGTATTTGACAAACACCTGAAGCCCTTGTTTCTGCCGGATCCAAGGTTCTATTTATAGGAGAAGTGAGCTCCTATCTTGTTGCTGTTGAAACTTTCTGGAAGAGACATTCCCAGACGCCTAGAACTGTGCCCTACTTTTGTTTTGATTTGGGCTTTTCTTTTACTCACTGGAGATTTGGGAGCTGTTGTTTTTTTTCTCCCTTTTCTTCATGTGCCAAAGGCAGAGACTTTTGGGGTAGAGTTAGAGTAGGAAAGCAGGAAGAATGAAGATCTAACCAAGTGTCATTACCGCAGCGCTGTCACCAGGTGGCAGTGTTGTGCAACGGTTGTTTGAAAATGTTACACATGCATTACTTACTTATTGGAGTGAGTGGGTCTCTCGGCTGACGGACCCACTCATGCCAAGTTAACACAGAGTGTTAGGATGTTTTTTTTTGTTTCCTTTCTGCAGGAGATTCGTCGGTCAAGACTACTGAGTATGGGGTGGTTCTTAGACAGTGACGGGAGGGATTGTATATGTGTACATGACAGATGTTTTATACAAAAGTTTTAATGTTTTATAGTTCCCTTTTCTGTTGAGCAGGTCTTGGCACATACAGTATCCAAAATTTGAGGGATAGCCTCTGGGGCCCACTTCATGTCACCCCTCCTTGGGAGACATGGGTGTGCACCTGACGCTGGGGACCAGCGTCAAATCACCAGGGGGAGTGTGTAGCGGGGTCTTCAAAGTTAGTGGGATACACCTGGGGGTAGAGAGACCCAGGTGTGTAATTATGTCAGGGATTAGACCCCTTTTCTTATTCGTGGAGGATTGGGTGGTGTAATATTCTCTTTGACCAGTGGGTGTCAATGTACCTGCTGGCTCGAGGTAGAATCACTACCACAGTGCTACCCTTCTTTGTCCCTTCCTGGAGATGGTACGGCTGGGGCGGGGAACCCGCCGTGGTGTCGATGGGAGGAGATAAAAAGGGGGGGCGCCCTCGCCACGAGGTCTGTCGTCTTGGGGGATCATCTCTTCACGCACCCTAGGCCTGGGTGCGGGCGGTTCAAGGTTCCGGCCTAGGCGCCCAAGGCCTGGCCGGAATGAAGATGGAGTCCATCCCAGGCACCTTCAGCCTGGGGTGAGGTACTATTGAGGAGGCCTGGGACCCGGTGACTCCGACTGGGTCCTGCAAGGGTGAAGTTGCTCCAGGGCGCCCCTTGCGAGGGGACCCGCATCTGAGGTGAGGAGGCTGGGGAGGTCACCCGTCCGAAGACCCGGTGCAGTGTCAACCCGGTGACGGATGGGCCTTCGGTAACTGCCTTGGAGGACATCTTCCCCTGATAGGGGCTACAGCGCAGCGGAGGAGCTTTCATCAAGACTCCTGCAACCCCTGGTCATAGCACAGGGAGTGTAGGGACTAGGAACCTGTACAGTGCCTCGACCTGCTTCCCCATCGTATCATGCCGTTGCATTTGACTGTATGTGGAGATACGCAATAAACCTGAGTTTGGACTTTGATGGGTGTATGGACTCTGTTGATGGGAACAAAGGGAGATTCCGGCACGGAAGGACTGACCCTCATAACCAGCACACATTTGGCCCGAGGAAAAGATTGATATTGGCCTTCACCTCACCCACATGCATGGGGAGGACATGGGCCGTAGCGCACCTCACTCTGTCGCTCGACATACCCCTAGCTAAAGAGGTCGGGGTGAGGAGGCCGCTACACGTGGGGGTTCTCGTCTGGGATCCTGATACAGCAAGCGAACACGCCAAAAGACCGGCATGGACCCGCTAGAAGTAGGACAGTGGTACACAATGGCTGGCGCGGATCCGGCCGCGGCGGCAGTTATTGAACTCCCGGGGATCTGGCAAAGAGATGCGATAAAGCAGCTAATGACATCCCTATCACCATGCCAGAAATCATGGGTGATGGATGTGAGACCACATGCTTCGTGTACATACGCATTAATAGAGTGGAAAGACGAAATTCCAGAGCATTTTAAAAGCCAGAGCATACAAGCTATGGATGGGCAGACCTACCATCTGACACATGCGCTGCCACATAAGGGAGATCGGTTCCAAATAAGAAAGTCATCATCTCCACAGATACCTCCCCCGCCATCCCCTAAGGCACAAGAGCAGGAGGATACACAGAGTCCCAGGTCATCACCGGCCACCCTTAGCACAGAACTATGCGCTGTACTGGGAGAGATTGTGGCCCAGTGCATGAAGAATCCCACAGATTACCCAATGCCGGGGTACAGAAAGCTCCGGATATTCTCAGGGAGAAAACCTGTGCCCTCAGGGGAAGAAGGATTTGAGGAGTGGCTAGATGGCGCCACTCAGGCCTTAGAGGAATGGGAAGTTCCAGAACGCAGCAAGAAACAGCGAATCGCTGAAAGTCTGAAGGGGCCTGCTCTGGATGCCATACGCAACCTGAAGATGAGCAGGAAAGACTGTACTGCACAGGACTACTTGGACATCTTGCAGAATGTGTTCGGTGGGACAGAAAAAGTTACCGAGCTCACCTATCAGCTGGAGCACTGCTACCAGAAAACAGGAGAGAAACTGTCAGAATATATGGGACGTCTAGATAAGATCCTGCATAAAATCATTCTGAAAAAGGGGATCGACCCAGGGAAGGTAGACGAGGCCCGGGCTCAGCAGGTGTTGAGGGGAGCTCAGCCCCTGGATCCTATTGCATTGGCGCTGCGCACCCGACAGGACGGGAAGAACCTGGAATACCCCGACCTCATTCGAATGGTCAGAGAGGAAGAGGCCATGTGGGAGGAGAAAAAGAGGGAACCGCCAGTCGAGCCAACCAAACCTCTGGTGGTGATGGTCAGCCCGGCCATGACCCCCGAAAGAGAGGCGGAGATAGACACCCTAAAAACTCAGATGTCCAAGGTGTTAGAGATATTGATAGCAAAAGACACAGAGTGTCCCAAGAAGAAGGAAAGTCCAAGGAAGGAATTGTTCCCGATTGCCTCAGCACCCGAACCTTTACAAGAATGGGGAGATATAGTCTGCTTCAACTGTGGGGGAGTTGGCCACATTGCAGCCACATGTTCTAGTCCGAAGAAGAAGAGACCAGACAACCGCAAGCCGGCGGGAAACTCCAGAGGGCCCCGGTGAAGGAGTCAACCGGGTGCCCACCATCTTCAGTAAACTCCAAGCTGAATGCGAAGAAAAACAAAAAGAGAGATAGAACACCAAAGGGGAAACGCAATACCCCTCAACAAAGCTATACTCCAAGAAGAAGGGGGAGACCCCTCAGGAGAGGCACGGCACCCCCCAAAGGGGGTGCCCACCCAAGAAAAATAATAGTACGCCTCAGCGGGTTCCTACACCCATTAAAAGGAGGGAAGTCAGTGCATACCAGGCTCAAGAAAGGTTCAAGTCCAAAGGGAATAGGACAAGAGAGAGTCCAAAGGGAAAAGGTCTGAAGAAGGCGGCTCCTGCTGGACCATATCCAGAGAAGCTGGTAGGCCCATCCCCTATAGTGCCCATTCAAGTGGAGGGAGTCTACACCAGGGGCCTCCTGGATACCGGGGCACAAGTGACCCTACTATACCGGGACTTCTACGACAGGCACCTGAGTCATCTGCCTATCCAGAAGATAGAGGAGCTGGAAATATGGGGAATTGGAACCCAGAGTTTCCCTTACGACGGCTACCTTCCCATCCAAATGACCTTTGACCCATCCGTGGCTGGGAAGGCCGAAGTGTTTGACACCCTGGCAGTTGTGTGTCCTAGGCCGCCTGGAGCCAACAAGAATTCCCTTATAATAGGGACAAACACGGACCTGGTCCGAAGACTCCTGACCCCTCTCGTGACAGAAGAAAGACAAGCAGCTACCAAGATCCATCCCATGCTGAAGACAGCCTACCAACGGCTGGTCCAAGAGCGGGAGACCCCTGGAGAGGAGATAGGGAAGGTGTGGAGACTTGGAAGAGAAGGGGTAGTGTTGCAGCCCGGTGAAGTAACCTGTCTCAGGGCCACTGTGAAGCTTACTTTGGAGCAGCCTGGTCCCTTTGTCATGCTGGAGTCAGACCCAAGGGGTGAGTCCTCAGGCCTGGAGGTGATACCGGAAGTGATTCCGCTGAAGGTCCTGAAGAAGGCCCATTATAGAGTTCCAGTGAGTGTTAGGAATACTACCAAAGACCCCATGGACATCCCAGCCAGAATGTTGCTAGGCCAGGTGAGCCCGGCGGCCCCTGTTACCCTGTCAGAAGTGAAGAGGACAGGTGAAGAAGGGGATGTTTGGGAGAAGCTGACCATGGAAAACCCGAATCTGTCCAGGGCTTGGAAAGAGAGAGCCAAGGCCCAGTTGAATAGATGGGAGAAGATCTTCTCTAAGGATGAGTTTGATGTGGGGTGTGCAAGGAGTGCCACCCATCGGATCCGCCTCCAGGAAGATAAGCCCTTCCGAGAGAGGGTCAGGCGGGTCCCGCTAGCAGATCTGGAGGATCTGAGGGAACAACTTGCAGAACTCAAGAGGACTGGTGTGATACGGGAGTCCAGAAGCCCCTATGCCTCTCCCATAGTGGTGGTCCGAAAGAAGAATGGATCATTGAGGCTCTGTATAGACTACAGGACTCTCAACAGGCGAACCATACCTGACCAATACACCACTCCGAGGATAGAGGATGCCCTACAGAGCTTGTCTGGAGCCAAATGGTTCAGCGTTATGGATCTCAAGAGTGGGTACTATCAGATTCCGATGCACCCAGCAGACAAGGAGAAGACAGCTTTCATAACCCCAGTGGGGTTCTTTGAATTCGACCGGATGCCCCAAGGTCTGTCTGGAGCCCCAGCTACTTTCCAACGCCTCATGGAGAAGACAGTAGGGGACATGAACTTGATCGAAGTCCTTGTATACCTAGACGATGTCATTGTCTTTGGGAGAACCTTGGAGGAACATGAAGAGAGGCTGGAGAAAGTGTTGAGAAGACTCAGTGAGGAAGGACTTAAGCTTTCGCCTGAGAAGTGTCGGTTCTACCAGTCTTCTGTGAACTATCTGGGGCACATAGTATCTGAAGAAGGGGTGGCCACAGACCCTGAGAAATTGGAGGCAGTTACCTCCTGGCCACAGCCCACCACAGTAACAGAACTCAGATCCTTCTTGGGCTTCTGCTCCTACTACAGGAGGTTTGTGGAGGGATTTGCCCGAATTGCTAGACCATTGAATGAGTTGCTCAAGACTGAAGGAGAGGAGGATGGATCGGGGCCCAGGAGGCCAGGAGAGTCCATCAGAGATCAGTGGAATCAGAAGTGTGAAGAGGCTTTCCAGGAATTGAAGAGGAGCCTGACCACTGCACCAGTCTTGGCCTATGCAGACCCAACCAAACCCTATGAACTGCATGTGGATGCTAGTCATGACGGTCTGGGAGGAGTACTCTACCAAGAACATGAGGGGCAATTGCGGCCTGTTGCCTATGTGAGTAGGAGTCTGACCCCCTCTGAGAAGAACTACCCCACTCACAAGCTGGAGTTCCTGGCCCTCAAGTGGGCGGTAGTAGACAAGCTCAAAGACTACCTTTATGGAGCAGAGTTCACTGTGAAGACCGACAACAACCCCCTTACCTACCTGTTCACCACGGCCAAGCTGGATGCCACTGGACACAGGTGGCTGGCCGCACTGTCTGGATTCAACTTCAGCCTTAAGTATAGACCAGGAGTGGGGAATCGAGACGCAGACGCCCTGTCCAGAAGATCTCATTCCCCGACCTTTGAAATAGAAGATTGGACCCAAGTGGCACCGGACGGGGTGCAGGCCCTTTGTCAAGGAGCTGTATTCCAAGCCCGAGGATGCTCCAGAGCAGAGGAAATAGGAGTTACCACAGTGGGAGTCCCCAAACACTACTGTGGAGTAGCTCAATTGGAAGAGGACAACCTACCAAGACTGTCCAAGAAGGAATTGAGGTGTGACCAATTGGAAGACCCCATGGGGAGATTGGTCCTGGAGGCCTTGAAAAATCAGGATCCAAACATACTCATGCATCAACCTTCAAAAGAAGCTCGCCTACTGAGGAAGGAGTGGGATAGGTTGCAGTTACATCAGGGAGTGGTCTACCGAAGGGGCCCCTCTGATGACTCAGAAGATAAGTGGCAGATGTTCCTCTCAGAGAAACATCGGGAGACTGTTCTGATGGCCTTGCATGACAATCATGGCCACCTAGGGGCTGAAAGGACCTTCCAACTTGTCAGGAGTCGTTTCTATTGGCCCTGCATGAGGGCAGAGGTAGAAGAGTACTGCCACTCATGTGCACGATGCGTCCAGAGGAAGACTTTACCCCATCAAGCTGCCCCAATGGGCCATCTACAGAGTCAAGGCCCAATGGATCTGGTATGCATTGATTTTCTCTGCCTCGAACCCGACCTGAGTGGACTAGGAAATGTTCTGGTGATAACCGACCATTTCACCCGGTATGCCCAGGCTTTCCCCACCAAAGACCAGAAGGCCTCCACCGTAGCCAAGGTACTTATGGAGAAGTACTTTGTCCATTATGGGCTGCCACAGCGACTGCATTCAGATCAAGGGAGGGATTTCGAGAGTAAACTGATCCGGAAGCTCCTGGATTCTTTGGGAATCAAGAAGACTCGAACTACACCTTACCATCCACAGGGAGATGCTCAGCCGGAAAGGTTTAACCGAACCTTGCTCAACATGTTGGGGACTCTGGAAAGCGAGAAAAAGCAAAATTGGAGCCAACACATAGCAGCCATAGTACATGCTTACAACTGCACCATCAGTGATGCTACAGGCTACTCCCCATATCGACTCATGTTTGGGAGAGAAGCGAGACTACCGGTGGACTTGGCCTTTGGCACCTCTCTGGACCATTCTTCAGCCACATCCCACAAAGGATATGTGGACAGGCTCAGACACAGCCTGAAAGTAGCCTATGAACAAGCTCAAGCGGCCTCAGACCAAAGGGGAGCTCGAAATAAAAGAAACTTCGACTTGAAGGTCCGGGTACAAGACCTACAGCCCGGGGATCGAGTACTGTTACGCAATCTGGGGGTCCCTGGAAAACACAAACTTGCAGACAGATGGAGATCTGAACCCTATGTCATCTGCAGGAAGTTGCTGGGCCTACCTGTCTATACGTTGAAGCCAGAGGGAAAGGTAGGCCCACTGAAGACGTGGCATCGAAACCACCTTCTCCCACTTGCTGAGGCAGTTAGAATACCTCCCGTGGGAGACTCCCCTGAACCGGCCTCTATCCTGGATACTCCTAGGCCGAACACTCGGTCGCAGACCTCCCGAGCTGAAGATGGAGAGGCCTCTCAACTTAGTGGAAGTGAGGAGGGAGAACTTGATTGGCTGTGGCCTTCCCCAACTCCAGGAACTTTTACCATAGATCTTCCAACCACTGAAGACACCACAGATGGAACACTGAACCCAGAAGCCACAGAGTTCATCCCATCTAGTCCTTCAACAGATTACTGGGGAGATGCCCATGATAGTTGCTCAGAGAAAGAGGAGCCTGTGGCGCCAGAGCCAGAAATCCCAAGAGAGCAAAGGGCTCGAAGAGTCATCCGGCCTCCTAAGAAGCTGACCTACCCACAAATGGGGAACAGCTCAGAAGACTCTGTAGTTACTGCTAGGAGGAATGCTGAAAATCCAGATCCCTCCACTGTCCATTTGGTGGAGGGCAACCCCAGCTCACTCTCTGGCACAGTTAGGCAGGCCACCCATGATAATGTGACCTGTGGACAAGGGAATTCTCCCCCTCAGTTTTGGTGGGAATCCCCTATGCCAACATCGTTTGCAGAATTGTCTAGAGTTGTACATAGTTTTTATTAAAAGTTTATCTTTGGGGACCAAAGAGTTCAAGTGGGGGGAGTGTGTAGGGGGGTGTTCCCCTTTAATGCAGAGAGACAAGAAGTTCTAGGGGAGAGGTGAGTCAGGAGGAAGTAGAGAAAATACATTGCTAGAGAGAGAGAGAGACTACATCACCCATAACCCCATTCTTCATATGTTCCACCGCAGAGACTCATGGGAGGGGTTATAAAAGGAGGAGGCGAGGCCGGGCTCGGCCTCTTTGGGACACGAGACTTCACAGCCTGATCCTCCTGTGCGGAGGTGTCGGAGTGCAAGGCCTGAAGCCTGAGGCCTTGCTCAGCACCAAAGAGCCTTCCACCCCCCTCTGCGAGCCTGGTGGCATCTGACTTCGCTCAGCTACAGCCTTGTTGGATCGGGGACCCGATCGCTGGAGAGACTGAGCGTGTGTGGGGACACAGTCGGTGGAAGTTTCCCGGACTGAGACCGTAGTCCGGGCGGGTGAGAGGGCTGATGCCCGACTAAGATACTGTCACTTCATATAGGCCTATAGACTGCCTTGGCCTACGAGTTATTTTGGTACTATTATTGAAGAGCCTTGGCAGAACTGAGCCTGCTGTTTATTTAGCCAAGTTCCTATCCCTATTGGATTACAAAGTCTATACTCTGTTTAAAGTGCACCACCATTACAGACCTGCCGGTGAAGAACAAGAAGGACTAAGTTAAATATTAGAACCAGGCCTGGTGGGGTTTCTAGTGTGTTTAATTACTGCGCCACAGGGCACTTAGTTGACGGTCGCCCGTGTGGCGCACCTGTTGTGTGTGTTAACTTCATAGTGTGCTAGAGTGGCAGGACGCTGCCCTTTTTAGTGATTATTCGGAACTGTGATTTATGTTACCCCTTATTCTTATAAAGAGATTAAGTAAAACCTATACCTATTACAATTCATTACTGTGTTAATGCTCAGTTATTTATACTGCATAAGATAATTACATGATTGTTAGTACTAGCTGTGCCAGTAGGGGGTAGAGCCTATTGCCGGGGGTTGACGGAGCTGTACTCAGGGCCCAAATCTAATTCTGCGGCCTTCTTAGTTGAAGGTATCGCTACATAAGCAAGGCAAAGAAATATTGCAACCTCACCCTGAGGATGTGTAATCAGCGATATGCAAATGACACTCCCCAAGCAGACCACTGTGTTCTTCTGTGCAATATACAGCAGTTTCCTCTGTCACTCACTTAAACAAAATCTCATTTTCATTTTGGCCCTGGAGATCAGAAAGGCAGATGGGCCCTCAGGCAGGTAAAAGCCACCTACAACAAAACATATAATACCAGTGCAGGCTGGGAACAACAGGAAAGGCATTGAGTGGCACTATGATTGCCCATAGTTTATGGTGCCAGGCGCAATGGCAGCTGTGTTTATCTGACACTGCGTTGAGAAACCAAGCAAGACCTTCAGCTAAATTAGTCCCTTGGAAATCTGTATGAGACAGAAAAAAAAAGCCTGCCATATGGAACACAGAAAACAATAGAGGGAACTTTTCCTTGGATTCATTAGTAATCACTGTAAAAAAGTCTACAAAATATGATTTACACTGTGTGTGGAGCCTAACAAAGGATCTTACAATATGGTGATGTCTTGAATAGCGGCTGAAAAGTGGAGACACGCTATAGAACATGGGATTTTGTCTGAAAATATTCAAAAATGTGCAGTACTAAAGGAAATCAGGAGAGGGAAAATGCTTAATATATATATATATATATATATATATATATATATATATATATATATATATATATATATATATATTTATAAAAATGTACACTATATTACCAAAAGTATTGGGACGCTTGTCTTTACACGCACATGATTTTTAATGACATCCCAGTCTTAGTCCATAGAGTTCAATATTGGGTTGGCCCACCCTTTGCAAATATAACAGCTTCAACTCTTCTGGGAAGGCTGTCTACAAGGTTTAGGAGTGTGTCTATGGGAATGTTTGACCATTCTTCCAGAAGCGCATTTGTGAGGTCAGGCACTGATGTGGACGAGAAGGCCTGGCTCACAGTCTCTGCTCTAATTCATCCCAAAGGTGTTCTATCAGATTGAGGTCAGGACTCTGTGCAGGCCAGTCAAGTTCCTCCACCCCAAACTCACTCATCCATGTCTTTATGGACCTTGCTTTGTGCAATGGTGTGCAGTCATGTTGGAACAGGGAGGGGCCATCCCCAAACTGTTCCCACAAAGTTGGGAGCATGAAATTGTCCAAAATGTCTTGGTATGCAGAGTCCTCTTCACTGGAACTAAGGGGCCAAGCCCAACTTCTGAAAAACAATCCCACACCATAATCCCCCCTCCACTAAATGATTTGGATCAGTGCACAAAACAAGGATGGGTGAGTTTGAAGTGGAGGAACTATATATACTATATAATCTGATAGAGGTTATCTGTTTTAGTCCCTAAGCATCACATATTGAGATTGCACTTTATTGATTGTATATATATAATTGAATTGAAATATTATTTATTTATTTGTTTGGATATGCACTAGGGTACACTCAGTAATATTGGATAATTTTATATATTGCACGGCACTGTTTTTTATATTATCTTGCTACACATAAATGTAGGTGTGAACACTTGTCTGGTGTCAGCAGCATACATATATAACAGCATACATATTTGCTCTGAAATAACCTTGCAGTTAAAAATTCTGATTAAAGTGACAAACTAAACTCTGGTTTAAAAAACAACAACTGTTGTGTATGTCTTCTTAAAGTGTTTGTTAAGGTTAAATCTTCTATAGTTACCTCTGGTATAAAACACTAAGCTCCCAGTGGATATAATTAAAAAAAATATGCGGTATAATAGCTTATTTCAAACCGCCGTTCGGCATTCAGCTGACTGCCCACTGGTCTCCTATCCCGATCTGATAGCTGCAGGAGGAGGTGCTGGAAAGCCCTTTGCTGATGTCAGCCAAGATAAGGAAAGAAAGGGAGGGGACCGGCGGGCAGTCACATGAGCGCCAAACGGCGTTTTGAAGTAAGCTATTATACTGCATATTTTTAAAAATCTACTGGGGCGCTTAATATTATATAATATACAGAACTATTTTTTTTTTACAGAAGGAGGGGAGGATCAGGGAGCTGACAAGCAGGGAGGGGAGGGGGAAGGAGAACAGAGGAGACACAGACACAGAGAGCAGGGCTGCGACTGACAGGCACAAACACTGACAACAGTGTCAGGGCTCAGAAGCCCTGATTATCGTGGGTCAGCGTACAGAGGGGAGGGCAGAAACTGGCAGGATCAGCCAGGTATTTCAGGTGATACAGGGGGCCAAATTACACAGCACAAGCACTGTGCTGTATAACATGCTTTAAAGTGGTTGTAAACCCTTATAAAACATTTTTTTTTTAAACTAGCTGTAAGAGAAAGGCATAATGAGCTAATATGACTAGCATAATAGCTCATTATGCATCACTTACCTTAGATCGGGGCCCCCGAAGCCGTCCTCGTCTCCCTCTTCAGCCACAGCCATCTCTGCGGCGATAGCCGGAAGGTTACTTCCGGGTATCGCCGCTCCAGCCAATCACAGCGCCGCTCCGGCGCTGTGATTGGCCGGAGCGGCGGAGACGTCACTCTGCGCATGCGCGCGAGAGCTGGCACATTCGGCTACCCCCAGCGATTGCTGGGAAGTAGCCAAATTTGTGAATGGGATTAACCCCATGAATGCGCCGTTGTCTACGGCGCGCATGCGCCGTAGACAGCGGCGCCTGTCATTTAACTAAATATCTCCTAAACCGTGTAGGTTTAGGAGATATTTCTTGCACCTACAGGTAAGCCTTAATCTAGGCTTACCTGTAGGTGCAAGTTGAAAAAGTGGGTTTACAACCACTTTAAAGAAACAGGATCGATATATTATGTTTTTTGGGTTAACAAACACTTTAACTCATAAAAGTACCTTCTGTTTCTGTGTGATAGTGACACTATAGGAGTTTGGCAGCTTTATTTTCTACATTTGAACTGCACTTTATCACTTTGAGTTTAGTTGTAATCTTTACACTGAGTAGCGCATTAGTTCCTTCTCATTTCTTTACCCTCTGTTCCTATTTTATATTCCATCTGATTTTTGCTGCTGTGATGCGACTTCCTCTTAAAGGGTGGCTGCGTTCCTTCTCAATGGTCCCACTGAACGTAGGACCGTAGCTATCCTCTCTTGCCCACAGCAGAGCACATGAGAACAACTAATGCACACTGCTTGTTCCAAAAAAAAAACACAAGTGAGGGGGGGGGGGGGGGAAAGGGGAGGTTCAGGAGCTCATGGAGGAGGCAGAAAAACACAGTAATTTTTTTTAAATTAAAAAATAGATTACAGGGCCATTAAGTAGTGGATGGGTATGGATTATTGTTCAGAGAATAAGGATATCATTTAGTGTCACTCATACTACTTCACCTCTTTGGACATACTACATACATCCTGAGAGTAAATGGTTTAAAACAAGGCATGAGCGTGTTATCATTTTTAGCCGGCTGTCATGTAAAAGCAGTCTGGACAGCTGTAGAGGCACCTGATAACTCTAATGCCACATACACACGGTCAGAATTTCTGACAACAAATGTACGATGTGAGCTTTTGGTTGGAAAATCCGACCGTGTGTAGGCTCCATCGGACATTTGCTGTCGGAATTTCCGACAACAAATGTTTGAGAGCTGGTTCTCAATTTTTCCGACAACAAAAGTTGTGATCGGAAATTCCGACCGTGTGTACACAATTCAACGCACAAAAGTTCTACACATGCTCGGAATCAATTTGACGCATACTCGGAATCATTGAACTTCATTTTTCTCGGCTCGTCGTAGTGTTGTACATCACTGCGTTCTTGACTTTTGGAATTTCCGAGCAACATTTGTGCGACCGTGTGTATGCAAGACAAGTTTGAGCCAACATCCGTCAGAAAAAGATCCATGGTTTTGTTGTCGGAATGTCCGATCGTGTGTACGCAGCAATAACAGTGCAGGTGGTGTGGCGATCCCCACTCCCCCCAACCCCTCCTTCCTGTGATTATTTGTTTCCCCAATCCCCTCTGCTGTTTATGAAACCAGAAGCGCTTGGCTCTGAGCATTTCCAGTTTCAGAGCTATCACTCCCTAGCTACTGTAGCCAGGGAAACAGCTATTGAAACACAATCTGTACCTAATTAGCTGCATTGGAGGGCAGGGGAGACATTGGGGGTCTAATAGATGTCTACATAAAGAGTCACCTGCCCAATGCTATCACAGCCCCCTTGTGAAAGCAATAAAGAAATAAAAAAAAAGAAAGAAAGATAAAAATAAAACAAATTAAACATTACCCTGGGTATGCATGTGTATGTAGACTGCGATTGTAACACACATGTGAGGTATCACAATAATTCTAGGACCATAAATCATGATCAGCTCTAAACTGATGAGCTGTAAAGGTTTTAAAGCGGTGCCTATGGAGAATTTTAGGTACCATCATTTTTCTTGATATCACGGGGGCATGCAATTTTACTTGACATGGCATGTTTGGTATTTGTTTACTCGATGCAACCTTTCTTTTAGATTTTACAAAAAAAATAGTATTTTTGTTTCTTTGCACTAAAATTCATTAGTTTATTTTAGGTACTAAAGTTTTTGTGATATCATGGGCACATGCAATTTTACGTGACTTGATGTATTTGGTATCTATTTACCCAATGCAACCCTTCTTTTATATTTTACCAAATATTTTGTATTTTATTGTTTTCCTTGGCACTAAAATTCATTAGTGTATTTTTTCTGAAAATATGCATTTCATAAACAATTGAGTAAACATTGTATAACAGAAAAAATTGCAACAATCTTTTTTTTTTTACAAGGCCTCTGCTTTCAGAAAATATATTATTGTCTAGGGCAGGGGTCTCCAAACTTTCTAAACAAGGGGCCAGTTTGTTGTCCTTCAGACTTTAGGGGTGCCGGACTTTGGCCAGCAGCAGTAGAAAGATTTGTGGCATCAGTGGGAGTACACATCACCACATTTGGTATTATGTGCAGGAATAGTACCCCATCGTTGGCATAATTAGAAGGAATAGAGCCCCATTATTGGTGTCAGTGGGAGAAATGGTGCATCATTTGTGGCAGAATTGTGTCTTGTATCATTGAGAGGAATAGTGCCAGATAAAGGCAAGCAAAGAGCGGCATCTGGCCCCACTTTGGAGACCACTGGTCTAGGGGATTAAAGTAATTTAATAGCCAAAAATGCAGATGTGTGACAAACAAAAATAAAAAATCCTCAAGAGGGAAAGTGGTTATAATGGGAATTGCATTTTCAGACAAAAATGTTAGTACAGCTCCATTATATAACATTTTCTACATGACTGCAATCCCATTTTAAATGGATCTAACATTATAGTAGACTCTGGAGCAAAGTCAGGGTTCTGCAGATGATCTCAAGTTACCCAATTATTGAAAGTGTTGCTTTGTGGCACCTGGAGCACCCAAGATTGAACTGTTGGCTGTAATTGTGTGTTAAGCCAGAAGGATGGATGAATCATTTAGTGAATATTAGCTGTTGGAGAAATGTCTATTAAGCTTTTGGTAAAGTTAAAGTATATGAGTTTAGCTAGAGATAATCTATATTATGATCCTCTGATTTGAATGTGATTCTATCAGGCTTTTTTGCTGACCTGTGATCATACAGACTAGCTTACCACACTTTACATCCTACTTCATAATGGTGTTAATAAACCCTTTTTTAATAGGTATGTTTTGCACATTTTAAGTGTTTTTGTATCACATTGAAGTTTGCATACTCCTTTGAAAATATAATTATCTCTGTAGTTTGAATGAACTGATTCTATAAAAAGATAACACTCTTATATTAGAGGAATATATGCAAATGAAAAAACTATTCCACCAATCAGACTCAACTGTTATTTATTTTTTTTGCTAACATTGGTTGCTATGGACAACAGTTCTACTATTGTACACTTTCATAGTATTCCAATGTCTGAATTGAGTACTGTCCGTGATACTTTCGTATTTGCACTTACCGTATATACTCGAGTATAAGCCGAGTTTTTCAGCACACTTTTTTGTGCTGAAAATGCCCCCATCGGCTTATACTCGAGTCTGTGTCCATCTTCACCTTTGTGCACCTGATCCTGGCCAGCCATAGGTCCCTTGGCACACATGTAGCCCCACTCTTCCTCTACAAGTGTGCAAAGATTGTTGTCCGGGGGACCTACGGCCGGGGAGCACCGATTTTTCAAACCCGGGCACCCCTTTCATAGACTCCCATGTTAAACGTCAGTCTAGTCACACAGCGCCTGAGATCAGGTAGGGAGAATGGGCATAGTGAGGCATGGACACAGTGAGGCATGGACACAGTAAGGCACAGTGAGGCATGGATACAGTGTGGCACAGTGAGGCATGCACATGGACACAGTGAGGCAAAGTGAGGCACAGTGAGGCATGCAGATGGACACCCTAGGCTTATACTCAAGTCAATGCGTTTTCCCAGTTTCTTGTGGTAAAATTAGGTGCCTCGGCTTATATTTGGGTCGGCTTATACTCGAGTATATACGGTAATTACATTTTCAGGACAAAAAAGTGCACAGACAGTACTCATCTGTGTTGTTGCATTTGCACTAATACAGCTACAATCACTTGAAAGTGCAACTTTAGTCAGGATATTAAGGCCTGATAGATCACTTCAGGCTGGCCCCTTTTGCAGGTATATGTAAAACATAAAAAATATGTGCCTATACTGTTTACAATCCAATGAGGCACTGTCTCATTCTGCTCTGCACATGCTCAGTTGCTCTCTATTCTCAGCACTGTGCTTAAAATCAGAGCCAGTAGAGGCTTATCAGCTGACAGCTTTAAGATTTACTGTTGCTGAAGGGGGAAGAAAGCAACAGGAATGACACAGACTGTGCTGAGAGAACACAGATAAGGGAGAGAGAAGAAAAAAAAGCAGAAGAGGTGAAAGGACAAACTCTGCTGCAAAGGAGACAAAAAAAGAGTTAAACTTACAAGGATAGTGTCTTATCTTATCTATTTGATGTTCTGTCCTTTATCCCTCATCTGCAGATCTGTGAGCTTCAGCACTGTAAAACTTCTGTCAGCCTTCCTCTTTATTGGAGCCAAGACATAAAGTCAAGGCTGGAAATGTAAATTTTTTGATTGAAGAAAGTGACGTATAGTTTTTGAGACTAAAGAGAGGGGGAGAGTTTCCAATAAGGAAGTGACTGCTCAGGGCTATAACAAAATGGCCGCATCTAGCAAAGAAACAGGAGCAATGCTGGGGGCAATTTACAGCACACACTAATTTTGGTAGCATAACTATTAATGTGGAATGTATGTTCTTTTTTTAAAGAACCTTAATTGTTATCAAACTGTCTGAATTGATATCGATATGTGGGTAGTGTCCTTGTGAATCAATAAAGGAATATTGTGTTTTTAAAAATATTTTCTTTATTATCTTCAAGGCTACAAATTACATCCGTTTTTTTTTTTTTAGCCAAGTAAATATGAAATATATTATGAGAATTTTTTTATGTTTACTATTTCCAGTCAGCAAGTTGAGCCCTAGGCTTCTTTTGACATGTATACCTAACTAACCCTAATTGCTTTGCTGAAAAAGCCTGGCATTTACAGAACATAAAAGCTGATGCTCAGGTTGCACTCACAGTGGAATATATAAGTGACCTATTCCTCTACCTCCCTACTTTGTACCGCTTCACACTGAGTTTCAATTAAGTGAGACAGTCTGAGAGAAAACTCCTCAGCATTATGTTTTTTGTCTTATTAGAAAAAGACATTTAGCACTTACCTCCAGAGAGGGTGAGAATATGTCAAAGTCTCCCTTAATAGTGCAGAGGCTGCCTGCCACATACACAGTTCCTTGCACACTAACAACACAGGCTCAGTCTAGAGGATGCCTTTTTTGTGAATATATTGCAGAAATAAGGATGCATGATATTCCAAAACGATATCAGAAATCAACAGAAGGACAAACTTCTTAGGAGATATCCTTATAGCTGCAAGCACACATGAAAATGCTCACAATGTCTCAGTAGCTGACTGCCACTCAGCTTCCACGTGACACTCTTCATTCAGTGAGGGAGACAAAAAGATCCTTCTCCACACCAGAATTCCAGTATAGTGCCCTCCAGCAAGACATTGTCCATAAGTCTTCTCCGGGCCCTCAGCCCAGCACCAGCTGAGGTCCCAAACTGCAACTATTGTCTCACACTAGCTACCTTCTAGAGTTAGTAACCCCAGGAGAACTGGAACCCTCGTTGAAGAGGAAATAACACTCTGGAGTGAACTCCTAAATATTTATCACCTCTCAGCCACCTTCTGGGTGCCCCCTCCCAGGAATTCACTGAGGTCTGATAATTATTCACAACTGAGTGATTGACCATCCCTGCTCTATCGTCTGGGAGCTCCCTTGAGAAACAGTCAGGAGCAATCAATCACTAAGCCTAGGAAACCATGACCTGACAAAAAAAAAACAGATCTTTACAGTGAAACTAAAAAACGAAATGTAACCTAACAGAGGAGGGGTGATACATCCATAATCATTTTGTATATACAGTATGATAAACAGTTATGGAAAACATCATGTTTAAAAATGTATTACTTTAAAAAGTAAAAAATAAAACGTAGCCCAAAACCATTATAATTTAATTCAATCTTATTTTATTCAATAGAGAAATAAAGAAAGACAGATATTTTCTTAAACAATACAAACAGTGATAAGGTACACCAACAATAGGCATTGTGTGTGTCAGAACAAAAACATGTCTAGGTTACATATAAAAGGATTGAAAGCATGCGTATAAGGTCCAACAGGAGACCTTTTGTGATAGCAATCCCTGTAAAGGGGATCATAGGTGCCCCGTACGTAGTGCATCAGAAGAGATTATGTAAATATCTGTATGAAAAATATGACGTAGGGGTCACACATGGAATCAGTAACAACAGATAAGTCAAAGCCATGGTACGTTGGCTTGATGGATTACTAAGGGTGTATCTAAATATAGAGAAAAGGAAATAGAGCAGGGGCAGACAAGAGGGGGCAGAAAGATAGGGGACAAGAATCACTCCATCATGGTCCCAGGGCGATGTCATCTAGGCCATGTTCAGCCCAGGAGATAAACTCAGAGGAGTATCGGAACACGGACCATGAAGTCCAGGTGAGAGAAAACTGTTTGTTTTTACCATATTCCTCTGCCAACAGACGTTCAAGGTCCCTTATGCGGTCCCATCCCAATCTCCCAGGGAAGGCATGGTTGCCGATCTCCAATGACGGGGAATCACTACTCTGGCCGCCGCCAGAAAGTGTTGTAATACATCTTTTTTGATGGATTTGAACGTACCAGAGAGTATAGATAAGAGAGCCACCTCAGGTGAAGGGTGAATAGAAGTCGCCATCAGTTTGCAGTATAGTTTGAAGATCTGTTGCCAATACAATATTCAACAATCCAGCGCTCAATGGGACCAGTGAAAGCAGAACTGTAACAAATGTTTTGATAAAAGCAGTTCTTTAATTGGATGCACGCTAAAATTGATGTCAATGTCAATGAGAATGGTACTGAAAGAATGGTATCAGAAAGAACTCATAGTCATTGTTGGGAAGCATCAAAACACATGATACGATAATGCCATAACTACAGGAACCAAGGGGTTAATATCAGCAAGTGTGCTCCAGGACCTGATGTCATATGGTTGGTTCAGTTCAGTGGTGTGATGTGCTGACCGCCGGGGAGGTGGAGGGAATAGCGGCTCTCCATGATACAGCCTGTGGCTGGGTTGTAGAAACCAGAGCTGTAAGATCCAGAGAGGGATATTACATGCCGTTTATAGCCTTGTGTCACGATCAGACCAGCTGATCAAACAGGCTGGATGATGGTAGGTCAAACGGCGCTCTGGATGACGCGCACTGGGTCTAACAGCCGGAAACAGGAACCAAGGCTGGAGCGAAGGAGATACAATTGCTGGGCGGTATGTAAGCTCTGTGTTGCCGTGGAGACCTTAGCTTACATGTTTCACGCACCTGCGCTTTGTCAAAGGGGGAGGGCATTCCCACCAGATGTGGAGCATGGTTCCCCGGGAGCTAAGATACCGCCAGCAGGTATCTGGTACTGCCGAGTTGAAATGGTTTATAGTCGATGGGCATCTGTACCATCTCGTTACCAGTTTAAACCCCTTTTCCTGGGTCTTCGTGGCTAGGGATAGTTTGTGTGTCAGGATAAAAAAAAATTGCCAGTCAATAGGGGAGATAGGGTGATGTAGGTCTGCCTCCCAGGCCACCGTAAACGGTGGGAGGTCAGGGAGATATTGAGCAGAATGGAGTAAAGTTGAGATACCACATGTGTTGGAGGTTCCGCCTGCATGAGCAGTTCCTCAAATCCTGTCGGTTCAGCAAGGATGTCTGGAATGGATGGGAAAGTCCGGATGTAACCATTATAGTTTGATGTATGTAGCTAGGACTAAAACCAGTGTGTATGGCACACAAACAACCGTGACCACCAGAACAAATCAATTTGCTAAATATTTAGAAACTTCAAAAAGAGTCATTTGCATTTCTTAGATTTTTGAATCATTGGAGATCCTCTAGCCACATACTCTAAGTAATCTTTTCAAGCTTGTAATTAACAGACACACATCTCACACATTAATTTGGTAACCTTGAATTTGTCCTTCAGACAAGAACAATATATAAATAGAATATTAATAGGTAATGCATCCCTGGTTCACAGTAGCCTCTCCCCATTAAAATTAAAACCAAGTGTTATCTTATAGATGAAAAAATCCCTTCTTGATCCAATAAATTGGCAGTCAGATTAATTCCATGGATCAGAACATTCCATTACCATTCTTCAGTAGTCATTGCGGTGGCTACTTTTAGCTGTAAGGGAAAGAATTTTAAAATTATGTAATTGATTTTGCCATTAGTACATCATGCAGCACAAGGCATTCATTTCAACCAGTCTTACAAAATGAGACATTTCTTATTCTGCTTATAAAAAATGATTTCTTTAAATAAAGCATATTGATACAGTGTGAAATCAAATAACTGTTGTGGGGTTAAAGCTATTTTTTTTATAGGGGGGAAGGGTGAAACCTTGGTCAGTGGCAAAACCAAAATTTGAGGTGGAATGTCGGTATAGGTATTAGTTAGTACTAGTATTAGCATCAGTACCAATTAGTATTAGTACCATTAGTACCATGCATGCACTACTCTAGTCAAAAATAAAGGGAACTTTGGATATACAGTCTTTTTTTACTCTTTGATATATTGCAGCCATTTGCTAAAATCATTTAAGTTCATTTTGTTTCCTCATTAATGTACACACAGCACCCCATATTGACAGAAAAACACGGAATTGTGGACATTTTTTGCAGATTTATTAAAAAAGAAAAACTGAAATATCACATGGTTCTAAGTATTCAGACCCTTTGCTGTGACACTCATATATTTAACTCAGGTGCTGTCCATTTCTTCTGATCATCCTTGAGATGGTTCTACACCTTCATTTGAGTCCAGCTGTGTTTGATTATACTGATTGGACTTGATTAGGAAAGCCACACACCTGTCTATATAAGATCTTACAGCTCACAGTGCATGTCAGAGCAAATGAGAATCATGAGGTAAAGGAACTGCCTGAAGAGCTCAGAGACAGAATTGTGGCAAGGCACAGATCTGGCCAAGGTTACAAAAAAATTTCTGCTGCACTTAAGGTTCCTAAGAGCACAGTGGCCTCCATAATCCTTAAATGGAAGACGTTTGGGACGACCAGAACCCTTCCTAGAGCTGGCGGTCCAGCCAAACTGAGCTATCGGGGGAGAAGAGCCTTTGTGAGAGAGGTAAAGAAGAACCCAAAAATCACTGTGGCTGAGCTCCAGAGATGCTGTCGGGAGATGGGAGAAAGTTGTAGAAAGTCAACCATCACTGCAGCCCTCCACCAGTCGGGGGTTCATGGCAGAGTGGCCCGACGGAAGCCTCTCCTCAGTGCAAGACACATGAAAGCCCACATGGAGTTTGCTAAAAAACACCTGAAGAACTCCAAGATGGTGAGAAATAAGATTCTCTGGTCCGATGAGACCAATTTAGAACTTTTTGGCCTTAATTCTGAGCGGTATGTGTGGAGTAAACCAGGCACTGCTCATCACCTGTCCAATACAGTCCCAACAGTGAAGCATGGTGGTGGCAGCATCAGGCTGTGGGGGTGTTTTTCAGCTGCAGGGACAGGACGACTGGTTGCAATCGAGGGAAAGATGAATGTGGCCAAGTACAGGGATATCCTGGTCGAAAACCTTCTCCAGAGTGCTCAGGACCTCAGACTGGGCCGAAGTTTTACCTTCCAACAAGACAATGACCCTAAGCACACAGCTAAAATAATGAAAGAGTGGCTTCACAACAACTCCGTGACTGTTCTTGAACTGCCCAGCCAGAGCCCTGACTTAAACCCAATTGAGCATCTCTGGAGAGACCTAAGAATGGCTGTCCACCAACGTTTACCATCCAACCTGACAGAACTGGAGAGGATCTGCAAGGAGGAATGGCAGAGGATCCCCAAATCCAGGTGTGAAAAACTTGTTGCATCTTTCCCAAGAAGACTCATGGCTGTATTAGATCAAAAGGGTTCTTCTACTAAATACTGAGCAAAGGGTCTATTTCAGTTTTTCTTTTTTAATAAATCTGCAAAAATGTCAACAATTCTGTGTTTTTCTGTCAATATGGGGTGCTGTTTGTACATTAATGAGGAAAAAAATGAACTTAAATGATTTTAGCAAATGGCTGCAATATAACAAAGAGTGAAAAATTGAAGGGGGTCTGAATACTTTACGTACCCACTGTACCTCCGACGGTTACTCACAAATATAATATCACATAAGGATACATAAAATATTGTTTTTATTTAAAATTGGTGATAAAAAACACCCCTAGGTGGACATAAAAACATTGTCTCAAATAATTATCATTATAATGTGCATATATAAGACTGCAAGAATAATACAATGTTAATACAAAAAAAGAACCAAGGTCTATGGGTTTCACGGGAAATAACCCCTTCCTCTGGTCTCAAAATATGTATAGCAATCCTTCCAATTTCTCACCAGTCCCCCTGACACATGCTAGGCCAGGAGACAAGAGTGGGGACAAAGCAAAGGATCAGCAAGAGAAAGGCCCAATAGCCCCTGGGGGCCTATACTGCACAATAGCTATCAGGCCAAGGGAGGAGGCAAATCTGCAGGCACATGAATTATGTTATTAAACTTTTAGTGATTTAGTCTGTAAATGTCAGTTTATAAAGCATGTTGCACGGGTTTTTGCACTTAAAAAACTGCTACTGTATCTTTGGAGAGTCACTTTACGTGGTGATGGAATATAGAGGTTTTAGTGCACATGCATGTAAAAAAATGCTGTAAATTAAGATTGCTTTTAGAAATGGAAGTGTTACTAGTTTATCAATTAACCAAATGGAAAGTTAATGAACAGAAGGGGAATCCAAATCAAATCAATATTTTGTGTCACCATGCTTAGCCTTCAAAACAGCATTGCTGCTCACTTTGCATTTTGTAAATTGATCAAAATTAACAATTAAAGTATACATTTTTGAATGCATTCTTACTACAGCATTTCTTCACACCTGTCTAAAACTTGTTATTTTGTTATCTTATTTTTGTGTTTGTTTTATCTGTCCTAGGGAAAACCATATGTTTTTGACCGAGTGTTTCCTCCAAATACGACTCAGGAGCAAGTCTACCATGCCTGCGCCATGCAAATTGTTAAAGGTAATTGTTTCAACCTCCTATCCTTAAGTAATTTATGTCATTATTTATAAGGCTAAATTAAAGATGAACTTCACCCGAATTTTTATTTCTAGTCCCTTTAATTGTTCCTGTATGTAAATAAATATATACTGTATCTACTAGTCCATGGAGTCCAGCGTCGTCCTCCTTTCAGCGAAAAGATTTTCTTCCTTCCTCTGCTATGACACTGTAATCTTGGACATATAATAGCAATCAAGCCAAGCTGCAGTTTCTGAAGCAAGCAAAATAGTTTCTTGTATTAAAAAAGGTATAGACTCTAAAGAGAGAGAGACATAATTTTGCCCCTGCAAAAGTATTAGTAAGACTTCATCTGGAATATGCAGTTCAGTTTTGGGCCCCAGTTCACAAAAAGGATATCGGGGAACTGGAGAAAGTGCAGAGAAGAGCGAACAAACTAATAAGAGACCCGGAGGTGCTTGGCTATGAGGAAAGTTTAGCTGAACTGATCTTATTCTCTCTAGAGAAGAGGCTATTAAGGGGGGATATGATCACCATGTACTGTATAAATAAATAAGCGTTCCATATAGTGAACTTGTTGTAGAGATTTATTAACTTTAAGGCCATTACAAAGAACAATTTAACGATTTAAGAGATGTAACCTTCACCTACAGAAAGGCTTCTTCACAGTAAGGGCTGTGAAAATGTGAAACAGACTCCCTCAAGAACTAGTTATGGCCAGGTCAGTAGGATTATTTTCTAAATGCACAAAATATAGCTGGACACCTATATTTGTAGGTATTATCACCAGGGGTAGTTGAAGGATTTTTTTCTTCACGTTGAAGCAAATAAAAAAAAATGTTTTGCCTTATTCTGGATCAACTGTGGGTATAGGATTGTGTATATAGAGGTTTTCTATTTGTGTGTATGTGTGTGTGTTGTTTATATTGGTCGAACTAGATGGACTTGTGTCTTTTTTTTTCAGTCAGACTAACTATGTAACTATGTGTAACATATGCATTATTGGGCAGTCATTGTTTAAGTTCCAGGCGGGACTGGCTTCCAATCATGTGCCTACTGTGACAGTGGTCACATGATCGCCAATCGATCCCACCCCCCTGGGTGTTCCAAACTATTTAAAGTTACGCAGGGGCAGGTGGAAAGGGAATAAAGTTGTGTTTTCAGCTAAGCATTGATTTATTTTATGGCTCTTTAAAGGAAGAAAGCATGAATGGTGTACTTTTGCATGTATAAAAAATGAAAGTAATTCTTAGATGATACCTATAACATCTAACTAGTGGAAGTCGCTGCTAGCATTTAAGACACAAAGCTCATTGAGTTAGGCATGTACAGTACAGCCAGGTTTTTCTATAAACATGAACACTTTCCTTTGTTGAGCACTCAGGTTTATACCAATAGGAAGAGTAGGTAGCAGCTCTTAGATTTACCACTAGCTCAGGCTTATTGGGGGGGCGGGGTTGGGATTTATCACAAATGAACATTTGTTAACCTGTCAGAGCATTATTTTCCCCAGGATTTGTTGGCCAAATGTGACTTAGTATACCCAATGGTGTTACAATGTGACAATCACCTAATCCAATTGAAATGTCATGCTGCCTTTCTGTTGCTCACACAATTGGCAAGTTTTACACAATTTTCTACCTTTTTATTACATAAATATCCAAATATCATGTCTGCCTAGTATTATGCTGGAATGTGAACAAAATAATGCTGATCTGGGGCTATTTACTAATTGAAAATGTTATCTATATATTATTGTCCAGATAATATTCATTTATTGTTTCTATAAAGACACAAATGCTTCTTAATTCTATTTTTTTAAAGTCTTAAAGTTCTGTCTGCATACAAATTGCTCAATGTAAAACATGTCACTATTTCTGCTTATGATAGTGATACAGTGCCTTGAGAATTATTCATACTCCTTAAAATTGTCCACATTTTGTCATGTTACAACCAAAAATGTAAATGTATGTTATTGGGATTTTATGTGATAGACTAACACAAAGTGGCACATAATTATGAAGTATAAGGAAAATGATAAATGGTTTTCATTTTTTTTTACAAATAAATATGTGAAACGTGTGGCGTGCATTTGTATTCAGCCCCCTTTACTCTCATACCCCCAACTAAAATCTAGTGGAACCAATTGCCTTCAGAAATCACCTATATATTAAATAGAGTTCACCTGTGTGTAATTTAATCTCAGTATAAATACAGCTGTTCTGTGAAGCCCTCAGAGGTTTGTTTGAGAACCTTAGTGAACAAACCGCATCATGAAGGCCAAGGAACACACCAGACAGGTCAAGGATAAAGTTGTGGAGAAGTTTAAAGCAGGGTTAGGTTATAAACAAATATCCCAAGCTTTGAACATCTCACGGAGCACTGTTCAATCCATCATCCGAAAATGGAAAGAGTATGGCACAACTCCAAACCTACCAAGACATGGCTGTATACCTAAACTGACAGGTCGGGCAAGGAGGGCATTAGGCAGAGAAGCAGCCAAGATGCCCATGGTAACGCTGGAGGAGCTGCAGAGATCCACAGCTCAGGTGGGAGAAATCTGTCCACAGGACAACTATTAGTCATGCACTCCACAAATCTGGCCTTTATGGAAGAGTGGCAAGAAGAAAGCCATTGTTGAAAGAAAGCCATAAGAAGTCCCTTTTGCAGTTTGCGAGAAGCCATGTGGGGGACACAGCAGACATGTGGAAGAAGGTGCTCTGGTCAGATGAGACCAAAATTTTACTTTTTGGCCTAAAAGCAAAATGCTATTTGTGGCAGAAAACTAACATTTCACATCACCCTGAACACCCCATCCCCACCATGAAACATGGTGGTGGCAGCATCATGTTGTGGGGATGCTTTTCTTCAGCAGGGGGGAGCTGGTCAGAGTTGATGGGAAGGTGGATAGAGCCAAATACAGGGCAATCTTAGAAGAAAACCCATTAGAGTCTGCAAAAGACTTGAGACTGGGGCGGAGGTTCACCTTCCAACAGGACAATGACCCCAAACATACATCCAGACCTACAATGGAATGGTTTAGATCAAAGCATATTTATGTGTTAGAATGGTCCAGTCAACGTTCAGACCTAAATTCAATTTGGCAAGACTTGAAAATTGCTGCTCTCCATCCAATCTGACAGAGCTTGAGCTATTTTGCAAAGAAGAATGGGCAAAAATGTCACTCTCTAGATGTACAAAGCTGGAAGAGATATCCCCAAAAAGACTTGCAGCTGTAATTGCAGGGAAAGGCGATTCTACAAAGCATTGACTCAAGGGGGCTGAATACAAATGCACGCAACACTTTTCACATATTCATTTGTAAAAGAAAATTTAAAACAATTTATCATTTTCCTTCCACTTCACAATTATGTGCCACTTTGTGTTGGTCTATCACATAAAATCCCAATAAAATACATTTACGTTTTTGGTTGTAACATGACAAAATGTGAAACATTTCAAGGGGTGTGAATACTTTTTCAATGCACTGTATACTTCAGTGATCTGCCTTCTCCTTCCTTGCAGATGTGCTGGCTGGTTATAATGGGACCATCTTTGCCTATGGGCAGACCGCTTCTGGGAAGACCCACACCATGGAGGTAAGCACAGGCTGTATAAAAAGCAGTAAGAGGAATTATAGCATTTCAGAGTTTATCAAAAAGGGGTTTTCAGGTTAAACTAAAATTTGCCTTTATATTATTTTTTATATAAATGGTTAGGAAGCTATACAAAAAGTACCACACTTTACCTGCAGGTAGTATTGCAGACACCATTGATATTTAGCCCTCAGCCCCAATTAAAGTGTACCTGTCACATGGAATTTTACCCTGACGGACTTCTATGCCAAGTTCCCACTCTGTGGTACACCGACTTGTTAAATGGGACCTGTAGTCCATTGTTAAATGTGACCTGTAGTCCATTTTAAACTTTAAAGTAAACTTCTTTATTAGCCAGAAAAGCCTTTTATTTTTTGCTCCCCCTCTCTGATTAATTATCACTTTGTTATTGGGGCATGACTTTCCAAGATGTCATTGCTAAGCCTTCTCAACTGGCATTCAATTGTCCAATGTTCCTCAATTGCCATATAGAGCAGTCTCATTGGAGAAGGGGATGGCAATTAGCAGAATGGCCATAAATTGAGGCCACATTAGTGCACTATAAGGCTAAATAGATGTTTGATCATCACTTTGTACAGCAGGGTTCCAAGTCCGAGGCAAAGGGAGCCAGATTGACTATATGACTATGCTGAAGATAAATAATTTTTTCAGCTATAAATTCTTAAATATTACTCTCTGTTCAATAAGCAGTAGTAGAAAGTAGAAATATTTGGCAAAAAAACAGCCACTGCTTGTTCAGAGTGTTTTCTTAATGAATATGTAATATATGATATTAGTGCACTTATCCTTAGTGGGCTCCTGTAAGATTGTTGTAAATCAAGGAAGATTGCAGAAGAATACAAAAACAGTCAAAAAGGAAGAATCTGCAGTTCTGAATATATAATATAGTAATACATTAATGTGCATATAGAAATGTTAATGCTAAATCTAAAATGAATTTAAAGTAAACAAATAGGGTAAAAAAGTAAAAAATCTTTATCCACCTTGGATAGTAAGCACTTTCAACTCCCTGCCGACTCCATTCCTCTGTAGATTCTGGGCATCCCAAACCTGGGCCATTTGTTTATGCTTTACCTATATTCATGGTATCTACAGTAGCTCTGTTCCCACCCCATCCTTTCCCTTACAGTGATGGGCCAGTAGTAGCACATGTGAGGGGACTTGTGTAACTACCATGAAAGCTGTGCATTATTGAGCAGCCTGGGTTTGAGGTGTACAGGCGCTCTAAACTGAATCAGAGCCAGCATGCAGACAATTGTTCCTATTCTCCAGGGTAAGGCTTTGTGACATAGCTGCATATATATTATATTACTTTAATATGTGCTGTTTGAAAAAGACAATAAGTGTCCCAACGAGGCTGGCCTCTTACATCCTGAGAGCCTCACCATGCTGTTTTAGAGGATGCGGTTAGGAGGACTCATTTCTACATACCTGGTGGGAATGCCCAAAAGTCTGCAGATTCTGGATTCGTGTGTATAATTTTCTGTACTCCTTGACAGGCACTAAAAAGAATCCACAACAGGCTTTATTGGGCTGACCCATCTTAGAGGCTCCACGGTATGTAAGAAGGCGGATTTATTTTGTGCTATTGGCGGCTCGTATTGCTGTAGCTAGGTCGTGGAGATCTCCCATTATCCTTATTATTATTTGACATGCTTAAGACCAAACTCTCCTGGATAATGGTCAATGAGAAAATCTCAGCTATCCTCAATAATAAATGACCTCAATTTGAAAAGATTTGGGAGCTCTGGATCACCTATTTTTCTGGAAATACCCTACGTCCGTAAGCTTTCTAGGAATAGGAATTGTCTTCAATCGCAGAGACTACACTATACAATCCTTTTCTTCCTTTTTTTTATTTTCTATCTCTTCTGAAAGTGTTGTTTTGTAACCCCCAAGTTGCCATTTTTGAATCTGACAAATCAGGGACTGTTACTCCCTGGGGGGGGGGGGGGTAGAAATACCTCTTTATGTGCCTTTATCATCTTCAAATGTTCATGACTGTTAATGTTTGATTACATCTTTTTTCACCTGTTTGGAATTATAATGCCTGTAACATTTACATTTTCCCAATAAAATTATTAGAAACAAAAAAGACATTAAGTTCTCTTTCAAACCTGAAGTAACTTTTCCTCAGGGTAAGCTTCATGATCCCCAGATGATGGGAATAATACCAAGAATTGCCAGAGATATCTTCAATCACATCTACTCCATGGACGAAAACCTGGAATTCCATATCAAAGTAAGGTGTCATTTTGCATTATGGGATTGCATATTTTTTCTTCATGCACTTTATTCCACCTAGGGCTGGCAGAGAGACTTTGACCACACATTTTCCTCATCATCAATAGAAATACATTCATTTCACATAAGCCTATAAGCCTATTTACATTTAGTAACTCTAATGGTCACCCACCCTGTAGCTGCACCCAACAACACTTTAACTCACCAGGGACTACAAGCAGACTTCTCTTTCTTTATTTGCTTGATTTACATGTGGAGAGAGGATATGGGTACAGGATAACTAAATACATAAAATTATCCTAAGCCTTCCACTTAAAATAGACCTTTAAGGACAGTCATCTGTAAGCAGCAAAGTTGATGGTGGTTCTTGTTCATCTACTAGCAGTCTTTCAGTGACCCTAGGTTCTGCATTAGTGCCTCCCAATAGGAATTATTCTTCTGTACCTATGACAGTGGTCAAAGGTACTCTAAATAGTTGATTAATGAGATCTTCATGTCCAACCAACAGAAGCTTCCTCCAAGTTGTCCTGGACATACCCTTCACAACAGACTCTCCTGAAGATGCTGCAGATGGGCAGCTTTCTTCCTGTTTCCTAAGTCTCTGGCAGGGGTCAGTTTAGATCATTTAAATTCTTTAGCCCTATGCCACAGGACATCTCTCCTAGACTCTTTAGACTTCTGGCACAGGCCACTTTAGATTCCTTGGGCCCCAGGTTTAGGCCCCCAAGAGAAGAAAACCCTTCTTCACTCTTACCCTTCTAGAAGCTTTCTCCAAATATTTCTCTCAGCCCACATCACTAGAATAAGACCTTCAGTGATTGGCCACGACAGTCAAAAATTCATAATTCAATACAATATTGCTTCCTACACTAACTACTGGTGACACTTCAACAGCAGAAGGTCGAAGAAATCACTGTCCTGAGCTTAGTAGAAACCCAACAAACATAGATATCATAAACAAAGATCAGACTGGCCACAGCCTAGCTGCAAACGCTAAATTTAATTAGGGGCACTCCAGTTTAAGAGAGGGTCCCCACATACATATTGTCAAAAAATTCAGGTAAGGAAAATAAAACATTTTATTTTATAAGAGGTGATCCAATGCATGTTAATGCAGTTTGTGTGTTAGCATGTATTAGTAGGCATTGTCCTGATGTGTATCTACATATATGCAAACAAAACAGTACATTACTGGATTGATTGCTCTTTAGGGAGAGGTAAACTTTGAAGCGTGTATCAATGTTAGTACACAAATGTACATAAACATGCATTGAATTCCAATACAATTAGAAAATTTGACATTAAAATGCAATGCCTGCCTTGTACTTTAACCTTTTTTGTTAGTTTTGGAAAAATTCTGAAGTGTTAGCACCTCTACCAGGTTCTTATTGCTGTGTCCCTGCTAGGGAGTCCTTTCACAAAGCAAGTAGGACTTATGTATTGCAAAACTTGAGAGTAAATCTGGCTATACATGTTAGTCTTGTTGTACAGTACACCAAGCTTAGACTGATCAGCACAAAAATACAAATACCTTAAATCAAAATGTAAGAAAAAATATTCTTGGTTACATTAGAATAAACAGTGTAAGCAGGGTGAACAAATATTTGCGCTAACAGTGACAAAAAATAAAAATATAACAAAAGCAGCGTGCACAGTCTGTTGATGAAGCAAACGAACAGTGTATAAATCCAAAAATGCAGTGCTTCAATAAAATAAACAAAAGTGACAGTCCATGTGTAAATCAATATATGAAGGTAGATGTAAATATGATGAAACACCACCACCGGAAGCTTCAGTGTGAAGGGCAACACACCACACCAAATGTGCTCACAATCTGCTTACCAGAAGGTGAACTTTTTCAAGCATTAGTGGCAAATGTAGAGGTTCAAAGATGGATACAGCTCTCCAGACTTGATGGGATAATAGCAGAAATATCCAAACAACACCAGCTTCAGGAAAACCTCCAGGACTCGGATGTATAGTGATGCTATGCAGTCCTCATCAGAAAGGGTTAACCAGTATGAAGAAAAAGAAGCAGCATAGTGAAGCCTGTAAGGTCAAACAAAAAAGGTTTATTTAAAATTCTACTTACAGGAAGGCAAATGGTCAAGGCAAATAGCAAATCTACAGCTCTCAGCGTGTTCACATTGGTCAGCCTGACATGTTTCATCCAAGGGGATATCATCAGAGGCATGGCCAATGATGCGAGCACGCTCAATATATAGGGGAATGACAAAGGCTGCCTTCTCTAATTGGACAGCTGAGGGGATTACTCAGCTGTTCACCATCTCCACAATCCACAGAACGCCCCGCGCATGCGCACTAGGCCGCTCTAGTGGTAATAGACCAGAGATGTATGGTATGGAGAAAGTATGGTATGCACAGCCGCGCATGCGCAAAGCGGACGTGCAGTTCACAGAGATGAACAACAAGAAAAATGAATGATGAAATGACATACCCCCACTTTCAGAAGGCCGGAACACATAAATGAATATAGCGCGATAACCGACTCAGGTGCATCATCTAATTGCGCAATCCTGAAGGGGAACCTGCAGCCAACCACCAACCTTGATGGGCGGACGCTCAACTCAGGAAGCGTAACCGCCACTCGATTAGGCTGCATCTGACGATGTAAACATCCGGCCAAATGAAAAAAACGGAAGTGACATCATCATCATGCGTCCCGGACGCTCATTGCGTTCCAAAGCCGCAAACCGGAAGTGGGAGAACGGACCATAGAACAGTGACAGAGTCCTGTAAAGACAGGAAAGAGTCACACAAAAAATTCCTCCAGGGAATATATTATGAAATAATACAGATAAAACTCCAATAACAATGTTATTGGAGTTTTATCTGTATTATTTCATAATATATTCCCTGGAGGAATTTTTTGTGTGACTCTTTCCTGTCTTTACAGGACTCTGTCGCTGTTCTATGGTCCGTTCTCGCACTTCCGGTTTGCGGCTTTGGAACGCAATGAGCGTCCGGGACGCATGATGATGATGTCACTTCCGTTTTTTTCATTTGGCCGGATGTTTACATCGTCAGATGCAGCCTAATCGAGTGGCGGTTATGCTTCCTGAGTTGAGCGTCCGCCCATCAAGGTTGGTGGTTGGCTGCAGGTTCCCCTTCAGGATTGCGCAATTAGATGATGCACCTGAGTCGGTTATCGCGCTATATTCATTTATGTGTTCCGGCCTTCCGGAAGTGGGGGTATGTCATTTCATCATTCATTTTTCTTGTTGTCCATCTCTGTGAACTGCACGCACGCTTTGCGCATGCACGGCCGTGCATACCATACTTTCTCCATACCATACATCTCTGGTCTATTACCACTAGTGCGGCCTAGTGCGCATGCGCGGGGCGTTCTGTGGATTGTGGAGATGGTGAACAGCTGAGTAATCCCCTCAGCTGTCCAATTAGAGAAGGGTGCCTTTGTCATTCCTCTATATATTGAGCGTGCTCGCATCATTGGCCACGCCTCTGATGATATCCCCTTGGATGAAACATGTCAGGCTGACCAATGTGAACACGCTGAGAGCTGTAGATTTGCTATTTGCCTTGACCATTTGCCTTCCTGTAAGTAGAATTTTAAATAAACCTTTTTTGTTTGACCTTCCGGGCTTCACTATGCTGCTTCTTTTTCTTCATACTGGTTAACCCTTTCTGATGAGGACTGCATAGCATCACTATACATCTGAGTCCTGGAGGTTTTCCTGAAGCTGGTGTTGTTTGGATATTTCTGCTATTATCCCATCAAGTCTGGAGAGCTGTATCCATCTTTGAACCTCTACATTTGCCACTAATGCTTGAAAAATATCACCTTCTGGTAAGCAGATTGTGAGCACATTTGGTGTGGTGTGTTGCCCTTCACACTGAAGCTTCCGGTGGTGGTGTTTCATCATATTTACATCTACCTTCATATATTGATTTATACATGGACTGTCACTTTTGTTTATTTTATTGAAGCGCTGCATTTTTGGATTTATACAGTAGAATAAAGCTGGCCATACGCTGTTAGTTTTTTTCTCCAACTGAGGTGGATAGAGAAATGCCCCCACTGAGACATTGTATTCTGACAGCGGGGCCCACTGCTGTCAGAATACTAATCAGTGGAAGCAGTCGCCGATCAAGCAAAGTTTTCCAACTTGTCCCTTCGACAGAAGTCAATCAAATGATAGTTGTCTGTTGAGCGGGGACTGCCACACACTGATCGAAATTCCGTCCCTGCTGAGCTGGGTGAACTTCTTTGGCTAGATTTTCTCTCCACAGTGTGAATAGATATAATTTTGTGAAGGATTTTAAACCAAAAGTCCATAAAACCAAAAAAAAAAATGTCCTCCTGTAAACCTACACACCACACAGTTTAATGGATTACAAATAAATCAGAAGGAAAATTAGACGAATGTTCTGACTTTAGCACAATTGCAGTGTTCAGTCCATACACAATGATGTTACAACCTCGTGCTCACTACTATGTTGGTCCTTTTATTGGTGTAAGTATAACAATCTCTCAGATTTCCTAGCTCATGGCACACTTTCTCAAGGTAATATAGTCTGATAAACTGCTGTATTTTCTGTTTAGCATTAGTAGGTCACTGATTACAGTACTCCTTTGTTTCACTGGTTGCCTTGATTTAAGTAATATTTGAGTAAACTAACTTTAAGGTTATATGATTTAAAGAGTTTTAATAGGCAATTTTTGGGACCATCAGACTAATTAAAAAATGATCCTCTTGTTTTTCCAGGTTTCTTATTTTGAGATCTACCTGGATAAAATTAGAGATTTGCTAGATGGTAAGTAGTTCATACCTGGAGAGTTTGCAAGCAGACATAAAAAGCCTTTAGGTGACTGGCTCGCTGGCAATACAGTAAGAGTCGCTACAATGATGGCGCTGATCAATAAGAGGATATGGTATAATAAAATATAATAATAGCTTTATGGGGCATGGTGATTATGGGTCATTTTGGAGGCTTGTTCTTGGAATTGGTCTTTAAATTTAGGGGTCTGTTTATAACTGTTGTCACATAAGATCCACACATCTTTCGCATAAGTTTGACACATATTTCAAACTGGATTTGATTGAAAAATGTGGTAATTCTGGGTGAAAGCTGTGTCAATCTTGTGTGAAAATATGTATAAAAAAAACACAAAAATTTTGCACAGAAGAAAAAAAGGGAAACTGCATTATTTGAATGTTGCTAAATTGTTAAAGGTTTTTTGTACTAATATTATCTGTGGCTTTTAAATCTCATTTGTTAATATTATTTAAATGATTAAGAATAAATATGTCATCAAATCTGAGGCTTAATTTCACAATATGCACTATCCATAATTAGAGCACCCAGCTAGATATAGAGGACTTATTAAAAGCAAGCAGTAATGGGGAACCCCTGATGAACAGGATTGGTGAACCCGTCGTCCTTCCTTTTCTCATCGTTCCAATGTCGGAAAGTAAGAGCATGCCGGCCAAAGGTCCTCTGCAGTCCGTGCATGTTTTCGGGCGGAAGAAAACTGCAACTGCGGTTGCCCACTGCAAAAGAGGCAATGGGCTCATCAAAGTTAATGGAAGACCATTGGAGATAATTGAACCTGCGACTCTGCAGTACAAGCTGCTGGAGCCTGTTCTCCTTTTGGGCAAGGAGCGATTTGCTGGTGTTGACATCAGAGTCTGTGTGAAGGGTGGTGGACATGTCGCTCGAGTTTATGCAATTCGCCAGGCTATTTCTAAATCATTGGTGGCTTATTATCAGAAATATGTTGATGAAGCCTCCAAGAAGGAAATCAAAGATATTCTTATTCAGTATGACATGACCCTTCTAGTTGCAGATCCTCGTCGCTGCGAGTCCAAGAAGTTTGGTGGACCTGGAGCCCGTGCTCGCTACCAGAAGTCTTACCGTTAAATTAACCATGTACAACTTTCTGCAATAAAGTATGGAAAATTAAAAAGCAAGCAGTAATATAATGTAATAGGTAATAATGGGAGCATTTGGAAGTCAGAGGATTTCATTATTGCTTAGGAGATTTTTTACAAGATTTTTGGAAGATTTCCTTGTAATGGAACTCTAATACTTCTCATTCTTCTGTGAAGAAGAATTAAAAGAGAAGTGTGGGATTCTCACAAAAATAAACATTCATACTTACCTATGTAGATGCAGCATTGATCTGATGCGGCATCTGTCCCCCGCCACCTCTACACAGAGAATTGAATGATCAAAGACCGCCGATCGCTTAGTTCTCAGTCTTCAGTGAGTAGAGAGCCTGTGATTGTCAGTCTCCGACACTCTGCTGTGCCCCTCCAATGCTCACTGGATTGCTGGGCTGGGGAGGGGGCGGGAGCGGCTGGCTCAGACTCTCAGCAGCGCAGTCAGGCATCTGTGTCGTCAGCTGTCAGCCATTAGCATGCTTTAGTCCGCTGTTGGTTGAATCCGGGTCAGGAGTGCGGAACTAAGTGCACTCCTGTGATTCACAAGAGAAATATGGCCAAAAGAGCTTTGGTCTTACTTCTTCTTTAAAAATAAAATAAGATTGAATTAGGAATGAGAAGTACAGCACGTGCATCACTATCAGCATTGGGTGAGGATTGCGGATGATATCAGTGCTTTTATGAAACACATCTCCCATTCTGTCTCTTGCCAGCTAAAGGCTATGAGCACGCATAGACATCTTTTGATCTGTCTGTCTGCTTTCACATTTCTGACAATTAAACGGGAAATAGATGGGACACAGGAATAGTGCAGAATAGGACAACATTATTAGGAACTTTTGATGTGAGTTCTCCGTGCAAGGATGAATTTTATATTAGCCGAAATGGAAAGAAGAGAAACATACTGGGGGGTGATTTACTAAAGCAAATGAACAAGAGCAGATATGAATTATTATGGTATTCTTGCATTGTGCACCCCTGTATCTGTGCAAATAGCGATGGTAATCCAGGAAACTATATAACTGATTGTAAGTACACTGATATTTATTGTGTATTGTCTTTCCTAGTTTTCTGTGCTTGTCAAAAATCCAAATAATGCTGCTTATGCGCCTTCTGTTAAGTTACACTTCAGAATAGTCATGTCAATATTTTTCTTCTTACTTTTTACTAAAATTAAGGCACATATTCTGTAGCCTTTGGAGGTCACCTGCACACTCACGACTGCTGTTAAAGTGATACTAAACCCACAACAGTAAAATCAGTCTGTATATGCAGTAAAGCATGCTTGTTTACTCATTGTGGAACCTAAGGGGTTAATCGTGTGCATTGTGTAAAAAGGCTGCTTGATCTTGTATGCACAGATCCTCCCATCCCTGCACTGTCTCCCTAGACAAGTCCGGATAAGACAGAGCCTTTGGAGTCGGGTTGCACATGCTCAGTTTGGTGTGTATTGCTAGAGAGGTTTTTTTTCTTGGGAGAGTGCACGTGATCAGCACAGAGCCAATCAGCACTGTCCAAACAGAGGGTCAGGAGCCATGCAGCCTCATTGGACAGCTCAGTGTAGAATGAAAACTCCCCCTACAAGCTTCTCAAGGAACTGATAGAAATCACAAGACTGCTATATACTGCTGATGAGAAAATTTATTTAGCAGTTTATATTTATTAAAATAATTGCACTTCCATGTTCTGTGTACTGTGGGAGACCAGATATAGTGAATGCAGGGTCCTGGGTTTAGTAACACTTTACAAACTTTCGATCTTATTGCAGCAGGTTGTTGGATGTCTGGATCTATTCTCCTGCCCTGAGTATTAGTCAAATTATAATAATGTTTATAGGTGGGTACACAAAAAGACAGCTGCCAGCAAATGACCTAACTGCATAATCATGGTGCTGATATGTATTACGTGACATGGTAAAGTCTATGTAAATAAGCAATTAGCTCATTATACATTCACTGAAATCTGCTAATCTCTGAACCATTACACTGATGAAATTAGAGCTTTTATTACAGATAATATTGTGTCACCTGCTTGAGGCTGTTAAGATTTGCTGTTAAAGTGATTTAAAAAAAAAAATATGTACATAAATAGTATTTGCAAATAGGTTATATGGTATTGGTCTAGGATAGCGGCCCTGCTGCTGCTATTCTATATAAAGCACATTTATAAAGCTGTCTGCTTCATAAAGGTAGTCTTTGGTTCATTTGCTTTGAGATTCTGAAGCAAGCAAAGACCATTTTATTTCAGTGAATAGGGGAAACAATTGTGCCAGGAGGAGGAGAAAATCTTTCACATGACCTGTTAAAGTCATGTGTCAGTGTTCTCATTCTATCCACAGTTTTTCTTTGCAAATAATTTCCTGAATTTAATAAATATAATGTAAATTAGAGGAGCAGTATAAATTATTTCCAGTGATGTCCTGCTGGGTCCACAGAGTGGAAACTGCTCTTTTTAATAAATAGGCCTCTGTATGTTGCATTTAGCAGTGAAGCCCCACCATGAATCTGTGAGCAAGCTGAAGATAATTTTAGCTGGTCTCTGTTACATTATAATAAATGAGGTACAATGATTGAAAAATATAAATGATCATCGCCAGTGGTTTGAATAAATACATATTGCGAGACAGCTAGCAACTTAAAAATACATTATATAACATGTTCTTCATAAATCTGTTGGTGTTGGTTGCAGATGAATAAATTGAAAAGCCAGTGTAAGCAACATTTTAAAAATTCTGCAAAGTGGTTGTTGGGAGGAAACACTAGGACAATAAGGGGGAGATTTACTAAGGCTGGTGCACACAGAATCTGGTGTGCATAGTAACAAATCAGCTTCTAGGTTTTTAGCCCCCGTTCACATTGGAGTGATTTGACATGTGCCTATTGCTGGCATTGGCACTGTCTCAATCAACGCGACGCCGACTTTGCGGCGTCGCACCGATTTCCAAAAGTAGTTCCTGCACTACTTTTGCCTAGGTTCACACTGGGCTGCAAGAGTGAAGCTGTGCGAGTTCAGCTGAACTCGCACGATTTCACTCCCGCTGGTCAGTCCCGATTTTGGCCGCAATTACAGAGACATCTGTGCAGGTTTCTGCACAGATGTCAATGTAAATCGCGGGCCAAAATCGCAAAAAGTAATACAGAAACTACTTTTTGAAATCGGTGCAACACCGCAGATGCGGAGTCGCACCGATTAGGACAGTGCCATTGCCGGCAATTTGCGGCAAATATTGCCGTTTTGACATGCGATTTGACATGCCAAATCGCATGTCAAAATGCACCAGTGTGAACCAGGGCTTGGGCCATTTTGGGGGCAATTTCAACAGACATCTGTGCATGAACCTGCACAGATGTCTTTTAAATCACCCCCAAACTCGCACTGAAATATGGGTTTGAAATCGTGCGTGTTCAGCTGAACTCGCTCGATTCCAAACCCGCGTTCAGTGTGAACTTGGGCTTATTGTCAAAGCTTAATTAAACAAGCTGAAGTCAGAAGCTGATCAGCTACTATGCACAGCTGTACCAGATTCTGTGTTACATTTGTTTTAGTAAATCTCCCCCTAAGACCCCTTTCACACTGGGGCGCTTTTCAGGCGTTTTAGCGCTAAAAATAGCACCTGTAAAGCTCCTGAAAAGCGCCTCTCATGCCTCCCCAGTGTGAAAACCCGAGTGATTTCACACTGGGGCGGTGCGCTTGCAGGACGGGGAAAAAAGTCCTGCAAGCAGCATCTTTGGGGCAGTTTGGGAGCACTGTATACACCGCTCCTAAAACGCCCTGCCCATTGAAATGAATGGGCAGCGCTGCCGAAGCGCCTGCAAAGCGATTCGGCAGCGCCGCAACATGGCAGCTTTTAACCCTTTCTAGGACCACTAGTGGGGGTTAAAAGCACCCCGCTAGGGATTTTCGTTCGCTGGTTCTCAGTGAAGAGGCGGCGGGGGACAGATGCAGCATTGGACTGATGCTACATCCACCTATGTAAGTATAATGGAGGAAAAAATCCCAAACCCATAGTTCTTTTTAAAGTATTAAAGATAAATTAAATAGCGTTTTTGGACGCACAGATGCAGTATGTTCCATTTTAATCAATGGCGTACTCCTTACAAAAAATTTAGCTTTGGGGTAATGTTTTATTGACTACTTACACAGCGCTGAATGTATTTAGCAGAAAAAAAATGGATGGATGCCATTTTCTATGATTTAATGAATTATGAATTAGACAAAGAAGGAAAAAAATTTTGTGGTTCAGCAGAAAGTAAAGCGATCACTGAGAATCAGGGGATACGGAGGAGCTGCTTTGTCTCCCAGAGGGCAAATGCATTCTTCCTAATGTCAGTGGATCCAACTCCAATGTGCACTGTAAAGGTTTTTCCAGTAGCTGTATATATGAAGCTTAGTGTTCTGTGTAAACAGGCAAAATATTGTGGCTTCTTAATGATCCTTCAATTCAAAAGAGATCTCAGAAATAATGTTTGTGGGTGTGGAGACTCTACTGCAGAGCTGAAATAAATATTTCATATGCTCAGTTTAAAGTGAAGGCATCATATGCAGGAAAGCTGATACAAGTTAATGTGTTATATAGTGTGGCTTCTCTAGACAGTACATTTTGCTCCTAATGCAGTATAAAACCCAAAAGCAAACATTAATTATATTGCAGGTTATCAGTCCTTAGATGGGATGACTACATTAGTTTTCACCTGGTGATCTAGCCTTGCTTGTCAACAAGCTGTCCTGCAGATATAGCAGTTAGGATGGGACTAAGCATTTAACACTGACAAGGGTGTTTGCAATGATCAGCTTTTATTTATTCATGTAAAGCCTTTATCCCAAAAGGAAGAAAAAAAAAACAGTTTGCTGTACCAGTGTTACTCCTTAAAATGTGTGAGCTGGAGTTTGGCTTGATTTGTTTAGTGTATCTAAATCTGCTAGTACATCTAACCTTCCCCCAAACCTTCTGCTAGTACATCTATCCTTCCCCCAGACTGAAAATGCTGCTCTCCAAAGGTGTCTCTGTTGCTCCTTCATCCATAGTGGGGGCACTCTAATACAGGAAAGATGTTACTGGCCAGATCACCAGGTGAAAACAGAGGGTGAAAAGGCTAAAAAGAGAAAAGGAATGCAGCCTCCACATCTAATGATTGTTAAGCTGCAATATATAAAATTTTTGGTTTTGGGTTTACTCATGATTTAGGATTAGAAGACTGCAGCTGATAGTTTTAGATGTAGGGTGCATGGTGCTTGGGACCACTGCAAATGGTATATCTGGACAGTGTTTTATCCCTTGAAATTAAGAACCCATACCTTACCTGAACACTTAACCACCACCAACAACAATAAACCTGTAAAGGCAGCCCTTAAAACATAATTATAACCTTAACCCTAATACTTGGCCATGGTCACCATGACCTATAGTAAGGGTGAATCTCCCCAGTGGGAACAAAGACAGCAATTAAAATATGACAAGGGTTCTAACACTTCCATATTCTATCCAAAACTAAATAAAAATTTTTGCCTTTACATACACTTTAATCCTCCCCTACCTAAACACCATATCCTACATAAAAAACCTTATCCTAAATCCTTAACACTTAACCCCTTAATTCTAACACTTAAACCCAATAGTGAGCTTAATGCTAGCCTAATCCAATCCAACACAAAGTTACAAGGTCCTAGATTTTACGGCCTGTTCTACTGTGTGCTTACTTCATCCAGCATAGATAGGATGCAGCCCCACGCTCTACATTATTTTCTCTTGCTGAGAAAACTGTATCATATATATATATATATATCTGTATATATAATTTAATCTGTAAATTTCCTAATTTCCTATGTTTTCTAATAGTGCTTATATTGGTGCTACTCATTGTCATGTTTTAAAAAAGGTGCAACATTGGTCAGAGGCTTATTTATCAAAAAAGCTTTATGTACTTTAGAACACTTAAGGTCTACCTGTAGCAGGGGAATCTTAAAGAACTTCCATGTTTTTACCTAATCACACGGTATAGAGGGCAGTTTTCATATTTAATGTACTGCAGCTCACAGGTTCTGTTTACTTGCTACGGTAATGTTGCTAATATATTACTAATTACTGTCCTTCACCAACCACAATTCATTTATAAATGTCATGAAAAATAATCTAGATGCATTGTTAGTGTTTACTTTTATTTAAATGCTTAAAAATCAATTCTCTTCCTTGCTTTTGCAGTCTCTAAAACAAACCTTTCGGTACATGAAGACAAGAACCGCGTTCCATTTGTCAAGGTGAGAGAGGACATCTCAGTGGTTTTGTTTTCTGGCCAAAAATGCAATCACACTTAGTAAATTAAAGTTTAATCTTTATGCTGAGAACATCCTGTGTGAGGAAAAAAAGAACAAGGCAGGGTTAGCTGGAAATGTTTTCATTTGATTTAAAAACTTGAAGCAGAACTCCTGCTAAAACAACTAGATAAAAATAAATAGCTCATTAAAGGATAAAATTGACAAAACCGGTTTTAGCTGAAATATTCACCTTCAATACAAAGATTTCCCGTGCAGTACTTTTTTGTGTCACTAGATGTCCTCAGCCAGCATCATTCATCCCACTTCCTAGTTTGAGCCCAGGTTTTTCTAGACCTAACCCATCCCGTGACTGGACAGTGAAAGGAGAAGGAGCACAGAAATGGGCAGAAAAAAAATCGCACCAGCGTAAACGGGGCCTTAGATGCCAAGCCCAGCCTTGAACCACTATACTGTGGTAGGAGGTTTTGTCCCACTCTACACACTGGCATGAGTCATTCCGATTCCATATTAACTGTGGATCTATACGTTTTTAGTTTTTTTTCCTGCTCTGTTTATTGAGGTTTTTTGCAAAAATATATCATACAACATTTGGTCGTGTCAATCGGAAACCATCCACACGTGGCCAACATGGCCAATCAATTTAACCTAACTAACATAGTCCAACTAACACAAAGATCAGGGACCTCCGCCTCCCACCTCTCCCTGCACTGGGTGACCGCTAGTGGAGTTGTCTTGTGGATCTATAAGTTGTCACAAATACATTTTCTGCATTTAACACAAGTAACAAATCAATATAGGCTGCACCATCATAAAGGAGCAGTTGTTCCATGTTACCAGAAATCACTATGATCCTAAAGCCCATTACAAAAACAACAATAGACTTTTCTCTGACAGTTTTATGTGGGCAGGTACAGAACATAGATTTGTGAGACTTTTCTTGGAAGCCAGGATTACAAAATATCGATCTCATCCTGCTTTGCTTAAACCAAATCACAATACAAAATATATGGTATCATTTCATCACGTCTCTGTGTTCTCAGGAACTGAATGATATTCATGCTGTTTTTATAGCTCAGATTGTGCCCTTGACAACGAGTGGTGAAAGGCAGCTGAGTTTTCAGTTGGCTCCTTTGATTTAAGTAACTGTTTTGCAATCAGGTTCAATCAAAAGTTATATTGCACTTAAGAATTTAATATTATTTTAATAATGATGATCGGTGTCAATGAATATAGATTCCACTCATCCCTAAATTAATACAACTGTATAATTTTGTGTCTATGTGGAACTGTAATCTTATCCCTGACAGGACCTTTTTTTAATATTTTTAATGCTTTTGTGAACAAGTATGTTATTCTGTTTATTTGCAGCTACAAAGTGCCTAGGCACAATGCAACACAAGTGTTTACTTACATACAGCGCAAGGTGACAACACAAAAGATAACAATTTTAGATTATAATGATTATAATGAGAAAATAACATAGGCCATCAAAGAAGGTAGTGTAAAACGAGATAGTTGTTGGTACAGCAACAATCAATGAAGTCAAAGCAATCAAGATACAGGTGCACAGTTGCGTACAGGAGCATTGGAGCTCATAGGGTCTGCACCCCGCGATTGATAGGGGCAACCTACAACCCAAGGGAGGATGTGGTACCCACAGTTCAAGCGAGCTTATGGGCAAAAAGCCCATGAAGGCCCAAGACTAAAAGTGCAGAGAATAAAGAGAAGGAGAGGGGGGGAGAGAAGGAAAAGAAGATGAAGGGAGGTGGTGTGTGTATGAGTATGGGGGGGGGGGGGCGCGGTAAACCACCACATAGCAACAGCTGAGATCTACGTAAGCATCATCAGGTCAAGAGAGTAAATAGTGGTCCAGGTGCACAGCAGTGTTATGTGTGGTCCATGGTTCCCACACTTTCAGGAATTGAGCGTAGGTTTCATTCAGAAGTTTTTACAACTTAAAAAAAGCAAGGTGATTATAACTGAGGGCACCAGAATTGCACAGCAACGTGGTCCATGTTCCTTTGCGATTCCTGCGCTTTGCCCTGCGGTGCAATTTTACAGCCTATTCATTTGAATCTGCTGTAAATGCCACTAGAATGCACAAAAATGAATGCATGTACTACTTTTGAAAAACATGCAGCACCAAATTACACAGTACAGCAATACCATGCCATCTGGTCCCCGCAAACACACTGAGGGGGATTTACTAAAACTGGAGAGTGCAAAATCTGGTTTAGCTGTGCATGGTAATCAATCAGTTTCTAACCCCAGCTTGTTCAATTAAACTTTGACAATAAAACCTGGAGCCCAGGTTCACACTGTAGCAAACACAGACATCGCATGTGTTTCGCACCCGCACTGCTGTGCTGATCGCATGCGATGTCTGTGCAATTTGAGTTCAGCCATACAGTTGTATGGCTGAACTCGCATTGGATTTGCACAAAAAATATGCTTTTTTCCTGCACTCGAATCGGATCGCATGGGTGTTCTCACCTGTCCGAATCCACAGTTCACATTGCGATCTGTGAACTGATCTGGGGGTGTCATTAACATTGTATTGACATCCACAGCGGTACGCAAAAGATGCCTGAGGGAGAGATGAGATGCAGGGACCGGTGCTGGAATCGTGTTGGTTCCCGCATCGCTACAGTGTGAACCCAGGCGGGAGCTGATTGGATTCTATGCAGAGCTGTACCAGATTTTGCACTCTCCAATTTTACTAAATCAGTGTTTGCGGGCTGAATTTAGGGGACATTTGGGGTGCCGTTAACAATGTATTGGCAGATCGCAAAGGCAGTGCATTTTGAATACAGTGCAGGAAACATACATGGAACACTGCTTTCCCGAACCACGTTCTGGGGAGAAACACGGGTTTGAAACACTAACTGTGATAATGTGTCAAAGCATTTACTGACTGCAGATTGTTACAGCAAAGGAAAACTGCGCATGTAATCTTTCTTGTTATGTAAAGTCATTAATATTACATTATTATAAATGATTTCTTTTTGACACTGTGGTCCACAATAATTATTTCTTAGACCAGGAATGTGAAATTTTATCCTTTGGGTGGCAGTAATTACTACTCCTTCAATTTAAGTAAGGCCCCGCTTTGTCATAGAGTAGTAATTATTCTTACTTTACCTTTCATAGTTTTGTAGTTCAGTAGTCCATACAAGACTTTCTTGACCTTTATCAGGGTTATTATTTTACAGGTTTCAATTCTCTAAATACTGAAAACTATTTTTTTATTTTTTTACCAGTTAAAGAATTTAGGCGTATGATGTACACCCTAAAAATCTTCAGTGAAGTACACAGAGCATTTTGTTCCTTTTCCCCAGGCCACTTTTTTCAGCAAAGCCCAGTTGTCAAAATGACAGCCAGGAATTGCACTGTATCATAACAGTGGCTGTAGCTGCTGCTATGTAAAATGAAGCTTCCTGGCAGTATCTATACAGAAAATAATGGAGAAATAAAATGTAACAGCATCATTATTACATTGTGTTTACTCTGCATACGATGTAAGATAAAGAAAATTTACAAAGAATTTAAAAAAATGTAGTGTTCCAGTTTAAGTAATGACCTAAGCTATCACTGAATCAATAGCCCTAAAGCAGTATTGTAAAAATTGCTTTGGTCCATAAAAGGCTATCTGGTGCGAGACTCAAACTGGCTAAATATAATTTTTAGATGATATGTTAATCTCCAAAATGCTGTATTTGTCTAATTAGGGGTAGTTCTGAGTTTGCTGGGCCAAATAAATGTAACCCTTTAAAATTTGATTCATTGTTTTGGTTTGTGCTATTGGAGTTTAATTTACCTGGTCTAGTTTTTTTTTTTTTTATGTTACAGTACATACCTTATTTATTGGAAATGTCCTAAATTATGATCTTTTTGGAAAAATACCAAATCCCTTCTTGAATCGTTACTGGCTCAACAAATCCCTAGACCCAATCCATTTTCTCATAGGCTTAACTATACAGAACTTGACTAAATTCTCTACTAAATTGCTGCTGCATGGAGCTAAATAGGTATATTTATTTTTTATAAATGTTTTGTTCCTACTTACAGATGCTAAATTTCAATTCTACCTCCTACCAATGGTTACGGTAGTGATTGGGGGTAATGCGTAACTTTCCATCACTCATCCTCCTAACCCCACCCTAACTTTCTCCCTTCATCTTTCCTTATTACTTAAATCTGGATGTTGTTAAAGTTACAGACAAAAAAAAATAAAAAATTCTTTGTGCCACTACTATTGGAATATCACTATATGTTTTTACATTTCCATGTATGATATCTCTTCGGATATGCAATTCAATGGCACATTGACATAAAATGTACTTGCTATTCTGAAAACTCCATCTGTAACATGCAATGTTCTGTATTACTTTTCTATTATGGCATGCATTTTACTTTCCACCACAATTCCATTAGTATATCAATATATAATGATGAACAAAAAACTTTAATTTAAAAAAAAGGTCAGTGTATAGCCAACATTATCACTTGACTTTAACTCACATTTGCCTTGTATAGCTGAATCCTTTGATGTTGTATATGTTTTCAGGGCTGCACTGAGCGTTTTGTGTCCAGCCCAGAAGAGATCCTGGATGTCATCGATGAGGGAAAATCCAATCGCCATGTGGCTGTCACAAGTGAGATGCCCTATTTTTCTTTTTCTTTTCATAAAGATATGTAAGCCCAAGAACAAGAATTTAATTTAATTGAATTTGAATAAGATATATATAGGTATGAATAGCTCCTGAAGAAGCGTGACATGGCGCAAAACTAGTTGAGCACATACCAAACCAATACTGAACCAAACTGATCCACCCTAAATGTGCCCGCTGGACCCCCTTGTACAACCATCAGGACAGTACCTCCTCTTTTTGGGTTATGTACTACATTGATTCTTACATTGGGGTAACCTACTTACCTTAAGGGTTCCTTGGCTCTTTATAGTTTCGTTTTTATTTAGTTTAATGAAAATAGTTATTGAACAATACCTTTTAAGGTTCACCATTGTGGTATATACCTTTTATATTTGTATGTATTTTTTTATCTAAATTTTAATTTTAAGAAAGATTGTAATCAGCAAGCTTTTAAATATGCCTATAAAGTCCATTCCTTCTGTTCACTTCTTCCATTGGTCCATATCCAAGCTTGTATGAAAAAGTTGAATTGAGAAGCAAATTATGTATGAGCCCTACCTGTACTTGGTTGCCCCCAGGACTTAAACACAATGCTATAGTGTCTGGCTAGCCCAGACGGGCAGACACGAACAGAACAAACAGGTTACTTGCAGTTTAGCAGATAGCGTGGTTCTAAGATAGTCCAGGTAGAGGCAGGCTGAGTTCAGGGGATAATCCAGTCCAATCCGGGTCAAACACAAGGGATCCGACAACAGACAAGGCAGACTAACAGGGGCTTGGTCTAGAACCATACAGGTAGATGTGTCTCTATCACGAGTGTTCAGTTTGCTTATATCAGGTGACTGAGCAGATCAATGACAGGTGAACACAGACAGGGAGAATGCAAGAACCAACACCCGGCTGCTAGAATAGGGAGCAGTAACACTTAAGTGGTCATGACAGACTTTTAGCAATTCCTGTAATACCTAATATAAAAGAAAAGTTAATTACATTATTAATTAAAATAAAGGGTATTTTTTATTTTTACCCTGGAATTACACTTTAGGGGCTGCTCTGGTATTTAAGCTACACTAAATGTAAACGTTAAAATTAAATGTAAAAGTTAATTATACATCCAAAATGTTTAAAGCCAAAATATGGTGTCGCTGACCCTGTCTATGAAGGTCATACTGTTCAATATCACCACATACAGCTTAAAGACATTTCTCAATTTCAAATGGGAAAATCTAAGGATTAGTGTTTTTCCAAAATCACCCTCAAAGTTGCAATAAATGGGCGCACTGAACCCTGCTGTACAATATACTGTATATCATTTTTAAATCAGATTTTATTCTGAAAAATGTTTGTGGAATTTACAAAGAAACATTTTTTATTGATATACCGTATATACTCGAGTATAAGCCGAGTTTTTCAGCACATTTTTGTGTGCTGAAAATGCCCCCCTCGGCTTATACTCGAGTCACCTTTTTGCGCCTGATCTCCTGGATTTTGGGGACCCGGTACCGGCCGGCCGTAGGTCCCCTGGACCCCAAACTTGGCACACATGTAGCCGCACTCTTCCTCTACATGTGTGCAAAGTTTATTGTCCGGGGGACCTACGGCCAGGAAGCAGCGATTTTCAAAGCCGGGCACCCCTTCCATAGACTCCCATGTTAAACGTCAGTCTAGTCATGGACACAGTGAGGCATGGGCACAGTGAGGCATGGGCACAGTGAGGCATGCACATGGACACAGTGAGGCATGCACATGGACACAGAGAGGCATGCACATGGACACAGTGAGGAAAAATGAGGCACAGTGAGGCATGCAGATGGACACCCTAGGCTTATACTCGAGTCTATACGTTTTCCCAGTTTTTTGTGGTAAAATTAGGTGCTTGGTTTATATTCGGGTCGGCTTATACTCGAGTATATACGGTATTTATTTCTTAGTTAAATGTCTCTCGCGGTGGTGCCCAGCTTCATGGGTCTTTTTTGACAATGCCTAACCTGTTAGCCTTGAAAATGGCCTAAAATTTGTATTTATATTCACACCCCACAGGCATCAATGGGGTTTGATGCTAAATTGGGATTCTGTAAACTTCAAGCAGGATTCAATGAACCCCTTGTAAATTGAACTCAGGCAAATTTGCTCATCCCTAGTGAGCATAGGCATCGAGGGATAGATAGTAGGGTTGATGTACTAAAACTGGAGAGTGCAAAAGCTTTGAAAATTGAACCTGGAAGCTGATTGGTTTCTATGCAGATCTGCAGCAGATTTTTTCACTATCCAGTTTTAGCAAATCAACCCCATTGTGTTATTTATAGTATTACCAGGTAAAAAAAAAGACTAAAAAAGATACTTAAGGACAAGTAAGTAAGCTGCAATATATTACATTTTTGTTTTTGTAATATTTTGTTTTTTTTAAGCATTGGTCATCTTGTAATGCAGGGGTGTCAAACTCAATTTCATTGTGGGCCGCATCAGCATTATGATTGCCCTCAAAAGGGCCGGTTGTATCTGTAAGATTAGATGTCCAGCGCATCCCCTCCCCTTACATTAGATGTCAAGAGCCACCCCACCATCAGAAGTTGAGTCCCCCACTCTCCCTTACATCACAGTGCACCCCCCTTTCTTTATGCTGCTGCTGTGCTGGGAAGACCAGCTGACAGATATTGCATCCAGAAGCTGGATGCATTGCTTGAAAGCAGAAAGTAGGGGTCTGGAGGAGGACCAGAGGAGGGCTGGAGCTCTCCTGCAGGAGAGGTGCGAGGGCCACATGAAATGGCCTGGAGGGCCGGATTCGGCCCGCGGGCCTTGTGTTTGACACCTGTGACGTAATGAGTACAGAAACTGGACTTGCTTAAACGTTATAATTGTAAACTTAATTTAGTGAGAACTTTGCTAGAAATGGGCAAGCAAAACGTTCATGCGGGAACACAGTTGTAGCGTAAACTTCAATTGTGTTCCTCCATGGACATTTTGTTTGCCCATTTCTAGAAAATTTCTCGCTGGATTAGGTTTACAATTATTAGCAAGTCTAATTTCTGTACTCATTACATTACAGACAGCAACAAAAAACAGACAGAGGTTCTAACCTTTTCTTATTTCAGCCATCATTGTCTGGTCAAGGTCTGAGTATAACTGATGGCAGTACTGAACACTTCTTGCTCTAGACCAGTGGTCTCCATACTGCGGCCCGGGGGCCGGATGCAGCCCTTTGCTTACCTTTATCCAGACCTCGGAGCACTATTCCTTCTAGTGACACCAACAATAGGAGCATAATTCTTTCCACTGACACCAACAATGGAGGACTATTCCTTCCACTGATACTAATGATGGACAACCTTCCACCCACGGACTCCAAAGATGGGGTACTATCTCTCCCACTGACACCAGAAATGGGGCACTATCCCTCCCACTGACACCAACGATGGGGCACTATCCCTCCCACTGACACCAACAATGGGGCAATAGTCCTCCCACTAACACCATGATGGGGCACTATTCCTCCCACTGATATCAACAATGGGGCACTATTCAACATACTAAAGATGTGGCATTGTTTAATCCCACTGACACCAGGACATTTTCTGCTCCCACTGATCACAGTCTGGCCCCCTAAAGTCCAAAAGACAGTAATACGGCCCCTTGTTTAGAAAGTCTGCAGACCTCTGCTGTAGACAAATGATAAACAAGTTTGGTTGTGTGATGTTTTATTTTTTATATTTCAGCTTATTCTGTTTGCCATTCACTGGCTTTTATCATTGCTTATTCTTTTCTTTCTATGCCCTCGTTCATTACTCTTATCACGCTGTTGTTTTTTCCAGATATGAATGAACACAGCTCCCGCAGTCACAGCATCTTCCTTATCAATATCAAACAGGAGAATGTGGAGACTGAGCTGAAACTAAGTGGAAAGTTATATCTGGTTGACCTGGCTGGTAGTGAAAAGGTATGTATAATGAGCCTTATTTCATTAATTATTGCACTGGCTGAATATTTTCAGCAATGTTCAAATAAAGAACAAAGTGTTGCACTGGCAGTCGTCAAAGCATTAGTAAGTACCGTACTTAGAATAAAAGAGGTTAAAAGCTACCCACTTTTAGCCTCTTTTGATCTTATTCTGATATAAACTGAGATATTGATGGATTTCTGTAGTCTATTCTAAATATCAATACTCTTTGAAGGCCTTTATAAATAAGCTCCAAGTTGTGTTGATGGCACAAACATATTGTATATAAAGTCAAAATGTAATGTCATGAAAAGGAACACAATAGAGATCATTTATGTGAAATAATAGTACACAGAAATGTCTAGTTGTTGTCAGGATTAGGGATGAGCCGAACACCCCCCTGTTCGGTTCGCACCAGAACCTGCGAACAGACCTAAAGTTCGCGTGAACTTTAGAACCCTATTAAATACAATGGACTCGAACGTTCGAAATCTAAAGTGCTAATTATAAAGGCTAATATGCAAGTTATTGTCCTAAAAAGGGTTTGGGGACCCGGGTCCTGCCCCAGGGGACATGTATCAATGCAAAAAAAGGCTTTAAAAACTGACGTTTTTTCGGGAGCAGTGATTTTAATAATGCATAAAGTGAAACAATAAAAAGTGAAATATTCCTTAAAATTTCGTACCTGGGGGGGTGTATAGTATGCCTGTAAAGCAGCGCTTGTTTCCGCTCCTGATGGGGAACGTGAGAAGGGGCGGGTCTATTCATTTTTTACCTCAGACCCCGCCTAGGTCATTGGCTGAGCGGACCTGATGGGGAACTTCCTCCACAGTGTAGGTCAGCTCAGCCAATGATGTTTCGAGTGGAGACTGCAGCGCTGGACATCGGATCGCCGCGGGACATTGGATTACATCGCTGGAATGTGTTTTTTATTTTTTATTTTTTATTTTTAATAAAGGACTTTTCCAAGGTGTCTGTGTGTTTTTTTTTTAAATTTTTTACACTTTCTTTGTGAAATAGTAGGGGTACAATGTACTCCTTACCAATTCGAATAGGGGGGGCGGGATCTGGGGGTCCCCTTTGTTAAAGGGGTCTTCCAGATTCCGATAAGCCCCCTGCCCGCAGACCCCCACAAGCACCAGGCAAGGGTTGTGGGGATGAGGCCCTTGTCCCCATCAACATGGGGACATCCTCCCCATGTTGAGGGCATGTGGCCTGGTACGGTTCAGGAGGGGGGGGCTCTCTCTCGTCCCCCACTCTTTTCCTGTGGCCTGCCAGGTTGCGTGATCGTATAAAGTGTCTGGTATGGATATTTGGGGGAACTCCGCGCCATTTTTTTTTTAATTTGGGGTGGAGTTCCCCTTGAAATCCATACCAGACCTGAAGTGAGTTTTAAATTACTTTTTTTTCTTCAGAAATTACACTTTGTGCAGGGACAGTTCTAAGCACGGGAAACAAGCGCAACTTTACAGGTATACTATACACACACCCCAGGTACGAAATTTAAAGGAATATTTCACTTTTATTGTTTCACTTTAAGCATTATTAAAATCACTGCTCCCAAAAAAACGAACGTTTTAAAAAAAAAAATTGCATTGATACATGTCCCCTGGGGCAGGACCCGGGTCCCCAAACACTTTTTATGACAATAACTTGCATATAAGCCTTTAAAATTAGCACTTTAGATTTCTCTAAAGGGTGTTCCACGGGTTTTCGAATTTGCCGCGAACACAAATTGTTCGCTGCTCGGCGAACATGCGAACAGGCAATGTTCGAGTCGAACATGAGTTCGACTCGAACTCGAAGCTCATCCCTAGTCAGTATCCACAGCTATTGCAAGCAACTTTTCTTCTTGAAGTTCTAGGGGTGCTGGAGAGCTCCTATCATGGTTTCTCTAGTCAAGATAAATCGGTGACTGGAAGAAGTGGTAAAGCTTTGTGGGACTTAGGTTTGAGCGGCATGAGAAATCATACCACTTTCCTGTGGAAAATAGACTTCTATGGAAGGAAATGCTGATGTATTATAAGTATGCACCAACCCGGGCAATTCAAATTAAGCCTAAGAAAAAATAAGACCTTTGACTTTTACAGAAAAAGTTAAAGTTCACATATGTCTTTCACTGCCTATGTCTCTGGATCTACACATTTTTCACCTGTGCTTATGCATTTTTTAATTAAATGCTGCTTAGTTTAATTGCTCTTGGTTTGTAACAGTTTTCTTTAAAGTAGATCAGCATTGACTTTCAACTGGAAAACCGTAATGTATTACACGACTGAAAGAATTAAGTAGTTATGATTAGTGATGCACTCCCCCCTCCCTTTTTGTATTTCTGTGTAATTTATGGAGAAATTAAAAACAAAATGCATAGCCCCCCTTCAAAGCATACCAACCTGGTGCATACAGACTTGTATTCCAACAGTAGATGAACATGCAAGCCCCCTGCTGTGTCAGTACAGCCCATATGCTCTTTGCAGGTGTTTCAAGAGGTTGCTGAGGAAAAATGAACATAAAAGAGGACGAGGTTTGGGTTCGCTGCCACCATTGGTTTGACGTTCGTGGTCTAAGTAAATAATAGGCAGCGCTCCAAACAGATAGCTTTCCAAGTCTCATATATTTATGAAAGGAAGCATCGTATAAAGACATAACAGTAAACTGTAGTACATATACAAGATCTCCTCACAGTTCCTCTATCTAGACAAAGGCAAACTCTCAGCTACAAGCATCATATACATTTTCATTACAATGAGGAGGAGATCCAGATTTAAGCCTAGTACACACGGGCCGAATGCTGGGTGGCATTGAACTGGCCATCATTCGGCCTGTGTGTACTGCAGCCGATGGGGCATGACGGAAAAAAGTCTGCCAATCGACTTCCAATCAGCGCTCTCAGCTAATGGCTGAGAGCACTGACCAGAGTGTTCTGGTGGGGGGGTTCGTCCCCCTGTCAAAACACAGTAGCACAACAGGGGAGATTGCTGTACAAACATCGGAAAGTTAGTACAGTGGCTCCTCCGGAGCTGTCAGTTTTTTTTTCATTCAGCCCTGCTGGGTTGAATGAAGAAAAACTACTACTAGTGTGTACCAAAAAAAAAAAAAAACTTCAGCTGGCATGCGAACACTCAGGATCAGGTGTAGGTCGGAATCACAATGTTTCAGGGTCGGTTCACACTAGTACGACACGACACTCGTCCTACTTTGGATCCGACTTTGCCCTGTGACTTGAAGCCGACATATGTCCGACTTTCAATGAACGGGGATCCGACTTGGATCCCCGCCAATTCTGGACACTGTGTTTGGTATGAATCTTGAGGGGGAACTCCACGCCAAATTTTAAATAAAAAACCAGCATGGGTTCCCCCTCCAAGAGCATACCAGGCCCTTCGGTCTTGTATAGATTTTAGGGGAAATCCCTACACTGAAAAATGGCGTGGGAGTCCCCCCAAAGTCCATACCAGACCCTTATCCGAGCACGCAGCTTGGTCGGTCAGGAAAGGGGGTGGGGACGAGCGAGCGCCCCCCCTCCTGAACCGTACCAGGCCGCATGCCCTCAACATGGGGGGGTGGGTGCTTTGGGGCAGGGGGGTACCCTGCGCACCCCCCCATCCCAAAGCACCTTGTCCCCATGTTGATTAGGACAAGGGCCTCTTCCCGACAACCCTGGCCGTTGGTTGTCGGGGTCTACGGGGGGCTTATTGGAATCCAGGAGCCCCCTTTAATAAGGGGGCCCCCAGATCCCGGCCCCCCACTCTATGTGAACGAGTATGGGGTACATCGTACCCCTACCCATTCACCTGGAGGAAAAGTGTCAATAAAAAAAAAAAACACACTAGACAGGTTTTTAAAGTAATTTATTAGGCAGCTCCGGGGGTCTTCTTCTGACTTCTCCGCTCTCTTCTCCCGCTCTCCGGTGCCTTCTGCCTGGCTCCTCCGCTATCTTCTTCCAGCTCTTTTACTAGCGTTGGCCCGGTCCTCTCCGTCGTCTTCTTCCCACTTCTCTTGTTCTGATGTTGACACGACGCTCTCTCCCGCTGTAATGCCGTGTGCACGGTGCGCAACGACTTATATACAGTCATGGCCGAAATTGTTGGCACCCCAGAAATTTTTCAAGAAAATCAAGTATTTCTCACAGAAAAGTATTGCAGTAATACATGTTTTGCTATACACATTTTTATTCCCTTTGTGTGTATTGGAACAAAACAAAAAAAAAAGGGAGGGAAAAAAGCAAATTGGACATAATGTCACACAAAACTCCAAAAATGGGCTGGTCAAAATTCTTGGCACCCTTTCAAAATTGTGGATAAATAAGATTGTTTCAAGCATGAAACTTTAAACTCACCTGGGGCAAGCAAGCAATATAAAAATCACACCTGAAAGCAGATAAAAAGGAGAGAAGTTCACTTAAGCCCTGTAAACACGATCGGTTTTACCGATGAAAACAGTCCGATGGACTTTTTTCATCGGACAAACCGATCGTGTATGGGCCCCATCGGTCTTTTTTCCATCGGTGTTAAAAAATAGAACATGTTTTAAATTTATCCGATGGAAAAAAAAAACGATAGCAAATTACTATCGTCTGTGAGGAACTCCATCGGATAAAAAACCCACGCATGCTCAGAATCAAGTCGACGCATGCTCAGAAGCATAGAACTTAATTTTTCTTGGCTCGTCGAAGTGTTTTACGTCACGGCGTTTGGGACAATCGTTTTTTTGACTGATGGTGTGTAGGCAAGACTGATGGAAGTCAGCTTCATCGGATTTCCGATGGAAAAATCCATCAGTTTAAAATCCATAGGAAATCCGATCATGTGTACAGGGCTTAAGTCTTTGCATTGTGTGTCTGTGTGTGCCACACTAAGCATGGACAACAGAAAGAGGAGAAGAGAAGAGAACTGTCTGAGAACCAAAATTGTGGAGAACCAAAATTGTGGAAAAATATCAACAATCTCAAGGTTACAAGTCCATCTCCAGAGATCTAGATTTGCCTTTGTCCACAGTGTGCAACATTATCAAGAAGTTTGCAACCCATGGCATTGTAGCTAATCTCTCTGGGCGTGGACGGAAGAGAAAAATTGATGAAAGGTTGCAACGCAGGATAGTGGATAAGCAGCCCCAAACAAGTTGCAAAGAAATTCAAGCTGTCCTGCTGGCCTAGGGAGCATCAGTGTCAGTGTGAACTATCCGTCGACATTTAAATTAAATGAAACGCTATGGCAGGAGACCCAGGAGGACCCCACTGCTGACACAGAGACATAAAAAAGCAAGACTACAGTTTGCCAAAATGTACTTGAGTAAGCCAAAATCCTTCTGGGAAAACATCTTGTGGACAGATGAGACCAAGATAGAGCTTTTTGGTAAAGCACATCATTCTACTGTTTACCGTAAACGGAATGAGGCCTACAAAGAAAAGAACACAGTACCTACAGTGAAATATGGTGGAGGTTTAATTATGTTTTTGGGTTGTTTTGCTGCCTCTGGCACTGGGTGCCTTGAATGTGTGCAAGGCATCATGAAATCTGAGGATTACCAAAGGATTTTGGGTCGCACTGTAGAGCCCAGCATCAGAAAGCTGGGTTTGCGTCCGAGATCTTGGGTCTTCCAGCAGGACAATGACCCCAAACATATGTCAAAAAGCACCCAGAAATGGATGGCAACCAAGCGCTGGAGAGTTCCAAAGTGGCCAGAAATTAGTCCAGATCTAAATCCCATTGAACACCTGTGGAGAGATCTTAAAATTGCTTTTGGGAAAAGGTGCCCTTCCAATAAGAGAGACCTGGAGCAGTTTGCAAAGGAAGAGTGGTCCAAAATTTCGGGTGAGAGGTGTAAGAAGCTTATTGATGGTTATAAGAAGCGACTGATTTCAGTTATTTTTTCCAAAGAGTGTGCAACCAAATATTAACCACTTCCATACCGGGCACTTTCCCCCCTTCCTGCCCAGGACAATTTTTATTTTTCAGCGCTGTCGCACTTTAAATGAAAATTGCGCAGTCATGCTACACTGTACCCAAATGAAATATTTATAATTTTCTTCCAACAAATAGAGCTTTCTTTTGGTGGTATTTGATCACCTCTGCGGTTTTAAATTTTTGCGCTATAAACGAAAGAAGAGCGATTTTTTTTTAAACTGATGGGCGGCACTGATAGGCAGCACTGATGGGCACTGATAGGCGGCACTGATAGGCGGCACTGATGGGTACTGATAGGCGGCACTGGTGGGCACTGATGGGCACTGATAGGTGGCACTGGATAGGCAGCACTGATGAGGAGCTACTGACAGGCTTTTCTGAGTGGCACTGATTGGCACTTTGATGGGGCACTGACAGGCATTACTGATGGGGTACTGATTGGCACTTTTTGGGCACTGTTGTGGGCACTGATCTGCATGGATATGGGCACTGACAGGCTTTATATAGGGGCACAGGCTGGCATGTGATGGGCATTTATTTTCAACTGATTGGCACATTTTGATGGGGCTGTGGTGATAATCAATGTGCTGATTATCAGCACAGACCCCCCCTCTGACAGGGAGAGCCGCCGATCGGCTCTCCCTGTCAGCATGAACCGAGGAGCGCCGTTTACCGGCACTTCTTGGTTCACGCAATGATCAGCTGTGATTGGTCACAGCTGATCACGTGTTATGAAGCCTCTGTCAGAGGCTTCATACCACGATCGGGAGTTGCTGTGTGTCAGACTGACACACAGCACCCCCGATCGCCGCGCTGCGTGCCCCCACGGGCGCGCGCTGGCAGTGATATCCTGATCACGTCATATGATGTCCAGTCAGGATATCACAACCACTTTGCCGCCGTCATTCTGCTATATGGCGGGCGGCAAGTGGTTAAGTTAAGGGTGCCAAGAATTTTGACCAGCCCATTTGTGGAGTTTTGTGTGACATTATGTCCAATTTTCTATTTTTCCTCCCTTTTTTTGTTTTGTTCCAATACACACAAAGGGAATAAACATGTGTATAGCAAAACATGTGTTACTGCAATACTTTTCTGTGAGAAATACTTGATTTTCTGGAAAGATGATGTCACCCCGCAACCCCGCCCCCTTATGACGTCACATTCCCAGGGCAGGCATGATGGGACTGTGACGTCATAAGAGGGCAGGGTCACCGGGTGACATCACCCGGTGACCACGCCCCGTGCCTATATAAGTCGTTGCGCACACAGCATTACAGCGGGAGAGAGCGTCGTGTCAACATCAGAACAAGAGAAGAGGGAAGAAGGCGACGGAGAAGACTGGGCCAACGCTAGTAAAAGAGCTGGAAGAAGATAGCGGAGGAGCCCGGCAGAAGGCAGAAGGCACCGGAGAGCGGGAGAAGAGAGGAGAAGTCGGAAGAAGACCCCCGGAGCTGCCTAATAAATTACTTAAAAAATCTGTCTAGTGTGTTATTTTTTATTGACACTTTTCCTCCAGGTAAATGGGTAGGGGTACGGTGTACCCCATACTCATTCACATAGGGTGGGGGGCTGGGATCTGGGGGCCCCCTTATTAAAAGGGGCTCCCGGATTCCGATAAGCCCCCCGCCCAAAGACCCCGACAGCCAACGGCCAGGGTTGTCGGGAAGAGGCTCTTGTCCTCATCAACATGGGGACAAGGTGCTTTGGGGTGGGGGCGCAGAATTTTTTTAACCTAGCAGAAAATAAAAAATAAATAAAGCAAAAAAAAAAAAACACTGCTAAACAGTGCCGCCTACATTATGCTGACAAACACAAAATGATAGTCCTAAATGGGACCATAATGTTTTTGCTTTGTTAAAGGTTCCTCTGGGCAGTGCCCGGCTTCTTATGCCCTTTTTTGATAGTAGCTTGCCTGTTAGTGTTAAAAATGGCCAGAATGCATTATCAAGATTTGCCTTCCTACCTGCCCACTTTAACCACTCCCCCACCCTTTTAGCCCCATCTTTTTTTAGGCCTCCCTCCTGAACCATTTGTGTCATGCTAAAGGCGGCCACACTAGCTGGTATTATTAATTATTACTCGTGGCCAGCTCGCTTGCAGGGATTCCCCTTAGTATGCCCGGTGGAATGTGCTGATATTGCTGAGGAGAAGAGGAACACACAATGGGGGAGATTTACTTAACCTGGAGATTGCAAAATCTGGTGCAGCTGTGCATGGTAGCCAATCATCTTCTAACTTTAGCTTGTTCAATTAAGCTTTGACAAAAAAACTGGAAGCTGATTGGTTTATATGTTTATCTAAGGTTACCGGCATTTATTGGCTTCATCCTTATAGCTCTACAAGATGAGCTGCTAAAACTTGCTATTTTCTTTTTTTTTTTTTTCTACATTTCTGATTTTGTTGACAGTTCATTTCACAAGGAGCATTCAGTACTGAGGAGTCACGGTACATATAATAGATGCCGCATGAAGAAATACATTACTGATAATTATGCACAATCATCAGGATAGAAGCTATGAAATATAGTTGCATGGAATACTGTGAAATTGATGTGAGCTCAAGCTGAACAAGACATATTGATTTCTGCTCTGTACTCATTTCACAGACTGTCTGTATTGTCTCAGACTGCAGAATTCTCCAAAAAGGGAAATGAACAATGGACAAATTTCGGAAATAGATTGCTGCCAATTGATTGTTTTGCTTCAGTGGTACAGAAAGAACTTGAATTAACTAAATTAAGCCACTCTCCAAATACTTTCCCCATATGGCTGTGCTAGTGGCAAATATTGCTCTGTCTGTTTTTTCGTGTCTCGTGTTAATTAAGAAGAAGTGGCCAGTATAGAACTTTGACAGTTGATGTTGCTGACTTATTTTAAAGCTTTGTGAACCGCAAGCCTCATTTTTGTTTCACTAGTTCACTAATCACTGTTCTACAATGATAATGCATCAAGGGAAATGCATGGACTATAAAAGCAGTATCCAAAACAGTTGTGGTGGCTGCATTCATCTTCTTTTTAAGGCTGGGTTCACACATATGCGATGCGGTAACCAGCGCCATTCCTGTGTGCATCACATCCAACTCGCAGGCAGTTGACACTGCACACTGCGAACCGCTGCGGGTGTCAATAGAAAGTTAATAACCCCCCAAATCGGTTTGCAGATCACAGTGGGGAATGTGAAATAGGACAAGAATCGGATCGCATGGGTGTGAATATAAAATAAAAAACAGAATTTTTGCTTGTACATGATTGGATGATAAAATCAGCAGAGCTTCCCCTTATTTCAGATCTTCCCCTCAGATCAAAAGCTACTGCACTTCCAAATGCATTTGCAGTGTACTTGTAGTGCAAAGTGGATTTGCCTTTAATAAATCAACCCCACGGTGTTGTATTACACATACCCATTTATAGACAGAATTTTAGATATTTGAACATACTACACCATATTTAGTTTTTTCTTTTTGTTTCTTGTATTTGTTTGTGTGGGGATATAACAATTTGGAGGAAGAGTTGACCCACTAATGGTTTTTGAAATTGAGCTTTATTTGACCCATATTTATTGAGGGTCACCACAGTGAGAGTTTAACCATCTTGAAGATACAGGTGAAACTCGAAAATTTTGAATATCGTGCAAAAGTTAATTTTTTTCAGTAATGTAACTTAAAAGGTGAAACAAATATATGAGATAGACTCATTACATGCAAAGCAAGATAGTTCAAGCCGTGATTTGTCATAATTGTGATGATTATGGCTTACAGCTCATGAAAACCCCAATTCCACAATCTCAGAAAATTAGAATATTGTGAAAAGATGCAATATTCTAGGCTCAAATTGTCCCACTCTAATCAGCTAATTAAGCCATAACACCTGAAAAGGGTTCCTGAGCCTTTAAATGGTCTCTCAGTCTGGTTCAGTAGGAATCACAATCATGGGAAAGACTGCTGACCTGACAGTTGTGCAGAAAACCATCATTGACACCCTCCATAAGGAGGGAAAGCCTCAAAAGGTAATTGCAAAATAAGTTGGATGTTCCCAAAGTGCTGTATCAAAGCACATTAATAGAAAGTTATGTAGAAGGGAAAAGTGTGGAAGAAAAAGGTGCACAAGCAGCAGGGATGACTGCAGCCTGGAGAGGATTGCCAGGAAAAGACCCTTTAAAAGTGTTGGACTTTCACAAGGAGTGGACTGAGGCTGGAGTCTGTGCATCAAGAGCAACCACACAAAGACGGATCCTGGACATGGGCTTCAAATGTCGTATTACTTTTGTCAAGCCACTCCTGAACAACAAACAACGTCAGAAGCGTCTTACCTGGGTTAAAGAAAAACAGACCCGATCTGTTGCTCAGTGGTCCAAAGTCCTCTTTTCTAATGAGAGCAATTTTTACATCTCATTTGGAAACCAAGGAGCCAGAGTATGGAGGAAGAATGGAGAGGCACACACTGCAAGATGCTTGAAGTCCAGTGTGAAGTTTCCACAGTCTGTGTTGATTTGGGGAGCCATGTCATCTGTTGGTGTTGGTCCACTGTGCTTCATTAAGTCCAGGGTCAATGCAGCCGTCTACCAGGAGATTTTGAAGCACTTCATGCTTCCTTCCACAGACGAGCTCTATGGGGATGCTGACTTCATTTTCCAGCAGAACTTGGCACCTGCCCACACTGCCAAAAGCACCAAAACCTGGTTCAATGACCGTGGGATTACGGTGCTTGATTAGCCAGCAAACTCGCCTGACCTTAACCCCATAGAGAATCTATGGGGCATTGCCAAGAGAAAGATGAGAGACATGAGACCGAACAATGCGGAAGAGCTGAAGGCCACAGGCTAATAGTTTCCATGCCACACTGCGTTGAGGCAGTAATTGCTGTAAAATGGGCCCAAACCAAGTACTGAGTACATATGCAAGCTTATACTTTTCAGAGGTCCGATATTGTTCTATGTACAATCCTTGTTTTATTGATTGCATGTAATATTCTAATTTTCTGAGATTGTGGATTTGGGGTTTTTGATGAGCTGTAAGCCATAATCATCACAATTATGACAAATCACGGCTTGAACTATCTTGCCTTGCATGTAATGAGTCTATCTCATATATTAGTTTCACCTTTTAAGTTGCATTAGTAAAATAAATGAACTTTTGCACGATATTCTAATTTTTCGAGTTTCATCACCTGTATAAGAATAGCTCACAAATGCTTGGATACTGTTTAAAGACATTTAAAGTGCTGGTCTTGATTCATATATTTTATACTCACTGCATGTTTCCAGCTGCTGTGTGAATCCATTTGGATTTCATGTGTGCACTGATAAAGATTGAGAATTACAGCAAACTGTTTTTTTTCCATTTGGGATAAAGTTTTTATATATTGAACAAAGATAAATAACTTGCGCTAGGATATGTAATATAATGAGAAAAGAAATGTGAATTGCAGCTGCTATACAAAGTGCTAATCATCCAAAAAACTGTAAAATATAATTACAGCGCTTGCAAGAAATTGAACTAATTATAAATTGATGCAAAATTGTGAAATACTAATAATGAGATCATAAATAAAGTCCCAAATAAAGTGCTCTTGTGCTCCAATCTTCATTACAGTTCTGAAGTGCTCAAAAACTTCACTCTGTGATGTGACACACGCCCCTCTTGCGTCCCTACTCACCAGAAATCAAGGACTTCCAGCTTTTCAGTCTGGGGGTCAAATAGGCTTTAGTCTGGTGGTGGGCAATAGATGACACAGTCTGGTAGGGATCTCCCCCCAACGTTATATAACAGGACTCAAGATGCTCACCAAAAACAGAACTAGAAAGGGGACCAATAGTGAAGTATTGCAAATACTGGAAGGTATTTGATCTTGTGGTTGATGTAATTTCCGTTCCGGACTCCGAACAACGTCACTTCCGGTTGAGGTGGAGCGCACGCTGGCTTTCCCAGATCAAATAACTTGTTTTCTACATGCCTGTCTTGGGAAGCCAAGTTAGATGGAAAACCAAGAGTGCTGTAAGTATTCTCACTAGTTCCTCTTGCTGACCTCCACTTCACTACCTATATTGACATGGAAGTCAGCAGGAAGAACCAGTGAAAGCTTTGGGGGACCAGGGACTGCTTTTAATTTCTGAAATGAGATGCTGCATCAAAGATGATACAATTATGCAAATTCTTGTGCCTGCGTAGTTCTTGTTCACAAATGTCTATGCAAGATCTACCCCTGCTCCAGCCTCCCACCTTCTGATTTACTAAAAAGTTACAGTGTTTCTGTCTGGTCACTGGTGGAGAGGAGGCAGAGAAAATTATTTCTCTTGCATGCAGAATACTGAAGACCAGCCAAGGCAAAGTCACTTGTATTAAAAATTTTCAGTATTAATAATATACACAAAATCCATGTAAGGCAATATGCGGGTACAAAGAACATAGGGGTTGATTTATTAAAACCAGAGAGTGCAAAATCTGGTGCAGTTGTGCATGGTAGCCAATTAGCTTCTAACTTCAGCTTGTCTAATTAAGCTTTGACAAAAAACTGGAAGCTGATTGTTTTCTATGCAGAGCTGCACCAGATTTTGCACTCTACAGTTTTAGCAGTGGCTGCCCGTAATGCAGAGCGCCGGATTCAAATCGTGTTTTTTTTTTTTTTTTTTAAACGTGATTAGAGCCAGAGGCTCTAATAGCCTTCAAAAAAGGGAGGTCTCGGGGCTCAGAGCACTGCACCCCAAGCCCACCCAGGTGTATGACAATAGTGATTGTCACACTATTGTCACACTGATTCTCCTCTTGGCCAATCAGGAACCTGGTCTGAGACCCGTTTCCCAATTTGCCAAAAGGAGAAGCGTTCCAATTGGCCTAGGTGGAGGAGGGAGGAGACGCACGGCAGAACCCGCCGTGATGCAGAGGAAGAGACGCAGGTAGAGCAACTTTTGGACAAACATTACTACTATTTTGGCATGTCAGGAATAAATCCATGCATATTTGTGAAGACACTGAAAGGTCAACTTTATATACACATAAAATCATAAATTTGTGGCAGGGATTTTGTCACCAGCCCATAGAACCATATGCCTTGTACACACGATCGGTTTTCCCGACGGTAAAAAGTCCGCCGGGAAAACCAAGGGGAAAACCGAGAACCTGCGCGGTAGCTTTTTCCCCCTACACACGGCCGGGTTTCCCGACAGGAAAACTGCCATGAGAGCTTTGGTAGGGAATCCCGGCCGTGTGTATGCTCCATCGCAGTGTTTCCCATAGGTAAACTTCCGGGTTAAAAACCACCAGGAATCCCGGCGGGAAAAAAGAAAACATGTTCTCATTTTTCCTGTCGGAAAACCGGTCGTGTGTACGAGGCATTAGTTGTGTATTCCATGAAAGTTTTGTTGTAATGATTAAAAATGCAAAAAAAAAAATCACCTGTTTAACATGGTCTGTCCTGGTATGCACTCCTCAGTTCCCTTGCAGTTGTAGTCAACAGTGTTAATAACATACGTATGTGTCATTTATTTAAGTAAATTCCTTTTACTTTGCTTGATTAGGTTAGCAAAACTGGAGCTGAAGGTGCTGTTTTGGATGAGGCCAAGAACATCAACAAGTCTTTATCTGCTCTGGGAAATGTAATTTCATCCTTGGCAGAAGGATCGGTAAGTGTCAAATACACTGCATAAACAGCATAACCAGTGAAAGAGGTTATCACTGTATATTATGGAAATATATTTTTTTAACATGTAAGATTTTTGAAAGTTTATGAAAATAACTTAATTCCGAGTAGTATTTGACAGTAAGTGCTTAGACATTGCTGTGTCTCGTGTAAACAATTCAAAGGAGGTTCATAAGTTCATAAGTACACATCTCATTTTTCTATGTATAGCAGTAATAACTAAAAAACATAAAATATTCTCATGGGCAATAAATTTAACCCCTGGTCCACATCTATGTGTTTTCCGGCAGCTGGATTTGCTCAGGCACAGAAGCCCATTCATTTGAACAGGCTGCTGTACCCCCTAAAAAAACACTGGGAAAAGGTCCCTGCACCATTTCCCAAAACGTGGATGCAGGGAAACCACATAGTGCTGTGAGGTTCCCAATACAGGAAGCCGTGCTGCGATTTCCAGTGCGTGGAGATGCCATTAGGATTAATGGTACCCCCATGCATCTCCTAAGCAGCAGCATTGTCAGATTGCAAAAGAGAAAGCTAAAAACACCAAACAATTCTTCAAATGTAATATTAGTAAAAAAAAAGTTACGTCTGAGCATATTTGCCCTTTACAAGATAATTCACGGTTGATGACTGGAGACAATAATAAGACAAACGATAAAAATACCTTTCTTAAGCTCTGTGTATACAAAGGAAAATGGGGAGTCCATAATGGGAAAAGTATTGATGTAGCCCCAGAATAACCACAATGGCTAAAAACTGATATGGTCCAGAAACATTTAGATCAGGGTTCTTCAAACTACGGCCCTCCAGGTGTTCAGGAACTACAATTCCCATCATGCCTAGTCATGTCTGTGAATGTCAGAGTTTTGCAATGCCTCATGGGATTTGTAGTTCCGCAACAGCTGGAGGGCAGTAGTTTGAGGATCCCTGATTTAAATGAATGAAACACCTGGACCAGATTACATACACCCATGTGTCCTCAAAGAGTTCAGTTCTGCTATTTCAAAGCTATAGTTTCTAATTTTCAGAGACTCTTTAATGACTGGCTAGTGAGGAAGAAATTTGAAAGTTTGATAAAAAAAAAAACACACACACAGAAGAGTTTTGTAATGCCAAGCTGCCTTATTAAAATAGGTATAGACACATTTTGCCTCTGTACAAATCATTAGTAAGGTCTCACCTGGAATGTGCAGTTCAGTTTTGGGCACCAATTCACATAAAGGATAACAGGGAACTGGAGAACGTGCAGAGAAGAGCAACCAAACTGATAAGAGGCATGGAGGAGCTCAGCTATGAGGAATAATTAGCTCAACTGAATTTATTCTCTCTTGAGAAAAGGCGATTAAGGGAGGATATTTTCACCTTGTACAACACATAAGTGGTTCATATAATGAACGTGGTGAACGTGGTGTAAAGTTATTCACTTTTAGGTCTTTATAAAGGACAAGGGGGCACTCTTTACGCCTAGAAAAAATATTTAGCCTCCATGTACAGTAAGGATTCTTCACAGTAAGAGATGTGAAAAAATGTGGAATAGACTCACTCAAGAACTAGTTCTGGTCATCCCAGTAGATTGTTTAAAAAGGAGCTGAATGTATTCCAAAATGCACAAAATATAACTGGATATTAACATTTAGATGAAATAACACAAGATATTACAGAGATTTCATTCAATATACCTATGTTAGCTGATTTAAAGGCAGAGTTTGATTATAGCCGATTTCCAGCTACCTACTGTGAAGTGATATTTTCCTCTTGGCACAGTAAGTATTCTGCATAAAAAACGAATTGTTATGTGGTAGGGGATATTACATCATCTAGCATGCCAAAAAGGAGAACAGAGGGAACTTACCAATTATGAAGTCAATAACCATGTTTATGATCTCTACTACATTCATCCAGAAGGTTTGGATACAGGGACAAGTCCATACAATAAATGAACCTAAATCTGAACTACATCTATTACATGTCTAAGCAGGGTATAATATAGCCTATGTAGGAACTGAAGTTGAACCTATCTTTAACAGAGATCATCAGGGGAATATATTGTTGTATGTTTTCATCTCAGTATATACTTTTTTAAGTACCGTTTGTCGCCATTCCACAGGCCTGCACAATTTGTAAGTGCGGCACGTTAGGTATCTATTTATTCGGCGTAAAATCATCTTTTATATTTTAGCAAATAGTTTGGTATTATATTGTGTTGTTGTGCATTAAAATTCATGAAAGTGTATTTTTTCACCCAAAAAAAAAATGCCATTTGAAAAACCGCTGCGCAAATACAGCGCGTCATAAAAAATTGCAATACCCACTATTTTATTCTCCAGCTCTGTCTCTTCTTAAACATCGTATAATGTTTGGGGGTTATAAGTAAGTTTCTAGCAAAAAAAAGATGATATTTACATTTATTTGAGAAGTGTCAGAATAGGCTTGGAAAGCAAGTGGTTTATGCTTCCCTGATAGAAGACTATAAAACCTGTTACACCTGGAAGTTATTGCTATAAAAATAATTAATATATATGGCATCTGTATATAAAGACATTTTAATTCTACATAAATAATAATATAATTACAAAATATAAATAGTTTGTCAACCTGGAGTTCCAGTACGAATATGATCAGGATTGGAGATAATTCATATTCTCAATTAATCATCTATACACTCATATACCTTGGAAAACTTTGCATAAAACAAGGATTCTTTGTTCGCCTTTGGTGCAATAAATATACAAACTGGTCAACTGTGTCAGTGGTTTGCCTTATGCATTCACCAGGTTTACCAGCAGATACATGTGCACAGCATAAGTTGTACTTAGGTGACAATATGGGAGACAAAGGACCAGGGCTTTTTTTCAGCGGGAACGCGGTGGAACGCAGTTCCGGCACCTCCTGGACTGACTGTATGTAATGGCAAGTGGTGCTGGGGTGTGCTGCAGGGTATTAATGCTCACTGCCAGGGATCTATTTTTTTCAGGGGGAGGTCTATTATTGCTGGGGAGGGTCTTATGTTGCAGAGGGGTCAGTTGTTGCTGAAAGAGATCTACTGTTTGGAGAGGGGACTATTGTTGATGGCAGCCTGAGAGTCTATTAATGCTGGCTGTGTGGAGATCTGTTGATGCTGCCGGGAGTCTATTGTTGCTGGGGGGAATTTTTGTTGTGGGTGGTCCATTGTTGTTAGGGGGATCTATTGTTGCTGGCTGCAGGGGATTAATTTTACTGTTTTTCTTGATATCATTACCAAATTCCATACAAATTACTTAGCACCACAAAATGATACTTGGTTCTATATTGTCTAAAAGGGGCGGTACTGGGAGGTGGGTATAGGCAGAGAAAAGGAGTGACTTGGAAAGGGGGAGTTCCTGCACCTATTGTCTGAGAAAAAAGCCCTGCAAAGGACAATTAAAATGCTTTTTGAAGGAAGGGTGTGAAAATTATATTTGTGGGGGTGAAAATTCCTATCAGTATCTATTACATATTAAAAGCTGTACAATGTCATATCAACATCATATCTACAACATTACTCTTTTTATTGTGTTTTAGAAAGGATATGTTCCCTACAGAGATAGTAAGATGACCCGAATCCTCCAAGACTCCTTGGGTGGAAATTGCAGGACAACCATGTTTATCTGCTGTTCTCCATCCAGCTACAATGATGCAGAAACCAAGTCAACACTTATGTTTGGTCAAAGGTAACAGAATGCCAAAATAAACTGTGTTGTATGATAGCAGGACTGTCTGTCTGACTAAATTCATAAGACTGCATTCACACCTGATCGTAGCGCTTCGAGCGTTTTTACCGACGTTTTTATCTGCGTTTTGTCGCGCGAATTTGCGCCTGTGGAAACGCTCGTTGTCATGCTAGACGCTTGAATCGAGCATTTCCATTACATTCTATGACTCCTAAAACGTCCAAATCTGCCCGATTCGCGCGACAAAAAAGGGTCCGGAACTTGTTTGAGCTTCAGGTGTTTGGCTTCAGGCGTTTTGGAGTGGAGATGTGAACCATCTCCATAGACAATAATGTATTTTTTCCCCTCTAGCGTTTTGTAGCTTCAGGCTTCAGGCTACAAAACGCTCAGGTGTGAATGCAGCCTTAAAGCCAAACAGCAGCCAGCAATGTTTTGGTTTTCAATGAATAGTGAAGAGTGAAAAGCATCTGCAGTTTTCAAAGGACAAATCATTAACTGTTTAAGAGATCCACTATACTAAATCCTGCACTGTCATCTACATCACTATTATCAGTACAATTTGCAAGGGAGTATTGCAGCCCAAAATGATAGCTAATACTTATCATTGAAAGCAAAATTTTGCACACATTTTTCTTCTAGATTTTCCCACTTTTTAAATATAAACCTTATGTTTTACCTACAGTGAGGAAAAAGTATTTGATCCCCTGCTGATTTTGTACGTTTGCCCACTGACAAAGGAATGATCAGTCTAAAATTTTAATGGTAGGTTTATTTCAACAGTGAGAGACAGAATAACAACAAAAATATCCCAAAAAAACGCATTTCAAAAAAGTTATAAATTGATTTTAATGAGTGAAATACGTATTTGATCCCTTATCAATCAGCAAAATTTCTGGGTCCCAGGTGTCTTCTATACAAGCAATGAGCTGAGATTAGGAGCACTCTCTTAAAGAGTGCTCCTAATCTCAGCTTGTTAACTGTATAAAAGACACCTGTTCACAGAAGCAATCGATCAATCAGTTCCAATTTCTCCACTATGGCCAAGACCAAAGAGCTGTCCAAGATTATCTGGGACAAGATTGTAGACCTACACAAGGCTGGAATGGGCTTCAAGACCATCGCGCAGCAGCTTGGTGAGAGGGTAACAACAGTTGGAAGAAACACAAAATAACTGTCAATCTCTCTCAGTCTGGGGCTCCATGCAAGATCTCACCTTGTGGTGTTTCAATGATCATGAGAACGGTGAGGAATCAGCTCAGAACTACATGGGAGAATCTTGTCAATGATCTCAAGGCAGCTCGGACTATAGTCATCAAGAATACAATTGGTAAAACACTACGCCGTGAAGAACTGAAACCCTGCAGCACCCGCAAGGTCTCCCTGCTCAAGAAAGCACATGTACAGGCCTGTCTGAAGTTTGCCAACTAATATCTGAATAATTTAGAGGAGAACTGGGTAAAAGTGTTGTGGTCCAGACAAAATCCAGCTCTTGGGCATCAACTCGACTTACCGTGTTTGGAGGAGGAGGAATGCTGCCTATGACCCCAAGAACACCATCCCCACCGTCTAACATGGAGGTGGAAACATTAGGCTTTGGTGGTGTTTTTCTGCTAAGGGGAAAGGACAACTTTACCACATCAAAGGGACGATGGACGGGGCCATGTACCGTCAAATCTTGGGTGAGAACCTTCTTCCCTCAGCCTGGGGCATTGAAAATGGGTCGTGAATGGGTATTCCAGCATGAAAATGACCAAAAATACACGGCCAAGGCAACAAAGGAGTGTCTCAAGAAGAAGCACATTAAGGTCCTGGAGTGGCCTAGCCAAATTCCAGACTTTAATCCCATAGAAAATATGTGGAGGGAGCTGAAGGTTCGAGTTACCAAACGTCAGCCTCGAAACCTTAATGACTTGTAGAGGATCTGCAAAAAGGAGTGGGAGAAAATCCCTCCTGAGATGTGTGCGAACCTGGTGGCCAACTACAAGAAACGTCTGACCTCTGTGATTGCCAACCAGGGTTTTGCCACCCAGTACTAAGTCATGTATTGTGAAGGGGTCAAATACTTATTTCACTCACTAAATTGCAAATCAATTTATAACTTATTTGAAATGCGTCTTTCTAGATTTTTTTGTTGTTATTTTGTCTCTCACTGTTAAAATAAACCTACCATTAAAATTATAGACTGATCATTTCTTTGTCAGTGGGCAAAATGTACAAAATCTGCAGGGGATCAAATACTTTTTTCCCTCACTTGTATCTCTTAAGTGACACAAGAGAATAATGCTATGAGCTGCAAATTTCCAACCTGGTCAGAGTATTTATTCTTCTGACAGTGGTGTCCTGAGCTCATTTGTTGTGGTCTTTCTTTAGATAGATACACTTTTAATTAATGCCTGTACCTATAGAGGTGTAAGATGTTCAAATTAGTAATCACTGTTTGGTTTTGGTATCTAGTCTTTTCAATCTAATGCCCTGTAAACACGAGCGGAATTTCCGTCAGAAAAAAGTTGGATGGTTTTTCAGACGAAATTCCGCTCAAGCTTGGCTTGCATACACACGGTCACGCAAAAGTTCTCTAAACTGTCGAGCGTTAAGAACGCGGTGACGTACAACACTACGACGAGGCAAGAAAAAGAAGTTCAATGCTTCCGAGCATGCGTCTAATTGTTTCCGAGCATGCATGCCTTTTTTCCCGTCGGAATTGCCTAAAGATGAACGGATTTTCCAAATGTGTTCCTTTTAGAAAAATTGAGAACCTGCTCTCAAACTTTTGCTGGCGGAAATTCCGTCAGCAAAAGTCTGATGGAGCATACACACGGTCGGAATTTCTGATGAAAAGCTCACATCAGACTTTTGTTGGCGGAAATTCCGCTCGTGTGTACGGGGCATAAGCCTTCTGATATCATTGTGTTCTTTTGTTTGATATAATAATTTGTTTTTAAATGTTTATTATAACACTCTCTATAGAGCCAAGACCATCAAGAACACTGCATCAGTCAACCTGGAGCTGACAGCTGAGCAGTGGAAGAAGAAGTTTGAGAAGGAGAAGGAGAAGAACAAGACCATGAAAGAGACCATTCAACGGCTGGAGGCTGAACTCAGTCGCTGGAGGAATGGTAAGGAATAGCCTCTTTATTTTATTTTTTAAATTATTATTAAAAGATTGCACGGAAAGTACAAATTACAATACATCACTATATATGAATTTTTTTGTGATCCTGTACATGCTGTCATTCCATACATACCTTGCACCTTCTCCAGTGCACCTTGATTTTACAACACTTATAGGAAGATAAAGGGTAGGGGGGGTGAACATTTGGAAGCTATTATAGTTATTTCTAGAAACAAGAGGAGATGCAGGCTCTAGTATGTTTATGGGGTGAATTATTAATGAGCATAGATATGTTTTCCGTGACATGGTATTGTTTTTTTTTTTTTTTTATACCGTGACATGGTATTGTGATCGAGTAGCAAAATAAATGGGTCATGAGTCAGTTGTTGACCTTTGGGTAATTGCTGTGACCCCATTCAGATGTCTCAAAGTTTGGGGTAGTAGAAATAGTGAAGAAAAGGGCCAATATAATTTAGAATAGAAGGGGATGGGCATAAATGATAGTGAGGACCCTGTACTATCATGTAAGAAGTTTATAGCCTGATAGAGGATCTATGGGCAAAGTGTATAGTTTTGTCTGTCTGTACTTAGAAGAATGTAATCTCATTTCTAAAAATATGGGACCAAGTCTTCTGATCATGGGGATTTTGGCAGGGGATATTTTACCAAAAGGACTGGTTTCTGTGCACACTTTATCAAAGAATGTCAAGGGGTGCAAAAAGTTCCCAAAAGATAGTAGGGAGAAGAGGAAGTGACGTAGCTGTAAAGTTCTCCAAAACCCAAATGATGTAAAGGTATGGTATTTATTAATTTCTGATATCGTAGGCCACAAAGGTAATATGTTAACGTGTAGTTAAGTGTCTTTCTGGCATTCGTCAGATAGAGCGATGATGGCAAGGGTGAGAGATTAAAAGGAGGAAAGTGTAGGCAATACATATAAACTGATCCTCATAGTGGGGTGATCATGTATGTATTTAGGTAAGTGTTCAGCACACCATGGACGATTGTGAGGTGGGAAAGAGTTTATTGCTCATTTATTGCTCATTCTATGTCTACCCACTGTACCAGACTACAGTTATACTGAAATGGATATCAATGCATGATATAAAGAGATGTCTGGGAGACCAAGACCTCCTTTAGATTTGAGCATGTGGAGAATAGCGTGTCAAAGCCTGGCCAGTTTGTGTGCCCATATGAATTTCAGAAACATAGTTATAGTAGTACAGGATACTGGGGCTTGCAGATGGTATAACATTTTGGGTATATTTATCTTTAACCACTTCTCCACCGGGCCTATTCTGGCACTTCTCTCCTTCATGTACAAAACATCATTTTTTTGCTAGAAAATTAATCAGAACCCCCAAACAATATATATTTTTTTAGCAGACACCCTAGGGAATAAAATGGTGGTCATTGCAATTTTTTATCTTGCACGGTATTTGCGCAATAATTTTTCAAACGCCTTTTTTGGGGGAAAAAAAACGGTTTCACAAATTAAAAAATAACAAAACAGTAAAGTTAGCCCAATTTTTTTTGTATAATGTGAAAGATACTGTTACGCCGAGTAAATAGATACCTAACATGTCACGCTTTGAAATTGCGCACACTCATGGAATGGCGCCAAACTTCGGTACTTAAAAATCTCCATAGGCGACGCTTTAATTTTTTTTACAGGTTACTATTTTCGAGTTAAAGAGGAGGTCTAGGGCTAGAATTGTTGCGCGCACTCTACCGCACGCGGCGATACCTCACATGTGGGGTTTGAATGGCGTTTACATATGTGGGCGGGACTTGCATGCGTGTTCGCTTCTGAGCGCGAGATACCAGGGACAGGGGCCTTTTAAAAAAAAATGTTTTTTATTTATTTTTATTTTACTATTTTCTTTTTATTTTGACACCTTTTTTTACATATTTTTTTTTTCGATCACTTTTATTCCTATTACAAGGAATGTAAACATCCCTTGTAATAGGAATGTGTGTGACAGGTCCTCTTTATGGAGAGATGCGGGGTCAATAAGACCCCACATCTCTCCTCCAGGCTTAACAGCATGAGATCGTTGAAAAAAAATTCACCGATCTCATGCTGACAGCCGCAATTGCGGCTTTGTTTACTTCCGGTACCGGGCGTGACGTCACAACGTCGCGCCCGGGACTCCGACAGTCATAGAGATGACTGGTGACCATCTGGTCACCGGAAATCTCTATGCTCGTCATCCGGCGCCGGCTGTTTCGTTCTCCGGGCCCCCGATGGCACGGGAGAGCCCGGAGAAGCACCGGATGGCAGCGGGAGGGGGGGATATCCCCTCCCGCCGCCTATAAGAACGATCAAGCGGCGGAACCGCCGCTATGATCATTCTTATGGTGCGCAAAATTGTTGGCCTGACAGAATGATATCTGAATGATGCCTCTAGCTGCAGGCATCATTCAGATATCCCACCTCAAACTCAAGGACGTCATATGACGTCCTTGGTGGAGAAGTGGTTAAGATACTGCAACTGCCAAACCATTGGCATAGAAAGTACCCTGAATCCATTTGTTATTTTGTAATTATAGTGGGGAAAATTTAGAGGGTAGATTTAGGTTGGTTTATTTGCTTTAGTAGCCAATAAAAAGGGTAAAATATTCATCAGGTGACCAATCCCTCTGACTGGGATATTTACATTTAGGGCTTCTGATGTTTTTAAGTTCATTTTAAATTTCGTTTACCCAGATATTACACAAAAGAGGTTTAAGGACTAGGATGAATATCAGTGAGATAATAGGCAGCCCACGTGAGTGCGGCTACATATGAAAAAAGAGCGCAATTAAATACTGTATGCTTTCACCATCACAGTCGGAATATAGGGTCAGAATGCGAGCCAACATAGAGCTATGTAGGTAAAAACACCTGAGTAGGGATGAGCCGAACACCCCCCGGTTCGGTTTGCACCAGAACTTGCGAACAGGCAAAAAATTTGTGCAAACACGCGAACACCATTAAAGTCTATCTGACACGAACATGAAAAATCAAAAGTGTTAATTTTAAAGGCTTATATGCAAGTTATTGCCATAAAAAGTGTTTGGGGGCCTGGGTCCTGTCCCAGGGGACATGTATCAATGCAAAAAAAAGTTTTAAAAACGTTTTTTCAGGAGCAGTGATTTTAATAATGCTTAAAGTGAAACAATAAAAATGAAATATTCCTTTAAATATTGTGCCTGGGGGGTCTCCTTAGTCTGCCTGTAAAGTAGCGCATCTTTTCCATTCCCCTTAAGGTCTGATATGGATTTTAGAGGAACCCTGCACCAAAAATGTAAAACAAAATGGCGTGGGGGTCCCCCCAAAAATCCATACCAGACCCGTTGATGTTGATGGGGACAAGGGCCTCTTCCCCAAAACCCTTGCCCGGTGGTTGTGGGGGTCTGCGGGCAGGGGGCTTATCGGAATCTGCAAGCCCCCTTTAACAAGGGGACCCCCAGATCCTGCCCCCCCATGTGAATGGGTATCGGGTACATTGTATCCTGTGAGGGGGTTAGCTCGGCAGCGGGTGTGTGTGACCCCCGGGATGGGCTCCCCACACAAAAACAGGCCCAGCAAACGGAGGTTGTGGTTTTCAAAATCAAAAAGGTGCGGTTTATTTTCTATTTACAGTGACAAAACACAGCAAAGCAAAAGAAACATAACCAAAATAAATCCTGGTCAAGTTGACCTCTGACTAAACATACAGGTTTCCTAACTAACAACTGGGATCAGCCTAGTGCTGTCCTAGTCCCTAAGTCCCTGGTTTAGTAAAAGTCCAAACAAATAGCCACACAGGCTTTGCCTCACCGCACAGGGGTTCACTCTCCCTAGACAGTCCACACAGGTCTGGTTCCAGGCATGAGCTAACATCTAATGAAGCTGGGAGTTCTTATAGAGGCCTAAATGAGCTGACAAGGTTCAGCTGGTCTCCTCATCTCTGTCTGCACGATGCCCCACACTCTCCCTAGAGGTATGAGTCATCCATGAGCCCACTAGCCTTAGCTGGGCTTATACAACTCTCCACCTAGTTGTATAAGTCGGCGTAAAGCCTGAATCTGGGCGAAATATATCTACCCCCCTGGATGCAACCAGGTGACTTTACCTTCCTGCTGTCACATACCCCCCCCCTCTTGTTTTAACCTCGGGGTTGGAACACCAGCAATCAGGCATTCATGTACTCGAGACAAAGCATCCACATTCCCCATTTGAACGCCAGGGCGATGCTTTACTGTGAAGTTGAATTCCTGGAGGGCCAGGAACCACCTATTCACTCTTCTATTTGTTTCCTTGTTTTGAGCCATCCACTTTAACGGAGCGTGATCCGTAACCATGTCAAAGTGCCTACCTAGCAGGTAGTACCGAAGGGAATCTAGAGCCCACTTCACCGCTAAACACTCCTTTTCAACGGTGGCGTAATTTACCTCATGGGACTTCAACTTCCTGCTGAGGTAAATGACTGGGTGCTCTTCCCCGTTCCAGACCTGGGACAATACTGCTCCTAACCCCACATCTGACGCATCACTTTGTACGACAAAGTCTTTAGAGAAGTCGGGTGAGTACAACACTGGCTGGCTACATAAGGCTTGTTTCAAGAATTGGAATGCTGCCTCAGCCTCGGGGGTCCATTTAATCATGACCGACCCTTTCCCCTTCGTCAGGTTGGTTAGGGGCACAGCCTTAGAAGCAAAGTGGGGAATGAATCGCCGATAATACCCAGCGATTCCCAGAAAGGCTCGTACCTGCTTCTTGCTGTTGGGACGTGGCCAACTCTGGATGGCCTCGACTTTGTTGAGTTGGGGTTTTATTACTCCCCTCCCAATGGTGTACCCAAGATATTTGGCCTCCTCCTGCCCAATGGTACACTTCTTGGGGTTAGCCGTAAACCCCGCTTCCCGAACAGAGTCCAGGACTGCTTGCACTTTTGGCAGATGTGAGGCCCAATCTGTGCTATGGACAATTACGTCATCCAGGTAAGCCGCAGCATACTTCCGATGGGGCCTCAGCATCTGGTCCATTTTCCGCTGGAATGTGGCCGGCGCATTCTGTAACCCGAACGGCATTCTTTTATATTGGAACGCCCCGTCTGGGGTTACAAATGCGGTTTTCTCTTTGGCCGACTTGGCCAGGGGGATTTGCCAATACCCTTTTGTGAGGTCAAGAGTCGTCATGTATCGGGCTGTTCCCAGCCGGTCGATCAACTCATCTATACGTGGCATGGGGTAGGTGTCAAATTTTGTAACTTTGTTCAACTGACGAAAATCGTTACAAAATCGCCAGCTCCCATCCGGTTTAGGCACCAACACAATGGGACTAGACCAATCACTTTGGGACTCCTCTATCACCCCTAAGTTCAGCATTTTCTGTACTTCCTCCCGTATTGCCTCCCGTCGGGCCTCTGGGATCCGATAGGGTTTTAACTTCACCCTTTCACCGGGCGGGGTAATGATGTCATGCTCTACCCCAGATGTTTGTCCCGGCAGCTCAGAGAATACCTCCTTGTTGCGAAGCACAAACTCCTTAACCTCCTGTTGTTGGGGTTGTGACAAGGTGGCTGCTATTCCAACCTCAGGAATCACGCAACCAGTTTGAGCTGGTGACCAAGTGTCTGCGACTAGGGACTCTCTATCCCTCCAGGCTTTCAACAGATTAACGTGATAGATCTGTTCGGGCTTTCGCCTTCCTGGTTGTCTGACCTTGTAATTCACTTCGCTCACTTTTTCCATTATCTCATAGGGGCCTTGCCATTTGGCAAGGAATTTACTTTCAACCGTAGGGACAAGTACCAGTATCCTATCCCCCGGGGAAAAGGTACGGGTCTTGGCTCCACGGTTGTACACTCTCTGCTGTGCTAACTGCGCTTGGGCCAAATGTTCCTTCACGATGGGCATTACCTGTGCAATTCGGTCTTGCATCAGGGCGACATGCTCAATCACACTCCTGTGGGGAGAACTCTCACTTTCCCAAGTTTCCTTGGCAATATCCAACAGCCCTCTTGGGTGTCTCCCATACAGTAACTCAAAGGGGGAGAATCCCGTAGAGGATTGGGGCACCTCCCTAATAGCAAACATCAAATAAGGAAGTAGACAGTCCCAATCCTTTCCATCTCTATCCACCACTTTCTTCAACATTTGTTTTAGGGTTTTGTTGAATCTTTCAACCAGCCCATCGGTTTGGGGGTGATACACAGATGTACGCAATTGCGTCACTTTGAACAATTTACACAGCTCTTTCATAACCCGGGACATAAAGGGTGTACCTTGGTCCGTAAGCAGTTCTTTACAAATACCCACCCGGCTAAAAACAAGAGATAGCTCTTTGGCTATGGTTTTGGCCGAGGTATTTCTGAGAGGGATCGCTTCTGGATAACGGGTGGCATAGTCCATTATAACCAATATGTACTGGTGCCCCCTAGCGGACTTGATTATAGGACCTACCAAATCCATTGCGATTCTCTCAAACGGGACCTCAATGATGGGTAGAGGGACCAGCGGGCTACGGAAATGTGGCATCGGGGCCGACCTCTGACACACAGGGCAGGAGGAACAATAATTTTCTATGTCCTTCATCACCCCAGGCCAATAGAATCTCTGTAATACCCTCTCTCGGGTTTTCTCTGTCCCCAGATGACCTCCAAGAATGTGCCCATGGGCCAACTCCAACACCAACTTCCTGTAAGGTTTGGGCACCACAAGCTGCTCAACGGTTTCTTCTGCCCTTTTTGCCACCCGATACAGTAGGTCCTTCTCTACGCTGAAGTATGGGTAAGTGCAGGTATTATCTGGGTTCACTAACTCGCCATCTATTTCCACTACGTTTTCCCGTGCCTTTATTAGGGCGGGGTCTTTTAACTGTTCTGTGGCAAAATTTTCCCTGTGAACCTCCAGATCAGAAAACTCCACAGACGGTAGGTTTTCGTCTGAGGAGGTGGGCTCCTCTCCAGTTTCTTGAGTCTCCCCTGCCAATACTGACAAGGGAAATTCTGGAGAGTCCTCACCACTCTCAGAGGAGTTCTGGCTATCACATTCCTGGTACATAGGGGCACCAGTGGGGGGCTCAGGATCATCCCACAGTTCCCAGAACTTCGGAAAATCCCTTCCCACAATGGCATCATGCGGTAATTGAGATACTAACCCCACTGGATGAGAGAGGGTACCTTTGGGGGTCTCGAAACACACTGTAGTCACTGGATACTCTCGGGTGTCCCCATGCACACAAATAACAGCTACCTTGCTATTCCCAGAGACCTCTGTTTTAACTAATTCAGCCTTTATCAGGGTCACAAGGCTACCTGAATCCAGCAATACCACAACATTTCTACCATTAACACACATTTTGCATAAATGTTTCTCAGTTCCTCGAATGGCAGTGCATGCGACTGTCGCACACAGCGACTGACGTCTGCCCGTCAGAAAGTCACACTGCATGGGTTCCTCCACAACCGGGCAATTGGCTGCAATATGTCCCGCTTGCCGGCAGCGGTAGCAAACGATCCTTCTTGCCGCCTCTTGAGCCGCTGATTTCCCAGGCTGTTCTCGCCAAACTTGGGGTAGAGCTCCCACCCTCTCACTCTCTCCACCCTCACCCCTTGGAATCCTCTTATCCGCCCCTGGGGATGGTCTGGTCTTAGGGTGGAAAGTCCGAGTATCTCTGGAAGAGGCCGTCAGGTTCTCTGTAGCCAAGTATTTCTCCACACGATCCACAAGACCATCGGCCGTCTCTGGGTCTCCATGGCTTACCCACTTTTGGATGGCAGTAGGAAGAGCTCTCAAAAACCGATCCATTACAACACGTTCCACAATCTTTGGTGCGGACAAAGTCTCTGGCTGTAGCCACTTTCTGCTCAGGTGAATGAGATCATACATTTGAGACCTGGGGGGTTTTCCAAGCTGGAAAGTCCAGTTATGCACACGCTGAGCCCGGACAGCCTGGGTGACACCCAGCCTTGCCAATATTTCAGCTTTTAGCATCACATAGTCTTTTGCTTGGTTAGGCTCTAGGTCATAGTAAGCTTTCTGCGATTCACCAGTTAACAGAGGAGCCACCAGTCCAGCCCACTGCTCCTCAGGCCACTTTTCTCTTTCAGCGGTCCTTTCAAATGTGGTCAAAAATACCTCTGGATCATCCTCTCCAGTCATTTTTGTCAATAAACGACTCACCCCAAAGGACGCGGTATTAGTGGGACGGCTTTCCTCACTGGTCTGCGGACGTTGCTGCATTACTGCTTCCATTTGTTGTAGTCTCTGCTCTAGCTTCTGTAACAGGTCTATGAAGCGGGCCTCAGATTGCTGCTGGGCTTGTTGCTGAGCTTCCAGACTCTGTTGGTGAGCTTGCTGCTGGGCTGCAAGGCTCCTTTGCAAACCTGCATTTGTCTGCTGTTGATTGGCATTTGCTAGAGCCAGCTGTTTCAGTATCTCCTCCATGCTGGCTTAAAAAAAAACTGCCACTGGTTCTCCACCAACTGTGAGGGGGTTAGCTCGGCAGCGGGTGTGTGTGACCCCCGGGATGGGCTCCCCACACAAAAACAGGCCCAGCAAACGGAGGTTGTGGTTTTCAAAATCAAAAAGGTGCGGTTTATTTTCTATTTACAGTGACAAAACACAGCAAAGCAAAAGAAACATAACCAAAATAAATCCTGGTCAAGTTGACCTCTGACTAAACATACAGGTTTCCTAACTAACAACTGGGATCAGCCTAGTGCTGTCCTAGTCCCTAAGTCCCTGGTTTAGTAAAAGTCCAAACAAATAGCCACACAGGCTTTGCCTCACCGCACAGGGGTTCACTCTCCCTAGACAGTCCACACAGGTCTGGTTCCAGGCATGAGCTAACATCTAATGAAGCTGGGAGTTCTTATAGAGGCCTAAATGAGCTGACAAGGTTCAGCTGGTCTCCTCATCTCTGTCTGCACGACGCCCCACACTCTCCCTAGAGGTATGAGTCATCCATGAGCCCACTAGCCTTAGCTGGGCTTATACAACTCTCCACCTAGTTGTATAAGTCGGCGTAAAGCCTGAATCTGGGCGAAATATATCTACCCCCCTGGATGCAACCAGGTGACTTTACCTTCCTGCTGTCACAATCCCTACACATTCACCCAAAAAAGTGTCAAAAAAGTAAAAATGACAGGAGACATTCATCTTTGATCACAGCGCAGACGACCTGAGAAAAAAAAAACGGAAAAACTCTGCCTTGATGGGAGGCGTCCCGCGACTGCAGCCTTTTTGCGCTGAAAGCTCTTATATAGCTGAGGGCAAGGCCACCCGGTGACGTAAGCGGGTGACCCACCAATTCTGACAACATGTGATGTCACGTAGCATCGGAGGGGGTGGGGTCACTCGTTTACATCACTGAGTGGCCCCGCCCTCAGCTATATAAGAACTGCCAGCTCAAAAAGGCTGCATTCGTGGGACGCCTCCCATCGAGGCAGAAATTTTCAGTTTATTTTTTTTCTCGGGTCGTCTGCACTGTGTATGAAGATAAATGGACATTGTGGGACAATTTTTTTTCTTTAATAAAGAACCATTCACATGGGGGGCCGGGATCTGGGGGTCCCCTTGGTAAAGGGGGCTTCCAGATTCCGATAAGCCTCCCGCCCGCAGACCCCCACAACCACGAGCAAGGGTTGTGGGAAAGAGGCCCTTGTCCCCATCAACATCCCCCCTTTCCCTGCAGCCTGCCAGGTTGCATGCTCGGATAAGGGTCTGGTATGGATTTTGGGGGGACCCCAAAGGACCCTTCCCATGTTGAGGGCATGTGGCCTAGTACGGTTCAGGAGGGGGCTACTCTCTTGTCCCCCCCACTTTTCCTGCGGCCTGCCAGGTTGTGTGCTCGGATAAGGGTCTGGTATGGATTTTGGAGGGACCCTTACACCTTCTTTTTTTTTAAATGGCGTGGGTTTCCCCTTAAAATCCATACCAGACCTGAAGGGCCTGGTGTGGATTTTGGGGGGGACCCCACACCATTACAGCTACAAACAGTTTTAAATGACTTTTTTTCCTATACAAATGTAATTTTGTTGCTCTCATTCATAAAACTATGTACGGCCGCTATGTAAGCAGTCTTACATAGTGTGGGTTGTGGACTTAGCCCACTGAGCCATGATTGGCCAAAGAAACACTGTCTTTGGCCAATCATGGCTCTCACAGCAGCACTCTGTGATTGGCCAAAGCATGCAGGTCATGTGCATGCTTTGGTAAATCAGCAGTCGTCAATGCACTGCGATCTCAGTGAATTCGGCGAACGGGCGAACACCTGATGTTCGAGTCGAACTTACATTCAACTCGAATATCGGGCTCATCCCTATGCCTGAGCACCTCCTCCATAAAGTCCCAGTCAACAAGGTCTAAATCCTTTTCTGTGGAAAGCTGCTTGAGTCTTTGAGCCTTTGACCGTACTGAGTGGATAATATATAGTGTATTTGCTGTATTTTCTCAGGATTGCCTGAATTCCTAAAAGCCTACTTGTTCAGCATGTATAAAAAATCACAAGCACATGGCCTCTCTGGATGTCATGATTTCAAATCTGGATGATAAATTCAAGTCCATATTTAATAAGGAAATGGGCCTGTAGCTGGAGCAAATGCTAGGATCTTTGTCCTCTTTTGAGATTATCATAATGTGGATGCATAGGAAATCAGAAACTGTATTGAGGTCTCAGGTATTTTAACCACTTCCTGCCCGGCCTATAGAAAAATGACGGCCGGGCGGTGGTTCCATTATCCTGATTTGACGTCATATAACGTCTTTAAAGATAAAAGCCGGCGTGCGCCTGTGGGGGCACGCAGCGTGGCGATTGGTGGTGAGGCTTGTCAGTCTGACACACCGCAACACCAATCTCGATAAAGAGCTTCTGCTGGAGGCTCTTTACCATGTGATCAGCCGTGTCGGATCACAGCTGATCTCAGTGTAAACAGGAAAAGCCATTTATCGCCTTTTCCTCACTCTTGTCTGACAGACGCAAGTAGAGGAGAGCCGATCGGCTGCTCTCCTGACAGGGGGGTTTGCGCTGATTGATTATCAGTGCAGCCCCCCCGTGGATGCCCACCCAGGACCACCAGGGATGCTGATCATGGATGGCCACAAGGTATGCCACCCTGGACCACCAGGGATGCCAGTCAGTGCCCAGACATGATGCCAATCAGTGCCCAGACATGATACCAATCAGTGCCCATCAACAATGCCTGCCAGTGCCATCAGTGATGCCTGTCAGTGCCATCTATCAGTGTCCATCAGTGCCACCCATAAGTACCCATCAGTGCAGCCTTTCAGTGCCCATCAGTGTCGCCTATCAGTGCCCATCAGTTCCACCTATGAGTGCCCATCAGTGCCGCCTATCAATGCCCATAAGTGCTGCATATCAGTGCCGCCTATCAGTGCCCATCAGTGCCGCCTATCAATGCCCATCAGTGCTGCATATCAGTGCTGCCTATCAGTGCCCATCATCAGTGCCCCTCAGTGCCACCTCATTGGTGCCACCTCATCAGTGCCCATCAGCTGCCTAACAATGCCCATCAGTGCAGGCTCATCAGTGCCCTTCAGTGAAGGAGAAAATGTACTTATTTACAACATTTTATAACAGAAACAAAGAAAAACATTATTTTGTTTAGCAAAAAAAACCGCAAAGGTGATCAAATACCACCAAAAGAAAGCTCTATTTGTGGGGACAAAATGATAAAAATAATTGTTTCGGTATAGTGTAGCATGACTGCGCAATTGTCATTTAAAAAGTGACAGCGCTGAAAGCTGAAATCTGGCCTTGGCAGGAGGGGTGGAAAGTGCCCGGTATTGAAGTGGTTAAAAAGGAAATGGGTCTGTAGCTGGAGCAAAGGCTTTGCCCTCGTTTGACATTATCACAATGTGGATGCATTGTAAAACAGAGACTGTATTGGGGTCTTGGGGATTATGGAGTTGTCAGCTGCTAGAAAGTATTTTGATAGTTGAGCCTGGAATGTTTTATTGAAGGTTAAGCCCATCTGGACTGGGACTATCCCTGTTTCAGAGCTTTCCCATGCTAGTTCTCGAGTTGTAAGTTGTGTTTCTAACATAGTTTTCTCTTCTTGCATTCTTCTTCACACCACAGCGTTACATGCATTTTTGGATCCATATTCACATGTTTCAGTGTGTTTATTTTTCCTCTTTGTTTTTATTTTGACAATTGAAAAATCTTTATTTTCATCAGCATTCAAGTGCATTCCAATGTGTTTAAACGTGTTTTGATTGTACCTTTGTTGAAAGCACAGGTTGTACTTTTGTTAAAAGCAATGGACCCGACTGCACTAGTGTAAACTTGAGCCTTTGGAATACATGGCAAACACTGTGCATGCATTCTGGGTGAGGATTAAAAATGCATTGGAAAGCATCTGGTGTGAACCGGCCCTAAAGTAGGGATTTTGAAGGAGGCAAAATAGGTTTGGATGTGTTAGGAATAGTGTTCTTAGCAGATCGCTAACTACTGGCAGTTAAACACACTATCTATACTCAGAAAAAGTGTTTATAAAACATTTTTTTTCCTTTAGGAGAGAATGTACCTGAAACGGAGCAGCTGAGTGACAATGAACAGATTATTCCGGAAACTTGTGATGAGACCCCAGTTAATGATAATAACTCTTCCATTGTGATCCGAATCTCAGAGGAGGAGAGAAGGAAGTATGAGGAGGAGATCCGTAAGATGTACAAACAGATGGATGACAAGGTAGGTTGTTATGAAGTTGAGAAAACCATCCACTTTGGAAAAAATGCATGTAAAGTCATTTCTATTTATTATTTTGTAGGATGATGAGATCAACCAGCACAGTCAATTAGTAGAAAAGTTGAAGCAGCAGATGTTGGATCAAGAAGAGGTAATATTTTCAACACACAATGTACTTATAAAAAAAATGCTACAGGTATTTAAATACTACTCATGAATTGAGTTTAAAGTTCTCAGCCCAATAGGAGGAAACGACAGCCCATAAGATATTATTGGGGTGCCTGTATGTGCTGTCATATAGAATAGCTTCCTCAATAGGAAATAGAGCAGCTTTTGTTTGTAGGTACTACAAGAGATGCAGCTCAAAGATTGGACGCAGCTGCCAAAAAGCTACAATTCTGTGGATCTAGCTGGCAAAAAGCTACAACTCTCTATTTCTGTTGTTTTATGTAAATCTGCATAGGATTCAGACCTTTTTCAATGAGAAATTTTACAACAGTTTTATGCCATGGTTGTTAGTAGTAAAAGCAAGTTGATGAAGAGATCTCAGACCTTGCACTCTAAATAATTAAATTTAGTGAGATCAGTGGTATTACTTTAGAATAGACTATAAAAATACACCAGAGAACATATTTTGATATGGCTTACAGTATTACATATGATACAGCGGGTGAGAGGTTTGCTGAAGAATAACATACTTAACAAACATTTGTTATATTCTAAAGTCCAGTCACGCTGATATTCCAAGTAACAGCTGGGTTTTAAAGCCTGGAATAAGCAGGTTGTCATGACAGCTTCTAGCTGTTGGATATCTATAGAACCATTTTGCCACTTAAAGTTATTCTGCCATGTTTAACAAAGTGTATAAACTAAAATATTTGGTCAGGTATGAGAACTTTGAGGTGCCTGCTAGTACCAGCAATGGTCTTCATATTGGTTTGTTTGGGCCTGGAAAGTTTCTTAGGCCCAAGACTCATGCTGAGTTCAGGACCTTGACTTCTTTCAAAGTCAATATATATTAAAGTCACGTACTTCTGTTGCTACTCTTGAGCCCTTTTCATTCAACTGCCAAATGGTAGACCCTTTCTACCAGTAGAGGCTCTGGTGCCACTTAAAATTCAACTCTGGTCTTGGTCCCCCCAGTGCCTTTTCCCCCAGAAGGACCATTGTTTGTTTTTTTTGTTTTTAATACTAACTTTTTTCTGAAGTCTTCAGGGAAGTTATGTGATGCACAAGGACCCCTTTTTTTCCCAATATTCTACTGTCTATGGGTGGTCCTGGATTATGCATATTTATACTGTGAATGGAGGGTGCTGTGGCAATGCCCCCTCAAGGAACAGACTCATGATGCTCTGAACTCACAGTATCTCCTCTGTATTTAGTGACTCTGGACATAATTAGACCTGGTGGTTAAAAATAAATATTGTGTTGATGGTCTTTAATGCTAATTTTGAAATAAGTCAAGGCCCTTTATACATCCTGAGATTGAGATCCAAGGTCTTTGCAGGCACCACATTGTGTCTATACCTTACCAGAAATGTTTGTTTAGATTTTTTTTTCAAAAACTATAGCTGTATCATATTTTTCCCATATGAAAGTCACTGTGATGCTACAGCATCATGATTTTACATAGGTTTCAGTTTGGCAAGCTAGCTGTTTTTCTATATTTAGCATACATTGTGGGTTACTGCTAATTTTGTACCGTAATCCTAATCCCTGTCCACTCCCTGAATTGTTAATTCTTCAAGTGGAAACTTACATATTGCTTATTGAAAGATACTCAGAATGGAATAAATGCATGCAAGGCATTACCAAAGGCTGGTATATGTAAAACATGGCTGCCAAAGGGCCTACATAGAGGTCTTCTGTGATAAATAAATTTTTTTGTATAAATTAGAGTTTACTTATGTACCTTCATACTACTCAGCTTCTAGCATAGTAAGGATGTCTGGACAAATTACTTAAATCTGACACCATCTTCTGTGCAAACAGCTATTAGTATCCACTCGAGGAGATAATGACAAGGTGCAGATGGAACTGAGCCGCTTACAGTCAGAAAATGATTGTGCCAAGGAAGAAGTGAAGGAGGTTCTACAGGCCCTGGAAGAACTTGCAGTGAACTATGATCAGAAGTCTCAGGAAGTTGACGAGAAAACTATACAGAACAAAATCCTCACTGATGAGCTGTCTCAGAAAGTTGTAAGTACACTATTGTAATTCGTATTCTGACCACAAGATGGTGGTAGTATGCTGATAATATGAATGTAGTGATTTTTCTATAGTGGACCTATTACATAGTGTCATGGATATGCAGTAATATTTGTCTGTCAGCTTACCTTCCTCCTCATGTGTTCACCTTAGAGGCCAGACTCTCCTCACCTGGCTGCTTTTATAATCTCTCCTCCCAGTCTGGCTCCACCCCAGGCCCTATCACAGAACTCTATATTAACCTGTGCACTGCAAGTCTGCCTTGCCGATCAACGTGTTTGTTTAAGCATTGTGTGTTTGGGTTCCAGCCTGCCGTGTGCTACGTCTGTCTCTCTGTTACCGATATTGGCTTGTTCCCGACTATCCCTGTCTGCTTGTGACCTTGACATTCGGCTTGTCCTTCGTTTATCCTTGTCTGCTGGTTGCCTTGACCTTGGCCTTTCCCCTCACTATTCTTGTATCCTGTGCTGCTGCTTCCCCTCTATCCTCCTTACCCTACGGAGCGTGAGCTAGGGGACTCTAGGGGCCGCGACCTGGACCCAGCTGCAGCGTAACATCCTCACCACTAGAGGCTCTGGTGAAAACCCACTGGGTCTTAGACTCCGCGCCCTGGGGAATCTTGGCTCTAGCTTCCTGTGGATCCCTGTTGTGCTCCACTGGTCCCGCTTTTCACAATCACCCAGTATCCCATCCGCAGCAGTCAGCCATAGGGTTCACTACCTTATGGTGCACTCCTGACCCCCAACGGTGTGCATCTGTCATCTGGCCACAGGTGACCTGACAGTTTGATCAGCCATTGATCCGGCTGACGTGCAGCTTCCCGTAGATGATCCATTGCAGGGCATAGTCCGCAGACTTGAGACCCAGGAATCTATTCAGACTCAGGTCATGCGATTCCTTCAGGATTTGGCCTCCTGTTTTGAACAGGTTCAGGCCTCATTAGGACCCACGGTTCAACAACCTCAACCGCTATCAGCGGCTGCACCTATTCCGGTTGCAGTCGCAGCCACACATTCACTACAACTGCCAGCTCCATCCCGTTTCTCTGGGGACCCCAAGGCCTGCAGGGGGTTCCTTAGCCAATGCACTTTTCATTTTGAGCTCCAGCCCCAAAACTTCCTGTCTGATCGGGCTAAGGTAGCCTATATCATTTCCCTCCTCTCCGGTGAAGCTTTAGCCTGGGCAGCCCCTCTGTAGGAACTGAATGATCCAGTGGTTTCTAGCCTGTCTGTCTTTTTGAAACTTTTTCGGAATATCTTTGAAGAACCGGCTCGTGTCTCTTCAGCGGCCAGCGCCCTTTTACGTCTCCGCCAAGAGTCTGCTTCTGTGGGACAGTATGCTCTTCATTTCCGCATTCTGACGGCTGAGTTGAGCTGGAACAATGAGGCCTTAGTCGCAATCTTTTTGCATGGCCTTTCTGATAGAATGAAGGATGAATTAGCAGGAAGAACCATTCCCACTGATCTGGACGTAGTTATCTCCTTGTGTAACCAAATCGATATTCGCTTTCAGGAAAGGACCCTAGAAAAGCGACGCCAACACTCCTTGGACCTTAGTCAGCCTGAGCTCCCTCTCTTCGACCCGTAGAGCATCTCCTGCCAGCTGAGGAACCTATGCAGCTGGGCTAGACCAGGCTATCCCCAGAGGAACGTGCTAGGCACAGAACTCTAGGCCTGTGTCTCTACTGTGGGGGCAAAGGTCATTTTCGTGACACTTGCTCTCTTTGTCCGGAAAAACGTTCGGGTCCAATACATCTGGAAAGTGGAGTATTTGACCCAGAAATATCACCCTCACCTTCTCGTCTTCTTCTTTCTGTGTTCCTTGATGTTGCTGCTTCTTCTCATTCGGTCGCAGCATATCTGGATTCCGGAGCCGCTGGCAATTTCATGGACTGAGAAATTGCATCTTCTATGAGACTTACCTTTTTGACACTCACCACGCCCTTGGTGGTCTTGGCGATTGATGGCACTGTTCTCCCAGAGGGTCCTATCTTCCAGACCCTCCCTGTTAAGATGTCGGTAGGGACACTCCACCAGGAGTCATTTTGGGTCTCCCATGGTTACGCCTCCATTCTCCACACGTTGACTGGACTACTGGACAGATCCTGGCTTGGGGTTCCTCCTGTTCCTCGTCCTGCCTACCCAAGGTTGCCCCCTGTGAACCTGAGCCGATCATTCACTCTAGTTTGCATAACCATTTACATTTGTCTGTCCCTAATCACCCTTGGACACACAGCCAGGCTAGCTTGTCTACAAGTTCTGCAGTCGCTACGCCTTGCGATGCGATTCAGGTAGTCGCTACACCTGACTCTGCTATTCACTCGGCCTCTGTACTAGTTATGCCAGTCCAGCCCATTCCCAGTGCGCCTCCTACTTTTTCTTATTCAGGACATTCTGCTTGTTTTTCAGCTATTCAGCTTGACACCTGTAACATGTCACCTTCTAACCAACCTGACTTCAGGGTTCCACTGACATCTGCCCAGTCTGATGGTCCTGTGCTAGATGCCCAGTTCATCTTTAAGGGTCTGGGGGACCCTCCTCAGATTCCTGTTGATCCTCTCATGCCCTTGCTTATTCCTAGAGAGCCTTTGGTCCTCAATAAATCTTCTCGTCATCTCCCTACCTCGGTTCCGGTCTCTCAGGATAATCTAAAGTACGAGGTTAGACAAGTTCTGGATTCTCGGCTCTGCAGAGGCATTCTTCAGTACCTTGTGCATTGGAGAGATTTTGGTCCTGAGGAGGCGTTTTGGATCGCTGCATCTGAGGATGTTGCACATCGTCTGTTGAGGAGGTTTCATCTGAGATTTCCCTTTAAGCCTGGGCCCAGGCGGGGGAGGGGGAGGGCCCAAAAGAGAGAGGGTACTGTCATGGATATGCAGTAATGTTTGTCTGTCAGCTTACCTTCCTCCTCATGTGTTCACCTTAGAGGCCAGACTTTCCTCACCTGGCTGCTTTTATAATCTCTCCTCCCAGTCTGGCTCCACCCCAGGCCCTATCACAGAACTCTATATTAACCTGTGCAATGCAAGTCTGCCTTGCCGATCAATGTGTTTTTTTAAGCATTGTGTGTTTGGGTTCCAGCCTGCCGTGTGCTACGTCTGTCTCTCTGTTACCGATATTGGCTTGTTCCTGACTATCCCTGTCTGCTTGTGACCTTGACCTTCGGCTTGTCCTTCGTTTATCCTTGTCTGCTGGTTGCCCTGAACTTGGCCTTTCCCCTCACTATTCTTGTATCCTGTGCTGCTGCTTTCCCTCTATCCTCCTTACCCTACGGAGCGTGAGCTAGGGGACTCTAGGGGCCGCGACCTGGACCCAGCTGCAGCGTAACATCCTCACCACTAGAGGCTCTGGTGAAAACATGCTGGGTCTTAGACTCCGCGCCCTGGGGAATCTTGGCTCTAGCTTCCTGTGGATCCCTCTTGTGCTCCACTGGTCCCGGTTCCACAACCACCCAGTATCCCATCCACAGCAGTCAGCCATAGGGTTCACTACTTTGTGGTGCACTCCTGACCCCCAATGGTGTGCATCTGTCATCTGGCCACAGGTGACCTGACACAAAGTTACATAGTTTTATAGTTAGTCAGGTTGAAAAAAGACACAGGTCCATCCAGTTCAACCATAAAAAACAAATATCGTATACCCATATACCCAATTCGATACCCACAGTTGATCCAGAGGAAGGCAAAAAACCCCAGCAGAGCATGATCCAATTTGCTACAGCAGGGGAAAAAATTCCTTCCTGATCCCCTGAGTGGCAATCGGATCTTCCCTGGATCAACTTTACCTATAAATGTTAGTACCCAGTTATATTATGTACATTTAGAAAAGTATCCAGGCCTTTCTTAAAGCAATCTACTGAGCTAGCCAGAACCACCTCTGGAGGGAGTCTATTCCACATTTTCACAGCTCTTACTGTGAAGAAACCTTTCCATATTTGGAGATGAAATCTCTTTTCCTCTAGACGTAAAGAGTACCCCCGTGTCCTCTGTGTTGACCGTAAAGTGAATAACTCAACACCAAGTTCACTATATGGACCCCTTATGTATTTGTACATGTTGATCATATCCCCCCTTAATCTCATCTTCTCAAGAGTGAATAAATTCAGTTCCTCTAATCTTTCCTCATAGCTGAGCTCCTCCATGCCTCTTATCAGTTTGGTTGCCCTTCTCTGCACTTTCTCTAGTTCCCCAATATCCTTTTTGAGAACTGGTGCCCAAAACTGAACTGCATATTCCAGATGAGGTCTTACTAATAATTTGTACAGGGACAAAATTATATCTCTCTCTCTGGAGTCCATACTTCTCTTAATACAAGAAAGGACTTTGCTCGCTTTGGAAACCGCAGCTTGGCATTGCATGCTATTATTGAGCTTATGATCTATCAAAACCCCCAGATCCTTCTCCACTATGGATCTCCCCAGTTGTACTCCCCCTAGTATGTATGATGCATGCATACTCTTAGCCCCCAAGTGCATAACTTTACATTTATCAACATTAAACCTCATCTGCCACATAGTTGCCCAATTAGACAGAGCATTGAGGTAGTCTTGTAAATAGGAGACATCCTGTAAGGACTTTATTCCACTGCATAGCTTAGTGTCATCTGCAAAGACAGAAATGTTACTTTTGATCCCAGACCCAATATCATTTATAAAGATATTAAAAAGTAAGGGTCCCAACATTATTGCTAGGTCCAGATGGGATCAGAAGCATGATTTTAAAATAAAACACAAAGACATGCTTCCCTGGCGGCAGACCTCGGGGGAGATCACAATACAACTCATGCAATACCATGCTGACCATGTAGATGATGAATCTCAAACATAATAGATTCAAGGGAAGAGCTACTGCTTGGCTTCCGTAGTCCTTTATATCTGCAGGGTACATGTGTTCAGGGCCATAGCATATGTTCTGTGGTCAGAGATAAAAGCTAGTATAACCTACTGTTTATATCAATCGGCACCCGGTTTAGCTTTTATTTGTAAAATTTGACCCCAGAAAAGAGATAAGGACTTATACTGGTATGATTTATTAGGCCCACTTTAAGCATTGGCAGGACAATGCTTGTTGCTGTTATATAATAAGATTAAAAGATATTTGAAGTAGCTGTTTATTAGTATTTTAAGTGATTACACAAACATTTTTCTTCATCTCAGGCCAATCTCCTGTCTCTGGAAAGTGACCTGCATCGCCTGCAGGAATTCAGCACTCATCAACGCAAGCGAATTGCTGAAGTTCTCAATGGCCTCATGAAAGACCTAAGTGAGTTCAGCGTCATTGTGGGCAATGGAGAATTTAAACTGGTAAGTTACTGTAACATAATGTGTCACTGATTTCAAAACTAGCTCTTTGTTCTGAAGATTTGTCCCTGTTTCACCATAACATTCCACTATTTATACATGGTAGTTTGAACTACCATCCACAATAATATTCTCATGGCTTTTTAACATTCAAAGGAATGTTTTAATTCCAGAAAAAATATAGCTACCGATCTCATTTTAATAATTTGAGTATACAGTATGTTAAAGCGGAACTGAGCCCATTGCCTTAACTGTTTCCCAAAGCAGTTATTTGCAAGGCATGCAGTGAATGTTAACTGTCACAGCTGCTTGTTTTCTCAACCGAACTGTCAAGCCATCAATTGTCTGGTGCCATAATTGGCCACATGTGCAGCACCAGGGCAACTGCAGATCAGACAGGGGCTAAGATGGCAACCTCCTTGACGGTAAAGGGTTTAGCTCTGCTTTAAGACATTTTTCTGTGTAACAATTTTTATGCTCCTCCTTAAAGGAGAAGTACAGGCTGTTTGCCTGTACTTCTCCTGTGGATCAGAGGGGTGCAATTTGTTCTGCACTCCTGTGACCCGTTTTCTACAGACAGGGGGCTGAAGCCTGCTTTCGGCTGACGTCACAGAGCCGGTTCAGGCTCAGGTAAGAGCGCGACAATAAAGTCGGGATCCGCCCACATTCCTGGACTGGCACCCGGCTCAGCCTCTCAGTGAGTCACTGAGAGCCTGAGCCAGCCGCTCCCACCCCCTACACAGCCCAGCGCTCCTGTGAGTATGGGGGGGGGGGGAGAGGAGCAGAGCAGAGAGCAGGTGACTGACAGTCACCAGCTCTCTGCTCACAGGGCTCTGAGAACCGAGCGATCAGTGGTCTTTCATCACTTGGTTCTCAGTCTTTAAGCCGGCTGGGGACAGATACAGCATCGGACCGATGCTGCATCCACCTAGGTAAGTATGATTTTTGAAAAAAAAAAAGTCCTACTTCTCTTTTAATCAAGGTGAACCAGCAAATGTGTTGCACTTTCTTCCACTATAAGCTTGATCACACTTGTGTGGAGACCTGTGGTTTTATGCACCACAAACCTCAGGTCACCTCAAGGTTACACAGAAAATGATAGTTTTCTATGTGCCCCATTCACACTGGAATGCAACCTACAGGTGAGCTGTGGTGCAGTGCAGAAATCTGCGACATCACATCTCACCTGCAGCTCCATTTCTCTCTGCATTTCTATGCACCATGGCCGAACTGTGGTTCATAGAAATGAATGAAATATCACCATATGACATTTCAATCAAGTTGAAAAAAAAGCCAGAACAAACACTACCTACACAGAAAAACTTGGAATTTCATTTTGCATGAAGTGCAAACAAACAAGACCTTTCCATACAATAGACAGTAAAAAGTACAACCGTAAAGCTGTAAATTATAAACAATAGTTTTGTCATACTGTGGCACAATATACGAGGGATATGTATATATTGAGGAAGGGGAGATTGTCACATGCTCCCCATACCCTGAAGTAAAGATTTCTTAAAGCAGAACTAAACCCATCAATTTACCAGTTTCAAAAAACAGTTGCATTCCCGACACATGCCGGGAGTGTAACTGTCACATTGGTTGTGCTCTCAACCAAACTGTCAAACCATCAAATGTGTGGTGTCCTAACTGATCACATGTGCAATGCCATGGCAGTTGCAGGTCATACGGAAGCTAAGATGGCATCTTCCTTGGCTGAAAAGAATAGGAGGGTTTAGTTCTGCTATAATAGAGCGATCAGGGATTGAAGGCAAGCTGAGTATTTGCTGGTGGTGGGGTGGCATTTCAGATGAACGTGTTGTTTTGCCCTGCTTGGACAAAGCATAGGCAACACCAATGATGCTTCTACCAAAAGATCTTTCCCCAAATGTGAAAGTTTACATGTGGTGAACTTGCATAGTTGTGCCTATTGAGGAGAGAGATTTCACAAGGATAATCCTCACCAGCTGATCAACTTTTACCTGGGTAGGCGTGACCGAGGTCATTGGAGAAGCCTACTAAGATATGAACATTTTCTGAACTTTCACAGCTGGGTGAAAGTTCTCTGAGGTCTGTAGGCACCTTTAGACTTTAGGCTTATTATATGGTTGGCTTGGGCTTGTAAACTATATCCCCTTTTGTAAAAATTACTTGTTGACATTGTAGCCTGTGGAAATCAGCGGGGCCATAGAGGAGGAGTTTACTGTGGCTCGTCTATACATCAGTAAGATTAAATCTGAAGTGAAATCTGTGGTGAAACGGTGTCGCCAGCTAGAGAATCTTCAAGTTGAATGTCACCGCAAGATGGAAGTTACTGGACGGGAACTGTCCTCATGCCAACTGCTTATATCACAGGTATGGCCGACCTCCCTTATAATTAACTGGATTGTACACATTCCCTTTTCATCCTATTTGAGAAGTTCTGTATAAACCCATCTTTATAATGGTTAAGAAAAATTAGCATTGCATTTTATGCTGTGCTCTAAGAACTCATGATGATCTATTATAACAGAATAATAAGATTATGAGATGCTGGTGACCAGATGAAGTTTAGGTGATCTCCAAGAGGTAATGTTTTCAACATTTTTGTGAGTTTATATGATGAAACCTTAAAACATGGTCTGTTCCTGATAACTGAAAGATGCTACTGTAGAATGCAAAAAGAAAAAGAAAACGTAGGAGTGTATTTATAAAAATATTTGCATAGATGATCGTCTATTAAAAATGCAATTAAATGTTTACTGTGCAAATTAAGGTAAAATAGAATATTCTCAGACTTTATTTGCTGCAGATTGAATGAGTGAATGAGGAAAATACAGCATTATGGTCATCAGATGGCGCTGAGTATCATAGAAATTAAATATGCTCAACAGCTCCATCTAGTGGTCAGTGTGGTATTTTCCTCATTAACACATTCAATCTGCATATAGTATAGTCTGAGAACTTGCCTTACTCGCTCAGAGCAAATTTACCTGCAGTTTCAATGGACAAACAGCTATGCAAATCTTTGTATAAATACATTCCTTAGTATTAGTATGATGCGTTTTATTATTGTATTAATGAAATGAATAATGTTATTCATAATTGTGAACCAGTGGTACAGTGCTATGTGAGCTACCATTGCTGAGTTTGAACAAGCATGTTCCAGGGCTGTATAATACACAATAAGATCTTACAATGAGCCGCTACTTAAGATCTTAACACTGCGTCAAAGAGAAACCCAATATGAATAGAGCAGCCACTTTAAGAACAAAAATTATAATAAAACAAAATCTACCAAACATAAGTAAAAGGTAAATAGTGGCACTAAGTAATGCAATAACACAAACATAAAAATTACACATCCAGTGAGTGGTACTATGCAAACACTAGAAAGAAATAGTTCATATTCTATGATAATAATAATACTGGGTGGCATCTCCGTGATAAATATTCAGTTGATAGACTGATCCGACACCGCACCACGTGATCAACACCGTGTCTCCACTTCCCCCAGTTGGATGTAAACTCACCAGCATTAGTTGCCTCACACTCTTGTGTTTGGCATATCAAGCAATAGACCCCTCAGGGTTATGAATATCCCATCAAAAACATTCCAAGTATCCAGACACCCAAAGGTATCCACAATATGTGGAGGAAAATGAAACTCTAAATAGTGTAATAACATCAAACAATGGAAGTTATTAAAATCACGCAGCCTAATGGTAATGCACTTAACAAGAAGGAAAAATAAAACTTGCATTGGTATGGTGTACAGATGCCAGAGATACCTAGTTACGACGGACATAGGTTAACCACTTACAGACCAAAAGATTTTCCTCCTTAATGACCAGGCCATTTTTTGCGATACGGCACTGCGTCGCTTTAACTGACAATAGCGCAACGTGCAACGTTGTAACCAAACAAAATTGATGTCCTTTTTTTTACCACAAATAGAGCTTTCTTTTGGTGGTATTTGATAACCTCTGCATTTTTTTTTTTTTTGCTATAAACGAAAAAAGAGTGACAATTTTGAAAAAAAAAACAACGATATTTTTTACTTTTTGCTATAATAAATATCCCCCCAAAAATGTAAAAAAATTAATTTCTTCATCAGTTTAGGCTGATATTTATTCTTTTACATATTGTTGGTTAAAAAAATCTCAATAAGCGTATATTGATTGGTTTGCGCAAAAGTTATAATGTCTACAAAATAGGGGATAGATTTATGCCTTTTTTTTTTTTTTTTACTAGTAATGGTGGTGATCTGCATTTTTTAGCGGGACTGTGACATTGCAGTGGACAGATCAGACACTTTTGACACTTTTTTGGGACCATTGACATTTATACAGCGATCAGTGCTATAAAAATGCACTGATTACTGTGTAAATGTCACTGGTAAGGAAGGGGTTAACACTAGGGGCGATCAAGTTGTTAAATGTGTTCCTTCATGTGTGTTTCTAACTGTGGGGGGATGGGACTGACTGGAGGAGGAAACATATCGCTGTTCCTAAGCACTAGGAACAGCAGATCTATCTCTCCTTCCCTGTCAGAACAGGAATCTGTCTGTTTAAATACACATATCCCCGTTCTGACTCTCATGCCCGCGTGCACGCCTGCTATCGCTCTTTAAGGTGCCGATGTTCACCTACGGCGATTTGCGGGAATGAGATGACCTGCCGCAGTATAATGATGGCGGCTGGTCGGTAAGTGGTTAAACACCGAATTTCACCCAACCAACACGGCAAACCACACGAAGCATCACTTCCAGTGATGCGTAAACTTCACTTCCGGTTGCCACAGCCCAACGCGTTTTGTCATTGCGACTTCGTCCTGGGTTTCCAGGGCTGACATCCTTATCCTTCCACATTCATATAATTCAATGAGAGTGCCAAACAAATGCCCAAGAGTGCAGTTGGCTCGAAATTTCCATTACATTTTGCAGATCGCAATATTTGTCTCTCTATCCTATACACTACTATAGTACCATTGTATTATAGTACTTTAAGTGACATCAGATTTAAGACTACAACTGATAACACAGAGTAATAATATAACTTGGCCTTCTCTTTTGTTTCACAGCACGAGGCTAAGATCAGGTCTCTGACAGAGTACATGCACAGCGTAGAGGTGAAGAAACGCCAGCTGGAGGAATCCTATGATGCTCTGAGTGAAGAAATAGCCAAGATGCAAGCTCAAGGTACTCTGTAGATATCAATCACGTTGTTAAGTACACTGTGACAGATGAAATAGGAGATTAGAGAATTGTAAAATAGATCAAAATGTTTCTATAAAAGAAAAGTTGAAGTTTTGCCCACAGCAACCAACCCATTGCTTACTTATTACTTATTTTTCAGCCTGAACTAGATAAATGACAATGGAAATATAACTGATTTGGACAACACATCCAATTTCCTTAAAATGATTTTCTAATAGAAAATGTGCTCAATTTCACTATCAATATCCATATCTGCATCGAAAAAAATTACCGGCCATGTTGGAAAATTTTGTTTGAGCGAATGATTTTCTAAGCAAGAGTAGTAAAATGAATAATTAAAAAAAAACAATAAAAGCATAGTGTGCGTGAGCCTGTCAAGAGTTCAACCCAGATTGAACAAAACGTGATACTTTAAAGGGTAACTCCACTTTTGTGGGGATAAAAAATAGCAAATAAAGAAAAAATAATATAGCATACACAGTTGCAATACAAGTCATTTTGTAATTGAATGTTATTAAAAATGACCTTTCATTTTTAATCTGCAGCTCCTTCTGTAACATGCAATGCAATATGGCTACATGGAGGTGTTCTGTACACAGAATGCGTACAGAATACCCCCCAGAAACATAATTTCTTGCTTGTGTGATTGGCTTACTGATTTTCCCAGAAGTCTGCACTAAGTTATAAGTCCGATTTCAGGCATCCCCTGGCACAAAAATGTAATTTTTGGTGCGATACTCCCAATAGGAAATCATGTCTAAAGCAAGGGTGTCCAAACTTTCTAAACAAAGGTCCAGTTTACTGTCCTCAGACTTAGGAGGGGGCCAGACTGTGGCCTTTGGGAGTAGAAAAGGTCCCGGCATCAGTGGAAATAAGCAATGCCCCACCTTTGGTTTCAGTGGGAGGAATAGTGCCCCGTCATTAGGAGAAATTGTACATCAGTATTGATGTCATTGGGCCTCATTGTTGGTGTCATTGGTCTTATTGGGAGGAATTCTGCCCCTTCATTGGTGTCAGTGGGGGGGGGGCTATGCCCCATTGTTGGTATCAGTGGATGAAAATAGTACCCGAGGGCTGGATAAAAGCAAGCAAACGGCCACATCTGGCCCCCGGGCCGCAGTTTGGAGACCACTGTTCTAAAGGAATGCAGGCCATGAAGCTTACCTCATTAGTGCCCTGCAGATGCAGCAGCTGATTGACATTATGAAACCACTCCCATTAAATTCACTTTCCCACATGGACACATAGACAATGTCACCCAGAGGGGAATATTTTTGTCTCAACAAAAGTGGAGTTACTCTTTAATGCTGAAAACAAACTAAAATATGCAGATGATAGGTGGAAAATCTTCGATACAGTGTTGGGTGAATCAACAATCATTCCTATTTTTAAATGATTTTCGTTACGTTTTTTAACCATCTATGGCCAGCCTGAGTCTTAAAAGGACAATAAAGTATAAATAAAGTCTATGTCTTAAAGTGACAATAAAGCTCACCAGACTTTAGAACTACTTTAAGTTTTAATAAATTCCTTCCAAGTGAGGCATTTCATTAAAGTCAAGAAAAGAAAGCACAACATTGACAATGATGTTAATAGCAAATAATAAGGTGTCACCTTGCAATTTGAGGAAAAATGAAAGAGGGATTCTTGCTGGGGGGGGGGGGGGGCAAGAATGTGACAGCTTTTATTTTGTGCTCATTTTCTTTTTTGGGGAGGTTTTATTTAGCTCCAGCAAGGTTGTGTTGGCGGCTACTGTAGTTTTGGGTTGGGGTTCCATTTTAAATGAATGGCAGTGCAAAGCACTGTACCAAGCAAAGTGTTGTGGGTTACCAGGCATTGTGGTAATGTCTGGTAAAATGTGCATTGTCTCAGCGGATACTTGTGAAGCCAGGCTATTGATGTGTCCTGCATTGTTAAGATGCCACATACGAGCAAGCATCGTTACCACACTTAAAAAAATATGTTGCTCCAACATTTCATATTCCTGACGTGTCTGTTGTACCAAGTACTTGTGTTAAAAAGTATCCTGTTCTCTTTGTATTGCTTCCTTTTTGTGAAATCCCTGATGATCCAGACAGTTCCCCTGCTTTCCTATTTTAAACCAACCACACCAGTCATGAGAGCACATCCATCCCAGCGTAGTCAGTTTTCTGGCTGTGCTAGGAGAACTGCCTGATTATCCTCCAATGGTCAGACTTGTGCTGACATGCTCCCCTGCACAATGTTTCAGTGGGAAGATCAGTGTACGTGTACTGCTGTTCCTCCACCACTAGCTCTTATGCAGCTGTAAACAGAGATTATATTATATATCACTTAGAAAAAAAAAGGTATTTATAATATATATATATATATATATATATATATATATATATATATATATATATACTGTATATATACACAAATGTTTTGCCTGTCATTTCTATTTTAAACTGAACGGGTTGTATACGGGTTCACATATACTTTAAAGCAGAAGTACAGCGAAGTCCACTGTCTGCTGACATCACAGAGCCGGTCCAGGCTCAGGCAAGATCATGACAATGAATTAGGGATCTGCCCACATGCCTGGATCCGCATCGGGCTCAGCCTCTCAGCAAGCAGCTGAGAGCCTGAGCCGGCCGCTCCCGCCCCCTCCACAGCCCAGCACTCCAGTGAGCATGGGGGGGGTGGTCAAAGCAGAGAGCTGGTGACTGACAGTCACCAGCTCTCTGCTCAGTGAGCTGTGAGAACCGAGCGATCAACGGTGTTAGATCACTTGGTTCTTAGTGTTAGAGCCGGCGGGGGACAGATGCAGTATCAGACCAATGCTATCTAGGTAAGTATGATTGGGGGAAAATATGGATTCCCATACTTCTCTGTATTTTACAGCAGTTTGCTAATTCACAGTTTCCTCAAATAGGTAAAACTGCAATGCTTCTGTGCACACTTTAAATGGACCAGGGGGTGTGTGCAAGTACATTCCAATCTGTAAAATTGTCTTATAAGTGATAATGGCAGTTGCTGTGCTTGTCATGTTTTTGTTTATTACAGGGTATTCTATGTGATATTTTCATCTTGTCACAATAAATAATACATGTCAGAGATGTTGTAATTCACTGAAAATGATGTGTAATCAGCACTGTCACTTTCACTTGGCAGAAAATGTGACTGAAGTATCGGCAAAGGAAAAGGAACAGGATGTGGTGGAAGCCCACGAGGTTAAGGTCAGCATTCTAGTGTCACTAGTCAAAGCAATGTGTGATAAATATAGTAAAGTATATTGAGGACATATCACACATACATTCTAGAACTGTGCTCTAATCTGGATAGAACATACACTTTCTCATTTTCTATTACTCTGATCATCACATTTATAAACACATTCAGAACAATCTGTGGTAAGGAATTGATAACATCACAGTGGGTCTTGTTTAAGAAAGCATTAAAAACTAGAACGGTCTGTGCTGCCCATTGCAACCAGTCAGTTTTTCTATTTCATGAATTAAAGCACAAATGGAGGAATGTAATTGCTTGCTATGGATTACCATCCAAAGAATTGGCTGCACACCAAAGACATTCAACTCCATCCAGGGATTATTGCAATGACAGCCCATCACTCACGCCCACCCAAAGCCATTCCCCAAACATGTTTCACCCACAGCTGGGCTTAATCATGGGGATCACCATGCTGTTGTTGCAATAAACCTTGGCTGGAGTTGAAACTCTTCCGTGTGCCACCCTTTAGTTGGATGGTGGACTACAGTGGAACAAGAGCGGTCTCCAGGGCCTTGGCACCCAGTTGATTGATTGATCCTCAATCAATCAGCCGGGTGAATTATTTCTTCAGATCTTCCTTCATGGTAACTAACAAGTATCCAGTCCAAAAATGGCATATGTGTTGCAGTCTGTAACTAGCATTAACAGAGCAGTTTTTTTAGTCCCTCTGAAATATCATTTTAATATCTATGGATCCTGCCAACAGATCTATTACTTTTCTGCTTCTTTTAACTGGATCACAACACTGTGTGTTTTTCTTTAAAATTGCACAGTAGTATTGTCATATTGAGTTTTTTTGATAGCTCTGAAAAGGGATCCATGGGGAATTGTTTATAAGATCTGGTTTTACAGGCAGCTCTGAGATAATATGCTGCCCCCTGGACACATCTTTTTTTGGGGGAGGGGGGACCTGTAGTACTGCTTTGCAATTGCAGGCAGTGAACGCAGTTGCAGAACGTTCTGCCAGTACTGCCTGCCAAAAGCGACTTGTTGTATTAAATTCTCCACAACGTGACCACAGCAGTATGTTCTGGCAGGATCAACAGATAATAAACTATGTTGTCACCAGATCCCCATTAGACTATATATCACTGAACATTGAACACCTATTCACCTTAATAAAAGCCAAAACTAAAACACAGGCCCGATTCCTTTAAGGGTTATGGGTAGAATACATTTAATTAAGAGGATATTACTGCCCAAAATTCTGTATATTCTCTGGCATTCCCCTGTATATATACCCCTTAATTTCTTTAGTATTTAGGAATTAGGAATATGGACAACTTACTTCAGTACTTTGCCTTGGGCGATAGCAGACATAAACTACAATTGATAGAACCTGACAACCTTAGGGGGTGCAGCACTCCAAGACATTTTAGCCTATATTATCTTAGTGCTCAACTGTCTAATTTATTTCAAGCAGATAGATCCTAATTATCCATAGTTTGCAAACCATCTACTTCTGCCACACCACACCCTCTGTGTGTTGTGCTAAGAGGGATGCGGGGATCCTTTGTAGCTCATGATCGAAATAGTCTCCTTTACCACCATAAGTGTATTTGTGACCTGGCTATAATCAAATGAAATACCCCTATGGTCCACAGCCTCCGCCCCCCCCCCCCTCCCCTCTGCATAACAAACATTTACCTGAACTTCTAACAATACCAGATTCAGATTTGTGTGCCTCTTAGGGCTATACTATATCCATCTTGTGGTTGACGCCAGAGGAATAAAGACATTTTAAGTGCTGAAGGGTGAATTTACACTGCCGAACTTCATGCTATTCCGTTATCTTAAGCTGTGTCATGCCCTACGAGCCCAATTCCCCAACATGTACCCAACAGCTACACCCATTCCCATAATGGAGGTTATAAATGGCAGTGACCCCAAAAAAACTGACTTCACCATTTTACAATATATTTCTTACCCCCTTAGCCTCTAAAATTAACTATTCTCCCAAAACCTCCTAGGAAGTATATGTAGTTGGTCTAGATGATGACAAATAAGGTGAGACTCTAGATCTGGGGTGTCCAATCTGCAGCCCATTGGCCGCATGTGGCCCAAGACAGCTGTGAATGCAGCCCAACACAATATCATAAACTTACTTAAAATTTTTGATTTTTGAGGCAGGGATTTTTTGTAAAAATGTTTTTACACATGTGGCTGAAGAAAAAATTGACAGTGTCTCTTTTATAAGTTTTATTCCCCCAAAGAAAAATATCCCACTCTTCACAATCATGCCTTTTTCATGTCATTAGTTTTCGGCAGCACCTATCAAGGAGGTGATACACACAGTGGGCAAAATTTGAACCAAAATATCTGATAAGCACCATGAGAATTCATTAGGAATTGCTACTACATCCATCAAACCAGATATTAATGCATTTGTTTATCAAAAACAATGTGAAATATTGCACCAGTTTTATGTTGCCCTCTTTTACTTTAATAATAACAAAAACAATTAAAAAAAATTCAGTTTTATTGCTCAAATAGGTACATTATCCATATCAGTAATCGTTAACTTGTGATCTGCCTGACTTTTTCTGCTCATCAGCTATCCTTATTGTAATGCCGCGTACACACGACCGTTTTTAATGACGAGAAAAATTGCATTTTTTAAAATGGTCATTAAAAATGATCGTGTGTGGGCTTCAGAGCATTTTTCACGACGTGAAAAATGGGCAAGAAAAAATTGGAACATGCTCTAATTTTTTTTTTGTCGTTTTTCACATCGTCGTTTTTCTTGTCATGAAAAACGGCCGTGTGTAGGCTTTAACGACGTGAAAAAAAATGTGCATGCTCAGAATCAAGTATGAGACGGGAGCGCTCGTTCTGGTAAAACTAGCGTTCGTAATGGAGATAGCACATTCGTCACGCTGTAACGGACTGAAAAGCACGGAGACTGAAAAGCGCGAATCGTCTCTCAACAAACTTTACTAACATGAAGGGTGGCGCCATCCGAATGGAACTTCCCCTTTATAGTGCCGTCGTACATGTTGTACGTCACCACGCTTTACTCGAGCATTTTTTTCCACGATAGTGTGTAGGCAAGGCAGGCTTGAGAAGAATCACGTCGAGAAAAATGCATTTTTTTTCAATGACATTAAAAACGGTCGTGTGTACGCGGCATCAGTGTATTTTATGTGTGGCCCAAGACTATTCCTTTTCTTCCAATGTGGGCCAGGAAGGTCCAAAGGTTGGACACCCCTGTTCTGGATAATTGCAAACTGATATCCCCTAAAATGTTATTGTATGTCACTATTCAGATGATTTTGTATTGTAGTCTAATGTGTTTTCTGTTTCCTTGTAATAACTTTTCAATAAAGAAGTTTATACTTTTTAGGTAAAAACTACGTTATAGAGTACTCAGGAAAAAACAAAAACTGCTTTTTTTATTGATATTGACTGGCAAAATCATATACTGTATGTTATGTTTTATTTTGCCCATAGTTTTGCTTTAGTTGTGTTAAGTGAAAATAAGTACAGAAAAATACCGGTTGATCCTGCCAGAAAACCAGTGTTCTTGTAACTTGCTATGCACTAAACTGGACAATGTTATCAGTGTTCTCAGCTCATTTTTTAAACTACAGAACATCTCCTCCCTATGTAATGGACATGAAGAAATTAAGAGTCTTAACACTACCTATTCTAGGGTGTATAGATACAGCACTGTGAGAGAAGATTCTCACCCTAGGACAGGATATGTATTACTAGCAGGATCACCAGGTGCAAATAAAAGGAAGCTTGTAGCTTATTGAAGATAGCCTGGATATAACATTGTTTGATAGATCAGTTAAGTGCAGTTAAGTTAAGACAAGGACACTGCCTTTCTGGCAAGATCAACAGGTATTTTCTATATTTGCTCAAAATGTTCTTAACCTGAAAAAGAAAGAAAAATCTGCCATTGCATCTTAGACTAGGTTCACATTAAAGCGGAGTTCCAGTCGTTTTTGTGTTTGTTAAAAAGTGTAGCTGCTGACTTTAAATAAACACACACTCATCTGTCCCAGGATCCAGCAATGCGGCTGCCCGAACCCTGGCTTCTCTCCCTCGCCTCTCCATGTCCGGTATTACAAGTGTGGGCACCCAGCTCGGTCGGGGAATCTTCTGGGACCTGTGACTTGTCCCAGAAGATTGCAGCGAGGGAGGGGGAGAGGAGAACTTCTGCACTGGTCACCTAGGCGGCATGAGTGGAAGTGGGAGCAGGCACCTGTCAAAACTAGATACCTGCTCCCCCCAAAAAAATGATATGCCAAATGTGGCATAGGAGGGGGGAGCAATACTTAAAGCGGAACTTCCCCTTTTGGGTGGAGCTCCTAATGTGGTTCTGCGTGTACGTTTGCTTGAGCATAAAAGCCCATTCATTTGAATGGGCTGCTGAGTTGCATTTTCCAGGAGGAAAAAGGTTCCTGCACCTTTTTTAAAACATGGCTGCATGCAAACCCCATAGTGCTTTGGCACCATGCAATTCCATATGCCGGAAACCGTACCACGCTTTTCACTACGTGGGGGTGCCATTAAGAGTTAATAGCATCCCCACACATTTTCTTTAAGGCACTGCATTCGTGTGTGGCTGCATGCAGAAATAGGAATGCGTGTAAATCGCACTAATGTGAAACTAGCCTAAAGACTAGTAAGCTGCAATTTATTATATTTTTGTCTTTGGGTTTAGATACACTTAAATTAATACTGTTCAGATGAAGATTTCTTGGCACTGAGTTCAATTGGAGATTTCAATACATTTTGACAACTCTTAGTACTTGGGTTAGGTCTGAGTGCATAGTAAAATGTAGATTCACATTTAGCTACATTTCTTTGCTTCAGAAGGTTCTGGAGATGCAGATGGAAAGCCACCGCGAGGCCCACCATAAACAACTGGCACGTCTCCGTGATGAGATAAATGAGAAACAGAAGATCATTGATGAGCTTAAAGAGTAAGATCTAATTTGCAGTTTTGGAATTTTATGTATATTATGTTGCAATGACATGTAACTCAGTCCACAGCAATAATATTTTTTTTCTTACATGGTTTATACAAGTAGAGCTCACAGTTTATACCAATAGTAAGCAGCTTTGCAATTACAGAACAAAATACTACACTAAAGGACCTATTTAAAATAAATCGGTCATGAGAAACAAGGCCTGCCATTGCTGACCTTCTTCTGGAAATCTACTGGCTATAATGCTGATCACTTGCCTTTAGTACTTTATAGTCACTGATCTAGCACAAGTTTGCAAATTGTGAAAAAAATAAGTTAGAAAGCCTTGTATGCATATTTACTTTATAATAATGACTTAACAAATGTAAGAGGAAGGGTCATAATGACAGTCAGGTGACTAACATTTGTAGAAAGGAAAATCAGTGTATGGCAACCTCCATATTTCCATGTTATCAGGTTTTCTTTACTACTACTTTGTTTCTGTAAAGATTTAGAAGGTACTTTACTGCATTAGTAAAGATGGTCTTGAACGCTCACACCATTCTCAGGTTATGTATTGATTCAGGGCTCTCCATGTTTTCAACAGTGTTTTATTTACATCACTGCTATTTGCCTTTAGATTTATGATCAATTGGGTTTTTTAAGCTGAAGATATGTCACCAGCACACCAAGGATTCTCCAAACGCATCCAAAGCTTTATTTAGTGCTCACAGCATATTAACAAAGCCAACGTTTCTGAGCCATGCAGGCAAGTCACTTGCCTGATGAAGGGGTCCTGCGTGGCTCTGAAACGTTGCCTTTGTCAATATGTTGTGACTACCGAATAAAGCTTTGGATCCGTTCTGAGAATCCTTGGTGTGCTGGTGATATATGTATCTTCAGCTTTGAATGTCTATGGTTTGCAGCCATTAGTAGCTGCAGCACCCACTGGCAACTAACAGTTAATTCCAGGAATGTGTACGTTGGGACTATTTAAATCACTTGGGTTTTAGGTCACAACTGCACTAAACAATAACAGCTACCGGGAAAATGTTTTGTGATTAAATGAAGGAGGAATAGAATATCTGGTAAATGTAATTTATGTGCCTCTTTTCTTCTCAGTTTGAACCAGAAGCTTCAGCTGGAATTGGAGAAGCTCAGGGCTGACTACGAGAAGCTGAAAAGTGAGGAACACGAGAAGAGCAGCAAGCTGCAGGAGCTGACGTAAGTATCATTCGAGGCCACACTAGTATTATTATCTTGTACTCATGAAGATCTATGGATCTAGAGATTTATGATGCCCAACCAACAGTCCAGGGACCAAATGTGACTCTTCAAGCATAGCCTAACTTTGTAGACTTTCTGTTTGTACTTTTTATAGTGTAGGGCACAAATAAAGGTAATTTAAGAAAGGACCATGGTGTTAACCTTTGGAGGCCACAGAGCCCACAGTTATTATCTTTTTGCAGAGCCCCAAAAAGTTAAATGTTAAAAGATAATGACAAGAAAAAGAAAGATGTCAAGTCTCTGAAGCATTCATAGCTATTTTTGGCACACAACTTCCGGTCATAAACCCATTGCCTTCAAGTGCTGGAGTCTTTCCTTCTTTCTTCTTTTTACCAGTTAGAGGTAAATTATTAACAAATCATATTAAATCAAAATTAGCGACAAGCTCATTCAAAACTGAAATGTCATTTTTAGCTCCATACTGGGACTTAAAAACGTATATCTCTACACGGCAATATTTTTCCACTGGAGTTCCTGATTTTTTGTGTCTTATACTTGATGCTACTTTTTCTGCAACATAAAATACATTTAGTAGTAAGGCCCGGTCACACAGGTGTTGAAAATAGACAGTTGGGTTGCGTTTTTAACCAGTTTTTCTATCACCTATCAATGCTTTTTACAGTTGTTAAAACAGGGAATGAATGGAGATGTACACTTGGCAGTGTTGGCATTGCCTTGCATCATGACAAAGCAAAAAAAAATGCTGCCCATGGAGTAGGGCAGAAGTTGACTGTAAACACCTTCACTCACTTCTATTGAAAAGCACTGCAAGTGAACTGTAAATACATTTTAAACGCAACATGGTTGCAGATTGTCAAAAGCAATAATTTCTATTTTAGCATTGTAAGAAATAAAAAAGTAAAAAAAATCTCACCGGGCGTTGGAAATGCCTGTACAACATGTCGGAATGCGCGTTAAAAGCGTTAAAAATGTAACCACTGCATAAACTTAAAGTAAGATCTGTTGTAGCAGTTGTAACAAATGGGCAGAGCTAGGAAATGAGGTGCAGAAATTTTCCTGATGGAAAAGTAGAAAACGTATTTAAAAATTCCTTCCATTTTGTTTACTCTTCTAAACATGGCGATACTATGACTAGTACGCTATAACATAACTGCTAATAGGTGCAAGCAATGGGAAAGATAAGTTGAACTCAGATACCATTGCTGTTTTTTTAAAATCTGCAGAGTGTCCGTTCTCTCTTGGTATAGTGAGAACAATTCCAATATATTCTATTTGTTTTATCTCTGATAGATTTCTATATGAGAAACACGAGCAGTCCAAGCAGGATCTTAAAGGGCTCGAGGAGACTGTTGTAAGTATCTTTTTTTTTATTTTTATGCTATTGTAATGTTGTTGCTCTTGTCTGTTTGGATTTACTGTTGTGATATAATTTAAGGCACGTGAACTTCAGACCCTCCACAATCTTCGGAAGCTTTTTGTTCAAGACGTCACATCTCGAGTCAAGAAAGTAAGTTACCTTGTAGCTCTCCCTGGACTGGTAATTTATAAAAGATAGTTATATATATTTTTTTTATATAATTAGTATTCCTATTGTGCTTTTGCATTTCAAATATAAGTCCTATGAATTACTGTGTGGTTGGATGATATCCATGGGCTACTATAGAGTGTGTTTTTAAGAAGTAGTATTACAGAGTTTATTATATGTAAAGTAGAAGGACTAATATCTTACTGTAGGCATAAAGGTACTACCAGCATCCCAGAAAATTTGTAATATATCAAATTACAGTCTACAGGACTTAAGATATCAAACTCTTGAGGACAACCTAACTTTTTTTAAGAATTTGTCATTTTATTATAGATAAACAAGTTTAAAAGTACATTACATATATTGGTAAAAATGCCCTACAGCTCTATGCTCACGTCACATATACCCCCATGTTGTAAGCTTAATTGTGCAATGTTACAATAATCACTATATCAGTAAAACACTAAACAACAATGGTGAGAGACTCAGTAAGCCATGAACTCTATGCGTTTCATTGGCAGGAGCTCAACTATATTAGGAGCATGAGGTAGATAATACAGTAGATGAAATCAAATGGTTAGTTAAACCACATTCCTAAAGGCAATCACTAATTAGGAGAAGCAGGATGAGTCCAGGAGAGATCATGTAAGGAACACTACTACATCCCCTCCAACACTTAGTAGTATAGTGTTGTTGCAGCTATAGAGCATAATAGTTGCTTAAATTTCTCCAATGGTTGTTTAAAAGATTTTTATTTGTTATGTTCTAAACAATGGGAGTTTCTTCAGGATCTGACATTTCCAGTAGTGTCAGATCTCTATCTATGCCAGCCCTGTTCGTACGTCACTTGTGTGTGCTGCTTCCAGCTCAACCTTGCATGGTCTCATCATTAAGGCTCAAACCGATACATAGGGGGGCAAACAGCAATGATAAGAACATTAATAGTTTTGCTATTTAAACACACTAGTACTTAAACATACCACATGCTTGGTATTAATATAGAGCATCGCTGGAGTGACAGCTTGTACAGGACATATGGGATTGTACACCCCATTAACACCCATCATACCATAAGAACTTACATAAAATAAACACACAACAAGGATTGTGGAAAAGTTTAGGTTTCGGCCCCTCTATTGGGTTTAAAACTATTTTATTATAAAATTAACTTTAACCTTTAATACTGTTGTTAACCAATACCAGACCAACATACTTAGCCACTAAGACTCAAGCAGCAATAGCGTATACCAACCAAGTAACAGCGTACCAACCACTGTCCACCCACAAAGTGGGCGACATTACCCACATAAAGAGGGACCGCGATGAGGGGAAATAACAAAGGGGAGGGAGGGTGGAAGAGCAGGTCAAAAGATCCAGAAGGAAGGCTGAGGAGAGACCAGAGGTGAGTCCAGCTGATAGACCTGAGGTAACAGCTGAGATAAATCTTCTTTGCAACAGCAGGCAGCTTGCCACCTGAAACACAAAACAGAAAGAACCAGCAAAGCAGCCATAGAGAGACATGTAATTAACAATCACCAAAGCCCTCTATTAAGAGTAAAATTTATTTATAAAACAAATGGGAGTTAGGGGTGACAATACCATGGGGCCACTTCTCTATTTAATTTTTTCGTGACCGTGACATTCTCCCATCAGATGGGTTTTGTATTGCCATAAACCTGTATAGGAATGCAAAACCCACTTTAAGCAGGTCAAGTGCAGGTTAGAAGAAGATCAGCACCTGCCAATGTGATTTCAGGAGCATCTCAAACTGATGTCAAACTGATGCCATCAACAAAGGCCAAAAGCCAGTTCATACAGGCCCTAAGAGGGTGGGACTTTTTTTCAATGAAAGATCTGGGAACAGGATCATTTTAAAGTACAGTGGAACCTTGGATTACGAGCATAATCCGTTCCAGGAGAATGCTCGTAATCCAAAGCACTCGCATATCAAAGCGAGTTTCCCCATAGAAGTCAATGGAAACGAAAATAATTTGTTCCGCATTGACTTCTATGGCATGCAATACCGCATGTGGCCAGAGGTGAGGGGCGCCGGAGAGCCTCAGAAATACTCGGGGACAGGTCGGCTGAATTTGGAAACCCTCGGAAAGGCTCGGGAACTGAATATTTCTGAGTGTTTCTGAGTATTTCCGAGTATTTCCAAAGGGCTCCGAACGGCTCCGATCAGCTAAGACGCCCCCACACCTCTGGCCAAATGCGGTACTGCACACCGCAGAGGCTTGAATCCTGCTCATTTTGCGAGACAACACACGCAAACCGAGTCAGGATTTTTTTTTTAAATGCTCATATTGCGAAACGCTCGTTAACCGCGTTACTCGCATTCCGAGGTTTCACTGTCCTATCTAATTTAAAACAAGACATACAAAGAAAGTTACAATTTCCAATTCATGCCTTCAAAGCCTCGCTTTTTACAGAACCCATTGTACAGTGGCAAAAACATCAAATCCATCACAGACATTTCCAGCCTAGTAGGGATTATTTGAAATTGTTACTGTATTTGGAGCTGCTGCCCACAGTAACTCAATTCCTTGCTTTTTTCCCTAGATAAGGAAAGAGAAAATCTAATAAGTTTCTATGCTGCATTTTCTCCACAAATTTTCATGCTTTATGTTTGTAAATTGGCTTAAGAACCAAAGGACATTGTTGGATGTGACAATATATTTTGTCAGTAAAGCAGACCTTTGTGAATGGGCTGTCTTGCTAAATAATGAATTTTTTTAAACATTTTTTTAGAGTTCTGAGATGGAACCCGAGGACAGTGGGGGGATTCATTCACAGAAGCAGAAGATTTCCTTTCTTGAGAACAACTTGGAGCAACTTACAAAGGTTCACAAACAGGTAAGTGTGACCTGTTGGGAAGACATGACTTTATGCATCTGACCATGCTAGAGAAGAGCTCATAAGAAGCTTGCCTGTGCTGCGACAGTCTAGTTTACTGTACACTGCTTCATCCATTATCAAGACAGAGCATTATTGTAAACCACTTCAAGAGAAGAGATCAAATATTTTATTTTCCCTTTTTGGGGCTTATTTAATAACGTAGTAAAGTGAGGTGTAAAGTCTAGTAACTCATGGAAACAAATACATTTTTTGTATATTTTAAGAGACCCTGTTGCCTCATTAGGGCTCATTCACAGGCCTGTACAGCATGCAGAATTGCATGTTTTTATGTGCTGAGTAGTACAAGATGTTCCGACAGCAGCCTGATAAGACTACATCCAGGGATATGTGTCCATCCCTGTACAGATGTAAATGCTTGGATGTGTGGGAAGATCTGTAATGTCGCGTACACACAACCGTTTTTCCTCTCATGCAAAAAAAACAGTGTTTTTCTCGACGTGATTCGTTGTGATTCCTCTCAAGCCTGCCTTGCATACACACGTTCAGGAAAAAAAACACTTGAGCAAAGCGCGGTGACGTACAACACGTACGACAACACGTACGATGACACTATAAAGGGGAAGTTCCATTCGAATGGCGCCACCCTTTGGGCTGCTTTTGCTGATCTTGTGTTAGTAAAGTTTGGTGAGAGACGATTTGCGCTTTTCAGTCCGTTACATCTTGACGAATGTGCTATCTCTATTACAAACGCTAGTTTTACCAGAACGAGCGCTCCCATCTCATACTTGATTCTGAGCATGCACGTTTTTTTTCCCCTCGGAAAAGCATGCACACGAGCGGTTTTCACAATGAGAAAAAGAACGACGGGAAAAACTAAGAGAAAAAATAGAGCAGGTTCTAATTTTTTTTGTGGGCAGTTTTCTCCTCGAGAAAACTGCTATGGAGCATACAGACGACCAATCTAAAAAAATGGCAGTTTTCTCGTCATGAAAAATGGTCGTGTGTACGCGGCATAAAGGTGCTTCATCTGTCAGCCTGTCATTTATCTTTAACAGGCTGCAGGCCAGGGCCTGTGAATCCAGGGTGCATAAACACAGCTCTTCTGTGTGCTTTACAGGCCTCACATGTTAATGAGCCCTAAAAAACAAAAAAACTTTGCTTTGTATATTTCATGTTTAAACTCAGTTGAAATCAAACTTTTCTGACTTGCAAAGCTAGAGCTGCTGCTAAGAATCTTCAGCATCTGTCACCTCTGGTTGTGCCAGATGCCTGTATCACCCACGGCCCCCTTGCCCCAACTCTGCAGCTGGGTAGGAACCCTCTAGGGATGTAGGAGCTGTCGGGAGGAAGTCACAGTGTGCAACTTGGAGGCGCAAGCATCCCACACACCCAGAAGTGTCAAATGCTATACAAGCAGCTTTAGGTCTGCAAGAAAACAAAGATCTGCTGCAGTGGAGTAGATAAAGGTAGTATTACATGTCTTAGACAAAACAACTTTTGTTTTCTTTTTTATGAGGTGACAGTATCTCAAGTGACCGTAAGCGTATCTGAACACAAAAACTAAAATGTAATATATTGCAAAATGTGGTGTTTACTTTAATGCAGTGATTTTGCCACATCCTATGAAGAACCTTATCTTTATTGTGTAAACTACTCATCTCATTAGTCTACCATGTAATGGAGTTGAACAGAGGCAAACATATCAGAAGTCTAGCCTATGTGACAACCATGGCTATCCCATTAATACTATGGAGGGCGAAAAAGGGACAGGAATTGTGTTATTCTCAGGATTGAAAGGTGAAAATAAAGGGAAAATATTCTGAAAAAGAAGAATAATGCAGCCAACATATCTAGGGCTAGTAACGACAACTCAAGAAAAAAACTATCATTGCAGTGGCTCCACTACCCCCCCCCCCCACACTACAGGGGTTGAATGTGTGTTTTTGCCTACGTGTAGAGGAATAAGGTGTAATACTTACCTTATTCCTTGCTTCAGTAGGATCCAGTCCTCCTCTATAAGGCACTGTAGGCTACAGTCATACTCCTGCCTCCTTCATGTACTATGCAAGGGTAAAAGCCCTGCCTTGTATGTAATGACACAGAAGTAATGCCCCGAAAGCAGCCTTTTCTCTCCTCCCTAGAAGTAATGCATATTTAACCTTTGCAATGTGAAGGGCCCCACTGGATGGGTTTTTTATCTTCCAGCCCTGACTTGGGCCTTAATTGTTTGTTTATGGGTTTAGATACGCTTTAAGTCAGTTCTGTGAATGTCTGATTACTTGCAATGAGATACCCTTTTCTGCACATCAATGTTTACTCTATTAAATAAAGGAGCCCGTGTTTCTTTCATTGCGTAGTATGGAGAGCTGATGGTTCTTAAAAATGCTTGATCCGCCATTGTCTGAATTCATTCTTCACCATTAGTCCTCCGTGCATGTCTGTAAACTGGGATGGAAAATGGATCTGTCTATACATGTAGAGACCTTAATTTTATTCTATATATCACAATTTGGTAGATCATCTTAAATCATGTATAGCTACTTTTTCAGTTGGTTGTTGTAGTATAATCTTTATCTGCTGTAGACCCTATATGATCCTTAAATAGAAGTCCTGTTTAAGGCGGAAGTAAACCCATCCGTAAAACAGTTTAATTTCCGGCATGTGCAGGAAAAGTAACACTACCATTGGTTGTGCTCTCAACCAAACTGTCAAATCATCCAATGGCTGGTGTCATAACTGATCACATGTGCAGCATCATGGCAGTTGTAGATTAAACAGAGGCAAAGATGGCAGCTTCCTTGGCTGAAAACGATAGGGGGGTTTACTTACACTTTAAGTATTAACCCATACTTGCATTATCATATATCTTGGCATGTTCCTACTAACATTCAATAAAGACATAGTTATAAGTTTTATCTGCGCACATACATATATCCTATTGCCTGTTATATAAATATATAAATATATAAAGGAAATATGTACTGAGAGAAAAATGGAGACTACCACTGCTGAGAGCCTTAAAAAAATATTAGTTTCCTGGCTGTCTCTGATGACATTCTGAGTAAGATCAGAACCCTTTCTTTTATAAAAAAAGAAAAAAAAAGAAAAAAAAAAACCTACCAAGAGAAAAGCATGAAGTTTTCATTGCTGACCTTTCCTCCCTAAAATGTTAGTTGCCTTTCTGTCACGCTAACCCTACTTTTTTACAAGTCTGGTTTACTGACCCAGCATAAGGATACAAATACAGGTGAGGGCTTTTTTCATTTTTCTGATCTACATATACATCATGTTATGAGTCAGAACTAAAACTATCTTTTTTGAATCGGTGAACATAAATTAAGCCCCCAAATCAGTACGACATCTAAGGAACTAGTATTTTCATAAGGCAAGGTCAGCAATGGCAGTCTCCATAGTTTCTCACTACAAGTTTTCCTTAGAGATTTAAGCTGGTAGCATTAGATCAAAAGTGTGCTTGTCCCACAAATTATGAATCAGGAATTAATGTGTCAACCAATGTCTAATATATACCGAATGTTCATTATGTTCTTGTTATAGCATAAAAAAAAATACTAGATTAATGTTCATATTGTATGTTATGCATAGTATATCTAAAAGGCATTGGAGGGCAAACTGACATGAGTGTTCACAAGAATCGCTTGTGTATTTGCTTAAGTGCGAGTCAGTATTATATGGAAGGCAAACTATATTGAGGCTTTTTAGCCTATTTTTATTCAACGATAAATTGCAATAATATTTAAGTTTCGTAAAATTTTTAACATTGCTTTGAAATTATAATAATTTCTGTTGCTGTACTAATGGCATTATTTGGATATCTTTGCATTCTCATTGCTATACAATGCAGTTGCTATTGAGTTGGAAACTTCATTTTAGGAAGAGCTTTTCCTGTAGCAGCAAAAATGTATAAATAGCGACCATTTTTTTTTTTTTTGGAAGACATTTAATGAGAAGCGCAGAGATCATGTCAATGCTAATTATTTCTGAAAGGTATTTAGGGGTTTTCCTGTTTTGAACCCCATATTCCATAAAACAAGAGTGGGGGTAGGAAAATACTCGCAACAATGTGCAAGAATCCCTAGCATACAGTACTTGCATATTATGGCCAATTTACTCTGGGCTTGTCCTTTTCTGTCAGCGGCGCTCTGCGCTACACCTCACCAGCCACTGGTGTCATTTTCTCAGTCTCCGTCTTCTTCCTTAAGTGATAGACCACCTAGCAACAAACAAGTGTAGCAGGCAGTGTTAGGGCCATGCCACACAGCCAATTCTGTTGCTGGCAGAACAACGCAGACAGCAGAATCATCAAGGAGAGGCTTCTACTTACCTTAATGGAATCTCTCCTATGCTGGCACGGAACCATGACAGATCTTACTAATAAGGGAATGACATATTACTGGTCCGGGTAGCAAGGTAGTGACTGCCACTGGCAAGTTGTTAGAGAAAAGCTTGTGTAACATGGGCTTTAAAGAATTCTGTGATAAAAAAAAAAAAGAAGAGCCGCCTTTAGCAGCATAGAGATTCTAACAATTTTTTTGTGGAAGAGTGTACTTTTCTGGGTAGACTCCCCCTCTCTGTCCATAACTAGGGCTGGTCATTTTACAGGGTCATGCAATCCAAAACTGCCTTACCAGTTTTGGTAGATTGTAGAGCGTTAAAGTGATAATAAAGTCTATTTTTTTTCTATAAAAATAACAAACATGTTATACTTACCTGCCCTGTGCAGTGGTTTTGCACAAAGCAGCCCAGATCCTCCTCTTCTTGGGTCCCTCTTCAGTGCTCCTGGTCCCTCCCTCCTGTTGAGTGCATCCACAGCATGCAGCTTGTTATGGGGCACCTGAGCCGAGCCACAGCTCCCTGTTTCCATTCAGACACAGAGCCACGGCCTGGCCCTGCCCTATCTCTCTCCTCATTGGCTCACCGACTTTGTTTGACAGCAGCGGGAGCCAATAGCGCTTTGCTGCTGTCTCAGTCAATGAGGAGGGAGAGTCCCACACAGCCGAGTCTCTCATGCAACATCGCTGGATCGAGAGGGGGCTCATGTAAATATTAGGGGGGCTGCTGCACACAGAAGGCTTTTTATCTTAATGCATAGAATGCATTAAGATAAAAAACCTTCTGCCTTTACAACCACTTTAAACCATCTGAGTTTAACATACCTCCTAGAAAGTTTGATTTCCTGGGTGTGTACACATTTTGTCTTTTATACAAGGGTGTCTCATTCTCCCTATTTTAATTTATATTAAAGTGTTACTAAACCCATAACAGTAAAATCAGTCTGTATATGCAGTAAAGCATGCTTGTTAATAAACTCACAGTGGAACCTGAAGGGGTAATCCTCTGCATTGTGCAAAAAGGTTGTCTAATCCTGTCTTCTCTGATCCTCCCCTTCTTTTACTGTCCCCAATCCATCTCCTGATAAGACAGAGCTTTTGGAGTCACTCTGTACATGCTCAGTTTTGTGTGTATTGCGAGAGAGTTTATTTTTTCTTGGGAGGCTTCATGTGATCCTCACAGGGCCAATCAGCACTGTCAAGACAGAGGGTCAGGGACCCTGCAGCCTTATAGAACAGTCAGAGCAGAATGAAAACTCCTACACGCTTTAACCAGACACTGATAGAAGTCACAAGATTGCTATATTTTGCTGATGAGAAAGGGTATTTAGCAGTTTATACTTACTTAAATAATTGCATTTCTATGTTCTGTGTACTGTGGGAGACCAGATATAGTGAATGCAGGATCCTGGGTTTAGTAACACTTTAAAGTATGGAGAATGTTATAGGAGGAGCTGGGACTCACACACCCACAACTCCCAGCTGGAAAAAACAGTCAGGAAGTATTGCAGGGAAGTCTTGCTGTTGGTGTACCCAAGATATATAAGAAGCTAAGGCCTATAACTAGTGTAGCGCTACCCCCAGTTAAGAGAGCCGCTGGATTTTGTTTGCGGGCCCTGAACACAGCACCGCCAACCACCGGCAATCCACTCGATCCACTCTGGCACAGTTAGTCTAAGGATTGTCTTGTATCACAATCTATCTGTATTGTAAGAGTAACCTCTTTTGCATAATGATAACACACTGATAGCAAGTGATGAAGTATAACGTTTTTTTTTTACTTTGGGTAAAAGGCACAAGGTTAATACATAACACATATATATATCTGCAGAGCCCTGCAGCAGAAAATATAGTACACCCTGATAATGCAGGCTATTTCCCTTCTAGTGCAACTATCTCTATCTATGCGCCCTTATGGCGCAGCAACAAAAAGTTCTAACTCCTGGTCAGGCCTGACTCAGATTTAACTCAGTCTCTAGCAGAACGATTTATTCGCATGCAACTTGACTGGTGGTGCACAACAGGAACAATATTTGTAATCCAAAGGGTAGACAATAAAGAACACTTCACCGGAGACTAACTCAACTCAGTTCCGCCACTAGTCTCCAGTGGAACAGTAAATAAAGGCCGGTGGGCCAAGGCAGTCTCTAGGCCTAACAACAGTACAGCCTATAGGATTTGAGCAGGTGCTCGCTCACCACTCCGGACGTGATCCCAGTCCGGGACTTCCACCTGCTGTGTCTACACACACAGTGTCTGCAACGATCGGGTCTCCGATCCAACTGATGTAAGTAGTCAGCGAAGTCAGGTGTCACCCAGGTTCCGCAGTGGGGTGGAAGGCTCTCTGGAAGTTGTGCAAGGCCCTGGCTTCAGGCCCTGCACTGCAGCAGATCCGCACAGGAAGACCTGCTGATTGCAGCGCGGTGTCCAAAAAGGCAGAGCTCAGCCTCGCCCTTCTCTTATATAGCCCCTCCCATCAGTCTCTGCGGTGGCTGAATGCACCCTGGAGGCCGAACGGGGTTCTGGGTAACGTAGTCCCGGGGCCTTAAAGGAGACCCCGCTACACTAGCATATCACTTTTAGGTGGATTAGCTCTTTAAATGTTTTCATATAGCCAAAAGTGTCAAATATCAGCAAAACTGGTGCATGAGAATATAGTTTTAGGAAACTGTGCACCTAAAGGTACCCTTTTGCTAGTCAATAAACAGTAAATGTCTATGTGGGTATCAGCTAGGATATGAAATTACTTTCTGGTGCATGTTCCTTATTTCCTGCTAAAGCACAGAGCTTTTCGTATTATCTAGGAAAACCTGTCATTGTAGATTACTCCTTGAGTCAGACAGATATTTGCACAGCTATAGCAATATTTACTCTGTCTGTTGACATGGTACATGCATAATTGTTTAGTTAATGTTTCAAAGATTCTATAATATGGTCTAAGATTTGACTTGCACCCAGGTGTAATAGGAAAAAATACAAATTGTTAATGTACTTTAATCAGCCACAAATTCTCTGCTGAGTAGGTAACTTAGAACAAGAAAGGTTTTACTATAATTTGTGGCTATTGCAGTTAAATGTTTGCTAATTCATAGCAGCTTGCAAGGATTTTTGGAGTTTTGTGAACACGCTTGTTTATTCATAGTTTTATAGTGAATATTTCTTTATTCGCTAACAGATCTGTAGGTTCCCAGAAGCTGTTATAGCTGCAAAGGGTGGGCCAACTCAATATTGAACCCTAGGGACTAAGACTGGGATGCCATTAAAGTTAATGTGCGTGTAAAGGCATGTGTCTCAATACTTTTGGTAATATAGTGTATATATAGTGTGTGTATAATGAATGGTGCTGCGCTGTTATAGGACTGTAGTGTGACCTATGTGCCACAGGTTATAAAGTAGAAAGTGATACTAAAACTGTGCACAAGATGGCAGTAGAAACCAAACGTGCAAAAACAGCCTTCAGAATGCAACTGTGAAAATCGATATCCAGGGTGAATAAAAATCTTGTATAACAAATAAGGATAAATCAATCAGTGTTCATAAACATCTCAATAAAAAAATAATGTCTCTAAAATAATCCTGGGATGCAGGTGTGAGGAGTGAAAAGTGGTGCTCCAGTCTTACCCGTGCAAACTATGAATAATAATGTAGTACGTAGTTTAAAATGTATTGATAAAACCAACACAGAATGAAACTCACATTAACCACTTAAGCCCCGGACCATTTGGTAGCTAAAGGACCAGAGGTGAATTCAGAATTTTGCACTGCGCTGCTTTAACTGTAAATTGTGCGGACATGCAATGTTGTACCCAAACAAAATTTGCGTCCTTTTCTTTCCACAAATAGAGCTTTCTTTTAATGGTATTTGATTGCCTCTGCGATTTTTATTTTTTGCGATATAAACGGAAAAAGACCGAAAATTTTGAAAAAAAATGATATTTTCTACTTTTTGTTATAAGAAAAATCGAATAAACTCAATTTTAGTCATACATTTAGGCCAAAATGTATTCAGCCACATGTTTTTAGTAAAAAAAATGTCAATAAGTGTATATTTATTGGTTTGCGCAAAAGTTATAGCGTTTACAAACTAGGGTACATTTTCTGGAATTTACACAGCTTTAAATTTATGACTGCCTATCTCATTTCTTGAGGTGCTAAAATGGCAGGGCAGTACAAAACCCCCCCAAATGACCCCATTTTGGAAAGTAGACACCCCAAGGAAATTGCTGAGAGGCATGTTGAGCCCATTGAATATTTTTTTTTGTCCCAAGTGATTGAATAATGACAAAAAAAAAAAAAATTACAAAAAGTTGTCACTAAATGATATATTGCTCACACATGCCATGGTTATATGTGGAATTGCACCCCAAAATACATTCTGCTGCTTCTCCTGAGTACGGGGATACCACATGTGTGGGACTTTTTAGGAGCCTAGCCACGTACGAGACCCCGGAAACCAAGCACCGCCTTCAGGATTTCTAAGGGCGCAAATTTTTGATTTCACTCCTCACTACCTATCACAGTTTTGAAGGCCATAAAATGCCAAAATAGCACAAAACCCCCCCAAATGACCCCATTTTGGAAAGTAGACACCCCAAGCTGTTTGCTGAGAGGCATGGTGAGTATTTTACAGCTCTCATTTGTTTTTGAAAATGAAAGAAATCTTTTTTTTTTTCTTTTTTTTTTTCAATTTTCAAAACTTTGTGACAAAAAGCGAGATCTGCAAAATACTCACAATACCTCTCAGCAAATAGCTTGGGGTGTCTACTTTCCAAAATGGGGTCATTTGGTGGGGTTTTGTGCCATCTGGGCATTCCATGGCCTCCGAAACTGTGATAGGCAGTGAGAAGTGAAATCAAAAATTTACACCCTTAGAAAGCCTGAAGGCGGTGATTGGTTTTTGGGGTCCCGTACGCGGCTAGGCTCCCAAAAAGTCTCACACATGTGGTATCCCCGTACTCAGGAGAAGCAACAGAATGTATTTTGGGGTGTAATTCCACATATGCCCATGGCATGTTTGAGCAATATATCATTTAGTGACAACTTTGTGCAAAAAAAAAAAAAAAATTGTCTTTTTTCCGCAACTTGTGTCAACATATAAAATATTCCATGGACTCGACATGCCTCTCAGTATATAGCTTGGGGTGTCTACTTTCCAAAATGGGGTCATTTGGGGGGGTTTTGAACTGTTCTGGCATTTTATACACAACATTAGGAAGCTTACATCCACTCTTCTAACCACTTGAAGACAAAGCCCTTTTTGACACTTTTTGTTTACATGAAAACATATTTTTTTTTGCAGGAAAATTATGTTGAACCCCCAAACATTATATATATTTTTAAAGCAAAGGCCCTACAGAACAAAATGGTGGGTGTTGAATTTTTTTTTCTACACAGTATTTGCGCAGCGATTTTTCAAACGCATTTTTTGGGGAAAAAATACACTTTTTTTAATTTTAATGCACTAAAACACACTATATTGCCCAAATGTTTGATGAAATAAAAAAGATGATCTTAGGCCGAGTACATAGATACCAAACACGACATGCTTTAAAATTTCGCACAAACGCGCATTGGCGGCAAACTACATACATTTTTAAAAGCCTTTAAAAGACTTTACAGGTTACCCCGTTAGATTTACAGAGGAGGTCTACTGCTAAAATTACTGCCCTCGATCTGACCTTCGCGGTGATACCTCACATGTATGGTGCAATTGCTGTTTACATATGACGCCAGACCGACGCTTGCGTTCGCCATTGGGCAAGAGCAGGGCAGGACAGGGGTGCTTTTTTTTTTTTTTTTTTTTTTTATTAATTTTGCTTTTTTATTTTATTTTTAAATTGTTCCTTCCATATTTTTTTTTATTTTATCATTTTTATTGTTATCTCAGGGAATGTAAATATCCCCTATGATAGTAATAGGTAGTGACAGGTACTCTTTTTTTGAAAAAACTGGGGTCTAGACCCTAGATCTTTCCTCTGCCCTCAAAGCATCTGACCACACCAAGATCGGTGTGATAAAATGCTTTCCCAATTTCCCAATGGCGCTTTTTATATCCGGGGGGGGGACATTCCCTCCCACTGCTTGTAAAGGCAGTCCAGAGGCTAATTAGCCACTAGGATTGCTTTTACATTAAAGCCGGCCGCTGGCTGAAAAGAATGATACCAAGATGATACCTAAACCCGCAGGCATCAATCTGGTATAACCATTCAAAGTCCAGCAACATACCAGTACGTTGCTGGTCCTTGTTGGACATGTACTGTAATCTTTTTTTTTCATGCAGCCAGGTGGCTGAACAAAAAAAGAGATTGATCGGTGGGTATGCCCACCATTAGAATACCGCCCTTCATCCACCCACTTCTAATGATGGGCATACATGCAACATTTATATATGCCGAAGCATGGGGGCATCCTACCGCAAAAAAGTTATGCCGCACACACATGGTCGGACTTTTCCACGGGCAAGCCTCCGTCAGAATTTCGACCGTATGTACGTGGCATTAGGAGCAAAATCACTCCTCCGCCCCTGCTGCCCAAATGCTTCGGCATATTTGCTTTTTTTTTTTTAACTGTGGTGGTGAAATCATCTCCTACAGCACTGGAGTCGCAGGGATCAGGCCTGTCTCTGTGAACGCTGCAGTTATGTGTGTTGTGTTTTGCAAGTGACAGTGATCGATCGATACTGCACTTGGGTGGACTGGGCTGGACGGAGGGGCAAAACGCAGGTGCTAGCAGATATCTGGGCTGATCCCGCTAACACTGCGTTTTTGGGAACCCTAAACTGCTGGGGACGCTAGTATAGATCTGATCAGATCAGATATTGATCTGTTCAGATACTATACCACTAAGGGAGGTGTATGCTTCACGCGTGGGTGTTAGCGTTACTGGCACTAACCTGACGCTGCCTGGGGTGTGACGCAGACCCTCTCTGACGCTAAAACCTAATTGATATCACCCGCCGGGCGATCAGGGGGTTAAACCTTTATTGGGTTATATACGGCGGGTGCCCTGACACTATAAAAAGCAAACTAACTAACCAGCGTCACCCGTAACACTTATATGATGATTACTGGTGAAAGGGTTAACTAGCGGCAATTAGGGGGTTAAAACCTTTATTAGATAATATATGGGGGTACCTGACGCTATAAAAACCTGCGGCGAACCTAAAAAAAATTACTGGCTACCGATCTGCATCACCGACGCTAAGACAGCGATCAGAAAAATGATCGCTTAGTGACAGTGGTGATAGGGGGTGAAAGGGTTACCTGGGGGGCGATCAAGGGGGTTAAACCTTTATTAGATATTTTATGGGGGTACCCGACGCTATACAAACCTGCGGCGAACCTAAAAAAAATTACTGGCTACCGATCTGCATCACCGACGCTAAGACATCGATCAGAAAAATGATCGCTTAGTGACAGTGGTGATAGGGGGTGAAAGGGTTACCTGGGGGGCGATCAAGGGGGTTAAACCTTTATTAGATAATTTATGGGGGTACCCGACGCTATAAAAACCTGCGGCGAACCTAAAAAAAAAATACTGGCTACCGATCTGCATCACCGACGCTAAGACATCGATCAGAAAAATGATCGCTTAGCGACAGTGGTGATAGGGGGTGAAAGGGTTACCTGGGGGGCGATCAAGGGGGTTAAACCTTTATTAGATAATTTATGGGGGTACCCGACGCTATAAAAACCTGCGGCGAACCTAAAAAAAATTACTGGGTACCGATCTGCATCACCGACGCCAAGACAGCGATCAGAAAAATGATCGCTTAGTGACAGTGGTGATAGGGGGTGAAAGGGTTACCTGGGGGGGCGATCAAGGGGGTTAAACCTTTATTAGATAATTTATGGGGGTACCCGACGCTATAAAAACCTGCGGCGAACCTAAAAAAAAAATACTGGCTACCGATCTGCATCACCGACGCTAAGACATCGATCAGAAAAATGATCGCTTAGCGACAGTGGTGATAGGGGGTGAAAGGGTTACCTGGGGGGCGATCAAGGGGGTTAAACCTTTATTCGATCATTTATGGGGGTACCTGACGCTATAAAAAACTGCAGCGAACCTAAAAAAAATTACTGGGTACCGATCTGCATCACCGACGCCAAGACAGCGATCAGAAAAATGATCGCCAAGCGACGGCAGTGCTAGGGGGTGAAAGGGTTATCTGGGGGGTGATAAAGGGGTTAAACCTTTATTTGGGGGGGTAGGGGGCTACACTGGACCTAAAACTAAATGTAGTGACACTTTTACAGTCACAAATGTCACTGATTGCAGTGATCAGTAAATAAATGGTCACTGCAATCAGTGACACTGTGACTGGGGGCTGGGGGGTGATCTGGGGGGGCCTGGGGGGGCGATTTATGTGCCTATGTGTGCTGGTGTTAGTGTAGTGTTAGTGCACTGACCTGTGTGTCTTCTCTTGTACGACGCTCGGTATATGTGAGCGCCGCACAGGAGATTACATCACTTCCTCCTGCTTTCTCTGTCTGTGTAAACATTACACAGACAGAGGGGGCATTTCTATTCGCCGGGAGCGATCGCGGGGGTGGCCGGAATCGAACGGCCGCCCCCCATCTCGGAACGCTCCCAGACGAATTCCGACCGCTCACTGTACAGAAGGGGGGTCCGATTGGACCCCCCAACTGTATAAAGGCAATCACGTACACTCTACGTCATTGTGCCTGTCGGTGCCATTGTGCCGACGTATATATACAGTGAGCGGTCGTTAAGTGGTTAAAGCAGTCGTATACCCGCTGACACATTTTTTTTTATACCTCTGTAAGGCAAAAGGCATAATGAGCTAGTATGCACCGCATACTAGCTCATTATGAAATACTTACCTTAGAACGAGGCGTCGGTAACTTACCTGGTCCATGCCGAGGTAGCTGACATGTTGCCTCGGCGTGTCTTCTGGGTAACGCGCCTCCAGCGCTGTGAGTGGCTGGAGCTGCAATGTTGTCACTCCCGCGCATGCGCGCAGGAGACTTCTTCTCGGCAAGGTCCAGCGTCTGCCGGGCCTTCAGCCGAGAATCCCATGTGCGCATGCGCCGCTGCAGTCAGCGGCTCATTGCAAGGGGAATATCTCCTAAACTGTAAAGGTTTAGGAGATATTTTTTTTACCTACAGATAAGCCTTATTATAGGCTTACCTGTAGGAAAAAGTTACAAAATTGACTATACAAACACTTTAAGCAAGATGAGACACAGTGTATCATCCATGAGCGCCGAGCTTGTCTCCTGCGTCACTTCCGGTGTGCCTGTCAGACAATCCAGACGCGTATCGTCACAGGTCATGTGACTTCATCAGGGGATCTATGTCAGGGGACTACAGTCCTATAACAGCGCAGCACCATTCATTATACACACACTACATTGGTCACGGATTCACCTATCGGTGTCTGCAGCAGTTCAGTTTTTTTGTTTTGTTTTTGTTTTCACACATTGCTTTTCACCTTAGTGATAGTGCGGGAGTATTCCTTTACTATTTTCATAGTGTATATATAAGCAATCTATCTATACTTTTCCAAACCAAGTTTCAGATTTTGGAATATGGATATAAATAATATCAGAATGCACTATTTAGGAGTAGAGCTGGGACAGAGGGGTTTACTTGCTAAAGCTGAAGAGTGCAAGTTGGGGCTCACTTCTGCATAGAAACCAATAAGCTTCCAGATGTTATTGCCAAACCTTTATTTAAAAAATCTGAGGTTAGACGCTGGTTGGCTACCACGCACAGCTGCACCAGATTCTGAGTGCACCTGTTTTAGTAAATCTTCCCCAAATTTTGTATTTATGGTATTTTTGGGAGGACAACATGGTGTCAATAACAGTGTCACCCATCCAACCTAAGAGCCGGTTCACACCAGGGCGACTCGTCAGGCGACTCAGTCGCCTGACAAGTCGCGTCCCACGATTTTCAATGGAACCGTTCTAAGTAAGAGCGACTCAGGTCGCTCCGACTTAGAAAAAGGTTCCTGTACTACTTTTGGGGGCGACCCAAGGCGACCTGCATTGACTTCTATACAGAAGTCTTATGCAAATCGCCTCGGCGGGCGTCTCAAGTCGTCTTGAGATCGTGCCGCCGAGGTCGCCCCCACAAGTCGTGCCGCATCGCGCCGCCCTGGTGTGAACAGGCTCTAAAGGTCAAAGCTGATGGTCAGAGGTCATATTTTCTTAGAGAATTCTAAAGACTGTTGAAGATATTCTGCTAATTGCCTGACTGTCATACTATCCCTTACAGTTCATTCCTTTTAGTCACTAACACAAAATAACTGACTTTCCTGGTGTACACTACAAATTTGTTCTAATATGCTAATGATTTGAAAAGTATTGACATCGGTTGGTCAGCATAACAGCCAGATAACTAGCAATTTCATAAGGAGAAGGGAAGTGACAGGCTCCATACTTCTGTTAGGACAGGTTTATTTTAAATCCTTCAACATATGATGTTTAAAGTAAAAACAGGGCCGCTTCACCTAGCTTTACACTTCAGTAAATTAAGCCAATTGTTTTGTGATTGATGTGCATTTACCAGAAACCAAAGCAGATCAGATGAATACACCATCACATCACATAATTATATATGCACGGAAGCCTAAGACCCAGCTACCATCTAGCCATCTCTCTGGTGCAAACACTTGGTTTGAGACGTGCGCCAAACCGAAGAACATGTTAAAGCTGGTCTGCACACAGGATATCCATTGACCTTTTAGAATGAAACCTTGGACTTGTCCACTTGTATATGATAATTTCAGCTGGTGCTCTGTAAACAGGATTATTTTGTAACACAAAACCTGGAAAACATAAAAAGGGGAGAGTTCCATGCTTAAAAAGACAAATTAAAAGGAAATTATTTTAGGAATTTTACTTTTTTCAGTCTCACTATAAGTAAGAATACATATAACCTCTATACATGCCTTACATACTCTGTGCACGTTTCCGAGAAAGCCAGTTAGCCAAATACAGGAGCAGGGAGTGAAGACTCTAAAAAGTCATATCTGCTAATTGAATACTGTATTAAGAATAGATTTGGCAGTTTTAGAAAATTACATCTGGTTACAACTAAAATGGAAAAGTAATGTTTGCCAACTTTCAATTACATAATGATTTTAGAAGCAAACACATTATTATTCTGAAGTTTTTCTTTTAAGTTAATTTAACAAATACTACTGTAGCACATCTTAGAGAGCAGATTGTTTATCTTAATATACTCTGGCTATGTTTTAATATAATGTAATGGTGTACATAACAGAATTCTACTAGTTCTCAGAATTGCCAGTTATAATTTAAATTGGGTGAAATGACTAAAAGGTTTCCCCACCTGCTTTCTAGGTGCTTTTTACAATAAAATAAATAATAATTTTCCATCCGCAAATTGATATACAAATATATATCCTTAAAGTGGCTGTTGAAGGAGAAGTTACAATATATACATATTCTAAAATGACATAGGCTAACTGGAGACTTATTTTGTCTTAATAGAGTTGTTCCTTTTTTAGTAGAATTGTTTTATCTTTATATATAGTACTATTTATACTATTTTGTATAAATTGATGGTCGTTTTATATGATGTTTGATCATAGGGCTCTCAGCATAAACCTACAAGAGACAGAATCATTTCCTACACCTCAGGAGTTTGCTTGGAGTATGCCAGCTCCACCTTTACTGACAGAGTCAAAGGCTTTTATCTGCTTGTGCAGCTTTTCTGATCAAATGTCTTATACAGTCCAAGGAATATCATTCTACTTGCTTCCTTAATAGCTTTTATGAACCGTTTCCATCTTTCACCTCAATAGAAATTCAATGAATAATTGAATTTATATTGTTCTATCTACCAAGGATCCTCCGCATCTTTATTTTTAAGTGCCATTTCACCCTGTGTTAATTTTTTTTCTATTAATTTCATGTTCTTTTTTTTGGTTTGCACATTTGGTTTTTTTTGGTTTGCACATTGCATTTGTGCAGAAAAGCTATCTCTTTTCAATGACTCCCATTTGTATCCCCATTCCCTCCTTGCTGCCTTCCATTTAGCTGGATGACTGGGTATCCAAGGTACTAAAAGATATTATTGCAGAGATGTTTGCCTAACTCCAGGTCTGCTGGCGTCTGTTCACTCAGCCCTATGTGTGTCCACTTCTCCTCTTTTGCATTAAGCAGTAATCTGGTTCTCTTATATGTCAGAGATTCCTGTGATATTAGTCACATGAGCAGAGTGTTCTTAAATTTAAAGAGGAACGTCAGGCAAACATTCAGCAACAGTAGTTTAATGGCTAACAATTATCTAACACTTAGTTGACTTCCTGTCCAGTAATATTGTTTGTCCAAAATCTCTTTGTACAAGTGTGGGACCTTTTTCCATATATTGGTGTATATATTAGTGATAGTTTGTCACTTTATGGACATAATATATATTTGCTTTGTTTTACAGGTTATATTCCTGTATTTTAAAACTGTGTTATACATACCTACATATTCATACATATCTAAACCCAAGCTAAAATTACAAATCAGCGTTCAAGAAAAGAAAAGTGCCTGCAATGGCTGAAAAGCATGAATAAAAGAGTTGGAATGACCAGATCTCTGTTCCTCTCCTGCTGGGTTCAAAAAGAATTCATAGACTAATGCCTTAACTCTACATCTACTTCTAGAACTGATGCTAACGTTAAACGTTAAAGCAGCCCCATATCATAAGAGACAATATATAGTACCAAGGACTTGTTGTATATAACATAAATCGGAGCTGTATTCTATGCAATAATTGCTTTGCTTGTTTGACTGGAGTTCCTCTTTAAGTTTCATAGTCCATTATAATGTAGAAAAATATGATCACAGCAAAAACAGAAAGAATTTAAATAAATGCAGCAACATGGAGTAAGGGTGGCAGCTCTGGTGTTAGGTGTTACATGTGGCATTAGTGAATGAGGTATGTTGTTTGTAGACTTGGCATGCTTCTCTGCACGCCTCTCTTATACATGGATCACTTGAAAAGAAAGACTCTTTTGCATTGTTGCTTTCACCTGCAGTAAAGATTGCAACGTCTGCCAATTGATAACTTGACAGCAGTGTTCCATCTTTGTTTGACAACCTGGGGAAAAAAGGGTGGAAATTTATAGATGGTTCTGCATCAAATCTTCCATGTGAACTATGTTTTTGTCCATTCTTATTTCTAGATTGCTCAACTTTAAGGCTTCATTGGTCATCAAGTTGGTCTTAAAACTGAAGCCTAAACATAGTTGATCAGGGTTTGAATTACATAGTTACATAGTTACATAGTAGGTGAGGTTGAAAAAAAGACACAAGTCTATCAAGTCCAACCTATGTGTGTGTTTATTATTTCATACCTTTGAGTGCAACAGGATGCAGCTACAGGACGGGCAATAGCTATGCTCTTTCTTGTCTATAAGCAACCCAAGAACAGCTTTTCCGTTTTCTTTATTTACCCAGTTGTGCTTAGCTTGCAGTTAGTTTACCCTAATTTGGCAATGGACTTGAGATGTCAGTTGCTCATTGGGCGATAGTCCCATGTCTGTGGGTGATCCCACTGTAAGACCTCTGCAATGTTTTCTCCCCAAAAAGTTTGCAAATTGTTAGAGGTTTATGGATAACAGGATTGCTAAAGCAGTATGTATATTTAGTTCACATCCTGTTTGCATTTTTTATCTGATGTTTGACAATCCAAACTTTACAATCCAGTTTCATGTGATTGTAAAATGTTTATCTACCATTAAAAACTTAGTCCCACCCTGCTCCTTATTATATTTCTGCATTATTATTTGCAGCCATAATATGCATCAATTCTGTTCTGATTGTACTTCACCTCCATTGCATAGCTATGGCTATATTGTTGAAAAAAAACTAATTATTGTAGAAAATACAAGATCCATTAAAATATGTGATATGTCCGGTTTTATTGGCTGGGTAATGATATAGTGGCTTACACTGGGAGAATAGTCAAGTCATGCTATAATAAAATATAAACACTGCTTTGGTATGGAATTACAGGTACATTTAACCACTTTTACCACACCCTGGCAAATATTTGGAAGGGCCCAAAATATTGGAGGGAAAAAATACAGGTGTGATTCACACTGCATTCCATTAATGTGATCAAGCCTGTGGTGGAGAAAATATTGTAGAATTGAAAGTATTTTTTTTTACTTCTGGGAACTCTAATAGTGAGATTTGATATGAGTGCCTAGGTCTGCACATCTGCTGTGGCAGTTTCATGTGGTTCCCACTTTTTCAGTTGGATTTTTAATTTATGTTATGAAAATGCAGCAAAAGTGGGTGGTAGTTCCAAAGCCTTTGTGGTAACAAGAGGAGCAAGGCCACAAACAGAAGCCAACAAAGCTTGAAACTAGAGGAGAGAAAGCTCTGTTTTTCTAAAAAAACCCTCATATATAATGTACTAGTAAGTGGCTGTCATACAAGGTCACACCTCTTAACTAAATTATTAATTTGGGTGGACTGACCCTTACAAAAAAAAAATTTGAGTAAAACTTACTAAATTACTGCCAGATCATAATAATTACATGTAACTTGTTTGTGTTTTTTACTGGGTTAACTATTATACATTTGTTTTATCACATGTTGCCGTGAACAGTATTGTGCAAACTATATTATCCATTTGTAAAGCCCATGTGGTCATCCTATAAGCAGTCTTTTTATTGGTGTTTTTAGATTAAAATTTTTGGACATTTGAAACCAAAAAGGAAAGAAAGTCCTATTGGGGCACTCTCATTTTGACAACTAGAATTCAGATCAGTAAGCCCAAGAGGGCTTCATTTAGAACTGAACATTCTAAGGCCATATAGCAGTAAATGATTGCTCTATATACCGGTAATACGAATATAGATGTAGTTATTTACCTGGCACACATAAACAACATTTTGCACGTTTTTTCAGGAGAGAATAGTTGTACAGCTGTGATGATATTGCAGGTAAATAGTGCAACTACTGGATCATTACGGCTGTTAGCTTTATATTTGTTTCTCTATTTCTGTTGAACTAAACTTGGACCCCAATCATTTGGACCACACTATTCTATAGTAAAAAAAAGCCAGCCCTCTAACCCACAGCGCCAATAATTTCTACTATGTAAGTGAAGGCATTGCCTATGTATTCTTTTTCATTGGTGTTACTGCTCTCATTCATACTACTGTTAGTATTTGCAGTATTTTCTGGTCTGCATGAATTGGTATGCTTAGCTTCTGTTATCACATTGCTTCTCATTCACTAACTGGGGATCATAAGACACACCAGCATTATCCATTGTTTGCATTTAGCCTTTGCAGTGCTTGCATGCAATAAGAACACTTGTATAATGAATGCATGTGTTTAAAGCACATATCCTATGTAATTTGTACACTGTTATCAGGGCCTGACTTCTAATTAGGTACAAGCCTGGGTGATACAGCAATGAGGCTGCTTTATAATTATTGTCCATAACATATACAGTCAGCTCATTGAACCCGTTTTACACAATGACTATGGCCATGCCAGTGGTGGATGCTGCCCAAGGTGACCATTTTTGCCAGCTCGGATTTACTAATCTGCACTGAAGATGGAGTGTCCAGTATGAACTTTTTTGACTGCCCCCATCGTTTCTCCATGAGTGCTGCTTCATTTAGCCTCTTCAACTGGCCTCATGGGCAGCACAGCCATGATCAATTACCCTTATTTACAAAAAGAGGTGAATTTTAATTTGTCCTAGTAAATAAGGTGAAACAAAGTGAAAATTCACTTATCTTCATGATAGAGGTAAAATTAAGCTGACCTCAATCATCAAATCATGTGCAAGGAAATATCTGAACTGATATCCGAGCTAATTTTTACACTATTCTCTAAGATAAGTGTCAATTCACTTTGTAAGTGAACATGCTGTACTCCTTTAGTAAATTAGCCCAACTGTCACAATATGCTAAACCAGATTAGGACCAGCAAAACAAGAAAATGTTCTGGGTAAAATAATAATTCTAGCAAGGGGGTTGCTTTGGGCACTAGAAGTTGCGTGTATACATGTTGCAGTGATGGTAATTTATCCCTGGTTGGTATACTTGAATAGTGTATACTTTAATCTGTGATAAAAAAAATTGTGTCTCATACAGCCCAGCTGTTTAAAGTTTGCAAGGACAGAGCCTACATAGTATTCCTTGATAGCGGAAAGGGGGACTATGAGTAGGTAATGTTAGCATTTAAAGCTGTCCTAATTTTGGAAGCCAGAGACAGCTTAGTATCTTGAAAGTTACAGGTCTTCTAACCAAATTTACAGTCCATGTGGCTGCAGTTGTCAGTATCCCCATCCTCCTTTTATGTCAGGCTGCAATAGTGCAATAAGATCTTATTAAGGTACCTGAGTCTCACTATGTGGAGCCCCATCCCGTCCTCACTAAACCTTCTGCTTCCCTTGCAATGTCATAGCTGCTGCACTATCAATCACTTCACATATAAAGAGAAAGTGTATTTTAGTTTGACCTGCAGCATGTAAAGGATAAATGTTGTATGTGTAAATAAAGACAGTAAATTCTACTAACAGTTTTTACCATTAAAATACATTACATTAATTATGTATTTGTAAAATATTTTTTTTTTCTTTCAGGAATTTTTGACATCCTGCTATAGATACCTACCTAGACCTTGTAGCACTATTTGCAGCCTAGATCACCTTTATGACCGCTGCTCTTTTATTTGAGTTAAAACTAGGGAAATGAAGGCTGTTGTGACAACAGAACACTTCTTGCCTGTATGCTTAATAGTACAGTTGCACATGGCAATAATTTTTTTCTTTTGTTCGGATATCAACAAAGAACTAACCTTAGAGAAAATTAAAATAAATTGTATTTTGAAATTACAATGTAATTTATTATTGAAAATGGACACAACATGTAATATGTGTAATATGACCAGGGGTGCCCAAACATGTTATTGTGGCTGCATATACTTATATAACCACTTGAGGCCCGGGCCAATTCTGAAACTTCGCTCCTATGTAAAAATCCTCATTTATGTGCTAGAAAATTACTTAGAACCCCCAAACATTATAAAAAAAAATTCTAACACCCTAGAGAATATAATGGCGGTCATTGCAATAGTTTTTGTCACACCGTATTTGCGCAGCGGTCTTACAAGCGCACTTTTTTTTGAAAAAAATCACTTTTTTTAATAAAAAAATAAGACATCAGTAAAGTTAGCCCAATTTTTTTTTATATTGTGAAAGATAATGTTACGCTGAGTAAATTGATACCCAACATGTCACGCTTTAAAATTGCGCCCGCTCGTGGAATGGCGTCAAACTTTTACCCTTAAAAATCTGCATTGGCGACATTTAAAAAATTCTACAGGTTGCATGTTTTGAGTTAGAGGAGGTCTAGGGCTAGAATTATTGCTCTCATTCTAACGATCGCGACGATACCTCACATGTGTGGTTTTAACACCGTTTTCATATGTGGGCGGGACTTATGTATGCGTTCGCTTCTGCGTGCGAGCTCGTCGGGACGGGGCGCTTAAAATTTTTTTTTATTTTTTTTATATTTATTTTACTTGATTTTATTTATTTTTATACAGTTCAAAAAAATAAATAATTTGGATCACTTTTATTCCTATTACAAGGAATGTAAACATCCCTTATAATAGAAAAAAGCATGACAGGTCCTCTTAAATATGAGATCTGGGGTCAAAAAGACCTCAGATCTCATATTTAGGCTAAAATGCAATAAAAAATAAAAAATATAAAAATTGTCATTTGAAAAAATGACAAAAATAAATTGTCTCTTTAAGACGTATGGGCGGAAGTGAAGTTTTGACGCCACGGACAGGACTCGATCGCCTCCGCCGCTGCCGACGGCTCTGGTAAGCGGCGGAGGGCGCGGGAGAGCGGCGGGAGGGGGGGACCCTCTCCCGCCACCGATAACGGTGATCTCGCGGCGATTCCGCCGCGGAGACCATTATTATCGTTTACAGAACCGCCGCCTGAAGAGATGGATAACTCGGTTGTGGCAGCAACTGCTGCCGTTACCGAGATATCCCTCTTCAAAAAGAGGCCATATATAGTCGTACGGCGGGTCTGAAGTAGATAAATTATATACTGAACAATAACAATGTTTTTTTTAACCCTTATCAACATTGAAACATTGATAAGATTTTTTACAGTTTATCACATTTATTTATTTATTTAAATTGTTTTCAAAAATGGGGTTGATTTACTTAATGAGTAAAGGTAAAGGTGGCTTTGCACTCATAGATTTCTTCCATTCATCATGGGGCTGAACGAAAGAATTCTAACATACCCCTCTATCCATGCTAAACAGTGCAGATAGACAAATCTGCCCCTGCCATTATACCTGCACAGTGACTGCAGCTAGTTAATGCAGGTGTTACTTGGTTACGACGGTAAACAATTTTGAATGCGTATTTGCCGATGAGCGAGAATTTTTAACTCTCCTTTGACGAGACTCGATTGATCAAAGGACTTTTGTCGAGCTGGGTGGTGTCAAATGGGGCACCCATGGCTCAAAGTTTGGACATTCAGCTGGGGTCAGCTGTAATTCGAGCATGTATTGTGGGCATTGCTCACTTAGCAATCAAAATGAAGGTTAGTAAATAAGGGGTTTACTTTGAATACTGAATCATTAGGTAACAAAACCCCTAATTCAAAGATCTCCCTTGCACGCAATAGACTAAAATGAATACCTGTTGGGCGGACTTTTAAGGCACTAATTGCATAACATGTTGGTTACAGTAAAAAGTATTTATTGAACAAATATATATATAAAAGAACATATTGAACATGGAACAACCACAACTTTGTGTAAAAATTACACCACAAATTGTTATGATTCTCTTTCACCTGACACGTTTTAGAGCAAAAGCATCTCCTTTTTCAGGGATGTTTGAAGGGTTAGATCATATATCTATAACATAAAAAGGATAATAAAACCATTAATATTTGTGTTTGCAGGTCCTTGATAACCGTTTGACCTCAGTATTCTCTGCTGTCCATTATCCTCTGGAGGGGGGGGGGGGGGGTGACTACAGGGGAGATCCTTTCCTAAAAAATTGAATGGTAGCAAGTTGACTACATCAGACAGCCATAAGATTGCTACTATGATGAGCTTTTGCAGCAGGAATCTCTGAAACACATCCTTTTTATATATGTTCTTTGATTTTAATAATCAACATGGAATGTCTATTTATGACACCATTGAAATACGAGTCTTTGAAACTATTAAAATATATACATATACTATGAACAGGCAAATTATGTGTTATCAATGTTCTATGATTATCCTTTTTATGTTATAGATATATGATCTAACCCCTCAACCACCCCTGAAGAAGGAGATGCTTTTGCTCTGAAACACGTCGGGTGAAGGAGGATCATAACAATTTGCCTCTATATGGTGTAATTTTTACACAAAGTTGTGGTTGTTCCATGTTCAATATGTTCTTTTATATATATTTGTTTAATAAATACTTTTTACTGTAACCAACATGTTATGTAATTAGTGCCTTAAAAGTTCACCCAAGGCACTAATTTAGCCAAGATTATGAGGATCTGGCACAATTAGAGAATGTAATCGCTGATACAAAACTTGCACGCAATAGGGTATTAAGAGTGAGCACAGGTTCATCTTATTTCCCAGCATTCACTTAGCTAAATGAATAGCCTCTACTTTGGTAAATCATTTCTTAGGGGAGGGGAGTCAAACTCAATTTCATCGTGGGCCGCATCAGCATTATGATTGCCCTCAAAAGGGCCGGTTGTATCTGTAAGATTAGATGTCCAGCGCATCCCCTCCCCTTACATTAGATGTTAAGAGCCAACCCACCATCAGAAGTTGAGTCCCCCACTCTCCCTTACATCACAGTGCACCCCACTTTCCTTAAGCTGCTGCTGGGAAGAAGCTGGATGCATTGCTTAAAAGCAGAAAGTAATTGTCTTGAGGAGGACCAGAGGAGGGCTGGAGCTCTCCTGCAGCTGCAGGAGAGGTGCGAGGGCCACATGAAATGGTCTGGAGGGCCGGATTCGGCCCGCGGGCCTTGAGTTTGACACATGTGCCTTAGGGCTTGAATCTGTCACATATACAGCAAGGCTGAAGAGAGGATAGAACTTTGGCATCACTTTTACCTTTACTGTGAGGTTGTCAAGTAATTGGCATTCGTAATTTTATGCAGATTTAAAGGAAATCTGGGCAGCTGAATAGGGGGGCTGCCACTGCATACATTTCCTTCTAAAAATGCTAGTTACCTGTCTGTCATGGCAATCTAATGGCTTTAATACATACTGAGGTTGATGATTGGCATGGTAGCAAATCAGCTTTTAACTTCAGCTTGTTCAGTTAAGCTTTGACAAAAAAATAAAATAAAAAGAAACCTAGCAGCTGATTGCTATTTATGCAGAGCTGCTCCAGATTTTGCACTCTCCAGTTTTAGTAACTCTATCCTTCTGATTCATTGACCTGGATCAATTGTGCAAATAAGGAGCTCTGTGTTTGCTCTGATTTTACCAGTTGCATGAATGTTTAAGGTAAATGACAAGTTAGTCAGTGAAAGTACTGAAGTCAATGGATCAGGCACGACTGCAAGGCAATTGGTGTTTTCAGAAGGTAGTCAATAATGGCAGCCTCCATATTTCATTTGTCATAGATTTCCTTCAAATCACTAAATGCTTTTCACACTGTGCCAATGGCTTCAATACCGTGGAGTCATTGATCTGGAACAAGTAAGAAGATCCGCAGTTGTGACTTAGAGCTCTAGCCTGTTGGCTTATTCCAGCTCAGTAACTCAGAAAGTACTGCAGCCAGAGATGGCCCTTGTATTATTCCAGGGAAAAGAGGAAAATTAATTTATAAATAGAACACAAACCAGTTAATGTCTATTGCTGATCTGGGATTATGCTTGGGTTTGGAATTAGGTGTATACACATTTGCTAAAGTTGAGCACACATCTCCAAGATTGTAACCCAAACTAACCTTCACACGCACAAGGGTAGGCAACCATGAATTTTAAAAATATAATATCATTTTTTATAATGTTTATAATTTGATATATTTTTCCTAATGATTGTAATTGTTTTTTTTAAGACTTAGAAATGTGTTACACATTACAGTGCATTACATTTTTTTTTACTGATCACATATTTATTTTAATTAACCATTGATATTGTTATAGATCAATTAACCGTGCCTATATAATAACATTCATTTTCTAATGCTTTAAATATAATATCTCTTGGTGCTGCTCTCAGACGTTTTTACAAGACATTCATTGGCGGTGGATAGGCATAAAAGTACAGTTTTTGCTTGCAGCATTGGGTTTGGGATTGACTCAGGTCCAAGGTCTTCATCTTTGAAGCAGTTTATGACCATTTTAATGATTTCATCAAAGTACCGCAATATGCACACAGGCTCATTGTGCATTTAATGAACACTATTTTGTTTTATGAACAAATGTTTCATAAAATAAAGCATTCATATGTGCTGTAGGCTGAAGAGGGGGACAGATGTTAGGACAGAAGCTAAAATAGGTCACTTTGATCTTTATTTCCTAAATTAAATCAGAATATTTCCTCAAAACATCCTGAATGAAAAACTTAAATTCTTGTTAGCTACAGTTTGCATATCAAAAAATAAATAAAATCATCATTATGCAAATAATTTTAAGGTAAAAAATAATACTTTTACTGGCTCATAAAATATTTTTTCAAGCTTTCTGGTTATGGTTGGTCAATTTTCTGTGCCTAGTTCATTTTTCTGCTCTTCTTTTATGGTCTCATCCAGCTGGTTCGTGACAATGCAGATCTTCGTTGTGAGCTTCCTAAACTGGAAAAACGTCTTCGGGCTACGGCTGAGAGAGTTAAGGCCCTGGAGGGTGCACTGAAAGAGGCCAAGGAGGGTGCTATGAAGGATAAGAGAAGGTACCAGCAGGAGGTGGACCGCATTAAGGAAGCTGTACGATACAAGAATACAGTGAGGCGCACTCACACTGCACAGATTGGTAAGGGAGATGCTTGATCTGTGACATAGGTATTTGCATCATGGTTAGCCCCATAATATTACTTACGTGTGGCTCTATAATCATTAGTGAATAATTAAATGTATTTTTTAAGAAAAACAGTGTAAGTACCTGAATCTGATCTGACATCCGCCTTTTGCAAGGCTTAAGGGAGATGGAGAAGCAGCAGGAGATATCAGATAGATGAGTTTATCACTCTGCTGCTTCTCCTTTAATGTCCAGCTCAGGTGAGAAGACCTCTAAGTTTGAATTAGCTGCAGCAGAGAACAACTAGGTCACCTGTCCTGCTGGAAAGGGCTGTATTGTGTGGTGGAGCTGTATAAATCTCTAAACTGGATGGAAGGACAGAAATTCAAATCCATTTGGCAGATAAAACAGCCAGCGCCAATACATGTATTAAATCTTTGTATTTAGATATATGCCTGGAGTACAGCTTTAATGAAATTTTGTAGCAGCAAAAAAGAGAGAGTATATTGAACTCTACAAGAAAAGAAAATGCTTTCTTGGTCAATACAAAAGTCACCAAGTGCACACACAAGTTTATAAAGTAGCAGTCTAGCTGGGGCCCTTCATATGCCCTGCAGACAGTTGCCCTTCTGCGGCAGTCCAGGATGTTCTCTTTCTCCTTCTGCTTTCCTATAGTGAATTACTATTGACTAACAATTTCTTAATGTAAGCTGGGCTTTTGAGAATGCAAACGACAACTATAGCTCAATCCACTTGTTTTTATGTGTATTTTTTTTGTGCAGTTTTTATGTATTTTATTGTGATTTCAGTTTTTTAGGTTTAGAAGGAATATATTGTAACATCGTATAGAAACTAAATTATGCTAAAATAGGAGTGTAAATTAATACTGTGATCTGGCCCGTTTATGGCACAGTGACAAAGTCTTTACAAAGGGGCCCACCCAACCTCACAAAAACTCACCTTGGCAGCGCTCCCCCACCACTTCTTCCTCCATCACAGTTGGTGGCAATACATTATTCTTGGTATGGTTGAGCATTTAAAATCATCCCTTGGTACAGTGCTGGGGTCTAGTTGCCAATTAATAGACCCAAGCATTGCTACATAACAGAGGGAAAAATATCACTGCTCCTCCTAGCTTCCGACACCTGCTGACACTGCAGATTTTACTGCTGGCTACAATAGAGAAAGAGCAACAGGGGAGCACTGACAAGGTAAGTATTAGTTGGACAATTTGTAGAGACATTTGCTCTGAATGGGCAAGGTGACAATGGGGGTTATTTACGAAAGGCAAATCCACTTTGCACTACAAGTGCAAACTACAAGTGCAAAGTGCACTTGGAAGTGCAATAGCTGTAAATCTGAGGGGTGGATCTGAAATGAGGGGAAGCACTGCTGATTTTATCATCCAATCATGTGTAAGCCAAAATGCTGTTTTTTATTTTCCTTGCATGTCCCCCTCGGATCTACAGCGACTGCACTTCCAAGTGCACTTGTAGTTTGCACTTGTAGTGCAAAGTGGATTTGCCTTTAGTAAATAACCCCCAATGTCTCTTTAATTTAGCATAATTGTTTATGGGAAAAGTTTATTTATATTAAAAGGCAAAGCTTATTGGAAACTTATTTGGCAAGATATCTGCACCTGAGTTTTAGCTCCATCCACCTAGCATGGCCATTACAAGGGCATATCCCTCTGCTGTATTCCCCAGCTGTTACCTTAGCTTAAATTACCCAAAATGTGTTGGGTAGAGTGGGGTTCTGCCAAGTGCACTTTCCCTTTATTTTTATACCTATTTGTAAATATCTTATATCAAGAAATTAAAGCGTAAAAAACAAGTAACAATGGGAAGAAACGTAGTAACAAAGTTAGTCCTTTGGACGCAAGAAATCTTTGAATTCAACTAATAAAAAAAGAATACATAGAAAACCTCCATAAGCAGAACCCACAGTAGATCCAGAGGAAGGCAAAAAAAAAAAAGCTCATAGAGCAGAACACTTTAATTGAGTATTTTTATTTATTTTTTTAACAGAAAGGTTAATTGAGTATTTTACTTTAAATGGAAATTACACTTTGTAGTATTAAAAGATATAGGACAAAAGACAAGACACCATGATGCATTTTCTTTATTGCAGTGTAAATCACTGTCTTTTCTGACAATCTAATTTGCTCATCAATTAATACATATACTGTATAAAAAAAGAAATAGGAGTAAAATACTTATAGGAACCATGGCTAATACGCATCTCTTATACAAAGCTTGTTAAGTGTCCTGTCTCTTGTATTGCCATGTCAAGTGCTTCCAAGCACATTATATAAATTTGTCTTCTATGTAGACAGTTTTATTTATATTCTGCTTACTGCTGAATGCACGTAAAATAATACATATAGCCACAAGGAAAATCTATTAAATGTCAGAGTGTCAGTGAGTCATTTACAGAGGCTAGTGAGCACAGGCCCTAATAGTAGAGAGCAAAGCATTTTTCTTCACCTCCATTTTGTATTTTACACAGGAAATGGAAATCTTATGAAATACAAACATCTAATATAAATTTAACTTGTTTACTTTAATTCGTTCATTTACATTTTTATTTTTTACCTTTTGTTTTAGCCAAGCCAATCAGACCTGGACACTACCCTGCATCTTCCCCAACCAATTCCTATGGAGTTCGCAGTTCAGATTCCCTTAGTTACACCAACAACATCTTCCAGCAATACCAAAACATGTACATGCATTCATCCAATTCCTCCAATGACACATTGTAAGTATTAATGGCATGTAATACAATGTATCCTTCTACCTTCACCCATAAATTGTAAATATTCTCAGGAAAAAAGCATATCACTGTATAACATTGGGGGCCATTTACTTAAACTGGAAGGTACAAAATCTGGTGCAGCTCTGCATAGAAACCAATCAGCTTCCAGGTTTTACTGTCAAAGCTTAATTGAACAAGCTGCAGTTTCTATGTTAAACAAATCCACATCAATGTTTCCCAATATACGCATACATACTGTATTTTTTGAATTGTCATCCCATCGGCTCTGTTGTGTATGATTTAAATACAATAAAGCCTTTTGTAAAAGAAAAAGCTGCAGTTAGAAGCTGATTGGCTACCAGGCACAGCTGCGCCAGAATCTGAGTGCTCCAGTTTTAGTAATTCTCCCCTACTGTTCTCACTTTAAATGTTACAACAATATCTAAAGCTGGCCATACATTATACCATTTTCTTATTCAATTTCCTTTAGATTTATCTTCAACTGTGTAGTCCAAGGGCCTCCGTAATTGCATAGAATTGGAAATTGTTTAGGTTTGACCTCATAGTATAGGGTTTGGGTAAATCTAAAGAAACATTATACAAGAAACTTGTATAATGTATGGCCAGCCTAACAAAACAGTCAGTTTGGGTATCGCTGAGCTTCTGTTGAGAAGACGTAAGGTATCATATTGGTACGGAAGGGAATGTATATCTTGTTTTGCTAATGAAAATTACAGTCCAGCTCTTTCTGTTGAAGCATGCATTTAATGATGATGTGTGCAGATTTTCTTCTTCTAGATAAAATTATGATTATTGATAGTAATGCTTAGTAAGCTGCCACTATGGAAAAATCTGTCTCACAAGGGGGTAGTTAAGGGAAAAGCTGAAGTGTCCTTTTGATCTATCCCTGCAAAGTTATTTGTCTTTATTACGCATTCAAACATTTTTGCCATTGCTAAAGTGAAGTTTAAAACTTGTGCTAAGAAAACTATGTAGTCTGACCTTGAAAATGCTAAATGTCTGGCTATCATACAAATTATCTGGCTTCACTAATACAGTTTAGGGGATCTGACTCCATTTGTTGCATCTTCATTCTGAGCATTTCATTGAAGTAAATGGACCAGCATGATGGTAGCAATTTTAACAGGAGATCAACAATAATAGTCTATGTACAGTGGGGCAAAAAAGTATTTAGTCAGCCACCAGTTGTGCACGTTCTCCCACTTAAAAAGATGAGAGAGGCCTGTAATTGACATCATAGGTATACCTCAACTATGAGAGACAAAATGTGGAAACAAAACCAGACATTCACATTTTCTGATTTGACAAGTATTTTTTTTCAAATTATGGTGGAAAATAAGTATTTGGTCACCTACAAACAAGCAAGATTTCTGGCTCTCACAGACCTGTATCTTCTTCTTTAAGAGGCTCATCTGTCCTCCACTCATTACCTGTATTAATGGCACCTGTTTGAACTTGTTATCAGTATAAAAGACACCTGTCCACAACCTCAAACAGTCACACTCCAAACTCCACTATGGTGAAGACCAAAGAGCTGTCGAAGGACACCAGAAACAAAATTGTAGACCTGCACCAGGCTGGGAAGACTGAATGCAATAGGCAAGCAGCTTGGTGTGAAGAAATCAACTGTGGGAGCAATAATTAGAAAATGGAAGACATACAAGACCACTGATAATCTCCCTCAATCTGGGGCTCCACGCAAGATCTCACCCCGTGGGGTCAAAATGATCACAAGAACGATGAGCAAAAATCCCAGAACCACACGGGGGCACCTAGTGAATGACCTGCAGAGAGCTGGGACTAACGAAACAAAGGCTACCATCAGCAACACACTACGCCGCCAGGGACTCAGATTCCTGCAGTGCCAGACGTGTCCCCTTGCTTAAGCCAGTACATGTCCGGGCCCATCTGAGGTTTGCTAGAGAGCATTTGAATGATCCAGAAGAGGATTGGGAGAATGTCATATGGTCAGATGAAACCAAAGTAGAACTGTTTGGTAGAAACACAACTCGTCGTGTTTGGAGGAGAGAGAATGCTGAGCTGCAACCAAAGAACACCATACCTACTGTGAAGCATGGGGGTGGCAACATCATGCTTTGGGGCTGTTTCTCTGCAAAGGGAACAGGACGACTAATCCGTGTACATGAGAGAATGAATGGGGCCATGTATCGTGAGATTTTGAGTGCAAACCTCCTCCCATCAGCAAGGGCATTGAAGATGAAACGTGGCTGGGTCTTTCAGAATGACAATGATCCCAAACACACTGCCCGGGTAATGAAGGAGTGGCCTAGCCAGTCTCCAGATCTCAACCCCATAGAAAACCTTTGGAGGGAGTTGAAAGTCCGTGTGGCCCAGCGACAGCCCCAAAACATCACTGCTCTAGAGGAGATCTACATGGAGGAATTGGCCAACATACCAGCAACAGTGTGTGATAACCTTGTGAAGACTTACAGAACACGTTTTTGACCTCTGTCATTGCCGACAAAGGATATATAACAAAGTATTGAGATGAACTTTTGATATTGACCAAATACTTATTTTCCACCATAATTTGCAAAAAAAAATCTTTCCAAATCAGACAATGTGATTGTTTGGATTTGTTTCCACATTTTGTCTCTCGTAGTTGAGGTATACTTATGATGACAATTACAGGCCTCTCTCATCTTTTTTTAAGTGGGAGAACTTCCACAATTGGTGGCTGACTAAATACTTTTTTGCCCCACTGTATGTCTCTTAGTACAGTTTTTCTTTAAATTACAAAATACACAATTTTAAAAGATATTACATTATGTTTTCCATTTTCTAGGGACAAATGTAATTGCAAAGAGCATACTGGCTCCAATAGAACATTTTTCACATTTTGTTCACTTTAATAATATGTAATGTAGCGACCTCACCCCTCTCACCCCTTCTCATTCACGGCTTGTCTGTCTCGTCTAGGGGGTTAACACTGTAGGGAGGGATGAGATACACCACGGCCCATGTCCTCCAATGGGTAGAGGTGAAGGCCATAACTATCGGGTTTTGTGTATGCGTCCCCGAGTCAAATCCTCTCCTCGGATTGACTCCCCTTTGCTCCTAGTAACCAGAGTTCCACACACTGAAAGGGTCCAACTCGTATTTATTCTTCTCAATAAATAGTCATACAGCACAGACAGGTTGAGACCCATATAACACTTCAGTCTTTGTGGGGAGTAGGCCAAGGCACAATTCTTTTAGATAGAGCTAACCACTGTGGTGTCACCAGTGGCGAATAGTCACTGCCACTGACTATATAGAACAGAACATGGATTACCTCCGCTATTGTAGCCCCTATCAGGGGAAGGACATCCGTCCAAGACAGTTACCGGAGGCCTCTCCGTCACCAGCAATGCTGCGCTGGACTCTCTGGAGAAGTTCCGCTCACCGGGCTCCTCATCTCAGACACGGGCACCCAAGGAGTTAGGGCCCCCTCGGATTCCTCCACCCTCGCGGAACTCAGTCGAAGGTACTGAGCTCCAGGCTTCCGCCATAGTACCTCACCTCAGGCTAAAGGTGCCTGAGATGGACTCCATCTCCCGCTCCGGCCAGGTCGAGGGCACCAGCACCCAAGCTGAAGGTGCCTGGGTGCGGCTGCGTCCTCCGACTCTGAACCCCAAGGTCAGGGCATCCGCCCCTTTTATCTCCTCTCCCTTTGCGTCACAGCGGGTTCCCCGCCCCGCTGTACCAGCGCCAGGAAAGGACAAAAAGGGAAGCAGTCTTGCAGTGAATGGTTCAACTCCAGCCAGGGCGACAGCGCCACCTGCAGGCCGCAGGGAACCTCACACCACCAGAGTCCTCCAAGAACCATAAAAGGATCCCAGATTCCCTGACAATCAATGCATCTGGGTTACACTACCACCCAGATGCCTCCCCTAAAATCAAACACTGTGACATCTGGATGCTACAGCAATAGGTTTGGTGCTGGTATTTCATGTGCAAATTAAAGTAATCATGATCCAGGAAGAGTTACATTAGGGTCAACGATTATTGATCCAGATTACAGATAGGGGTTAAAGGGCATGTGCCAATGAATTTAGGGTTTGTGTCAAGGGCATCAGTTTTATCTGCTTCAGAGATCATTCAGAATTAACTGATAGGTGCATTTGACCTGCAGTTGACCTCCCTTTTACCTGCACTTGACTTGCTTCAAACAGGCTTTGGACCCTCATGGATTTGTATGGGAATGCATCCAATGCACTCAATAGCCCATCGTCACAAGCCTTAAAGCAGTATTAAACCCAAAAACAAAAGTGTAATATACTGCAGTAGTGATGAGCCGAACACCCCCGGGTTCGGTTCGCACCACAACCCGCGAACGGACCGAAAGTTTGCACGAACTTTAGAACCCTATTAAATACAATGGATGCGAACGTTCGAAATCTAAAGTGCTAATTATAACGACTATTATGCATGTTATTGTCCTAAAAAGGGTTTGGGAACCCGGGTTCTGCACCAGGGAACATGTATCAATCCAAAAAAAAGTTTTAAAAACGTCCGTTTTTCGGGAGCAGTCATTTTAATGATGCATAAAGTGAAAAAAAAAAAGTCAAATATTCTTTTAAATATCGTACCTGGGGGGTGTCTAAAGTATGCCTGTGAAGTGCCACGAGTTTCCCGTGTTTAGAACTGTCCCTGCACAAAATTACATTTCTGAAGGAAAAAAAAGCCATTTAAAACTGCTTGCGGCTTTAATGTAATGTCTGGTCCCGGTAATATGGATGAAAATCTTTAAGAAAAATGGCATAGCTACCCCATCACCCCCCCCCCAGCCCATTACCAGCCCCTTTGGGTCTTGTATGGATATTAAGGGGAACCCCGCACACAAAATAAAAAAGGCCCTATATACTCTGAACAGCCGTATACAGGTGGTGCATACAAGACAGGGACTATAGGTTTGTTCTTATGTAGAATCTGTTTGTAATTTTGAACAGGTACATTGTTTAAGTGTAGCCCCAGCCAAGAAATCTATTTTTAAGCTTTTTGGAAAACATAGGGAAGGGTTATCACCCCTGTAACATTTGTTTTGCTGTCTGTGCAGTGTGCACCTGTTCAGAACAGTTCACCTCACTTTCCATCCTAATGACAAATGTTTTTTGAAAATTTGGGGTTTTTATTGAAACAAGAATTGGTGATAAAGCATCAGTGGAGAGGAGACACTTTTTTTCCCATATTAACTCTTACAGGAGAGAATTTGCCTTCCTAGGGGTAGATTTCCTCTCACTTCCTGTTGTATCTTTCCGTTTGCAAGGAGGAGTCGTTTGTAAGTTGGATGTTTGAAAGTAGGGGCCTGCCGTATATACTCAGCTGAAATTTGCCCCTTACATGTTGGTGTTGCCACAACACTGTGAGCCCTCACAGTTACTCTTGGTGGGCGCACGAATGGGCCCTGCTGTGAATTATTAGATCAAGAATTGTAATTGCATGCCCCTGTTGAACAGGGGCTGAAAAATTGGGCCTTTGGTGGTGGTGGTGGTGGTGTTGACACAACACTGTAAGGCCTGACAGTTACTCTTGGTGGGCGCAGGAATGGGCCCTGCTGTGAATTATTAGATCAAGAATTGTAATTGCATGCCCCTGTTGAACAGGGTCTGAAAAATTGGGCCTTTGGTGGTGGTGGTGGTGGTGTTGACACAACACTGTAAGGCCTCACAGTTACTCTTGGTGGGCACAGGAATGGGCCCTGCTGTGAATTATTAGATCAAGAATTGTAATTGCATGCCCCTGTTGAACAGGGGCTGAAAAATTGGGCCTTTGGTGGTGGTGGTGGTGGTGTTGACACAACACTGTAAGGCCTCACAGTTACTCTTGGTGGACGCAGGAATGGGCCCTGCTGTGAATTATTAGATCAAGAATTGTAATTGCATGCCCCTGTTGAACAGGGGCTGAAAAATTGGGCCTTTGGTGGTGGTGGTGGTGGTGTTGACACAACACTGTAAGGCCTCACAGTTACTCTTGGTGGGCGCAGGAATGGGCCCTGCTGTGAATTATTAGATCAAGTATTGTAATTACATGCCCCTGTTAAACAGGGGCTGAAAAATTGGGCCTTTGGTGGTGGTGTTGACACAACACTGTAAGGCCTCACAGTTACTCTTGGTGGGCGCAGGAATGGGCCCTGCTGTGAATTATTAGATCAAGAATTGTAATTACATGCCCCTCTTAAACAGGGGCAGAAAAATTGGGCCTTAGGCACTGGTGCCACAACACTGCAACCCCTCACAGATACTGTACTTGGAGCACAGCAATGAGCCCTGTTGCAAAGTATTGCATTAAAAATTGGAATTACATGCCCCTGTTAAACAGGGGCTGAAAAATTGGGGCTTAGCAACTGGTGGCGGCACCCAGAAACAAAAATGTTCTTCCAAGCTATCATCATCAATCGGATCATTGAGGAGGAGGAGGATAGTCAGTCAACATAACAGGACAGTCTCTCAGCATCAGCATCAGTCTTGAAGGGATGTGACATTTGAAAATAAATTAGTCTGTTATATCAGCTTCAGGTGTTTGGTAGCTGGTGGTGATCCAAGACTGGTTCATCTTTATGAAAGTCAGTCGATCAACAGAGTCGGTGGACAGGCGCACCCTGTGATCCGTGACAAATCCTCCAGCAGCACTGAATGTGCGTTCTGAAATAACGCTGGATGCAGGACAGGCCAGTAGCTCAATTGCATACTGTGCAAGCTCTGGCCAATGATCCATCCTCAAGTCCCAGTAAGCCAGAGGATTTTCGGTGGGGAAGGTGTCCAAGTCTGACCTTGCCCCTAGGTATTCCTGCACCATGTATATCAGACGCTGGCGATGGTTGCTGGAACCGATCATACCTTGGGGCTGCGGACTAAAGAATTGTCTGAACGCATCGGTCAGACGGCCACCTTCCCCACCGCTCCTTCTTTGACTGACCGAAGCCTCAGCAACTCGTTGTCCAGGACCAGGAGTTTGTAACCTCCCAGTCTCTGGGAACGCATTGCACAGACCTTTCTGCAAGGCCTCCCGGAGTTGTCTCATCCTCTGCTCCCTCTGCGACGGTAAGATAAGGTCCGCAACCTTACCCTTGTACCGTGGATCAAGGAGAGTGGCCAGCCAGTAATGGTCCCTCTCCTTGATCCGAAGAATACGAGGATCCTTCCGCAGACTTTGCAGGATCAGGGAGGCCATGCAGCGTAGGTTAGCTGAGGCATTTGGTCCGGAGTCCTCTGGGTCACTAAGGACGACATGATCCGCAGCCATCTCCTCCCAGCCACTGGTTTCTTGGGACTGTAAATCATCCCTAAAAGACTGCTGCTGATGATGCTGAGTGCCAGGCTCACCTCCATGCTGACACAATCCTCCTCCTCCTCCTCCTCTTCTTCCTGTGCGATGGGTGGGACAGAAGGAACACTGTCTGGGTAAAGGGGGCCTTGAGAGGCAAGGAAGTCCTCCTCTTCCTGCCTCTTTTCTGCCTCAAGTGCCCTGTCCATTATTCCACGCAGCGTATGTTCCAACAGGTGGACAAGAGGTACAGTGTCACTGATGCATGCACTGTCACTGCTCACCATCCTCGTGGCCTCCTCAAATGGTGCCAGGACAGTGCATGCATCCCTGATCATGCCCCACTGGCGTGGTGAAAAAAAACCCGAGCTCCCCTGACCCTGTCCTGGTGCCGTAGTCGCACAGGTACTCATTGATGGCCCTCTGCTGCGTGTGCAGCCGCTGCAGCATGGCCAACGTTGAGTTCCACCTGGTGGGCATGTCACATATAAGGCGGTTCTTGGGCAGGTTCAACTCCTTTTGCAGCTCAGCCAGGCGAGCACTGGCATTATAAGATCTGCGGAAATGCACACAGACTTTCCTGGCCTGCCTCAGGACATCCTGTAAGCCCAGGTACCTGCCCAAGAACCGCTGCATCACCAGGTTAAGGACGTGAGCCACACAGGGCACATGGGTCAGTTGTCCCTGTCGGAGAGCGGAGAGGAGGTTGGTGCCATTGTCGCAAACTACCATTCCTGGCTTAAGCTGGCGTGGCGTCAACCACCTCTCGGCCTGCCCCTGCAGAGCAGACAGAACCTTTGCCCAAGTGTGGCTCCTGTCCCCCAAACACACCAGCGCAAGCACGGCATGGCATCTTTTTGCCTGCGTAATTGCGTAGCCCCTTGAACGCCTACGGAGCACCGCTGGTTCCGAGGACAAAGCACAGGAAGAGGCCATGGAGGAAGAAGAAGAGGAGGGGGTGGAGGACAGAGGTGTGTCACAACCAGTAGTAGCATTTTGGAGGCGTGGCGGTGGAACAACCTCCAACACTACTGCACCTTGTCCTGCATCCTTCCCAGCTGCCAAAAGAGTGACCCAATGGGCCGTGAAAGAAAGGTAACGTCCCTGTCCATGCCTGCTGGACCATGAGTCAGCGGTAATATGCACCCTACCGCTGACCGCCCTGTCCAGCGAGGCCAAGACATTGCCTTCCACATGCCGGTAGAGAGCCGGAATCGCCTTCCGTGAGAAAAAGTGGCGTTTGGGAACCTGCCACTGAGGAACCGCACATTGCACAAACTCACGGAAGGGGGCCGAGTCTACCAACTGAAAAGGCAGCAGTTGAAGCGCTAGCAATTTAGCCAAGCTAGCATTCAACCGCTGGGCATGTGGATGGCTGGGAGTGAACTTCTTTCGACGGTCCAGCAGCTGGGGCAGGGAAATTTGCCTGCTAGAATCCGACGTCGGTGTACTGCTAGCAGAGTGCCCGCAAGTACTTGGCTGTGACACACCTAATTCTACACCTTCATTCCTCTCAGTGCAGGTTTCAGAGAGGACTGAAGGTATAGTGGGGTTGGAGATCCCAGCTGATGCGGTGCAAGAAGAGGTCCGCTTTGTTCTTTGGTGTGGGTCTTTAATGTAGGCTTGCCAACGAGCTGCATGGCAGGTCAACACGCTGGCCCCCGAGGGCATCCTGCCTCGTTGGAGATGTGCCTCCTCCTCATCCTCCTCCTCCTCCTCCTTCTCTCTCCTATTAGGCACCCACGTGGAGTCAGTGACCTCATCATCCCCTCCCTCCTCATCACTGGAGCCAATCTGGCAGTATACTGCAGCTGCTGGAACATGACTGCCAGATCGGTGTCCTTCTTGAGCATCCCCTCTCTCTGCTCTCACGCTACTGCCTTCCTCTAGCTGGGTATCATCATTAGACCCTTCGAAACGCTGGGCATCCTCCTGGAGCATGTACCCAACACTGTGCTCAAACAGTTCGGGGGACTCCTCAGGAGGACATGGTTGGTCTAGGGAAGGAGTGACTGATGATGCCATTGATACCAGGGAAGAGGACGCTTTGGCAGCTGCTTTGCCAGTACCCTGAGCCTGGGTGAGAGAGGATGAGGAGGATGAGGAGGGCTTGGTCATCCACTCTACCAAGTCTTCGGCATGATGCGGCTCAACACGTCCAGTTGCCGAAAAGAAGGACAAGCGTGTCCCATGGCCACGTGCTAATGGTGATGCACCGCGTCCACGACCAGCACTGTTGTCTCTAGACACAGAGCCTGCTTGCCCTCTTTTATTGGCTCCTGACTGTCTGCCTCTCCTTTTTTGCCTTCCAGACATTCTAATGGCCTGCAGGGAAATTGGAAAACCAGAAATAAGGCCTAGCTTCAGGAGTATATTTTGCAGGAATCACACTATGCCTGCTGTAGGTGCTGCAAATGCCTGTTGGTGTAACACACCAGGAAAAAGCAGCAATACAGGCTAACTTCAGGTGTAATATGATCAGGAGGCACACTCCGCCCGCTGTAAGTGCTGCAAATGCCTGTTGGTGTAACACACCAGGAAAAAGCAGCAATACAGGCTAACTTCAGGTGTAATATGATCAGGAGGCACACTCCGCCCGCTGTAAGTGCCGCAAATGCCTGTTGGTGTAACACACCAGGAAAAAGCAGCAATACAGGCTAACTTCAGGTGTAATATGATCAGGAGGCACACTCCGCCCGCTGTAAGTGCTGCAAATGCCTGTTGGTGTAACACACCAGGAAAAAGCAGCAATACGGGCTAACTTCAGGTGTATAATGTGCAGGAGGCTTAGCAACAATGACACTGACACTGTCCCCTGCCTATCCTTCTCTCTCCCTGCACACAAGGTTTATCGAAGTATATGACACTGACACTCTCCCTGCCTATCCTTCTCTCTCCCTGCACACAAGGTTTAGCAAAGAATATGACACTGACACTGTCCCCTGCCTATCCTTCTCTCTCCCTGCACACAAGGTTTATCAAAGTATATGACACTGACACTCTCCCTGCCTATCCTTCTCTCTCCCTACACACAAGGTTTAGCAAAGAATATGACACTGACACTCTCCCTGCCTATCCTTCTCTGTCCCTACACACAAGGTTTAGCAAAGAATATGACACTGACACTGTCCCCTGCCTATCCTTCTCTCTCCCTGCACACAAGGTTTATCAAAGTATATGACACTGACACTCTCCCTGCCTATCCTTCTCTCTCCCTACACACAAGGTTTAGCAAAGAATATGACACTGACACTCTTCCTGCCTATCCTTCTCTGTCCCTACACACAAGGTTTAGCAAAGAATAGATTTGACACTGTCCCTGCCTATCCTTCACTTTCCCTGCTCCGGAACACACTACACGAGGCCGCCGCAATCATTGCTCTCCTCGCTGCCGGCGCTGTGATTGGCCAAGCATGCAGGGTCACAGTGCATGCTTGGCCAATCACAGCGCCGGGATTACACTGCGATGGCGCAGTGTATTGTGGGCCGTTCGCGTCACTCGAATTTGGCGCGAACGGCCCAAATCGTTCGTTGTTCGCCGAACGCGCGAACAGCCGATGTTCGAGACGAACTTATGTTCGACTCGAACACCGAGCTCATCCCTATACTGCAGGCGTTTGTAGGCATTTTCCTTTATTTCACCTGGTGATCCAGCCAGTAACATACCTCCTGTCTTAGGATGTCTGCATTCTAGATGAAGTGGTAAAGCAGAAACCTTTGGACAGCAGCATTCCAGGTTGGTGACTTGACTAACAAACTGAAGCTGAACTCCAGCTTTATAAGCAATTACAGGAAACATGTTTTTCCTTTTGGGATAATGGTTTTACAATGAATAAAAGCTGACCATTGTTAGCACCCTTGTCACGGTTAAATGGTTTGTCTCAACCCTCTAACTGCCCATTTGCTGGACAGTTTGGTCTATTAAAGGAGGTGGAAAAATAACAGACTTACTGGCTGGATCATCAAGTAAAAATAAAGGGAAAAAAGGCTAAAGATAAATAAATAGGGAAAACAAATGCAGCCACCACATCTAACAATTCAATTGGTAAGCTGCAAAATAATAAATGTTTGCTTTGGGTTTTAATACTGCTTTAAATGATAGGTCAAGTTTTGGGGTTGGAGTTATGGGGTTAAGATAAAAATGAGGGTTAGATTTTTTTTTACCTTGTTTCCTCTACTGAAGGCCTTGTGTCAAAAACTACAAAATAAGTCTCATACAATACAATCACTAACCTTTTTTATTTTCTCTTATTTTAGTTTCTCCAACCCCTGTTCCGCTACAAGAAGCAATTCTTCCTCTAGCAGCCTACTTCCCTACACAAAGATGAATGTGGATAATGGTAAGGGGTTTACCTAAAAGACCAAATCAAATAATTAAATGCCAGTTTTGGGCAGCCTTTCTAAGTATCCATGAGGGAGGTACAGGCTGACATTTTGAGGCAGGCTTCGTACCTATGTGTTCTAGTAATGTGCAGTAAAACCCAAGTCTCAGAGCAGGATTATGCAATTAGCGGTCCTCCAGCTGTTGCAGAACTACAAGTCCCATGAGGCATAGAAAAACTCTGACAGCCACAAGCATGACACCCAGAGGCAGAGGCATGATGGGACCTGTAGTTTTGCAACAGCTGTTGGTCCGCTAATTGTATATCCCTGGTGTAGAGCATTGTGTTGTCATTCATTTGGTGCCTCAATGTATGGAATGCATGGCACTGTATTGTGCATTTTGATGATATTTATTTAGTAAGGTACCCCAACTGACTCACCATAATGCACATGCTGTAAATGCTCAGATCTTTTTTTATTTCCCTTTACTTCCAGTCTTATAGCCAAAACAGGGAGTGAGAGGAAATCCCCAGTTATCACCAGAACTGGTGTCCCCATTGGAACATTTGAAATTCTCCCCTCTATTCCTTTACTGGTGATAACTGAAAATTTGGGATTTTCTTTCACTCATGGTGATTATGGTCACCAGGACAAGTAGAGAGAGTGAATCTCCCTAACAGGGACAGTGATACAAAACTGAAAGACGTTCTCCACTCTATCCAAAACAAAATGTGGCTTTAGTTATACATTAAAGGCACTAAAGATGACGAAATGTGCATGTATAGCAAAGATGCATGCATATGCTTCTTTATTCTCCTCAGACATAGACTTTAGAGTTATTCAGAGATTTTACAACATGTTAGAATGTCTCTGCAATCTTTCAGCAGTTACTTTTCCTAAGAAGTAGAATAAAAGCTTTACTTCCTATAATCTGCGTATGTATAGCTAAACCGAACCTGACCGATTTAATCTTCTCACAAAGTAGATATCTGGAGAGGTCAGGGTGCCAACATGTAGTTGTTTGTTGGTTTGACTGTAACCAACAGGACAAGTGAGTCATCATTATGTGTATGGGTACCCTTACATGTTGTTCTGTGACACCGTAGCCATATGTCTTGAATGAATCTAGTGAAATGATTTTTAAATAGGCCAATCAAAAATGTAATCTAAAGCTGTTATTATTTGTCAAACAACGTTTAATAAGGTTTCTTTCCACGCCATGCTGCACACACAGGCAACGCTACAGACATCAATGATAACAGGTGAGTCACGGGTGCACAGCGCAGTGTAAGGCATGGCTTGTCCTTCACATACACATTAACCTGATTCATATCACATCATATCATGTGCTACCACTATTTTTTTTATGAATAAACCAGTCCTAAGGACAGGTCACATTTTCCAGAATACATCAATGAATCATAAGGAAATTATTAGTGTGCTTTATTTTTAATGTGTCTAACAAAATCAGGCTTGCTAGTGCCCAGAAGTCTAAAAGATATAACCCTTTAAGGCCTCATTAACATGTAGCATCTAAACAAGCTCTGAACACCAGAACAGCTGGCAGGAAAATGTGGCACAAAAAACGCACTTAAATGTTTGAGGGTAAATGCATTCTACTGGCCAGAATATTAATCTATTCCTGCCATTGGAATGCATTAACACTCAAATTCTATACGCTTCTAGTGTTTATGCGCATTTGTGCGTTTTCCTCTGCTGCAATACTCCTCTCATGAACGCACCTATGGTGTGATTTTTTTTCTGCCTGTAAATGCTCCTCTTCTAATACACTTGTAAATTGTAAATGCATATATGTGCATGGACACTATGGGGGTTATTTACTAAGGCTGGAGAGTGCAAAATCTGATGCAGTTCTGCATAGAAACCAATCAGCTTCCAGGTTTTATTACCAAAGCTTATTTAACCACTTCCATACAGGGCACTTATACAGCTTCCTGCCCAGACCAATTTTCAGCTTTCAGCGCTGTTGCCCTTTGAATGACAATTGCGCGGTTGTGCTACACTGTACCCAAACTAAATTTTTATAATTTTGTTCCCACTAATAGAGCTATCTTTTGGTGGTATTTGATCACCTCTGCGATTTTTATTTTCTGCTAAAAAATTTTAAAAAAGACCGAAAATTTTGAAAAAAAACGTATTTTTTTCGTGCCCATCCATGCCGCCTATCTGTGCCCATCCGTGCCGCCTACCGGTGCCCATCCGTGCTGCCTATCTGTGCCCATCTGTGCCACCTACCGGTGCCCATCCGTGCTGCCTATCTGTGCCCATCCGTGCCGCCTATCGGTGCCCATCAGTGCACGGATGGGCACTGATGGGCACCGACAGGCAGCACGGATGGGCACCGATAGGCAGCACGGATGGGCACCGGTAGGCGGCACGGATGGGCACAGATAGGCGGCACAGATGGGCACAGATAGGCAACACAGATGGGCACCGGTAGGCAGCACGGATGGGCACAGATAGGCGGCATGGATGGGCACGGATGGGCACAGATAGGCAGCACGGATGGGCACCGATAGGCGGCACGGATGGGCACCGATAGGCGGCACGGATGGGCACTGATAGGCGGCATGGATGGGCACTGATAAGTGGCACGGATGGGCATTGATAGGTGGCATGGATGGGCACTGATAGATGGCACTGTACTGTAATGTGTTACTAATGGATGCCAATCAGTGCCAAACAATAATGCCTGCCAATCAGTGATGCCCATTGTGGGCACTGTTTGGCATCCATTGTGGGCACGGATTGGCATCCATTAGGGGCACTGATTGGCATCCCTGGTGGTCTAGGGAGGCATACCTGGTGGTGGGCATCCCTGGTGGTCTGGTGGCATCCCTGGTGGTCCAGTGTGGGCATCCTCGGGAGGGCTGCGCTGATAATCGATCAGCACAAACCCCCCCTGTCAGAGGAGCAGCCGATCGGCTCTCCTCTACTCGCGTCTGACAGACGCGAGTGAGGAAAAGCCGATCACCGGCTTTTCCTGTTTACATCGTGATCAGCCATGATTGGACATGGCTGATCACATGGTAAAGAGTCTCCGTCGGAGACTCTTTACCTAGATTGGTGTTGCGGGGTGTCAGACTGACACCCTGCAACAACGATCGCCGCGATGCGCGCCCCCGGGGGCACGCAGCGGCTCAAAATCCTGAGGACGTCATATGACGTCCAGTCAGGATTTTGAAACCACTTTGCCGCCGTCAATCCGCTATAGGGCGGGCGGCAAGTGGTTAAACAAGCTGATTTTAGAAGGTGATTGGCTACCATGCACAGCTGCCCCAGATTCTGAGTGCACAAGTTTTAGTAAATCTACTCTATAGGCTTACATATGGGTGCTTTTACTGGCTTAAAAAAACCCCACTCAACACCTGTATAAGCAGCGGTTTTTAGGCTATGTGTGCATGAGGCCTAATAGTTCATGGGTCTTCTGTTCAGAAACAAATGTGCAATACAGCATTTACAAAAATCATTTATTTTAGTGACATTAGTTAGTTCGTTTTTAGTTCAAATGATAGTAAGAGTACACATCCTGCAATAGTACTGAATCTAGTTGCCAAAAGTGATGCAAACTTTGGCTCTGTTTGCCCCATCTTGCAGTCTAAAACTACATATGCAGATTTGTCACCCATAAAAGTATCGTTATACTATTTATTACTATAACTAACCAATAGCCTGCTATAATAAGGCCTTATGCATGCAGAACGTTTTAACAGCTGCCCCTAGGGGCGTTTTTTTTTCTGCCTCTAAACGCTCCTCCATGTTAGCCTATGTGTCTATGCACACATAGCGTTTTAGAAGCGTTTAGTAGCAGGAGTTTTTAGAGGTAGGAGCAAACCGTCCAGGTGCAGCAGCATTTGGGCAGAAAAAAGCTTGACGCTGCTAAACGCTGCTAAATGCTGCTAAACTCGCCTAAAAGCTAGTACTTGAGCAATAATTCATTTCAATGGCCAGAATAAATGATTTATTCTGGACAATTAAATGAAATAACGTCCAAGAGCTTGACGCCTGTAAAAGCTCCTAAAAGCTGGTAAAGGCTTTAGACATTTTTACAAGTGTCAGGCATTTTTTCTGCAAAAACACTGCTGGGAGAGTTAAATAAAGGTGCATGAGGCCTACTAAAGAGCAAGGATTATCAAATCTGCTATACTGAATTGAAGGGTTAGATTCTCTCCACTGGGTGGTATTTGTTATTGGTCCCATGTGTAGTAAAATGGTCCCTTAGACCCCTGTGGAGTAAATATTTGTTTGGAAAGCTGATTTCCTTGGGTAAACCAAACTGCTCTTTTGTGGCCTTGAAAATTGGACTTCAGAATCCATATAATGCTCCTAGTAACTATTCAGCAGTGAGGTCAGCAGTGGGACACAATGGGGATTGCATTTAATTCTGTGATATGGTTGACCGCCATTTGGTTTAGGATCTTGAAAGTGTTAGGTTTCCTTATGCTGACACTGCAGACAGAGCGATTTTTAATGCTCGAGTTGGAAACATTATTTTCTAAAACCCTTTATGCTGTCAAAGGAAAACCACTTTATGATCATATTACAGGTTGATCAAATGACTAGGTGACTAGTGGAATCTGGTTATAAGAAAGTTCTCATGTGTTAATGGTTTGCTGTAGATACAGTTGTGGTTATAAGTTACATACCCTGGCAGAATTTATGATTTCTTGGCCATGTTTCAGAGAACATGAATGATAACACAAAGAATTTTCTTTAATTCATGGTTAGTGTTTGGCTAAAGCCATTTATTATCAATCAACTCTGTTTACTCTTTTTAAATCATAATCACATCAGAAACTACCCAAATGACCCTGATCAAAAGTTTACATACCCCAGTTCTTAATACCGTGTATTGCCCCCTTTAACATCAATGATAGCTTGAAGTCTTTTGTGGTATTCATGGATGAGGCTCTTTATCTTCTCAGATGGTAAAGCTGCCCATTCCTCTTGGCAAAAAGCCTCCAGTTCCTGTACATTCTTGGGCCGTCTTGCATGAACTGCACATTTGAGATCTCCCCAGAGTGGCTCAATGATATTGAGGTCAGGAGACTGAGATGGCCACTCCAGAACCTTCACTTTATTCTGCTGTAGCCAATGACAGGTGGACTTGGTCTTGTGCTTTGGATCATTGTCATGTTGGAATGTCCAAGTACGTCCCATGCGCAGCTTCCTGGCTGATGAATGCAAATGTTCCTCCAGTATTTTTTGATAACATACAGTATTCATCTTGTCAACAATTTTGATCAAATTTACTGTGCCTTTGTAGCTCGCACATCCCCAAAACATCAGCGATCCACCTCCGTGTTTCACAGTAGGAATGGTGTACCTTTCATCATATGCCTTGTTGACTCCTCTCCAAATGTAGTGTTTATGGTTGTGCCCAAAAAGCACAATTTTGGTCTCATCACTCCAAATGACTTTGTGCCAGAAAGTTTGAGGCTTGTCTTTGTGCTGTTTGGCGTATTGTAAGCGGGATACTTTGTGGCATTTGCGTAGTAATGGCTTTCTTCTGGCGACTCGACCATGCAGCCCATTTTTCTTCAAGTGCCCCCTTATTGTGCATCTTGAAACAGCCACACCACATGTTTTCAGAGAGTCCTATATTTCACCTGATGCTATTTGTGGGTTTTTCTTTGCATCTCGAACAATTTTCCTGGCAGTTATGGCTGAAATTTTAGTTGGTCTACCTGACTGTGGTTTGGTTTCAACAGAACCCCTCATTTTCCACTTCTTTATTAGAGTTTGAACACTGCTGATTGGCATTCTCAATTCCTTGGATATCTTTTTATATCCCTTTCCTGTTTTATACAGTTCAACTACCTTTTCCCGCAGATCCTTTGACAATTCTTTTGCATTTCCCATGACTCAGAATCCAGAAACGTCAGTGCAGCACTGGATGAAAGATGCAAGGATCTGTCAGGAGTCCAAAAACTCATTGACCTTTTATACACACACACTATCTACAAGCAAAAAGATCACAGGTGAGGATGGTTACCTTAAATAGCCATTCAAACCCCTTTGTGTCAAGGTGTGTGCATGTTATCAGGCCTAAATCCCCAGGGTATGTAAACTTTTGATCAGGGTTATTTGGGTAGTTTTTGTTGTGATTATGATTTAAAAAGAGTAAGCACAGTTGATTGATTATAAATGGCCTAAGCCAAACACTAACCATGAGTGAAAGAAAAGTTTTTGTGTTATCATACATATTCTCTGAAAAATGGCCAAGAAATAATAAATTCTGCCAGGGTATGTAAACTTATGAGCATAACTGTATAGAAGTTGATGCAATGGGGTACTGGAACTGTGGGTATAAATGTATTCCACAAACTGTCTCATCCATATCTCCCCAGTATTTGTAGATGTTACTCTAATGCCCTGTACACACGACCGGGATTCCCGACGGGAAAACTGCGATAAGAGCTTTTGTCCGGGAATCCCGGCCGTGTGTATGCTCCATCGCATTTTTTTCCAACTGGAAAACTGCCGGGATTCCCAGAGGACTTTTTCCCATCAGATAACCCGGCCGTGTGTAGCAGAAAACTGTGGTTTTGTCAGTTTTCCTGTGGGGAAAAAGTCAGTTGGAGCATACACACGGTCAGGATTCCCGAGGAAAAGCTCTCATCTGAATTTTCCCAATGGGAAAACCGAACGTGTGTACGGGGGAAAAGTAGAGAGCAGGTTCTCGGTTTTCCCCTCGGGATTTCCGACGGACCTTTTGCCGTCGGGAATCCCGGTCGTGTGTACAGGGCATGGGGGTGTCAAAATTCACCTTTTAGAGCTTGTTCCCTTAACCACTATACATAGCTAAAGTGTGTGTCTCTTTTTTCTCTCTTGTCTGGGGACAAATGGGCTCCTCTTCCAATAAAACAATTGCACAAAATTTAAGGAAGCCAATTCTTTATCTCTGTGCCATTACCTACTGCTGTATTCTTGCACCAGTGTTACCTTTGGGGTGGCCATTTTAAAATGTTACTTTTTATAGACAAGATACTATTTTATTGTCTTAGTAAACATCACTATCATATATTGTACACCTCTCTTACAGAAGTGACTTGCCATGTGGCTGTGAAGCGGATGATCAGTCCCAGTTATTCCCTCTTCATCAGGAGACAGCAGCTAGCTAATAACAGAGATCACCTAAGTCCTCTCTCCTGCACTTCCAGGTACTGTATAAAATAGTAAGTGAGACATGTCACAGGGGAATACACACACACATTTCTAATAAAAGGCAATGTAAGGTTTATACATATTATTTTCCTTTTTTTATGGTCAGGAATTTTGTTTTTTGTTCTTGTCAAGTAATTATCAAATATATAATTTTTTTCTATTTTTTACACAGTTAGGCTGGGTTCACACCATTGCGAATTGGATCCAGGATCCACGAATCCAATTTGCAATAGCAGGAGATTTTGACCGGCTCTCTATGGAGCCGGTTCACATATTTCCGCAGCAGGCTCGGTGCGCTTTTGTGTCTTTTGGTCCATTTCAGGTCCGAATTCAGCCCAAAATTCAGGCTGAAATCGGACCTGAAATGGTGAACCAGCACGCACCAGACCCCTGCTGTGAGCCGCATGCGGCTCATACATGAACCGAGTCCTAGGTGTAATTTTAGTCTGATTTTCCAAAGACTTCTTAGCAGCTTTTTGTCAATAGCCTGTTTTTTTTTAGAACTCAGTGGTTCAAGAAGCAGTTTACAGACAGAACTAAATAACTCACCAGCAGTGACTTCTCAGTTCAATCTGAAATTTCAGCCAAACAAAGCCAGCTGCATGTCTGTTGCTGTGCTGTCTCTTTAGCAAACTCGTAGTGCTTTAGGAATCCTCTGTTATTTAATAAATGTTTATTTGTAATACAAAGAATTCATACATACAGTATCATGAAAAACGGACATAAAACATCAGCTTAAAGTGGACATTCGGTAATTTTTTCAACTTTCCATCTATTAAATCTTCTGCCCTTGTTGTTTTAACTTTGGATAGTAAAACATTTTTTTTCTGCCAGCAAATACCTTTTACAGCCCACTTCCTATTTCTTGTCTGGTAAAAAGCCTAGGCTTATGACATCATGCACAGCTCTCTCTCTCACTCTCATGAGAGTTTGCAAGGAAAGGAGGGGGGATGAGTGATAAGAGGACCAATGAGAGCTGCGGGGCTGCAGAGCTGGAGGTGTGCCTCTGTGTGACTGTGTAAATCCAGGAAGTGAACAGGCAGCAGCTTCAGCTGCCCACAGTTATAATGGATGCAGCCAGACTTAGTGGAGGGAGATTTCTGAAGTATATTTGTCAAGTACAGAATTGCAGTATATATAAAATAATAGGCAAACCGGCTGGAGGGAAGCTTCAGAATGGCAAGGATGTTTTTATTACCAACTATGTGAGCAGCCTGCAGTTCCTCTTTAAGCTTGGTTTCATCGCAATTTTTCAAAGGAGCCCAGCGCGGTTTTGTTCACTGGTTCAGGTGCGATTCAGGTGTGAATTCGTTAAGTATATCACACTTGAAATTGCACCTGAACCCAGGGCCGGCCCTACCATGGGACCCAATGGTACCCCGGTCCCAGGCGGCACTTTAAGGGGGGCGGCAAATTGCCGCCCGTCAGCCAACGACATTCCGTGTCTCCTACTAATTTTTCTTTCCTGTGTCCCCGATTTTCCAGCCGCCATGTTTAATGTCCGGTGCCCTGTGATTGGACGAATGGGGGTCATGTGCGGCGTGGGGCTGGCCTGTCAGCGATCGCTCTAGAAGTCCCGCCTCCGCACATGACCGCCATACGCCCAATCACAGTGCGCCGGGAAACACGAACATGGTGGCGGCAGACAAGCACTGGAAGTGTGAGCTGTCTTCCCCTCCGCCTGTTGCTCTGCTTTGTTACGGCGCGGTGGAGATGGAATCATGGAGGTGCAGGCGTGCAGCGTCTGACACCATGGAGCGGGCTGCGGGTGGATGGCGCTGGCGGGAAGTTGGGACGCCGAAGCAGTTCTGCACATCCAGTGCTGAGGTCCTGAGGAGAGTCCTGGTGAAGAGCAGACAAAGGTAAGGAGGACTCAAAGGATGGATTCGCACTGAGCTGTGGGGAGGGGGTCAGGTGTGAGTAGTGCAGGAAGTAGGACTCCTACTGTAGGAGTCAGGTGGGTCTGTGTAGTAGGTCAGTGTAGGTGTAAGGTCGGTGGGTCAGTGTATGTGTCAGTCAGTGTAATAGTCAGTGTTGCTGTCAGGTCAGTGTAATGTGAGTAGTGCAGGAAGTAGGAGTGAGGTAGGTGTCAGGTAGGTCAGTGTAGGGATCAGTGTAGGTGTCAGGTAGGTCAGTGTAGGGGTCAGGGTAATGGTCATGTGGGTCAGGTGGGTCAGTGTAATGTGAGTAGTGCAGGAAGTAGGAGTCAGGTGGATCAGTGCATGTGTCACGTAGGTGTGTCAGGGGGTCAGTGTAGGGGTCAGATAGGTCACATGTGTTCAAAAAATGTGCAGCGCTATGTGGTTAAAACCATGTGTGAAATAAATGTTAAACCTTGAAATGTGAAAAATTAATATATGAAAAATTAATTAAAAAGAAAACTAATGCAGAGTCCAAAAAGAACACAACATAGTCCGTGAAGAGTTAACTCCAAAAGCAAATCCGTGAAGGGTTAAGGGCTGTAGCCAATAAAGAGACTAGGGTCTAGTGGAGCATAATAAAATAAAAATAAACATTTCTTGATCAGTTTAGGTCGATATGTATTCTTCTACATATGTTTGGTAAAAAAAATGCAATGTGTATATTGATTAGTTTGCGCAAAAGTTATACCGTCTACAAAATAGAGGATAGATTTATGGCATTTTTATTATTATTATTTTTTTTTTTACTAGTGTAGCGGGATCTGGTGATCTGCGATTTTTAGCTAGACTGTGACATTGCGGTGGACAGATCAGACACTTTTGACACTTTTTTGGAACCAGTGACATTTATACAGCGATCTGTGCTATAAAAATGCACTGATTACTGTGTAAATGTCACTGGCAGGAAAGGGGTTAAATGTGTTCCCTGGGAGGTGTTTCTAACTGGGGGGGGGTGATGGGACTGACTGTAGGAGGAGAGAGATCTCTGTTCCTAATCACTAGGAAGAGCAGATCTGTCTCTCCTCCCCTGTCAGAATAGGGATCTGTCTGTTTACATTAACAGATCCCCGTTCTGGCTTTCTGGAGCGATCGCGGCCACCAGACACGCATAGGTCCTTTTATACTCCTTTACATGTATAGAGCCATGACAGGTCCACTTTAGTTATCATGAGATAAAATAATGAATGTGGGGTATTTGGTGGGCGTGATTTTTTTTTTTGGGGGGGGGGGGGGCAGCATTTAATTCTTGGTACCAGGCAGCACAATGTCTTGGGCCGGCACTGCCTGAACCGGACCTAAAATCGTACAGGACTCTTTTGAAAAATGCACTGCATCTGACCCGCAGATTTGAGAACCGGCATGCGAATCAGATGTGGTTCAAAATGGCCTGCCTAAGTAGTAGTGGTGCAACGGATCGTCACCGATCCGTGATCCGAACGGGTCAACCTGTTCGGATCGGCACACCACGCAATCCGCGGAGCGCTCCGCGGCCTCGACCATAGGAAAGGCCGCGGCTTCGGCCTAGCTCCGGAGCGGCGGCCATCTTTGTACACCTGGCGGCGGCCGCTGTCTCGTCAGGAAGTGACGTTTCGTCACCGCCATCTTGCTACACCCCACACTCCTGCACAGTAATGATAGAGTGAGAAGGGGCAAGCGGACATCTTGTTACACCCACTGGAGTTTTAGATTTCACAGTTATTTTCAACACAAAATGGAGCTTATATGCTTAAATACAGTATTTGTAAATCCGACGGACTGTTTACATGTTATATTTTAAAAGCAGCAGCAAACCTGCTGAACTTACATGGTTGCTAATGTGACACAACACCTCTGATTTTCACATTTAACATTTAACTGGAAGGATAAAAACTATAGTAATAGAGGGAGAAGCTCCTTGTTAGGGTTATCAGAACTAAAAGAAACAAAGAAAAACCAAAAAAAAGGGGTGGAGGGGGAGTTGAAGACCTCTGAGTGGAATAGAAGTTAGCTGCTATTGATAAAAAAGGAGAAGTAATAACAGCTGTTTGGTTGTTGAGATAGGCAAACCATTCTCAATGAACTCCTGCTAACAGATGTTTCCCTTTCTCCGAGAATATGGACATGTGCCAAAATCGCCATGTTTTATGAATAATATCTAGGGTGTTTTTTTTTTCTTTTTTTGTGAATGGATTAAGTCTTCCATCCTACTCTAATTTTTTTTTACTTTATTAAGCCACATCTGAATGGATGGATGAGAGTCTTTTAGCCAGCAGGTGGAAATACATGCCTTGGCTGAATTTATAAAGTGCCATAGGCCCCTTTCACACTGGGGCGGGCATGTGCGGAGGTGGTATAGAGGAGCGATTTTTAGCGCCGCTATACCGTCGTAATTACCGCGATATTCAGCCGCTAGCGGTGCGGTTTTAACCCCCGCTAGCGGCCGAAAAAGGGTTAATACCGCAGTGCCCTATTGATTTCAATGGGAAGGAGCGGTAAAGGAGCGGTATACACACCGCTCCTTCACCGCTCCAAAGATGCAGCTTGCAGGAGATTTTTTTTTTCCCCTGCCAGCGCATCGTGAAAGGTGCCTTAGGATCATGCAGAAAGTTATTTTAAAAATAGCCAGTAATTCACTCTGTGTCACACTTTACCCCGGAGTCTTTAAAGCGGAGCTCCCCTGAAAAAAATAATATTAACCACCTGCCTACCGGGCACGAAAACCCCCTTCCTGCCCAAGCCATTTTTCAGCTTTCAGCGCTGTCACACTTTTTTTTTTAACAAGAAAAGCGCTGTAACACTTTGAATGACAATTGCGCGGTCGTGCAACGTTGCTCCCAAACGAAATTTGTGTCCTTTTTTCCCCACAAATAAAGCTTTCTTTTGGTGGTATTTGATCGCCTCTGCGGTTTTTATTTTTTGCGCTATAAACAAAAGAAGAGCATCAAGTTTGAAAAAAAAAACAATATTTTTTACTTTTTGCTATAATAAATATCAATTTTTTTTTTTTTTAGTAAAATTTTCCTCAGTTTAGGCCGATATGTATTCTTCTACATATTTTTGGTAAAAATCGCAATAAGCGTATATTGATTGGTTTGCGCAAAAGTTATAGCAGATACAAAATAGGGGATAGATTTATAGCATTTTTTTTTTTTTTTTACTAGTAATGGCGGCGATCTGCGATTTTTATCGTGACTGCGATATTGCGGTGGACACATCGGACACTTTTGACACATTTTTGGGGCCATTCACATTTATACAGCGATCCCTGCTATAAAAATGCATTGATTACTGTATAAATGTGACTGTCAGGGAAGGGGTTAACACTAGGGGGCGAGGAAGGGGTTAAATGTGTTTCCTAGATGTGTTCTAACTGTGGGGGAAGGGGACTGACTGGGGGAGGTGACCGATGGTTGTTCCTATGTACAAGGGACACACCATCTGTCTCCTCTCCCTGACAGGACGTGGATCTGTGTGTTTACACACACAGATCCACGGTCCTGCTCGGTTACTGGCCAATCGCGGTTGCCCGACGGCCATCGCGGTCGCCCGGCTTCCATCACGGCCGCCGGGCACGCGCATCGGGTCCCCAGCGGCGCGCGCGCCCCCTAGCTGCTTTTAGAGCCGCGACGTCATATGACATCCGGTCAGAACAAGAGAGTCTTCCGCCCGCCGTCATTTGACGGTGGGCGGTAGACAAGTGGTTAAAAGCCAGCAGCTACAAATACTGCAGCTGCTGACTTTTAATATTAGGACACTTACCTGTCCTGGAGTCCAGCGACGTCGGCAGCAGAAGACGAGCGATTGCTCGTCACTCTGCTGCCCCCACCACCATCCTTGGTGAGGGAACCAGGCAGTGAAGCCTTGCGGCTTCACTGCCCGGTTCCCTGCGGTGCATGCGCGAGTCGCGCTGCGCCGTTCTCACTGGTCCCCATTGTGTTCTGGGAGCCGTGTGTTTCCCAGAACACAACGGGTATTCTGCGGGAAGTGACGTACGACCCGCAGAATAGCCGTAGAGAGGACTCCCAGAAGTGGGTGCAAACACCTGTCTTAGACAGGTATCTGCACCCCCTCCCCCTGAAAGGTGCCAAATGTGACACCGGAGGGGGGAGGGTTCCGATGAGCGGAAGTTCCACTTTAGGGTGGAGCTCCGCTTTAACAACAGTGTACCATGTAGAGGCTTTCTCTGATTTGATTGATACTGTTAAGCACTGGATAATTTTAATCCAGGCTCAATAACTTTTGTAAAGGCTTTAGAAATAGGGGAATTACAACATGAAGGTGGTAGGGACATGCTTTGAAATCACTGATGTGGAAATCCAAAGCCAATGATTCATTCATAAAAGTAAATTGTTTTAGAATTACCTGACATTTCTTTAATGCCTTGTACACACAATTCCGATCGTGTGTGGGCCCCATCTGACTTTTTTCCATCGGAGTAAAAAAAATAGAACATGTTTCAAATTTTTCCGATGGAAAAAAATCCGATGGGAAATTCAGATCGTCTGTGTGGAATTCCATCAGAGAAAAATCCACGCATGCTCAGAATCAAGTCGACGCATGCTCGGAAGCATTGAACTTAATTTTTCTCAGCTCGTCTGAGTGTTTTACGTCACCGTGTTTTGGACGGTTGGAATTTAGTCTGACAGTGTGTATACAAGACTGATGGAAGTCAGCTTCATCGGAATTCCGACGGAAAATTCCATCGGATTTTATTCCATCGGAAATCCGATTGTGTGTACAAGGCATTAGGGCCCATTCATACTATTACACTTTGATAATGCGTACATTAACACATGTGTTGCTGCATTGCATGGTTGCGCACGTTACATGTATTGGTGTAATGTGATTTTGCCATTCTGTCATTCTGAATGGCACCCTAACGCACCTTCTCAATGCACTTTCTTTGCAGTACACGAACATGCAATGCTTTGCTCTGTTTTTCAAGAGTCCTTTTAGAAGCACAATGCAATTTGATTATGAATTTAAAATGCCTTTAAAAAAAATTATTTTATATACAACAGTTCTTAGTTTTAAAAACAAGGTAGATATTTTAAAAACTTCGAAGAAGTGAAATAATATAAAAAATAAACAAAAAACTATGTACCAGTAGTGTTGGGTGAATGGTTCGGGCCAAGCAAAAGTCCCCCCCCAAAATTCATACCAGACCCTTATCTGAGCATGCAGCCTGGTAGGCCAGGAAAGGTGGGATGAGCGAATGCCCCCCCTCCTAAATCATACCTGTCCACATGCCCATATCATGGGGGTCATGTTGAGAGGATCAAGGGCATCTTCCCCACAACCCTGGGCGATGGTGGTCTGCGGGCAGGAGGCTTTCAGAATCTGGAAGCCCCCTTTAACAAGTGGGCCCCAAGATCCCAGCCTCCACTATGTAAATCAGTATGGGGTACATTGTACAAGTGTCAATAAAAACAAAAACACACAATGTCCCCAATGTAGATCCATCGTTAATCATGACGCCCACTGCCACCGCCCGACCCAAAAAATAAAAAATGCTCCGCCCGCGAGGAAGGCTGCCAGCCGAATGCCTGCTCCACAGGCATGGTAGCCCCGCCTCATGTGACATCACCAACCAGTGTATGCTGGTTCTGTGATGTCACAAGGGGGCAGGGACACCAGGTGACGTCATTAGCTGGCCCAACCCCTTACCTATTTAAAGGGGTTGTAAAGGCAGAAGGTCCTTCTCTTTTAATGCATTCTATGCATTAAGATAAAAAGCCTTCTGTGTGCAGCACCCCCCCCCCAGCCCCCCTAACACTTACCTGAGATCCCTCTCTGTCCAGCGATGTCCATGCATGTTTTAGCCATCCAGCCATTCCCCTTCCTGATTGGCTGAGACACAGCAGGGGCGCCATTGGCTCCCACTGCTGTCAATCAAAGTCAGCTAGCCAATTAGGGGAGAGAGGGGGCTGGGCTGGGTTGGGGCTCTGTGTCTGAATGGACACAGGGAGCTGCTACTCAGCTTGGGTGCTTGCTGTGGGGGCCTTGAACAGGAGGGAGGGGCCAGGAACACAGAAGAGGGACACGGAAAACGGAGGATCCGGGCTGCTCTTTGCAAATCCACTGCAACAGAGCAGGTAAGTATAACATGCTTGTTATTTTTATAGGGAAAAAAAAAAAGTCTTTCCAATTACTTTAAGAACTGTTACTCGACAGAGCAGGCATTCGGCGATCAGCCTTCCTTGTGGGACGGAGCGTGATTTTTATTTTATTTTTTTGCCGTGTCAGACGGTGCGGCGGGCATTCTTGATTGATGGTGAATCTACATCGGGGGACATTGTTTTATTTATTTTTTTCAAATAAATGAATTGTCAAAAACTGTGTTTGTGTTTTTTTTCTTTATTGACTCTGTTTTTACATTGATATATGTCCCCCAGGGCAGTATCCAGGCCCCCATACCCATTTTATGGCCAATCACTTGAATATACGCCTATAAAATGGGGACTTTTGATTTTTCAAATTTGGGTCCCATAGACCTCAATGGGGTTCAGAGTTAGGGTCTGAACTTTTGCAATGTTCGAGAGATCTGGTGCAAATGGAACAAGGGGGTATTCGGCCCATCTCTATGTACCAATTACTCTTTCGTTGAGGCTCTGACTCATAGCTGTTCCTCATCTAATCCTCACAGGACCTGTAGGCCCACCTATGCTGAGCTGCTAGCTTGTCCTGCCTCAGATTACTTTTATTTACTTTCTTTGTCTGTTCTTTTTCCTGTTAGTATATTTAGCTCTTGCTGATTTATTTATTTTTGTGCGGGTATACAACCGCTTTAAGAGACGTTTGGCATAAAATGGTAGCAGGAGTACAATACTTGTAATACAAGCTGTCCTTCATAGATTTAAAAGAGAAGTGTGTTTTTTTTTTTTTTTTTATAGATTCATACTTACCTAGGTGGATGCAGCATCGGTCGGATGCTACATTTGTCCCCCCAGCGCCTCTGCACTGAGAACCAAGCGATCGAACACCGACGATGGCTCAGTTCTCACAGCTCCCCGAGCAGAGAGCTGCTGACTGTCAATCAGCAGCTCTCGGCCGTTCCCGCCCCTCCACAGCTCAGCGCTCCGGGGAGCAGCCGTCTCAAGCTCTCAGGAGCTCGCTGAGAAGCTGAGATGGGCTTCAGTCCGCTCTCTCCTGAAACCGGGTCACAGGAATACAAAACAAATTGCACTCCTATGACCCATAGGAGAAGCCCAGCCAAACAAGCTCAGACTGGACTTCTCCTTTACCCTGGGTTCACACTGATGCAATGCGGGAACCAGCGCGATTACAGTGCTGGTTCCCGCATCGCTCCTCTCCCGCAGGCAGTTCACACTGCTTTGTGCGAACCGCTGCGAGTGTCATTAATGACACCCCCAGTTTTGTTCACTTGAACTTGCACAGGAAATGGATCGCATAGGTGAGAACACTCATGCGATCTGATTCTAGTGCGGGCAAAAACAAGTCCCTGCACTATTTTCTGTGTGAATCTAATGTGAGTTCAGCCATACAACTGTATGGCTGAACTCGCATTGCTCAGAGATTGCAGGTGATCGGCACCTGCAGTGCGAGTTCGAATCACATGCGATATCTCTGAGATCGCAGCAGTGTGAACCCAGGCTCAATGTTAAAAATTGGGAAATCCTACTAGTAGTGAATTGAGCAATGTGGTGAGAAGGGAATATGGCAAAACCAACTAGTGTAGCTTACAGGGGTTTACAGTATATCAGGAGTCAACATTTTCTTTAAAAGAAAAGAGTACTGTCCCTGGAACTTTTTTTATTTACACTAAGGCTCCATTCACACATGAGCGTTTTCAGCTCATAAAACGTTTGTAAAACGCAAGAAAAAACACCTGAAAAACGCCCAACAAGCAAAATCCTATTCATTTCAATGGCACCTGTTCACATCTGAGCATGTTGTCACCTGACAAACGCCTAAAAAATGCTCTAAGCTCAAAAAAGAGCTTCTTTGGGGCAGATTTTCTGCCTTTTACATTGGTGACCTGAACAAAATCGCAGAAAAAACACGGCAAAATCGCTGTAAAAACGCTTTCAGCGTAAAGTCTCCCAAGGTCCAAGCAGTACTGAGTACTGTTGATGCAAATAAAATAAAAAATGTATCACAGAGAGTACTCAGCTATGCTGTTGCAAGTGCACTAATCAACTTGAGCACTAAAGAAAGAAAAAAAACCTTTTATCTGCAACTCAAAAAATATATATATATACAGTATATATATAGCAGTGAAAAAGTCAACTCGTCAACTGTATTGATTGGCACCACATCCCTTAGTTAAGTGATTTGAGAAAGGATAAAGATGGGACTTTAAAGGTGCAAAAATACACAAAAATGTATCAAAAATAAAAATGTATTTATATATAAAGAGAATAACAGTATAAAGAAAGATAAAATATCAATCCAAAAATATAATACATAATACAAGATATGTTACATGTGCAGACTTGGAACAATTTCTCTACATATGTTTCGCCAATAAAATTTGCTTCTTCAGGAGATTGTATCAGTTGAACACTGTCTGCTAGAATAGAAAACATCAAAATCAAAAAACAAATAAACAAATGCTCATACAAAATACCCTGTTGGCTGGGACCCAGGTTAAGACCCAAGTGGATTTAGATAATTACCTAAAGGTGATATCAATCACTAATTGATGGATAGGGAGGCCCGGAGATCAAAAGGACCCCTACATGGATTTGGATCATCTGGCGTACCACAGAGACCGGTAATTAAATGCGTATAAGCCCAGTTAACAAACCAGATAGTGGATTTATTTTGGACGTCTAGGGTAGAAAAAGTTAAATTATTTTACCACAAGAATATGTATCAATGTATTGATACAATTGGAATATTAAGCTTTTGGGAAAAAAACACTAGTCCACAATTCGTGTACCTTTAATTCGATGACAAATAATTAGTAACTGATGTGCTTCGGCTTATTCTGAAGATCCAACCAAGATCTGTCAACAATAAGACAAGTCAAAAACAGGAAGCGGAAGCACATCAGTTATTAATTATTTGTCATCAAATTAAAGGTACACGAATTGTGGACTAGTGATTTTTTCCCAAAGGCTTAATATTCTAATTGTATTAATACATTGATACATATTCTTGTGGTAAAATTTTTTTACTTTTTCTACCCTAGACGTCCAAATCAAATCCACTATCTGGCTTGTTAACTGGACTTATACGCATTAAATTACCGGCCTCTGTGGTACACCAGATGATACAAATCCATGTAGGGGTCCTTTTGATCTCCGGGCCTCCCTATCCATCAATTAGTGATTGATATCACCTTTAGATAATTGTATAAATCCACTTGGGTCTTAACCTGGGTCCCAGCCAACAGGGTATTTTGTATGAGCATTTGTATATGTATTTATTATTGTGTACTCAATTCTTTGTTTATTTGTTTTTTGATTTTGATGTTTTCTATTCTAGCAGACAGTGTTCGACTGATACAATCTCCCAAAGAACCTAATTTTATTGGCGAAACATATGTAAAGAAATTGTTCCAAGTCTGCACATGTAACATATCTTGTATTATATTTTTGGATGGATATTTTATCTTTCTTTATACTGTTATTCTCTTTATATATAAATACATTTATATTTTTTATACATTTTTGTGTATTTTTGCACCTTTAAAGTCCCATCTTTATCCTTTCTCAATATATATAGCAGTATTTAGAGAGCTCACTCTAGGGTGGTGACAACAGTATCTCAGTTTTCATTGTGTTCTTTAAATCCTGGCTTAGAAGTGACATAATCTGACGTGACCTAAATGTTTAGCAGTCTTATTTTCCAGTTTTGGCATCCTGGGCTTACTTTCAGCCAGGAACCTGCATGAAGTTTGTATGTTCTCCCATCTGTTGCATCGTTTAATACTCTGACTTCTATTCATAACCTGAGAACATATAGATTAACTGCAATGTTGTCCTTTTTTCATAAGTGTATTAATGCAATAGGGACATAAAAGCATAAGTTCATTGCGGACAAGGATTTATGATTCAATATTGTTTTACTGATTATGCCAGAGGCTTAACTCTATATAAATTAGTACAATAAATGTATAGTTTATGTAGCATTAGGAATAGTTTAAACCTGGGGTCTCAAATTAAAAAAAAAAAAGGAAAAAAAAAAGCCTCTTTATTGTTATTCAGAATATAGAGAACTTTGACTGTGGTCACTGGGAGTACAAAATGTTCTGACATCAGTGGAAGCAAAAAATTCTCCATCCTTGGTATTAGTGGGATGAATAGTGCCCCATTGTTGATATCAGTGGGAGGAATTGTGCCCCATTGTTAGTATCAGTTGGCGGAATAAGGCCCCATTGTTAGTATTAGTGGGAGGAATAGTATTCCATCATTGGTAATAATGGGAGGAATAGTGCTCCATCATTGGTGACAGTGGGAGGAAGAGTGCCCTATCATTAGTGACAGTGGGAGGAAGAGTGCCCTATCATTGGTGACATTGGGAGGAAGAGTGCCCTATCATTCGTGACATTGGGAGGAAGAGTGCCCTATCATTAGTGACAGTGGGAGGAAGAGAGACCTATCATTGGTGACATTGAGAGGAAGAGTGTCCTATCATTGGTGACATTGGGAGGATGAGTACCCTATCATTGGTGACATTGGGAGGAAGAGTGCCCTATCATTAGTGACAATGGGAGGAAGAGTGCCCTATCATTGGTGACATTGAGAGGAGAGAGCCCTATCATTGGTGACATTGAGAGGAAGAGTGTCCTATCATTGGTGACATTGAGAGGAAGAGTACCCTATCATTGGTGACAGTGGGAGGAAGAGTACACCATCGTTGGTGTACGTGAGAGGAATTATGCCCCATCGATGGTATCAGCGTGAGGAATAGTCCCTCGTTTCAGTGGGAGAAATAGTGCTCGAAGGGTTGGTTAAAGACAAGCAAAGGGCCGCATCTAAACCATGGGCCGCGGTTTGGAGACTACTGGTAAACTTATGACCCCAGTGCACACTACAGGCAGCATACACACCTCTGCACTTTTTTTGTCCTAACAAATGTTAATATTAATCATTCTTTTTTTTCTTCTTCTATTTTTCACTTCTAGTTTCCAAAGGAACTGAAGCTTATTCCCAGCATGCTGCAAGTTAGCTTCCTGTGGCCTCTGCTGCCAAACATTATCCTTCCTGTATGACTGTCTTGCTCCGTGTCTTTCTACCGTGCTCTGTTAACGTACTGTATACTAACAGCTGCTAATGTTTATTCTATATCTTTGCAATTTTGCAATGCACTCAATTATGTACCCACTTGTGTTTAAAACTCAACCCTCTAGATTAACTTATTGTATATCTGTCAAATCTCACACTGTGTCATTAACATGGGGTTAGTAATGTATGCTCAAGGTGTGGAATAAAAGGAGCCAATGAAAATAGTGTAATGCTGTCTTCAGTGCTCAGGCTTTGGGGTATATAAGTTTAAATGGATATTTGGGAAGGTAAAGTTTTACTCAAAATGGACATGTTTTTGTTTCTGATTAAAAGTACATGAACTCACCTGCTTCCTGTTCAGATATGTCAGCCTGTATTAGAGTGCACAGTTGTCACGAATGCCTGACAGTTGCTGGGTACAGAATTGTCTTTTTATTTTTACGTCAGTATGGGAAAAAAATTGGTGATTTTTTCTTAACAACAGCATTACATGTTGCGGTAACATGCACATTAATGTGTGCTTTACTGCAATGTATGGCAATGCGCATTAAATGTGTTGGTGCAATGCAATGATCTTTAATCTGAATGGTACCCTAACACACCTTGCCTTGCATGTGTTGTGGTGTGCTGCCAAAAAATGTTGCACTTTTTTAGCATTGCACTGCACCACAACGAACGCCAGTGCATTGTACTGCAACACATGCACTTTAGCAGGTGCTTTGGTGTCAATTCAACGCATGTAACGCGCATTGCTGAGTGCTGCAGTAAAGTGTGTGGTAACATGCTCGTTCCTGCAATGTCATAGTGTGAACAGGCTCTGTGGATCTAAACTTCTGTAACATCGATAAAGTCAACCTTTTAAAGCTGTGTTTTTTTGTAAAAATACTCAATATAGGGATTTGGAATGCCAAGGAAAATTTTCTAGACCCAAAAGTGTAAAAGAATATGGGCCTTATTTATCAGTTTCTGAGACAAGAATGGCCTGTACTGAACCAAACAAATTACTTTGCAGAATCCAGTTAGTTGCTATGGTTCAATAACCTAGGTCTTATTTCTGAACTGAAAAATAAGGCATATTGTAAAAACTATCATAGAGGAGCATAACTCGTTTTGCCATGATTTCCATTGACATTCTGTAAGAGATTCCTGTACTATGTGAAAATAGGAGAACTTTTCTGTGAACATTGCAAATGACAATTGATTAAACAATGCAAGTAGCAATAACGATATACAAAGTGCAATAACCAGTGGCAGCCAATTAGATTTAAATCGGCTGATTTAAATGAATAAAGGATAAATTCCTAATGGCTGCTGGGTTTATGTCTCTTTGCACATTGCTACGCTAAATAAGAATATTTAAATATTTTATCGATGAACCCTTCCCCTTCTGGAGAGTGTGATGTCAGGAACAGTTTAACCATCTTGTTAAGCAGAGTATGAAAATTTTTGGAAAAAACACAAATATTGTTTTATTTTTGTTTATACAATAATTAGGTTAATTTACAATAAAGATACTTCAACTGTAAATTGTTCTATAACATTCATTTAAATATAAATGCACTTTGTAAAACCGGAGCTATCGGGTTTGGAGTATGTGTGTAAAACACAAATTGCTTTTGGTTTAATGGATGACCATGACACCATAAAACAAGATGCTGGAGGACAAAACACTGAAATATCATCTGATAATGATAAATACCAACTTTTGGGACATAATTTCACAGGTAAAGTACAGAGGGATTTCTACAACAATGGCTTTTGGGATTTTATACAGTCCACAAGCTATTCCTTAAACAATATTTTGATGGGATGGTGGATATTGAGAATGGCACTACATTACTACATTAGAAGTGAAAAGGTTTCTACAGGTTATACTCGAATAATTAGAATATCGTGCAAAGGTTAATTTATTTCACTAATGCAACTTAAAAGGTGAAACTAATATATGAGATAGACTCATTACATGCAAAGCAAGATAGTTCAAGACGTGATTTGTCATAATTGTGATGATTATGGCTTACAGCTCATGAAAACCCCAAAATCCACAATCTCAGAAAATTTGAATATTACATGCAATCAATAAAACAAGGATTGTACATAGAACAATATCGGACCTCTGAAAAGTATAAGCATGCATATGTACTCAGTACTTGGTTTGGGCCCCTTTTGCAGCAATTACTGCCTCAATATGGCGTGGCATGGAAGCTATCAGCCTGTGGCACTGCTGAGGTGTTATGGAAGACCAGGATGCTTCAATAGCAGCCTTCAGCTCTTCTGCATTGTTTGGTCTCATGTCTCACATCTTTCTCTTGGCAATGCCCCATAGATTCTCTATAGGGTTCAGGTCAGGCGAGTTTGCTGGCCAATCAAGCACAGTAATCCAATGGTCATTGAACCAGGTTTTGGTGCTTTTGGCAGTGTGGGCAGGTGACAAGTCCTGCTGGAAAATGAAGCCATCATCCCCATAGAGCTCGTCTTCCTAAAGGAAGCATGAAGTGCTCCAAAATCTCCTGGTAAATGGCTGCCTTGATCTTGGACTTAATGAAGCACAGTGGACCAACACCAGCAGATGACATGGCTCCCCAAATCAACACAGACTGTGGAAACTTCACACTGGCCTTCAAGCATCTTGCAGTGTGTGCCTCTCCATTCTTCCTCCATACTCTGGGTCCTTGGTTTCCAAATGAGATGCAAAATTTGCTCTCGTCAAAAAAGAGGACTTTGGACCACTGAGCAACAGACCAGGTCTGTTTTTCTTTAGCCCAGGTAAGATGCTTCTGACGTTGTTTGTTGTTCAGGAGTGGCTTGACAAGAGGAATACGACATTTGAAGCCCATGTCCAGGATCCGTCTGTGTGTGGTGCCTCTTGATGCACTGACTCCAGCCTCAGTCCACTCCTTGTGAAAGTCCCCAACACTTTTGAATGGCCTTTTCCTGACAATCCTGTCAGGCTGTGGTCATCCCTGCTGCTTGTGCACCTTTTTCTTCCACACTTTTCCCTTCTACATAACTTTCTATTAATGTGCTTTGATACAGCACTTTGGGAACACCCAACTTCTTTTGCAATTACCTTTTGAGGCTTTCCCTCCTTATGGAGGGTGTCAATGATGGTTTTCTGCACATCTGTCAGGTCAGCAGTCTTTCCCATGATTGTGATTCCTACTGAACCAGACTGAGAGACCATTTAAAGGCTCAGGAACCCTTTGCATGTGTTATGGCTTAATTAGCTGATTAGAGTGGGACACTTTGAGCCTAGAATATTGCACCTTTTCACAATATTACAATTTTCTGAGATTGTGGATTTGGGGTTTTCATGAGCTGTAAGCCATAATCATAACAATTATGACAAATCACGGCTTGAACTATCTTGCTTTGCATTTAATGAGTCTATCTCATATATTAGTTTCACCTTTTAAGTTGCATTAGTGAAATAAATGAACTTTTGCACAATATTTTAAATTTTCGAGTATCACCTGTATTGTTGACCTGAAGGAACTCTAGATGAATTTGTCCTCAAGAGGATCTGCTTTCAACCAGTGAAGTGGACAATGTTCTTGTTTGAAGACTGAAGTAGAATACATTAATTCATTTTTTTAGGCCACTGAGGGCATTGCTAGAGCTGTCAGTCATGTATTACTGTATTTTGGAAGATAGAGTTGCAGCTAAAGTGCTACGTAGGTCAAGTCTCTTTAGTAGTATTGAGAAGTCAAATTCCTTGTGGCTTTTGCTGGAACTTTCCATGTAAAGGGACATTACATAGGTTAAAAAAAGACAAAAGTCCATCTACTTCAACCAACAGAAACAAATACAAAACCTACACAAAGTTATACCCAGAGTTGATCCAGAGGAAGGAAAAAATCAAAACAAAAAATCACAGTCAAATTTGCTCTAGCTGAGAAAAAAATTCCAGGAGACAATCACATATTCCCTGGATCAACAATCCCTAGTGTTACTAAGTGTTAATATTCAGTTATATTTTGTGCAATTAGGAATGCCAGTTTTGTAGCTCATTGATAGTGCAAAACAGTGAGTTTACTCCATGCCAAAAGTACATTTCAGGGCTTATTCTGCCCACTTTTATTTAAAAGAAAGCAAAAGTTTACACATGAAAATCTTCCCATGCAGTGGGTTCTCATCATCATTACGAAAAAAACATATCTTTATCGGCCCTGCAGTCAGGCCTCATACCTCAGTCCTTCTGGCCGTTAAACATACAGTCCCAGTGCTCGTGCACAAATAGCTGTACCTCTGTCAGCTTAGCTATTTATCCTGCAGCGCCCAGCTGCTACATGCTTCACAGGCGTCGGCCCTTTGTTTGTCCTGACCTAGACAGTACGGTGCAGACGTGCACCTCTCACCTCTTCCTTCACACACTGACCACCTCGGGAGGGTGGGGCACTGATCTCTAATTCTGTCTATAACATAAACCCAGCACACACCTGCACCATTAGTTTGCCCGTTACCTCCAGACTGCCATCTTAGACCGTGGCATGGGCTCACCCTGCCACAAAGCTCTTACTATGAAGAAACCTTTCTGTATGTTGATGTTAAATATCTTTTCCTCCAGAAGTAAAGAGGCCCCCTTGTCCTCTGTAATGACTTGAAAGTGAATAACTCAACACAAAGTTCACTACATTACACTTCAGTTCAGGTAATCTTTTGCTATAGCTGAACTCCTCCATTCCTTTTATCAGTTTGGCTGCTCTTCTCTGCACTTTCTCCAGTTCTCTGACATATTTTTTTGTGAACTGGTGCCCAAAATGGAATTGTATATTCCAAATGAGGTCTTGCTACAATAATGTTTTGCATTTGGCAGGTGTGTAGTTCAGTTGATGACAGGACTAGCTTGAGGTCCCAGCTGGTTCACTGTGTGCAACTTTGGAGTATATACTGGAATAGGTGGACCCTGTTATAATGATGAAAAAGAAGGGCCCACACACAAAAAAAGAAGGTTCTAATTTAAATTGGGGGAACCTCATGCAAAAATCAAGAAAAAAATGTGTGAGGCCACCCAAAAATCGACACCTCTCTTATTCTTATTCAAGCATGAAGCCTGATTCAGCAGGGGTTCCGTTTCCAGTATCCCTGCTGATCGTAATGGACACCACCGGTGTGAAAGGGCCCTGTATGTCCACTGCTCTAATGGAAATGAAACTTATATTTCTTTACAGTGCAACACTGAGTTATTGAATTGCATAAGGTTCCTTTCACATGGACAGCCAGGGGCAGTAAAAAAAAAAACTGGCAGTAATTCTAACGCTTCATGCAGAGTCTGACAGGTGGCACCTCCTGTCAAACTCCCCTATGTAAGTAAATGGGGCCACACCACAACAGCTCGCCAAATGCTTAGTTAGCAGTTGCGACATGGTCTCACAATGCAAAATTGGCATTTAGCATTAAAAAAAGGAAACAAAACAGGCATCAGGAAGCGGCAGAATCGCCTCCTGAACATCTGAAAATCTCTTTAAACCCCCCTTTGAAACACAATCCACCATCAGATCGCTTTTCATGAATTGTTGATTAATAATAACATTGGATGTTAGCTTCACTTTTCAATTTTGGGGTGCAGCATATATTTTATTTTTAAAGTAGCACAACACATTTTAGTTTTTCAGTTTCAGTGTATGTGGGAACACATTTAGTGTTTGCAGTTGCTTCTGATTAGGTTGACTTAAAATAGAACTATAGGCAAAACTTTTTTTTTCATTTTGAATAGAGTAAGGGAGGGTTATAACCCCTGTCAGTTTATTTTTTGCCACCTGTGTACCAATGGGGAGATTTCCCTTGACTTCCTGTCCCATAGCCAAAACAGGAAGTGAGAGGAAATTCCTGCAAATTAAGGGAATCCCTTGGGGACCCTCAGGTCACCAGAACTAATGTCACTATTGGAAGATTTTCCCAATATTACGTTTCTGGGGACAACCTAAAATTTGTGATTTTCTGTGATAATGGTAAACGGGACAACTAGAGAGGGTGAAACTCCCTAATAGGGGTCACAGACAGCAATAAAATCTGACAGGTGTTTTAATCCATCCCCACTCTGTCCAAAACTAAAAATAAGTTGTGCAAACAAAAAAAAACTTTTTGCCTTTAGTGGTACTTTAATTGTGGTGGCAGTGCACAGGATTTTATTGTTTTTCAAGGCTGGAAATGCACACATTTTATTTGGAAAAAGTGACAAATAGTTTTTGAGACCAAGGAGAAGGGGAGATTTTTCAGTAAGGAAGTGCAAGAAGCAAGAAGGAACAGGAGCAAAGCTGGAGGCCTTTCACAGCACACACTAATTTTGGAAGCATAATTATTAATGTGGAATGTAATGTATGTTCTTTTGTTAAAGAACATTATTTGTTTTCAAATTGACAAGCCAATTGACACTGACAGGGGCAGGGTGGGTAATAAACGATGATTTTATTTAAAAAAAACAAAAAAAAGCAGATATTTTACATTTAAATCAGATATTTTGGATTTGTATTAAGATTATTTTAATAAAAATGCCTTTGGAGTAAAAATCTATCTAAAGATAGTTTTCTTTTTAAGATACATTAATAATTTAGTTTATTCAGCATGAAATAGAGCTTAGTTATGTAGCATGAGGCTGTATATTCTGCAATATTTACATTTTTGATTAACTCGTTTAACGAATTCAAGCTTTGCAAACTAATATGACATGCACTGCATTGATGCATTCACACAATTTCACAGTAACCAAGAGACTAAACAAAGTTCAGGGATATTCCTTTATCCATTGTTTGCAAATCTATGGACATTACAAACGGTATGATTGTTTGAAGAGAAATGCATCTGTACCAGGCTCTAAGTGTGAGGAGGAAGGGCAAGCAGTAAAAATGAAAGTGAAACCTTCTACGAACCTCTTAAACCTTGTGATCTTTCTGCACATATCTTAAAGGGCTTTATTCCGCCCTTGAGGAGCAAAATTGCAGCAGGCTGTAAAAGAAAAAAAAACAAAAAAGAAAAAATGCAGCGCTAGTGAAAATGCAAAGTCTCCAATCTCAGATAAGGGAGATAAAATGTGCACATAGATATCCCTAAAGGACACAAGTGAACAGTGAAATACCACATTGAGAAGGCACCGATGAAGTGCTAAATCATAAAACTTGGTGAGCAAGTGATAAACAATCAGAAAATAAAACAAATGGCCATCAGTATCATAAGTTCACGAAATGGTCAAATGATGAGTTCTCCTGAGTGAAGTGATATCAGTCTCTATTAGACAGCTAAAATTACTGTGTCACACGGAATGTGAAGCCCATGGAACTTTCACTGGTATATATCCAACATCTAGGGAGGGGTTAAGAAATAAATACTCCTACCATGATTATTGGACACACACGCCAGCGACGGTGTGTCATTCAGGCATATACGAACTCTCCTGGATCGACCGCTGGATGTCCCTGCGAATACCATCTCGGTTAGACACCACCACTTGCAGATGTAAAATGCAGGCTCATGGTAACCTTAATCTCAGCAGGCCAGGGTAAGTAGTATCCAAATTTCAGACAAAAATCATGGAAAGAAACAAAAAAAGAAGCTTCCACATAGTGCAGATGAATAAAAGGGTATAAAAACATTGATTGGCGTAAAATCAGGGTAAAAAATTTAATAAAATATATATGAACCCTTTATATTGCTACACAGACTAATGGAATAAAATAATATGTGATAAACAAGTGGTTGATATAAACAAAAACACCTACATTGACTGTGAACAACTGTACTTGGTTGAACAAGTGTACAAATGGCAATATAAATAATGTGTGAAAAACATAGATATAAAACGTGAAAAACCAAAACTGAAATATTGCAATAAAACAAATATGTATGGTTGTAGTTGACACTATCAAGGTGATGAACCAAGTATATGGTGAATAAGTGAATAAACAGTCCAAATGATACAAAAGGTGAATGAGGTAACTGTGTAATGAGTTGTCTGCAGGTAATCCACCACCATGAAGATTTAAGGCTTACCAGACGGGGTGGACCCTGCAAGGCTTACGCCTGATGGGTCAAACGAGCTTGATGGTGTAGCACACCAAAGGAGAGGTACAGCATGCACAACTTCCAATGAGAACCAGGAAAGGATGTATCACAGCAATGACATCAGTGAGAATCCACCATGGAATTGGGTAACGGTACTTCACAAAGAACTCCTCCGAAAGTGTTTATATAGTAAAGGAGAGAAATGGGACCACATAGTGTGATTCCGTTTTAAAAAAAGGAACATTTATTGATAAAATAATAAAATTACCCCAGATGATGCCTTATTAAGACGAAACACGCCGGATAGGCCTCTGCTGATGCCACTGCGTCATTTTTGATCAAAACGCTTTTATTGGTCCTCTCAAATGTGAGTGACCATTTTATTATTTTATCAATAAATGTTCCTTTTTTTTAAACGGAATCACACTATGTGGCCCTTTCTAATACTCGCGATATGTTCGTTAACCCTGATAGAAAGCGTCCCACATATTGCATGTTGCATGGGCACGTTATGAGATGTAAACTAAAGCGCGTGGCACATGTTGTAAATTGTTTCATGTGATAAACAGTAGAAGTCTTTGTAGATGTAAAACGATCAATCTTTCTACCTCTCTAGGCATTGTGTAGACACACATTCACCTACGACAGGGGTAAAACCCCTTGAGGTTAGGAAAAAACTTTGGTTTAGCTGGAGGGTTGATCACATTGGGGGCGATTTTATTCCTTAGAGGCAACGCGCCTCTATAAATGATGCCTTCTTTATCTGGAAGAACAGGACCTAGCAGGGGATAATTTTTGAGTACTTTCCAGTTTCGATTAAGGATTCTCTTGACTTGTTTGTGCTGCACAGAAAACTGAGTAGTAAACGACCATTTGAATTTGGCATCAGGTGCACGCTTAGGTTTTTCGGAGATAAGTGCACTGCGATCCAATCTTGAAACCTTGTTAATTTCTTCTTCAATAGTTAACGGCACATATCCCTTTTCTATAAATCTGGATTTCACAATTTCAGCTGTAGTGAGCTGTAGTGACAGCTATCAGTGGGGATGTACTCGTTGCAAACAGTTGGCTTAAAAAAAGTCTTAGTGACCAGCTGGTGGTTGGCATTGGAAATCTCCAGATCCAAAAAATGGATCATACTGCGACTGGTCTCATAGGTCAGTACAATGCCCATCTCGTTGTCCTTGAGAGTGGCCATGAAGTCATGTAAGGACTCCTCATCTCCCTTCCACAGGAGGAGAATGTCTATATATCTAGCCCACAGCACCAGCACCAGCTCAGGGCGCTGAAGGGCATAGACGACATCCTCCTCTCATAGGTCCATGAAAAGGCAGAGATTCTAAATCTTTCAAGACCAAGTCCCAAAATACCTTAATAGAAGGTGCAGTGACATTGGGAGGGTTGAACAGAGAAGGATTCGCTAGGCCTGAGTGGACAACACTGTCCGGTCCTCTAATAGTGTCTTTAGATTTGTAAGGGTTGGCAATGAAATGTCTCTGTACATTTTATCTGCGGACGTATTTGTGTACATCCACAAAGGTTTCAAACTTGTTCAGTTTTTTAGATGGAGCAAACTTGAGTCCTTTGTCCAAAGTCCTTAATTCAGCATCAAAAAATGTTGCCTGGCTAAGATTAAAAATTCCACTGGGATTTATAGTTTCCTTCTTTTTCCTGGCCCGCCTCCCCCCTTGGGTGCCTCTTTTGTTTCTACACCTTGTTTGTGGCCCGTAAGCTCCCTGGGAAAATCCCTCTCATGGGGAGGCCCTGGATGGGAATAATTGTAAGTATAAAGAGACCCAGACCCAGTTTGGGAATATTTTGAAGTTCCTCTACCTATGTGTAAAGCAGGAAATATAATGTTATTGGTTTAATTAAATTACTGTAAATAATTTTAGTTGTTCTCCAACTATGTGTGATTAACCTAATAACCTAAAATCAGTTCTGATATCCCAGTTTTACTAACCTGACAGCTTATTCTAAATAGGAAACCTTCATTTTGTTTGCAAATATTAAAGATTCTAACTACCAGCAAGAATGAGTCCTTACATTTAAAGAACACCTGTCATTTCAGATTTATCATGGCAACGCCTGTTAGCGGGCATCAACTCACCTGCTGCTGCCACGTCCCTCACCTTGTTGTGCCACTGCTGCATCACCAGCTATCCCATTAAAGTGAATGGGACTGTTGGTGAGTCAACAGCGGGTCAGAGGAGGAGCCGCTGCGGGACAGAGATGACAGTTCTTTAAAAAAATATGATTTCAATCGAGTTGATTTAAATCAAACCTTTTTACTAGTGATTTAAATCACAATTTAAATCATGATTCAAATCCATCCTGGACAGTGCTTACAATAATTTGCTTTTTTTTTCATTTCTGTAAAATCTTTATCCCAAAAGGAAAAAAAAAACAGTTCATGTAACTTCTTAAAATGTGTTTGCTGTATTTCAGCTTTAGGCATCTTCACACAGATGTACTACAGCATACAAGGACCATGCTTACCCGTATAGGGATGCTTAGGTGTTCCATGCAGCCCCGTGCAGGCAGTTCCATTAATTTCAATTGGGATGCTGTGGCTGCATGGACACAGTCGCTGCTCCCAAGTTGACATCTGTGAGGGTACACAGCCCCGAATGCAGATAGTGTGCGCACAGGGTCGTGCACCCAGATAGCTGTCAAATTGGGAGCACCGACTGTGTCCATGCAGGTATGGCATCCCAATTGACATGAATGGAACTGCCTACACAAGAATGCACAGAACACCAGTGCATCCCGATGTTGGTAAAGACAGCCCTTGCAAAGACGTACGCTATAGTACATCTGTGTGAACAAGACCTTAATTTGTTAGTCAAATCCATCCAAATCTGCTAGTGCATCTTACACTATCCTCTCCCCAGATTGACAAGGCTACTGTCCATAGGTGTCTCCATTGCTGCTCCATCCAGAGTAGAGACACCCTAAAACAGGGAGTACGTTACTGGCTGGATCACCAGGTGAAAATAATGGGAAAAAATACAAAACAATGCAGCCACCATATTTAAAGATTGGTAGGCTGCAATAAATAAAGTTTTTGTAGGGTTTAATACCACTTTAAGGCCTGGTTCACACTGGGGCGACAAACGCTCCGACATTGGGAGCTCATGTCGCATGACGTGTGAAAATCAATGTTTCCCTATGGGAGCCATCTTAACTGGTCCGACACATGTCGGTCCGACTTTGAGAATGCTCCCTGTACTACTTTGGTCCGACTTTGATCCGACTTCAGCCCATTGACTATCATTGAAGTCGGATCAAAGTCGGACCGCAGTCTTGCATGATCCGACTTTGGCATGCGACTTGTGCTCTGCTGCTCTTGAGGGGGAACTCCAGGCCAAATTTTAAATAAAAAACCGGCATGGGTTCCCCCTCCAGGAGCATACCAGGCCCTTGGGTCTGGTCTGGATTTGAAGAGGAACCCCTACGCCGAAAAAACGGCGTGGGGTCCCCCCCAAAATCCAAACCAGACCCTTATCTGAGCACACAACCTGGCAGGCCGCAGGGAAAGAGGGGGGGACGAGAGAGCGCCCCCCCTCCCTCCTGAACCATACCAGGCCACATGCCCTCAACATGGGGGGTTTGGTGCTCTGGGGCAGGGGGGCGACCTGCGGCCCCCCCACCCCAGAGCACCCTGCCCCCATGTTGATGAGGACAGGGCCTCTTCCCGACAACCCTGGCTATTGGTTGTCGGGGTCTGCGGGCGGCGGGCTTATCGGAATCCAGGAGCCCCCTTTAATAAAGGGGCCCTCAGATCCCGGCCCCCCCACCCTATGTGAATGAGTATGGGGTACATCGTACCCCTACCCATTCACCTGGTGGGAAAAAATTGCAATAAAAAAAACACACAGCTTTTTAAAGTATTTTATTGCACAGCTCCGGGGGTCTTCTTCCGACTTCGGGGGTCTCCGGTGTCGTCGCCGCGCTCTCCGGTTTTCTTCTGCCGGGCCACCACTAACTTCTTTAGCTCTTTTGTTAGCGGGGCCCGGTCTTCTCCGTCGCCTTCTCCCCTCTTCTCCTCTCCGGTTCTTCCTTTCTTCTGCCGGGCCTCCGCTAACTTCTTTTAGCTCTTTTGCTAGCGAAGGCCCGGTCTTCTCCGTCGCCTTCTTCTTCTCCCGCTATCCGGTTCTTCTCCCGCTTCTTTCTTCACAGTCACATGTTCCCATGACGTCACAGTCACATGCTCCGGGGCAGGCCCGGTCTTCTCCGTCGCCTTCTTCTTCTCCCGCTATCCGATTCTTCTCCCGGTTCTTCTCCCGCTTCTTTCTTCTGCCGGCCCCTCCACTAACTTCTTTAGCTCTTTTGCTAGTGGAGGGGCCGGTCTTCCCGTCCTCGCCGTCGGCGTCTTCTTCTCTCTTCTCCTCCTCGATGTTGACTCGTCGCTTCCTCTCGCAGTAATGCTAAATTTTTGGTCCGCAGAGATTAATATAGGCTTCTCATGACATCACAGTCACATGTTCCGGGGCACATGGCCCCGGAGCATGTGAATGTGACGTCATGGGAACATGTGACTGTGAAGAAAGAAGCGGGAGAAGAACCGGATAGCGGGAGAAGAAGAAGGCGACGGAGAAGACCGGGCCTTCGCTAGCAAAAGAGCTAAAAGAAGTTAGCGGAGGCCCGGCAGAAGAAAGGAAGAACCGGAGAGGAGAAGAGGGGAGAAGGCGACGGAGAAGACCGGGCCCCGCTAGCAAAAGAGCTAAAGAAGTTAGCGGTGGCCCGGCAGAAGAAAACCGGAGAGCGCGGCGACGACACGGAGACCCCCGAAGTCGGAAGAAGACCCCCGGAGCTGTGCAATAAAATACTTTAAAAAGCTGTGTGGTTTTTTTATTGCAATTTTTTTCCACCAGGTGAATGGGTAGGGGTACGATGTACCCCATACTCATTCACATAGGGTGGGGGGGCCGGGATCCGGGGGCCCCTTTATTAGAGGGGGCTCCCGGATTCCGATAAGCCTGCCGCCCGCAGACCCCGACAACCAACGGCCAGGGTTGTCGGGAAGAGGCCCTGTCCTCATCAACATGGGGGCAGGGTGCTCTGGGGTGGGGGGGCCGCTGGTCGCCCCCCTGCCCCAGAGCACCAAACCCCCCATGTTGAGGGCATGCGGCCTGGTACGGTTCAGGAGGGAGGGGGGACGCTCTCTCGTCCCCCCTCTTCCCCTGCGGCCTGCCAGGTTGCGTGCTCGGATAAGGGTCTGGTTTGGATTTTGGGGGGGACCCCCGCGCCGTTTTTTCGGTGTTGGGGTTCCCCTTCAAATCCAGACCAGACCCAAGGGCCTGGTATGCCCCTGGAGGGGGAACCCATGCCGTTTTTTTATTTAAAATTTGGCCTGGAGTTCCCCCTCAGGATTCATACCAAACACAGTGCCTGCTATTGGCGGGGATCCAAGTCGGATCCCCGTTCATTGAAAGTCGGACATATGTCGGCTTCATGTCGCAGGGCAAAGTCGCATCCAAAGTAGGACAGATGTCGTGTCGCACTAGTGTGAACCCAGCCTTAGCCAGTAATTTGTTTGTAGATAAAGGGCCAAACAAGGAAAGCATCCTTTAGTATAACAAAGTAAAATGCAGGGGCTAAAGTCACAGTATACCACTTCCCCAATGTTTTACTGGCAGTCCTGGCTTTTTTAAGGGTTCTTTTCTAAGGATAGTCATTGGTGCCAACATCTGTCTGTCTATTCTATCTATCTATCTATCTATCTATTTATCTATCTATGGCAGGTTTCTTTTAAAGGGGTTATGTAGGCAAAATATACAACAGTCTAAAAAGATTTCTGTAGAAAACATATATTATTCATTAATTCCATTTACATAGCTCCCCACACCTGTCTGTCTTTAGGATCACCTTTCATTAGTCTTTCTAGCCTCTTTGATGTAATATAACACTAGTATGAAGAGTCAAGGGGGAATATGCAGAGACGTTATTCTATCAAAAGAGGGCAGCAGTGAGCTGCTGAAGCATCAGATTTCAAAGTCAAATACAGTTCCTAATTTGTTTCTTTTATGTCAATGCTGTTTCACAAGTTACATTTTGTATTTAGTCCGCCATGACCCTTTTTCACAAGTCATTTCTTAGCTGTTGAAGTTTTTAGCATCTGTTGGGCGTTATCATCACAATACAATTATAATTTGCACATTATCATCTGTATTCAAATACAATTGCAAATGTGAATACAATTTAACAATGATGTTTGATCAAACTATAAAAATAATTCTAACCAGTCCTTACACATATCTTGGCTATACTGTTTGCACATGTTGCATTTTCATTATAGTAACCATTTTCATATTATATTCACAATTAACTCATTTTGACTGCTGTATTAGGCTATGCTGTCATCTCTGCGGCTGTGGAGGGCACGCAAAATCGCACACGCTCCTGACCCGCAGAGAAACAAGCTGCACTTTAACAGATGCGGGTTGAGCCATTAATTCTTAATGGCATCGGCCCTTGCAGCGTGTTTTTGGCCACGGCAAACTGCATGGTGCCACAGCACCAAGCAGCTGGGTGTGGAGCGATTTATAAAAAGAAAAGGGTCGGGACCAGTGGTGGCTGGTGATAAAAAATTTGGGGAGGGGGGCTCAAATCCCTCCAGGTCCTTATCTGCCAATCCTCTGCGGTCACGGCTCCCAGGTGGAGTGCTCCATGATGAAGAGATTCTTTGTCCATTGAACTGAGAAAGTTAAGGTGGCTACTCAAGTCTGGAAGACTAGAGAAACAGTGGAAAACTGAGAAGGTCAGGACAACTAGGCAAGTCCAAGGCTTCTTTCTTTCTAACATGGGAAACTGTTGACAGTGGGCAATACCATGGATACCTCGAGCAGAGGCGCTGGGACATCTTGCTGGCAAGCACAGAGACCCAGGCCTAGGTATAAGCCATAGGTGAATGGGATCTCCCTAAAAAAGAGATCAACACAGCTGGTAAGCGGCAGTGGTTTTTCAGGTGGAGGAACCTTTCTATCCCAACTCATCTCTATTTCTTGGGTGTTTTTGTCGTTTTAAGGCTGGGTTCACACTGGTCCGACAAACGCTCCGACATTGGGAGCTCATGTCGCATGACGTGTGAAAACCAATGTTTCTCTATGAGAGCCGTCTTAACTGGTCTGACACAAGTCGGTCCGACTTTGAAAATGCTCCCTGTACTACTTTGGTCCAACTTTGATCCTACTTCAGCCCATTGAATATCATTGAAGTCGGATCAAAGTAGGATCCTTGTCCTAACCATCCGACATTTGACATCCGACATGTTGATTACAGCAGCAGTAAAAGGAATTTATCTCACCCTGGGATTGTTTTGATTGGTCAAAGGACAAGTCAGGCTATCACAAAGTCGTATCAAAGTAGTATCCTGTTCATGAAAGTCGGATGGATGTCGGACTGATGTAGGATCAATGTAGGACTGATGTCGCAGAGCAAAGTAGGATGAAAGTTGTATGACTGTCGTGTTGTACCAGTGTGAACCCAGCCTGAGTCACCAATGATCAGTGAGCTGAGCCTGAGAGTGTTGCTTGATTATGGAACTTTCTTCTCAGCAACATTTGTGTGGTGGACTTTTACTGGGCATTCAGCCGTCAGGAACTTGTGATTCACATTCACTATTATTTGAGTTTATTATTTTTATTTGTGATTTATTTGCACAACTTTGGAGCATTATAGGTAATTATTTATTATTATTATCAGGAGAGTGGGAGCCATTATAGCACCCATTGATGTTGATGTAAGGTATATGTTAACCACTTCAACCCCAGGCTTTTTTTACCACCTCAATACCGGGCTTATTCTGGCACTTCTCTCCTACATGTACAAATCATCATTCTTTTGCTAGAAAATTACTCAGAACCCCCAAACATTATATATGGTTTTTTAGCAGACACCCTAGGGAATAAAATGTCGGTCATTGCAACTTTTTTTCTTGCACGGTATTTGCGCAATAATTTTTCAAACACCTTTTTTGGGGAAAAAAAATTGTTTCATGAATTAAAAAATAACAAAACAGTAAAGTTAGCCCAATTTTTGGGGAAAATATAAAAGATGATGTTACGCCAAGTAAATAGATACCTAACATGTCACACTTTAAAATTGCGCACACTCATGGAATAGCGCCAAACTTCGGTACTTAAAAATCTCCATAGGCGACGCTTTCATTTTTTTTACAGGTTACCAGGTTAGAGTTACAGAGGAGGTCTAGTGCAAGAATTGTTGCACGCGCTCCAACGCACGCGGCGCTACCTCACATATGTGGTTTGAACGGCGTTTACATATGTGGGCGGGACTTACGTGTGCGTTCGCTTCTGATCGCGAGCTGCCGGGGACAGGGGCGTTTTAATTTTTTTTTATTATTATTTATTTTACTTATTTTTATACATTTTTTACACTTATTTTACTTTTTTTTTTTTTTGATCACTTTTATTCCTATTACAAGGAATGTAAACATCCCTTGTAATAGGAATGGTGTGTGACAGGTCCTCTTTATTGAGAGATGCGGGGTCAATAAGACCCCACATCTCTCCTCCAGGCTGGAAAGCATGAGATTGTGAAACATATTTCACTGATCTCATACTTACTAGCCGCAATGGCGGCTTTGTTTACATCTGAGGACCCGAGCGTGACGTCATCACATCGCGCCCGGGCCTCTGACGGTCATAGAGATGACTGGTGACTATCTGGTCACCAGTCATCTCTATGCTCGTCACGTGACCCACCACCGGCGCCGGACGATTCTCTCCGGGAGAGCCCGGAGAAGCACCGGATGGCGGCGGGAGGGGGGATGTCCTCTCCCGCCGCCTATAAGAATGATCAAGCGGCGGAACCGCCGCTATGATCATTCTTATGGTGCACAGAATCGCCGGCACAACAAAAGGATATCTGAATGATGCCTCTAGCTGCAGGCATCATTCAGATATCCCCCTACAAAGCCGAGGACGTCATATGACGTCCACCCAGGAGATCCCATCTGTGGATGTCATTTGACTATGGCTGGGTAGGGAAGTGGTTAATATATGTCACTACACTTATTTTTCACACAGCGCAGCTTATTTTTTTAGAATTGATTTATAATGTGTGTCTCACATTTAAGTTGCAGCAGAATTCACTACATACCACACTACAGTGAGGTAGAGTGGTTCTTAAGACAGCTCAGTAATTCACCTTTGACAGATCAAGTACACTGGCCGGGAGGAAGAGCTGAGGAGGAGGAGGGACACCACGCTACAGCATCTGCCTGGGGGCTGGAGCTGAATTCTGTAATAACAGGAGTCTTGGGGGACATGGTGATTGGGGAGGGGGGGTTCAGGGGGGGCCTGGTAACAATTATGCTGCCAGGAGTTATTTTAGAGAGGGGGACGGGGTTACAGGATATGTGCTAGTATGTGCTTTGTTTTGGGTTAGAGAGGACATGTGCTAGAAGGAGGGGGGCAGATTTGAAGTTTGAACCCCCCCGCAAAATTCCTTTCTCCTCCCAAAGCACCCCATAGCACATATCCTCTAGCCCTCACCCCTCTCAAATCAAAGATCCCATCCTGGCTCCATCCACCCCCCCGATTCCATCCCGGCTCCATCCAACACCCTGATCCCAGACCGGCTTCATCCATTCCCCGATCCCATCCCGGCTCCATCCATCCCCCCGATCCCATCCCGGCTCCATCCATCCCCCCAATCCCATCCCAGCTCCATCCACCACCCCAATCCCATCCTGGCTCCATCCACTTCCCCCCCGATCCCATCCATCTCCCCGATCCCATCCCGGCTCCATCCACCACCCTGATCCCATCCCGGCTCCATCCACCACCCCAATCCCATCTCGGCTCTATCCATTTCCCCGATCCCATCCCCGCTCCATCCACCACCCTGATCCCATCCCTCCGATCCCATCCCAGCTCCATCTACCACCCCAATCCCATTCCGCCTCCATCCACCACCCCAATCTTATCCCTTCTCCATCAATTCCCCCGATCCCATCCCGGCTCTATCGATTCCCCCGATCCCATCCCGTCTCCATCCACCACCCTGATTCCATCCCGGCTCCATCTATCCCCCAATCCCATTCCGGCTCCAGCTCCATCTACCACTCCGATTCCATCCATCCCCAAATCCTATCCCGTCTCCATCCATTGTGGCAGGTTAAGTGGGGAGAGCCGCGCCGATGCACTAGCCTGCTCAGTGCCCTGTGGAAGGGGGGGGTGACACCATGTTTTACCGCACCAGGTGACACCAACCATAGTGACGCTATTGGATGAGACCAACCATTTAACACTGACAGGGGTGCTTATTCACCTGACCATCGGAAAATGTACCCACCTTCATGACCAGGCCATTTTTTGCGATACGGCACTGCGTTACTTTAAATGACAATTGCATGCAATGCTGTACATATATGAAATTTATGTAATTTTTTTCCACAAATAGAGCTTTCTTTTGGTAGTATTTGATTCCACCTGCTTTTTTCATTTTTTTTTGTGCTATAAACGAAAAAAGACGGACAGTTTTTATTAAAAAAAAATAAAATAAACCTTTTACTTTCTGCTGTAAAACGTATCCACAAAAATAATAATTTATTTCTCCATAAATTTATGCCAATATGTATTCTTCTACATAATTTTGATTAAAATAAATATCCGAATAAGCGTATATTGATTGGTTTGCGCAAAAGTTAAAGTCTACAAAGTATGGTGTATATATACTGGACTTTCTATTTATTTATTTCTTTTTATAGTAGTAATGGTGGTGAACAGTGACTTATAGTGGAACTGTGATATTGTGGCGGACGAAGCTGACACTTTTGACACTTTGTGGGAACCAGTGACACTAATACAATGATCAGTGCTTAAAATATGCACTTTCACTGTGCCATAGCTCCCAACTGTCCTTGATTTCGAGGGGCCGTCTCTGGTTTGGAACAAAGTCCTTCTGTCCCTCTTTCTTCCTCATTTTGGTCTGATCTATATATTTGTATATAAAATGCACTTTTTATCTTTCAAAAAAGTGTTTCTCAGTACTAAACCTTTCATCCAGGGAAACAGAATCCACCACGTCCCCACTGACAGGACAGAGCTCTGTCTTGTTTACATATGCAGAGCTCCGTCCGGTGTGTCTCCTCAGGGATCAGTGGGTGACGGTGGACATTCATTGGCCAGCACCCGCTGATCGGCTTCTGCTGTGACTAATCACAGTAGAATTGGCACGCTGGCAGCACGCCCCTTATACCGGAAGTGTAGGATCACGTATATACATATGATTCTGCACAGAATTGGCCACCCTGTAGCAGTAAATCTGCTATGGGATGGTTAGGACTTAGGAAGTGGTTAAAATGATCCGTTTTTATTTAAATAAAACCTTTATCCCAAAAGGAACACAACTGCTTGCTGTAACTGCTTATAAAGTGTGAGCTGGAGTTTGGCTTCAGTTTGTTAGTGTATTGAAAGTGGAACATTAGTCAGAAAATTAAATCCTGCTAGATCACTTCATTAAAAATACAGTAAGTGCCTATACTGTTTACAATCCAGTAATACACTGTCTCACCCTGCTCTGCACATGCTCAGTTACTCTCCCATTTTTAGGTCAATCTGCTGACAGCCTTAAAGAGGAGTTCCGCCCCCTCACGAAAAAATTAAAAGTCAGCAGCTACAAATACTGTAGCTTTTGACTTTTAATATTAGGACACTTACCTGCCCTGGAATCCAGCAATGTCGGCACCACAGCTGATGTTTCCATCGGCTCTCAGGTGCTGCCGCCGCCATTGCCTGAAAAGAGAAACCGGTAGGCTTCACAGCTGGTTCCCTACTGCGCATGCGTGAATCGCACTGGCCTGGCAGTGGAGGAAGGAGGGGGGGGGCCGAACTTCCAGGGGGCCTCATCGCAGCCAAGTCTCCCGGAAGTGGGGATGGGTATATGTCAAAAACAGGGGGGGGGAGCAAAAAAGCGGAGCTTCCACTTTTGGGTGGAACTCTGCTTTAAAGTGGAATTAAACCCTCCCATCCTTTACAGTCAAGGAAGCTGTTTCTGTTTGTACTGTAACTGCCATGGTGCTGCACAGGGATGGCCCGTCCATTAAGGGTGCACGGGCGCCCCCTCTATCCATCCCACCCCCTATATGATAATTAGATAGATTCATGCATAGTATGAATTTATCCACAGCCGCGGCCACCCCCTATTCATGCGTCCGGCCCCTTCCAGGAAACCGGGCGCATTAATTACAGCGGCGTGGGTGTCAAATCACACTGATGTGGACGGGGCAAAATCTGCTAATACAGGTTACACTCCCCTCCCCACAGACTGACAATGCTGCATTCCCCCCTGTGCTCCTTCATCCAGAGTGGGGGCAATCGTATAGGAGGTGTGTTACTGGCCAGACCACCAGGTGCAAACAGGGGGGGGGGGAGCCTTAAAAAGAAAACTAATGCAGCCACCATATCCATACGATGGCACAACTATTAGGTCATCCCCACATGCCAAGGTCCTAGGAGTAGTCCTGGACTCTGAATTCTCCTTTAAGCCTCATGTCCAATCACTGTCCAAATCTTGCCGCCTCAACCTCCGCAACATCTCCAAAATACGCTCCTTTCTAACCAATGACACAACAAAGCTCCTAATTCCCTCCCTGGTCATCTCTCGCCTCGATTTTTGCAACTCTCTCCTCATTGGCTTACCTCTGTATACTCTATCCCCCCTTCAGTCCATCATGAATGCTGCTGCCAGACTCATCCACCTTACCAACCCCTCTGTCTCTGCTACTCCTCTCTGTCAATCCCTCCACTGGCTTCCGCTCACCCAACAAATTAAATTCAAAATACTAACAACTACCTACAAAGCCATCCACAACACTGCCCCCAGCTACATCACTGACCTAGTCTCTAAATACCAACCTAATCGTTCTCTTCGTTCTTCTCAAGACTTCCTGCTCTCTAGCTCTCTCATCATCCGCTCCTATGCTCGTCTCCAAGACTTTTCCAGAGGCTCTCCAAGCCTATGGAACTCCTTACCCCAATCTGTCCGTCTATCTCCTTCTCTATTAGCTTTTAGATGGTCCCTGAAAACCCTTCTCTTCAGAGAAGCCTATCCTACCCACACCTAACAAATGTATTTTCATTTTTGTCTATCTGATTATCCCCCACAGCTACTACCCTCTGTTCCACTTGACCCTGCCTTCTAGACTGTAAGCTCTAACAAGCAGGGCCCTCTGATCCCTCTGTATTGAATTGTATTGTGACTTTACTGTCTTCCCTGATGTTGTAAAGCGCTGCGCAAACTGTTGGCACTATATAAATCCTGTATATTAATAATAATAATAGTACCTCCCAACATTTTGAGATGGGAATGAGGGACACCTACTAGCAAACGTATGTAGGCATGGGACACGCCCCCTGCCACGCCCCTTAAAGGGGACATAACCCCCAAAAAAGGTTAATTAAAGTGTTTTTTTTACCGCTAATATTTCTTTATTTTGGCTTCTAAAATTGACAAATGCAGCAATTTAGAAATTGGATAAAAGATTTAGCACCGGGAAACACTTTTTGAAAGCTAAAAAGTGCATTTTATATAGACCAAAATGAGGGACAAGTGAGGAGGAATGAGGGACAAAGGGACATTGTTCCAAATCAGGGACAGTCCCTCGAAATCAGGGACAGTTGGGAGCTATGTATATCTAATGATTGGTCAGCTGCATATTAGTACATTATTGGTTTGGGGTTTATCATGACTTTATGAGAGGTTCTAATTCTCAGCCACTCTCCTGGTATAAGAGCCCCAGCAGTACACAGTACGCAGTGTTTGGATCACACAGTCCTGTCCACCACATCTAATAACAAATGACTAACCCACTCCGCTTCACTGACCCCCAGGTCACATGACTCGTGAGCCGACGGCGGGGCGGTGGCGGAGGGACGCGAGTGCGCAGGCGCGCTGGGCGCTCAGGTGAGTTGGGCGGGGCGGAGAGAGGCGGCGGTTGAGCGGACGTCTGACCCTGTGTAGGAGGTTAGTGGGAGGCGGTGTGGTGAAATGTCCTCCTCCGCCGCTGTGCCTGCTGCCTCTTCGGCGGCTGTGGGGATCCTGTCCGCCACTAATGCCAAGACCAAGACGAAGAAGAAACACTTCGTGCAGCAGAAGGTGAAGGTGTTCCGAGCCAGCGACCAGCTCGTCAGCGTCTTCATGTGGGGAGTCAACCACTCGGTAAGGCCCTGACTGACTGACTGGGGGCCGGCCGCCCTCCCCCCACTCACCTGCCGGAGTTCTCGGTGTTCTGTCACTCTGGTTACTGAGTTTAGAACTTTCTGTGTGTCCTCCTCCCCCCTGGTCTCCGCATACTTGGCAGGGCACTGTGCAGACTTGCTGGGACTTCTGGTTCTACACCACTAGTGTGCCAAGTTTGCATCTTCGCGGCTAGAGTAGAGGACATACGCTTCAAAAAAGAACTCCGCAGATACACATTGGGGGTTATTTACTAAAGGCAAATCCACTTTGCACTACAAGTGCACTTGGAAGTGCAGTCGCTGTAAATCCGAGGGGGACATGCAAGGAAAATAAAAAACAGCATTTTAGCTTGTACATGATTGGATGATGAAATCAGCAGAGCTTCCCCTCATTTCAGATCTACAGCGACTGCACTTCCAAGTGCACTTGTAGTGCAAAGTGGATTTCCCTTTAGTAAATTAACCCCATAGTGTAGCTGTTGACGTCTAATAAACACTCGCTAGTCCAGGAGTCCAGCGCTGTCTTCACTGGGGGCAGTTTTGCGCTGGTTTTCGGGTCCCCCATCTTGGATGTGAGAGGCCAGCTGTGACTTCCTGCTGTTGTACATCCGGTGTTCTATCAAGAAATGCCCCCCCCCCCCCCAATGGGTTCTGCGCAGTACCAAACGTCACGCCAGCTGATATGTTGTTGATCAGCTGGCGTGACGTCAACAAAGCGCATGCGCAGATCTTCAAAGGCATTTTTCGTCGGAAGAGCGTATTCGACGGGCAGTATTCAAAGATATGCAAATGGAGGGAGAACGTACTTGTCAGATTATGCCTCGCTTTTGCGGGGTGGGTTTTCCGTGTGTTGCAGCACGGGTTTGCCTAAGGGCGGGTTTCAACACCCACAAAACCCACCCTTCAACACACCCACAACCCGCCCTGCAACAGCGAGGCTCAATCTGACAACTACATTCCCCCGCTGTTTGCATAGCGTTGGATAATGCCTCCAACGATCTGCGCTGACGTCGCGCCAGCTGCTTAACATATCAGCTGGAGTGACGTTTGGTACTGCGCAGACCCATCCCGGGCATTTTTCCATGGGAGGCGAGGAGGAGGAGACACGAGAGGCAGAACAGGGACGTGTGTGTAAACGCACACATCCCTGTGAGAAGATGCAGAACGTGAGTTCCTACAAGCTAGGAACCACGATCTGTCATCTCCTATAGTGAGTCCCCTCCCCCCACAGTTAGAACAGTTAACCCCTTAATCACCCCCTAGTGTTAACCCCTTCCCTACCAGTGACATTTACACAGTAATCAGTGCATTTTTATAGCACTAATCGCTGTATAAATGCCAATGGTCCGAAAAATGTCCGATATGTCCGCCGTAATGTCACAGTCCTGATAAAAATCGCAGCTCGCCACCATTACTAGTAAAAATAATAAAAATGCCATAAATCTATCCCTTATTTTGTATACGCTATATTTTTATTTTTTTATTATTACCAAAAATATGTAGAATACATATCGGCCTAAACTGAGGAAAAATTTGGCTTTCTCATCGTCCATGGACTGACACAGCTCTCATACTGATTACGTGTGGGTATATGTCCCTGCTTGCAGGAGAAGTCCTAGGCAGAATGTTAAATGTTAAAACATTCTAGAACAAGCCAGAGCTGGACAGCCCCGCCCAGGGGGCCGGTCCCTCCGGACATTGCCCTCCCACCTGCAGCTAGCAGCCTCAGTTTTTTTTCTGCCTAGCAGAAGGAGAAGACGTGGCTCTCTCAGGAGCCAGTCTCCTGGGAGATTTTACTTTTAAATTTTATTCCTTTGGGAATTTTATTTTTGAGACCTTCAATCAACTGTCGGCTGGGCAACAGGTTGGGTACACTGGTATCCTCGTAGTCTTCCCTGTCCGACCATCGGGCGTGCTGATCCTCGCTTTGTGTGCGTGAGACTCAGTTCACGACATACCCATGGCTCCAGGGGTGGCCGGGTTGCTTTCATGCTCCCGCGGTCCTCTCAAGATTGAAAAGTACCTACTGTATCTTTCGCGGTGGACCGGGCCGACAGCTACGCAGTACGACTCTGTGATAGGTCTGTCTGAAACAAGCCAGTGGGTCCGTCTAGGGACGGGTAAGTAGTCTCTCCTGCTGCAAGGTGAGTACATACTGGCTGTGTTTCTGTGTGTGGGGGTTCTCCCTGTCTCCCCCCTGTTATGCTGCTCTCTGCACCCTGCTCTGGTGCTGTGCTGTGTGGGGATACTTGGGGGGGGGGGGGGAGCTCTGCCCTGGGGGGGGGGGGGCGCTCCATGGCTGTTAGTGAACTTGGGAAGTGTTCTGGGGGAGTGTGTGAGGCCTTATTGCGTGCGCCATTGGCTCAGTGTTTTAAATTTAAAAAGTGCGCCATCGGCGGCCATTTTGTCGCGGCTCAATGCGCAGTTATACAGCGCCCGGCGGCCATTTTCTTGTAGCCGCTGCGCTTTCAATTTCGTTTTCGGCCTCTAGCGGCGCTGCTGAACGGCGCGAAATACCTCATCTCTTCACAGATTCTTCACTCTCCTCCTCCTACAGCGCGGCTCATACAGCGGAACCAAGCGGTAAGGGTGGTGAGTCCTCTGGGTATCCCCTCCTCAGCCTCAGCACAGCCAGTGGGTGGACTGTATTATTCACTGTAATAGTGAATAAGGTCTCAGAGGGTGGCAATATGGAGTCTGGTTCACCTGCTTCTCCACACTTGTCAGAGGCAACTGGCAGTGCTCCTGCATCTGCGGTCCCAATGGACCAGCTGTCGGCAGTCCTGGAATCATTCCTTGTCAAGCTGGAAGCGGTGTGCGAACGCACGGGGGCTGTAAAGCGCCCCCTCCCCACACAATCTCCACATGGGGAGTGCTCTGACTCAGATATGGGCCTAGCTACTGCTGCTGAGGACCCTAGCTCTGAGGATTTTGATGTGTTAGGACAGGACCTTCCTTGTGAGGAAGACCCCTGTCTTGAACCACCAACTGACAGGGTGCTTGTAAGTGAACTCATTGATGCTGTGAGGGACACTCTCAAGCTGAATGTTGAGGCTGAGGAACCTCAGGTGGAAGCTATGTCCTTTTTGGTTCCTTTAAAGCCGTGTCTTCAAAAAAGGTCTTTCCATATGTGCCTTTTTTTTAATACATTCATTGACCAAGTCTGGGATAAGCCGCAGAAGACTTTGATGGTCCCGTGGCGCATAGCCTTAAGGTACCACTTTGAGGAGGACCTGGTTAAGAAGTGGGCTCACCCCCCAGTGGTCGACCCCCTGGTCGCCCGTTTCAATAAGGCTACCACACTCCTGATGGAAGGGACTCCTGCATTTAAGGATCCAGCTGAGAGGAGGTCAGAAGTGGCGTGTAGAACTATGTTCACCTTATTGGGGGCCGCCTTACACCCTATAGTGGCGGCAACTCTTGTGTCTCAGACACTCACAGGCTGGGCAAGGATATTGCACCAGACAGTGCAGGAGCATAATCCCCCTCCAGAGACCATTGCCCTGGCTCACCAACTTGCGCAGGGTTTAGTCTTCGTGTGCGATGCCACTGTGGATGCGACCCCTTTAATAACGGGGGCCTCCATTTCTGCTGTGGTGGTGCGTCGCCTTATCTGGCTGAAATGCTGGTCGGCCGATCTAGCTTCCAAAAAGCTCCTGGCTGATTTGCCTTTTAAGGGTGGTAGACTGTTTGGGGCCGCTCTGGATGACATTATTAAAAATGTCACAGGAGGTAAGAGCACCTTCCTTCCCCAGTCTATTAAGGGAAAGGAGCCCCACTGCAGGCCGGGCCCTTCCTTTCCGGCGAAGAAGTTTTTTCGTCAGTCAGATTCCATGGGTAAGCCCGCCCAGACTGAAAAGAATGCGGCTGGGCGACAAAGACGTCCCTGGGTGCGTAAGTCCACCACCGCATGAAGTCTTGCCCCTGCCCGGCTCTGGGGTGGGGGGACGTCTTCGCAGGTTCTCGGTGCGGTGGACCTCCCGGATCTCCGACCGGTGGGTGTGCGAGGTGGTCACCTCGGGATACAGGATAGAGTTCTGCTCGTGGCCCCCAGACAGGTTTTTTCCCTCGAACCTCCCTCTCCTTCCGGCCCTCTTGGGGGCCGTACAGGATTTGCTCGGGTGCGGAGTAATTGTGCCAGTTCCGTCACGAGAGAGGTTTCAGGGGTTTTACTCAAACCTGTTTGTTGTCCTGAAAAAGGACGGGGTTCGGCCAATCCTGGACCTCAAGGCCCTGAATGCCTATGTGAAGGTATTAACATTCCAGATGGAATCCATTCGCACGGTGATCACGACACTCCACCAAGGGGATTTTTTGACGTCCTCGGATATCAAGGACGCTTACTTGCACATCCCAATCTGCGCAAGCCACCAAAGGTTTCTGCGCTTTGCCATAGGCGAAGTCCACTATCAGTTCGTGGCTCTTCCCTTCGGCCTAACATCGGCACCACGGGTTTTCACCAAAGTGCTTGCCCCGGTTCTGGCTTTGCTGAGACGGCGAGGAATTGTTATCGTGGGCTATCTAGACTATCTCCTTCTCAGAGTGGAAAATGGCTCAGAATTGGAGGAAAGTGTGACAATAGTCAGTCAGACCCTCTGGGACTTTGGATGGGTTCTGAACACGCAGAAGTCAACTCTAGTCCCGACTCGGCGCTTGGAGTATCTGGGTCTGATCCTGGACACTTCGGCACAAAGGTGTTTCTACCCTCAGAGAAGTAACTGACACTTCAGTCGGCAGTGCAGGTTCTGACGTCCCGAAAATGGTCGTCAATTCGCTTCTGCATGAGTCCTGGGACTAATGGTGGCCTCCTTCGAGGCGGTTCTGTATGCTCAATCGCAAACTCGGGCATTACAGAAGGGAATTTTGTCTGTTTGGGACAAGTCCCTATTGTCTTTGGATCTTCAGATCCAGGTGAGTCACTCTGTCAAGGCTTCCCTGATGTGGTGGCTGAGATCCCCGGCTCTTCGGGCCGGAAAGTCGTTCCTCCCCATCCACTGGACGGTGATCACAATGGAAGCCAGCCTGACGGGCTGGGGAGGAGTGTGGGGAGTCCTGTCAGCTCAAGGGCTCTGGACTCCAGCCGAATCTTGTCTCCCAACCAACGTCCTGGAATTGCGGGCGATCAGACTGTGTCTCTCTGCATGGTCCGAAGAAGCTACAGGGCCGCTCGGTCAGAATCCAATCCAGACAACGCCACGACCGTGGCGTATGTCAACCATCAGGGGGGCACTCGGAGCTCGGCTGTGGCGTCCGAGGTTGCCCACATCCTAAGGTGGGCGGAAAGAAGCGTGTCGGCCGTCTACATCCCGGGCGTAGAAAACTGGCAGGCGGACTATCTGAGCCGCCAGTCCCTGGACCAGGTGGAGTGGTCCTTGCATCCGGAGGTGTTTTAACTCCTTTGTCGGAGGTGGGGCACTCCGGGTGTGGACCTGATGGCGTCTCGACTCAATCGCAAGGTGTCGAGGTTTGTGGCCCGGTCCAGGGACCCCTGGGCGGATGCCTCGGATGCGTTAGTGGCCCCGTGGGGTCAGTATCGCTTGATGTATGTCTACCCTCCGCTGCAGTTGCTTCCTCGTCTGCTGCGCAGGGTAGCGGCCGAGGGCATTCCGGTGATCCTCATTGCTCCAGATTGGCCTCGGCGTCACTGGTACGCCGACCTGGTACGTCTCATTGCCGATGTCCCTTGGCGCCTGCCCCTGAGGGAGGACCTTCTATCTCAAGGTCCAATCTTTCATCCTGTTTTACAGTCTCTGGCTTTAACGGCATGGCTATTGAGAGTCAGGTGCTGAAAGACCGAAGCCTGTCGGCTTCGGTAATTTCAACCATGCTTAGATCTTCCTAGAAGAAGACTTCCGTGCCCTATCACCGTACCTGGAGAGCTTACATCACTATGTGCGAAGAACTAGACTGGCGTCCACGGACGTACTCTGTCCCCAGAATCCTGAGGTTCTTGCAGCGTGGTGTTGCTCAAAGGCTGGCTTTGAGCACTATTAACCACTTAAGCCCCGGACCATTTGGTAGCTAAAGGACCAGAGGTGAATTCAGAATTTTGCACTGCGCTGTTTTAACTGTAAATTGTGCGGACATGCAATGTTGTACCCAAACGAAATTTGCGTCCTTTTCTTCCCACAAATAGAGCTTTCTTTTAATGGTATTTGATTGCCTCTGCGATTTTTATTTATTGCGATATAAACGGAAAAAGACCGAAAACTTTGAAAAAAAATATTTTCTACTTTTTGTTATAAGAAAAATCGAATAAACTCAATTTTAGTCATACGTTTAGGCCAAAATGTATTCAGCCACATGTCTTTAGTAAAAAAAATGTCAATAAGCGTATATTTATTGGTTTGCGCAAAAGTTATAGCGTTTACAAACTAGGGTATATTTTCTGGAATTTACACAGCTTTAAATTTATGACTGCCTATCTCATTTCTTGAGGTGCTAAAATGACAGGGCAGTACAAACCCCCCCCAAATGACCCCATTTTAGAAAGTAGACACCCCAAGGAAATTGCTGAGAGGCATGTTGAGCCCATTGAATATTTTTTTTTTTGCACAAAGTTGTCACTAAATGATATATTGCTCACACATGCCATGGTTATATGTGGAATTGCACCCCAAAATACATTCTGCTGCTTCTCCTGAGTACGGGGATACCACATGTGTGGGACTTTTTGGGAGCCTAGCCGCGTACGGGACCCCAAAAATCAAGCACCGCCTTCAAGGTTTCTAAGGGCATAAATTTTTGATTTCACTCCTCACTACCTATCACAGTTTTGAAGGCCATAAAATGCCAAGATAGCACAAAACCCCCCAAAATGACCCCATTTTGGAAAGTAGACACCCCAAGGAAATTGCTGAGAGGCATGTTGAGCCCATTGAATTTTTTTTTTTTGTCCCAAGTGATTGAATAATGACAAAAAGAAAAAAAAATGTACAAAAAGTTGTCACTAAATGATATATTGCTCAAACATGCCATGGTTATATGTGGAATTGCACCCCAAAATACATTCTGCTGCTTCTCCTGAGTACGGGGATACCACATGTGTGGGACTTTTTAGGAGCCTAGCCGCGTACGGGACCCCGGAAACCAAGCACCGCCTTCAGGATTTCTAAGGGCGCAAATTTTTGATTTCACTCCTCACTACCTATCACAGTTTTGAAGGCCATAAAATGCCAAAATGGCACAAACCCCCCCCCCCCCCCAAATGACCCCATTTTGGAAAGTAGACACCCCAAGCTGTTTGCTGAGAGGCATGGTGAGTATTTTACAGCTCTCATTTGTTTTTGAAAATGAAGAAAGAATATTTTTTTTTTCTTTTTTTTTTTTCAATTTTCAAAACTTTGTGACAAAAAGCGAGATCTGCAAAATACTCACAATACCTCTCAGCAAATAGCTTGGGGTGTCTACTTTCCAAAATGGGGTCATTTGGGGGGGTTTTGTGCCATCTGGGCATTCCATGGCCTCCGAAACTGTGATAGGCAGTGAGAAGTGAAATCAAAAATTGACACCCTTAGAAAGCCTGAAGGCGGTGATTGGTTTTTGGGGTCCCGTACGCGGCTAGGCTCCCAAAAAGTCTCACACATGTGGTATCCCCGTACTCAGGAGAAGCAACAGAATGTATTTTGGGGTGTAATTCCACATATGCCCATGGCATGTTTGAGCAATATATCATTTAGTGACAACTTTGTGCAAAAAAAAATAAAAAAATAAATTATTTTTTCCGCAACTTGTGTCAACATATAAAATATTCCATGGACTCGACATGCCTCTCAGTATATAGCTTGGGGTGTCTACTTTCCAAAATGGGGTCATTTGGGGGGGTTTTGAACTGTTCTGGCATTTTATACACAACATTAGGAAGCTTACATCCACTCTTCTAACCACTTGAAGACAAAGCCCTTTTTGACACTTTTTGTTTACATGAAAACATATTTTTTTTGCAAGAAAATTATGTTGAACCCCCAAACATTATATATATTTTTAAAGCAAAGGCCCTACAGAATAAAATAGTGGGTGTTGCATTTTTTTTTTCTACACAGTATTTGCGCAGCGATTTTTCAAACGCATTTTTTGGGGAAAAAATACACTTTTTATTTTTTTTATTTTAATGCACTAAAACGCACTATATTGCCCAAATGTTTGATGAAATAAAAAAGATGATCTTAGGCCGAGTACATAGATACCAAACACAACATGCTTTAAAATTTCGCACAAACGCGCATTGGCGACAAACTACATACATTTTTAAAAGCCTTTACAGGTTACCCCGTTAGATTTACAGAGGAGGTCTACTGCTAAAATTACTGCCCTCGATCTGACCTTCGGTGATACCTCACATGCATGGTGCAATTGCTGTTTACATATGACGCCAGACCGACGCTTGTGTTCGCCATTGGGCAAGAGCAGGGCAGGACAGGGGTGCTTTTTTTTTTTATTATTAATTTTGCTTTTTTATTTTATTTTTAAACTGTTGCTTCCATATTTATTTATTTTTTATTGTTATCTCAGGGAATGTAAATATCCCCTATGATAGCAATAGGTAATGACAGGTACTCTTTTTTGAAAAAACTGGGGTCTATTGGACCCTAGATCTTTCCTCTGCCCTCAAAGCATCTGACCACACCAAGATCGGTGTGATAAAATGCTTTCCCAATTTCCCAATGGCGCTTTTTATATCCGGGGGGGGGGACATTCCCTCCCACTGCTTGTAAAAGCAGTCCAGAGGCTAATTAGCCACTAGGATTGCTTTTAAATGAAAGTCGGCCGCTGGCTGAAAAGAATACCAAGATGATACCTAAACCCGCAGGCATCATTCTGGTATAAACATTCAAAGTCCAGCAACATACCAGTACGTTGCTGGTCCTTGTTGGACATGTATTGTAATCTTTTTTTTCATGCAGCCTGTTGGCTGAACGAAAAAAAAGATTAATCGGTGGGTATGCCCACCATTAGAATACCGCCCTTCATCCACCCACTTCTAATGATGGGCATACATGCACCATTTATATATGCCGAAGCATGGGGGCATCTTCTCGCAAAAGTTATGCCGCGTACACATGGTCAGCCTTTTCCACGGGCAAGCCTCCGTTGGAATTTCGACCGTATGTACGCGGCATTAGGAGCAAAATCGCTCCTCTGCCCCAATGCTTCGGTATATATGCTTTTTTTTTTTAACTGTGGTGGTGAAATCACCTCCTACAGCACTGGAGTCGCAGGGATCAGGCCTGTCTCTGCGAACGCTGCAGTTATGTGTGTTATGTTTTGCAAGTGACAGTGATCGATCGATACTGCACTTGGGTGGCCTGGGCTGGACGGAGGGGCAAAACGCAGGTGCTAGCAGGTATCTGGGCTGATCCCGCTAACACTGCGTTTTTGGGAACCCTAAACTGCTGGGGACGCTAGTATAGATCTGATCAGATCAGATATTGAGCTGATCAGATACTATACCACTAAGAGGGGTGTATGCTTCACGCGTGGGTGTTAGCGCTACTGGCACTAACCCGACGCTGCCTGGGGTGTGACGCAGACCCTCTCTGACGCTAAAACCTAATTGATCTCACCCGCCGGGTGATCAGGGGGTTAAACCTTTATTGGGTTATATACGGCGGGTGCCCTGACACTATAAAAAGCAAACTAACTAACCAGCGTCACCCGTAACACTTATATGATGATCACTGGTGAAAGGGTTAACTAGGGGCAATTAGGGGGTTAAAACCTTTATTAGGTAATATATGGGGGTACCTGACGCTATATAAAAACCTGACGGCGAACCTAAAAAAAATTACTGGCTACCTATCGGCATCACCGACACTAAGACAACGATCATAAAAACGATCGCTTAGCGACAGTGGTGATAGGGGGTGAAAGGGTTACCTGGGGGGCGATCAGGGGGTTAAACCTTTATTAGGTAATATATGGGGGTACCCGACGCTATAAAAACCTGCGGCGAACCTAAAAAAAATTACTGGCTACCGATCAGCATCACCGACGCTAAGACATCGATCAGAAAAATGATTGCTTAGCGACTGCAGTGCTAGGGGGTGAAAGGGTTATCTGGGGGGTGATCAGGGGGTTAAACCTTTATTAGGGGGGGGTTAGGGGGCTACACTGGACCTAAAACTAAATTTAGTGACACTTTTACAGTCACAAATGTCACTGATTGCAGTGATCACTAAATAAATGGTCACTGCAATCAGTGACATTGTGACTGGGGGGTGGTCTGGGGGGGCGATTTATGTGCCTATGTGTCCTGGTGTCAGTGTAGTGTTGTGTGCACTAACCTGCATCTTCTCCTGTACGGCGCTCGGTATATGTGAGCGCCGCAGGAGAGATGACATCACTTCCTCCTGCCTGGCAGGCAGGGGAAGCTCTCTCATTCGCCGGGAGCGATCGAGAGGGGGTGGCCGGAATCGAACGGCCGTCCCCTCATGCCGGATCGCTCCCGAAGGTAAAACGACCACCCACTGTAAAGAAGGGGGGTCCGATCGGACCCCCCAACTATACAAAGGCAATCGCGTATATGTACGTGATTCTGCCTGTCGGTGCCATTCTGCCGACGTATATTTACAGTGGGCGGTCGTTAAGTGGTTAAGGGTCAGATTTCGGCCTTGGCCGTTTTCTTTCAAAGACCCCTAGCTGGTCATTCCTTGGTTAGCACTTTTGTGCAGGGGGTACGCTATGTGGTTCCACCTGCCAAGCCCCCACTCCCTCCTTGGGATCTGAACTTGGTGCTTTCGGTTCTTCAGGAATCTCCTTTTGAGAATATAAGAGATATTCCTCTTTTAACTTTGTCCCAGAAGGTGGCTTTTTTAGTGGCCATCACTTCTGTTAGACGGGTGTCTGAGTTGGTGGCTCTGTCATGCAAGTCGCCTTACCTGGTCCTCCATAAGGATAAGGCGGTATTGCGACCGTCTTTCCTTCCTAAGGTGGTTTCGGCTTTTCACCTTAATGAGGACATTGTCCTTCTGTCCTTGTGCCCTCATCCATCGCATCCTAGAGAGGTTGCGCTTCACAATTTGGATGTGGTGCGTGCCTTACGGGTATACCTGGCGGCTACTGCTTCTATTCGGAAGTCTGACTCGCTGTTTGTATCTGTCTCCGGGGCCAAGCGGTATCGTCTGCCACCATTTCTAGGTGTATCAGACAGACTGTTTTATACAGGCCTATGCCATTAGGGGGCGGGCGCCTCCCTTCCCAGTCACAGCGCATTCCACCAGGGCAATCGGTGCTTCCTGGGCTTTCCGACATCAAGCGTCGGTTGCACAAGTGTGCAAGGCGGCGACCTGGTCGTCCGTTCATACCTTTTCTAAGTTCTACAAGGTTGATGTGGCTGCATCTTCGGATGCTTCCTTCGGCCGCAAAGTGTTGCAAGCTGCTGTTTAATGTTGCAACTCCTCTGCTGGTTTGGAGTGAAGTTTTGGTTGTTCCTTACTATTTTGCTCCCACCCTTTTCTTGTACTGCTTTGGGACGTCCCACACGTAATCAGTATGAGAGCTGTGTCAGTCCATGGACGATAAGAGAAAATAGGATTTTTGTACTCACCGTAAAATCCGTTTCTCTGACGTCCATGGACTGACAGAGCACCCACCCTTCCTTTTTAAGGTTTGTACTGCTTTGTTACAAACTGAGGCTGCTAGCTGCAGGTGGGAGGGTAATGTCCGGAGGGACCGCCCCCCCCCCTGGGCGGGGCTGTTCAGCTCTGGCTTGTTCTAGAATGTTTTAACATCTAACATTCTGCCTAGGTCTTCTCCTGCAAGCAGGGACATATACCCACACGTTATCAGTATGAGAGCTGTGTCAGTCCATGGACGTCAGAGAAACGGATTTTACGGTGAGTACAAAAATCCTATTATTTTTTTTTAAAATGGGGCTATTTATTATAGCAAAAAGTACAAAATATATATACCGTATATACTCGAGTATAAGCCGACCCGAATAAAAGCAGAGGCACCTAATTTTACCACAAAAAACTGGGAAAACTTATTGACTCGAGTATAAGCCTAGGGTGTCCATTTGCATGCCTCACTTTGCCTCACTGTGCCCATGCGCATGCCTCGCTGTGCCCATGCCTCGCTGTGCCCATGCCTCGCTGTGCCCATGACTAGACTGACGTTTAACATGGGAGTCTATGGAAGGGGTGCATGGCTTTAAAAAATCGGTGCTCCCCGGTTGTAGGTCTCCTAGACAAAAAACTTTGCACACTTGTAGAGGAGAAATGGGACTACATGTGTGCCAAGTTTTGGGTCCAGGGGACCTACGACAGGCCGATACCGGGTCCCCAAAGTAACCAGAGAAATGACCGTTTAACATGGGAGTCTATGGAAGGGGTGCCCGGCTTTGAAAAATCGGTGCTCCCCGGCCGTAGGTCCCCCGGAAAACAAACTTTGCACACTTATAGAGGAAGAGTGGGGCTACATGTCTGCCAAGTTTGGGGTCCAGGGGACCTACAGACGGCGGGTACCGAGTCCCCAAAAATCCGGAAAAATAGGCACAAAAAGGTGACTCGAGTATAAGCCGAGGGGGGCATATTCAGCACAAAAAAATGTGCTGAAAAATTCGGCTTATACTCGAGTATATACGGTATATATTTTTTTTTTTTCAAAATGTCACCTTTTGTTTATAGATCCAATACCTCAAAAAAACAGCTCTATTTGTGGGGGGGGGGGGGGGGGGGAAAGGACGTAAATTTTGTTTGGGTACAGCGTCGCACGACCGCGCAATTTTATAAATTACAGCGACACGGTGCCAAATCTCAAAAAATGCTCTGGTCATTGAGCAGCCAATTCTTCCGGGGCTGAAGTCTCCTGTCTATTCATGTTCAGTGCAGCTGAGGCTGCTGAGAAAGGGACTGGGGAATCTCTATCCTCAGTTTATTTTTTTGTCTCAAAGGGGAGACGTCGGGGGTCTGTTAAGACCCCTGACATCTCACCAAAGCCCCCCTACCCCCCCAACAGGGTTGAATAAAAAAAAAAGTATATTGCAATAAATATTTTAACCACTTGCTGACCGGCTCACGCAGATATACGTTGTCAGAATGGCAGGGCTGGGTGAAACCCTGTATGGGTACGTTGCTCCCTTTAAGAACCACCAGGGGGCTGCACAGCTGGGGACCCGATGCATGTGGCTGGCAGGCGCGATCGCCTCCGGCCACCCACGTTTGCGGGCACGAGAGCCAGCATGGGGATTTGTGTGTGTGTGTGTGTGTGTGTGTAAACAAACAAATTCCTGTTCTGTCAAGGGAGAGGAGACATTGTTTTGTTCCAAGTAGGAACAGGGATATGTCTCTTCCCCCAGTCAGTCCTATCCCCCATGCAGTTAGAAACACTAACTAGGGGGCGATCAAGGGGTTAAATGTGTTCCCTAAAGTTAACCTCTTCCTTACCAGTGACATTTATACAGTAATCAGTGCATTTTTATAGCACTGATCGGTGTATAAATGTCAATGGTCCCAAAAACGTGTCAAAAGTGTCCAATCTGTCTGCCGCAATGTTGTAGTACCGCTAAAAATCGCAGGTCACTGCCGTTGCTATTAAAAAAATAAAAAAAAATAAAAATGGCATAAATCTTTCCCATAGTTTGGTTTGCGCAAAAGTTATAGGGTCGACTATCAATATACGTTTGTTTTTTTTTTTTTATTATATAAAACATTTTTGGGGATATGCCTTATAGCAAAAATGTTTTTCTCTTATCCATGGACTGACACAGCCTCTCTTACACTTTACACATGGGTTATGTCCCTGCTTGCAGGAGACGACCTAGGCAGAATGTGAAATGTTATAGATGCGTTCTAAAAAGCCAGAGCTGAACAGCCCCGCCCAGGGGGGCAGTCCCTCCAGACATAACCCTCCCACTGCAGTCAGCAGACCTCAGTTTTTTTTCTGCCAAGCAGAAGGAGAAGACGTGGCTCTCTCAGGAGCCAGTCTCCTGGAAGATTTTATTTTTAAATTTTATTCCTTTTGGGAATTTTATTTTATTTTTGAGACCTTCAATCAACTGTCAGCTGAGCAACAGGTTGGGTACACTGGTATCCTAGTAGTCTTCCCCGTCCGACCATCGAGCGTGCTGATCCTCGCTTTGTGTGCGTGAGACTCGGTTCACGACATGCCCCATGACTCCAAGGGTGGCCGGGTTGCTTTTATGCTCCCGTGGTCCTCTGAAGATTGAACAGTACCTGTCTGTATCTTTTGCGGCGGACCGAGCCGACAGCTACTCTGTGATAGGTCTGTCTGAAACAAGCCAGTGGGTCCCTCTGGGACGGGTAAGTAGTCTCTCCTGCTGTAGGTGAGTACATGCTGGCTGTTTCTTTCTATGGGGGGTTCTCCCTGTCTCCCCCCTGTTATGCTGCTCGCTGCACCCTGTACTGGTGCTCTGCTGTGTGGGGGTACTTTGGGGTCGCTCTGGCCTGGCGGGGGACGCTCATGTCTGTGTAGCGGGTGGACTCTGGGAGAGGAGCAGTGTTCTGGTGTGTGTGTTTGACTTCATTGTGTGCGCCATTAGCGCTGTGTGGTGATTTAAAAAATGCGCTCGGCGGCCATCTTGCCGTGGATCAATGGCGCAGTATTACATGCGGCCATTTTCTTGAAGCCGCGTCGCTTTCAGGTTCGGCCTCTATCAGTGCTGCTGCAGCGCAAATCTCCACACTCTCCTCAGGCTTCACTTGCGCTGCAGCACGGTTTCATACAGCGGAATTGAGTGGACCTTAAGGCTTGGAGAGTCCTCTGGGTATCTCCTCCTCAGTCCAGCCAGTGGGTGGACTGTATTATTCACTGTAATAGTGTATAAGGTCTCAGAGGGTGGCAGTATGGAGTCTGGTTCACCTGCTTCTCCACACTTGTCAGAGGCAACTGGCAGTGCTGCTGCACCTGCGGTCTCTATGGACTGGTTGTCGGCAGTCCTGGAATCATCCTTGTCAGAATGGAAGCAGTGTGAGAGTGCAAGGGAGCTGTAAAGCGCCCCCTCCCCACACATTCTCCTGTAGGGTAGTGCTCTGTCTCAGATGTGGGCCTTAGCTACTGCTGCTCAGGACCCTAGCTCTGAGGATTTTAATGTTTTTTTGAACAGGACATTCCTTGTGAGGAAGACCCCAGTTCTGAATAACTGACAGGGTGCTTGTAAGTGAACTCATTGATGCTGTGAGGGACACGCTCAAGCTGAATGTTGAGGAACCTCAGGTGGAAGCTGGTTCCTTTAAAGCCGCTTCTTCAAAAAAGGTCTATCCATATGTGCCTTTTTTTGATACATTCATTGACCAAGTCTGGGATAAGCCACAGAAGACTTTGACCGTCCTGCGGCGCCTAGCCTTAAGGTACCCATTTTGAGAAGGGCCTGGTTAAGACTTGGTCGACCCCCCCCCCGGTCGCCCGTTTGAATAAGGCTACCACGCTCCCAATGGAAGGGATTCCTGCATTTAAGGATCCCACTGACAGGAGGTCAGAGGTGGCGAGTAGAACTATGTTTACCTTATTGGGGTCTGCCTTCCGCCCTATAGTGGCAGTGACACTTGTGTCTCAGACACTCACAGGATGGGCAAAGATTTTGCACCAGACAGTACAGGAGCATAATCTCCCTCCTGAGACCATTGCCCTGGCTCACCAACTTGAGCAGGGTTTAGACTGTGTACGATGCCACTTTTTATGCGGCCCCTTTAATATCTGGGGCCTCTATCTCTGCTGTGGTGCTGCGTCACCATATCTGGCTGAAATGCTGGTCGGCCGACCTAGCTTCCAAAAGCTCCTGGCTGACTTGCCCTTTAAGGGCGGTAGACTGTTTGGGGCCACCCTGGATGACATTATTATGGATGTCACAGGGGGTAAGAGCACCTTCCTTCCTCAGTCTGTTAAGGAAAAGGAGCCCCACCGTAGGCCGGGCTCTTCCTTTCCAGCGAAGATGTTTTTTCGTCAGTCAGAATCCACGGGTAAGCCCGCCCAGACTGAAAAAAGTGCGGCTGGGGGACATAAGCGTCCCTGGGTGCGTAAGCCTACCAAGCAAGTTCCCAACCCTGCCGCCGCATGAAGTCTTGCCCCTGTCCGACTCTGGGGTGGGGGGACGTCTTTGCAGCTTCAGTGGACCTCCTGGATCTCCGACCGGTGGGTGTGCAAGGTGGTCACCTCAGGATGCAGTTCCGTTCCTGGCCCCCAGACAGATTCTTTCCCTCAAATCTCCCTCTCCTTCCTGCCCGTCAGGCGGCCCGCTTGGGGCCGTACAGGATGGATAAGGTCTGGAAGTGATTGTGCCGGTTCTGTCACAGGAGAGGTTTTAGGGGTTCTACTCGAATCCGTTTGTAGTCCCAAAACAGGACGGGGTTCGGCCAATCCTGGACCTCAAGGCCTGAATGCCTTTGTGAAGGTGCAAAAGTTCCGCATGGAATCTATTTGCACGGTGATCGCTAAACTCCATCAAGGGGATTTTCTGGCGTCCATGGACATCAAGGATGCCTACTTGCATGTTCCGATCTGCGCAAGTCACCAGAAGTTTTTGCGATCGGCGAAGTCCACTATCAATTTTGTGGCTCTTCCCTTCGGCCTAGCCTCGGCACCAAAGGTGTTTACCAAGGTGCTTGTCCCGGTTCTAGCTTTGCTGAGACAGCGAGGCATTGCTATTGGGGGCTATCTGGACGATCTTCTAAGAGCAGACAATGGTTCAGAATTAGAAGAAAGTGTGACTATCGTCAGTCAGACCCTCAGGGACTTCGGGTGGCTCCTGAACATTCAGAAGTCGGTCCTGGTCCCGACTCAGCATTCGGAGTATCAAGGTCTGATCCTGGACTCCTTGGAGGCGAAGGTATTTCTACCCCTGGAGAAGTTGCTGACATTTCAGTCTGCAGTACCGGGTCCTAACGTCCCGAAATTGGTCGTCAATCCGTTTTTGCATGAGTCCTGGGACTCATGGTGGCCTCGTTCGAGGCTGTTACGTATGCCCAATCACACACATGGGCATTACAGAAAGAGAGATCCTGTCCACTTGGGACAAATCCCTGTTGTCCTTGGATCTTCAGATCCAGGTGAGTCACCCAGTCAGGGCGTCCCTGACGTGGTGGTTGATGTCCCCGGCTCTTCAGACCGGTAAGTCGTTGCTCCCTATCCAGTGGGCGGTGATCACGACGGACGCCAGCCTGACGGGCTGGGGTGGAGTCTGGGGAGTCCTGTCAGCCCCAAGGGCTTTGGACTCCGGACGAAGTCCGTTTACCGATCGATGTTCTGGAAATACAGGCAATCAGACTGCGTCTCTCCTCGTGGTCGGAGAGACTACAGGATCGCTCCCTCAGGATCCTGTCGGACGACGCCACGGCGGTGCCGTATGTCAACCATAAAGGGGGGACTCGGAGCTCAACTGCGGCTTCAGAGGTTGCCCGCATCCTAAGGTGGGCCAAAAGAAGTGTTGGCTCTGTCGTCCGCCTACGTTCCGGGCGTAGACAATTGGCTGGCGGACTATCTGAGTCGCCAGAGTGGTCCTTGCACCCGGAGGTTTTTCAAATTCTGCGCCGACTGTGGGGCATGCCGGATGTTGACCTGATGGCCTCTCGACTCACTCGCAAGGTGTTGAGGTTTGTGGCCAGGTCCAGGGATCCTTGGGCGGATGCCTCGGTGGCCCCATGGGGTCATTATCACCTGATATATGTTTATCCTCCGCTGCAGCTGCTTCCTCGCCTGCTGCGCAGGGTGGCGACAGAGGGGATTCCGGTGATCCTCTTTGCGCTGGATTGGCCTCGGTGTCATTGGTATGCCGATCTGATACGTCTCGTCGTGGACGTTCCTTGGCGGTTGCCAATGAGGGAGGACCTTCTGTCTCAAGTCTCAAGGTCCTATATTTCATCCTGCTTTACAGTCTCTGGCTTTAACGGCATGGCTATTGACCAAATCCGAGAGACCTCGGTCTCTCAGCACCTGGCTTTCATGTCGACCATGTTAAGGGCATGGAAGTCTTCTGCCAGACGCTATGTGCGAAGAGCTGGACTGGCGTCCACGGACGTATTCCGTCCCCAGAATCCTGTGGTTCTTGCAGCGTGGCATGACCTAAAAGCTTGCTTTTGAGTACCATTCGGGGTCAGATTTCGGTCTTCTTTCAGTGACCGCTAGCGGGTCATTCCTTGGTTAGCACCTTTGTGCAGGGGTTCGCCATGTGCTCCCTCCTGTTACACCTCCTCTCCCTCCTTGGGATCTGACTTTGGTGTTCTCGGTTCTCCAGGAACCTCCCTTTGAAAATATCAGAGATATTCCCCTCTTGACCTTGTTTCTGAAGGTGGCCTTCTTAGTGGCCATTACTTCTGTTAGACGGGTGTCTGAGTTGGCGGCCTTGTCCTGCACGTATGACTTACTGTTTGTGTCTGTCTCTGGTCCAAAACAGGGCTAAGCGGTTTCGTCTGCCACCATTTCTAGGTGGATCAGACAGACCGTTATACAGGCCTATGCCCTCAAGGGGCAGGCGCCTCCCCCTTCCGGTTATGGCGCATTCCACCAGGGCAATTGGTGCTCCCTGGGTTTTCCGTCATCAAGCGTCGGTTGCACAAGTGTGCAAGGCGGCGACCTGGTCGTCCATTCATACCTCTTCTAAGTTCTATGAGGTTGATGTGGCTGCATCTTCGGATGCTTCCTTCGGCCGCAAGGTGTTGCAGGCCGCTGTTTAATGTTGCAACTCCTCCGTTGGGGAGCTCTGCCTTGTTTGGAGTGAAGTTTTTGGTTTTCCATTTATACTGCTCCCATTCCTCTTGACACTGCTTTGGGACATCCCACGGGTAAAGTGTAAAGAGACGCTGTCTCAGTATATGGACGATAAGAGAAAATTTGGATTGTTGTACTCGCTGTAAAATCTGTTTCTCTGACGTCCATGGACTGACACAGCACCCACCCTTCCTTTTTAAGGTTTGTACTGCTTTGTTACGAACTGAGGTCTGCTGACTGCAGTGGGAGGGTTATGTCTGGAGGGACCGCAGAGGTGATCAAATACCACCAAAAGAAAAAAAAAAATGTACTTTAAGTAAAGCATTGCATGACTGCGCAATTGTCAGTTAAAGCGATGCAGTGCTAAATTGTAAAAAGTGCTCTGGTCAGAAAGGGGGTAAAATCTTCTGGGGCTGAAGTGGTTAAAGTAAAAAAGAAAAAGATTGCACCCCCCCCCCCCCCCCCAAGACAGAATTGTAAAAAAATATATATAAATATATACACAGTATCTCACAAAAGTAAATACACCCCTCACATTTTATTATATATTTTCATGTGACAACACTGAAGAAATTGCGCTTTGCTACAATGTAAAGTAGTGAGTGTACAGCTTGTATAACAGTGTAAATTTGCTGTCCCCTCAAAATAACTTGACACACAGCCATTAGATGTCTAAACTGCTGGCAACAAAAGTGAGTACACCCCTAAGTGAAAATGTCCAAATGTTTCCTAAAGTGTCAATATTTTGTGTGTGCGCCATTATTTTCAAACACTGCCTTAACCCTCTTGGGCATGGAGTTCACCAGAGCTTCAGATTGCCGCTGGAGTCTTCTTCCACTCCTCCATTACGACACCGTCGCTCCAACTTAGAAAAAGGTCCCTGTACTACTTTTGGGGCGAGTTCGGAGCAGCTTGCATTGACTTCTATACAGAAGTAGTTTTGCAAGCTGCGCTGAAGTCGCACTGTACGGGGCGGCTTTAGGCCCCTTTCACACGGGACGAATCAGTAAAGATCTGCCCCGTGAACCTCCGCTTGCTCAGCGGGTATCGCTCCGTTGATCCCCGCTGTGCTGGCGGATGACTGGGCGGTCCCCGCACACTGTGCAGGGACCGCCCTGTCAGAGCGCCGCTCTCCCCTATTGGGGGATCGGATGACGACGGACCGTAGAGTCTGTTGTCATCCGATCCGCCAGACGGATAGAAAAGTAGGGTTTTCCTCCGTCACACTTTGGCGGATGGGAGCGGGTCGGATGTCTGCGGACATGTCACCGCTGACATCTGTGGCTCCATAGACCTCCATGGAGCATTCGTTCAGGTCCGCCTAAAAAACTGATAGGTTGACCTGAACGGACCGTCCTTGTGAAAGAGCCCTTAGAGTCGGGTGACTTTGAAAGTTGACTCTGTGTGAACCGGTACTAATGGGTTAATCACACATAGTTGAACTACTCAAATTATTTTAGTTAAAACAAGAACGTTACACTACATATTCTTGTATTTGCTTAAACATCAATGTTTAGTAACTGAAGTTCATAAAATATGTTTGAAAAAAACACAAAAGAACTTAAAGTGGAGTTCCACCCTAAAAATAAAAAATACACAATAATCCTGCAAAAAAAAAATAGGAAAACAAAAATATACCCGAAAAGGCGGTTGCTATGCGGATGTTCCTAATCTGCTTCTTCCTGGTCTTACTTGCGGTGTCTTCTGGGGAATGGGGCGCGCTGCCTTCTGGGAACTGTGTGTATCCCAGAGAGCAGCCGCCCATTCAGAAAACACTGTGAGACTCGCGCATGCCCAGTAGGAAATGGGCTTCACTGCCTGTTTCCCTTAGTGAGGATGGAGCTGCCAGGATCGAGGGATCGGCCTCGGGGGGCCGACATCGCGGGCGAGTAGGACAGGTAAGTGTCCTTATTAAAAGTCAGCAGCTACAGTGTTTGTAGATGCTGACTATTAAAAAAAAAAAAAAAAAAAAAAAAGCGTGGGTGGAATCCCGCTTTAAACTGAATATATCAGCTGGGTCCACATGTAAAAAAAACTTCAAACACGGTCCTTTCATAAAACGTTTTCTCATGATGGTTTTTTCTTTTGGGTCACCAGGCCTTGCATTTTTGTTGCATTTTGCACGCATACCTGCTTTACTCATAGGTAGAGGAACTGCATTAAAATATTCCCAAACTGGGTCTCTTTTACGGTCTGCTGCCATTTTGCTCCTCAAGGGAGGAATAAAACATGCCAAGCTATGTGTGCGGAAAGATCACGAGGTTTATAAGCTGCTTTAGAAGGCTTCACTTTCATTTTTACTGCTTGTTCTTTTTCCTCACATTTAGAACCTGGTACAGATGCATTTCTCTTTAAACAACCATACAGTTTGTAGTGTACATAGATTTTCAAAACAATGGGATAAAGGAATATTCCTGAACTTTGTCTTATCACATGGGTACTGTGAAATTGTGTGAATGCATCAATGTGCAGTACATGTTGTCTCAGCTTGCATTCATTGAATGAGTTTACCAAAAATGTATATATAGCAGAATATACAGCCTCATGATGCTACATAAATGAGCTCCATTTCATTGTGAATAAACTAAATTATTAGTGTATCTTAAATAGAAAACCATCTTTAGATAGAATTTTTTATTTTTATTTTTTTACTCCAAAAGCATTTTTATCTAAATAAATTTGATTTAAAAAAAAAAAAAATTGTTTTTTGTCCACCCTGGGTACTGACCAGGTAAATCAGAAGGAAAAATCCTGAAGAAAAAACAAACACAAATGCAGCCACCACATCTGATTGGTAAGCTTTAATATGTTAATTTTTTTTGGGTTTAAAGCAGAGCTGAAGGGAGGAATACTCGCCTTTCCACCAACGGTCCTTGTCCCTCCATGGCATATTTTTTCTGTGTGCCAGTTTTTGACCATGTTTATTGGCTGCCGCAGGATGTCCTTATTTCTGTGCAGGAGCAAGTTATCCCAGCACACAGGGATCCGGCCAACCGCTGTAAGCGCAGCTCAGCTTAAATGCTGGGATTGCTGTGAACAGGCAGATGGGTGTGTTTTATTGCAGAAGAAACATTGGGATTGATTTACTAAAGGCAAATCCACTTTGCACTACAAGTGCACTGGGTGTACATCTGAGGGGGACATGCAAGGAAAATAAAAAACAGCATTTCTCTTTCGTCCATGGACGGACACAGCTTCCTTATAATCTTGACTTGTGGGTTATGTTCTGTCTATTAGGAGAGGACTAGGCAGACATGTAAATGGTTAAACATGTAATCTTTAGCAAAGATGAACAGCCCCGCCCAGGGGGCGGTCCCTCTGGTCATAACCCCTCTCACTGCAGTGAGCAGCTCAGTTTTTTTCTGCCTAGCAGAAAAGGACCTGGGGCCCATTGGTCCTGTGGAGTTAAAAAAAAAAAAAATTCTACTTTTTGATCCGGAGATCTACTATAAACTGCCGACTGGGTGACAGGCTGGATCCCAGATCCTTGTAGTCCCCCCAGTTTCGGCCATCAAGCGTGTGCCGACCTTTAGCTACACGCTGGGTCGTTCACGATATGCCCCGTTGCTCCAGGGGTGGCCGGTGAGCTATATGCTCCGCCTATATGTCTGTATCACAGTGTGCTGGGCCCACAGCTATGCCGTAACCGCGCGGACGATGGGTCTGTCAGGAATGCCTTCAGCTAGTCCACGCAGGACGAGTAAGTAGCAGTCCCCCTGCTTCGGCAGGGTGGCACGGCTGGGCATTCCCTGGGAGGTTGATTAGGGGTTTCCCATCCTCTCTTTCCTCTATCCCTGTCATTTCCCACCTTCCCATGCTCTGTGGGGCTGGGCCTGCTGTACTCACCGGGGGTCCTCGGGGGGGGGGGGGGGGCTCGTGTCCTGACTGGGGGCTGTGCGGGGCCCAGGGTCCGCTCTCCATGGGGGGTGTTTGGTGCCTTGGGGGGGCCTCTGGGCTGAGGCCTAGCGTGTTTAATTTTTCCCTCAGCAGCACTCGGCGGCTATTTTGGTGGTGCCCGGCGCCATTTTCTTGTAGCCCATGCGCTTTATACAGGGGCGGCTGGCGACTATTTTCTTGTAGCCCCAGCTCGGTTTTTGCCTCTAGCGGTGAAAATGTCTCTTCTGGATAGCGCGAACAGCGCAAAACACCTCAGGCACAGGAAGACACCGTAGCCATGCCTGTCAGTAGGCATATGGGGAGAGCGGATGGCGGCGCTGGCAGCACCTGGATCCAGAGCGTTGAGTCCCCTGGGGTCCCTCACTCTGAGCAGCTAGGGGGGGGGGGTGGATTTTTTTGCTTTCTTGCCTTGGTCCCTATGGGTGTCAGGCAAGTGTGGGTTTGCATGGCGTCAGAAGCTAGCGGTTTTCTTTCCCTGACATCCCTGTGGTGACCGGTGCCCTGTACCTGGGGTGCTTATGGATGCCTTGCCGGTGGTCCTGAAGTCCCTTATCAGTGTGCGGACGTAAGGGGGTAAAAACGCCCCCCTCCCCCCACCATCTTCGGGAAAAACAGTTCTGATTCAGACCCTAGCCTTGCTGTGGCAGATGTCCCCTGCTCTGACAGACGATGCAAACCAGGACCCTTCGGACAGTGCGGAACTGCGTCCTTGCTTGCTTCCGTGTCCGGGTCAGCGCAGACAAACGCTTGTTGAAGCACTTATCACTGCATGCAGGGATCCCCAATAAAATGGAGGTTACGGCGAGGGCATCTATTAATGGTGTCGGTCCCTTCTGGGTCCCACTAGCTGGCCCGCGCTGCTAGGTTTCCCTACCTAGTTAATTTGATACGTTTTTAAAATAGAACGGCCGCAGCATTCTAAAAAAATTCCATGGATGTCCGTTATCCTTTTGGGGAGTGTTTCCTGAAAAAGGACATCTCCCCCCGATGGGGTCCCCCGGCATCCAGGGATTTACCACGGTCCGGTTGTAGGGGCCCCCGTCTTTAAGTACCCTGCAGACAGGACTGAGGCAGTGGTCCGGTCCTTGTTCATTGTATTGGGGTCAGCATTGCGGCCACGACCCTGGTGTCACTGGCGCTTCCTCAAATGGGCAAAGATTGCTGCACCGTGGTTGAATAGCAACAGGCTTCCCCGGTCTGCATGATAGCGGACCGGTTGGTGTATGGCCTCAAGTATGTCTGCAATGCAGCCTTAGATGCAGCTCCCTGGCTGTTCAGAACTTTCAGTATCTGCGGTGGGGCTACGCCGCATGATTTGAGTGACATGCTGGTCTGCGGACCAGACGTCCAAGAAGACTCTGGCGGATTTGCTCTTCCAGGGTTGGGGGCCTTTTGGGGCCTTACTGGATGACATTATTAAAAATGTCGTTTGGGGTGGGAGCACGGTGCTCCCACAATCCAGAAAGGTTAAGGAGCCACGCCGTAGGCCAGGGGCCTCCCCCTTTTTTTATTTTTACCGCTCACAAGCGGTGTTTTCTTTCCGCCGGGCCCGCAGGTGAGCGTTCCCAGGCCGAATAGGCCAGCTGAGGGGCAAAAGCGTCCCTGGGTTCGCAAGCCAGGCGGCCTGCGAACGCATGATGGGCTGCCCCTGCCCGACTCTCGGGTGGGGGGTCGCCTTTGCGGCTCGGACTGCCCTGCTTTCCAACCAGTGGGTTGCGAAATGGTTTCATCAGGGTACAAGATAGATTTTCTGTCTTGTCCACAAAACAACAGATTTTTTTTCCCTCCATCCTTTATCTTCCTCCGGCTCGACGGTACGCCCTGTTTGGGGCAGTGAAGGACCTGCTGAAGCGCGGGGTGATAGCTTCTGTGCCGCTGCCGGAAAGGTTTTCAGGGCTTCTATTCCAATCTGTTTGTAGTCCCACAATAGGACAAGGTTCGTCCAATCCTGGACCTCAAGGCCCTCAACTCCTTTGTAAAAGTACGAAGGTTCAGGATGGAATCGGTTCGCTGCTCTCCGTCCGGGGGATTTTTCTGGCGTCCTTGGAAAACAAGGACGCATATTTACAGGTCCCCCGTATATGTCAGGCATCAGATTTCTGCGTTTTGCAGTCAGGGTCGCTCACTACCAGTTTGGGGCTTCCCCTTTTTGACCTGGCATCGGCACCAAGGGTTTCTCCAAGGTGTTCACCACGATCCTGGCCTTGCTAAGACAGCGAGGAATTGCTATTGTGGGCTACCTGGACGACCTCCTTCTGAGGGCTACAGCGTACTCATAATTAGAGGAGGATGTGGTGATTGACAGTTGGACCCTTCAAATATTTGGTTGGGTGCTGAACCTCCTGAAGTCGGTGTTGGTGCCGACTCGGCGCCTGGAATACCTGGTATGGGTATCTTCAGAGGTGAGGTTTTTTGTCTCCCATTGAAAAAATTGCAGGCTCTTCAGATGGCGGTGAAGCTGTGGCATCCCGCTGGTGGTCATCGCTGCGCTTTTGCATGTGTGCCCTGGGTCTTATGGTAGTCTCCTTCGAGACAGACAGTACCGTATGCACAAATTCCATACTCGAGTCTTGCTAAGGGAGATCCTGTCCAAATGGGACAAGTCTCTGTTGTCCCTGGATTGTCAATCCTGGGTGAGCCACCTAGTCAGACCTCCCCTGGTCTGGTGGCTGAAATGTCCGGCCCTTCAGTCCGGAAACTTGTTCCTTCCTTTTCACTGGACGGTACTCAGACAACGCCACGACGGTGGCATATGTCTACCGTCAAGGAGGACCAAGCAGCTCGGCTGCAGCATTGGAGATCGCTCACATCCTGCGGTGGGCAGAACGGAGCGTGCTGGCTCTATCGGCCGGGTTTCATTCTGGATGTTGAAAACTGGCAAACTGGCTACCTAAGTCGCCAGATGCTGGACCAAGGTGAATGGTCGCTACACCCGGATGTGTTTTAGACTCTCTCTTGCCTGAGATTGGCACTCCAGTTGTGGATCTCCTGGCTTCTCGATCCAATCGGAGGGTATTTAAGTTTGTGGCCAGGGCCAAGGATCCCTGGGTGGACGCAACGGACGCGCGGGTGGCCCCGTAGGGTCAGTATTGGCTAAGTTATACCTTTCCCCCACTGAATCTTCTGCTCCGCAGAGTGGGGACTGTGGGGTTTCTGGTGACTGTAATTGCACCAGATTGGCCTCGGCGTCCCAGGTACGCTGACCTAGCGCACGCCTGGTGGCGAATGCCCCTTAGGTCCTATACTTCATCCGGCTTTGCAGTCGCTGGTTTAACGGCTTGGCTGTTGAAAGTCAGGTTCTGAGGGACTGAGGCCTGTCGGACTCTGTAATTTCCTCCATGCTGAAGGCACGGAAGTCCTTTTCTCTGAAGATCTATCATCACACGTGGAAGGCCTACATCTCTGTGTGAGGAGTGTCGTGCTCGCCCCCTCCCTTGGACTACAGGAGAGTCAGGATGCCCACTAACACACAGCTCCTTTTCTCTATCTGCAACGTAGAGAGCGTCCTGACTCTCCTGTAGTCCAAGGGAGGGGGCGAGCACGACACTCCACACCAGGAAGAAAGCCTTGCATTACTGTGTAGAGTTAGACAGAAGAACAGGAAGTGAGGATTTCTCAGAAGAAATAAGGACATTTAAAAGCAAAATCGAAGAATGAGGTAAGTGAAGGAGAACTGCACTAAGGTAAAGGAAGCGGTTTATGAAAAATAAAATTGTACCTTTTTACAACCCCTTTTAAAGCGGTTGTATAGTCTTTTTTTTTTTTTTTACTTTTACCTACAGGTAAGCCTATACTAAGGCTTACCTGTAGGTAAAAGAAATATCTCCTAAACCTACACGGTTTAGGAGATATTTGCAAAAAATACATGCACCGATGTCTACGGCGCATGCGCGCCGTAGACAACGGTGCATTCACAGGGTTAATCCCATTCAGAATTCCGGCGCTGCCGGAATAGAAAGCTCCAGCGCGCATGCGCGGAGTGACGTCTTCGCTGCTCCCGCCAATCACAGCGCCGGAGCGGCGCTGTGATTGGCTGGAGCAGCGATACCCGGAAGTAACGTTCCGGGTATCTGAGGAGCGATGGCTGCGGTCGGAGCGGGGGATGAGGATGGCTTCGGGGGTCCCGATCTAAGGTAAGTGATTCATAATGAGCTAGTATGCTAGTCATACTAGCTCATTATGGCTTTTTCTTGCAGGTGATATAAAAAAAAAAAAAATTTCGTCTGGGTTTACAACCGCTTTAAGCACCATTATGGGCAGTTTTTTTTTTTTTTTTTTTCAGCCTTGGCTGTTTTTCTTTAAACTGCACTTTTGGCGGCTCATTCACTGGTGAGTACGTCTGTGCAAGGGGCCCGACATGTGGCTCCTCTGTTTCGGCCATCATTGCCTCCGTGATATTTGACTTTGGTACCCTCGGTACTTCAGAGACCTCCCTTTGTGAATATCACGGAGATTCCTTTTTTGACACTTTCTGAGAAAGTTGCCTTTCTGGTGACTTGACCTTTGTCATGAGGGTTTCTAAATGGCGGCATTGTCTTGCAAATCCCCCTACTTGATTCTCCATCCGGATAAAGCGGTGCTACGTCCGCAGCCTTCGGTTTTTCCGAAGGTGTTTTCGGCCTCTTTTGAATAAGGACATTGTACTTCCATCCTTGTGTCCTCGGCCGTCGCATCCCAAAGAGGTTGCGTTACATTCCTTAGACGTGGTACGTGTTCTGCGGGTGTATTTGTCGGCTACGTTCGGAGGTCAGACTCACTGTTTGTCTCTGACTGGCCCATAGACAGGCCTGGCAGTGTCCGTCGGACACCATTCTCGATGGATCAGACAGATTGTGCTTCAGGCCTCTGCCCTTAAAGGGTGGGCACTTTTTCCTGTCGTGGCGCATTCTACCAGGGCACTTGGTGTCTCCTGGACCTTCCGACAGCAAGCCTCTGTTTTACAGGTGTGAAAGGTGGCGACCTGGTTGTCCGTTCACACTTTCACTAAGTTTTACAAAGTTGACGTGCATGCATCTGCGGATACTTGCTTCAGCCGCAAGGTTTTGCACGCGGCTGTTTTAAAGTGGTGGTCCGGCCGAAATTACACTTTTTTTTTAAATAAAAATACACAAGCTTAATGTATTCTAGTAAAGTTAGTCTGTAAACTGAGGTCCGTTTTGTTAGGTTATTACAGCTGTTTAAAAGTTTTTATAAACTAGAAATAGACCGTGGCCATCTTAAGTGTGGGTATCTGAAGCCAGACTGTATTTCTTCCTGGATTTCATGATTGCAGATCTCGCACATGCTCAGTGCTGCACAAGCAGTGTAATAGGTTTCAGGTCAGGTTTCCATAGCAACGGCAGTGTCAGAGGAAGTTGACACTTTTCTATGCAAACCTCTCCTCCCCCCTGCAGGAAACAGTAAATATACTGCATGTTCAAGAAATATGTACACACACACACTACTTTTATTTTTCTGTACAGCTTTTCATTTTAAAAAAAAAATACTAATCGGCAACAAAATTCATTTATGCATCTAGAGTCGCATCGCCCCCCCAGCACGTCGCATCGCCCCCCCAGCACGTCGCATCGCCCCCCCAGCACGTCGCATCGCCCCCCCAGCACGTCGCATCGCCCCCCCAGCACGTCGCATCGCCCCCCCAGCACGTCGCATCGCCCCCCCAGCACGTCGCATCGCCCCCCCAGCACGTCGCATCGCCCCCCCAGCACGTCGCATCGCCCCCCCAGCACGTCGCATCGCCCCCCCAGCACGTCGCATCGCCCCCCCAGCACGTCGCATCGCCCCCCCAGCACGTCGCATCGCCCCCCCAGCACGTCGCATCGCCCCCCCAGCACGTCGCATCGCCCCCCCAGCACGTCGCATCGCCCCCCCAGCACGTCGCATCGCCCCCCCAGCACGTCGCATCGCCCCCCCAGCACGTCGCATCGCCCCCCAGCACGTCGCATCGCCCCCCCAGCACGTCGCATCGCCCCCCCAGCACGTCGCATCGCCCCCCCAGCACGTCGCATCGCCCCCCCAGCACGTCGCATCGCCCCCCCAGCACGTCGCATCGCCCCCCCAGCACGTCGCATCGCCCCCCCCCCCAGCACATTGCATCACATCACCCCCCCCAGCACATTGCATCACATCACCCCCCCCCCAGCACATTGCATCACATCACCCCCCCCAGCACATTGCATCACATTAAACCCCCCCCCCCAGCACATTGCATCACATCACCCCCCCCCCCCCCAGCACATTGCATCACATCACCCCCCCCAGCACATTGCATCACATCACCCCCCCCAGCACATTGCATCACATCACCCCCCCCCAGCACATTGCATCACATCACCCCCCCCCAGCACATTGCATCACATCACCCCCCCCCAGCACATTGCATCACATCACCCCCCCCCAGCACATTGCATCACATCACCCCCCCCAGCACATTGCATCACATCACCCCCCCCAGCACATTGCATCACATCACCCCCCCCCAGCACATTGCATCACATCACCCCCCCCCAGCACATTGCATCACATCACCCCCCCCCAGCACATTGCATCACATCACCCCCCCCCAGCACATTGCATCACATCACCCCCCCCCCCAGCACATTGCATCACATCACCCCCCCCCCAGCACATTGCATCACATCAACCCCCCCCAGCACATTGCATCACATCACCCCCCCCCAGCACATTGCATCACATCACCCCCCCCAGCACATTGCATCACATCACCCCCCCCCAGCACATTGCATCACATCACCCCCCCCCAGCACATTGCATCACATCACCCCCCCCCCCAGCACATTGCATCACATCACCCCCCCCCCCAGCACATTGCATCACATCAACCCCCCCCAGCACATTGCATCACATCACCCCCCCCAGCACATTGCATCACATCACCCCCCCCAGCACATTGCATCACATCACCCCCCCCATCACATCACCCCCCCCCCAGCACATTGCATCACATCACCCCCCCCAGCACATTGCATCACATCACCCCCCCCCCAGCACATTGCATCACATCACCCCCCCCCAGCACATTGCATCACATCACCCCCCCAGCACATTGCATCACACCCCCCCCCCCAGCACATTGCATCACACCCCCCCCCCCAGCACATTGCATCACACCCCCCCCCAGCACATTGCATCACACCCCCCCCCCAGCACATTGCATCACACCCCCCCCCAGCACATTGCATCACATCACCCCCCAGCACATTGCATCACATCACCCCCCAGCACATTGCATCACATCACCACCCCCCCCCAGCACATTGCATCACATCACCACCCCCCCCAGCACATTGCATCACATCACCCCCCCCCAGCACATTGCATCACATCACCCCCCCCCCCAGCACATTGCATCACATCACCCCCCCCCAGCACATTGCATCACATCACCCCCCCCAGCACATTGCATCACATCACCCCCCCCCCCCAGCACATTGCATCACATCACCCCCCCCCCAGCACATTGCATCACATCACCCCCCCCCAGCACATTGCATCACATCAACCCCCCCCAGCACATTGCATCACATCACCCCCCCCCAGCACATTGCATCACATCACCCCCCCCAGCACATTGCATCACATCACCCCCCCCCAGCACATTGCATCACATCACCCCCCCCCCCAGCACATTGCATCACATCATCAACCCCCCCCAGCACATTGCATCACATCACCCCCCCCCAGCACATTGCATCACATCACCCCCCCCCATCACATCACCCCCCCCCAGCACATTGCATCACATCACCCCCCCCAGCACATTGCATCACATCACCCCCCCCCAGCACATTGCATCACATCACCCCCCCCCAGCACATTGCATCACATCACCCCCCCCAGCACATTGCATCACACCCCCCCCCCAGCACATTGCATCACACCCCCCCCCCAGCACATTGCATCACACCCCCCCCCCAGCACATTGCATCACACCCCCCCCCCCAGCACATTGCATCACATCACCCCCCAGCACATTGCATCACATCACCACCCCCCCCAGCACATTGCATCACATCACCCCCCCCCCAGCACATTGCATCACATCACCCCCCCCCCAGCACATTGCATCGCATCACATCACCCCCCCCCAGCACATTGCATCACATCACCCCCCCCCAGCACATTGCATCACATCACCCCCCCCCAGCACATTGCATCACATCACCCCCCCCAGCACATTGCATCGCATCACCCCCCCCAGCACATTGCATCGCATCACCCCCCCCAGCACATTGCATCGCATCACCCCCCCCCCAGCTCATTGCATCGCATCACCCCCCCCCCCAGCTCATTGCATCGCATCACCCCCCCCAGCACATTGCATCGCATCACCCCCCCCAGCACATTGCATCGCATCACCCCCCCCCCAGCACATTGCATCGCATCACCCCCCCCCCCAGCACATTGCATCGCATCACCCCCCCCCCCCAGCACATTGCATCGCATCACCCCCCCCCAGCACATTGCATCGCATCACCCCCCCCAGCACATTGCATCGCATCACCCCCCCCCCAGCACATTGCATCGCATCACCCCCCCCCCAGCACATTGCATCGCATCACCCCCCCCAGCACATTGCATCGCATCACCCCCCCCCAGCACATTGCATCGCATCACCCCCCCCAGCACATTGCATCGCATCACCCCCCCCAGCACATTGCATCGCATCACCCCCCCCAGCACATTGCATCGCATCACCCCCCCCCAGCACATTGCATCGCATCACCCCCCCCAGCACATTGCATCGCATCACCCCCCCCCCAGCACATTGCATCGCATCACCCCCCCCCCAGCACATTGCATCACTCACAGCGAATCGAATCGCATCGCTCACAGCACATTACCTATTAGATATAGGCACAGTAGCTGAGTTAGCTGGTCTGGTGGGGGCGGCTGGACCAGCTATATTACATAATATATATTTATTAATATTATCTATAGCTGTGTCACTGTCTAGCAGACCATCTTGCACCCCCCCTCCCTTCCTTATCACACTTGCACAGGGCGCCACTGTCCGAGACTGAGTCCTCCCAGGCTCCCACACTAGCAGTACAAATGGCACCATGCCCCCCCCACCTCGGGCCCGGGCCGGCGGAGGACTGTGGACACCCACCCCGCACCTGTTCCGAATCTGGGCGCCGCAGCCGGCGTCTGGAGAGGAGGGCAGCATCACAGGTGTAGCCGCGCTGTGGAGAAAGTACGGTTTGTCTGTGTGACGTCACATCCAGGGCTGATCCTAGGGTCAGACGCCTGGGTGCAGAAATATTTCTGGCGCCCCACGTGGGCATCTTACCAACTCTTCCCAGTACAAATGTTTCTAGGGCAACGACTCAAACACAGAGATGCTCCCCTAAGAAGTCTTCGTTACCCTGGGATCCTCTCATGATCTCTTACCAATAAAGAAAATACAGGAAGAGCGTACACTAATGAGACCTGGAGGGGAGTCTCTCTGATGCACACAGAGAGGGCTTCTGTTACAGAGTCTGTTAGAAAGAGCCCCCAGACATAGTACAGGAGATGATCAGAGACTGCAGACATAATACAGGAGATGGTCAGAGACTGCAGACATAATAGAGAAGTTGGTCAGAGACTGCAGACATAATAGAGGAGATGGTCGGAGACTGCAGACATAATAGAGGAGATGGTCGGAGACTGCAGACATAATAGAGGAGATGGTCAGAGACTGCAGACATAATAGAGGAGATGGTCAGAGACTGCAGACATAATAGAGGAGATGGTCAGAGACTGCAGACATAATAGAGGAGATGGTCAGAGACTGCAGACATAATAGAGGAGATGGTCAGAGACTGCAGACATAATAGAGGAGATGGTCAGAGACTGCAGACATAATAGAGGAGATGGTCAGAGACTGCAGACATAATAGAGGAGATGGTCAGAGACTGCAGACATAATAGAGGAGATGGTCAGAGACTGCAGACATAATAGAGGAGATGGTCAGAGACTGCAGACATAATAGAGGAGATGGTCAGAGACTGCAGACATAATAGGGGAGATGGTCAGAGACTGCAGACATAATAGGGGAGATGGTCAGAGACTGCAGACATATAGGGGAGATGGTCAGAGACTGCAGACAAAATACAAGAGATGGTCAGAGACTGCAGACAAAATACAAGAGATGGTCAGAGACTGCAGACAAAATACAAGAGATGGTCAGAGACTGCAGACATGGTACGGGAGATGGTCAGAGAGCCAAAGGCGCCCATACCGTCAGAGGGAGGGAGGAAACCGGAACACCTGGAAGAAACCCACGCAGACAGCACACAGATACCGTGTAGGAATGATGGCATGTGAATAAACATATTGCACATGGTTATGCTGTGCATTACCCTTGGAGTGTGGGAGGAAACGGAGTACCTGGAGGAAACCCATGCAGACGGCATACACTTACTGTAATTATTTATAGCATGTGCAATAAACATAGTGAACATGTTTATACTGCGCAGAGAGCCGAAGCGCACATAGCGTGAGAGAACACCGGAGCACCCGGAGGACACCCACGCCGACCCAAAGAGTATAATACATACATATACTGTGAATGTATTTAGAGTCGTGTCTAAGTCGCCGCGGCTTCAAGAAAATGGCCACCGGCCGCGTGTAAGCAGCGCTATTGATCCGCGGCAAGATGGCCGCCGAGCGCAGCTTAAACGGTAAAAGCCATGCCAGCTAGTGGCTTCTCCAAACACTCACACCTCACAGCCCCAGCACACAGACATGAGTGACCCCCAAGTACTCCCACACAGCATAGCGCCGGTGCAGAGAGCAGCACAACCGGGGGGGGAGACTGGGAGAAACCCCCCCCCAGACAGAAACACAGCCAGCATGTACTCACCTGAAGCAGGAGAGACTACTTACCCATCCCATAGGGACCCACTGGCTTGTTTCAGACACATATCACAGAATAGTACTGAGTAGTTGTCGGCCCGGTCCACCGCAAAAGATACAGCAGGCACTGTTCAATCTTGTGAGGACCGCGGGAGCATAAAAGCCACCCCTGGAGTCATGGGGCATGTCGTGAACTGAATCTCACGCACACAAGGCGAGGATCAGCATGCTCAATGGTCGGACAGGGAAGACTACGAGGATACCAGTGTACCCAACCTGTTGTCCAGCCGACAGTTGATTGAAGGTCTCAAAAATAAAATAATAAAATTCCCAAAGGAATAAAAATAAAATCTTCCAAGAGACTGGCTCCTTCTGCTAGGCAGAAAAAAACTGAGGCTGCTAGCTGCAGGTAGGAGGGTTATGTCTAGAGGGACCGCCCCCCTGGGTGGGGCTGTTCAGCGCTGTTTTTTTCTAGTATGTATGTTTCTAGCATCCTGCCTAGATCTTCTCCTGCGAGCAGGGACATATACCCATGTTTTTCAGTATTAGAGCTGTGTCAGTCCATAGACGATGAGAGAAATCCTATTTTTCCCATCTGTCTGCAGAGCGGATCGGGTGAACACGGACAGACGGTCCGTGTTCATCCGGTCCCCCCCCCCATAGGGGAGAGCGGAGATCTGACAGGACGGTCCCTACACAGTGTGCGGGGACCGCCCTGTCATCCGCCGGCTCAGCGGGGATCAACGGAGCGATCCCCGCTGAGCAAGCGGATAGGAAAGGAACGGATCCCTATGGTATCTGCATGTCTGAAAGGACCTTTAGGAGATTTTCTCTTTCTTGTTAGCACTGCAGTGAAGTCTGGGCATACAGCCAAGACAGCTGATTGTAGGCAAGGCACACACCCCCTCTCCTCATAGGTAGAGACTTTCAGAACTGTTTGTTAACCACTTCACGCAAATCGCTGTATCTGTATTTTGACCCAAATACTGTTATGGCAGCAGCTAGCTGCCATAACCCAATATTTATCTTACCGTCCATGGACTGACACAGCCTCTTAATATTTGACAAGTCGGTTTATGTCCCTGCTTGCAGGAGAGAGCTGGGCAGAATGTTATAACATACATTCTAAAGACCAGAGCTGAACAGCCCCGCCCTTGGGGCGGTCCCTCCGGACATAACCCACCCACCTGCAGCCAGCAGCCCTTTAGTTTTTTTCTACCTAGCAGAAGGAGAGGACGTGGCTCGCTTCGGAGCCAGCCTTCTGAAGAATTTTTTATTCCTTTTTGGAATTTTTATTTTATTTTTTGATCTTCTATCAACTGTCGGCTGGGCAACAGGTTGGATACATTGGATATCCTCGTAGTCTTCCCAGTCCGACCATCAAGCATGCTGAATCCTCGCTGCGGCGTGCGACTCAGTTCACGACATGCCCCATGACTCTAGGGTTGGCCGGTGGGCTTTTATGCTCCGAGGTCCGCTAAGATTGAACAGTGCCTGCTGTCTCTTTTCGCGGTGGACCGGGCCGACAGCTACTCAGTACCGAACTGTGATAGGTCTGTCAGGAACACACCAGTAGGTCCTTCCAGACCAGCTAAGTAGCATCTCCTGCCTCAGCAGGTGAGTACATGCTGTGTGTTCCTATGTGTGGGTTTTTTTTCCTGTCTCCCCCTGTTTGTTACTCTCTGTCACCTTGCTGGCGCTGGGGGGGTCACTCTGTTTCGGGGGAAGGCTCATGGGTATCTGCACTGGGGAATGTTTTTTTGGGCCTGTGCACCGTTCGGCGCCATGTTTTTCTGTCACTGTGTTTTTACACTGGCGCGCATGGCGGCCACCTTGCCGTGGTTCGTTATGGCGCAGTTACAGTTGCGGCGGCCATTTTCTTGGAGCCGCGCGCATTTTTTCTACTGTCTGGCCTCCATCACTGCTGGAACGCTGCAGTTCTCCTCACATTCTCCTCGCTACTCATTCGCGCTGTACAGCACAGGCAGCGAAACCGAGCAGTCCCCTGGGTAACCTCCCACAGCCAGCACAGCCAGAGGGTGGACTTTGTACAAAAGTCTCAGAGAAGTGGCGAGTTATGGAGTCTGGTTCACCTGCTTCCCCATTCATGTCACAACAGGCAGGGCTGATGCATCTGCAGTCCCTATGGATCAGTTGTCGGCAGTCCTGGACTCATTTCTTGTCAGGATGGAAGCGGTGTGGGAGCTGTAAAGCGCCCTCTCCCCACACGATCTTTAGTAGGGGAGTGCTCTGTTTCAGATATGGGCCTAGCTGCAGCTCAGGACCCTAGCTCTGAATTTTCGGTATATTTTTTGACCAGGACTTTCCTTCTGAGGAAGACTCCTGGGTCAGTAAATGACGGGACGCTTAGTAGTTAACTCATTGATGGTGAGGGACACTCATGCTGGAGGCTGCAGCTGGAGATCCTTTGGTGGAGACAGTCTCCCTTGCTTCATTTAAAGCTTTTCTTTTACACCATTGGCTTAGTGCTGGCTCCTGCTGGGCGCAGCACGATTCTCCTCACAGCTTCCTCACTGTTTCCTCACACACTGCTTCTAGAGCAGCATGGATGATAGTGATCCACGGTGCCCCCCCCAGGCATGGTAGGGGGACTTTATTAATTTATTTGTCTAGTCCCTGTGAGCCTTCTGTGTAATATCTCTGTGGCAACACCAGAGTCTCTGCACCTGTGGTTTCCCGCCATTTCCTTGGGAACGCTCTGACTCTGACAGGACCACTGTCTAATGTGTCAGAGGTAGTTTTTTACCTGCTGCTTGCATCGGCAGCACATATACGCAGGTTGGAATGATACAGAGATAAGCGCCCTCTGCGCCATAGTTTACCCAATTATACTTCACACAGTGTATGTATGTTTTATTGCTCTGTGTCTGCGTGGATTTCTCCCATGTTCCAATGACAGTATAACATACACAATATGTTTATACACGTCTCTAAATACATTCACAGTATATGTATGTATTCTACTCTGAGTCTGCGTGGGTTCCTCCGGGTGCTCCGGTTTCCTCCCACGCTCCAACAGTTAGTGCGCTTTTGGCGCTATGCACAGTATGAACATGATCAATATGTTTATCACACATACTATAATACCTACACGGTATGTGTATGCGGTCTGCAAGGGTTTCCTCCGGGTCCTCCGGTTTTCTCCCACGCTCCAATGACGTGCGCGCCTTCGGTGCCATACACAGTGTAAACATACTCAATATGTTTTATACACTACGATAAATACATTCACAGTATATGTATGTATTTTACTCTCTGGGTCTGCGTGGGTTTCCTCCGGGTTCTCCGGTTTCCTCCCACGCTCCAACGGTGTGCACGCTTTCGGCGCTATGCACAACGTAAACATGTTCAAAATCTTTATCACACATACTATCATACCTATACGGTATGTGTATGCAGTCTGCGTGGGGTTCCTCCGGTTCTCCGGGTTCCTCCCACGCCCCAATGATGTGCACGCATTCGTCGCTTTGCACAGTATGAAGACTTTCTGGCATCCTTGGACATCAAGGACGTTACTTGCATGCTCCAATCTGCGCAAGTCACCAGAAGTTTCTGCGCTTTATGATGGGCGAAGTCCACTATCAATTTGCGGCACTTCCCTTCGGTTTGGCGTTGGCACCGCGGGTTTTCACCAAGGTGCTTGCCCCGATTCTGGCTTTGCTGAGACAGCGAGGCATTGCTATCGTGGGCTATCTGGATGTTCTTCTTCTGAGAGCAGACACTGGCTCAGAATTAGAAGAAATTGTGACAATAGTCAGTCAGACCCTCTGGGCCTTCGGGTGGCTTCTGAACACTCAGGAGTCAGTCCTGGTCCCGACCCAGCGTTTGGTATCTGGGGTTGATCCTGGACTCCTTGGAGGCGAAAATCTTCTTTCCCTTGGAGAAGCTTCAGACTCCTCAATCTGAGGTGCGACTTCTGATGTCCCGAAAATGGTCATCAATCCGTTTCTGCATGAGGGTCCTGGGACTCATGGTGGCCTCTTTCGAGGCAGTTCCGTATGCCCAATCTCACACTCGTGCCTTACAGAAGGGGATCCTGCCTGCTTGGGACAAGTCCCCGTTGTATTTGGATCATCAGATCCAGGTGAGTCACCCGGTCAGGGCGTCCCTGACGTGGTGGTTAAGATCCCCGCTCTTCGGTCTGGGAAGTTGTTCCTTCCTATCCAGTGGACGGTGATCTCGACGGATGCCAGCCTTTATGGGCTGGGGTGGGGTCAGGGGAGTCCTCTCAGCTCACGGGCTGTGGACCCCGGCCGAATCCCATCTACTGATCAAGGTCCTAGACCCCCGAGCGATCCGACTGTGCCTCTCCTCGTGGTCTGAGGGGCTACATGGCCACTCGGTCAGGATCCAGTCGGACAACGCCACAGCGGTGGCGTATGTCAACCATCAGGGGGGAACTTGGAGCTCAGCGGCGGCATCCGAGGTCGCTCACATCCTAAGATGGGCGAAAAGAAGCGTGCCAGCTCTTGGCTGGTTATATTCCTGGAATAGACAACTGGCAGGCTGACTATCTGAGCCGACAGACGTTGGACCAGGCGGAATGGTCCTTGCATCCGGAGGTGTTCCAACTCCTTTTCCGGCGGTAGGGCACGCCAGACGTGGTCCTCTCGACTCAATCGCAAGGTGTCGAGGTTTGTGGCCAGGTCCAGGGACCCCTGGGCAGACGCGTTGGTGGCCCCGTGGGGTCAGTATCGCCTGCTATATGCTTTCCCCGCCGATGCAGCTGCTGCTTCGCAGGGTGGAGGCCGGGGGCATTCCGGTGATCCTCATTGCTCCGGATTGGCCATGGCGTCATTGGTTCACCGATCTTGTACGGCTAGTCGCGGACGTTCTTTGGCGACTGCCTCTGCAGGAGGACCTTCTGTCTCCAGGTCCCATACTTCATCCTGCTTTACAGTCCTTGGCTTTAACGGCATGGCTATTAAAAGCCAGGTGCTGAGAAAGATAGATAGATAGATATATCACCGTACCTGGAAAGCTTACAACGCTATGTGCAAGGAGCTAGATTGGCGTCCACGGACGTATTCCGTTCCCAGGATTCTGCTGTTCTTACAGCGTGGTGTGACCCAAAAGCTGTCTTTGAATACCATCAAGGGTCAAATTTCGGCCCTGGCTGTCTTCTTTCAACGACCGCTAGAGGGCCATTCCTTGATTAGCACCTTTTGTGTACGGGGTTCGCCATGTGCACCCCCCCCTGTCAAACCTCCTCTCCCTCCTTGGGATCTGAATTTTGGTGCGCTCGGTTCTTCAAGAACCTCCTTTTGAAAACATCAGAGGTATCCCTCTCTTGACATTGTCTCAGAAGGTGGCTTTCCTGGTAGCCATTACTTCTGTCAGACAGGTGTCTAAATTGGCGGCATTGTTTTGCAAGCCGCCTTACTTGGTCATCCCATAAGGATAAGGCTGTATTGCATCCGCGACCTTCTTTTCTACCAAAGGTGGTCTCGGCCTTTCACCTTAATAAGGACATTGTCCTGCCGTCCTTGTGTCCTCATCCGTCGCATCCCAGAGGGTTTGCGCCTCATTCGCTAGACGTGGTACGTGCCTTGTGGGTGTACCTGTTCGGTACTGCTCCTATTCGGAAGTCCGACTCGCTGTTTGTGGCTGTGTCAGGCCCACAACAAGGCCAAGCGGTTTCCCCTGCCACTATTTCTAGGTGGATCAGGCAGACCGTCATACAGGCCTATGCCCTTAAGGGGCGGGCGCCACCCTTTCCGGTTACGGCGCATTCCACCAGAGCAATTGGTGCTTCCTGGGCTTTCCGACATCAAGCGTCGGTTTGCACAAGTGTGCAAGGATACCTTTTCTAAGTTTTACAAGGTTGATGTGGCTGCATCATTTGATGCTTCCTTCGGCCGCAAGGTGTTGCAGGCTGCTGTTCAAGTTGCAACTCCTCTGTTGAGGAGCTCTGCTTGTTTGGAGTGAAGTTTGGTTTTCCTTTCTCTTTGCTCCCACCCCTGTTTTTGACACTGCTTTGGGACATCCCACTTGTCAAATATTAAGAGGCTGTGTCAGTCCATGGACGGTAAGAGAAAATAAGATTTTTGTACTCCCCGTAAAATCCGTTTCTCTGACGTCCATGGACTGACACAGCACCCACCCTTCCTTTTAAGGTTTGTACTGCTTTGTTACGAACTGAGGGCTGCTGGCTGCAGGTGGCTGGGTTATGTCCGGAGGGACCGCCCCCAGGGCGGGGCTGTTCAGCTCTGGTCTTTAGAATGTATGTTATAACATTTGGCCTAGTTCTCTCCTGCAAGCAGGGACATAAACCCACTTGCCAAATATTTAGAGGCTGTGTCAGTCCATGGACGCCAGAGAAACAGATTTTACGGTGAGTACAAAATTATTTTTCAGGCATGGCGTGCGTTTCTCTTTATGATAAAAGTGGTCTCTGCGACGCAAAATCACTTATCGGTGGCAGGAGAGGCCCCCCCCCCGCCGCACTACGGTCGTCTACACCACTTACTGGAGCTGTCGGTAGCGGTGGAGACGATCGCGTCCGCTCCCCTCGCTGCCTGGATCACTTCCGCCCAATGCTCTTAAAGAGGATTTTTTTTTTTTATTATTGCATTTTAGTGTAGATATGAAATCTGAGGTCTTTTTGATCCCACATCTCACATTTAAGAGATCTAATGGGCTAACTTTACAGTTTTCTTTTTTAACTCGGAAAATGTGAATTTCTTCCAAAAAATATTGCACTTGTAAGATCGCTGCGCAAATATGATGTGACAAAGAATTGACCGCTATTTTATTCTCTAGGGTGTCTGGGGAAAAAAAATAAATAAATATATATATATATATATATATATATATATATATATATATATATATATATATATATGTGTGTTTGGGGGTTCTAAGTAATTTTCTAGCAAAAAAAAAAAATTTTTTTAACTTGTAAACAACAAATCTCAAAACGAGGCTCGGGGCTTAAGTGGTTAAATAGTTCAGCTTTCTGCTAATCTATGTATAGCATCCTCCCCAACACAAAACTCAGGCTTCTTTTATCTCAGTTGATGGAGAACTTGTCAGATATATGTGCCCAGCTCAAATTTCATGAATCGGGTTTACATCCACGTTATTAACGAATGGTAATGATTTATTATTAAATATGTTGTAAAGTAATTTCGTGTGGGAGCTCTAAACTTAAATACAGTTGTGCTCCTAAGTTTACATACCCTGACATAATTTCTTTTTTCAGAGAATGAATGAGAACACAAAACTTTTTTTTCTCTTACCGTCCATGGACTGACACAGCATCTTCAATCTTTACAAATTGGGTTATGTTCCTGCTCATAGGAGAAGACTACGCAGAATGTTAGATGTTTTAACATACATTCCATTACCAGAGCTGAACAGCCCCGCCCAGGGGGCGGTCCCTCTGGACATAACCCTCCTACCTGCAGCTAGCAGCCTCAGTTTTTTTCTGCCTAGCAGAGGAGAGGATGTGGCTCTCTTCGGAGCCAGTCTCTTGAAATATTTTTATTCTTTTTGAATTTTTTATTTTATTTTTAAGATTCTTCCATCAACAGTCGGCTGGGCAACAGGTTGGGTAGTTGCTATCCTCGTCTTCCCTGTCCGACCATCGAGCGTGCTGATCCTTGCTCAGCGTGAGATCAGGCCACGACATGCCCCACGACTCCAGGGGTGGCCGTTGAGATTTTTTGCTCCAGGGTCCACATATGACTGAACAGTTTTGCTGTATCTTTCACAGTGGACCGGGTCGACAGCTACTCAGTACTGCACTGTGATAGGCCTGTCAGGAACACACCAGTAGGTCCTCGCTGGATGGGTAAGTACCGTTTTCCCTGCCTCAGCAGGTGAGTACATACTGTGTTGTGTGTTCCTATGGTAGGGGGGTTTCCCTGTCCCCCCCTTGTTTTTTGCTACTCTCTGTCACCTTACTCTGGTATGTGCTGACTGGGGGTCACTCTGACCTGGTGGGGGTCTGCCTTATATGTGGGGTTGCCTTCTGTGTCAGCTTGGGCCTTATGTTTTGTTTCTTGCGCCGTCGGGCGCCATGTTTTTGTTATTTATTATTACTATGTAAATCTGCATTGGTGGCCATTTTGCTGTGGCCACCCTGTGGCGCACTTATAATAGCGGCGGCCATTTCGTTGAAGTCGCGTGCTTTTCTTGTGCTAGTTTGGCCTCTACTGCTGACTAGGAATGGCGTGATTCTCCTCAGTCTCCTCACAGTTCATTTGCGCTGGGAGCGGAAACAGGCAGCGGAGCCGAGCGGTCCTAACCTGGTTGGTGAGTCCCCTGGGTAACCCCCCACAGTCAGTGCAGCCGGAGGGTGGACTTTTCTCTTTATATTGACAAAGTCTCAGAGGGTGCCATTTTATCATGGAGTCGGTGTCACCTGCTTCCCCCTTCATGTCAGAGGCAACAGGCAGTGCTACTGCACCTGCGGTCCCTATGGACCAGTTGTCGGCAGTCCTGGAATCATTTGCTTCCAGGATGGAAGCGGCGTGCGAACGTAAGGGGGCTAAAAAGCGCCCTCTATCCCCTACCATCTCCAGGGGAGTGCTCTGATACAGATATGGGCCTTGCTGAGGCACAGGACCCTAGTTCTGAACTTTTGGATATGTTTGACCAGGAGATTCCTTGTGAGGAAGACTCCTTATCTGGGTCAGTACATGACAGGAAGCTTGTTAGTGAACTCATTGAGGCTGTGAGGGACAGTCTCAAGCTGGATGCTGCGACTGAGGAACCTTCTAAAAAACACAGAAAACCTTTGCGGTCTCGTAGCGTCTGGCGGTTGGGTACCCCTTTTTGAGGAGAGCCTGATTAAAAAATGGGCCACTCCTCCGGTGGTTGACCCCCGGTCGCCCGATTGAATAAAGCCACGACCCTCCCGGTTGAGGGGACTGCTGCCTTCAAGGACCCTACTGATAAATGGTCGGAAGTGGTTAGCAGGGCCATGTTCACCATGCTGGGATCCGCGCTACGTCCTATTGTAGTGGCGACCCTGGTGTCTCGGACACTCACGGAATGGCCAAAGATTTTGCATCAGACTGTACAGGAGCATAATCTTCCTCCGGATTGCATCGCACTGGCTGACCAACTGGTACAAGGCCTGGTGTATGTGTGCGATACCACTATGGACGCTGCCCCCTTAATTTCTAGGGCCTCGTGTCTGCGGTGGTATTGCGTCGCCTTATCTGGTTGAAATGCTGGTCTGCTGACCTGGCCTCTAAGAAGCTCCTGATGGATTTACCTTTTAAGGGCGGGAGACTATTTGATGCTTCCCTGGATGACATTATTAAAAATCTCACGGGAGGTAAGAGCACCCTTCTTCCTCAGCCTACTAAGGGGAAGGAGCCGTGCCGTAAACCGGGCTCTTTTTTTCTCTTATCGTCCATGGACTGACACAGCTCTCATACTGTTTACGTGTGGGTATATGTCCCTGCTTGCAGGAGAAGACCTAGGCAGAATGTTAGAAACATTCTAGAACAAAACCAGAGCTGAACAGCCCCGCCCAGGGGGGCGGTCCCTCCGGACATTACCCTCCCACTTGCAGCTAGCAGCCTCAGTTTTTTTCTGCCTAGCAGAAGGAGAAGACGTGGCTCTCTCAGTAGCCAGTCTCCTGGAAGATTTTACTTTTAATTTTTATTCCTTTGGGAATTTTATTATTTTATTTTTGAGACCTTCAATCAACTGTCGGCTGGGCAACAGGTTGGGTACACTGGTATCCTCGTAGTCTTCCCTGTCTGACCATCAAGTGTGCTGATCCTCGCCTTGTATGCGTGAGACTCAGTTCACGACATGCCCCATGACTCCAGGGGTGGTCGGGTTGCTTTTAGCTCCCGCGGTCCTCTCAAGATTGAGCAGTATCTGACTGACTGTATCTCTCGCGGTGGACCGGGCCGACAGCTACGCAGTACTGCTCTGATAGGTCTGTCTGAAACAAGCCAGTGGGTCCCTCTGGGATGGGTAAGTAGTCTTTCCTGCTACAGGTGAGTACATGCTGGCTGTGTTTCTTTATATGGGGGGTTTCTCCCTGTCTCCCCCCCCCTGTTATGCTGCTCTCTGCACCCTGTACTGGTGCTGTGCTGTGTGGAGGCGCTTGGGGGTCACTCTGGTCTGGCTGGGGGAGCTCATGTCTGTTTTAATGGCACTGGGGCAGTGTTCTGGTGCGTGAGTGTTGACATACTGTTGTGGAGTAGTGGTTTACATGCATGCTTAGCAAAGCTAAGCTTCACAGGTTCAGTTCCTGAGTGGGGCTGTTTGTGTTCAAACAGCCGCCCCAGCGCTTGCCGTGCCACAGCCAGTGAGGGCAGGAGCTCCTGCCTTGTGGTTAGTGAACAACCGCAAAACGTGCGCCATTAGCGCTGTTGGGTATTTAAAAAAAAAACCCGCTCGGCGGGCATTTTGCCGTGGATCGATGGCGCAGGATTGTATGCGGCCGACGGCCATTTTCTTGAAGCCGCGGAGTTTTGGCTTACAGTTTCGGCCTCTATCGGCCGCTGCTGCGGCGCGAATCTCCCAATCTCCTCAGTCTCCTCACTCTCCCCAGGCTTCACCCGCGCGGCAGCGCGGTTTCATACAGCGGAATAAGCGGTCCTTACAGGGGTTGGTGAGTACTCTGGGTGTCCCCTCCTCAGCTTCAGCATAGCCAGTGGGTGGACTGTGTTACTCACTATGATAGTGTTTAACAGTCAGAGGGTGGCAGTATGGAGTCTAGTTCACCTGCTTCTCCACACTTGTCTGAGGCAACTGGCAGTGCTCCTGCACCTGCGGTCCCTAGTGACTAGTTGTCGGCAGTCCTGGAATCATCCTTGTCAGGATGGAAGCGGTGTGCGAGCGCAAGGGAGCTGTAAAGCGCCCCCTCCCCACACATCCTCCTGTAGGGGAGTGCTCTTTCTCAGATATGGGCCTAGCTATGGCTGCTCAGGACCCTAGCTCTGAGGATTTTCATGTTTTTAAACAGGATATTCCCTGTGAGGAAGACCACAGTTCTGAAAAACTGACAGGGTGCTTGTAAGTGAACTCATTGATGCTGTGAGGAACACTCTCGCTGAATGTTGAGGCTAAGGAACCTCAGGTAGAAGCGGTCTCCTTTGGTTCCTTTAAAGCTGTTTATTCAAAAAGGTTTTTTCCATATGTGCCTTTTTTTTTTTATATATACATTCATTGACTAAGTCTGGGATAAGCCGCAGAAGCCTTTGACGGCCCCGCGGCGCCTAGCCATGAGATACCCCTTTTAAGGAGGACCTGGTTAAGAAGGGGCTCTCCCCCCAGTGGTCGACCCCCCCCCCCAGTCGCCCGTTTTGAATAAGGCTACCACGCTCCCAATGGAAGGGACTCCTGCATTTAAGGATCCCACTGACAGGAGGTCAGAAGTGGTGGGTAGAACTATGTTTACCTTTTGGGGTCTGCCTTACGCCCTATAGGGGCGGCAACACTTGTGTCTCAAGACACTCATAGGATGGGCAAAGATTTTGCACCAGATGGTTTAGGAGCATAATCTTCCTCCTGAGACCATTACCCTGGCTCAATATGAATGGACTTTAGGCGGCACATGGCAAGATATTGTAAAAAACTAAGGGCCGTCAAAAGTCCATTCATATTCTTCCTACTATATCGGGACGTTGGCACATTTATACCTGTGCATCCACAGTGTCACCCTGTGAGGATGCACGTTTAAGCAATTTCTTCAAAAAAAACATTACCATGGCTCACCAACTGGCTCAGGGTTTAGTCTCTGTTTGCGATGCCACTTTGGATGCGACCCCTTTAATTTCTGGGGCCTCTATCTGCTGTGGGGCTGCATCGCCTTATCTGGCTGAAATGCTGGTTGGCCGACCTAGCTTCCAAATAGCTCCTGGCTGACTTGCCCTTTAAGGGCGGTAGACTGTTTGGGGCCGCCCTGAATGCCATTATTATGGATGTCACAAGGGGTAAGGGCACCTTCCTTCCTCAGTCTGTTACGGAAAAAGGAGCCCCACCGTAGGCCGGGCCCTTCCTTTCCGGCAAAGAAGAATGAGTTTCTTCTCGTCAGTCAGAATCCACGGGTAAGCCCTCCCAGACTGGGGAAAGTGCGGCTGGGGGACATGAGCGTCCCTGGGTGCGTAAGCCTACCAAGCAAGCTCCCAAGCCCACCGCCGCATGGAGTCTTGCCCCTGCCCAACTCTGGGGTGGGGGGACGTCCTTGCAGGTTCACGGTTCGGTGGACCTCCCGGATCTCCGACCGGTGGGTGTGCAAGGTGGTCACCTCAGGATACAAAATAGAATTCCATTCCTGGCCCCCAGACAGACTTTCCCTCAATTCTCCCTCTCCTTCCGGCCAGTCGGGCGGCCCTCTTAAGGGCCGTACAGGATTGATCAGGTCCGGAGTGATTGTGCCGGTTCCGTCACAGGAGAGGTTGTTCAGGGTTTCTACTTGAATCTGTTTGTAGTCCCAAAAGGTGGACGGGGGTTCAATCCTGGGCCTCAAGGCCTGACTGCCTTTGTGATGGTGCAGAAGTTCCGCATGGAATCCATTCGCGCGGTGTTCGCTACACTCCATCAAGGGGATTTTCTGGCATCTTTGGACATCAAGGCCGCCTACTTGCATGTTCCGATCTGCTCACGTCAACAGTAGTTTCTGCGTTTGCGATCGGTGAAGACCATTATCAATTGTGGCTCTTCCCTTCGGCCTAGCCTCGCCACCAAAGGTTTTTACCAAGGTGCTTGCTCCGGTTCTAGCCTTGCTGAGACAGCAAGGCATTGCTATTATGGGCTATCTGGACAATCTTCTTCTGAGAGCAGACAATGGCTCAGAATTAGAAGTGTGACTATTGTCAGTCAGACCCTTAGGGACTTCGGGTGGCTCCCGAATATTCAGAAGTCGTTCCTGGTCCCGGCTCAGCATTTGGAGTATCTAGGTCTGATCCTGGACTCCATGGAGGCGTAGGTATTCCTAACCCTGGAGAAGTTACTGACTTTTCAGTCTGTAGTGCGGGTCCTGACGTCTCGGAAATGGTCGTCAACCCGTTTTTTGTATGAGAGTCCTGGGGCTCATAAGGGCCTCGTTCGAGGCTGTTCCGTATGCCCAATCACACACACGGGCATTACATTAAGAGATCCCGTCCACTTGGGACAAATCCCCGTTGTCCTTGGATCTTCAGATCCAGATCAGTCACCCACTCAGGGCGTCCCTGGCGTGGTGGTTGGGGTCCCCGGCTCTTCGGTTTGGGAAGTTGTCCCTCCCCATCCAGTGGACGGTGTTCCTGACGGACGCCAGCCTGACGGGCAGGGGTGGAGTCTGGGGAGTCCTGTCGGCCCCGGGGCTTTGGACTCCGGACGAATGTTCTGAAACTACGGGCAATCAGAATATGCCTCCCCACGTGGTCGCTATCGGCCGTCTACGTTCAAGCGTAGACAATTGGCAGGCAGACTATCGGAGTCGCCAAACGCTGGACCAGGAGAGTGGTCCTTACACCTGGACATGCCGGATGTGGACCTGAGGGCCTCTCGACTCAATCGTAAGGTGTCAAGGTTGTGACCAGGTCCAGGGATCCTTGGGCGGATGCCTCGGATCCGTTGGTGGGCCCCATGTGGTCATTATCACCTGATATCTGTTATCCTCCGCTGCAGCTGTTTTCCTCGCCTGCTGCGCAGGGTTGTGGCCGAAGGGATTCCGGTGATCATCTTGAGCCGGGTGGGTCTCGGCGTCATTGGTACGCTGATCTGGTACGTCTCATCGCGGACGTTCCTTGGCGGTTGCCTATAAGGGAGGACCTTCTGTTTCAAGGTCCTATTTTTCATCCTGTTTTACAGTCTCTGACTTAATGGCATAGCTATTGAAAGCCAGGTGCTGAGAGTCCGAGGTCTCAGGGCACGGAAGGCTTCCGCTTGAAAGATATATCACTGTACCTGGGAAGCTTACATCGCTATGTGCAATGAGCTGAACTAGCGTCCACGGACGTATTCCGTCCCCAGTATCCTGCGGTCCTTGCAGCATGGTGTGACCCAAATGCTTGCTTTGAGTACCATTAGGGGTCAGTTTTCGGCCTTGGCCGTCTTCCTTCAGCAACCGCTAGCGGGTCATTCCTTGGTAGCACCTTTGTGCAGGGGGTTCGCCATGTGCTCCCTCCTGTTGAAACCTCCTCTCCCTCCTCGGGATTTGAATTTGGTGCTCTCGGTTCTCCAGGAACCTCACTTTGAAAATATCAGAGATATTCCCCTCTTGACCTTTTCTCAGGAGGTGACCTTCTTTAGTGGCCATTACTTCTGTCAGACGGGTGTCTGAGTTGGCGGCCTTGTCCTGCAGGTAACCCTATTTGGTCATCCATAAGGATAAGGCGGTGTTGCGTCCGCGACCTTCCTTTTGGAAAAGGTGGTCTCGGTTTTTCACCTACATGTGGACATTGTCCTCCTGTCCTTGTGTCCTCACACATCACATTCCAGAAGGTTTGCGCTTCACACATTTTATGTGGTCCGTGATATGACTCACTAGTTGTCTGTCTCCGGTCCGAAACGGGGCTGAGCGGTGTCGTCGGCCACCTTTTCTAGATGGATCAGACAGACTGTCATACAGGCCTGTGCCATTAAGGGGGTGGCCCCTCCGGTTACGGCGCATGCCACCAGGGCAATTGGTGCTTCCTGGGCCTTCCAACATCAAGCATCGGTTGCACAAGTGTGCAAGGCGGCGACCTGGTCGTCCGTTCATGCCTTTTCAAAATTCTATAAGGTTGATGTGGCTGCATCTTCGGTTGTTTCCTTCAGCCGCAAAGTGTTGCAGGCCGCTGCTAATGTTGCAACTCCTCCGTTGAGGAGCTCTGCTGGTTTGGAGTGAAGTTTTGGTTGTTCCTTTACTATTTGCTCCCACCCTTTCTTCTACTGCTTTGGGACGTCCCACACGTAAACCGTATGAGAGCTGTGTCAGTCCATGGACGATGAGAGAAAATAGGATTTTTGTACTCACTGTAAAATCCGTTTCTCTGACGTCCATGGACTGACGCAGCACCCACCCTTCCTTTTAAGGTTTGTACTGCTTTGTTACGAACTGAGGCTGCTAGCTGCAAGTGGGAGGGTAATGTCCGGAGGGACCGCCCCCCTGGGCGGGGCTGTTCAGCTCTGGCTTGTTCTAGAATGTTTTACCATCTAACATTCTGCCTAGGTCTTCTCCTGCAAGCAGGGACACGTAAACAGTATGAGAGCTGTGTCAGTCCATGGACGTCAGAGAAACGGATTTTACGATGAGTACAAAAATCCTATTTATTTTTCCCCACACAGAAGAGGTTTTTTCGTCAGTCGGAGTCCACAGGAAAATTCTCCCAGACTGACAAGAGTGCGGCTGGTGGACAGAAGCGTCCCTGAATGCGTAAGCCAAACAAGCCGGCGAACAAGCCCGCCACTGCATGAAGTCTTGCCCCCTGCCCGACTCTGGGGTGGGACGATGACTTTGCAAGTTCACGGATCGGTGGACCTGCAGGATCTCTGACGGGTGGGTATGCGAGGTGGTCACCTTGGTGTACAGGATAGAGTTCTTTTCCCGGCCACCAGACAGATTCTTTCCCTCAAATCTCTCTCTCTCCTTCCAGCGCGTCGGGCTGCCCTATTGGGGGCAGTGCAAGACTTGAGGAGGTGCGGGGTAATTTTGCCAGTACCGTCAAAGGAGAGGTTTCAGGGATTTTATTCAAATCTTTTTGTGGTTCCAAAGAAGGACGGAGTCTGTCCAATTCTGGACCTCAAGGCTCTGAATGCCTTTGAAGGTTCGAAAATTCCGCATGGAATCCATTCGCTTGGTGATTGCTGCGCTCCACCCGTGGGATTTTCTGGCGTCCTTGGATATCAAGGACGCCTACTTGCATGTCCCAATTTGCGCGGGTCACCAGAAGTTTCTGTGCTTCGCGATAGGCGAAGACCACTTTCAGTTTGTGGCTCTTCCCTTCGGTTTAGCGTCAGCACTGCGGATTTTCACCAAGGTACTTGCCCCGATTCTAGCTTTGCTGAGACAGCGAGGCATTGCTATCGTGGGCTATCTGGACGATCTTCTTCTGAGAGCAGACTCTGGCTCAGAATTGGAGGAAAATGTGTTGATAGCCAGTCAGGCCCTCTGAGAATTCGGTTGGCTGCTGAACATTCAGAAGTTGGTCCTGGTTCCGACTCAGCTTTTGGAGTACCTAGGATTGATCCTGGACTCCTCAGAGGCGAGCATCTTTCTACCCTTGGAAAAATGACTGACTCTTCAATCTGCGGTACGAGTGCTGACATCCTGCAAATGGTCGTCACTCCGTTTTTGCATGAGGGACCTGGGACTCATGGTGGCTTCTTTCGAGGCTGTGCCGTATGCCCAATTCCACATTTGAGCCTTACAAAAGGAAATCCTGTCTTGCTGGGACAAGTCTCCATTATCACTGAATCGTCGGTCGGGGGAGTCGTTCCCTCCTGTCCAGTGGACTGTGATCATGACAGGCGCCAGTCTTTCAGGCTGGGGCGGAGTCTGGGGAGTTCTTTCGGTCCAGGGGGTTTGGACTCCGGACGAATCCCGTCTGCCGATCAATGTCCTGGAACTCCGGGCAATCAGACTGTGTCTCTCCTCGTGGTCAAAGAGACTACTGGGGCGCTCAGTCAGGATTCAGTCAGACAACACCATGGCGGTGGCTTATGTCAACCATCAAAGGGGAATGCGGAGCTCGGCTGCTGCGTCCGAGGCCGCTCACATCCTAGCATGGGCGGAAAGAAGCGTGACGGCTCTGTCGGCCGTTTACATTCCAGGAGTAGACAACTGGCAGGCGGACTATCTGAGCCGCCAGATGTTGGACCAGGGGGAATGGTCCTTGCATCCGGAGGTGTTTCAACTCCTTTGCCCGAGGTGGGGCACACCGGATGTGGACTTACTGGCCGTGGACCTACTGGCCTCTCGACTCAATCGCAAGGTGTCAAGATTCTTGGTCAGGTCCAGGGATCCCTGGGCAGACGCATCAGACGCGTTTAGTGGCCCTGTGGGGTCGGTATCGGCTGATTTATGCCTATCCTCCACTGAAGTTGCTTCCTAGACTACTTTGCAGGGTGGAGGCCGAGGGGATTTCGGTGATCCTCATCGCCCCAGATTGGCCTTGGCGTCCTTGGTACGCCGATCTTGTGCGCCTAGTGGCAGACGTTCCATGGCGACTACCTTTGCGGTAGGACCTTCTGTCTCAAGGTCCCATTCTTCATCCTGCTTTTACAGTCGCTAGCTTTAACGGCATGGCTATTGAAAGCCAAGTGCTGAGGGACCGAGGTCTCTCGGATTCGGTCATCTCGACCATGCTGAGGGCACGGAAATCTTGCTCCAGGAAGATATACTACTGTATCTGGAAGGCCTACATCGCTATGTGCGAGGCACTGGATTGGCGTCCGCAGACGTTTCCAGGATCCTGCTGTTTTTACAGCGTAGTGTGGTCCAAAAGCTTGCTTTAAGCACCATTAAGGGTCAGATTTCAGCTTTTAGCTGTTTTCTTTCAGCGGCCGCTAGCGGGCCATTCCTTGATTAGTACCTTCGTACAGGGGGTCCGCCATGTGCTCCCCCCTATTAAACCACCTCTTCCTCCTTGGGATTTGAATTTGGTGCTCTCAGTTCTTCAAGAACCTCCTTTAGAAAACATCAGAGATTCCTCTCTTAACTTTATCTCAGAAGGTGGCTTTCCTTGTAGCCATTACTTCTGTCAGAAGGGTTTCTGAATTGGCGGCCTTGTCTTGCAAACCGCCATACTTGGTCCTCCATACGGATAAGGCGGTGCTACGCTCTCCGCCTTCTTTTCTCCCGAAGGTGGTCTCGGCCTTCCACCTTAATGAGGACATTGTGCTTCCGTCTTTATGTCCTCGTCCATCGCATCCCAGAGTTTGCGCTTCACACATTAGATGTGGTACGTGCCTTGCGGGTGTACCTGTCTGCTACGGCTTCGATTCGGAAGTCTGACTCGCTGTTTGTGTCTGTGTCTTGTCCAAAACAGGGCCTAGTGGTTTTGTCTGCCACCATTTCTCGGTGGATCAGGCAGACTGTCATACAGGCCTATGCCCTTAAGGGGTGGGCGCCTCCCTTTCCGGTTCCGGCGCATTCAACCAGGGCAATTGGTGCTTTCTGGGCTTTCCGACATCAAGCATCTGTTTCACAAGTGTGCAGGGCGGCGAGCTGGTCGTCCGCACATTCCTTTTCTACGTTTTTATAAGGTTGATGTGGGTGCATCTTCTGATGCTTCCTTCGGCTGCAAGGTTTTGCAGGCGGCTGTTTAATGTTGCACCTCCTTCGTTGAGGACCTCTGCTTGTTTGGGGTGAAGTTTGTTTTTTTTCCTTGATGCTGTTCCCACCCCTCGTTCTTTGAAACTGCTTTGGGATGTCCCACTTTGTCAAGATTGAAGATGCTGTGTCAGTCTATGGACTGTAAGAGAAAATAGGATTTTTTTTTTTTGTACTCACCGTAAAATTCTCTGACGTCCATGGACTGACACAGCACCCACCCCTCCTTTCTTTGAGTTTGTACTGCTTGATACAAACTGAGGCTGCAGGTAGGAGGGTTATGTCCAGAGGGATCGCCCCCTGGGCGGGGCTGTTCAGCTCTGGTAATGGAATGTATGTTTAAAACCTCTAACATGCTGCCTAGTCTTCTCCTATGAGAAGGAACATAACACACTTTGTCAAGATTGAAGATGCTGTGTCAGTCCATGGACGTCAGAGAAAAGGATTTACGGTGAGTACAAAAAAAATCTTATTTTTCACTCATGGTGAGTGTTTGGCTGAAACCATTTATTATCAATCAACAGTGTTTACTCCTTTTTTTTATTTATTTTTTTAAATCCTAATCACAACAGAAACTACCCAAATGACCCCGTTTTTAAAAGTTTACATACCCCAGTTCTTAATAGTGTATTGCCCCTTTAACATCAATGACAGCTTGAAGTCTTTTGTGGTATTTGTGGATGAGGCTCTTTATCATCTCAGATGGAAAAGCTGCCCATTCCTCTTGGCAAAAAGCCTCTAGTTATGTAAATTCTTGGGCGGTCTTGCATGAATCTCCACAGAGTGGCTCAATGATATTGAGGTCAGGAGACTGAGATGACCACTCTAGAACCTTCACTTTATTCTGCTGTAGCCAATGACAGGTCGACTTGGTCTTGTGTTTTGGATCATTGTCATGTTGGAATGTTCAAGTATGTCCCATGCGCAGCTTCCTGGCTGATGAATGCAAATGTTCCCCCAGTATTTTTTGATAACATACTGCATTCATCTTGCCAACTATTTTGACCAAATTTCCTGTGCCTTTTGTAGCTCACACGTCCCCAAAACATCAGCGATCCACCTCCGTACCTTTTCATCATAGGCCTTGTTGACTCCTCCAAATGTAACGTTTATGGTTATGGCCAAAAAGCAACATTTTGGTCTCATCACTCCAAATGACTTTGTGCCAGAAGTTTTAAGGCTTGTCTATGTGCTGTTTGGAGTGTTGTAAGCGGGATACTTTGTGGCAGTTGCGTAGTAATGACTTTCTTCTGGCGACTCGACCATGCAGCCCATCTTTCTTCAAGTGCCTTCTTATTGTGCATCTTGAAACAGCCACACCGTTCGTTTTTTTTTTTTAAGAGAGTCCTGTATTTCACCTGAAGTTATTTGTGGGTTTTTCTTTGCATGCCAAACTATTTTCCTGGTACTTGTGGCTTAAATTTTAGTTGGTCTACCTGACTGTGGTTTGGTTTCAACAGAACCCCTCATTTTCCACTTCTTGATTAGAGTTTGAACACTGCTGATTGGCATTCTCAATTCTTTGGATATCTTTTTATATCCCTTTCCTGTTTTATACAGTTCAACTACCTTTTCCTGCCGATTCTTTTGACAATTCTTTTTCTTTCCCCATGACTCAGAATCCAGAAACGTCAGTGCAGTACTGGATGAAAGATGTAAGGGTCAGTCAGGAGTCCAGAAACTCATTGACCTTTTATACACACAGACTAATTATACACACACACTAATTACAAGCAAACAGATCACAGGTGTTCGCATTCATATTCTCTGAAAAATGGCCAAGAAATCACAGATTCTCCCAGAGTATGTAAACTTATGAGAACAGTATATATTTTTTTGCAAGTGGTTTAAATTGTGAAAAACACTTGGGCCCCTATCACACTTGTGCGACTTGGGACTGCAAAGTCACATGACAAGTCGTACCCCATGAAATCCAATGAGTAACGTTCATATCTGTGCAACTTCAAGTCGCAGCGACTTCAAAGTAGTCCCTGTACTACTTTGGTCTGACTTTGATGCGACTTGAGGTCCATAGACCTCAAGATTACACAGGCATTGCTTCCAGTCGCCTCAAAGTCATGCGACTTTCAGGTCGTACAAGTGTGAAAGGGACCTTAAAGGAGCATGTTTTTTTATTATTTTATTTAAAGGATTTGGTTTTGCAATAGAAAAACATATGTATTTTTTGGGAGCCGGCGCCTACTAGTAACTATCTGACTTGACACTTGTTGAAGGAGAGTGGTCATTCCTTTTCTTCTAAACTACTTCTACTTTTTTTTTTTTTAGATCAATGAACTTAACCAAGTTCCAGTTCCAGTGATGCTCTTGCCAGATGACTTTAAAGCCAATTCAAAAATTAAAGTGACAAATCACCTTTTTAACAGGTAAGATTAAAGGGCACCTACCGTGGCTAAGAAAAGACTCCCCCCCCCCCCCCCCTTAACCACTTCAGCCTAGGAAGGATTTGCCCCTTAATTGACCAGGCCATTTTGTGCGATGCGGCACTGATTCGCTTTAACTGACAATTGCGCAGTCATGCGACGCTGTACCCAAACCAATATTTTTTTCCCCACAAATAGAGCTTTCTTTTGGTGCTATTTAATCACCACTGCGGTTTAAATTTTTTGCGCTATAAACAAAAAAAGACAGACAATTTTGAAGAAAATAAAAAAATATATTTTTGCTATAATACATATCCCAAAAATACATAAAAAAAACCAAATCTATTCATCAGTTTAGGCCGATAGAGATATATAGATATAGATATAGATAGATAGATATATATCTATCTCTATATATATATATATATATATATATATATATATATATATATATATATATCTCTCTATCTATATATCTCTCTATCTATATATCTCTCTATCTATATATCTCTCTATCTATATATCTCTCTATCTATATATCTCTCTATCTATATATATCTCTATCTATATATATATATATATATATATATATATATATATATATATTGTGACAGCAGGAAGGTAAAGTCACCTGGTTGCATCCAGGGGGGTAGATATATTTCGCCCAGATTCAGGCTTTACGCCGACTTATACAACTAGGTGGAGAGTTGTATAAGGCTAGTGGGCTCATGGATGACTCATACCTCTAGGGAGAGTGTGGGGCGTCGTGCAGACAGATGAGGAGACCAGCTGAACCTTGTCAGCTCATTTAGGCCTCTATAAGAACTCCCAGCTTCATTAGATGTTAGCTCATGCCTGGAACCAGACCTGTGTGGACTGTCTAGGGAGAGTGAACCCCTGTGCGGTGAGACAAAGCCTGTGTGGCTATTTGCTTGGACATTTAAAACCAGGGACTTAGGGACTAGGACAGCACTAGGCTGATCCCAGTTGTTAGTTAGGAAACCTGTATGTTTAGTCAGAGGTCAAGTTGACCAGGATTTATTTTATTTATGTTTCTTTTGCTTTGCTGTGTTTTGTCACTGTAAATAGAAAATAAACCGCACCTTTTTGATTTTGAAAACCACAACCTCCGTTTGCTGGGCCTGTTTTTGTCTGGGGAGCCCATCCCGGGGGTCACACACACCCGCTGCCAAGCTAACCCCCTCACAGTTGGTGGAGAACCAGTGGCAGTTTTTTTTTAAGCCAGCATGGAGGAGATACTGAAACAGCTGGCTCTAGCAAATGCCAATCAACAGCAGACAAATGCAGGTTTGCAAAGGAGCCTTGCAGCCCAGCAGCAAGCTCACCAACAGAGTCTGGAAGCTCAGCAACAAGCCCAGCAGCAATCTGAGGCCCGCTTCATAGACCTGTTACAGAAGCAAGAGCAGAGACTACAACAAATGGAAGCAGTAATGCAGCAACGTCCGCAGACCAGTGAGGAAAGCCGTCCCACTAATACCGCGTCCTTTGGGGTGAGTCGTTTATTGACAAAAATGACTGGAGAGGATGATCCAGAGGTATTTTTGACCACATTTGAAAGGACCGCTGAAAGAGAAAAGTGGCCTGAGGAGCAGTGGGCTGGACTGGTGGCTCCTCTGTTAACTGGTGAATCGCAGAAAGCTTACTATGACCTAGAGCCTAACCAAGCAAAAGACTATGTGATGCTAAAAGCTGAAATTTTGGCAAGGCTGGGTGTCACCCAGGCTGTCCGGGCTCAGCGTGTGCATAACTGGACTTTCCAGCTTGGAAAACCCCCCAGGTCTCAAATGTATGATCTCATTCACCTGAGCAGAAAGTGGCTACAGCCAGAGACTTTGTCCGCACCAAAGATTGTGGAACGTATTGTAATGGATCGGTTTTTGAGAGCTCTTCCTACTGCCATCCAAAAGTGGGTAAGCCATGGAGACCCAGAAACGGCCGGTAAACTTGTGGATCGGGTAGAGAGATACTTGGCTGCAGAGAACCTGACGGCCTCTTCCAGAGACACTCAGACTTTCCACCCTAAGACCAGACCATCCCCAGGGGCGGATAAGAGGATTCCAAGGGGTGAGGGTGGAGAGAGTGAGAGGGTGGGAGCTCTACCCCAAGTTTGGCGAGAACAGCCTGGGAAATCAGCGGCTCAAGAGGCGGCAAGAAGGATCGTTTGCTACCGCTGCCGGCAAGCGGGACATATTGCAGCCAATTGCCCGGTTGTGGAGGAACCCATGCAGTGTGACTTTCTGACGGGCAGACGTCAGTCGCTGTGTGCGACAGTCGCATGCACTGCCATTCGAGGAACTGAGAAACATTTATGCAAAATGTGTGTTAATGGTAGAAATGTTGTGGTATTGCTGGATTCAGGTAGCCTTGTGACCCTGATAAAGGCTGAGTTAGTTAAAACAGAGGTCTTTGGGAATAGCAAGGTAGCTGTTATTTGTGTGCATGGGGACACCCGAGAGTATCCAGTGACTACAGTGTGTTTCGAGACCCCCAAAGGTACCCTCTCTCATCCAGTGGGCTTAGTATCTCAGTTACCGCATGACGCCATTGTGGGAAGGGATTTTCCGAAGTTCTGGGAACTGTGGGATGATCCTGAGCCCCCCACTGGTGCCCCTATGTACCAGGAATGTGATAGCCAGAACTCCCCTGAGAGTGGTGAGGACTCTCCAGAATTTCCCTTATCAGTATTGGCAGGGGAGACTCAAGAAACTGGAGAGGAGCCCACCTCCTCAGACGAAAACCTACCGTCTGTGGAGTTTTCTGATCTTGAGGTTCACAGGGAAAACTTTGCCACAGAACAGTTGAAAGACCCCGCCCTAATAAAGGCACGGGAAAACGTAGTGAAAATAGATGGCGAGTTAGTGAACCCAGATAATACCTGCACTTACCCATACTTCAGCGTAGAGAAGGACCTACTGTATCGGGTGGCAAAAAGGGCAGAAGAAACCGTTGAGCAGCTTGTGGTGCCCAAACCTTACAGGAAGTTGGTGTTGGAGTTGGCCCATGGGCACATTCTTGGAGGTCATCTGGGGACAGAGAAAACCCGAGAGAGGGTATTACAGAGATTCTATTGGCCGGGGGTGATGAAGGACATAGAAAATTATTGTTCCTCCTGCCCTGTGTGTCAGAGGTCGGCCCCGATGCCACATTTCCGTAGCCCGCTGGTCCCTCTACCCATCATTGAGGTCCCGTTTGAGAGGATCGCCATGGATTTGGTAGGGCCTATAATCAAGTCCGCTAGGGGGCACCAGTACATATTAGTTATAATGGACTATGCCACCCGTTATCCAGAAGCGATCCCTCTCCGAAATACCTCGGCCAAAACCATAGCCAAAGAGCTATCTCTTGTGTTTAGCCGGGTGGGTATTTGTAAAGAACTGCTTACGGACCAAGGTACACCCTTTATGTCCCGGGTTATGAAGGAGCTGTGTAAATTGTTCAAAGTGACGCAATTACGTACATCTGTGTATCACCCCCAAACCGATGGGCTGGTTGAAAGATTCAACAAAACCCTAAAACAAATGTTGAAGAAAGTGGTGGATAGAGATGGAAAGGATTGGGACTGTCTACTTCCTTATCTGATGTTTGCTATTAGGGAGGTGCCCCAATCCTCTACGGGATTCTCCCCCTTTGAGTTACTGTATGGGAGACACCCAAGAGGGCTGTTGGATATTGCCAAGGAAACTTGGGAAAGTGAGAGTTCTCCCCACAGGAGTGTGATTGAGCATGTCGCCCTGATGCAAGACCGAATTGCACAGGTAATGCCCATCGTGAAGGAACATTTTGCCCAAGCGCAGTTAGCACAGCAGAGAGTGTACAACCGTGGAGCCAAGACCCGTACCTTTTCCCCGGGGGATAGGATACTGGTACTTGTCCCTACGGTTGAAAGTAAATTCCTTGCCAAATGGCAAGGCCCCTATGAGATAATGGAAAAAGTGAGCGAAGTGAATTACAAGGTCAGACAACCAGGAAGGCGAAAGCCCGAACAGATCTATCACGTTAATCTGTTGAAAGCCTGGAGGGATAGAGAGTCCCTAGTCGCAGACACTTGGTCACCAGCTCAAACTGGTTGCGTGATTCCTGAGGTTGGAATAGCAGCCACCTTGTCACAACCCCAACAACAGGAGGTTAAGGAGTTTTTGCTTCGCAACAAGGAGGTATTCTCTGAGCTGCCGGGACAAACATCTGGGGTAGAGCATGACATCATTACCCCGCCCGGTGAAAGGGTGAAGTTAAAACCCTATCGGATCCCAGAGGCCCGACGGGAGGCAATACGGGAGGAAGTACAGAAAATGCTGAACTTAGGGGTGATAGAGGAGTCCCAAAGTGATTGGTCTAGTCCCATTGTGTTGGTGCCTAAACCGGATGGGAGCTGGCGATTTTGTAACGATTTTCGTCAGTTGAACAAAGTTACAAAATTTGACACCTACCCCATGCCACGTATAGATGAGTTGATCGACCGGCTGGGAACAGCCCGATACATGACGACTCTTGACCTCACAAAAGGGTATTGGCAAATCCCCCTGGCCAAGTCGGCCAAAGAGAAAACCGCATTTGTAACCCCAGACGGGGCGTTCCAATATAAAAGAATGCCGTTCGGGTTACAGAATGCGCCGGCCACATTCCAGCGGAAAATGGACCAGATGCTGAGGCCCCATCGGGAGTATGCTGCGGCTTACCTGGATGACGTAATTGTCCATAGCACAGATTGGGCCTCACATCTGCCAAAAGTGCAAGCAGTCCTGGACTCTGTTCGGGAAGCGGGGTTTACGGCTAACCCCAAGAAGTGTACCATTGGGCAGGAGGAGGCCAAATATCTTGGGTACACCATTGGGAGGGGAGTAATAAAACCCCAACTCAACAAAGTCGAGGCCATCCAGAGTTGGCCACGTCCCAACAGCAAGAAGCAGGTACGAGCCTTTCTGGGAATCGCTGGGTATTATCGGCGATTCATTCCCCACTTTGCTTCTAAGGCTGTGCCCCTAACCAACCTGACGAAGGGGAAAGGGTCGGTCATGATTAAATGGACCCCCGAGGCTGAGGCAGCATTCCAATTCTTGAAACAAGCCTTATGTAGCCAGCCAGTGTTGTACTCACCCGACTTCTCTAAAGACTTTGTCGTACAAAGTGATGCGTCAGATGTGGGGTTAGGAGCAGTATTGTCCCAGGTCTGGAACGGGGAAGAGCACCCAGTCATTTACCTCAGCAGGAAGTTGAAGTCCCATGAGGTAAATTACGCCACCGTTGAAAAGGAGTGTTTAGCGGTGAAGTGGGCTCTAGATTCCCTTCGGTACTACCTGCTAGGTAGGCACTTTGACATGGTTACGGATCACGCTCCGTTAAAGTGGATGGCTCAAAACAAGGAAACAAATAGAAGAGTGAATAGGTGGTTCCTGGCCCTCCAGGAATTCAACTTCACAGTAAAGCATCGCCCTGGCGTTCAAATGGGGAATGTGGATGCTTTGTCTCGAGTACATGAATGCCTGATTGCTGGTGTTCCAACCCCGAGGTTAAAACAAGAGGGGGGGGGGTATGTGACAGCAGGAAGGTAAAGTCACCTGGTTGCATCCAGGGGGGTAGATATATTTCGCCCAGATTCAGGCTTTACGCCGACTTATACAACTAGGTGGAGAGTTGTATAAGGCTAGTGGGCTCATGGATGACTCATACCTCTAGGGAGAGTGTGGGGCGTCGTGCAGACAGAGATGAGGAGACCAGCTGAACCTTGTCAGCTCATTTAGGCCTCTATAAGAACTCCCAGCTTCATTAGATGTTAGTTCATGCCTGGAACCAGACCTGTGTGGACTGTCTAGGGAGAGTGAACCCCTGTGCGGTGAGACAAAGCCTGTGTGGCTATTTGCTTGGACATTTAAAACCAGGGACTTAGGGACTAGGACAGCACTAGGCTGATCCCAGTTGTTAGTTAGGAAACCTGTATGTTTAGTCAGAGGTCAAGTTGACCAGGATTTATTTTATTTATGTTTCTTTTGCTTTGCTGTGTTTTGTCACTGTAAATAGAAAATAAACCGCACCTTTTTGATTTTGAAAACCACAACCTCCGTTTGCTGGGCCTGTTTTTGTGTGGGGAGCCCATCCCGGGGGTCACACACACCCGCTGCCAAGCTAACCCCCTCACAATATATATATATATATATATATATATCTATATATATATATCTCTATCTATTTATATTCTTCTACATATTTTCAGTAAAAACAATCACAGTAGGCGTATTTTGATTGGTTTGCGCAAAAGTTATTGCGTCTACAAACTATGGGATAGATTTCGGGACTTTTATTTTTATTGTTTTTACTGGTAATGACGGTGATCTGCGATTTTTAGCGTGATTGCGGCGGACAAATCTGACCAGTGCTATAAAAATGTAAAAATGACACTGGGATGGAAGTGGTTAACATTAGGGGGCAATCAAGGGTTTAAGTGCTCTCTGGATGTGTTCTAACTATAGGGGGAATGGGCTCCCAGGGACATGACAGAGATCTCTGTTTCTGATCACTGGGAACAGAAGATCTCGGACATGTCATGTGGCAGAACGGAAACGCGTCTTGTTTACATGGGCAGTTCCCCGTTCTGCCTCTGTACACTGCGATCGCGGGTCGCTGGCAGACATCTGACCCACGGGCACGCTCCTGCGATCTCCTGTGCAAAGACCAATGTACACCTATGGCGGTTTGCACAGGAGAGCCGGCTTGCCCCAGTATGACGACAGCTTGTCGGCAAGAGGTTAAATCTTTTTGTTGCTTTGCATCCTGGATTGAAGACATAATTTTTGTTTTATCCAGCTGTATTTAATCTGTGTAACTTATAACATCCAATTTAAAGATGTAACGCCAACCTGGCAGAATTTTTTTTAATAAAACACAGAATCACTAAGTTGGGGAAAAAAGATCAATTTGCTATAATTACAGCTTTTAGTCTGTCTGGATACCGTATATACTCGAGTATAACCCGAGGCCCTAATTTTACCACAAAAAACTGGGAAATGTATGGACTCGAGTATAAGCCTTTGGGTGAGAATGCAGCAGCTACTGTAAGCAGAAAAGAGGGTCAACAATGCCCATTTGCACGCCTCACTGTGCCCATTTGCACGCCTCACTGTGCCCATTTGCACGCCTCACTGTGCCCATTTGCACGCCTCACTGTGCCCTTTTGCACGCCTCACTGTGCCCATCCTCACTGTGTCCATTTTAGCCTTACTGTGCCCATTCTCACTGTGCCCATTGCAGCCTCAATGTACCTGTATTCTTGACCGGTTGCGGGCATCCATTTTTCAAAAGTCGCGACTTCCTCCTGGTCCGTGATAGGTGTTTGACACTGTTCCGCTACCGCCTATCACGGAGGTCCTCTCATCCTCGGACAAGAGGATGTCCATGATAGGCGGAACACAGTGTCTGTTGGGAAAGTCAGAGGATGAGAGGACCTCCGTGATGGGCGGGTAGCGGAACACAGTGTCAAACGCCTATCAGGGACCAGGAGAAAGCCGCAAATTTTGAAAAATGGACGCCCGCGACCCGACAGGTACACGGACTCGAGTATAAGCCGAGGGGGGCTATTTTCAGCCTTAAAAAAGGGCTGAAAAACTTGGCTTATACTCGAGTATATACGGTATGTCTCTACAAACTTTGCACATTTAGATTTTTTCACTCTTTTGCAGAACTGCTGAAGTTCAGTTACATTTGATGGTGGTCGTTTGTGGACTGTAGTCTTTAAGTCATTCCACAGATTTTCAATGGGGTTTAAGTCTGGGCTCAGACTAGGCCATGCACAGACATTCACCTTTTTATGCTTCAACCACCATGTGGTTATTTTTACTGTTTGCTTTGGGTCATTAAACCTTCCCATTGGCACCAGATTTTCCTCAAGAATTTGATGGTATTTTGCCCCATTAATTTCTCTTTCTATCCTGACAAGTGCTCCAGTGGCCTGCTGCAGAGAAACCCCAATAAGGCTCCATTGTACACGGGACGTTTTTACAACTGCTCCTAAATGATTAAACTTGACAGGTAGTAACCCACGTTTAAAACATCCGTTTTGCCGAGTTTACATTTTTTTTTTTAAATGGCGAACAACGCCTATAAACGAAATGCTGCTAAACGCGGGTTACCGCGTTTAGTCGGGTTTGGCATCTGAAACGTGGAAATTTTCTGCGTCTGAACCCATTTATTTTCCTTTCAAAGAAACGTTAAACGCAACTGCCTAAAAACGGCAATAAACGAGACTGTGTACATGGTCACATAGGATAACATTGAGTTCAGGGGCAGTTAAAAAAAGTGTCTAACTGCCTCTGAACGTACGTTTAGCAGCGTCCCGTGTACATGGGGCCTAACCAGATAATGCCACCTCCATGCTTTTACTGTAGAAATGGTATTTGGATGGTAAGCTGTGTTGGATTTCCGCCAGACCTATAATTTGGTGTTGAGGCCAAATAATTATATTTTAGTCTCGTCTGACCAGAACGCATTTTCCATGTTGCCTCAGAACCTTCAGGCTAGGTTCAGACATGTGCAGTGCAAATTTCAGGTCAATTTTCACTGTGACTTTCCAATGCAGCTGTTCTGAGGTTCAGCTGTCATTTCAGGTACAGTTCAGATCCAAATTTTTGGAGCGGGTGTCAACCGGCATCTTTAACAATAGCTGGTTGTTATGGAGTGGACCAGGAAGCCGGCCGCCGAATCCTGAACTTATGACTCGTCAGCGGGTTCCCTGCCTACAGCTGAATGTAAACCAAAGAATTGCTGGCAATAACATTTAATTAACAGCATGGGGGTCCCCCACAATCCTTACCAAGCACTTCGGCTCTGGTATGAATTTAAATGGGAACCCTACACCAAAAGAGGAAAAAATGGAAGGCATCTTGGCTCACCGCAAGCTGCAGGTGCCATTTAGAGCATATGGCTCTGATATAGGCAAGGCACACTGCAGCTTTGGCTCAAACCTGCTCCAAATATTGGCCCAGATACAGGATGGCTCCACAGCAACAGTCTCTGCACTGTTGGAGGCTGTGAGTAGGGCAAGGGACAGGCAAAAATTGTGTACAGGGCCTTGAGGAGGTTATGCAGAGTTCTTCTTAAAACTCGGTCTCTTTGAATCTCCAGTCTCCCAACCCTAATCTCCTCTGGTCTTCCCTGTTTCTCGTGTTTGCTAGAAAATTTCTGCCTCTATAGAACAATGTTTCTCAACTCCAGTCCTCAAGTACCCCGAACAGGTCATTTTTTCAGGCTCTTATTTTGCACAGGGGATTTGATCAGTTTCACTGCCTTGGTTAATTCTACAGCCATTTCATCGGAGGGAAATCCTGAAAACATGACCTGTTGTGGGTGTACTTGAGGACTGGAGTTGAGAAACATTGCTATAGAAGGCCTGATGGGGAAGTCTACGCTCTGCTAGAGACCTCAGGATGCACTGGAGTATGCTCCACCAGGAAGCTTCCCCTCCTTGATTATTTTGTTTATTGTCATGTTAGTGTTGCTTCCCAATGTAAATGAGGATGGAAGATAGTGGATGATGTCAACTTGGAGTTAGAATGCCTCCCGGGAGGTTGGGCAGCATCCTCCATCTCTCCCAAATAGTAAGAACCCTTTGGGGTACTGTTGGACATGGTATATTCCTGTTTAAAGCTAGGACTGCCCCCAGTGTGTCTGTGATGGATCCGGTTACACCTAAATTAAAGGAGAATAAAAAGAGGGAACCCCCCACATATAGGACGGGACTTTAAAGGCAACAATTTTTAGAAGGTAAAGAATGAATTCTGAATTTTATTGTACAAAAGGTATATATCAAAACATAACAAAATATTACAGTATTAAAACATAAAAGGTAAGTATAGCTTGGGTGATTCCAGTAACTGAGGCCGCTTAACGCCCTTACTGGAATCACCCAAGCTATACTTACCTTTTATGTTTTAATACTGTAATATTTTGTTATGTTTTGATATATACCTTTTGTACAATAAAATTCAGAATTCATTCTTTACCTTCTAAAAATTGTTGCCTTTAAAGTCCCGTCCTATGTGTGGGGGGTTCCCTCTTTTTATTCTAATTCTAGGGATGTTGGCAACTACTTAGGCCTAATTTGATGTTCACACCCTCATTTTTAAATTAAAGGAGAAGTCCAGCCTGGGCTTGTTTGTCTGGGCTTCTCCTAAGGGTCACAGGAGTGAAATTCGTTTTGCACTCCAGTGACCCATTTTCTGCAGAGAGCGGTCTGAAGTAGAGGTCGACCGATATGGGTTTTTCTCTGGCCGATATTTAGAAATCGCGGCGGCCGATATGATGCCGTTCCCCCCCCCCTTTCATCTCATAAAATCTAACAGTTGAAACCCTTTTACACTGGGGTGTTTCAATTTTAATAAACCTAGCCATTGGTAATGCACTAGGTCGGTGCGCCGCCCTTCTTTTTCTTTTTTATATATATATAATATTTTTTTTAGGCGCTTTTAGGCTAAAAATAGCAACTGTAAAGTGCCTGCAAAACGGCTCCCCTGCAGTCTGTGTGAAAGCCTGAGTGCTTTCACACTGAGGCGGGTGCGCTGGCAGGACGTAAAAAAAAAAAGTCCTGCAAGCAGCTTCTTTGGAGCGGTGTATACCGCTCCTCCACCACTCCTGCCCATTGAAATAAATGGGCACTGCTGCCAAAGTGCCTGCTAATCGCTTCTGCCATGGTACTACAAGGGCGCATTTGACCTCTTCATTGGCCGCTAGCAGCCGAATGGTGCCGCTAAAATGATGGTAAAGCGCCGCTAAAACTAGCAGTGTTTTTACCGTCCACGCCTGCACACTCCATTGTGAAGTCAAAGGAGTTCCGCCGGAAAAAAAATATTAAGTCAGCAGCTACAAATACTGCAGCTGCTGACTTTTAATATACAGACATTTACCTGTCCTGGGCGCCTGCGATGTCGGCACCCGAAGCCGATCTCTCCCTCGGCTCCCAGGTGCTGCCGCCGCCATCTTCGATAAGGGAATCAGGAAGCAGACACAAAAAACAGGTAATCAAAACGTTTGGACAAAAAAATAAAAATAAACGGGTGACTTTACTGTGTTTATTTTTTTTTTTTTTTATTCATTAAAGTGTATTTTTTCCCAAAAAATTGCGTTTGAAAGACCGCTGCACAAATACCGTGTGACATAAAATATTGCAACAATCGCTATTTTATTCCCTAGGGTCTCTGCTAAAAAAAAAATATTATAATGTTTGGGGGTTCTACGTGATTTTCTAGCAGAAAAAAATAGATTTTTACTTGTAAGCAACAATTGTCAGAAAAGAGTTAGTCTTTAAATAGTTAAACTGAGAACTCCTACACGGGAGTTCAGTCCATTGATAAGTAGAAACATTGTCTTCTTTCCTCAGACTTGCCAGGCTGCCCAGAGAGAAGTCGCTCCACGGGCAACGTCAGACAACTTTGCATTGACTTCTATTACAGAAGTTATTTGCAAGTCGCGCTGAAGTTTTAAATCTGTTTTTTTTTTTTCAGCACAATCGGCCGATGCCGATTAATTAAAAAGTGCCAAAAATCGGACGATATATCGGTCGACCTCTAGTCTGAAGTCCACTCTCTGCTGACGTCGCGAAGATCAGTCCAAGGACGTATTCCGTTTCCAGGAGCCTGCTGTTTTTTACTGCGTGGTGTGGACCAAAAGCTTGCTTTAAGCACCATTAAGGGTCAGATTTCAGCTTTAGCTGTTTTCTTTCTGCGGCCGCTGGCGGGCCGTCCTTTGATTAGTACCTTCATACAGGGGGTCCGCCATGTGCTCCCCCCTATTAAACCACCTCTTCCTCATTGGGATTTGAATTTGGTGCTCTTGGTTCTTCAAGAACCTCCTTTTGAAAACTCAGGTGGCTTTTCTAGTAGCCATTACTTCTGTCAGGGGGGTTCTGAATTGGCGTTTTTGTCTTGCACACCGCCATACTTGGTCCTCCATAAGAATAAGGCGGTGCTGCGCCCACAGCCTTCTTTTCTCCCGAAGGTGGTCTCAACCTTCCGCCTTAATGAGGACATGTACTTCCGTCTTTTTGTCCTCGTCCATCGCATTCCAGAGAGTTTGCGCTTCACTCTTTAGACGTGGTACGTGCTTTGCGGGTGTACCTGTCTGCTACGGCTTCTTTCGGACTCGCTGTTTGTGTCTGTATCTATCTGGTCCAAAACGGGGCCAAGCGGTTTCGTCTGCCACCATTTCTCGGTGGATCAGGCAGACCGTCATGCGTTGAAACAGAGCCAGCGGATCACAGGAGCCGCACGCGACTCCACGGAGGGACGTACTCTACGCAGCAGCCTCCTTCAAGCCGGAAGGATCACCTTTCTGAGCAGCAGCACAGCGAGAGCTATAGAGCTCAAGGACATCACTATATATCCACGAGCAACGGCTTAAAAGAGACTCTGGTGTCAGGTGAATCACGGGATGGATGTTATGGATGGGTAAGCAAGTATATTACCATATGGTTATCGTGCCCCCCTTCCTCCCCTCTATCAAATATCACCTCACCATACTCGGCCAGGACTGGGCTCAAGCCTTTGTCCCTCCATGGACTGTCTGCAATAGATCATACTCAGAATAAGTTCCATGCCTTATTGCTGAGTGCAATCCAGTGCTCATTACACTGCATCAATAGTCTTACCAGCTTATACAGGTTTATCTATTGATATATGGAGCTGCACTGCATGAACATTGTATCAGCAGGTATATTTGCTAACACGGCTTGATTCTAACACTCCAGTCTGGATTTAGATTTGAGTTATCGTTCATTCTACAGCCTTAACCCTACATTGGTTTGGTTTGAACAGTCCTTTCATTCAACAAATGCTGCAAGTTCCGGTTATTGATACAATATCTACCCGGTCATTCAGGGTTCATTCTTAGTAAGGACACTTAGGAGAAGTAGAGCGGGCGGCGGAAGTCCACCCAGGCCATCATTTTTACTTTTTCCAACAGTGCACTGTGTATGTGTGTTCTTTCATGTTTTTATTCTAATGTGCATATATTCAGGAGAAACCCTTTCCCCTACATGAGTATATCCATACTGTTAGGTTGAAATGTGATTATTTAGATAGCATTCGACCAATAAAGTCTTTTCTATTCCTTTCTCGTACATCACGGGACACAGAGCAACATAGTCATTACTAATGGGTTATATAGATACCTTCAGGTGCTGGCACTGGCAACTTCCAAAACCGGAAGTACCCTCCCCTATATAAGCCCCTCCCATCCGGGAGCACCTCAGTTTTTTGCCAGTGTCTAAGGTGTTGGCCAAGAAGTAACATGTGTTTTTCACTGAGCTTGCGTACAGGTTCTTTTGGGCCTCAGTAAGCTATTCCGGATCCAACCAAAAAAGCTTCATAGCTAAACGGTCGGTACCCGGGCCTTGCAGAGAAGAGCAAGGTTTTGCCTGTAATGCCTCTCTTAGGAGGGCTGGACCCTGGGATCCAGAGCTCTGGTCATACCCACGACCAAGATGTTTTCTGTGCAGGGTGCTATACAGGTCCAGGGGAGTGGAATCCTTGGGAACCCGGTCCCTGAAGGTTTAATTACAATGCCTGCCGTGATAGGTGAAGTTTGGGCTTCTGTGGACCAAACAAAGTCCTGCGGCGAGGAAAAGGTAAGTGGGGGCCCTTGGGAACTTGGTTCTATTGAGGGACCCCCAAGCCTATTTTGTCTTTCTGCCTGTTACCTAAGGTATTCCCGCTAATATTCTGTGTATGCCTGTAACTACTGAAAAAATGTAACATTTTTTATAGTAGGCAAGAAAAAAAAAAAAAAATGTAAGACCGCGGTACCTGTGTTAGACACTAGAGGCCGCTATGGTTCTTTTTCTTGTAATGTGGATTTTTTTCTTCCAGAATCAAATCCAGGCAGTTGGTATGTTCTCTGCTGGGAAGCTGTCTCCTCTGCCCTGTTGCTGCGCTCATCCATCCCCGGGCCCTGCGGCAAAGGGGGCCCTGGCTCCCATCTAGCTCCTTATTGTTTTCAAAAAAGGCGCCGAAGGCGCACGTGCCCGCGCCTCTATTCATAGAGGCGATCTGAAAAAAGGGGCGGAGCGGGTGGATGACGCTCAGGTGTGCGCCGCGGCGCTACTGCGCATGTGCGGGCGTCCAGCGTGTTTTAAAGCACATTATAGCTGGCTATTGAAGTGCACAGACAGAGCTAGCAACAGTATAAAGGCACACAGAGGCGGTTGATGCAGGCATCCCCTAGAAAGGCACTTTAGTAGACACCAACTGTGATATAGCAGCAATTGTGCTAGACTATTATCAGTAAAAGTGGTGTATTACGGCTGGAATACCTCAGCTTTAGGCTTAGGAATATGCCGTCCAGAAGCTCCGGAACTGAATCTTCCAGGAAGCGAAGGGGGTCTCATCGGGCTCTGAGGATCTTGGGCATGCTTCTGCTGCACCAGTCTCCCCTGAAGTTCAGAGGTAAGTGACCGTAGAGACCCCGCAGGGGTACTTGGTACTGTGGCTGTCCTCAGTTCACCTGCTCCTGTGTATGTAACAGAGGAGGTTTTTTCCTCAGCTCTGGGAGGATTAGAGAGAGATTGTCAACATTGATCGCTGCCTCCCTGTCAGGGAAAGCACGCCCGATCTCCGTCTCCTCCTTCAGAGTGCCTGTTAGCAGAGCAACAGTCCCATACAGGGATCGACCTGCCTGAAGGGGATCAGGATGAGGTTGATTCTGTTATAGAGGAATCAACAGTGGAGGAACCTTTCTCAGCATCTCAAGCTGACAGATTATGGGTTCAGTCTCTGACTAACATGGTCCGATCAGCATTTAAAAATGCACCTTGCGGAACCATCAACCACTACTGTATCCTCGTTGGGGTCGCTAGAAGCCCCCAGACTGTCTGTTCTTTTCCACTTCACCCTTTACTGAAAGGGCTTATTTACCAGGATTGGGAACGTCCTGAGAAAATATTTATTCCCTCAAGAGATTTCCGGTGGTCTATCCCATGGAGGATAAGTTCATCAAAAAAATAAATTAAAAAAAATGGAAGGTCCCTACAGTGGACGCAGCCATCTCTTGTATGTATAAATCACTGACATGTCCAGTGGATAATGTCCAAATGTTCAAGAACCCAATAGATAAAAGATTGGAGTCCTTATGAAAGTCTGCTTCTTTCTACAGCAAGCTTGGTGACACAACCAGCAGTAGCAGCTATAGGATCAGTTAAAACAGGTCTTGAGGGACTTGACAGATCAGCAGGCCTTGCCCTAGCTGATCTACCTAGAGCCTTATGATTTGCGGTTGACGCCATAAAGGATTCAATCCATCAGGCCTCCCGCCTTACGCTGTCTGTAGTACATATGCGTAGGCTTCTATGGCTCAAAAACTGGTCTGCTGAAGCTCCCTGTAAGGAATGGCTGGTTAGCGTCCCATTTCATGGTGAACGCTTATTCAGGGAAAAACCTGGACAAATATACCCAGAAAATTTCCAGCGGTAAAAATACGCTCTTGCCGGTTAAAAACAGAGTTAGAGGTCCCTCTTTAAGAGGCCTGCTTCTCCAGTCCCTGGGGCATCGGCTGTGTAACAGTTCCGACGGCCTCCTCGGTCAATTCCCGGGGGTAAAAAACAGGGACAATAGCAGGGTAATGAGAAACCCTGGGTCAGGGGAGGTACAAAACCTCCCCCAAAGTTAAATTCATTGAAGGGTTGCCCCCACTCAGTCGGGTGGGGGGAGGACTCCAGTTGTTCGCAAGAGACCTGGCGGGACACGATCAAGACAGATAGGTGCTCTCCGCAGTATGTTTGGGATACAGATTGGAGTTAAAAGACTCTCCTCCTTCCCATTTTTGAGGTCAAACGTGCCAAGAGATCCCCGGAAGAGAGAGTCCCTCCTGTTGGCACTAGAACAACTATTGCTCCAAGGAGTAATTATGGAGGTTCCCCTGGAAGAATGAGGGTTCGGGTTTTACTCAAACCTCTTTACAGTCCCGAAGCAACGCGGACGGGAGGCCCATATTAATTCTAAAAGGGCTATACAAATTCCTGTATATCAGGACTTTCCGATGGAGTCGATCCGATCGGTGGCCACTGCCCTACAAGGGGAGGATTGGTTAGCCGCGATCGACATCAAAGATGCTTATTTGCACATTCCCATCTTTCCAGTCCACCAAAAATTTCTACGCTTTGCAGTAGAAGGGCGCCATTTTCAGTTCAGAGCCTTACCCTTCGGTTTGGCCACAGCACCACGAGTCTTTACAAAAATTCTGGCCCTTTATTAGCCAATCTAAGAACACAAGGTGTAATGATAATGGCATATCTAGATGACTTGTTGCTGATAGACCACTCAGTGAAAAAACTAGACGTGGTCGTTCACAAGACAATCAAGTATCTGGAAGAGGAAACCGGCACCAGGGAAGGAAGAAAGACCGCGACCACGAGCCGCAAGTAGCGCTGGGACGCCGCTGGGTTACCGAGCACAGAGACAAGGTACCTCGCTCTCAGCTGGTTGGTCTGTTTCATGGGAAGGAACAAGCGCCGACTGCTGGAGGAGTGAGTCCGAGCCACCTATCACGGACCTGGTGAAAACTGTGATGCCCGCTTGCCTGTCAGCTGTTTGTCTGAGCTACACCTGCTTCGTGTGCACCAGAACCGGCCACTTTCAAGAGGAGCGACGCTGTGGGTGCTTTCTATGTCTTTCTGTGTCTGTTTCCACCTCCACTACACCCTGAAAACCCTGAAGACGGAGGCTGGGCTGGAGGTGAGCAGAGGAAAAAAAGATATATATATACAGTGTTTAAATTAGCTGATGTCAAGGGTAACTCGCTGTGTCTGAACCTGCCATAAATCTGCCATAAACCTGCCATAAATCTGCCATAAATCTGCCATAAACCTGCCATAAACCTGCCATAAACCTGCCATAAATTTGCCATAAACCTGCCATAAATTTGCCATAAATTTGCCATAAACCTGCCATAAATTTGCCATAATTTTGAAAGGAAGGAGGCTGGGGCAAGTGGATGTGAGGGGAAAAATTTATTTATTTATTTTTTTTTCTCTTCCCCTCTGTTTCAATCAGTAGCTGGAGTTGGTTGGGGGTTAAACTGTGGAACTACGAAGGATCGTAGCAGGGGAAGCTGGAATACTGGGAAGCTGGAACATCACAGGCGAAAGGACATTTTCACAGAACGGTACATAGAATAACTATAAAGGCATATAAAGGTACATTTACAAGGGAGGAGGAGGAGGAGGAAGAAAAGGAAAATGCCAGGTACACTGTCAGTGATGACCAGAAACGCACAGCTACAGTCACAGTCCCATCCCCAGCTGCCCCAACCCCAATCCAGCCCCAGGCCCCATTCCCAGCCACAGCCCCAGTCGGTTCGGGGAACAAGAACTGGACAGGCAGCAGTGGCAGCTAAACTGGAAAAATACGCGCATATTCCGGGAAGCACAACAGGCTATACACCACCAAGGGGACAACAAGTAAGTGCCCAACGGAGAAGTCTGGGTCCAAACATAGAAATGGCTGGAAAGGCAACGGGTGAGCACGGGATCAAAGCAAAGGTGCAGGAAAAAGTGACAGATTTAAATACAGGAGCAGGGATGGAGGACGAGCCCTCTATGAGAGAGATTTTATTTGCTATAAACAACTGCAAGTCCTCCCTAACGGAAATATTTGACCAGTTGAAAGGGATAAAGGACGAAATGTCAATATTAAAACATGAAGTACAGGGGGTTGGGGAGCGTACCTCTGCTTTGGAGGAAAGACTCAGCCAGGTGGAAGACGATGTTAACCCTATGATAATGGACATGAAAACAATGAAAGAACAGTTAAATTTGTGCGTTAACAAAATCGACGACATGGAAAATAGGTTAAGAAGGAAAAATATTAGGGTGCTGGGTCTCCCCGAAAAGTGCGAGGGTAACCGCCCCACTGAATTCATGGAAAACTGGCTTGTGGGGGTATTTGGACAGGACTGTCTATCAAAGCACTTTTCTATTGAGCGGGCCCACAGAGTACCTTTCAGAGCCCCAGCTGAGGGAGGGCGCCCCAGACCTATGCTTATTAAACTTTTGCATTTCCCAGATAAAGTTACAATCCTCCAAAAAGCCAGAGAGATGAAAGAGGTCCTGGTTAATGGCACCAAAATTTCATTTTACCCAGACTTTTCTCCAGAGTTGCAGAGGCAAAGAGCTAAATTTTTTGAAGGGAAACAAAGACTACAAGAAAAGGGGATTAAATACGCAATGTTTTACCCGGCACGTCTGCGAATAACTATAAATGGGAAAAATATATTCTTTAGCACACCTGCGGAACTGACGTCCTGGATGAACACTAAAGAAGGGAAAATCTAGGAAAATGGAAACAGTCACAGATTCGGTCGCTGACTTATTGTACAGAACTCAGACTCTTACCTCATATTTCTACCCCCTTTTTCATTTTTTTTTTTTGGTTGCTTTTTCCATTACCCTTTTGCCCGTTTTTTTTTTTTTTTTCTGTTCTTGTTTTTCTTATCTCTCTTTTTTGTCGAGGTTTTGATATAGGAGCGGGGGGGGCGGGGGCGGGGGGAGCGGGAGGGAGGAGGGGGCTGTTGGAAATGGTTGGGTTTTTGTGGAAAGTGGCACAGAGGTGGAGAAAAAACACTAGATGTCAAGTAAAACGGAAGAGAAACACTAATACACGAGGAACATCAAGGGAAGTGCCAAGAGGGGGGAGCGGGAGGGGGAAAGGTCGCACAGCAAAAGGGGAATCTGGTCACTGTAGAGGCCCTTCACAAGGGCCCCAAATAGGGCGGGGGAGGGGGGGTTGGAGGGGGGGGGAGGGGTAGGGAGGGTAGGGAGTTGTTGTGAAAGGCACATAATGATGAATGAACACACTAAAATATATCTTTGGTTTACGAGGGTAGGGGGTGGGGAAGGGGAGGAGGGAGGAAGGGGGGAAGTAAGAAGGAATGTATGGTTGTATAGAGCACTAGAAAGAGTAGAACCACAAAAAATACGTTTTTGTAACCTGATATTATCATGGCATATATGGTTAAGGTGGGTAAGGTGGGAGGTATTCTAAAAAGGGAAGAAATAGTAGGGGAGGATGCCGAAGTATAATAGCGAGAAGAGTTTTTCTAATCAGGGAATAGGCATCAAGGTACGCTCATGGAATGTCCGAGGGGTAAAAGACCCAATAAAGAGACAGGTAATTTTCGCAGACGCCAATAATAACAATATTAAAATGCTGTGTCTGCAGGAAACACACCTAGATAAGGGAACCGTCAATTTACTAAAACACAGGAAGTATCAGACACAATTCCACTCCACACACACCTCCTATTCAAGGGGGGTGAGCGTGTTGATAGATTCAGGGTTGGTGTTTTCCTGCAGCCACTGTAAGATTGACACTGAGGGACGCTATGTGTTTCTTCACTGTCGGATAGAAACAAGGGAATATGTGGTGGCAGGTATATATATCCCCCCTCCGTTCGGGATAGAAACACTGTGGGACTTGATGGAGTTTATCATGGACAGACCGGGAGTACCGGTAATAGTGGCGGGGGATTTCAACATGACCATGAATAAAAACATAGATAAACTCGCGGCGGGTGCGCCCTCTGCACGGGCTGATAGCCCTCTCTCCCAATTTTGTGGGGAGATGGGCCTGGTAGATGTGTGGAGGAGGAGGCACCCAATGGAGAAACAATTCTCCTGCCACTCAAGGACACATTCGACTCTGTCCAGGATAGACCTCGTGCTCTGCAATGAAGAGGCAATGGGGGTCCTGGGAGAGGTGGTATATGAACCCAGAAGCATATCGGACCACTCCCCAATGACTTTTGTAATAAAGACGAATAGAGGATATAATAAAAGGGATTGGAAGTTAAATCCATTTTGGTTAGAGGTTATCAAAGAGCCGGAGGGAATAAATGGCAGTCTGAAAGAATTTATAGAAGTAAATACCGGCTCTGCCTCGATGGGAATAATTTGGGATACTTTGAAAGCATTCCTGCGGGGAATCCTAATCCAAAAAATATCGCTTATTAAAAAACAAACGCGTGCCATAGAACTTGCGGCGAGTGAAAAGGTAAAGAGCTTAGAGATCTGTTATATAAATAACCCAAGCCAGGAGGAACATAAGAAATGGCTAGAAGCACAGGAGGAATACAAAAAAATAATAATAAGAAAGGCGGAAAATAAAAAACTATTTCAGAAACAAAACTTGTTTGGTGAGGGTGAGAGAGTGGGGAGAATTCTCGCCATGGCCGCAAGGGATGACAATTCCCCTACTATTATACGGGCGATTCATGATGAGAATGGGGAGATTAAGAGAGACACACCAGAAATAATGCAGGTGTTCAAAAGGTATTACCAGAATTTGTATAGCAGTAATTGGCATAACAACAGTGAAGGGGAAATGGTCACTTTTTTTGCAGGCCTGAAAATACACCGTCTGACAGAGCAAGATAGGGAAGAGCTGGAGGCACCACTGACACTGGGAGAGATACAATTGGCAACTAAAGAAATGGCGGGTCAAAAGTCACCGGGTCCTGACGGTCTCCCAATAGAAATATATAAAACCTACAGTGAGGTGCTGCTTCCAAAATTGCTAGAGGTATTTAACTGGGCGGCTGAGGCAGGGAAAATGCCTGGGTCCATGGAAGAGGCAACTATAATAACACTATTCAAGGAAGGGAAAGATCAATTAGAGGCAAATTCCTATAGACTGATATCACTCCTGTGCGCTGACACCAAAATCCTGGCTAAAATACTGGCAACAAGGTTAAATAGGATAGTTACAAAACTGGTACATCCTGATCAAACAGGATTTATACCAGGAATGTCCACTAGCTCTAACATCAGAAGAACATTCCTAAATATCCAGCTGCCAGTAGTAGAAAGAGAGGCAAGAGCAATCTTGTCCTTGGACACCACAAAGGCATTTGATAGCCTTGAGTGGCAATATCTGTGGAAGGTGTCAGAAGAGTACAGATTCGGCCCTAAGTTTACTCAATGGGTTAGGTTACTATATGGGAATCCCAGGGCAAAGGTAAGGGTCAATGGTGAGTGCTCAGACTGGTTTAGACTGGCCAGGGGGACAAGACAGGGATGCCCGTTGTCGCCCCTGCTTTTCGCCCTGGCCATAGAACCACTAGCCACTGCAATAAGGGCATCTCCGGGGATAAAAGGATTCAAAAGAAAGCTAGGAGAGGAGAAAGTCGCATTATATGCGGACGACATCCTACTCTTCCTGGGAGATACACAGGCCTCACTGGCGACAGTAATGAATATCATAGGGGAATTTGGGAGATTTTCCGGTCTAACAATAAACTGGGAGAAATCCGCCCTTCTGCCGCTAGAGCCCTTGAAAGGGCAGATAGATCAAGTGAAGGTAGTGCCCCAGATAAGATACCTAGGAATAAACATGACAAAGGATCCTGGGCAATATATAGGGGGAAATCTAGTGCCATTACTAACAAAGATGAAACAAAAATGCAGGTTCTGGAATCGGCTTCCCCTATCTGTAGTAGGAAGGAGCAATCTGATAAAAATGGTGTGGATGCCGCAAATCCTATATATTCTACATAATTCGCCAGTATGGATTCCAAAACGGTGGTTCAGGAAGATAGAAGGGGTTTTCAGGGAACTGATCTGGAAGGGGGGAATAGCGAGAATCTCGCTCCGAGCCTTGCAATATCCAAGGGAGAAGGGGGGTCTCGCTCTCCCGAACCCCAGATTCTATTTCTTAGCGGCCCAGCTGCAGCACATGAGGAATAGTAATCAGAGAGGACCTAGGGTAGTCATGAATGACACAAGTCATGACACAGAAGTAGAGGCAGTGGAGGCGGATTCATTTCATTCTAAATGCCCCACAGTCCAATTAATGGTAAAATGTTGGAAAGAGGGGAAGAAGATTCTAGGATATACAGGTTTCTCTGAATTCTCCCCTATCTGGGATAATAGCAATCTACAAGAACTTAAAATCATGGGAAAGGTTGATGAGTGGGACAGATTAGGGATACATCTACTGGAACAACTATTTGCTGTTGGTAGAATAAAAACATTTCAAGAAATAAGAGAGGAGTTCTCGGTTCCAAATAGATCTTTTTATAGATATTTACAAATTAGACATGCGCTGGGTGCACAATTTGGGGATGGGATGCCGGAGTGGAATGGTATGGCCATCTTCCGAAACTTGGTAAACACTAAGGACACTAGAGGAGTAATCTCAACCATTTATGACTCCCTAGAAAGGGCAGATCGAAGCGAGATCATGGCCAATAAAATTAGGGAGAAATGGGAGAAGGATGTGGGCACAATTTCACAAGATCAATGGGAACAAATACTGGGTATAGGTCCCGAATTGTCAATGTCCCCCTCCCAGTATATGTCTCAGTTATATCTGATACACAGGACATACTACACGCCCCAAAGAATGTTCCAATTTGGTAGAAGACCAGACCCAGGATGCCAGAGATGTGGACAGGATAAAGGAGACCTAATACACATGGTCTGGAGATGCCCCAAGCTGTACCAATATTGGAAGCAAATAGTTGAAAAGATCAATAGAACATTTGGAACATTATTACAGCCGGAGGCGAGGCTATGTGTGCTGGGCTTGGTGGAAGAGAGGGTACCCTCAAAGGGCGAGAGTATAGCGATTAGGAGATGCCTGTTTCAGGGAAGGAAACTTATTGCACAGAAATGGCAAGCGGTAAACCCACCTACAGTAACAGAATGGGAGGAGGTAATAAATGACACAATAAGAAAAGAACAATTTATATACACTAAAAGAGGTAACAAAAAGAAATGTAATAATATATGGAATAAATGGATTGATGGGTGGGCACGGTGGATGAGGGGGGGGGGGGTTGGGGAATGGGAATGAGTTGGAGAATGTATTACATAGGTCAAGGCATATTTGTATTGCAACACAGGATTGAAATGGATGTACGTATAAATGTTGTGATAAAGAAATAAAAAAAATATTTGATTAAAAAAAAAAAGTATCTGGAATCTCACGGTTGGATTATTAACCGAGACAAGTCAGCCCTAAAAACCAGTCAAAAGTCTGGAATACTTGGGGCTAAGGTTGGATTCAGGCCAGAGAAAAATATTCTTGCCTCGAGGAAAGGTGTTGTTTTTGAAAGATTTGATCCACTTAGTGGGTACAAAAAAGACAGCCGTCCATACGCCTGTGCATAAGGCTGCTGGGAAAAATGGTGGCATCATTCGAAGCTGTACCCTATGGTCAATTCCATTCAAGGAATTTGCAAGGGGCCATACTGTCAGCCTGGAACAAAAAAGTTCAGGCCCTAGACTTACAATGTCCTTGTCCCCTTCCGTTCGCAAGAGCCTCCGTTGGTGGTTGGTTCCCCAGAATCTGGAAAAAGGGAAATCCTTCAGTCTGATTTCTTGGAAGGTGGTCACTACAGATGCCAGCCTTATAGGCTGGGGAGCAGTACTGGAGCAATAGTCTCTCCAGGGCAGATGGTCGGATGCAGAAAAGGCCCTGCCCATCAATCTCTTAGAGATACGAGCAGCCCGGTATGCCCTAGTAGCATGGACATCCAAACTCCAAGGGTCCCCTGTCAGAATTCAATCAGACAATGCCACAGCAGTGGCATATATCAATCATCAGGGGGGCACCAGGAGTCGTGCAGCCCAGAGGGAAGTAAATTACATCCTGAAATGGGCAGAAAGATATGTCCCAGCCATATCTGCGGTATTCATTCCAGGAGTGGAGAATTGGAAGGCGGACTTTCTAAGTCGCCAGCAATTATGCCCAGAGGAAGGGTCCCTTCACCCCGAGGTTTTCTGGACAATATGTCAGCGGTGGGGAACATCGGATGTAGATCTTCTAGCATCCAGATTCAACGCAAAGGTGGACAGGTTTGTCTCTCGGACAAGAGATCCCCTAGCTTGCGGCTCGGATGCCCTAGTGTTCCCTTGGGATCAGTTCAAGCTGATATATGCATTCACACCACCACAATGGTTACCTCGATTATTCCGCAGAATCAGGGTAGAAAAGAAACCAGTGATTCTGGTGGCTCCAGCGTGGCCCCGAAGAGCGTGGTACGCGGAGATTGTAAAATGTCAGTGGGGAGTCCTAGGACTCTCCCACGCCGTCCAGACCTGCTTTCGCAAGGACCGATATACCACCCTTCCTTACCAGCCCTAGGTTTGACGGCCTGGCTATTGAAGCCCACATTCTAAAAAAGAGAGGGCTCTCTAATCCTGTGGTATCTACCATGATCAATGCCAGGAAGCCGGTATCCAGGCAGATCTACTATAGAATCTGGAAGGCGTACATCGCCTGGTGTGAGGCCAAGAAATGGCATCCACGTAAATACGTAATAGGTAGGATTCTGGACTTCCTACAATGGGCTGTAGACAGGAAGCTTGCCTTGAGTACTATCAAGGGTCAGATTTCGGCCTTGTCAATATTTTTTCAAAGGCCCTTGGCTTCGCATTCACTAGTCAAAGCCTTTATACAAGGAGTGATGCGTATTAGTCCTCCGGTTAATATTCCCATATGTCCATGGGATCTAAACTTGGTTCTGTCGGTTCTACAGAAACAACCATTTGAACCATTACAGCATATTTCTTTGGTTCTTCTCACCAGGAAATTGATTTTTCTAGTAGCCATTTATTCGGCTAAAAGAGTGTCGGAATTAGCAGCTATGTCCTGTAAGGAGCCATATCTGGTTATCCATAAGGATAGAGTAGTGTTACGCCCTCATCCAGCCTTTCTTCCTAAGGTGGTATCGAGGTTTCATTTGAACCAAGACGTGGTTCTTCCTTCTTTTTTCCCCAAACCTACTTCGGTAGAGGAAAAGTTATTGCATTCTTTGGATGTAGTAAGAGCAGTTAAAGCTTATCTAAAAGCCACTGCTCAGATTCGCAGAACGGATACTTTGTTTATTCTGCCGGAAGGCCCCAGAAGGGGTCAGGCAGCGTCAAAATCTACTTTAGCCAAGTGGATTCGACAGGTCATAATGCAAGCCTATGGCTTGAGAAGTAGACCGCCTCCGTTCAAAGTTAGGGCGCACTCCACGAGAGCAGTTGGAACTTCATGGGCAGTGCATCACCAGGCCTCCCTGGCTCAAATCTGTAAGGCCGCAACATGGTCTTCAGTACACACGTTTACTAGGTTCTACCAGGTGGACGTTAGAAGTCAGGAGGATGTCGCCTTTGGGCGCAGTGTGTTGCAGGCCGCAAAAGATCCTCATGTCTGATAGCGCTCAGCTTATGTATGGTGTATCCCCCCCCTCGTTGGGCATTGCTTTAGGACATCCCATTAGTAATGACTATGTCGCTCTGTGTCCCGTGATGTACGAGAAAGAAAATAGGATTTTTATAACAGCTTACCTGTAAAATCCTTTTCTTGGAGTACATCACGGGACACAGAGCTCCCACCCCTCTTTAGGGACACTTATTGCTTTGCTACAAAACTGAGGTGCTCCCGGATGGGAGGGGCTTATATAGGGGAGGGTACTTCCGGTTTTGGAAGTTGCCAGTGCCAGCACCTGAAGGTATCTATATAACCCATTAGTAATGACTATGTCGCTCTGTGTCCCGTGATGTACTCCAAGAAAAGGATGTTACAGGTAAGCTGTTATAAAAATCCTATTTTTTCTATTACCAAATGTATTGTGGTTGATTCACCCTATAACCGTCTATTGGGTTGTCCCAATCTCCCGTCCCCCCCTCTCCCTTTTTGTTTCCATACAGGCCTATGCCCTTAAGTGGCGGGCGTCTTCTTTTCCGGTTACGGCGCACTGAATCAGGGCACTTGGTGCTTCCTGGACTTTCCGACATCAAGCGTCTGTTTTACACGTGTGCAAGGCGGCGACCTGATGGTCCGCACATACCTTTTCAAAGTTTTATAAGGTTGATGTGGAGGCATCTTCTGATGCTTACTTCGGCCGCAAGGTTTTGCAGGCGGCTGTTTAATGTTGCAACTCCTCCGTTGAGGAGCTCTGCTTGTTTGGGGTGAAGTTTTTTTTTCCCTTGATACTGTTCCCACCCCTCGTTCTTTGACGCTGCTTTGGGACGTCCCACTTTGTCAAGATTGAAGATGCTGTGTCAGTCCATGGACGATAAGAGAAAATAGGATTTTCTCTTATCGTCCATGGACTGACACAGCTGGATACTGTAAACATGTGGGTATATGTCCCTGCTCGCAGGAGAAGATCTAGGCAGAATGTTAGATGTTAGAAACATACATTCTAGAACAAACCAGAGCTGAACAGCCCCGCCCAGGGGGGCGGTCCCTCCGGACATTACCCTCCTACCTGCAGCTAGCAGCCTGTTTTTTTCCTGCCTAGCAGAAGAAGACGTGGCTCTCTCAGGAGCCAGTCTTCTGGAAGATTTTATTCCTTTGGGAATTTTATTATTTTATTTTTGAGACCTTCCATCAACTGTCGTCTGGGCAACAGGTTGGGTACTCTGGTATCCTTGTCTTCCCTGTCCGACCATCGAGCGTGCTGATCCTCGCCTTGTGTGCATGAGACTCAGTTCACGACATGCCCGATGACTCCAGGGGTGGCCAGGTTGCTTTTTTGCTCCTGTGGTCCTCTCAAGATTGAACAATACCGGTCTGTATCTTTCGCGGTGAACCGGGCCGGCAGCTACGCAGTACTACTCTGTGATAGGTCTGTCTGAAACAACCCAGTGGGTCCCTCTGGGATGGGTAAGTAGTCTCTCCTTCTGCAGGTGAGTACATGCTGGCTGTGTTTCTTTATATGGGGGGTTTCTCCCTGTCTCCCCCCTGTTATGCTGCTCTCTGCACCCTGTACTTGTGCTGTGCTGTGTGGGGGTGCTTGAGGGTCACTCTGGTCTGACTGGGGGCGCTCATATCTGTGGAAAGGAGCAGTGTTCTGGGAAAAAAAGTGAGTAAATGTGGGGACTTCATTGCGTGCACCGATAGCGCTGTGTGGTGAATTTGAAAAATGCGCTTGGCGGCCATTTTGCCGTGGTTTAATGGTGCAGTAATATATGCAGCCGGCGGCCATTTTCTTGAAGCATTTTCTTGAGCTATAAAGCCCCCTCTCCCCACAAAAATCTTTAGTGGAGGAGTGCTCTGATTCAGATATGGGCTTAGCTACTGCTGCTCAGGACCTTAGCTCTGAATATTTTAATGTTTTTGAACAGGACATTCCCTTGTGAGGAACACTCCAGTTCTGTGTCAGTAAATGATAGGGCGCTTGCAAATGAACTTATTGATGTGAGGAACACTCTCAAGCTGGATGCTGTGGCTGTGGTACCTCAGGTGGACACTGTTTCCCTTGGTTCCTTCAAGCTTTTCTTTTACACAGCTTCTTCACAGTTTTCCTCACACAATGCGTCGAGAGCAGCATGGATAATACAGTGTCCCCCCCCCAGTCGGTGCAGCATGGGGGGACTTTATTCATTTATGTCTCTAGTCCCTGTGAGCCTTCTGTGTGATGTCCTGAGGCAACAACAGGGTCTCTGCACCTGTGGTTCCCCGCCATTTCCTGGGGAACGCTCTGAGCTCTGACAGGACCACGGTCTGAGGATCAGAGGTTACCTGTTACCTGCATGCTGCTTCGGCAGCACAGTTAAGCAGATTGGAATGATACAGAGAAGATTATGCGCCTCTGCGCTATAATTTAAACTCATCTTATACCTCTACACTGGATACATTCACAGTGTATGTATGTGTTATTGGTCTCTGTGTCTGCGTGGGTTTCCCCCCACGTTCCAATGCTGTGTTTCAGTGCCATACGCGACATAAACATACACAATATGTTTATGCACGACTCTAGATACATTCACAGTATATGTATGTATTATACTCTCTGGGTCGGCGTGGGTTTTATCCGGGGGCTCCGGTGTCCTCCCGCGCTCTCATGGTATGTGCGCTTCGGCTCTCTGCACAGTATGTTCAATATGTTTATTGCACATTGTATACATATTTACAGTATGGGTATACTGTCTGCATGGGTTTCTTCCAGGTGTTCTGGTTTACTCCAACGCTCTGACGGTATGTGCGCCTTTGGCCTTCTGCACAGTTAAACATGTTCAATGTTTATCACGCATGCTATAATACCTACACGGTATGTGTATGCAGTCTGTGTGGGTTTCCTCCGGTTCCCTCCCACACTCCAATGGTATGGGCGCTTTCGGCGCTATGCACAGCCAAAATTTGTGTGATTTAATATCCACATACTAACATACCTACTCGGTGTGTCTGTGCAGTCTGTGTGGGTTTCCTCCCCAGTTTCCACCCACGCTACATGACATGCATGCCTTTGGTGCAATACACAGTATAAACATACACATTATGTTTATACACAACACTAAATACATTCACAGTAGTTGTATGTATTGTGTTCTCTGGGTCTGCGTGGGGTTCCTCTGTGTACTTTGGGTTCCTCCCACGCGCCAACGGTGTGCGCGCCTTTGGTGCTATGCACACATAGGCATGTGCAAAATGTTTATCACACATACTATAGTACCTACACGGTATGCGTATGCAGTCTGCGTGGGTTTCATCCGGGTGCTCCGGTTTCTCCCCCGCGCTCCAATGGTGTGCGCGTTTTCAGCGCTATGCACAATATAAACATGTGCAATTTGTTTATTCACAGGCCAACATACCTACACAGTTGTGTACGCAGTCTGCATGGCTGGTTTCCATCCAAGCCCCGATGATGTGCGCGCTTTCGTCGCTGGCACAGTATAAACGTGTTTAATATGTTTATCCACACATACTAAACTACATACGCCGTTGTATTATGCTCTTTGTGGCTGAGTGGGTTTCCTCCCACACTCTATTTGCACGTTTTGACGCAATACACAGTATAAACTATGTGTTTGTACAATCAGCACTTATCTATGGGGTAGCTGCTGGATGGAGCATTGTCATAAGGATCCCTGGTATCAGGGGTACCACTTTCCACCTGCCTTCAGTGGTGATCAGCAGCGCTGGCTTGGACTGTGTTCGCCAGGCTGAGGTTAGCGTTACGCCCGTTAGTGGCGGTGTCTCTGGCATTTCTGCAGCTCAATGACTGGGCAAAAGCCTCTGCTTCATCTATCAGTCGACCAGCAGGTGCACTGCAACTGCTTTAGCCTTTAGGGTCTCTGTGCCCGGGGTGGGTTTGCGTCACCTGTGGAGGCTGAGTTACTAGTCCACTGACCGAGTTTCTAGGGAAGCTCTGTCAAGTTGCCTTTCTTGGCCAAGAGTTGAGGCACCCAGTAAGCCGGGGCCTCCATTCTCCGATACATTGCGGAGTCTCTTTGGGATTTTCATACATCTCGCTGCAGAACGGTCCTGTCGGCCGTGTGTATTGCAGGGGAAGGGTCCTTACATCCGGAGGTGTTTGCACCTCCTTTACTGGAGGTGGGGCACCGGATGTGGACCTTATGGCCTCACGACTCACTCGCAAGGTGTCGGGATTCGTGGCCAGGTCCAGGGACCCCTGGGCAGACGCGTCGGACGCGTTGGTGGCCCGTGGGGGCAGTATCGCCTGATATATGCTTACCCTCCGCTACTGTTGTTGCCTCGCCAGCTTCGCAGAGTAGGGGCCGAGGCCATTCCGGTGATCCTCATTGCTCCGGAGCGGCGACATTGGTACGCCGATCTACTTCGGCTAGTCGCAGATGGTGATTGTCTATTGGGGTGGACCTTCTGTCTCATAATCCCATACCTCATCCTGCTTTACAGTCCTTGGCTTTAATGGCATGGCTGTTTAAAGCCAGGTGCTGAGGGAACGAGGTCTCTCGGATTCGGTCATCTCATCTATGTTGTTGGCACGGAAATCATCCTCCAGAAAAATCTATCACCGTACCTGGAAGGCTTACATCGCTATGTGCAAGGAGCTTGATTGGCGTCCACGAACGTATTCCGTTCCCAAGATTTTGCTGTTCTTACAGCGTGGTGTGACTCAAAAGCTGGCCTTGCGTACCATCGAGGGTCGGATTTCGGCCTGGGCTGTCTTTTTCAACGACCGCTACCGGGCCATTCCTTGATTAGCATCTTTTGTGCAGGGGGTTCGCCATTGTGATCCCCCCCCCCCCCTGTCAAGCCTCCTCTCCCTACTTGGGATCTGAATTTGATGCATCTCGGTTCTCCGAGAACATCCTTTTGAAAATATCAGAGAGATTCCTCTCTTGACCTTGTCCCAGAAGGTGGCCTTCTTAGTGGCCATTACTTCGGTAAGACGGGTGTCTGAGTTGGCAGACTTGTCCTGTAAGTCGCCTTACTTGGTCCTCCATAAGGATATGGTGGTGTTGCACCCACGACCGTCCTTCTTTTCAAAAGGTGGTCTCGGCCTTTCACCTTAAGGAGGACATTGTTCTTCCATCCTTGTGTCCTCACCCATCGCATCCCTGAGAGTTTGCGCTTCATACATTAAGATCGGTACAAGCCTTACAGGTGTACCGGTCTGCTGTTTCCATTCGGAAGTCTGACTCACTGTTTGTGTCCGTCTCTGGTCCAAAACAGGGCCGAGCGGTGTCGTCTGCCACCGTCTTTAGGTGGATCAGGCAGACCGTCATACAGGCCTATGCCCTTAAGGGGCGGGCGCCTCCCTTTCCAGTCGCGGCGCATTCCACCAAGGCAATTGGTGCTTCCTGGGCTTTCCGACATCAAGCGTCGGTTGCACAAGTGTGCAAGGCAGCGACCTGGTCGTCCGTTCATACCTTTTCTAAGTTCTATAAGGTTGATGTGGCTGCATCTTCGGATGCTTCCTTCGGCCGCAAAGTGTTGCAGGCCACTGTTTAATGTTGCAACTCCTCCGTTGAGGAGCTCTGCTTGTGAAGTTTTGGTTGTTCGTTTACTACTGCTCCCACCCTTTCTGATACTGCTTTGGGACGTCCCACATGTTTACAGTATCCAGCTGTGTCAGTCCATGGACGATAAGAGAAAATAGGATTTTTGTACTCACCGTAAAATCCGTTTCTTTGACGTCCATGGACTGACACAGCACCCACCCTTCTTTTAAGGTTTGTACTGCTATATTACGAACTGAGGCTGCTAGCTGCAGGTAGGAGGGCAATGTCCGGAGGGACCGCCCCCCTGGGCGGGGCTGTTCAGCTCTGGTTTGTTCTAGAATGTATGTTTCTAACATTCTGCCTAGATCTTCTTCTGCGAGCAGGGACATATACCCACACGTTTACAGTATTCAGCTGTGTCAGTCCATGGACGTCAGAGAAACAGATTTTACGGTGAGTACAAAAATCCTATTTTTTTTTTTTTGTACTCACCGTAAAATCCTTTTTTCTGATGTCCATGGACTGACACAGCACCCCCACCCCTCCTCTTTTTAGGTTGTACTGCTTTGTTACGAACTGAGGCAGCTGGCTGCAGGTAGGAGGGTTATGTCTGGAGGGACCGCCCCCTGGGTGGGGCTGTTAAGCTCTGGTAATGTATGTTAAAACATCTAACATTCTGCCTAGTCTTCTCCTATGAGCAGGAACATAACCCACTTTGTCAAGATTGAAGATGCTGTGTCAGTCCATGGACGTCAGAGAAAAGGATTTTACGGTGAGTACAAAAAAATCCTATTATGTGGGCGGGACTTGCGTGTGTGTTCGCTTCTGAGCGCGAGCTACCGGGGACAGGGAAGTTTTAACCACTTAAGCCCTGGACCATTTGGCTAGCCAAAGACCAGAGCACTTTTTGGGATTCGGCACTGCGTCGCTTTAACTGACAATTGCACGGTTTTGAAAGTTACCTGGTTGTTGGTGTTTGGATTTTCCTGCCATTATTTCATCAAGTCTGGAGAGTTGTATCCATCGCTGATCCTCTACAACCAGTTACCTGGTTGTTGGTGTTTGGATTTTCCTGCCATTATTTCATCAAGTCTGGAGAGTTGTATCCATCGCTGATCCTCAAGCAGATTGTGAGCACATTTGGTGTGGTGTGTTGTCCTTCACACTGAAATCCTTGGTGGTGGTGTTTCAACATTTACATCTATGTTTACTTTCATATATTGAATTGACTTGGACTGTCACGTTTATTTTGCTTTATTGAAGCGCTGCATTTTTTGGACTCACATTTTTGCGTTTGCCTTATCAACAGACTGTGCACGCTGCTTTTGTTATTGCTACAATATTTTTTTTCACTGTTAGCGCAAATTTTGTTCACCCTGCTTTCATTGATGAGCTCTTGTACAAGGAGTGGGAAGACCCAATAAGGGTTTTTTGCATCCCCAAAAATTTTGGGGCAGTTCGGACCTCTCCCCCGATAGTGCACCCCTCTATGTCCAGACTTAACAAGTTACCACGATTCCAGTGGAACGGGCTTCTGTCTTCAGGGACACTCGCTACCTATACACAGTGGGGGGCTCAGTGGTACGTCCAGCATTGGCTGGTTTTTTTTCTGATGGCTCAGACACTGAGTGAGTACGCAAAAAGGCTGCTCCAGGGGTTAAAGACACGGGAGACTCCTAACAAGGTAGCTCTGGCCGACCAGTTGGTACAGGGCCTTGAGTCTGTCTGCGAGTCAGACATTGATACTATTCCCTTGCTGTCTTGAGCCTCCGTTTATGCGGTGGCGTTACGCCGCCTGATCTGGCTAAGGTGCTGGTCTGCGGACCAATCTTCCTTGAAGGCCCTGTTGGATCTGTCCTTTTAGGGCGACGGACTTTTGGAGCCTCTCTGGATGACATCTTTTAAGATGCCACAGGAGGTAAGAGCACATTGCTTCTGCAATTTAGAGAAGGTAAGGAGCCACGCCATAGGCTAGGGCCCTCCTTAACCGCACACAAGCGGTTCTATCGTCCTCCTAGTGCGGTAAGTAAACGACCCCAGGCCGATAAAGCGCCTACTGAGGGACAGAAGCGTCCCTGGGTTTGCAAGCCCAACCTTGCTTGCCTACTGAACAGATTTTTTCCCCTCTTAACCGCCAGCTTCAGCCGACTTGTCGGGAAGCCCTACATGGGACGGTCCAAGACCTGCTGATACGCAGGGTGGGCCTTCCTGTCTTAGTACAGGAATGGGTTCAGGGGTCCTACTCAAATCTGTTCGTAGTGCTGAAGAAGGAGGGGGTTCGTCCTGTCTTGGATCTCAGGACCCTCAACTGCTTTGTGAAAGTACAAAGGGTCCGGAAAGGAGTTGGCTCGCTCTGTTGAGCTCCCCTCCATCCAGGGGTTTTTCCGGCATCCTTGATCGTCAAGGACCCATGCTTGCAGGTCTCCACATGCACCAGGCATCAGATGTCGGCGGATGGGGAAGAACACTACCAATGGTGGCTCTCCCTTTTGGCCTGGCATCGGCACCAAGGGTGTTCACCAAGGTAAAAAGGGTAAAAAACTGCGCTTAAAGAAAAAAAGGGGATGGACCAGTCCGAAAAGCAGCAAAAATAAGTGGGATTAGCACAAGTAAAAGTAAGAAGTAAAAATTTGCGCTTAAAAAGTCCAATTTGTAGAGATGAATTCAATAATCCCAGCAAAAGTCCATATATTCGTTCAAAGAGAAACTAACTTGATTCTCAAACAGTACCAACTAGCAGGTGCAATGAATGCTTACCAGACTTTAAGCCTTTAGCACAGATGGCTCATACCCAGCCAGGGCCTTTATCCCAGTGGGGGATCACGAAATCCTCGGTGGATGATGGTGGCTCCCACAACATTAGGCGATCGATTCCTAAATTTCACGGGCTCCGTATAGTGGCATAAACATTCGTGGCACAATAGTGGATTAAACAGAAAAAAACAACAATAGCGTGATATTGTTAAGGATCACACTAGGTGCCTATATCTTGAAGCAATAGGCACCAAATGCATGGGTTACACCCGTGACTGAAAGACAACCAGTGCACCACCACCACAGGGAAAAACTGCTTACCAGATGCCTTTAGGTATTGTGCATGTGGCCAAACCCAGCCAGGGCCTTTGGGGAAAACCGTCCACTAAAATTAAAAGACTGCTCTAATCCTCAGACGCCCAGCAGCCGTCCGTAGTGTCGTATTTGATGTTTATTAGAATCACCCAAAAGAGGAAAGATAGGGGACCATAGTGTGAATCCGTTTAAGTATTTATTAAAAAATATTAGAAACACACTTACAATTATGTGGATAAATGAAGCGATAAAAATAAAGCCGGCTGGATATTAGATAAACCCCCGTCCAGACACGATAACGCGGTGACGTCAGCACGTTCCTAGTCCTCAGACGCGTTTCGTCATATCTGACATTCTCAATTCTCAAGGTGCTTGCCCCGATTCTGTCCCTACTAAGACAGCGTGGCTTCGCTATCATGGGCAACTTGGACGATCTTCTGAGGGTCACTTTAGACTTCAATTTAGAAGTAAGCGTGTTTATAACCTGTCATACCCTACGATACTGGTGGGGTGTTGAACACTCAGAAGTCAGTATTGGTACCGTCCCAACTCCTAGTGTGTCTAGGGTTGATTCTGGACTCCTCAGAGGCGTACGTTTTTCTCTTATCATCCATGGACTGACACGGCGGCTCTTAATCACTGAACGTGTGGGGTATATGTCCCTGCTTGCAGGAGAAGACCTAGGCAGAATGTTAAATGTTAAAACATTCTAGAACAAACCAGAGCTGAACAGCCCCGTCCAGGGGGGGCGGTCCCTCCGCACATTACCCTCCCACCTGCAGCTAGCAGACCTCAGTTTTTTTCTGCCTAGCAGAAGGAGAAGACGTGACTCTCTCAGGAGCCAGTCTCCTGGAAGATTTTACTTTTGAGTTTTATTCCTTTGGGAATTTTATTCTTTTATTTTTGAGACCTTCAATCAACTGTCGGCTGGGCAACAGGTTGGGTACACTAGTATCCTCGTAGTCTTCCCTGTCCGACCATCGAGCGTGCTGATCCTCGCCTTGTGTGCGTGAGACTCAGTTCACGACATACCCAGGGCTGGACTGGGACAAAAATTTGGCCCTGGACTTCTTCCAGACCGGCCCACTTTAATTTTGCAGACACGCACAAAAACAGTATATAAACTGTGCTCGCGGTGCACCCGCCCAGGATCGGCCCTACAAAGCGGCCAGTGGGTCCTGCCGGCCACTAACCTGTGGGCCCTGCAGGGAGCTAGCCACAGGCCATGGCCAGCTTCCAGCAGAACCTACAGGCCTGCTCCCAGCAGGACCCACAGTGTTAAGGTCTTTCAACTCAGTGATGCCTCCCCACCCCCGGGAGCTTGAGCGTGTGGGCTACAACTCCCAGAATGCAACAGCGTGCGTCAGCTAGCTGGCGGGCATGCCCCCCAGTAAACTAACAGCTCCAGCACAACTGGCTCTGGCTGCTCACACACAGCCTCCTGATCTATGTGCCTGGGGACGGGGCCGGTGCAGGGATTTTTGTGTACTTAGGCAAAGGTGCATTTTACTGTCCCCCACCCCAAGGCTACTGAATACATCCCTGACTGCCACTGTCCTCCTATGCATACAGAAAGAGCCCCTTTTTACCATCAGACCCCCCACTTACAGAAAGAACCCCCCTTTACCCTCAGATCCCCCACTCACAGAAAAAGCACCCCTTTAACATCAGATCCCCCACTCACAGAAAAAGCCCCCCTTTAACATCAGCTCCCCCACTCACAGAAAGAGTTCTCCAGCAGTGCTGGAACTATATATGGTGGAGACTGGAGAGATTGTGGGGGAAGAAAGTGTAGCTGCAGCAGCGGGCGCACACATATCATATTATACCTGTCAGATGAGAACCAGGAAATGGAGGTTGGCGTCACTTGTATGAAGTTGTTGGTTTCTTCCTCCTCGGCGGTGCTGGCTCCTCTTGCTTGCAGCAGCTCTCTACGGCTGCTCCCACCATGCTAATCTCCTCCCGCCTCCGCTCCGGCCGTGAGTGACGTCACGCCACTGGGACAGGGCTGTACACTTAGGAGGAGGGAAGTGTCGTGGGCGGCCGCGATGAAGGCTATTGGCTGGCCTGGCGCCGCCGGCCGCAGGGTGCAGGAGCATAAGCATTAGTGTAAATGTCACAGATCAGAGAGATGATGAGTGAGTGACACAGTGACAGCCCCAGTCGGCCCACCGGGAAACTCCCGGTAGTCCCGATGGCCAGTTCAACCCTGGACATACCCCATGGCTCCAGGGGTGGCCGGGTTGCTTTCATGCGCCCGCGGTCCTCTCAAGATCGAACAGTACCTACTGTATCTTTTGCGGTGGACCGGGCCGACAGCTACGCAGTACGACTCTGTGATAGGTCTGTCTGAAACAAGCCAGTGAGTCCCTCTATTGGCACCGAGGGTGTTATCCAAGGTGCTTGTGGGACGGGTAAGTAGTCTCTCCTGCTGCAAGGTGAGTACATGCTGGCTGTGTTTCTGTGTGTGTGGGGTTCTCCCTGTCTCCCCCCTGTTATGCTGCTCTCTGCACCCTGTTCTGCTGCTGCGCTGTGTGGGGATGCTTGGGGGGTCACTCTGCTCCGGGGGGGGGGGCGCTCCATGTCAATGTGTTTTGTTAAGTGTTCTGGGGGAATGTGTGCTGTTTTTTCGTGCGCCATTGGCGCAGTGTTTTAAATTTAAAAGTGCGCCATCGGCGGCCATTTTGCCGCGGCTCAAATCAGTTATACAGGCGCCCGGCGGCCATTTTCTTGTAGCCGCGGCGCTTTCAGTTTCGTTTTCGGCCTCTAGCGGCGCTGCTGAACGGCGCGAACTCCACATCTCCTCACAGATTTTTCACTCTCCTCAGGCTCGCACTACAGCGCGGCTCATACAGCGGTCCCTAGGGTGGTGAGTACTCCGGGTATCCCCTCCTCAGCCCCAGCATAGCCAGTGGGTGGGCTGTATTATTCACTGTAATGGTGAATAAGGTCTCAGAGGGTGGCAACATGGAGTCTGGTTCACCTGTTTTCTTCACACTTGTTAGAGACAACTGGCAGTGCTCCTGCACCTGTGGTCCTTATGGACCAGTTGTCGGCAGTCCAGGAATCATTCTGACCAGGTGGGAAGCAGTGTGTGAGCGCAAGGGAGCAAATAAGCCCCTCTCCCCACTTTATTTTAAAAAAAAAAGGGGGGGGTGTACCGCTCAGGACCCTAACTCTGTATATATTTGATGGTTTTGAAAAGGACATTCCTTGCAAGGAAAACTCCAGTTCTGTGTCAGTAAATGACAGGGCGCTTGTTAGTGAACTCATTACTGCTGTGAGGGACACTCGCAAGCTAAATGCTGCGGATGCAGAACCTCAGGCGGACAGTCTCCTCTGGTTCCTTAGGGCCGGGCCTTCTAAAAATGTTTTTTTTCCATATGTACCTTTCTTGACCAGCTCATTGATGAGGTCTGGGGAAAAAGCCGCAGAAGACTTTTATGGTCCCGCGGCGTTTGCCTATCAGATACCTTTTGAAGATGCCCTACTTAAAACGTGGGCTTCTCCCCCAGTGCTCGACCCTCCAGTCACCCGGTTGAACAAGGCCACCACTCTCCCGATGGAGGGGACTCCTGCATTTAAGGACCCCACTGACAGGAAGTCAGAAGTGGTGAGCAGAGCTATGTTTGCCTTGTTGGGGTCCGCCCTACGGCCTGTGGTAGCGGCGACCCTTGTGTCTCAGACACTTACGGGTTGGGCAAAATTTTTTGCACCAAATTGTACAGGAGCATAATCTTCCTCCAGACACTATTGCTCTGGCCCACCTAATGGCGCCACGTTGGACGCGGCCCCTTATATCTCAGGGCCTCTGTCTTGGCGGTGGTATTGCATTGTCTCAGGGCTCGACAAAACCCGGGCGCAAGGTCGCCATTGCGACTAGAATTAGCGACCTGGGGCAGCACAGCTGGGGGTATCCTGTGTCTCCGTGCCCCCCCGTGCCGCGGGATCGCGTCGGGCCGCGCCGGCCGGTAATTAAGGCCGCGGCTTTGCGGCCTTCTGCTGGCCTATGCTTCCTTCTGTGAACTAGCGCCATCTTGTGGTGGCAGTTGGTATGACAACCAGCAATGCTAATGGAGTTTCCCTGTCTGTTTTCCCTGCCATCTCCTTCCCTCTAATTAGAACCCCCAAACATTATATATATTTTTTATTCTAACACCCTAGAGAATAAAATGGCGGTCGTTGCAATACTTTCTGTCACACCGTATTTGCGCAGCGGTCTTACAAGCGCACTTTTCTTTCTCGTACATCACGGGACACAGAGCGACATAGTCATTACTAATGGGTTATATAGATACCTTCAGGTGCTGGCACTGGCAACTTCCAAAACCGGAAGTACCCTCCCCTATATAAGCCCCTCCCATCCGGGAGCACCTCAGTTTTTTGCCAGTGTCTAAGGTGTTGGCCAAGAAGAAACATGTGTTTTTCACTGAGCTTGCGTACAGGTACTTTTGGGCCTCAGTAAGCTATTCCGGATCCGACCAAAAAAGCTTCATAGCTAAACGGTCGGTACCCGGGCCTTGCAGAGAAGAGCAAGGTTTTGCCTGTAATGCTTCTCTTAGGAGAGCTGGACCCTGGGATCCAGAGCTCTGGTCATACCCACGACCAAGATGTTTTCTGTGCAGGGTGCTATACAGGTCCAGGGGAGTGGAATCCTTGGGAACCCGGTCCCTGAAGGTTTGATTACAATGCCTGCCGTGATAGGTGAAGTTTGGGCTTTTGTGGACCAAACAAAGTCCTGCGGCGGGGAACAGGTAAGTGGGGGTCCCCAGGAACTTGGTTCTATTGGGGGACCCCCAAGCCTAATTTGTCTTTCTGTCTGTTACCTAATGGTATTCCCGCAAAATTCTGTGCATGCCTGTAACTACTAAAAAAAAAATGTAATAATTTTTAATGGTGGTCAAGAAAAAAAAAAAAAAAATTTTTTTTATATATATATTTAATATATTAGACTGCGGTACCTGTGTTTGTCCACTAGAGGCCGCTGTGGAATGTTTTCTTGTCATGTGGACTAGCTTCTTCTCAGCAGAGCAAAGTCCAGGCAGATGGTGAGTTCTCTTATAGGAAACTGCTTCCTCTGCCATGTTGCAGTGCTCGTCCATCCCCCGGCCTGCGGCAAAGAGGGGCCCTGGCTCCTGTCCCTTGTTACCATTTTTTGAAATTAGCGCCGAAGGCGCACGTGGCCGCGCGCGTGCGTGTGCACGCGCCTCTATATATAGAGGTGAGCCGGGAAAGGGGGCGGAGCCTGGGGGATGACGCTCTGTGCGCGCCGCAGCGCTTCTGCGCATGTGCGGGCGTCCCAGCAGTTTTAAAAAAAAACACAATGTTGTAGTGAGCTGGCTATGAAGTACAGAGACAGAGCTGGCAACATTTAAAGAAGGCATACAGCAAGCAGTTGATACAGGCATCCCCTAGAAAGACACATTAGTAGACACCAACTGTGATATAGCAGAAATTGTGCTAGACTATTCTCAGTAAAAGTGGTGTATTACGGCTGGAATACCTCAGCTTTAGGCTTAGGAATATGCCGTCCAGAAGCTCCGGAACTGAATCTTCCAGGAAGCGAAGGGGGTCTCATCGGGCTCGGAGGATCTTGGGCATACTTCTGCTGCACCAGTCTCCCCTGAAGTTCAGAGGTAAGTGACCGTAGAGACCCCGCAGGGGTACTTGGTACTGTGGCTGTCCTCAGTTCACCTGCTCCTGTGTATGTAACAGAGGAGGTTTTTTCCTCAGCTCTGGGAGGATTAGAGAGAGATTGTCAACATTAATCGCTGCCTCCCTGTCAGGGAAAGCACGCCCGATCTCCGTCTCCTCCTTCAGAGTGCCTGTTAGCAGAGCAACAGTCCCATACAGGGATCGACCTGCCTGAAGGGGATCAGGATGAGGTTGATTCTGTTATAGAGGAATCAACAGTGGGGGAACCTTTTCTCAGCATCTCAAGCTGAAAGATTATGGGTTCAGTCTCTGACTAACATGGTCCGATCAGCATTTAAAAATGCACCTTGCGGAACCATCAACCACTACTGTATCCTCGTTGGGGTCGCTAGAAGCCCCCAGACTGTTTGTTCTTTTCCACTTCACCCTTTACTGAAAGGGCTCATTTACCAGGATTGGGAACGTCCTGAGAAAAATATTTATTCCCTCAAGAGATTTCCGGTGGTCTATCCCATGGAGGATAAGTTCATCAAAAAAAAAAAAAAAAAGGAAGGTCCCTACAGTGGACGCAGCCATCTCTTGTATGTATAAATCACTGACATGTCCAGTGGATAATGTCCAAATGTTCAAGAACCCAATAGATAAAAGATTGGAGTCCTTATGAAAATCTGCTTGGTGATACAACCAGCAGTAGCAGCTATTGGGGTCTGCTAAGCAGTGAAGGATCAGTTGAAACAGGTCTTGAGGGACTTGACAGATCAGCAGGCTTTGCCCTAGCTGATCTACCTAGAGCCTTAGGCTTTGCGGTTGACGCCATAGAGGATTCACTCCATCAGGCCTCCCGCCTTATGCTGTCTATAGTACATATGCGTAGGCTCCTATGGCTCAAAAACTGGTCTGCTGAAGCTCCCTGTAAAGAATGGCTGGTTAGCGTCCCATTTCATGGTGAACGCTTATTCAGGGAAAACCTGGACAAATATATCCAGAAAATTTCCAGCGGTAAAAATACGCTCTTGCCGGTTAAAAACAGAGTTAGAGGTCCCTCTTTAAGAGGCCTGCTTCTCCAGTCCCTCGGGCATCGGCTGTGTAACAGTTCCGACGGCCTCCTCGGTCAATTCCCGGGGGTAAAAAACAGGGACAGTAGCAGGGTAATGAGAAACCCTGGGTCAGGGGAGGTACAAAACCTCCCCCAAAGTTAAATTCATTGAAGCCCCCACTCAGTCGGGTGGGGGGAGGACTCCAGTTGTTCGCAAGAGACCTGGCGGGACACGATCAAGACAGATAGGTGCTCTCCGCAGTAGGTTTGGGATACAGTTTGGAGTTAAAAGACTCTCCTCCTTCCCATTTTTGAGGTCAAACGTGCCAAGGGATCCCCGGAAGAGAGAGTCCCTCCTGTTGGCACTAGAACAACTATTGCTCCAAGGAGTAATTATGGAGGTTCCCCTGGAAGAATGAGGGTTCGGGTTTTACTCAAACCTCTTTACAGTCCCGAAGCAAACGCGGACGGGAGGCCCATATTAATTCTAAAAGGGCTATACAAATTCCTGTATATCAGGACTTTCCGATGGAGTCGATCCGATCGGTGGCCACTGCCCTACAAGGGGAGGATTGGTTAGCCGCGATCGACATCAAAGATGCTTATTTGCACATTCCCATCTTTCCAGTCCACCAAAAATTTCTACGCTTTGCAGTAGAAGGGCGCCATTTTCAGTTCAGAGCCTTACCCTTCGGTTTGGCCACAGCACCACGAGTGTTTACAAAAATTCTGGCCCTTTATTGGCCAATCTAAGAACACATGGTGTAATGATAATGGCATATCTGGATGACTTGTTGCTGATAGACCACTCAGTGAAAAAACTAGACGTGGTCGTTCACAAGACAATCAAGTATCTGGAATCTCACGGTTGGATTATCAACCGAGACAAGTCAGCCCTAAAAACCAGTCAAAAGTCTGGAATACTTGGGGCTAGGGTTGGATTCAGGCCAGAGAAAAATATTCTTGCCTCGAGGAAAGGTGTTGTCTTTGAAAGATTTGATCCACTTAGTGGGTACAAAAAAGACAGCCGTCCATACGCCTGTATATGAGGCTGCTGGGAAAAATGGTGGCATCATTCGAAGCAGTACCCTACGGTCAATTCCATTCAAGGAATTTGCAAGGGGCCATACTGTCAGCCTGGAACAAAAAAGTTCAGGCCCTAGACTTACAATGTCCTTGTCCCCTTCCGTTCGCAAGAGCCTCCGTTGGTGGTTGGTTCCCCAGAATCTGGAAAAGGAAATCCTTCAGTCCGATTTCTTGGAAGGTGGTCACTACAGATGCCAGCCTTATAGGCTGGGGAGCAGTACTGGAGCAATAGTCTCTCCAGGGCAGATGGTCGGATGCAGAAAAGGCCCTGCCCATCAATCTCTTAGAGATACGAGCAGCCCGGTATGCCCTAGTAGCATGGACATCCAAACTCCAAGGGTCCCCTGTCAGAATTCAATCAGACAATGCCACAGCAGTGGCATATATCAATCATCAGGGGGGCACCAGGAGTCGTGCAGCCCAGAGGGAAGTAAATTACATCCTGAAATGGGCAGAAAAATATGTCCCAGCCATATCTGCGGTATTCATTCCAGGAGTGGAGAATTGGAAGGCGGACTTTCTAAGTCGCCAGCAATTAGGCCCAGAGGAAGGGTCCCTTCACCCCGAGGTTTTCTGGACAATATGTCAGCGGTGGGGAACATCGGATGTAGATCTTCTAGCATCCAGATTCAACGCAAAGGGGGACAGGTTTGTCTCTCGGACAAGGGATCCCCTAGCTTGCGGCTCGGATGCCCTAGTGTTCCCTTGGGATCAGTTCAAGCTGATATATGCATTCACACCGCCACAATGGTTACCTCGATTACTCCGCAGAATCAGGGTAGAAAAGAAACAGTGATTCTGGTGGCTCCAGCGTGGCCCCGAAGAGCGTGGTACGCGGAGATTGTAAAATTTCAGTGGGGAGTCCTTGGACTCTCCCACGTCGTCCGGACCTGCTTTCGCAAGGACCGATATACCACCCTTCCTTACCAGCCCTAGGTTTGACGGCCTGGCTATTGAAGCCCACATTCTAAAAAAGAGAGGGCTCTCTAATCCTGTGGTATCTACCATGATCAATGCCAGGAAGCCGGTATCCAGGCAGATCTACTATAGAATCTGGAAGGCGTACATCGCGTGGTGTGAGGCCAAGAAATGGCATCCACATAAGTACGTAATAGGTAGGATTCTGGACTTCCTACAGTGGGCTGTAGATAGGAAGCTTGCCTTGAGTACTATCAAGGGTCAGATTTCGGCCTTGTCAATATTTTTTCAAAGGCCCTTGGCTTCGCATTCACTAGTCAAAGCCTTTATACAAGGAGTGATGCGTATTAGTCCTCCGGTTAATATTCCCATATGTCCATGGGATCTAAACTTGGTTCTGTCGGTTCTACAGAAACAACCATTTGAACCATTACAGCATATTTCCTTGGTGCTTCTCACCAGGAAATTGATTTTTCTAGTAGCCATTTGTTCGGCTAAAAGAGTATCGGAATTAGCAGCTATGTCCTGTAAGGAGCCATATCTGGTTATCCATAAGGACAGAGTAGTGTTACGTCCTCATCCAGCCTTTCTTACTAAGGTGGTATCGAGGTTTCATTTGAAGCAAGATGTGGTTCTTCCTTCTTTTTTCCCCAAACCTACTTCGGTAGAGGAAAAGTTATTGCATTCTTTGGATGTAGTAAGAGCAGTTAAAGCTTATCTAAAAGCCACTGCTCAGATTCGCAGAACGGATACTTTGTTTATTCTGCCGGAAGGCCCCAGAAAGGGTCAGGCAGCGTCAAAATCTACTTTAGCCAAGTGGATTCGACAGGTCATTATGCAAGCTTATGGCTTGAGAAGGAGACCGCCTCCGTTCAAAGTTAGAGCGCACTCCACGAGAGCAGTTGGAACTTCATGGGCAGTGCATCACCAGGCCTCCCTGGCTCAAATCTGTAAGGCCGCAACATGGTCTTCAGTTCACACGTTTACTAGGTTCTACCAGGTGGACGTTAGAAGTCAGGAGGATGTCGCCTTTGGGCGCAGTGTGTTGCAGGCCGCAAAAGATCCTCATGTCTGATAGCGCTCAGCTTATATATGGTGTATCCCCCCCCTCATTTGGCATTGCTTTAGGACATCCCATTAGTAATGACTATGTCGCTCTGTGTCCCGTGATGTACGAGAAAGAAAATAGGATTTTTATAACAGCTTACCTGTAAAATCCTTTTCTTGGAGTACATCACGGGACACAGAGCTCCCGCCCCTCTTTGGGGACACTTATTGCTTTGCTACAAAACTGAGGTGCTCCCGGATGGGAGGGGCTTATATAGGGGAGGGTACTTCCGGTTTTGGAAGTTGCCAGTGCCAGCACCTGACGGTATCTATATAACCCATTAGTAATGACTATGTCGCTCTGTGTCCCGTGATGTACTCCAAGAAAAGGATTTTACAGGTAAGCTGTTATAAAAATCCTATTTTTTGGGAAAAATACTTTTTTTTTTTTTCATAAAAAAAAAAAGAACAGTAAAGTTAGCCCAATTTTTTTTTTTTATATTGTGAAAGATTATGTTACGCTGAGTAAATTGATACCCAACATGTCACGCTTCAAAATTGCGTCCGCTCGTGGAATGGCGACTAACTTTTACCCTTTAAAATCTCCATAGGCGACAATTAAAAAATTCTACAGGTTGCATGTTTTGAGTTAGAGGAGGTCTAGGGCTAGAATTATTGCTCTCGCTCTACCGATCGCGGCGATACCTCACGTGTGGTTTGAACACCGCTTTCATATGCGGGCGCTACTCACGTATGTGTTCGCTTCTGCGCGCGAGCTCGGCGAGACAGGGCGCGTTCCTGGCTTCTAACTTTTTTAGCTGGCTCCTAGATTCCAAGCAAATTTGTCAAGCCCTGCATTGTCTGATCTGGTTGAAATGTTGGTCTGCTGACCTAGCTTCTAAAAATGCCTCTGAAGGATCTACCATTTAAAGGTGGTAGGATTTTCGGTGCTGCGCTGAAAGACATCTTCAAGGATGTCATGGGAGGTAAAAGCACTCTTCTTCCTCAGGCTAGCAAGGGTAAGGAGGCCGCTGTAAGCAGGGTCCTTTCTTTCCAGCAAAACGTTTTTTTTTTCGTCAGTCAACGGCGAGGCCCTCCCAGACTGACAGCGGTGCGGCTGGTGGACACAAGCGCCCCTGGGTGCGTAAGCCGAACAAGCCGGGTCCCCTAGCCCGCCTCCGCGTGAAGTCTTGCCCCCACCCGACTCTGGGGTAGGGGGGACGACTTTGCAGGTTCACGGATCGGTGGACCTCCCGGATCTCCTACCCGGCGGGTGGGCGAGGTGATCACCTCAGGTTACAGGATAGGTTTCCGTTCCTGGTCCCAGACAGATTCTTCCCTCAAATCTTCCTCTCCTTCCTGCCCGTCGGGCAGCCCTATGGGGCCTATTCAGGACCGGAGTGATTGTGCCGGGTTCGTCACAGGAGAGGTTTCAGGGATTTTACTCGAATTCGTTTGTCGTCCCAAAAAAGGGGAAGGGGTTTGGCCTATCTTGGAACTCCAGGTCCTGAATGCCTTTGTGAAGGTGCAAAAGTTCCACATGGAATCCATTCGCATCAGTACACTCCGTCAAGGGGATTTTCTGGCGACCTTGGACATCAAGGACGCCTACTTGCATGTTCCGATCTGCGCAAGTCACCAGAAGTTTCTGCGCTTGCGATCGGCGAAGTCCACTATCAATTTGTGGCTCTTCCTTTCGGCCTAGCCTCGGCACCGAGGGTGTTCACCAAGGTGCTTGTGCCGGTTCTAGCTTGCTGAGACAGCGAGGCATTGCTGTCGGAGGCTTTCTCGATCTTCTCAGAGCAGGAAATGGCTCAGAATTAGAAGACAGTGTGACTATCGTCAGTCAGACCCTCAGGGACTTCCGGTGGTTCCTACACATTCAGGAGTCGGTCCTGGTCCCGACTCAAGGTCTGGAGTATCTCAAGTCTGATTCTGGACTCCTTGGAGGCAAAGGTATTCGTACCTCCAGGGAAGCTACTGAAACTTTAGTCTGCAGTGCGGGTGCTGACATCCCAAAAAATGGTCGTCAATCCGTTTTTGCATGAGAGTCCTGGGACTCATGGTGACCTCTTTCGAGGCCATTCCGTATGCCCAATCACACACCAGGGCATTGCAGAAGGAGATCTTGTTCCCTTGGAACAAATCCCTATTGTCTTTGGATTTTCCGATCCAGGTGAGTCACCTGGTCAGGGCGTCCCTAACATGGTGGTTTTGGTCCCCGGCTCTTCGGTCCGGGAAGTCGTTCCTCCCCGTCCAATGGACAGTGTTCTCTACGGACGCCAGCCTGAAGGGCTGGGGTATAGTCTTGGGAGTCCTGTTGGCCCAAGGGCTTGGACTCCAGACGAAGCCCGTTTGCCGATCAATGTTCTGGAAATACGGGCTATCAAACCGTGCCTCTCCTCGTGGTCTGAGAGATTGCAGGATCGCCCATTAGGATCCAGTCGAACAAAGTCACGGCGGTGGCGTATGTCGACCATAAAGGGGGGACTCGGAGCTCAGGGGCAGGAAGTTCCTGTCCTTGCAGTTAGTGAACCGGACTGGCATGCAGAACCTCACAGGTTCGAATCCACATGGAGCAACCGCTAAATAACATTTACTGCGGCTTCCGAGGTCCCCTATACCCTGAAGTGGGCTAAAAGAAGCGTGCCGGCTCTGTCGGCCGTTTACATTCCGGGCATAGAACTGGCGGACTATTTGAGTCGCCAGACGTTGGACCAGGGAGAGTGGTCCTTGCAACCGGAGGTAGTTCAACTCCTTTGCCACACGGAATACGTTTATCCTCCGCTGCAGTTGCTCCCTCGCCTGCTGCGCAGGGTGGCGACCGAAGGAATTCCGGTGATCCTCATTGCTCCGGATTGGCCTCTTCGCGGCCGTTCCCTGGGGGTTGCCAATAAGGGAGGACTTTCTGTCTCAAAGTCCTATATTTCATCCTGCCTTTACAGTCTCTGGCCTTAACGGCATAGCTGTTGAAAGCCAGGTGTTGAGAGACCGAGGTCTCTCGGACTCAGTCATTTCGTCCATATTAAGGGCACGAAAGTCTTCCTCTAGAATGATCTATCTCCATATCTGGAAAGCTTACATCGCCATGTGCGAAGAGCTGGACTGACGTCCTCAGACGTATCCGTCCCTAGAATCCTGCGTTTTTCTGCTGCATGGAGTGGCCCAAAGGCTCGCTTTGAGTATCATTAAGGGTCAGATTTCGGCCTTGGCCGTCTTCTTTCGGCGACCACTAGCGGGTCATTCCTTGGTTAGCACCCTTGTGCAGGGGGTTCGCCATTTGCTCCCTCCTGTCAAGTCTCCTCTCCTCCCGTGGGATCGGAATTGGTACTCTCGGTTCTCCAGGAACCTCCTTTTGAGAATATCAGGGATATTCCCCTCTTGACTTTGTCTCAGAAGGTGGCCCTCTTAGTGGCAATCACTTCGGTTAGACGAGTGTCTGAGTTGGCGACCTTGTACTGCAAGTCGCCATATTTAGTCATCCATAAGGATAAGGCGGTGTTGCATCCGCGACTTTCTCTTTTAAGGGTGATCTCGACCTTTCACCTAAATGAGGACATTGTCCTCCCGTCCTTGTGTCCTCACCCATTGCATCCCAGAGAGTGTGCGCGGCACACCTTGAATGTGGTACGAGCCTGGCGGATGTGCCTGTCTGCTACTGCTTCTATTCGGAAGTATGACTCTCTGTTTGACTGTCTCTGGTCAGAAACAGGGCCAAGCGGCTTCGTCTGCCACCATTTTTCTCTTTGGATCGGACAAACCGTCTTTCAAGCCTATGCTCTCATGGGGCGGGCGCCTCTCTTTCCGGTTACCGCGCATTCTACCAGGGCAATTGGTGCTTCCTGGATTTTCCGACATCAAGCGTCGGTTGCACAAGTGTGCAAGGCGGCGACCTGGTCGTCTGTTCATACCTTTTCTAAGTTTTATAGGGTTGTTGTGGCTGCATCTCTGGATGCTTCCTTCGGCCGCAAAGTGTTGCAGGCCACTGTTTAAAGTGGCAACTCCTCCGTTGAGGAGCTCTGCCTTGTTTGGAGTGAATTTTTTTTTTTTTGGTTTTTCCATTTATACTGCTCCCATCCCTCTTGACACTGCTTTGGGACGTCCCACACGTTCAGTGATTAAGAGCCGCCGTGTCGGTCCATGGATGATATGAGAAAATAGGATTTTTGTACTCACCGTAAAATCCATTTCTCTGACATCCATGGACCGACATGGCACCCACCCTTCCTTTTAAGTTTGTACTACTTTGTTACGAACTGAGGTCTGCTAGCTGCAGGTGGGAGGGTAATGTCCGGAGGGACCGCCCCCCTGGGCGGGGCTGTTGAGCTCTGGTTTGTTCTAGAATGTTTTATTTAACATTCTGCCTAGGTCTTCTCCTGCAAGCAGGGACATATACACCACACGTTCAGTGATTAAGAGCCGCCGTGTTGGTCCATGGATGTCAGAGAAATTGATTTTACGGTGAGTACAAAAATCTTATTTTTTCTCCCTAGGGGAAAGTTGCAGACCCTTCGGCCTGCGGTGCAGCAGTTGACATCCCAAAGATGGGTTGTCACGCCACTTTTGCAGGCGAGTCCTGGGCCTCATGGTAGCCTCCTTTTGAGGCGGTACCATAGGCACTATTTCACAAGCGAGTGTTAGAGAGGTAACTCTGTCCTGAAGGGACAAGTGCCCTTCATCCCTGGATCATCAAAATCCGGGTGAGCCATCTAATCAGGACCTCCCTAGTTGGTGGCCGACATCACCGGCATTTCTGTCTGGGATGTTGTTCCTTCCCTTTTACTAGATGGTGGTCACCGCGGATGCCTGTCTTCCCGGTTGCAGAGGAGCTCAGTGAACCTAGGTCACTGGACTCCGGAGGAATCCCATTGCAGATCATTGGCCTGAAATCCGGGCGATCTGGCTTTGCCTCTCCACATGGTTTCAGAGGCTACAAGGGCGTCCAGTCAGAATCCAGTCAGACAAACACCACAGTGGTGGCGTCAGTCAATCATCAGGGAGGAACAAGCAGCTCTGCTGCAGCATCGGAGGTCGCTCACCTCCTAAGGGGGCTCCCTAACCAGAGGGGAAGCACGCCAGTCGTATATCTTCTGGCTTCTCGACTCAATCGGAAGGTATTGAGGTTTTTGGCAGGTCAAGAGACCCATGGGCAAACATGACAGATGTGTTGAGGGCAATGTGGAGTCGGTACCGGCTAATCTATGCCTTTCCTCCTCGGAAGCTCCGTCCTCATCTGCTTCGCAGACTGGAGGCAGAGAGGATTACAATGGTCCCAATTGCTCTGAATTGGCCTCGGCGTCCTTGGTACGCCGATCTAGTGTGTCTGGTAGCAGACGCCTTTTGACATCTACCGTTAAGAAGGACCTGCTGTCGCTAGATCCCATACGCCATCCTGTTTTTACAGTCACTGGCTTAAGGGCATGGCTTGAGAGCCAGGTGCTAAGAAACCTGGACCTGTCAGACTCTATGATCTCTAGCATGAGGAGTGCTCGGAAATCATCCCCTAGGATGATTACCATCGCACTTTGAAGACCTGCATATCCAATTGTGAGGAAATGAGGTGGCATCCGCGTACTTATTTGGTTCCAGAGTCCTGCTGTTCTTCAGCAGGCAACGGGCCAAAAATTTTACTTAAGTTCAATTAGGAGGCAGGTATCTGCCCTGGCTGTCTTTTTCAACGACCCCTGGTGGCTCACTCTCTAGTGAGAATGTTGTACAGTGGGTTCGGCAGGCGGCCCCTCCGGTCCACCCTCCACTACCTCCGTGGGGCTTGTTTATCAGACGTCTTTTTGGTGTCTACCACTACGAGAGGACCTGCTGGCGCAGGGTACCATATGCCATCCTGCTTTGCAGTCAATGGCTTCAATGGCATGGCCTCTAAGTGTCTCAGAAACCACAGTTTGAGTACATCAGGGAGATTCCCTTGTTGACACTTTCTCAGAAAGTGGTCCTTTTGGTGGCTCTTATGCCAGTATGACGGGTTTCTGAGCGGGCAGCCTTGTCATACAAGCCTCCCTATCTGATCTTCCACAAGGAATGAGGTGGTGCTGCGTCCGCAGCCTTCTCTTCTTCCTAAGGCCGTGTTTCGACCTTCCATCTCAAGGAAGACTTGTACTGCCATCCTTGTGTCCTCATCCGTCGAATCCTAAGGAGACGACGTTGCATTCCTTGGACGTTGTCCAAACTCTGAGAGAATGCTTGTCTGGTACTGCTACGTTCCAGAGTTCAGACTCACTGTTTGTTTCGGTGGCTGGTCCCAAGTAGGGCCCAGCGGTCTCGTCGGCCACCATCTCTAGGTGGATCCGACAGATCATGATCATGCTTACGCCATGAAGGGTCAGGCGCCTCCCTTTCCCGGCGCATTCGACTAGGGCAAGATATGCCTCTTGGTTTACGTCAGTTAAGACGGTTTTCTGAGCCGGCAGCCTTGGCATGCAAGGCTCCTTATCTGATCTTCCTCAAGGATAAGTGGTGCTGTGTCCAGTGGTGCTGCCTTCTTTCTTCCTAGGGTCTTCGACCTTCCATCTCAAGGAAGACATTGTACTACCATCCTTGTGTCTTCATCCGTTGAATCCTAGGAGACGACGTTGTATTTTTTGGACGCTGCCCGAGCTCAGAGCATCTAGCGCGTCTATTTCACCAGGTGTGTAAGGCGGCGACCTGCTCGTCCGTTCACACTTTCACTAAACTTTACAAGTTGATGTGTGTGCATCTTCAGGCCGCAAGGTATTGCGGCTGTTTAGAGTTGCAACTCCTCTGTTGAGCTCTGTTTTGTTTTGGGGTGAAGTTGTTTTCCTTGTCAAAGTATTTTATTGGACATATATATTAGTCACATACAGATCATATGTAATACATGTTGTTGATATTTGTCCAATTATTACAAATATAGAAAAATAACAAATAGGGTCTACAGAATATATCCTAATGAAAATTATAAGGACTTAAATGAGATAGAAAGTAAATAAATACTTGTACTAATATATTCAAGACTGTAGTTGAAAGAAATATTTAACATATTAATTATAAATTGATCTGTATCTTCGAAAAAGGGGTGAAGTTGTTTTAATGCTGTTCCCACCCCTCGTTTTTGACACTGCTTTGGGACGTCTCACTTGTCAATAGGAAGCTGTGTCAGTCCATGAACGAAAGAGTACATTTTTTCTTTTTTCTGAGTTTATGGACTGACACAGCACCCACCCCTCGTTTTAAGTTTGTACTGCTTTTTGACGAAATGATCTGCAAGGTGCAGAGAGAGGGATTATACCCAGAGGGTCCGCCCCCTGGGCGGTGCTGTAGAAGGTGTGATGCAACACTTTTTGCACATTTTTTTTTCTGCCTAGTCACTCCTGAAGATAGGATAATACCCACGTGTCAATAGGAAGCTGTGTCAGTCCATAAACTCAGAGAAAAGGATTTTACGGAATCTATCGTGACAGGTCCTCTTTATGGAGAGATGCAGGGTCAATAAGACCCCGCATCTCTCCTCCAGGCTGGAAAGCATGAGATTGAGAAAAAAAATTCACTGATCTCATGCTGACAGCCGCGATCACGGCTTTGTTTACAACCGAGGCCCAGGTGTGACTATATAATATCGTGCCCGGGCCTCGGATGATCATAGAGATGACTGGTGACCATCTGGTCACCGGAAATCTCTATGGTCGGCATCTGGTGCCGGCTGATTCTTTCTCCGGGTTCCCAATGGCACGGGAGAAGCACTGGATGGTGGCGGGAGGGGGGGTGTCCCCTACCGTCGCCTGTGAGAACGATCAAGTGGCGGAACTGCCGCTATGATCATTCTTGCTGTACACAGAATCGCCGGCAGAAAATGATATCTGAATGATGCCTGTAGCTGCAGGCATCATTCCTATATCCCAGCTGAAAGTCCAGGACGTCATGATATGGGCTGGAAGTGGTTAAAATCCAGTAATACTGTCTCACCCTGCTCTGCACATGCTCAGTTGCTTTCTATTTTTAGGCACTGTGCCAAATTTGTAGAGGCCGATATGCTGACAGCCCAAATGTTTACAGCTGTTCAGGGGCTCTGGGCTTCAAGTGGTTGTAAACCCCATTCATGAAAGTTGAACTAAGCATCTCATAAAATTAGAATATTATCAACAAGTTTAATTTCAGTAATTCAATTCTATACACACACACACACACACACACACACACACACACACACACACACACACACATACAGTGCCTTGCGAAAGTATTCGGCCCCCTTGAACTTTTCATCCTTTTGCCACATTTCAGGCTTCAAACATAAAGATATAAAATTTACATTTTTTGTGAAGAATCACCAACAAGTGGGACACAATTGTGAAGTGGAACGAAATCTATTGGATTTTTGAAACTTTTTTAACTAAGAAAAAAATGAAAAGTGGGGCGTGCAAAATTATTCGGCCCCCTTGCGTTAATACTTTGTAGAGCCACCTTTTGCTGCGATTACAGCTGCAAGTCGCTTGGGGTATGTCTCTATCAGTTTTGCACATCGAGAGACTGAAATTCTTGCCCATTCTTCCTTGCAAAACAGCTCGAGCTCAGTGAGGTTGGATGGAGAGCGTTTGTGAACAGCAGTTTTCAGCTCTTTCCACAGATTCTCGATTGGATTCAGGTCTGGACTTTGACTTGGCCATTCTAACACCTGGATACGTTTATTTGTGAACCATTCCTTTGTAGATTTTGCTGTGTTTGGGATCATTGTCTTGTTGGAAGATAAATCTCCGTCCCAGTCTCAGGTCTTTTGCAGACTCCAACAGGTTTTCATCCAGAATGGTCCTGTATTTGGCTGCATCCATCTTCCCCTCAATTTTAACCATCTTCCCTGTCCCTGCTGAAGAAAAGCAGGCCCAAACCATGATGCTGCCACCACCATGTTTGACAGTGGGGATGGTGTGCTGAGGGTGATGAGCTGTGTTGCTTTTACGCCAAACATATCGTTTTGCATTGTGGCCAAAAAGTTCGATTTTGGTTTCATCGGACCAGAGCACCTTCTTCCACATGTTTGGTGTGTCTCCCAGGTGGCTTGTGGCAAACTTTAGACGAGACTTTTTATGGATATCTTTGAGAAATGGCTTTCTTCTTGCCACTCTTCCATAAAGGCCAGATTTGTGCAGTGTACGACTGATTGTTGTCCTGTGGACAGACTCTCCCACCTCAGCTGTAGTTCTCTGCAGTTCATCCAGAGTGATCATGGGCCTCTTGGCTGCATCTCTGATCAGTCTTCTCCTTGTCTGAGCTGAAAGTTTAGAGGGACAGCCAGGTCTTGGTAGATTTGCAGTGGTCTGATACTCCTTCCATTTCAAAATGATCGCTTGCACAGTGCTCCTTGGGATGTTTAAAGCTTGGGAAATCTTTTTGTATCCAAATCCGGCTTTAAACTTCTCCACAACAGTATTACGGACCTGCCTGGTGTGTTCCTTGGTCTTCATGATGCTCTCTGCGCTTTCAACAGAAACCTGAGACTATCACAGAGCAGGTGCATTTATACAGAGATTTGATTACACACAGGTGGATTCTATTTATCACCATCAGTCATTTAGGACAACATTGGATCATTAAGAGATCCTCGCTGAACTTCTGGAGTGAGTTTGCTGCACTGAAAGTAAAGGGGCTGAATAATTTTGCACGCACCACTTTTCAGTTTTTTATTTGCTAAAAAAGTTTAAAATATCCAATAGATTTCGTTCCACTTCACAATTGTGTCCCACTTGTTGGTGATTCTTCACAAAAAATTAAAATTTTATATCTTTGTTTGAAGCCTGAAATGTGGCAAAAGGATGAAAAGTTCAAGGGGGCCGAATACTTTAGCAAGGCACTGTATCAAGCATTTCTTTATTTTAATTTTGATTATGGCTTGCAGCTACTAAAAACCCAAAATTCAGTATCTCAGAAAATTAGAGCCACACCAGACCCAAAAATGCAGATGCGCTCAAAGCCACTATCAAAGAAACCTGGGCTTCCATAACATCTCAACAGTACCACAGATTGATCACCTCCATGCCACACCGTATTGATGCAGGAATTCATGCAAAAGGAGCCCCGACCAAGTATTGAGTGCATACAATACTGTTCATAGACATACTTTTTCAGTAAGCCAACATTTCTGTGTTAAAAAATCCTCTTTTATTTTTTTATTGGTCTTATGTAATAATGTATTTTTCGAAGATACAGAATTTTTGGTTTTCACTAGCTGTAAGCCATAATCGTCAAAATTAAAAGAAAAATGCTTGAAATATATCACTCTGTGTGTTGTAACACATCTATATAAAATATACGAGTTTCACTTTTTGAACTGAATTACTGAAATTAACTTGATTTAATTTTACGAGATGCACCAGTATTTTCTCTGTTCCCCACCCCCCTCTCTCCTCCCTCCCTGGCCTGCACTTTCCAAACAGTGTAGAAATGGGAAGACAGCAGATATACAAGTAAACCCTATGTAGCAGGTTTTGTTTCATCTCTGTGCAGCATCTGAGGCTATTCACTTCAGTGGGTATATGTGAGGGTTTACAACCACTTTAAGCAAAATGGCAGCTTTCAGCAAGAAGAAACGGGAGCAATGCTGGAGACAATTTACAGCACATACTCATTTTGGTAGCCTATTTATTAATGGATGTTCCTTGCTAATGAAGATTATCTGTTGTTATGGGTAATAATGCACTGTAACAAACAAAAAGGAAATAAGATATTTTAGGGTTTAGATGCACTAAGGATCTGCAATATGGTCCAGATCATTGCATAATACACCGATCAGCCATACCTTTTCAACCACTGACAGGTTAAATGCATAACACTAATTATCTCATTACAATGGATTCTGAACATCTTGTCCCTGGAGTTCATGTGCTGAAAGAAAAAAATGGGCACTGCAGTTGTTTGTGGGACTGTATAGCTGCGGACCAGTCAGGGTGCCTATGCTGACCCATGTCCACAGTCAAAAGTATCTACAATGGGTGAGTGAGCATCAAACTGGACTATGGAGCAACGGCTAAGGTAGCTTGGTCAAATGAATCCATGTTTTCTCAAAACGTCTTTCAGGACAGCACGTGGAGAGAGCACAGCCCCACCCACTTTCCCAGGAAAACACTGCGATCAATGTCTTTTAACAGCTTAAGAACCAGCCGCCGTCATACTGCGGCGGGTTGGCTCTCCTGGGCGAATGTTGGCTGCTTTAAGAGTGATAGAGGGTGCATGCTGCGGCACTGGAGCCGATGCGTGTGGCCAGCGGCCGCAATGTCCGCCAGCCACCCGCGATCGCTCCACAGAGTGCCAGAACTGTTCTGACGGGAGGAGAAACAGATCTGCTGTTCCTAGTGATTAGGAACAACGATCTCTCTCCTCCAGTCAGTACCATCCCCCACAGTTAAAAACTTCTCCCAGGGAACACATTTACCCGCTTGATCGCCCCCTAGTGTTAACCCCTTCCCTGCCAGTGACATTTACACAGTAATCGGTGCATTTTTTTTTCTTTTAGCACTGATCGCTGTATAAATGTCACTGGTCCCATAAATGTGTCAAGTGTCTGATCTGTCCGCTGCAGTCCTGCTAAAAATCGCAGTTTGCTGCCATTACTAGTAAAAAAAAAGGATAAAAATGCCATAAATATATCCCCTATTTTGTAGACGCAAAAACATTTGTGTAAACCAATCAATGTACGCTTATTGCGTTATTTTTGAAAGGAAAAAGAAAATAGGGCCTGCACCATACTCCTTGGGTTACCTCATGGAGGTGTTATGATTGGATGTTTTTTTCAGGGGGGGCTGGTTGGTATCCTTGGCGGAAAAATGGGGGTTATGGTTTAGGTCCTAATCCTAGTGCTTTCTCACTTTTTCCTCTGTTTTATTAAAGAAAGCAGAGAACAAATGAAAGCATGCCCTTCCTACTCCTTATAAGAAAAAGTGCCTCTCTTGCATGGCGTCCCTTAAGAATACCTGGACAAAGGCTTTTATGTAAAGATTGTATAGCCGACCTGGTAAAACAGGAATCTCCTCAAAGCTCAGATCTTTTGGTCTCCTTGCAAAAGGAGCTTACAGATACTTTTCAGTCTTTCCGCTCCTTTTTGGACAAGTACCCAGCGCTTCAATCAGGGAGTCATGCCAATGTACCATCCAGTCCTCTGCCGTCCACTTCAGTATCCAGGGAGGAGAGCGACTCCGAGGTAGAGGGCGTAAGCAGGGCCAGCTCCCCTAAAGTCTGAGGGGATGAGGATAAGGGGGATGCAAGTAGAAGATCGTCTAGATACAAATTATCCTTGGAGGAGGTGGATGACTTGATTAAAAGCATTTATACCACCCTTAGCATTCAGGAGCATAAGGTTGACTTATCCCTGCATGATAAAATGTTTGAGGGCCTTGGGGAGGTTAAACAGGGGTTTTCCAGTTCACAAGGTCCTTTTCAGAGGCTGTCAAACGAGAATGGAAGGACCCAGAGAGGGCTCCATTTTTCTTTCGATCCCTTAAGCAAAGAATTCCCTTTGACGAGGACGAGTCGCAGGTGTGGAACAAAAGGCGAAATTGGATGCGGTCTTTTTCCCAAGTTTTTCGCAATACTGACCTAGCTTTTGAGGACATGGGCATCTTAAAAGATGCCATGGATAAACGAGCCGATGCCCTTCTAAAAAAAAAACATGGGATTTGTCAATGGCCAATCTCAAACCAGCCATGGCTTCAACTGTGGTAGCCAGAAACTTAGAGCACTGGCTGGAACAGTTAGGGGGCATATCGAGGGAGGTACCTCCCGAGAGGATCTGTTGGACACCATTCCGGTTCTTCTAAAGGCAGTGGGGGTATGTAGCAGATGCCTCTGCGGAGTCCATCAGGATGTCCGCCAGAACTTTGGCTTTAGTGAACTCGTAACTTGGAGGCCTATCTTGGATACGACCACAGATAAGAAAAAGGCTTTTACAGCAAAGGAAAACAAAGTGCCCTTGATTAAAAATAATTTTTGTCCTTCTCTGCAAACCCAAGCGTCCAAAGAAGCAGGCTATAAGGAGCCCTGGAATGCCCAAAGGGGGCGAGGCAGGGCTGGAGTGCTATTCAAGTGGTCTAAATGGCCAACTAAAAGCCAGTGAAAGGTGGTCCTGCTGTGGGAGGGAGACTCCTATCCTTCCTCCCTCAGTGAAGAGCAGTGACATCCAGTCCATTTGTCCTCAATGTCATCTCCCAAGGACACAGACTGGAATTTTCGGAAAATCCTCCAAATCTTCTTTCTCTTATCGTCCATGGACTGACACAGCTGAATACTGTAAACGTGTGGGTATATGTCCCTGCTCGCAAGAGAAGATCTAGGCAGAATGTTAGATGTTAGAAACATACATTCTAGAACAAACCAGAGCTAAACAGCTCCGCCCAGGGGGGCGGTGCCTTCGGACATTACCCTCCCACCTGCAGCTAGCAGCCTCAGTTTTTTCTGTCTAGCAGAAGAAGACGTGGCTCTCTCAGGAGCCAGTCTCCTGGAAGATTTTACTTTAAAATTGTATTCCTTTGGGAATTTTATTATTTTATTTTTGAGACCTTCAATCAACTGTCGGCTGGGCAACAGGTTGGGTACACTGGTATCCTCGTAGTCTTCCCTGTCCGACCATCGAGCGTGCTGATCCTCGCCTTGTGTGCGTGAGACTCAGTTCACTACATGCCCCATGACTCAAGGGGTGGCCGGGTTGCTTTCATGCTCCCGCGGTCCTCTCAAGATTGAACAGTACCTGACTGACTGTATCTCTTGCGGTGGACCGGGCCGACAGCTACGCAGTACGACTCTGTGATAGGTCTGTCTGCAACAAGCCAGTGGGTCCCTGAAAGGGACGGGTAAGTAGTCTCTCCTACTGCAGGTGAGTACATGCTGGCTGTGTTTCTTTATATAGGGGGTTTCTCCCTGTCTCCCCCCTGTTATGCTGCTCTCTGCACCCTGTACTGGTGCTGTGCTGTGGGGTGCTTGAGGGTCACTCTGGCCTGGCTGGGCGCTCATGTCTGTAGTGGGTTCTGGAGAGGGGCAGTTTTTTCTGGTGTGTGAGGTGATTATTGCGTGCGCCATTAGCGCGCGCATTGGTGCTGTTTGAGGTGGTTATCGCGTGCGCCATTAGCGTGCATTAGAGCTTGAATTTCGCACTCGGGGCGCCCATCTTGGCGTGGTTCAATGGCGCAGTTATAGCTGTGGCCATTTTCTCGTAGCAGCCGCGCATTTATTTTCTGTTTCGGCCTCTAGCGGCGGCGCTGCGGTGCGAATCTCCTCCACAATCTCCCCTCAGATTCTTCACTCTCCTAAGGCTCACAGCGCGCTTCGGCAGGACTGAGCGGTCTTTAAGGGTTGGTGGGCCCTCCCGGGTATCCCCTCCTCAGCGTAGCCAGTGGGTGGACTGTATATTCACTGTATAGTGTATAAGGTCTCAGAGGGTTGCGTTATGGAGTCTGATACACCTGCTCTCCACACTTGTCTGGGGCAACTGGCAGTGCTGCACAGTTAAACATGTTCATATGTTTCCTGCACCTGCGGTCCTTATGGACCAGTTGTCAGCAGTCCTGGAATCATTCCTGTCAGAATGGATGCGGTGTGCGAGCAAAAGGAGCTATAAGCCCCCTCTTCTCACAAAAACCTTTAGTGTAGGAGTGCTCTGATTCAGATATGGGCCTAGCTACTGTGCTCAGGACCCTAGCTCTGAATATTTAACCACTTCCTTACTGGGCACTGTGACAGACCTAGCCGGGACAGAGGCTTTTGGAGGGGACTCTTGCCTTGCGACCATGGGCCCTGGCATTTGGGGGAACGGTGCTCTTTGTGAGCTGTATGCCTGGGGACCCTTGAGGGGGTGTTACTTTGGATTCAGGTCCATGTCCCCCCAAGACACACAGAATCTGGGGACCCTGGATATGCCATATTAGAGTGACTGATTCATAGTGTTGGGACGTTCACACATTCACTCTAAGGGTATGCTAATGCAATCACCTCCAGCCATCTGTCTGTCCTCTGTGCTAATTTGACCCTGCTAAATGTGTGATGTTTATACTTATGATAATGTGTATTGTATAGCACGGAGAAAGGAGACGGAATGTCTACCCTGACAGGTCATTTCTATGAGTCACCGTGGCTGTCTAAAGGATTTAGTTAATTAGTTCATGTTAATTTATGTTCTGGTTACTCCCTCTGTTACTGTATATAAGACTTGATTTTGGTGCTAATAAAGGCTCTCCTGTTGGAACTTACATACAGCCTGCCTGGTGTTTGTTCTGACCGATCACAAATGGATTCGAATGGCACATAGGTGTAGATTGAATCCTGGAGCACCGGATGATCCAATAGAGCAGAGGAGTGTCGGGAGAGTGGAGCCGAGTGAGAAAAGGGGCTCGTTACATTGGTTGGCAGCGGTGGGATTTGCTCTCCAGTTCCTGGGACACTCCAAACCACCACGGTGAATGACCAGCTATGCAGCCTGCAGGAAAGTCATGCTGAAAGACCTACTTGAGAGCCGAGATGGACCAGAAGAAGGGTGATGCAGGACCCCGGTCAGTTGAAGATTTGTTTCAGCAACGAGTGCGGCAGCGGTTGGCATTATATGGGGCTAACCCATCAGAGACTGCCATACAGGAAGCCATTAAAGACATCCAGCTGCAGGATGCCCGACAAGAGAGAGAACGAGAGCGACAAGAGAGAGAACGAGAGCGACAAGAGAGAGAACGAGAGCGACAAGAGAGAGAACGAGAGCGACAAGAGAGAGAACGAGAGCGACAAGAGAGAGAACGAGAGCGACAAGAGAGAGAACGAGAGCGACAAGAGAGAACGAGAGCGACAAGAGAGAGAACGAGAGCGGCGACATGAGTGGAGAATGGCGGTAATATGGCAATCGAAGACAACGCCTAAAGAACCAGCCGCCATGGAAGAGGAATTCGGAAGGAGGTTGCGAGAGATGCAGGGAGGAGAAGCAGGCCATCTCCCCCCCCAACAGTTAACCAGAGCAGATGGTGTGGAGTCCCCAGCAGAAGTGCTGGCAACAGGGCAGAGTGATACCCACCTCTGCCCAGCACCGGAAACCACTGTGGAGTTTCAGGGAGCCGGGGCAGTTGGCCTCTCTCCCCAGCAACAAGCTGAGGCAGTAAAGCTTTTTCTCCCAGCTGAATCACTGGCAGCAGGGCAGAATGCTACTGGCATCGGCACACAACTGCCACAGGAGCGGATATCGGTGGATGGGACTGCGGTCTCCACTCACAGCAACCCAGCAGAAGAGCTGGCAACAGAGCAGAGTGCCACGGGCCTCTGCTCTCAACTAACCGAAGAGGGAGGTCCTGTGGTATTGGATGGGACTTCAGTCCTCACTGACACAACCCCAGAAAATGGTGTGACACTGAGACAGGAGGATGTCAGCCTTGCTTTGCAAGCACTGGGGGATTTTCACCTACCACAAGTGGATGGGACTTCAGTCTCCACTTGTATACCCCAGGGATGCCGGGCAGTCGACCCAGATCCCCAACAGCATGACGGACTGAGCCCAGTCACCCTGTCTTCTCTCCAGCGGCAGAAAGGACTCCAGGGAGAAGGGCCAGTCCAGGCCTCTCCCCAGCGGCGGGTATGTTCTCTGAGAGAGGCAGAGGTTGGCTGGGTAAGTAATGCTCTGTTTGGAGCAATTTGTTTGGGGTACTGTGTGGATGCCGGCATTGGGGGAATGGAACTATGGACTAACTTCGGAGTCAACCGGTTTGGGGTCTCCTCCTATGTTAGTTTCCTGCCGAAAGGGGAGATGTGTGACAGACCTAGCCGGGACAGAGGCTTTTGGAGGGGACTGAATGCAAGCCTCTTGCCTTGCGACCATGGGCCCTGGCATTTGGGGGAACGGTGCTCTTTGTAAGCTGTATGCCTGGGGACCCTTGAGGGGGTGTTACTTTGGATTCAGGTCCATGTCCCCCCAAGACACACAGAATCTGGGGACCCTGGATATGCCATATTAGAGTGACTGATTCATACTGTTGGGACGTTCACACATTCACTCTAGGGGTATGCTAATGCAATCACCTCCAGCCATCTGTCTGTCCTCTGTGCTAATTTGACCCTGCTAAATGTGTGATGTTTATACTTATGATAATGTGTATTGTATAGCACTGAGACAGGAGACGGAATGTCTACACTGACAGGTCATTTCTATGAGTCACCGTGGCTGTCTAAAGGATTTAGTTAATTAGCTCATGTTAATTTATGTTCTGGTTACTCCCTCTGTTACTGTATATAAGACTTGATTTTGGTGCTAATAAAGTCTCTCCTGTTGGAACTTACATACAGCCTGCCTGGTGTTTGTTCTGACCGATCACAAATGGATTCGAATGGCACATAGCTGTAGTTGGAATCCTGGGGCACCGGGATGATCCAATAGAGCAGAGGAGTGTCGGGAGAGGGGAGCCGAGCGAGCAAAGGGGCTCGTTACAGGCACTTATACAGCTTCCTGCCCAGACCAATTTTCAGCTTTCGGCGCTGTTGCACTTTGAATGACAATTGCGCGGTTGTGCTACACTGTACCCAAACTAAATTTTTATCATTTTGTTCCCACACATAGAGATTTCTTTTGGTGGTATTTGATCACCTCTGCGATTTTTATTTTCTGCTAAAATAATTTAAAAAAGACCGAAAATTTCGGTAAAAAATTTTTTTTTTGTTTCAGTTACAAAACTTTGTAAATAAGTAAGTTTTCTCCTTCACTGATGGGGCTGCACTGATGGGCACCCAAAGGCGGCACGGATGGGCACCCAAAGGCGGCACGGATGGGCACTGATAGGCGGCGCGGATGGGTTATGGATGGGCACTGATAGGCGGCACTGTAATGTGTTTAATGGATGCCAATAACTGCCAAACAATAATGCCTGCCAATCAGTGATGCCCATTGTGGGCACTGATTGGCATCCCTGGTGGTCTAGGGAGGCATACCTGGTAATGGACATCCCTCCATTCAGTGGCATCCCTGGTGGTCCAGTCGCATCCCTGGTGGTCCAGTGTGGGCATCCTCGGGGGGGCTGTGCTGATAATTGATCAGCACAAACCCCCCCTGTCAGAGGAGCAGCCGATCGGCTCTCCTCTACTCGCGTCTGACAGACGCGAGTGAGGAAAAGCCAATTACTATCTTTTTCTGTTTACATGTGATCAGCCGTGATTGGACACGGCTGATCACGTGGTAAAGAGTCTCCGTCGGAGGCGCTTTACCTAGATCGGTGTTGCGGGGTGTCAGACTGACACCCTGCAACAACGATCGCCGCGATGCGCGCCCCCGGGGGCGCGCAGCGGCTTAAAATCCTGAGGACGTTATATGACGTCCAGTCAGGATTTTAAAACCACTTTGCCGCCGTCAATCTGCTATAGGGCGGGCGGCAAGTGGTTAATGTTTATGAACAGGACATTCCCTTGTGAGGAAGATTCCAGTTCTGTGTCAGTGAATGACAGGGCGCTTGTAAGTGATCTCATTGATGATGTGAGGAACACTCTCAAGCTGGAATTGCTGTGGCTGAGGTTACCTCAGGTGGACGCTGTTTCCCTTGGTTCCTTCAAGCCTTTCTTTTACACAGCTTCCTCACGGTTTTCCTCACACGCTGCGTCAAGAGCAGCATGGATGATACAGTGGTACACAGTGTTTCCCTCCCCCTGGTCGGTGCAGCATGGTGCGGGGGAAGGACTTTATTAATTTATGTCTCTAGTCCCTGTGAGCCTTCTGTGTGATATCCTGAGGCAACATTTCCCGTCATTTCCTGGGGAATGCTTTGAGCTCTGACAGACACACGGTCTGAGGGTCAGAGGTTACCTGTTACCTGCATGCTGCTTCGGCAGCACAGTCAAGCAGGTTGGAATGATAGAGAAGATTATGCGCCTCTGCGCCATAATTTAAACTCATCCTATACCTCTACACTGCATACATTTACAGTGTATGTATGTGTTATTGGTCTCTGTGTCTGCGTGGGTGTCGCCCCACGTTCCAATGCTGTGTTTCAGTGCCATACATGATATAAACGTATACAATATGTGTATGCACGACTCTAGATACATTGACAGTGTATGTATGTATTCTACTCTCTGGGTCGGCGCGGGTTTCCGCCGGGGGCTCCGGTACCCTCCCGCGCTCTCATGGTATGTGCGCTTCGGCTCTCTGCACAGCGTAGACATGTTCAATATGTTTATTGCACATACTATACATGTTTACAGTATGGGTATACTGTTTGCGTGGGGTTCCTCCAGGTACTCCGGTTTCCCCCCACGCTCCAATGGAAATGCACAGCATAAACATGTGCAATATGTTTATTCACATGCTATCATTCCTACACTGTATCTGTGTGCTGTCTGCGTGGAGTTCTTCCGGGTGTTCCGGTTTCCTCACATGCGCTGACGGTATGTGCGCCTTTGGCCTTCTGCACAGTTAAACATGTTCAATGTTTATCACGCATGCTATAATACCTACACGGTATGTATAGGCAGTCTGTGTGGTTTTCCTCCGGGTACTCCGGTTCCCTCCCACACTCCATTGGTATGGGCGCTTCGGTGCTATGCACAGTCTAAATTTGTGCGATAGGATATCCACATACTAACATACCTACCCGGTATGTCTGTGCAGTCTGCGTGGGGCTCCGCCCACGCTACATGACATGCATGCCTTTGGTGCAATACACGGTGTAAACATACACATTATGTTTATACACTACACTAAATACATTCACAGTAGTTGTAGGTTATTGCATTCTCTGAGTATGCGTGGGGTACTTTGGTTCCTCCCAAACGCCAACAGTGTGCGCGCCTTCGGTGCTATGCACACATGGGCTTGTGCAAAATGTTTAGCACACATACTATAATACCTACACGGTATGCGTATGCAGTCTGCATGGGTTTCATCCAGGTGCTCAGGTTTCTCCCCTGCGTTCCAATGGTGTGCGCATTTTTAGCGCTATGCACAGTATAAACATGTGCAAATTGTTAATTCGCAGGCTAACATACCTACACGGTTGTGTACGCAATCTGCGTGGCTGGTTTACGTCCAAGCCCCGATGATGTGCGCGCCTTCGTCGCTGGCACAGTATAAACGTGTTTAATAGGTCTTTGTGGCTGGGTGGGTTTCCTCCCACACTCTATTTGCACGTTTGACGCAATACATAGTATAAACTATGTGTTTGTACAATCAGCACTTATCCATGGGTAGCTGCTGGATGGAGCATTGTCACAAGGATCCCTGGTTTCAGGGGTACCACTTTCCACCTGCTTTCAGTGGTGATCAGAAGCGCTGGCTTGGACTGTGTTCGCCAGGCTGAGGTTAGCGTTACGCCCCTTAGTGGCTGCGTCTCTGGCGTTTTTTGTAGCTCAATGACTGGGCAAAAGCCTCTGCTTCATCCATCAGTCGTCTAGCAGGTGCACTGCAACTGTTTTAGCCTTTAGGGTCTCTGTGCCCGGGGTGGGTTTGCACCACCTGTGGAGGCCGAGGTACTGGTCCTCTGACCGAGTTTCTAGGGAAGCTCTGTAAAGTTGCCTTTATTGGCCAACAGTTGAGGCACCTTGTACACCGGGGCCTCTCTTCTCCGATACATTGCGGAGTCTCTTTGGGATTTTCCTACATCTCGCTGCAAGACGGTCCTGTCGGCCGTGTGCATTGCAGGGGAAGGGTCCTTGCATCCGGAGGTGTTTCCACCTCTTTTACCGGCGGTGGGGCACCCGGAAGTGGACCTTATGGCCTCTCGACTCGCAAGGTGGCAAGATCGTGGTCAGGTTCAGGGACCCCTGGGCGGATGCGTCAGACGCGTTGGAAGCCCGTGGGGGCAGTATCGCCTGATATATGCTTACCCTCCCCTACTGTTGTTGCCTTGCCGGCTTCGCAGAGTAGGGGCTGAGGCCATTCCAGTGATCCTAATTACTCGAACAGCGACATTGGTACGCCGATCTAGTTCGGCTAGTCGCAGACGTTCCTGGTGATTGCCTATTGGGGTGGACCTTCTGTCTCATGATCCCATACTTCATCCTGCTTTACAGTCCTTGGCTTGAATGGCATGGCTGTTTAACCCTTTCCATACAGGGCTTTTTATACCACTTCCATACCGGGCCTATTCTGGCACTTCTCTCCTACATGTACAAATCATCATTCTTTTGCTAGAAAATTACTCAGAACCCCCAAACATTATGTATATATATATATATATATATATATATATATATATATATATATATATATATAATATATATTTTTTAGCAGACACCCTAGGGAATAAAATGACGGTCGTTGCAAGTTTTTATCTTGCACGGTATTTGCGCAATAATTTTTCAAACGCCTTTTTCTCTTATCGTCCATGGACTGACACAGCTGGATACTGTAAACGTGTGGGTATATGTCCCTGCTCGCAGGAGAAGATCTAGGCAGAATGTTAGATGTTAAAACATTCTAGAACAAACCAGAGCTGAACAGCCCCGCCCAGGGGGGCGGTCCCTCCGGACATTACCCTCCCACCTGCAGCTAGCAGACCTCAGTTTTTTTCTGCCTAGCAGAAGAAGACGTGGCTCTCTCAGGAGACAGTCTCCTGGAAGATTTTACTTTAAAATTTTATTCCTTTGGGAATTTTATTATTTTATTTTTGAGACCTTCAATCAACTGTCGGCTGGGCAACAGGTTGGGTACACTGGTATCCTCGTAGTCTTCCCTGTCCGACCATCGAGCGTGGTGATCCTCGCCTTGTGTGCGTGAGACTCAGTTCACGACATACCCCATGACTCCATGGGTGGCCAGGTTGCTTTCATGCTCCCGCGGTCCTCTCAAGATTGAAGAGTACTTGACTGACTGTATCTCTCGCGGTGGACCGGGCCGACAGCTACGCAGTACGACTCTGTGATAGGTCTGTCTGAAACAAGCCAGTGGGTCCCTGAAAGGGACGGGTAAGTAGTCTCTCCTACTGCAGGTGAGTACATGCTGGCTGTGTTTCTGTGTGTGGGGGTTTCTCCCTGTCTCCCTCCTGTTATGCTGCTCTCTGTACCCTGTACTGGTGCTGTGCTGTGGAATGCTTTGGGGTCACTCTGGCCTGGCTGAGCGCTTATGTCTGCAGTTTTTTCTGGTGTGTGAGGTGATTATTGCGTGCGCCATTGGTGCGCATTAGAGCTTTGAATTTCGCGCTCGGTGGCCATCTTGGCGTTCAGTGGCGCAGTTATATAGCTGCGGCCGGCGGCCATTTTCTTGTGGCCGCCGTGCATTTATTTCTGGCGGCGGCGCGAATCCCCTCACAATCTCCTCACAGACTGAGCGGTCCTTAAGGGTTGGTGGGCCCTCCCGGGTATCCCCTCCTCAGCGTAGCCAGTGGGTGGACTGTATATTCACTGTATAGTGTATAAGGTCTCAGAGGGTTGCGTTATGGAGTCTGATACACCTGCTCTCCACACTTGCCTGGGGTAACTGGCAGTGCTGCACAGTTAAACATGTTCATATGTTTCCTGCACCTGCGGTCCTTATGGACCAGTTGTCAGCAGTCCTGGAAAATAATTCCTGTCAGAATGGAAGCGGTGTGCGAGCAAAAGGAGCTATAAGCCCCCTCCCCCCACAAAAATCTTTACTGAAGGGGTGCTCTGAGTCAGATATGGGCCTAGCTACTATGCTCAGGACCCGACCTCTGAATATTTAATGTTTATGAACAGGACATTCCCTTGTGAGGAAGACTCCAGTTCTGTGTCAGTAAATGACAGGGCGCTTGTAAGTGATCTCATTGATGTGAGAAACACTCTCAGGCTGGAATTGCTGTGACAAGCTTTTCTTTTACACAGTTTCCTCACTGTTTTCCTCACACTGCCTCAAGAGCAGCATGGATGAGGGAGGACTTTATTCATTTATGTCTGTAGTCCCTGTGAGCCATATGTGTGATACCTGAGGTAACATTTCCCGCCATTTCCTGGGGAATGATTTGAGCTCTGACAGACACACACGGTCTGAGGATCAGAGGTTATCTGTTACCTGCATGCTGCTTCGGCAGCACAGTCAAGCAGGTTGCAATGATACAGAGAAGATTATGCGCCTCTGCGCCATAATTTAACTCATCCTATACCTCTACACTGCATACATTCACAGTGTATGTATGTGTTATTGGTCTCTGTGTCTGCGTGGCTGTCCCCACGTTCCAATGCTGTGTTTCAGTGCCATACATGATATAAACGTACAAAATATGTTTATGCACGACTCCAGATACATTCACAGTATATGTATGTATTCTACTCTCTGGGTTGGCGGGGGCTCTGGTGTCCTCCCGCACTCATGGTATGTGCGCTTCAGCTCTCTGCACAGTATAGACATGTTCAATATGTTTATTGCACATATTATACATGTTTACAGTATGGGTATACTGTTGGCGTGGGGTTCTTCCGGGTACTCCGGTTTCCCCCCACGCTCCAATGGAAATGCACAGCATAAACATGTGCAATATGTTGATTCACATGCTATCATTCCTACACGGTATCTGTGTGCTGTTTGCGTGGAGTTCTTACGAGTGTTCCGGTTTCCTCCCACGCGCTGACGGTATGTGCGCCTTTTGGCCTTCTGCACAGTTAAACATGTTCAATGTTTATCACGCATGCTATAATACCTACACGGTATGTGTAGGCAGTCTGTGTGGTTTTCCTTCGGGTACTTCGGTTTCCTCCCACACTCCATTGGTATGGGCGCTTCGGCCCTATGCACAGTCTAAATTTGTGCGATTGGATATCCACATACTAACATACCTACCCAGTATGTCTTTGCACTCTGCGTGGGTTTCCGCCAACGCTACATGACATGCATGCCTTTGGCGCAATACACAATGTAAACATACACATTATGTTTATACACTACACTAAATACATTCACAGTAGTTGTAGGTATTGCATTCTCTGAGTATGCGTGGGGTACTTCGGTTCCTCCCACGCGCCAACAGTGTGCGCGCCTTTGGTGCTATGCACACATGGGCTTGTGCAAAATGTTTAGCACACATACTATAATACCATACACGGTATGCACATGCAGTCTGCATGGGTTTCATCCGGGTGCTCAGGTTTCTCCCCTGCGTTCTAATGGTGTGCGCATTTTCAGCGCTATGCACAGTATAAACCTAAGCAATTTGTTTATTCGCAGGCTAACATACCTACACGGTTGTGTACGCAATCTGCGTGGCTGGTTTACGTCCAGGCCCCGATGATGTGCGCGCCTTCGTCGCTGGCACAGTATATACGTGTTTAATAGGTTTATCCACAAATACTAAACTACATACGCCGTATGTGGTGGTATTATGCTCTTTGTGGCTGGGTGGGTTTCCTCCCACACTCTCCATTTGTGCGTTTGACGCAATACATAGTATAAACTATGTGTTTGCACAATCGGCACCTATCCATGGGTAGCTGCTGGATGGAGCATTGTCACAAGGATCCCTGGTTTCAGGGGTATCACTTTCCACCTGCTTTCAGTGGTGATCAGAAGCGCTGGCTTGGACTGTGTTCGCCAGGTTGGGGTTAGCGTTACGCCCGTTAGTGGCTGCGTCTCTGGCATTTTTTATAGCTCAATGACTGGGCAAAAGCCTCTGCTTCATCCATCAGTCGTCTAGCAGGTGCACTACAACTACTTTAGCCTTTAGGGTCTCTGTGCCCGGGGTGGGTTTGCGCCACCTGTGGAGGCTGAGGTACTAGTCCTCTGACCGAGTTTCTAGGGAAGTTGCGTCAAGTTGCCTTTATTGGCCAACATTTGAGGCACCCTGTACACTGGGGCCTCCCTTCTCCGATACATTGCGGAGTCTCTTTGGGATTTTCATACATCTCGCTGCAAGACGGTCCTGTCGGCCGTGTGCATTGCAGGCAAAGGGTCCTTGCATCCGGAGGTGTTTCCACCTTCTTTACCGGAGGTGGGGCACCGGAAGTGGACCTTGTGGCCTCTCGACTCACTCGCAAGGTGGCAAGATCGTGGTCAGGTCCAGGGACCCCTGGGCGGACGCGTCAGGCGCGTTGGAAGCCCGTGGGGTCAGTATCACCTGATATATGCTTGCCCTCCGCTACTGTTGTTGCCTCGCTGGCTTCGCATAGTAGGGTCTGAGGTCATTCCAGTGCTTCGGAACGGCGACATTGGTACGCCGATCTACTTCGGCTAGTCGCAGACATTCCTGGCAACGGCCTGTTGGGGTGGACCTTCTGTCTCATGATCCCATACTTTATCCTGCTTTACAGTCCTTGGCTTTAATGGCATGGCTGTTTAAAGCCAGGTGCTGAAGGACTGAGTTCTCTCGTATTCGGTCATCTCTTCTATGTTGTTGACACGGGAATCTTCCTCCAGAAAGATATCTCACCGTACCTGGAAGGCTTACATCGCTATGTGCGAGGAACTTGAGTGGCATCCTCGGATGTATTCCGTTCCCAGGATTTTGCTGTTCTTACAGCGTGGTGTGACCCAAAAGCTGGCCTTGCATACCTTTTTTTTGAGGTTCGGATTTCGGCCCGGGCTGTTTTTTTCAGCGACCGCTACCGGGCCATTCCTTGATTAGCACCTTTTGTGCAGGGGGTTCGCCATGTGATCCCCCCTGTCAAGCCTCCTCTCCCTACTTGGGATCTGATTTTGTTGCATCTCGGTTCTCCAAGAACATCCCTTTGAGAATATCAGAGAGATTCCTCTTGACCTTGTCCCGGAAGTTGGCCTTAGTGGCCATTGCTTCGGTTAGACGGGTGTCTGAGTTGGCGGCCTTGTCCGGCAAGTCGCCTTACTTGGTCCTCCATAAGGATATGTTGGGGTTGCGCCCACGACCATCCTTCTTTTCTAAGGATGGTCTTGGCCTTTCACCTTAAGAAGGACGTTGTTCTTCCGTCCTTGTGTCCTCACCCATCGCATCCCTGAGAGTTTGCGCTTCATACATTAAGATGGGTACAAGCCTTACGAGTGTACCTGTCTGCTACTGTTTCCATTCGGAAATCTGTGTCTGGTCCAAAACAGGGCCGAGCGGTGTCGTCTGCCACCGTCTTTAGGTGGATCAGGCAGACCGTCATACAGGCCTATGCCCTTAAGTGGCGGGTGCCTCCCTTTCCGGTTGCGGCGCATTCCACCAAGGCAATTGGTGCTTCCCGGGCCTTCCGACATAAAGCGTCGGTTGCACAAGTGTGTAAGGCGACGACCTGGTCGTCCGTTCATACCTTTTCAAGATTTTTTAAGGTTGATGTGGCTGCATCTTCGGATGCTCCCTTCGGCCGCAAAGCATTGCAGGCCGTTGTTTAATGTCGCAACTCCTCCGTTGAGGAGCTCTGCTTGTTTGGAGTGAACTTTTGGTTGTTCCTTTGCTACCGCTCCCACCCTTCTGATACTGCTTTGGGACGTCCCACATGTTTACAGTATCCAGCTGTGTCCGTCCATGGACGATAAGAGAAAATAGGATTTTTGTACTCACCGTAAAATCAATTTCTCTGACGTCCATGGACTGACACAGCACCCACCCTTCCTTTTAAGGTTTGTACTGCTTTGTTACGAACTGAGGTCTGCTAGCTGCAGGTGGGAGGGTAATGTCCGGAGGGACCGCCCCCCTGGGCGGGGCTGTTCAGCTCTGGTTTGTTCTAGAATGTTTTAACATCTAACATTCTGCCTAGATCTTCTCCTGCGAGCAGGGACATATACCCACACGTTTACAGTATCCAGCTGTGTCAGTCCATGGACGTCAGAGCAATGGATTTTACGGTGAGTACAAAAATCCTATTTTTTGGGGGGAAAAAAATGGTTTCATGAATTTAAAAATAATAAAACAGTTAAGTTAGCCCAATTATTTTGTAAAATATGAAAGCTTATGTTACGCCGAGTAAAAAGATACCCAACATGTCACGCTTTAAAATTGCGCTCACTCATGGAATAGTGCCAAACTTCGGTACTTAAAAATCTCCATGGGCGACGCTTTGAAAATGTTTACAGGTTACCAGGTTAGAGTTACAGAGGAGGTCTAGTGCTAGAATTGTTGCACGTGCTCTAACGCATGCGGCGATACCTCACATATGTGGTTTGAACAGCGTTTACATATGCGGGCGTGACTTGCGTGTGCGCTCGCTTCTAAGCGCGAGCTATTGGGGACGGGCGTTTTTTGCACACTTTTTTTCCTATTACAAGGAATGTAAACATCCCTTGTAATAGGAATGTGTGTGACAGGTCCTCTTTATGGAGAGATGCGGGGTCAATAAGACCCCACATCTCTCCTCCAGGCTGGAAAGCATGAGATCGTGAAAAAAATGTCACTGAGCTCATACTTACAGCCGCAATGGTGGCTTTGTTTACATTTGAGGACCCGGGCGTGACGTCATCACATTGCGCCTGGGCCTCCGACGGTCATAGAGATGACTGGTGACCATCTGGTCACCAGTCATCTCTATGCTCGTCACGTGACCCACCACCGGTGCCGGACGATTCTCTCCGGGTCCCCGATGGCACGGGAGAGCCCGGAGAAGCACCGGATGGCGGCGGGAGGGGGGGGGCGTCCCCTCCCACCGCATATAAGAACGATCAAGCGGCGGAACCGCTGCTATGATCATTCTTATGGTGCGCAGGATCGTCGGCTGAAAACAAGGATATCTGAATGATGCCTCTAGCTGCAGGCATCATTCAGATACCCCCCCCCCTTAAACCCAGGACGTCATATGACGTCCACCCGGAGGGAGAGAGGGTTCCTGCCGGCGTCATTTTACAATGACCCGGTATGGAAGTGGTTAAACCCAGGTGCTGAAGGATCGAGTTCTCTCGTATTCGGTCATCTCTTCTATGTTGTTGACACAGGTATCTTCCTCCAGAAAGATATCTTACCGTACCTGAAAGGCTTACATCGCTATGTGCGAGGAACTTGAGTGGCGTCCTCGGATGTATTCCGTTCCCAGGATTTTGCTGTGCTTACAGCGTGGCGTAACCCAAAAGCTGGCCTTGCATACCTTTTTGAGGGTTGGATTTCGGCCCGGGCTGTCTTTTTTTTTTTTTTTTTTCATGACCGCTACCGGGCCATTCCTTGATAGCACCTTGTGTGCAGGGGGTTCGCCATGTGATTTCCCCCCCCCCCCCGTCAAGCCTTCTCTCCCTACTTGGGATCTGAATTTGATGCATCTCGGTTCTCCAAGAACATCCCTTTGAGAATATCAGAGAGATTCCTCTCTTGACCTTGTCCCGGAAGGTGGCCTTCTTAGTGGCCATTGCTTCGGTTAGACGGGTGTCTGAGTTGGCGGCCTTGTCCTGCAAGTCGCCTTACTTGGTCCTCCATAATTATATGGCGGTGTTGCGCCCACGACCGCCCTTTTCAAAAGATGGTCTCGGCCTTTCACCTTAAGAAGGACATTGTTCTTCCGTCCTTGTGTCCTCACCCATCGCATCCCTAAGAGTTTGCGCTTCATACATTAAGATGGGTACAAGCCTTACGAGTGTACCTGTCTGCTACTGTTTCCATTAGGAAGTCTGTGTCTGGTCCAAAACAGGGCCGAGTGGTGTCGTCTGCCACCGTCTCTAGGTGGAGCGGCGCTGTGATTGGCTGCAGCGGCGATACCTGGAAGTAACCTTCCGTCTATCGCCGCAGCGATGGATGCGGCTGAAGAGGGAGACGAGGACGGCTTCGGGGGCCCCGATCTAAGGTAAGTGATGCATAATGAGCTATTATGCTAGTCATATTAGCTCATTATGCCTTTCTCTTACAGGTCGATGGGGAAAAAAAAAATAGTGGGTTTACAACCACTTTAAGGGTGCTTCCTGGGCCCTCTAACATCAAGCGTCGGTTGCACAAGTGTGCAAGGCGACGACCTGGTCGTCCGTTCATACCTTTTCAAGATTTTATAATGTTGATGTGGCTGCATCTTCGGATGCTCCCTTCGGCCGCAAAGCATTGCAGGCCGCTGTTTAATGTTGCAACTCCTCCGTTGAGGAGCTCTGCTTGTTTGGAGTGAAGTTTTGGTTGTTCCTTTACTACTGCTCCCACCCTTCTGATACTGCTTTGGGACGTCCCACACGTTTACAGTATCCAGCTGTGTCAGTCCATGGACGGTAAGAGAAAATAGGATTTTTGTACTCACCGTAAAATCCATTTCTCTGACGTCCATGGATTGACACAGCACCCACCCTAACTTTTTAGGTTTTACTGCTTTGTTACGAACTGAGGTCTGCTGACTGCAGGTGGGAGGGTAATGTCCGGAGGGACCACCCCCCTGGGTGGGGCTGTTCACCTCTGGTTTGTTCTAGAATGTATGTTTCTAACATTCTGCCTAGATGTTCTCCTGCGAGCAGGGACATATACCCACACGTTTACAGTATCCAGCTGTGTCAGTCCATGGACGTCCGAGAAATGGATTTTACGGTGAGTACAAAAAATTTTTTTTTTTTTTTGTAACCCAGATCCCCAGAGTTCAGGACAAGGCCCTAGCAATAACGTCCCTTTTACAAGACCTGAGGCAGCAGGGAGTGATTATCCAAGTTTTTTTTCTCATATTTTTTTGGTAAAGAAACCACCAGGAAGGTTTTGGGTAATCTTGAATTTAAAGCTGCTAAATCGACCTATTCGCTACAAAAAGTTTTGTATGGATATGATTTATTCCTTAACCAATTCTGACACTTCTCTCCTACATGTAAAAATTATATTTTTTGCTAGAAAATTACATAGAACCCCCAAACATTATATTTGTTTTTTTTAGCAAAGACCCTAGAGAATACAGTGGCGGTCGTTGCAACTTTTTATCTTGCACAGTATTTGTGCAGCAATTTTTCGAACGTTTTTTTTTTTTCTTTGGATAAAAAACTGTTTTGTGCTTTAAAAATATATAAAAGTAAAGTTATCCCAATGTTTCTGCATAATTGTGAAAGATGAAGTTACGCTGAGTAAATCGATACCTAACATGTCACGCTTCAAAATTGCACACCCTTATGGAATGGCGCCAAACATCGCTACTTAAAAATCCTCATAGGCGACGCTTACATGTTTGGAGTTAGAGGAGGTCTAGGGCCAAAATGATTGCTCTCTCTAACGTTCGCAGTGATACCTCACGTGTGGTTTGAACACCACCGTTTTCATATGTGGGCGGGACTTGCGTATGCGTTCGCTTCTGCGTGCGAGCACACGGGGACAGGGGCTCTTTAACCACTTCAGCCCCAGACCATTTTGTTGCTAAAGGACCAGGCCCCTTTTTGCGATTTGGCACTGTGTCGCGTTAACTGCCAATTGCGCGGTCGTGCAACGTGGCTCCCAAACAAAATTGACGTCCTTTTTTTCCCACAAATAGAGCTTTCTCTTGCTGGTATTTGATCACCTTTTGCGGTTTTTATTTTTTGAGCTATAAACAAGAAAAGAGCGTCAATTTTGAAAAAAATGCATTATTTTTTACCTTTTTTGCTATAAAAAATATCCCCCAAAAATATATAAAAAAACATATTTTCTCTTATCGTCCATGGACTGACACCGCTCCAATACTGAAACACGTGGGTATATGTCCCAGCTCGCAGGGGAAGATCTAGGCAGAATGTTAGATGTTAGAAACATACATTCTAGAACAAACCACAGCTGAACAGCCCCGCCCAGGGGGGCGGTCCCTCCGGACATAACACTCCTGCCAGCAGCCTCAGTTTTTTTTTCTGCCTAGCAGAAGAAGACGTGGCTTTCTCAGGAGCCAGTCTCCTGGAAGATTTTATTTTTTATTCCTTTGAGAATTTTATTTTATTTTTGAGACCTTCAACTGTCGGCTGGGCAACAGGGTGGGTACGCTAGTATCCTCGTAGTCTTCCCTGTCCGACCATCGAGCGTGCTGATCCTTGCCTTGTGTGCGTGAGACTCGGTTCACGACATGCCCCATGACTCCAGGGGAGGCCGGTGGGCTTTTATGCTCCCGCGGTCCTCACAAGATTGAACAGTGCTTGCTGTATCTTTCGCGGTCGACCGGGCCGACAGCTACTCAGTACTACTCTGTGATAGGTCTGTCGGAAACACGCCAGTGGGTCCCTCTGGGACAGGTGAGTAGTCTCTCCTGCATCAGGTGAGTACATGCTGGCTTTGTTTCTCTGTATGGGGGGGTTGTTCCCTGTCTCCCCCCTGTATGCTGCTCTCTGCACCCTAATCTGGCGCTGAGTTGTGTGGGGGTACCTGGGGGTCACTCTGGCCTGGCGGGGGGGCGCTCATGTTCTGTGTGCTGGGGCTGAGAAAACGTGGGGTGTTTGGAGACGCCAAAAGGCGCTTTGGCTGTAATTTTGCTGCGCTCGGTGGCCATCTTGCCGCGGATCAATGGCGCAGTATTACACGCGGCCGGCGGCCATTTTCTTGAAGCCGTGGCGCTTTCACTTTCATTTTTGGCCTCTATCGCTGCTGCTGCAGCGCGAATCTCCTCACACACTCCTCAGGCTTCACTCGCACTGGCAGTCCGGTGCAGACAGCGGAGCTAAGCGGTCCTCTAAAGGGTTGGTGAGTCCTTTGGTTATCCCCTCCTCAGTCAGCACAGCCAGTGGGTGGACTGTTTATTCACTTTATTGTGCATAAGGTCTCAGAGGGTGGCGAGTATGGAGTCTGGTTCACCTGCTTCCCCACTCTTGTCAGAGGCAACAGGCAGTGCTTCAGCACCTGCGGTCCCTATGGACCAGTCGTCGGCAGTCCTGGAAACATTTCTTGTCAGGATGGAAGCGGTGTGCGAGCGCAAGGGAGCTATAAAGCGCCCTCTCCCCACACAATCTCCAGTAGGGGAGTGCTCTGATTCAGATATGTGCCTAGCTGCTGCTGCTCAGGACCCTAGCTCTGAATATTTTAATGTTTTTTGAACAGGACATTCCTTGTGAGGAAGATTCCAGTTCTGAGTCAGTAAATGACAGGGCGCTTGTAAGTGAACTCATTGATGCTGTGAGTGACACTCTCAAGCTGGATGCTGTGGCTGAGGTACCTCAGGCGGACACTTTCTCTTTTTTTGGTTCTTTTCAAGCTTTTCTTTTACACAGCTTCCTCACTGTTTCCTCACACGCTGCGTCAAGAGCAGCATGGATGATACAGTGGTACACAGTGCCCCCCCCCCCCTGGTCGGTGCAGCATGGTGGGTGGGGACGGGGACTTTATTCATTTATTTCTCTAGTCCCTGTGAGCTTTCTGTGTGATGTCTCTGAGGCAACAACAGGGTCTCTGCACCTGTGGTTTCCCGCCATTTCCTGGGGAACGCTCTGAGCTCTGACAGGACCACGGTCTGAGGTTTTAGGTTTCCTTTTTTCCTGCATGCTGCTTCGGCAGCTCATTTAGGCAGGTTGGAACGATACAGAGAAGTTTATGCGCCTCGGCGCCATAATTTGAACTTATGCTATAAATCTACAGTGTATTCACAGTGTATGTGTTATTGGTCTCTTTGTCTGCGTGGGTTTCCTCCCACGTTCCAATGCTGTGTCTTCAGTGCCATACACGATATAAACATACACTATATGTTTATACACGACTCTAAATACATTCACAGTATAGGTATGTATTCTCTCTGGGTCGGCGTGGGTTTCCTCCGGGTGCTCCGGTTTCCTCCCACACTCTCACTGTATGTGTGCTTCGGCTCTCTGCACAGTATAAACATGTTCAATATGTTTATTATAAATACCTACAGTAGGTGTATGCTGCCTGCGTGGGTTTCCTCCGGGTGCTCAGGTTTCCTACCACACTCCACTGGTAATGCACAGCATAAACATGTGCAATGTGTTTATTCACATGCTATCATTCCTACACGGTATCTGTGTGCTGTCTGCGTGGATTTCTTCCGGGTGTTCGGGTTTCCGCCCACGCTCTGACAGTATGTGCGCCTTTGGCTCTCTGCACAGTTTATACACGTTCCATATGTTTATGAGGCATACTATAATACCTACGCGGTACGTGTATGCAGTCTGCATGGGTTTCCTCCGGGTAATCCGGTTCCCTCCCACACTCCAATGGTATGGGCGCTTTCGGTGCTATGCACAGCCTAAACTTGTGCGATTTGATTATTCACATGCTAACATACCTACGCGGTATGTGTGTGCAGTCTGCGAGGGTTTCCTCCGGGTCCTCCGGTTTCTGCCCACGCTACATGACATGCGCGCCTTTGGTGCCATACACAGTATAAACATACACATTATGTTTATACACAACTCTAAATACATTCACTTCGGCGCTATGCACACATGTTCAAAATGTTTATCACACATACTATGGTACCTACACGGTATGCGTATGCAGTCTGCGTGCGTTTCATCCAGGTGCTCCGGTTTTCCCCCCGCACTCCAATGGTGTGCGCATTTTCAGCGCTATGCACTGCATAAACATGTGCAATTTGTTTTTTCTTATGCTAACCATGCCTACACGGTTGTGTACGCAGTCTGCGTGGCTGGTTTCCGCCCACGCCCCAATGATGTGCGTGCCTTCGTCACTGGCACAGTATAAACGTGTCTAATATGTTTATCCACACATACTAAACTACATACGCCGTATGTGGTTGTACTATGCTCTTTGTGGCCAAGTGGGTTTCCTCCCACGCTCTAATTGCGCGTTTTGACGCAATACACAGCATAAACTATACGTTTGTACAATCAGCACTTATCGATGGAATAGCTGGATGGAGCATTGTCATAAGGATCCCTGATACCTCCTTCCACCTGCCCTTCGGTGGTGATCAGACGCGCTGGCTTGGTTTGTGTTCGCCATGCTGAGGTTAGCGTTACGCCCATTAGTGGCTGCGTCTCTGGCGTTTCTAAAGCTCAATGACTGGGCAAAAGCCTCTGCTTCATGTATCAGTCGACCAGCAGGTGCACTGCAACTGCTTTAGCCTCTAGGGTCTCTGTGCCCGGGGTGGGTTTGCGCCACCTGTAGATTCTGAATTACTGGTCCACTGACCGAGTTTCCAGGGAAGCTCTGTCAGGTTGCCTTTCTTGGCCAACAATTGAGGCACCCCGTAAGCCGGGGCCTCCCTTCTCCGATACATTGTGGGGTCTCTTTGGGATTATCATACCCATCCCACTGCAGGACGGTCCTGTTGGCCGTGTGCATTCCAGGGGAAGGGTCCTTACATCCGGAGGTGTTTTAACCTCCTTTACCGGAGGTGGGGCACCGGATGTGGACCTTCTGGCCTCTACTCACTCGCAAGGTGTCGAGATTCGTGGCCAGGTCCAGGGATCCCTGGGCAGACGCGTCAGTGGCCGCTGGGGAAGTATCATCTGATGTATGCTTACCCTCCGCTACTGTTGTTGCCTCGTCTGCTTCGTAGAGTAGGGGCCGAGGCCATTCCGGTGATCCTCATTGCTCCGGAACGGCGACATTGGTACGCCGATCTAGTTCAGCTAGTCGTAGATGTTCCCTGGCGACTGCCTATTTGGGTGGACCTTCTGTCTCATGGTCCCATACTTCATCCTGCTTTACAGTCCTTGGCTTTAATGGCATGGCTGTTGAAAGCCAGGTGCTGAGGGACCGAGGTCTCTAGGATTCGGTCATCTCATCTATGTTGTGGGCAGGGAAATCTTCCTCCAGAAAGATCTATTACCGTACCTGGAAGGCTTACATCGCTATGTGCGAGGAGCTTGATTGGCGTCCACGGACGTATTTCGTTCCCAGGATTTTGTTGTTCTTACAGCGTGGTGTGACCCAAAAGCTGGCCTTGCGTACCATCGAGGGTCGGATTTCGGCCCGGGCTGTCTTTTTCAACGACCGCTAGTGGGCCATTCCTTGATTAGCACCTTTTGTGCAGGGGGTTCGCCGTGCAATCCCCCCTGTCAAGCCTCCTCTCCCTCCTCAGGATCTCAATTTTGGTGCATCTCGGTTGTCCAAGAACATCCCTTTAAAAATATCAGAGATATTCCTCTCTTGACTTTCTCAGAAGGTGGCTTTCTTAGTGGCCATTACTTCTGTTGGCCGGGTGTCTGAGTTGGCGGCTCTGTCATGCAATTAGCCTTGCCTGGTCCTCCATAAGGATAAGGTGGCGCCCGCGACAGTCTTTCTTTCCAAAGGTGGTTTCGGCTTTTCACCTTAATGAGGACATTGTCCTTCCGCCCTCACCCATCGCATCCCAGTGAGTTTGCGCTTCACACTTTGGATGTGGTGCGAGCCTTACGGGTGTACCTGGCGGCTACTGCTTCTATCGGAAGTCTAACTCAATGTTTGTGTCTGTCTCTGGTCCAACTCAGGGCCAAGCGGTGTCATCTGCCACCGCTTCTAGGTGGATCAGACAGACCGTCATACAGGCCTATGCCCTTAAGGGGCGGGCGCCTCCCTTTCCGGTTACGGTGCTTTCCACCAGGGCAATTGGTGCTTCCTGGGCTTTCCGACATCAAGCGTCGGTTGCACAAGTGTGCAAGGCGGCGACCTGGTCGTCCATTCATACCTTTTCTAAGTTCTAGAAGGTTGATGTGGCTTCGGATGCTTCCTTTGGCCGCACAGTGTTGCAGGCCGCTGTTTAATTTTGCAACTCCTCCGTTGAGGAGCTCTGCTTGTTTGGAGTGAAGTTTTGTTTATTCCTTTACTACTGCTCCCACCCTCTTCTGATGCTGCTTTGGGACATCCCACGTGTTTCAGTATTAGAGCTGTCAGTCCATGGACGATAAGAGAAAATAGGATCCGTTTCTCTGACGTCCATGGACTGACACAGCACCCACCCTTCTTTTAAGGTTTGTACTGCTTTGTTACGAACTGAGGCTGCTGGCTGCAGGTAGGAGGGTTATGTCCGGAGGGACCGCCCCCCCTGGGCGGGGCTGTTCAGCTCTGGTTTGTTCTAGAATGTTTATAACATCTAACATTCTGCCTAGATCTTCTCCTGCGAGCAAATCCTATTTTTTTCATCTGTTTAGGCCAATACGTTTTCTTCTACATATTTTTGGTAAAAAAAAAAAAAAAAAAATCGCAATAGGCGTTTATTGATTGGTTTGCACAAAAGTTATAGCGTCTACAAAATAGGGGATAGTTTTATGGCATGCTTTTTTTTTTTACTAGTAATGGCGGCGATCATCGATTTTTTTTTATCGTGACTGCGACATTATGGCGGACACTTTTGACACCATTTTGGAACCATTGTAATTTTTACAGTGATCAGTGCTATAAAAATGCACTGATTACTGTGAAAATGACACTGGCGGTGAAGGGGTTAACCTGTAGGGGGTGCTGAAGGGGTTAAGTGTGACCTAATGAGTGATTCTTACTGTGTGGGGCGTGGCTTGGCGTGTGATGTCACTGATCGTCGTTCCCTATGACAGGGAACAGACGATCAGTGACACGCTCGCTAGGAAAAACGGGGAGATGTTAACATATACCTCTCCCTGTTCTTCAGCTCTATGACCGGATCGCAGGACACCAGGGGTGATCGGGTCCCATGGGCACGGTCACGGAGCTCCGGCTCTGCTGACGTATATGTACAGGCGGCTGTCCTTAAGTGGTTAAAAAATAAGTTTTTTATTAATTTTACTTTTATTTTTTTAGTTTGACACTTTGATCAAATTTTTTATTTTATTTTTTACTTTTATTCCTATTACAAGGAATGTAAACATCCATTGTAATAGGATTATGACATGTCGGGTCCTCTTTACAGTGAGATATGGAGTCAATAAGACTGCACAACTCCCCTCTAGGCTGGGAAGCCTGAATTAAAAAAAAAAAAAAGATCCTGGCTTCACAGCCGAGGCGGCGCCGATTGTTTGAATGCAGAGGCCGGGTGTGACGTCATAACATCGCGATCGGCCTCCGACTATCATAGAGACTCCGGCGACCATCTGGTCTGCCGGAACTCTCTACGGTGTAGCTGCTATGATCATTCTTATGGTGTAAGGAATCACCGGCTGAAAAAGCAGATATCTGAATGATGCCTGTAGCTGCAGGCATCATTCAGATATACCTGCTCAAAGTGAAGGAAGTCATATGACGGCTGGCGGGCGGGAAGTGGTTAAGGAAGCTTCTCACAGTGGGCTGTTTTATGGCGTCCATCTCAAGGATGCTTGCCTTCACGTCCCAATTGCAGTGGCTTTTTCAAAGGTTTTTAATTTTGGCAATCGGCTAAGAGAGCACAATATCTCATCTACAGTTCAGAGCCCTACCTTTTTGGGTTGTCCTTGGCCCTGAGGATCTTCAAGATCATGGTGAATGCTTTGGCGCCTTTGAGGTTTCAGGGAGCTATGATCGTTCCGTATCTAGATGATCTCCTTTTTGTTTGCCAGCTCAAAAGAACAGCTGCTGACAAATTTGAACAGAACACCACTTGCAAAGCTTGGGTTGGCTCCTAAACAAGAAGTCGAATTTGGTCCCTTCCTAAGTGGAAAGGTTTTTGGGCTACAACATTGACTCAATTCAGCAAAAGATCTTCCTACCAAAAGAGAAGAGGGAAAACTCATGGGAGCCATAAAACAAATTCAGACAAGCCCGCCAGTTGCGGTTCGGTCGGCTGTATCAACATTGGGTCTCCTAACAGCCTCTATTCTGGCTGTTCAATGGGCCCGCCTCCACTCAAGGGAGCTACAGCAGATAATTCTGCAAAATTGTAAGCACGAAGATCCCTTAGAGAAACGATTCACGATTCCCTTACAGGTGAGGATGAAAATTGTGGTGGTGGAGGAACCAGTCAAATCTGAACAAGGGTCTACTTTGGGTGTTCCCTGTCTCAAGAAGAACAGATGCAGGTTCCTGTGGGTAAGGGGCACATCTGGAGGGCCGTTTTGCTCAGGATGCCTGGTCAAGCTTAGAAGCAAAAAGATCATCCAATTGGAGGGAACTAAAGACAATTCTGATGGGGCTCCTTTGGTTCCAGGAGATGAGCAGGGGCCAACATGTTAAGATTTTGTGTGACAAACCTACGGCGGTCACCTATGTGACAAAAGCAGGGAGGTACCAGAAGCAGGGTTGTCCTGACTTTAGCTCGGGAGATCCTTGTTTGGACGGGGGAGAATCTGGCATCCCTGAAGGCCCTGCATCTGAAGGGCAGTTTTAATGGGATTGAAAATGAAATGAAAAAACCTGCGCTATGGTAATAATATATATATATATATATATATATATATATATATATATATATATATATTATAATATATAATAGGGCTGCTGCGAACGTGCAAGGTGAATACCCTAAGAAATGTGAATGATTAATTTAATCTCGGCACTGCTCCTATAATACAGTAAGACTACGCACATATATAGATCTGTGCAAATATCTATATCAACATATATAGCATAAAAAAAGTGCTCAGTGCTAATATTGTGCAAAATAAAAATAGAGGCAATCAATAAAGTCCATCCAATGTGGTATACTGGGCTGGTGACAGAAGCTTCTGATGACGCCCAGTGGGAGGGGCGTTTCGCGTCAAGCTAAGGAGAATCTGTGAAGGCTGTATGCCAAGGTGGCAATTTTGCACGATTTTAAAGATTTTTGATGCAAGTGTGATACTTTTTTAACCTTTTAAATAAACCTTGCAGTGTTACACTATATACCTCTTCTTTTCTCATTGCTTAACTTTGCTACAACGGATGCACATTGATCGTTTAAACTTGAAGGACCCAGACCATCTGTACGGGTCATAAATTACTTTAGAGGATTGGAGACATCCCTCCTTGATGACCAGCAACACCAACCTCTTCTGTGGATAGGAGACACTGTATGGATAGAGGCGTATTTAAAACCTCTTTCTGGTGAGTGGGGACCCAGGAGGGCAGCACGATAAGCCACCTGAGAAATGTTTCAACTTGTCACCAGTCCAGTATACCACATTGGATGGATTTTATTGATTGCCTCTATTTTGCACAATATTAGCACTGAGCACTTTTTTATGTTCTATATGTTGATATAGATATTTGCACAGATCTCAGCAGTGCTGAGTTTAAATGAACCATTCACAGTTTTAATTGGATGGCAGATTTCCTGAGCAGGAAGAAAATTTCAGAATCGGAGTGGAGTCTGAATTTGGAAGTTTTTCAGATGATGATGAACAAGTAGGGCGTTCTGCAGATCAATGTGTTTGCGACTCACTGGAACGCAAAGGTTCCGGCTTACTTTTCCCTGAACAGGGGATTGGGCAAGGGGCTTGGATGCTTTGGCCCAGCCTTGGAACTTCCTTTTGTGTTATGCTTTTCCCCCCTTCCAGTTAATACCACTGGTCCTCAAGAAGTTTCAGGAAGAATCCACAAATCTATTACTTGTAGCCCCCTATTGGCCCGAGAGCATATGGTTCTCGATACTTCTGAATCTCACGGCAGAACCTAACTGGATGTTGCCTCTGCAGGACGATCTACTGAAGCATGGGCCCATCCTTTATCCAAATGTAAGCCAGCTCAGGTTGGCAGTCTGGTTTCTGAAGAGCAGATCCTGAAGAAAAAGCGTCTATCGGAAAAATTGGTTTCTACGCTGCTGAATAGCAGGAAGAAAGTTACTAGAGCAGTATTTGCCGCAGGAGATAATTTCCATCCTCTAATTTCTTCATGATGGAATGGAGAAGGGGTTAGCACCTTAAAGGCACAGGTGGCCGTGCTATCATTTTTTTTGGAAACGCAATTATCACGAGATCCGTTGATAATTAGTTTTTTTTTTTAAGACCCTTGCTAGGTCAAGACCAGCGCCTATAAAAAAAAGTTGGGTTGTTCTGCAGGGTCTAACTAAGACATTTTTGAATCTCTAGAAAATGCTACAATAATTGAAAATGGTCCTATTGGTGGCAGTCACCTCTGCCAGAAGAGTTGGTGAGCTGCAGGCTTTTTCTATGGCCCCAACCTTCTTAAAGACTTGATAGTTCTAAAGGTGGACCCAGGCTTTCTGCCAAAGGTATCTTCCTTTTTTTACATCAATCACGAGTAGTTATTTTTTATTTTTTGCATCCCCAGCCGGTCCTAAAGAGGAAGTTTTCCACACGCTGGACGTGAAGAGATGTCTACTATGATACCTAGAGATAACTAAGCAATTTAGGAAATCAAATTCTCTCTTTGTGCTTTTTTCAGGATCACATATTGGAGATCGTACTTCCAAAAGCACCATTGGAAGATGGCTTAGGGAAAGCCATTAAAGAATCCTAAAAGGCCTCAGGGCAATTACCCCCCGAAAGGTACCTTGGCCCATTCAACTAGGGCAGTAGCAACATCCTGGGCTGAGAGGGCTGGTGCCTCGCCCAAGCACATCTGTAAGGCGGCAACATGGACGAGTTTCTCTACCTTCATCTGGAATTAGTCGGTTTACTGTCGGCCTTGGAGCAGGGTTTCAGCCGGAAGGTCCTGCAGTTGGTGTCCCACCCTATAGTAAGTTCTCGCTTATCTCCAGGTGCTGTCCTGAAAGACGTTTTGAGAAAACCTTAGTTGGACTTACCGGTAATGGTATTTCTAGAAGTCCTTCAGGACGTCGGCTATTACCGTCCCTAATGGTTTCTGTTGTGACTTGCACTGTTTGTCTGTTTTTCTGATTCTGTCTTTCAGCAAGGCTGGAGGTTTCTCGATTAGGACTGAGGCTATGGTGGAAGCGTCCTGCCTTTTAAAAGATTTTGATTACAGTGTTTCCTGGGAAAGTGTGTTTCTCCAGGTGCTCTCCTGAAAGACTCCTAGAAATACCGGTAAGTCTAACTAAGGTTTTCTTTTACATCATGTGGATGGCCTGGTGCTTGTGCGTCGCTTACCTTGTGAAGAGATGGCACCAGGGTGCGGTATGGGAAAGAAGGAAAACTGACAGCCAGTGTGTTGGTCAATATTCTCCTGGGAAACCTTGGGTCCTCCAATTCACGTGGATGTTGCTTTTGACACCTACCTAAACATTGTTGCTGAGCAAGTACAGCCCCTCGCAGAAATGGTATTGCGTGATAGCAGTGGCCTTTTTCAGCAGGATAAAGTGTGCCCTGCCACACTGCAAAAATGGTTCAAGAATGGTTTGAGACACACAACAGTGAGTTTGAGGTGTTATATGGGCCTCCAAATTCTCCAGCTCCCAATCCAGTTGAGTATCTGGTAGATGTACTGAATAAAAGTCTGATCCACGGAGGCCCAATCTCAAAATTTACAGTATCGAAAGGATCTGCTACTGGTGGCCTTGTGCCAGATAAGATACCACTGCATACATTAAAGGGTCTAGTGACGTCCATGCCTCGAATGGTCAGGGCTGTTTTGGTGGCAAAAGAAGCTCCTACTCGATATTGTAGTGAGTGGTCATAAAATCATGGCTGATGTAAACTGCATAGCTGATCCTCAAAATGAGTTTGTCAGACCACCCAAATCAGTTTCACTGGTAACAAGCAATGGGCCTGCAATGTTTTTCTTTCTAAAGCTGCACAAAAACATATCTACTTCCAACAAATTGCAATGGCTTTTTTTTGTAGAAAGATTTACCAATTATGGGTACCATTGAATGTAATCTAGGAAATGGACTGCAAATTACCTAGGCTTAAAAACTGGGTACTCACCAAGTGCAAACTGCGCTTTTATGCACACTGCAGAAAAGTCGTCTAGTTTCTAGAGACCAAGCAACGGGAACATTTACCAATTATACAGTGCAATAGACGATATACCAAAGATTTAGCAGTGCTATTTGGCAGCTAACCAACAGTGAATCACATGAAAGTACTCAAGGGCATCTTGTGATTGCCTACAGCATTTATCAAGCACAAATTATGATCATCCAACAGCTCTGATACTGTCTTTAGCATCTGGATTCCACACATGACTAACACAGGCAGCTTGGCATAGGCACAGAAAATAAAATGTGCTCAGAGATGAAGAACTAAAGTTGGGCTTTCAGCCTCTTCACTGTAGAATAAACCATCAGCTTTAGAGGTCTGTGTGTCATGTCACTCTACAGAAATGCCATCTCTAAAATAAGTAAAGGACTTTTGAATTGACCACTACGTACATCTTGAAAGTTCCCAGGAGTACCTAAAATGCATTCAACTGCTTAAAGGTCAATAAGCGCACATCAGCACACAACCATAAAAACTAGTTTCCTTAACCCCTTGCCGACCCCTCACTGTATATATACGTCGGCAGAATGGCTCGTACAGGCACAATCACGTACCTGTACGTGGCCCTTTAACTGTCGGTCGCGCACTGCCCCTGCCTTCCCCGTGAGTCGGACCGCGGGTCCCGCGGACTCGATCGCTGCAGGGATCCCCGCGATCGGCTCACGGGGGCATGGAGCGGGGAGATGTTAGTGTAAACACATCTCCCTGCTCCTCTACTGACACTGTCGGCGAGCTCCGCTCTGTGTAATCAGAGCGGAGATCAGCGACGTGTCACTCGTAGCCACGCCCCCCCTCAGTTAGAAACACGCCCCTAGGCACACTTAACCCCTCCAGCGCCCCTAGTGGTTAACCCCTTCACTGCCCGTGCCATTTTTACAGTAACCAGTGCATTTTTTATTGCACTGTTCGCTGTAAAAATGACAATGGTCACAAAAATGTGTCAAGTGTCCGATTGTGTCCGCCATAATGTCGCAGTCACGAAAAAAATTTAATAAAAATGCCTTAAAACTAACCCCTATTTTGTAAACGCTATCATTTTTGCGCAAACCAATCAATAAACGCAGATTGCGATTATTTTTTTTTTTTACCAAAAATATGTAGAAAAATACGTATCGGCCTAAACTTAGGGAAAAAAAAGTTTTTTTTATATATTTTTTGGGGATATTTATTATAGCAAAAAGTAAAAATGTAATTTTTTTCAAAATCGTCGCTCTATTTTTGTTTATAGGGCAAAAAATAAAAACCGCAGAGGTGAACAAATACCACCAAAAGAAAGCTCTATTTGTGGGGAAAAAAAGGACGCCAATTTAGTTTGGGAGCCACGTCGCACGACCGCGCAATTTTCAGTTAAAGCGATGCAGTGCCGAGTCGCAAAAAGGGGCCTGGTCATTATGCTGCGTATTAGTCCGGGGCTGAAGTGGTTAAAGAGGAACTGCAGTCTGCCCACATAATTTGTAATAAAAATATCTTTCCTTTCTGAAGCTTCCCTCCAACCACTTTGCATATTTTATATATACTGTGATTCTGTACTTGTCAAATATGCTGCAGAAATCTCCCTCCACCGAGTCTGGCTGCATCCATTTTAACTGTGGGCAGCTGAAGCTGCTGCCGGTTCACTTCCTGGATTTACACAGAGGGGCAGCTCCAGCTCTGTAGCTCTCTTATGACTCATCCCCCCTCCCTTCCTGGCAAGCTCTCACAAGCGTGAGAGAGAGCTGTGCATGATGTCATAAGCCTAGGCTTTTTCCCAGACAAGAAGTGGGCTGTATAAGTTATTTACTGGCAGAAAACAAGTTTTACTATCCAAAGTTAAAACAACAAGGGCAGAAGATTTTAATAGATGGAAAGAAAAAAACATGACTGAAGTTCTGCTTTAAATCTAAGAGCCCATTCACACAGGGGCGTCTTTGGATCCGACTCCAAATCGCCCCAGGTCGCCCCTAGTTGCCTCAGGTCGTGCTGGCTGAAGAAATCAATGTAAGTTAATGGAGCCGTCCTTATGCACACTACTGCAGTCGCTCGGACTTCAAAAAAGGTCCCTGTACTACTTCAATCCGACTCCTAGGGGACCTGTAACCATTCATTTCAATGGGAGTCACCTCTCCCTGTCTTAATAGGAGCGACTCTCCAGGAAGATAACATACATTTCTCCTGCAAAATTCTCTCTCCCCCCTCCCTCCCACAGAGCTGATTCTTGTTTGATTGGCCACTGGAATGTCTCTTGTCCTGCAGGCAACTTGGAGTTGCCTTGTAAATAGCTCCAGGTCGTGCTGTGATTCATACTCAGGTCGTGTCTGAGTTGCCTCATAAAATCGTGCTGGAAGTCGTGTTGCCCCTGTGTGAATGGGCTCTTACAATGCACACACTGCCATAGAAGCTAATGTTTTGACAAAATGGAGGTTTCAAAAGCAGTCAGATTATTCTATAAAAGAAGTCCTTTTAAGCTGAAAAAGTGGAAGCAAAGGCAAAACCTAGCTATTTTTAAACCTTCTCCCACCCCCATTCTAAGCATAATCTATCTAACCCTGTAAAGACAAGATCTCAATACTCGCCTATTCTGTGGCCCTCCAGTCCAGCCCCAACAATGGAAGCCCCATAGTTAGTTTTTGGGTGACGTCTAGAGGTGCACCAAAATTTTAGCGTCTTAAATATCGGTCGAAAATGGTGTTATCTGCATTTTGCCAATAAGAGAAAAAGGTGCTGTTTATTTCGCTGAAAATGCACGTGACTTTGGCACAACTTTACTATTCTATGGTGTGTTTTTCATAGGTCTGTGACCATTGACAGAAAGATATTTAACCACTTCAATACAGGGCTTTTATACACCCTTCCTTACCAGACCAATTTGTAGCTTTCAGCGCTCTCACAATTTGAATGACAATTACTCAGTCATGCTACACTCTACCCAAACCAAATTTTTATCATTTTTTTCTCACAAACAGAGCTTTCTTTTGGTGGTATTTAATCACCGCTAGGTTTTTTATTTTTTGCAATATAAGCAAAAAAAGTTAGATTTTTTAAAAAAAAAAAACACTTTTTTTTTTGTTTTTATTGTAAAATTTTGCAAATAAGTAATTTTTCTTCATAAAATTGGGCCAAAATGTATACTGCTACATATCTTTAGTAAAAATAACCAAAAAAGTGTATATTATTTGGTCTCTGTGAAAGTTATAGAGTCTACAAGCTATGGTGCAAATCATTGAAAAATTATCACATCTGATCACACCTGATGTACTGAAGGCCTATTTCATTTCTTGAGACCCTAACAAGCCAGGAAAGTACAAATACCCCCCAAATTACCCCTTTTTGGAAAGCAGACATTCCAATGTATTTAGTAAGAGTCATTGTGAGTTTTTTGAAGTTGTACTTTTTTCCCACAATTCTTGGGAAATTTTTTACACTTTTTTAAATTTTTATTTTTTTGCACAAAATTGTCATAATAACAAGTTATTTCTCTCACACAGCACATGCATACTTGCAATGACACCCCAAAATACATTCTGCTACTCCTCCTGAGTATGGCGATACCAAATGTGTGAGACTTTTACACAGCCTGGCCAAATACACAGGCACAACATTGAAATAGCACCTTCAGGCATTCTAGGAGCATAAATTACACATCTCATTTCTCAACCACCTATTACAGTTTTGAAGACCCTGGAGCACCAGGACAATAGAAACGCCCATAAAATGACCCCATTTTGGAAAGCTAACACTCCAACGTATAATCTATGAGGCATAATGAGTCTTTTGAACGGTTCATTTTTTTCCAGAAGTTTTTGGAATATGTGGGAAAAAAATGAAACCACATTTTTTTTATACAAAGTTGTCCATTTATAAGATATTACCAACACATAGCATGTACATAGCAAAAATGACACCCCAAAATACATTCTGCTACTCCTCCTGAGTATGGCGATACCAAATGTGTGAGACTTTTACACAGCCTGGCCAAATACAGAGGCCTAACATCTAAGTAGCACCGTCATGTGTTCTAGGAGCATAAATTACACACATAAATTCCTGACAACCTATCACATTGTTGAAGGCCCTTCATATTTCTAAAACATAGCATGTACTGTACATACCAATTATAAACCAAAATACATTCTTCTGAGAAAAAGGGTAAAGAAAAGATTACCTGCGGTTTTAGTAGTGCAGTGGTCCAAAGAGGAGAGCATCGGTCCAGGCAGCAGGCAGGAACGTGGACAGCGACAGCAAAACCGGCCACAGGCAGGAATAGTCAGTACAGGTAGAGATGATGTCAGCACAGCCAAAGCATTGGTCCAGATAGCAGGCAGAGATGTGGTCAGCAGTAGCAAAAGGAACAAAGGATCGTCCATGCAGCAGGCAGGAATACTGTCCATAGTTAGTACATGCAGCAGGCAGAGGTATGGTCAGCACAGCCAGAGTATTTGTCCAGGGAGCAGGCAGGACCTCAAGCTTAGGGCAACGGTCAGAAGAATGGGGACAGGGGTAGAGGCTTCTCCCACCCAAATCGCTTTGAAGCCTCCGGACAACCAGACCCTGTTCTGGGAACACAGAAAACCAAAAACTGGTTTTCTGAACTCAGAACACTATTCTGGAGCCCCTCACATATGTGAGACCCCTGTGTAGCAGGGTGAAAGATCAGTCCAAGGGGGCAGGCAAAAACATGGTCAACAGGCCGAGGTCAGTGCAGGTAAAAGGCAGAAATAAACAGTAGGCAGAGGCATAATCCATACAGTCCAGGGTCAGTTCACGTGAAAGGCAGAAACATGGCGGATAAACAATGCAGACGGTAGGCAGAGACATAGTCGAGAAACAGGCCAGGGTCAGTTCACATGGAAGACAATGATATGGTTGGTTGAGGCAGGGAAATATTCAGGACATATTGAAAACGGGGAAATGGCAGTATTAGAAATATGGGCTAATAGTTTTCGAGAGTGTGATATCGCTTGAAGCATTTTCCGATGCAAAGGCCAGGTTGGGAGGGACAGTCGGGACAATGGAAGCTGGTGTCTTTCCTAATTCCTCTTCTGGTGCACACCCGACATTTTTTTTGGCGTCGTCTTCCGGATCGTGATGGTGGAATATGGTCTGAAAAATGGCGCTCATGTAGTCTGCTGACACAATCTGAGTGAATGCTTTCTGGGGGGGATGTTTGTTGGTAGATCAGGGCAGTGACAATGTCTTCAATAAATCTCATGAAGGTGGTGGGTCTATGTGTGGATTTTTGGTAGACTATGAAAGAATTTAACAGGGCCAAATGAAAAAAGTAAATTGCAATTTTTTTTATACCAGAAGAGGGATTTTCGGGTTGAAAGATAGGGCTGCAACATTTGATCATTTAAATCCACACCCCCCATGAATTTATTGTACTCATTGATGCAGGAAGGCTTGCGAACGGTACTGCGTCTTCTGTGAAGTTCCACCGAGGTGTCATCGTGGATGGTGGACATGATGTACACATCTTTCCTATCCCTCCACTTCACAGCCAACACTTCCTCGTTCCTCAAGCTTGCCGATTCCCCCTTTTGAATGGTTGTGGTGACAAGACGCTGTGGGAAGCCCTTTCTGTTTATTCTTGTTGTACCACACGCCAGAGTTTTTTTTTTAGGTAGAGGTGGCGGAGAAGGGGCAGGCTGGTATAATAGTTGTCCATATAAATATGATACCCCTTTTGGAGGAGTGGAAATACCAACTCCCAAACAATTTTTCCACTTATTCCCATGTACGATGGACACTCAGGGGGCTCGAGCTGGGAATCTTTGCCTTCGTACATGCGGAATGAGTGCACATAACCAGTGGCGTTTTCACAGAGCTTGTTGAGCTTCAAGCCGTACCTCGCCCGCTTACTGGGGATATATTGCTTGATTCCCAGCCGGCCTGTGAAATGCACCAGGGATTCGTCCACAGAAATTTTTTGGTCAGGGACATAAAGTTCGGCAAACTTCTTGGAAAAATTTTTAATTAGGGGGCGAATTTTATATAATTTGTCGAAGTTTGGGTGATCTCGGGGGGGGCACTGTGAGTTGTCACTGAAAAGCAGGAACCGCATTATAAGTTCGTATCGGGACCTGGACATGGCCGATGTAAAAATTGGCATATGGTGGATGGGTTTCTTCGACCAATACCTATTCATTTCATTTTTTTTGTAAGCCCCGTGTTAAACGTTAGGCCTAAAAACAATCTAAGCTCCACCACTGTTAGGGGTCTCCATTCAAAAGGGCGGGCATAGCTGGAGCTGGGGTTGTTTTCAATGAATTGTTGAGCAAAAAGATTAGTTTGCTCCACAATGCCTTGAACCAATTCATCAGGGAAAAATAAATTTAAAAAATCAAGTTTGGAAAAACCCTCAGTGTTGACCTGCACACCTGGCTGTGCTGTAAAAGGGGGGATCATGGCTGACCCTGAGGTAGAAGGCAGCCACAATGGGTTTGCCAAGCCATCTGGAAGCTGGGTTCGGGTCCTACTTCTTTGGCGTGTACTTGCACTGGGCCTTTCCTCCTGGGGTCTAGCAGCGCTTGCACTGGGCCTTTCCTCCTGGGGTCTAGCAGCGCTTGCACTGGACCTCGCCTCCTGGGGTCTACCGCCGTTGGCACTGCTGGTCGCTGCCTGGTGTTCAGACCGTCTTCTTTTTGGACGGACTGTGTCCTCCTCTAATTCGGATCCGGATGTGCTGCCTTCGGGGGGTTCATATTCCGAACCAGAATCGGAATCAGAACTGAGCGGTGAGAGCTCCCCGTTGCTCTCATCGGTCAGACTGAGTATTTGATATGCTTCTTCTGGGGTGTACACCTTTCTGGACATAGTGGGTACGCTGGTGAGGTGGCAGGTACTCTGGTGGCAGGTTCTCTGGTGAGGTGGCGGGTACTCTAATGGACAGGTACTCCTGATGGATTGGTGGTGGGTACTCTGGTGAGGTGGCGGGTACTCTGGTGAGGTGGTGGGTACTCCTGATGGACTGGTGGCGGGTACTCCTGGTGAGGTGGCGGGTACTCCTGGTGAGGTGGCTGGTACACCTGATGGACAGGTACTCCTGATGGACAGGTACTTCTGATGGACTGGTGGCGGGTACTCTGAGGTGGCGGGTACTCAGGTGAGGTGGCGGGTACTGCTGATGGACAGTTACTCCTGATGGACTGGTGGCGGGTACTCCTGATGGACAGGTACTCCTGATGGACAGGTACTCCTGATGGACTGGTGGCGGGTACTCTGAGGTGGCGGGTACTCAGGTGAGGTGGCGGGTACTCCTGATGGACAGGTACTCCTGATGGACTGGTGGCGGGTACTCAGGTGAGGTGGCGGGTACTCAGGTGAGGTGGCGGGTACTCCTGATGGACAGGTACTCCTGATGGACAGGTACTCCTGATGGACTGGTGGCGGGTACTCTGAGGTGGCGGGTACTCCTGATGGACAGGTGGGTGGCGGGTGATCTGGTGGCAGGTACTAGATGACAGGTACTCTTTATTTAGGGGGGGTAATCTGGGCACAGTAGTACATATGTATATGTGTATAACATATGTGTAACTCACTGTTAGCTGATCTCCTCCTCACAGGTGTGTGAAGAGGAGAACCAGGCAACAGTGAGTTACACACAATTGTGTGTTTTGTTTACATTTAGTGACCTGCTGTGATTGGACACAGCCGGTCACGTGGTAAAGAGCCAATTTCATTGGCTCTTTACCCTGATCGAGGCTGGGCTGTATCCAAGGGAAAACCCTCAGCCCCGATCGCCGCGCTGCGCAGCTCTGCATCATCAATTCCGGTAAGTTTATACCGGAATCTCCGCCGCCCGCCGCCACATTACTTGAATCGGTGTGTCCAGAGGGACACACCGGATCCCAGATCGCCGCGCTGCGCGCCCCCGGGGGCGCGCGCGGGCGCCGTACACGCCGCTGCTGCAGCTCTGCATATGGGAGCCGGTAAGCCGCTCCGCTGCCCGCCGCGCCGCACAGAAAGCTCCGCTGCCCGCCGCTGCTGCTCCGCCGCCACTCATTTACCCCCATCAGGGAACTGCTGTGTCCTAAGGAACACAACGGTACCTGGGAGAGCCGGCGAAGCACCGGATGGCGGCGGGAGGGGGGGTGCCCCCTCCCGCCGCCTATAAGAACGATCAAGCGGCAGAACCGCCACTATGATCGTTCTTATGGTGCAGAGAATCGCTGGCAGAACAAAAGGATATCTGAATGATGCCTCTATCTGCAGGCATCATTCAGATATTCCCCTACAAAGCAGAGGACGTCATATGACGTCCACCCAGGATGGGAGATCCCATCTGTGGACGTCATATTACTATGGCTGGGTAGGGAAGTGGTTAAATTTGTCAACAGAAATAGAGTAAAGGTGATAATCTACCAAAGGTGAGATATCCTCCAATCTTGGGGAGATTTGCACAATTTTTCTTTGAGGACATGAAGTACAGGAAAATCTCAATGATGTAGCTATATACAGAAACTAGATTTTAAGAGACATTCTTACCCAATTTCGAATAGTGCTAAAAACACTTTAAATGCACCATTGAAAACAGTTTATGTACAATAAGCAGTTAGCCCCTCTTTTTCTTATCTTGGGACTTAAAGAGGATCTTTAGTCAAAGCATATTGGCTTAATTATAGGCTTAATATTTGAAAGTGAAGCTGTTATTTAAGTAGTGCTGAGCTATACTGTGATGGCGACCATTTGTAGTATGGGCAGGTGAAGCCAAGCCAAGTGAAGGTGTTCCTTGAAAGAACACGCACACTTTCTCTCACACACAAACACAATTTGTCTGCTCCTACCCTGCATCAGCCACTGCTACACACCGCATACTGTTCATATGCCCCCCTATACAGCAGCCACCGCCGCTACACACAGCATACAGTTCATATGCCCCCCTCCACAGCAGCCACTGCCACTACACACAGCATATTGTTCATATGCCCCCCTATACAGCAGCCACCACCTCCACACACAGTATACAGCTCGTAACATTCCTCCCCCAGCAGCTGCTGCCGTTACACACTGTATACAGCTCATAAAATCCCCCCAGCAGCTTCAGCCACTACACAGTGTACTTGCTCATATTGCCCGCCTGTAGGTGGTGCTGCCACCATCGGTGCACACAGTAAACTGCTCCTACCCCCTTCAGCAGGTAGCAGAACCTTGGGCTGTACACTGTGGAAGCCGTGACTCCTTCCCATGCAGACACGCCCCCTTTTTGATGACTAATTGCTCTGTCTCACTGCCTGTAGACTTCTGGTATATGTGACGCGTCATTCGCCTACGAGCGCAGAGGTGGAAGTGCAAGGGGGCCACTAAACATTTTAAGGCATCTGTGGAAATGCTATTCGGCCATAGACACTCTTTTTGGTTGTGGAGGCTCAGTCCCCTCTGGATCTCCATCTCTGATTTACAGGAGCCTGTCCGGCAGGACATGTCCCACTACTGGGGGGATAATGCTGATTCCGCTTCCTTTGGCCCCACGTGGGATGCCTTTTAAGGCGTCTGTGCGAGGTTCCTATATCTCTAATGCCCAGCATCAGAGGTCCTCTCGGGCTGCCATCTTGGCCAGGTTGCTTGAACACAGCGGTAGAAATGGTAGGATGTTGGCCTTTCTCTCCTGCACGGATTACATTGACAGGACTATACCACACATTCATTTACCTAATGGCTCAGTCAAATCTGACCCCCTGCTTCTTAATCAGACATTTAAGTCCTTTTATGAGAACCTCTATTCTGCCCCATCCCCCCCCCCCGGATAAACTCGAGACGCTGGGGTTTTTGGAATCTCTGCAGTTCCCAGTACTGGATGAATCTCATAACCTTATATTAGACAAACGCCTGACGATTGGGGAAGTCACGGAGGCCATATGCTCTCTCCCCACTAATGAAGCCCCTGGATTGGACGGTTTGCCCGCCGAATGGTACAGAAACTATGCTGAAGACCTGGCACAGAAATTACACTCACTGTTTGGCCGTGCACTGAAGGAGGGTGAGCTCCCCTCCTCCATGTGTGAAGCCCTGATTGTTGTACTGCCTAAACCTGATAAAGACAAACTGTTGTGTGGGTCTTACTGTCCAATCTCACTACTTAATAGTGACGTCAAGGTGTTGGCCAAAATTCTAGCCCTACGACTACAAAAGGTCATTCTCCATCTCATTCATAGGGATCAGACTGGGTTCATGCCTGGGAAGAGTACGTATGACAACATTCGCCGGCTCTATCTGCACATTCACAGGGCTGCCACTGACCAAAAGAGTGGCCTGGTGTTATCATTGGATGCGCTCAAAGCCTTTGATAAAGTTAACTGGTCCTTCCTTTGGGAAACCATGCATTGTATGGGCTTCAGCTTCCAATTTATTAAGTGGGTCAGTTTTGCTTTATACCAACCCTAGGGCTAGGATAAATACTAATAAGGATGTCTCTGATGTCTTTACTTTGCAGAGGGGAACCAGGCAGGGCTGCCCGCTTTCGCCGCTTCTGTTTGCTCTGGCCATAGAGTCTCTTGCTCTGGCGGTGCGGCAGATGGCGACGGTAGGCGGCATTTTCTATGGGGACCTGACTGAAAAGATTTCCCTCTTTGCAGATGATGCTCTAATCTACCTGGATGGGACTTAGCAGTCGTTTGTTTCACTACTGGGTGTTGTGGAGGAGTTTGGGAAGGTCTCTGGGTTACGAGTTGGATTGGATAAATCAGTGGCATTCCCTATAGCCCCTGAACTAGATTACGCCTACCTTTTCTACATCCAAATTGACCGTCCAACGCACGTTTAAGTATCGGGGGATACATGTTAATGCTGACCTATCTTCGTTTGAAAACCTTAATGTTACCCCGATTATAACACATGGAGACCAGGCTGCGTACCTGGACCTCCTTACCACTTAATCCACCGTGTGAATATCTTTAAAATGATATACTGTATTTATTGGCGTATAACACTCACTTTTTTACCCTGAAATAGAGGGTAAACTGTGCCTGCGTGTTATACGCAGGGGGCTGTGGAAAGTGTTTTTCCTGAAACTTCCCTCTTAAAGTTAGGGTGCGTGTTATACGCCTGTGCGTGTTATACGCCAATAAATACGGTATTTACCTAAATTCCTATATGTTTTTCGGGCATCCCCAATCTTTTTGTTTAAAAAACTCTTTAACAGGATAAACTCGCTCCTCTCCACCTTCCTCTGGCAGGGGTCGACCCCGTGAATAGCTAGGGCCTCGCTTCAAGCTGCTAAATTTGATGGCGGATTGGCCTGCCCTAATCTGCGTCACTATTTTATAGCGTCACATCTAGCTTATGTTTATGACTGGTTCATGGAGGCCTCCTCATCCTGTTCCACTGCTCTATTGAATGCACTGGTGGGTTCTAGGTCCTCACTTGTGGACGATTTACACAGGTCTGTACCCAGGCGTTGTTCTCAAGGCTCCCCGTTAGAAATTAGCTGGTAAGCCTGGCATGAAGGTAACAAGGTGCTTGCGGACTCGGATGGGATGTCTCCCAGGTCCCCCCTGTGGCGGATCCCAAATTTCGCTGAGCTTCTGGGTCACCTGGACTCCTTGTGGTGCACAAGACTCGGGGTCACGCATGTCTCCCACATTTTTGTTAACCACTTAAGCCCCGGACCATTTGGTAGCTAAAGGACCAGAGCTGTTTTCAGAATTTTGCACTGCGCTGCTTTAACTGTAAATTGTGCAGACATGCAATGTTGTACCCAAACGAAATTTGCGTCCTTTTCTTCCCACAAATAGAGCTTTCTTTTAATAGTATTTGATTGCCTCTGCGATTTTTTATTTTTTGCGATATAAACAGAAAAAGACCAAAAATTTTGAAAAAAATTATATTTTCTACTTTTTGTTATAAGAAAAATCGAATAAACTCAATTTTAGTCATACATTTAGGCCAAAATGTATTCAGCCACATGTCTTTAGTAAAAAAAATGTCAAGTGTATATTTATTGGTTTGCGCAAAAGTTATAGCGTCTACAAACTAGGGTGCATTTTCTGGAATTTACACAGCTTTTAATTTATGACTGCCTATCTCATTTCTTGAGGTGCTAAAATGGCAGGGCAGTACAAAACCCCCCCAAATGACCCCATTTTGGAAAGTAGACATCCCAAGGAAATTGCTGAGAGGCATGTTGAGCCCATTGAATATTTTTTTTTTTTTTTGTCTCAAGTGATTGAATAATGACAAAAAAAAAATTACAAAAAGTTGTCACTAAATGATATATTGCTCACACATGCCATGGTTATATGTGAAATTACACCCCAAAATAAATTTTTCTGCTTCTCCTGAGTATGGGGATACCACATGTGTGGGACTTTTTAGGAGCCTAGCCGCGTACGGGACCCCGAAAACCAAGCACCGCCTTCAGGATTTCTAGGCACAAATTTTTGATTTCACTCCTCACTACCTATCACAGTTTCGAAGGCCATAAAATGCCCAAATAGCACAAAACCCCCCAAATGACCCCATTTTGGAAAGTAGACACCCCAAGCTATTTGCTGAGAGGCATGGTGAGTATTTTACAGCTCTCATTTGTTTTTGAAAATTAAGACTTTTTTTTTTTTTTTTCAATTTTCAAAACTTTGTGACAAAAAGCGAGATCTGAAAAATACTCGCAATACCTCTCAGCAAATAGCTTGGGGTGTCTACTTTCCAAAATGGGGTCATTTGGGGGGGTTTTGTGCCATCTGGGCATTCCATGGCCTCCGAAACTGTGATGGGCAGTGAGAAGTGAAATCAAAAATTTACACCCTTAGAAAGCCTGAAGGCGGTGCTTGGTTTTTGGGGTCCCGTACGCGGCTAGGCTCCCAAAAAGTCTCACGTGTGGTATCCCTGTACTTAGGAGAAGCAACAGAATGTATTTTGGGGTGTAATTCCACATAATGCCCATGGCATGTTTGAGCAATATATCATTTAGTGACAACTTTGTGCAAAAAAAAAAAAATTCTTTTTTCCGCAACTTGTGTCAACATATAAAATATTCCATGGACTCGACATGTCTCTCAGTATATAGCTTGGGGTGTCTACTTTCCAAAATGGGGTCATTTGGGGGTGTTTGTAACTGTTCTGGCATTTTATACACAACATTAGGAAGCTTACATCCACTTGAAGACAAAGCCCTTTTTGACACTTTTTGTTTACATGAAAACATATTATTTTTTTTGCAAGAAAATTAGGTTGAACCCCCAAACATTATATATTTTTTTAAAGCAAAGGCCCTACAGATTAAAATGGTGGGTGTTGCATTTTTTTTCTACACAGTATTTGCGCAGCGATTTTTCAAACGCATTTTTTGGGGAAAAAATACACTTTTTTTTATTTTAATGCACTAAAACACACTATATTGCCCAAATGTTTGATGAAATAAAAAAGATCATCTTAGGCCGAGTACATAGATACCAAACACGACATGCTTTAAAATTTCGCACAAACGCGCATTGGCGACAAACTACATACATTTTTAAAAGCCTTTACAGGTTACCCCGTTAGATTTACAGAGGAGGTCTACTGCTAAAATGACTGCCCTCGATCTGACCTTCACGGTGATACCTCACATGCATGGTGCAATTGCTGTTTACATATGACGCCAGACCGACGATTGCGTTTGCCATTGGGCAAGAGCAGGGCAGGACAGGGGTGCTTTTTTTTAATTTATTTTTATTATTAATTTTGCTTTTTTATTTTATTTTTAAACTGTTCCTTCCATATTTTTTTTTTTTTATCATTTTTATTGTTATCTCAGGGAATGTCAATATCCCCTATGATAGCAATAGGTAGTGACAGGTACTCTTTTTTTGAAAAAACTGGGGTCTTCCAGACCCTAGATCTTTCCTCTGCCCTCAAAGCATCTGACCACACCAAGATCGGTGTGATAAAATGCTTTCCCAATTTCCCAGTGGCGCTTTTTATATCCGGGGGGGGGGCGACATTCCCTCCAACTGCTTGTAAAAGCAGTCCAGAGGCTAATTAGCCACTAGGATTTCTTTTACATGAAAGCCGGCTGCTGGCTGAAAAGAATGATACCAAGATGATACCTAAACCCGCAGGCATCAATCTGGTATAACCATTCAAAGTCCAGCAACATACCAGTACGTTGCTGGTCCTTGTTGGACATGTATTGTAATCCTTTTTTTTTCATGCAGCCTGTTGGCTGAACGAAAAAAGAGATTGATCGGTGGGTATGCCCACCATTAGAATACCGCTCTTTATCCACCCACTTCTAATGATGGGCATACACGCACCATTTATATATGCCAAAGCATGGGGGCATCCTCCTGCAAAAAAGTTATGCCGCACACACATGGTCGGACTTTTCCACGGGCAAGCCTCCGTCGGAATTTCGACCGTATGTACGCGGCATTAGGAGCAAAATCGCTCCTCCGCCCCTGCTGCCCCCATGCTTCGGCATATATGCTTTTTTTTTTTTTAACTGTGGTGGTGAAATCGCCTCCTACAGCACTGGAGTCGCAGGGATCAGGCCTGTCTCTGCGAACGCTGCAGTTATGTGTGTTGTGTTTTGTAAGTGACAGTGATCGATCGATACTGCACTTGGGTGGCCTGGGCTGAACGGAAGGGCAAAAGTCAGGTGCTAGCAGGTATCTGGGCTGATCCCGCTAACACTGTGTTTTTGGGAACCCTAAACTGCTGGGGACGCGAGTATAGATCTGATCAAATCAGATATTGATCTGTTCAGATACTATACCATTAAGGGAGGTGTATGCTTCACGCGTGGGTGTTGGCCTTACTGGCACTAACCTGACGCTGCCTGGGGTGTGACGCAGACCCTCTCTGACGCTAAAACCTAATTGATATCACTCGCCGGGCGATCAGGGGGTTAAACCTTTATTGGGTTATATACGGCGGGTGCCCTGACACTATAAAAAGCAAACTAACTAACCAGCGTCACCCGTAACACTTATATGGTGATCACTGGTGAAAGGGTTAACTAGGGGCAATTAGGGGGTTAAAACCTTTATTAGGTAATATATGGGGGTACCTGACGCTATATAAAGACCTGACGGGGAACCTAAAAAAAATTACTGGCTACCGATCGGCATCACGACATTAAGACAGCGATCAGAAAAACGATTGCTTAGTGACAGTGGTGATAGGGGGTGAAAGGGTTACCTGGGGGGCGATCAAGGGGGTTAAACCTTTATTAGATAATATATGGGGGTGCCTGACGCTATAAAAACCTGCAGCGAACCTAAATAAAATTACTGGCTACCGATCGGCATCACCGACGCTAAGACAGCGATCAGAAAAATGATCGCTTAGCGACAGTGGTGATAGGGGGTGAAAGGGTTATCTGGGGGGCGATCAGGGGGTTAAACCTTTATTAGGGGGGGTTAGGGGGCCACACTGGACCTAAAACTAACTTTAGTGACACTTTTACAGTCACAAATGTCACTGATTGCAGTGATCAGTAAATAAATGGTCACTGCAATCAGTGACACTGTGACTGGGGGCTGGGGGGGGGGCGATTTATGTACCTATGTGTCAGTGTAGTGTTTTGTGCACTAACCTGGCATCTTCTCTTGTGCGGCGCTCGGTATATGTGAGCGCCGCAGGAGAGATGACATCACTTCCTCTGCCTGTGTTTACATTACACAGGCAGAGGAAGCTCTCTCATTCGCCGGGAGCGATCGCGAGGGGGTGGCCGGAATCTAACGGCCGTCCCCTCATCCCGGATCGCTCCTGAACAATTAACCACCGCTCACTGTAAAGAAGGGGGGTCCGATCGGACCCCCCAACTATACAAAGGCGATCACGTAGATATACGTGATTCTGCCGACGTATATTTACAGTGGGCGGTCGTTAAGTGGTTAATGATACGTTTATCTCCTTTGAGGATTTGAAGGTACGGTGTGGGGTGATGGATAAATTCTACTATAAGTATTTGTTACTACGTCATGCCGTTCTGGCACAATTTACTGGGTTGACCCAGGAGCTCATTGAATCGCCTTTGGAGAAGCTGCTGTCGTACCAGGATATTGAAAAGCTGGTTACGACTATTTACTCCCGCCTGCAGTCTGCTGGGGTTAATCCCTTTCAGATTGCTCAGTGGAAATGGGAGGTGGACATTCCGGGGCTGTCCGAGGAGGGGTGGGAGGAGGCCTTGGAGGTTTGCTTTCAGGACCTTATTGGATCTAATGATCTGTACGTACAGTTTAAATTTATACACCAATTGCATTATACTCCTGCCAGGCTGGCTCACATGGGTTTTGTCTCTGCTGCTTCTTGTTCTAGGTGTGACTCCACTGATGCTGGATACATACATATGTTTTGGTCTCGTTCTGCTTTGTCGACGTTTTGGAAGGACTTATTTTCTTTTTTCAAGGACACCTTACATTTACCAATACCTTGTACACCGGAGGTTGGACTGTTGGGAGTTCTCAATGAGTTCGTACCCAGGACCCATGCTCGAATTCTGGTGCGCACTATTCTTTTTTACGCTAGGAAATTAATTCTGTTACAATGGAAGAGTGCCTCAGCTCCAGATGTTCAAAGGTTGTACCGAATGATAAATAAGGTTATACCCGTTTTTAAATGCATCTACAAGGGTTAGGGCCTGTCCTACCAAGTTTACCAAGATTTGGCAGCCCTGGCTTGACATTGCAGATTCCTTTTGGAAGGACACCCCGCTCTCCCAACCCCCCACCATCTGCGAGCGCAAGGGGGCTATTAAGCGCCCTCTCCCCCCACCATCTGCAGGGGAGTGCTCAGATTCAGATATGGGCATTGCTGCGGCACAGGACCCTAGCTTGGAATTTTTGGATATTTTTGACCAGGACATTCCTTGTGAGGAAGACTTTTAATCTGGGTCAGTACATGACAGGACACTTGTTGGTGAACTCATTGATGCTGTGCGGGACACTCTCAAGCTAGATGCTGCAGCTGAGGAACCTGTGGTGGAGTCGGTCTCCTTTTTGGTTCTTTTTAAGCTAAGGCTTTTAAAAAGGTTTTTCCCGGTGCACCTTTTTTTGATAGGTTCATAGACCAGGTTTGGGACAAACCACAGAAGACCTTTGCGGTTTCGCAGCGTCTGCGGGTTAGGTACCCCTTTGAGGACAGCCTGATTAAAAAATGGGCCTCTCCTCCGGTGGTCAAAACCCCTCCCCCCGGTCGAATAAAGCCACAACTCTGCCGGTTGAGGGGACCCCTGCTTTTAAGGACCCTACGGATAGGAAGTCAGAAATGGTGAGTAGAGCCATGTTCACCATGCTGGGATCCGTGCTGCGTCCTCTTGTAGCGGTGACCCTGGTGACTCAGACGCTCATGGAGCCTGGTGTATGTGTGCGATGCCACTATGGATGTTGCCCCCCTAATTTCTAGGGCCTCAGTGTCTGCGGTGGTTTTGCGATCGCATAATCTGGTTGAAATGCTGGTCTGCTGACCTGGTCTCTAAGAAGCTTCTGGCGGATTTGCCTTTCAAGGGTGGAAGGCTATTTGGCGCTTCCCTAGATGACATTATTAAAAATGTCACAGGGGGTAAGAGCACCCTTCTTCCTCAGCCTCCAAAGGCAAAAGAGCCGCGCCGTAAGCCGGGTCCTTTCCCACTCAGAAGAGGTTTTTTTCGTCAGTCCAATCCCGTTGGAAAATTCTCACGGACTGACAAGGGTGCGGTTGGGGGACGGAAGCGTCCCTGAGTGCGTAAGCCAACCAAGCCGGCTTCCAAGCCCGCCACCGCATGAAGTCTTTCCACGCCCAAGTTTGTGGTAGGGGGGACGCCTTCGCAGGTTCGCGGATCGGTGGACCTCCCCGGATCTCTGACCGGTGGGTATGCGAGGTGGTCACCTCGGGGTACAGGATAGAGTTCCTTTCCTGGCCACCAGTCAGATTCTTTCCCTCAAATCTCTCTCTCCTTCCAGCTCTTCGGGCTGCCCTGTTAGGGGCAGTGCAGGACTTGCTGAGGTGCGGAGTAATTGTGCCGTTACCATCAAAGGAGAGGTTTCAGGGTTTTTATTGTAATCTGTTTGTGGTCCCAAAGAAGGACGGAGTCAGTCCAATTCTGAATCTCAAGGCCCTAAATGCCTTCGTGAAGGTGCGGAAATTCCGCATGGAATCTATTCGCTCTGTGATTGCTGCGCTCCACCCGGGGGATTTTCTGGTGTCCTTGGACATCAAGGACGCCTACTTGCATGTCCCAAACTGCGCGGGTCACCAGAAGTTTTCTGCGCTTCGCGATAGGCGAAGACCACTATCAGTTTTTGACTCTTCCCTTCGGTTTGGCGTCAGCACCGCAGGTTTTCACCAAGGTGCTTGCCCCGATTCTAGCTTTGCTGAGACAGCGAGGCATTGCTATCGTGGGCTATCTAGACGATTTTCTTCTGAGAGCAGACTCTGGCTCAGAATTAGAGGAAAATGTGGAAATAGCCAGTCAGGCCCTCCAAGAATTCGGATGGCTGCTAAACATTCAGAAGTCGGTCCTGGTTCCGACTCAGCGTCTGGAGTACCTAGGATTGATCCGGGACTCCTCGGAGGCGAGGGTATTTCTACCCTTGGACAAATTACAGACTCTTCAATCTGCGGTACGGGTGCGGACGTCCCGCAAATGGTCGTCACTCCGTTTTTGCATGAGGGTTCTGGGACTCGTGGTGGCTTCCTTCGAGGCGGTGCCGTACGCCCAATTCCACACTTGAGTCTTACAAAAGGAGATCCTATCTTGTTGGAACAAGTCTCCATTATCATTGGATCGTCAGGTCCAGGTGAGTCATCTGGTCAGGGCATCCCTGAAGTGGTGGCTGAGATCCCCGGCCCTTCGGTTGGAAGTCGTTCCTTACTGTCCAGTGGACTGTGATCACAACGGACGCCAGTCTTTTGGGCTGGGGCGGAGTCTGGGGAGTTCTGTCAGCTTAAGGGCTCTGGACCCCGGACGAGTCCCGTCTGCCGATCAATGTTATGGAACACCGGGCGATCAGACTGCCTCTCCTCCTGGTCAAAGACTACAGGGGCGCTCAGTAAGGATCCAGTCGGACAACGCCACAGCAGTGGCTTATGTCAACCATCAGGGCGGAACTCGGAGCTCAGCTGCTGCGTCCGAGGTCACTCACATCCTAAGATGGGCGGAAAGAAGCGTGACAGCTCTGTCGGCCGTTTACATTCCAGGAGTAGACAACTGGCAGGCGGACTATCTGAGCCACCAGATGTTGGACCAGGGGGAATGGTCCTTGCATCCGGAGGTGTTTCAACTCCTTTGCCGCAGGTGGGGCACGCCGGATGTGGACCTATTGGCCTCTCGACTCAATCGCAAAGTGTCGAGATTCGTGACCAGGTCCAGGGATCCCTGGGCAGACGCGTTGGTGGGGTCGGTATCGGCTGATTTATGCCTATCCTCCACTGAAGCTGCTTCCTCGATTGCTTCGCAGGGTGGAGGCCGAAGGGATCCCGGTGATCCTCATCGCTCCAGATTGGCCTCGGCGTCCCTGGTACACCGATCTTGTGCGCCTAGTGGCGGACGTTCCGTGGCGACTGCCGATTCGGGAGGACCTTCTGTCTCAAGGTCCCATACTTCATCCTGCTTTAGTCGCCGGCTTTAACGGCATGGCTATTGAGAGCCGGGTGCTGAGAGACCGGGTCTCTCGGATTCGACCATGCTGAGGGCACGGAAATCTTCTTCTCGGAAGATATACCACCGTACCTGGAGGGCCTACATCGCTATGTGCGAGGAGCTGAATTGGCGTCCACGGACGTATTCCGTTCCCAGAATCTTGCTGTTCTTACAGCGTGCTGTGACCCAAAAGCTTGCCTTAAGCATCATTAAGGGTCAGATTTCAGCTTTGGCTATTTTCTTTCAGAGGCCGCTAGCGGGCCATTCTTTGATTAGTACCTTCGTACAGGTGGTCCGACATGTGCTCCCCCTGTTAAACCTCCTCTTCCTCCTTGGGATTTTAATTTGGTGCTCTTGGTTCTTCAGGAACCTCCTTTTGAAAACGGAGAGAGATTCCTCTTAACTTTATCTCAGAAGGTGGCTTTTCTGGTAGCTATTACTTCTGTCAGAAGGATTTCCGAGTTGGTGGCTGTGACGGATCTCGGATACCCCAGGTGGGCACATCCGCCAGACCTGTGTTTCCTGTCCTACAAACGCACCCGCAGCCTGCAGATTCACCATAACCAGTCCTTAACCCCCCATCACGAGACAAGTTACACAGGTGTTGAGGGTTAAACATGCAGAGCATCAACTGTTTGTTAAATACAAAACATACACTTTTACACACAGTTAGGACACTCCCCTTAGCCTTGTCATAGAGGGGGGGTAGGGGACAAGGAAGAACCAATGGGAACTGAACACTTGTACATTGAAACAGAGACTACAGTTAAACATAAAGGGATTTTGGTAAGCAGGTTGGGGTCCTCTTCTCTCTTCAAGGGAAATCACTCTTGGCTTACCCTGTTTAATTTACTTCCAATTTCGACATCCCTGTGCGACTTCATCGCGGCTTGCATATGAATTGTTTAATGGAAGTAAATGCAAGTTGTGTTGAAGTTGCACCAAAAGTAGTGCAGGAACCTTTTTGTAAGTCGGAGCAACTTGAGTTGCACCAATTAGAACGGTTATTTTGCAGTTAATGGGGCACAACTTGTCATGTGACTTTGAACTCTGAAGTTGCATGACAGGTCGCGGCAGTGTGAACCGGGGCTTAATAGAAGCAGTGTATCTGAATCACTGCAACGTCTGTAAAACCTTGAGAACCAGACCCTGCACCATGGGTACGTCCCGTAATGTTGCTGCAGGCACTGGATCCTGCATGGGCATTCACCTCAGCACTTGGTGCAACGTGTGGAATTATCTGCACAGTGCTATACAGATCCAGGGCCATGGCTCATCCCTAATTGAACCTGAACAGTGAAAACCCCTTCGGCGGTAGGCTCAATGTGATGGGCGAAGCCTGAACCCTGTGTAAGGACCAGTGATGTGAACATGGAAGAAAGGGTCACCTGTTTCTTTTGACCACTACTAAAGTCCCACCTCAAGTATGAGACAGAATATCTCTATTGCTTGCTTTTACACTATTTGTGCATCCTGATTAGTACATGTTTATACATCAGGAAACCAAAACAGTTTGAAACATATTCACTTATACAGTGTAAACTTTTCAAACTTGGCGCTAAAATCCAACCACTTAGAGCTCATTCTCGAGTGGATGACCAGGCGTTGCATCGCACCACAGGTCACACACTTTACCACCACTTCCACCCCCCCCCCTAAATAAGGTACTTGGATGCTTTCTTCCTCCCTTTTGCCACGAGGACTTCGCTACAGGATGACCACCCACGAGTTGCTGTATATTCCTTCTCAGACACGCTTACCTAATTTCTGTACTCTACTTGGTGAGTACACAACAGGGTAATCTCACTGATGGCAATGGCAAAAAACAGGTGAAAGGGGAACCGTGGCAAAACCTTAGGTGAAATTTTTCTCTGTTGAAGGGCTACAAAACCTTGAGCTACTCGGACTGACGATACTTCCTTTGCACTGGAGCGGGACCCTAATTTAACACCAATCTCTGCATCTTACTGTAGCCCAGGCATGCAACACATGGCCTACCTGACTTAACCACTTCTGGTCCTCCCCATAGAAGTTTTACTGATACAGGGCGGAACCTGTGTGCTGGAAAACATATTTCTCTTACCATCCATGGACTGACACGGTGTCTCTTTACACTTTACACGTGGGTTATGTCCCTGCTTGCAGGAGAAGACCTAGGCAGAATGTGAAATGTTATACATACATTCTAAAAGCCAGAGCTGAACAGCCCCACCCAGGGGGCGGTCCCTCTGGACATAACCCTCCCACTACAGTCAGCAGACTTCAGTTTTTTTCTGCCTAGCAGAAGGAGAAGACGTGGCTCTCTCAGGAGCCAGTCTCCTGACCTATTTTTATTCCTTTTCTGGACTTCTTTTTTATTTTATTTTTGAGAATTTTCTATCAACTGTCGGCTGGGCAACAGGTTGGGTACAAGATATCCTCGTAGTCTTCCCTGTCCGACCATCGAGCGTGCTGATCCTCGCCTTGTGTGCGTGAGACTCAGTTCACGACAGGCCCCATGACTCCAGGGGTGGCCGGGTTTGCTTTCATGCTCCCACTGTCCTCTCAAGACTGAACAGTTCCTGACTGACTGTATCTTTCGCGGTGGACCGGGCCGACAGCTACTCAGTACTGCACTGTGATAGTCCTGTCAGAAACACACCAGTGGGTCCCTCAGGGGACGGGTAAGTAGTCTCTCCTGCCTGCAGGTGAGTACAAAAGGCTGTGTGTTTCTCTGTGGGGGATTTTCCGTCTCCCCCTGTATTTCATTGTCACTCTCTGTCACCATTGCTGGCGCTGTGCTGTGTGGGGTGCCTGGGGGTCACACTGTTCTTGGAGGGGCTAATGCTGGTCTGCAGATATGCTTGGGGCCTTTTTTTGTGTGTTTTGGGGCCTGAGTGGCGCTGTGTGTGTGCTGTTTTTTTCACTTTTGCTGAGTCATGGCGGCCATCTTGCCGCAGATCGCCTCAGTGAAGTGCAGCGGCCATTTTCTTGTAGCCCGCGCGCTCTTCAGCACTAGTTTTGGCCTCTAGCGCTGCTGTAACAGCGCAAATCTCCTCACAATCTCCTCACAGCTCACCAGCGCTGACACAGCGCGGTACAGACAGCGGAACTGAGCGGTCCCTGGTCCGGTTTGGTGAGTCCCCTGGGCGCCCCCTCCTCAGTCAGCACAGCCTGTGGGTGGCCTTTTTATCTGAGGAGTCTCAGAGGGGGGCAATATGGAGTCTGTCACCAGCTTCCCCTAAATGTCAGTGGACAACAGGCAGTGCTTCAGCACCTGCGGTCCCTAGGGACCAGTTGTGGGCAGTCCTGGAATCATTTCTGACCAGGATGGGAGCTGTGTGCAAGCGCAAAGGAGCAAAAAAGCGCCCTCTCCCCACTTTACTTCATGAGGGCAGTGCGCTGATTCAGATATGGGCCTAGCCACTACCGCTCAGGACCCTAGTTCTGAATGTATTGGATGGTTTTGAACAGGATATTCCTTATGAGGAAAACTCCAGTTCTGAGTCAGTAAATGACAGGGCGCTTGTTAGTGTACTCATGACTGCGGTGAGGGACACTCTCAAGCTAAAATGCTGCGGATGCAGAACCTCAGGCGGATACAGTCTCCTTTTTGGTTCTTTTAAGGCCAGGCCTTCTGAAGAGGTTTTTCCATATGTACTTTCTTTGATAAGGTCTGGGAAAAGCCGCAGAAGAATTTTTTTATGGTCCCGCGGCGTTTGTCTATCAGATACCCCTTGAAGATGCCCTACTTAAAAAGTGGGCTTCTCCCCCAGGGTCGACCCTCCAGTCTCCCGCTTGAACAAGGCCATCACTCTCCCGATGGAGGGGACTCCTGCATTTGAGGACCCCACTGACAGGAGGTCAGAAGTGGTGAGCAGAGCCATGTTTGCCTTGTTGGGATCCGCCCTACGGCCTGTGGTAGTGGCGACCCTTGTGTCTTAAACACTTACAGGTTGGGCAAAAATGTTGCACCTAGCTGTACAGGAGCATAATCTTCCTCCAGACACAGTTGCTTTGGCCCACCAACTGGTTCAGGGCCTGGTTTATGTGTGCGACGCCACGTTGGACGCGGCCCCTTTAATATCCAGGGCCTCTGTCTCGGCGGTGGTATTTCGTCGTCTTATCTGGTTGAAGTGCTGGTCTGCTGACCTAGCCTTAGGAAGCTCCTGACGGATCTACCATTTAAAGGTGGTAGACCTTTCGGCGCTGCTCTGGATGACATCGTCATGGATGTCATGGGAGGTAAAAGCACTCTTCTTCCTTAGACTAGCAAGGGTGAGGAGGCCCGCCGCAAACAGGGGCCTTCCTTTCCAGCAAAACGGGGTTTTTTCGTCAGACAGTCCACGGGTAGGCCCTCTCAGACTGACAGCAGTGCGGCTGGTGGGCACAAGTGCCCCTGGGTGCGTAAGCCGAACAAGCGGCTCCCAAGCCCGCCTCCGCGTGAAGTCTTTCCTCCGCCCGACTCTGGGGTGGGGGGACGACTTCGCAGGTCACGAATCGGTGGTCCTCCCGAATCTCCGACTGGTGGGTGTGCGAGGTGGTCACCTCTGGGGGCCAGGATCGGAATACTATCCTGTATCCTGACAGATTCTTTCCCTCAAATCTTCCTCTCCTTCCTACCTGTCGGGCAGCCCTCTTGGGGGCTGTACAGGATTTGATCAGGTCCGGAGTGATTGTGCCGGTTCCGTCACAGGAGAGTTTTCAGGGATTCTACTCGAATCTGTTTGTCGTCCCAAAAATAGGACGTGGTTCGACCTATCCTGGACCTCAAGGCCCTGAATGCCTTCGAGAAGGTGCAGAAATTCCGCATGGAATCCATTCGCACGGTGATCGCTACACTCCACCAAAGGGATTTTCTTCTGGCGTCCTTTGACTTCAAGGATGCCTACTTGCATGTTCCGATCTGCGCAAGTCACCAGAAGTTTCTGCGCTTTGCGATCAGCAAAGTCCACTATCGATTGTGGCTCTTCCTTTCGGCCTAGCCTCGGCACCAAGGGTGTTCACCAAGGTGCTTGTTCCGGTTCTAGCCTTCTGTTACAGCGAGGTATTGCTGTCGTGGGCTATCTGGACGATCTTCTGCTAAGAGCAGAAAGTGGATCAGACTTAGAGGAAAGGTGACTATCGTCAATTAGACCCTCAGGGACTCGGGTGGTTCCTGAAACATTCAGGAGTCAGTCCTGGTCCCGACTCAGTGTCTGGAGTATCTAGTTCTGATTCTGGACTCCTTGGAGGCAAAGGTATCCTACCTCTGGAGAAGTTGCTGACACTTCAGTCTGCGGTGCGGGTGCTGACATCCCAAAAATGGTTGTCAATCCGTTTTTTGCATGAAAGTCCCGAGACTCGTGGGGGCCTCCTTCGCGGCAGTTCCGTATGCCCAATCACACACCAGGGCATTGCAGAAGGAGATCTTGTCCACCTGGGACAAATCCCCGTTGTCCTTGGATCTTCAGATCCAGGTGATTCACCTGGTCAGGGCGCCCCTGACATGGTGGTTGAGATCCTCGGCTCTTCGGTCCGGAAAGTCGTTCCCCTCCCATCCAATGGACGGTACTCACGACGGACACCAGCCTGACGGGCTGGGGTGGAGTCTGGGGAGTCCTGTCGGCTCAGGCCTTGGACTCCGGACGAGCCCGTTTTACCAATCACTGTTCTGGTAATACGGGCCATCGGACTGTGTTTCTCCTCAGGTCAGAGAGTACGGGGTCGCTCCATCAGGAGCCAGTCGGACACCGCCACGGCGGTGGCGTATGTAAACCATCAAGGGGGAACTTGGAGCTCAGCTGCGGCTTCTGAGGTAGTCCGTATCCTGAAGTGGGCCGGAAGAAACGTGCCGGCTCTGTAGGCCATTTTACATTCTGGGCATAGACAATGGGCAGGCGGACTATCTGAGTCGCCAATCGCCAGACACAGGACCAAGAAGAGTGGTCCTTGCATATTTCAACTCCTTTACCGACGGTGGGGCACGCCGGATGTGGACCTGATGGCCTCTCGACTCAATCGCAAGGGTCGAGGTTGTGGCCAGATCCAGGGATCCTTGGGCGATACTACGGATGCGTTGGTGGCCCCATATGGTCCTTATCGCCTGATATAAACTCCGGCGATCCTAATTGTTCCGGATTGGCCTCAGCATCACTGGTACGCTGATCTGGTACGTCTCGTCGCGGACGTTCCCTGGCGGTTGCCGATGAGGGAGGACCTTCAGTCTCAAGGTCCTATGTTTCATCCGGCTTACAGTCTCTGGCTTTAACGGCAGGGCTGTTAAAAGCCAGGTGTTGAGGGACCGAGGTCTCTCGGACTCGGTCATTTTGACCATGTTAAGGACACGGAAGTCTTCCTCCAGGCAGATCTATCACCGTGCCTGGAAAGCTTATATCGCCATGTGCGAAGAGCTGGACTGGCGTCCTCGGACGTATTCCGTCCCCAGAATCCTGCGTCCTCTGCAGTGTGGAGTGACCCAAAAGCTTGCTTTGAGTACCATCAAGGATCAGATTTCGGCCTTGGCCGTCTTCTTTCAGCGACCTCTAGCGGGTCATTTTCTTGGTTAGCACCTTGTGTTGGGGGTTCGCCATGTGCTTCCTCCTGTCAAGCCTCCTCTCCCACCGTGGGATCTGAATTTGGTGCTCTCGGTCCTCCAGGAACCTCCTTTTGGGAATATCCGGGATATTCCTCTCTTGTCTTGTCTCAGAAGGTGGACTTTTTAGTCACTTCTGTTTAACGAGTGTCTGAGTTGGCGGCTTTGTCCTGCAAGTCGCCATATTTAGTCATCCATAAGGATAAGGCGGTGTTGCATCCGCGACCTTCCTTTTTTGCCAAAGGTGGTGTCGACCTTTCACCTACATGAGGACATTGCTCTCCCGTCCTTGTGTCCTCACCCATCGCATCCCAGAGAGTTTGCGCTGCACATATTGGAGGTGGTACGAGCCTTACGGGTGTACCTGTCTGCTACTGCTTCTATTCGGAAGTCCGACTCACTGTTTGTGACTGTCTCTGGTCCATAACAGGGCCAAGCGGTTTCGTCTGCCATCATTTTTAGGGGAATCAGACAAACCGTCATTCAAGCCTATGCTCTCAAAGGGCGGGCGCCTCCCCTTTCCGGTTACGGCGCATTCCACCAGGACAATTGGTGCTTCCTGGGTTTCCCGACATCAAGCGTCGGTTGCACAAGTGTGTAAGGCGGCGACCTGGTCGTCTGTTCATGCCTTTTAAGTTTTATAAGGTTAATGTGGCTGCATCTTCGGATGCTTCCTTCGGCCGCAGGGTGCTGCAGGCCGCTGTTTAAAGTTGCGACTCCTCCGTTGAGGAGCTCTGCCTTATTGGAGTGAAGTTTTGGTTTTTCCATTTATACTGCTCCCATCCCTCTTGACACTGCTTTGGGACATCCCACGTGTAAAGTGTAAAGAGACACCGTGTCAGTCCATGGATGGTAAGAGAAAATAGGATTTTTTGTACTCACCGTAAAATCCTTTTCTCTGACATCCATGGACTGACACGGCACCCACCCTTCCTTTTAAGTTTGTACTGCTTTGTTACGAACTGAAGTCTGCTGACTGTAGTGGGAGGGTTATGTCCGGTGGGGCTGTTCAGCTCTGGCTTTTAGAATGTATGTATAACATTTCACATTCTGCCTAGGTCTTCTCCTGCAAGCAGGGACATAACCCACGTGTAAAGTGTAAAGAGACACCGTGTCAGTCCATGGATGTCAGAGAAAAGGATTTTACGGTGAGTACAAAAAATCCTATTATTTACGTGATCTGGCTCTTCCGGATAGGCGGCTTGCTCCTGCTGTGATCACGCACAGTGGGAACTCAGCGGCAGGTACCCTGGACTCAATGTCCACCGGCGTTCGCCCATGATCCAGCAGAAAGGCAGAACGGTGGTCTGCCCATGTAAACAAGGTAGATCACTGTTCTGACAGAAGGGAAGGCCTGGATCATATGTCTCTGCAAAGCAGGGACATGAATCCATGTCTTCCCCTAGTAAAAGCTCCTCCTACACTTTAATAAAACACAGGCAAGGCACACAGTTGACCCTTTGATCGCCCCGATGTTAACCTCTTCCTAGCCAGTGTCAGTACAGTGCATATTTTATAGCACTTATTACTGTATTGGTGTCACTAGTCCCCAAATGGTGTCAGTGTCCGACTGTCCACCACAATATCCTAGTCCCACTATAAGTCGCTGATCGCCACCATTACTAGTTTAACATTTTTTAAATATTCCATAGTTTGTAGACGCTATAACTTTTGCGCAAACCAGTCAATTTACACATATTGGGATTTCTTTACCAAATATATGTAGCAGAATACTAATTGGCCTGAATTTATGAAGAAAGTTGTTTTCTCTTTTCTTCCATGGACGGACACAGCCTTCTTAAGTCTTGACAGTTGGGTTATGTTCCTGTTCATAGGAGAGGACTAGGCAGACATGTTGGATATTTCAATACATGTTACTTTAACAGAGTTGAACAGCCCCGCCCAGGGGGCGGTCCCTCCAGACATAACCCTCCGCCCTGCAGCATGCAGCCTCAGTTTTGTTCTGCCTAGCAGAGGAGATGGACGTGGCACCCTTTGGGCCCAGAGTCCTGAGGAAATCTTTTTATTTAATTTTATTTTGTGATTCTTCTATCAAGTCGGCTGGGCGACAGGCTGGATATATAGATCCTTGTAGTCTTCCCATTCCGGCCAGCGAGCGTGTACAGTCCCTTGCAAATAGGCGTCGGGTCTGTCACGACATACCCCATGGCTCTAGGGGTGGCCGGTGAGCTTGTGCTCCGGGCTCCACATATGACTGGGCTGCTTGCTGTCTCAATCACAGTGGACCGGGCCAACCGCTACTCCGTACTGCTCGTTTGTAGGCCTGTCAGGAACGCACCAGCAGGTCCTCGTTAGGACGGGTAAGTACAGTTCCTCCTGCCTAGACAGGCAGGAACAGCTGGGTGTTCCTAGGAATAGGAGGTTCTCCTGTACTCCCTTTCCCTGCTCTCTGTCACCTTTACTCCCTCTGTCCTAACAGGGCTGGGTGCCACAGGGGCGTACCTGTGGGGTCCGGGGATGTCGGGGCCTGTTTCTCTGGGGGGGGAATACTCTGCTCCGGGGTAGCCATGCTGGGCCTTCTCATCCACTTTGCGGTGCTCAGGCGCTATTTTGGCGGTGCCGCCGCCATTTTCGGGGTGTGTTTTCTATTGCATTGATTTGCCCATTTGCGGCCATGTTGCCGTGGCCGCGCTTTGGCGCGGTTGATATTGCGGCTGGCCATTTTCTTGTGGTCGCGCCCTTTCCTTCTCCCTGAGGCGTTTGGCGGCCATCTTTGGAGGTTTGGCCTCTAGTGCTGGCTCCTGGATGGCGCAGCACGATTCTCCTCACAACTTCCTCTGTTTCCTCACACACACACTGCTTCTAGAGCAGCATGGATAATACAGTGATAAACAGTCTTGGTGTATAGAGGCGGGCAGTGGCACAGAACAGTCTCATTCTGGGCTCGTGAGTCCCCTGGGTGACCCACCCCCCGGTCGGTGCAGCATGGTGGGGGAACTTTATTCATTAATTTTGTCTAGTCCCTGAGAGCTTTCTGTGTAACATGGAGTCAGTATCTGAGAGGCAACAGCAGAGCCCCTGCGGTTTCCTGCCAAGCATCCTGGGGAATGCTCTGATGGGACCACCGGTCTGAGGTGTCAGAGGTTGCCTTTTACCTGCAGTTTGGTGCTTGCTTCGGCAGCACATATACTCAGATTGGAAAGATACAGAGAAGATTAAGCGCCCTTGGCGCAATAGTTTAAACATACACAATATTTTTATACGCAACACTGGATACATTCACAGTGTATGTATGTATGTATGTATTATTGCTTGTCTGTATGCGTGGGTTTCTTCCCACGCTCCAATGACGTGCGCGCCTTTGGCGCCATACACAGTATAAACATACACAATGGGGTTGATTTGATAAAACTGGAGAGTGCAAAATCTGGTGCAAGTCTGCATAGAAACCAATCCGCTTCCAGGTTGTTTTTTTGTTAAAGCTTAATTGAACAGGCTGAAACTAGAAGCTGATTGGCTACCATACACAGCTGCACCAAATATTGCACTCTCCAGTTTTAGTAAATCAATGCAAATATGTTTATACACGACACTAATTACATTCACAGTATATGTATGTATGTATTATTACTCTGTCTGCGTGGGTTTCCTCTGGGTACTCCGGTTTCCTCCCACGCTCCAATGGTATGCGTGCCTTCGGCACTATGCACAGCATAAACATGTTCAATATGTTTATTCACACATACTAAAATACCTACGCGGTATGTGTATGCAGTCTGCATGGGTTTCCTCCCACACCCCAATGGTGTGCGCGCCTTCGGCGCTTTGCACAGCATAAACATGTTCAATATGTTTATTCACACATACTAAAATACATACACAGTATGTGTATGTACTATACTCTGTGTCTGCGTGGGTTTACTCCGGGTACTCCGGTTTCCTCCCACACTCCAATTGCGCGGTTTGGTGCAATACACAGTATAAACTATGTGTTTGTACAATCAGCACTTATCAATATAGTAGCTGCTGGAACATCCACTGAGGTGTCGGCTCTTTTTTTTTTTTTTTTGGGGGGGTCGGGTTACCGACCCGCTCTATATAGGTTTTTAAGGACTGGGGATTGCCGCAGAGGTCCTTTTTGGTCCCTCAGCGCACAGCGGTCTGTTATTCCTTTGTAGAGCATTTTTTAAAAAGATATGTTTTTTTTCCCATGAAGTTGACCCCCTGGTATCAGGGGTACCACTATCCCGATAGGGGGACACCTGCCTTTAGGAGGTGATCAGGAGCAGTGGCTCGGACCGTGTTCGCCACGCTGAGGTCAGCGTTGCGCCCGTTAGTGGCTGCGTCTCTGGTGTGTCTGACACTCACTGAATGGGCATAACTTTTGTAGCAGACAGTGGAGGAGCTTCAGCTTCCTCTAAAAGTTGTGACACATGCCAACCAGCAGGTGGGCCACCTGAGGGGGCTGATATACTGGTCCACTGACCGAGTTTCTATGGAAGCTCTGACGGATTTGCCTTTCAAAGGCTAAGAGTAGGGGAGCCCCATAAGCCGGGACATTCCTTCCCCAATATATTGCAGCGTTTTTGAGGGTTGTCATACCCATACCACCGCAGGACAGGTTTCAGGGATTGTACTCTATCTATTCATGGTCCCAGAAGAGGACGGAGTCATCCAATCTTAGGCCTCAAGGCCCTTAATGCCTTTTTGTGTAGCCTTCTGGTTTTTCCAGCCACAGAGTTTGCGAAGTGGTCTCTTCATATAAGATCGATGTTTTCTTTCTTGTTCACCGAATAGTTTCTTTGCCCTACCTTCTCGTCTGACTGCCCTAATGGGGCAGTTCAAGACTTGTTGGGGATTTGGAAATTCAGGATGGAGTCGGTTCGCTCCATTCGGGGGACCTTCTGACGTCCTTGGACTTCAGGGACGTGTGCTGGGTCCCCATATGCGACAGGCACCAGAGGTTCCTGCGTTTAGCGGTCAAGGGGAACCACTATTCATTTATGACTCTCCTTTTGACCTAGCGGTAGCACCAAGAGTTTCACCAGGGTGCTCGCCCCGATTCTAGCCTTGCTGAGTCAGCGCCGCATTGTCATCGGTTCTTTGCATAGTCTTCTTTTTATAACCTTTTTCCAGGTTACAATTAGAGGAAGACTTGTCTTTGACTTGGAGATGTCGATGGACGCACAAATAGGATCAGTAGTCAGCGGATCTCACCATCTCCTCCGCCTGCTGCGCAGACTCATTCCCTTCATCCCAGAAGAGGACACAGCAGTAGTAGTTGGAACAATTATCAACTCCCGACTCGACTACGCAAACGCCCTCTACCTCGGACTACCCAAGTATCAGATTTCGCGCCTACAAGTCGTCCAGAACACGGCAGCCAGACTGGTAACAGGAATAAAACCTTGGGAATCCATCACCCCTTCACTGAGGACCCTTCATTGGCTAACCGTAAAGGATTGGGTCACATTCAAGACCCTCTCTCACCCACAAGTGCACACAAGTTAACGCTCCTCAATATTTATGCGAGAAGATAAAACACTACACCCCCAATCGCATTCTCCGATCAACCAACCAAAACCTCCTTCACATCCCCAAGTTTCGCTACAAATCAAAGGGAGAACGAAGATTTGCAGTCCAAGGACCACGGCTATGGAACGCTCTACCCACGGACATCCGCATGGAAGAAAACCATCGGCCCTTCAAAAAAAATAAAATAAATTAAGACCCACCTCTTCTGATGGATCAGGACGTCACTGGATGCAAAGCGCCTTGAGGCGATTTAGTTCGCATTTGTAGCGCTATACAAGTTATTCACTCACTCTATAGTCAGTCAGACTCTCCAAGACTTCGGGTGGATGCTGTACCTCCAGTTGTCGGTACTAGTTCAGACTCGGCGCCTAGAATACCTGGGGCTGGCTCTGTGCTCATCCAGAGGCGAGAGTTTTCTCCCTCCAGAGAGGTTGCGGATGCTCCAGGCTGCAGTGAGTTAGATCTCATGATGGCCTCCTTCGAGGCAGTACCGTTTGCCCAGGTCCACATTTGGAGGGGAGATTCTGTCCTATTGGAACACATCCCCATTGTCTTTGGATCATCAGATTCAGGTCAATCGCCTAGTCGGGGCCTCTGACTTGGCGGCTGACATTCCCGGCATTTCTGTCCGGGAAGTTTTTTCATTCTTTTCTATTGAACTGTTAATACGATCCAGCCTCACATGCTGGGGGGTCCAGTCGGTCCAAGGTCGCTGGACTCTGGACGAATCCCGTCTGCCGGTTGATGTTCTGGAACTTGTGCGATTTAGGGTATGTCTCTCTTCGTAGTCGTGGAGACTACAAGGGCGCCCGATCAGGATCCAGTCGGACAATGCCACGGCTGTTGCTTATGTCAACCACCTGGACATCCTGCGGTAGACGGGAAGAAGCGTGCCGGCTCTGTCGGCCGTCTACATTCAGGGTGTAGAACTCCAACTGGCCGACTATTTGAGTTGCCAGTTGCTGAACCAAGGGGTGTCTACTCATTTTGCCGGAGGTGGACGTCGGTCGTGGACCTCCTGGCTTCTCGACTCAATCGCATGATGGAAGGGAGTTACCGCTCCAGGTGAGTGTACTATAGCAATCCATGTTCTCTCAGGAAACCTTGGGTGCTGGCAATGCATGAGACAAGCAGAAAGTGGAATGATGATATGGACAGCCGTACTCCAAAAAACCTTGACGGTTGCCTTTATTGTTAAAAACGGATAGATGCACTACAAATCACAGCAAAACAGGGATAACAGCTGACGCGTTTCGCACTATAATCTAGCGCTTACTCATAGCTAGCATGTACAAAAACACTTCTAATATATAGTAAAATCTAGAAAACCGTGTGATCAACACCGACCAGTAGTAAAATAGATGTCTTCAAGAAATACCTCTAAACAAATAAACCCCCTGTGTATATATATTTAAAAATATTTCAAATGTGTGTGTGTGTGTGTATATGTGTGTATGTATGCATATATATATATGTATGTGTGTATATAGAGATGTAGGGGTGTATAAATAATGTGTATTAAAACCAAAATGTATTGAAAACAAAATATATATACATAAGTGAACTATAGAGACACCGTAATGTGTATATCTGTGTAGAGTTACCAGAGCCACCAACACAAATGTAGATGGAGCCATATCACAGTGGTGTTAAAAATTGGTGTACTTAACTATAGAAATGTATTAAGTGATATAATAATATCCAAGGGGTGGGATAGTGTAAAAATGTGAAAGATTGTCCCATTAAGGGCTCATATGTGTAAAAAGGAGGTTGCTGAAACTAAATATGTGATGTGAAGTGATGAATAAATGTTTGATCAATCAAGAAAATACAGTGCAGAGTTGTTTAAACTCGTGAAAAAATTAAATAACAACGTGAGAGACTTATAAATAGTCCCATGACGTTAAAAAGATGTGAATAAGGTAATGTAAATAAATAGGTAATAGATCAATAGGATTGTGATATTATAGTAAACCGATTGGCAATACATATAGTGCCAGTGTATCGAGGTGTATTATTAGTAAGTGTGATTACAATGTATCTGTGTATAGGTATATAGATATAAAGCACCCACATATAAGTTGATGCATGCCCAATGCTTGTAATGAGACTTGTTGACTGCTAATGTGATCATAAATGATTTGTGTAATAAATGATACTTCTATAAAACCATATGGAAATGGACATGTCTCCTGATGACAAATGGGGATAAAGGTGGAAGTTGTATATACGTATACAGAGCACCCCCCATGTTGAGCAACATGGGATTTGACCGATGTGCATGTACATATATGTCAAAGTAATGTCTATACACACGCAACCTGTATTGGGCCGATATCCAATATGTGTGTGTGTGTGTGTGTGTATCTATGTCCTATTCAAATCATTATTCAAATCATTGTAGTCTGATGGGCCCCTCAAGTCGTAAGTGTATGGACTAAATATCCATGTACGAAAGGGCCTATCCTGATGGCATGTAAAGTCCCATGGACCTGCTGGATATTGTCATTGTACATCAAAATAGCACCTGATTTTTAAAACAATAAAAACATCAATATATAATGCTATAAAACATAATATATATAACTGCACCAATGGAAAGAAGTGCATAGAAGATAACGTCTCTTGTCTCATATTGTCTTATTGCAGGGATTTAGCAAATTGTTGCATTGTTAATGTCCCGATAAATTTAAATGGTCAGACTATAATGTCCTTTTCATGTTCAAATGTAAAAGATATAACTGTTATAATAAAAAAGGAGAAAAGGAAATATTAACATATGACTGATTGACGTTCTTCTATTAAGATGGGACCATCCGGACATATGTCCCTAGTTACCGTATATACTCTAGTATAAGCCGACCCGAATATAAGCCGAGGCACCTAATTTTACCACAAAAAAATGGGAAAACGAATTGACTTGAGTATAAGCCTAGGGTGTCCATCTGCATGCCTCACTTTGCCTCACTGTCACTGTGCCCATGCCTCACTGTCACTGTGCCCATGCCTCACTGTCACTGTGCCCATGCCTCACTGTCACTGTGCCCATTCTCCCTACCTGATCTTCGGCGCTGTGTGACTAGACTGACGTTTAACATGGGAGTCTATGAAAGGGGTGCCCGGCTTTGAAAAATCGATGCTCCCCGGCCGTAGGTCCCCTGGACAACAAACTTTGCGCACTTGTAGATGAAGAGTGGGGCTACATGTGTGCCAAGTTTGGGGTCCTGGTGACCTAGGGGTGGCCGGTACTGGGTCCCCAAAATCACCAGAGAAATTACCATTTAACATGGGAGTCAATAGAAGGGGTGCCCAGCTTTGAAAAATCGGTGCTCCCCGGACAACAAACTTTGCACACTTGTAGAGAAAGAGTGGGGCTACATGTGTGCCAAGTTTGGGGTCCAGGGGACCTACGGCTGTCCTGGATCAGGCGCACAAAGTTGAAGATGGACACACTCGAGTATAAGCCGAGGGGGGCATTTTCAGCACAAAAAAGTGCTGAAAAACTCGGCTTATACTCGCGTATATACAGTAGTTAAATTAATAGATATCCTCAATATATATATAATATGAGCTATAAAGAGTAATAATAAAATACATACCATATATTTAACCTCATATGTATAGTTCAATTATGTGTGTGTGTGTGTGTATATATATATATATATATATATATATATATATATATATATATATATATATATATTTCTTTCTCGTACATCACGGGACACAGAGCGGCATAGTCATTACTATGTGGGTTATATAGATACCTTCAGGTGCTGGCACTGGCAACTTCCAAAACCGGAAGTACCCTCCCCTATATAAGCCCCTCCCATCCGGGAGTACCTCAGTTTTTTGCCAGTGTCTAAGGTGTTGGCCAAGAAGTAACATGTGTTTTTCACTGAGCTTGCGTACAGGTTCTTTTGGGCCTCAGTAAGCTATTCCGGATCCGACCAAAAAAGCTTCATAGCTAAACGGTCGGTACCCGGGCCTTGCAAGAGAAGAGCAAGGTTTTGCCTGTAATGCCTCTCTTAGGAGGGCTGGACCCTGGGATCCAGAGCTCTGGTCATACCCACGACCAAGATGTTTTCTGTGCAGGGTGCTATACAGGTCCAGGGGAGTGGAATCCTTGGGAACCCGGTCCCTGAAGGTTTAATTACAATGCCTGCCGTGATAGGTGAAGTTTGGGCTTCTGTGGACCAAACAGAGTCCTGCGGCGAAGAAAAGGTAAGTGGGGGCCCTCAGGAACTTGGTTCTATTGGGGGACCCCCAAGCCTATTTTGTCTTTCTGCCTGTTACCTAAGGTATTCCCGCTAAATATTCTGTGCATGCCTGTTACTACTGAGAAAATTTAAAAATTTTAATAGTAGGCAAGAAAAAAAAAAAAAAAATGTAAGACCGCTGTACCTGTGTTAAACACTAGAGGCCGCTATGGTTCTTTTTTCTTGTAATGTGGATTTTTTTCTTCCGAAGTCAAATCCAGGCAGTTGGTAAGTTCTCTTTGGGAAGCTGTCTCCTCTGCCCTGTTGCTGCGCTCATCCATCCCCGGGCCCTGCGGCACAGACCCTGGCTCCCATCTAGCTCCTTGTTTTTTCAAAAAAGGCGCCGAAGGCGCACGTGCCCGCGCCTCTCTAATATAGAGGCGATCTGGAAAAAGGGGCGGAGCGGGTGGATGACGCTCGGTGTGCGCCGCAGCGCTACTGCGCATGTGCGGGCGTCCAGCATGTTTAAAGGCAATCAAGCTGGCTATTGAAGTGCACAGACAGAGCTAGCAACAGTAAAAAGGCACACAGAGGCGGTTGATGCAGGCATCCCCTAGAAAGGCACTTTAGTAGACACCAACTGTTATATAGCAGCAATTGTGCTAGACTATTCTCAGTAAAAGGGGTGTATTACGGCTGGAATACCTCAGCTTTGGGCTTAGGAATATGCCGTCCAGAAGCTCCGGAACTAAATCTTCCAGGAAGCCAAAGGGGTCTCCATCGGGCTCTGAGGATCTTGGGCATGCTTCTGCTGCACCAGTCTCCCCTGAAAATTCAGAGGTTAGTGACCGTAGAGACCCCGCAGGAGTACCTGGTACTGTGGCTGTCCTCAGTTCACCTGCTCCTGTGTATGTAACAGAGGAGGTTTTTTCCTCAGCTCTGGGAGGATTAGAAGAGAGATTGTCAACATTAATCGCTGCCTCCCTGAAAGCACGCCCGATCTCCGTCTCCTCCTTCAGAGTACCTGTTAGCGGAGCAACAGTCCCATACAGGGATCGACCTGCCTGAAGGGGATCAGGAGGAGGTTGATTCTGTTATAGAGGAATCAACAGTGGAGGAACCTTTCTCAGCATCTCAAGCTGAAAGATTATGGGTTCAGTCTTTGACTAACATGGTCCGATCAGCATTTAAAATGCACCTTGCGGAACCATCAACCACTACTGTCTCCTCGCTGGGGTCGCTAAAAGCTCCCCAGACTGACTGTTCCTTTCCACTTCACCCTTTATTGGAAGGGCTCATGTACCAGGATTGGGAACATCCTGATAAAATATTTACTCCCCCCAAGAGATTTCCGGTGGTCTATCCCATGGAGGATAAGTTCATCAAAAAATGGAGGGTCCCTACAGTGGACGCAGCCATCTCTTGTGTGAATAAATCACTGACATGTCCAGTGGATAATGTCCAAATGTTCAAGGACCCAATAGATAAAAAATTGGAGTCCTTATTAAAATCTGCTTTTTCTACAGCAGGCTTGGTGACACAACCAGCAGTGGCAGCTATTGGGGTCTGCCAAGCAGTGAAGGATCAGTTGAAACAAGTCTTAAGGGACTTGCCAGATCAGCAGGCCCTTGCCCTAGCTGATCTACCTAGAGCCTTATGCTTTGCGGTTGACGCCATAAAGGATTCAATCCATCAGGCCTCCCGCCTTACGCTGTCTGTAGTACATATGCGCAGGCTTCTATGGCTCAAAAACTGGTCTGCTGAAGCTCCCTGTAAAAAATTGCTGGTTAGCTTCCCATTTCATGGTGAACGCTTATTTGGGGAAGACCTGGACAAATATATCCAGAAAATTTCCAACGGTAAAAGTACACTCTTGCCGGTTAAAAACAGAGTTAGAGGTCCCTCTTTTAAGAGGCCTGCTTCTCCAGTCCCTGGGGCATTGGCTGTGAAACAGTTCTGACGGCCTCCTCGGTCAAATCCCGGGGGTAAAAATCAGGGGCAATCGCAGGGTAATAAAAAAACCTGGGTCAGGAGAGGTACAAAACCTCCCCCAAAGTCAAATGCATGAAGGGTTGCCCCCACTCAATCGGGTGGGGGGAAGACTCCAGTTGTTCGCAGAGACCTGGCGGGACACAACCAGAGACAGATGGGTGCTCTCCGCAGTAAGTCTGGGATACAGATTGGAGTTAAAAGACTCTCCTCCTTCCCATTTTATGAGGTCAAAAGTGCCAAGGGATCCCCGGAAGAGAGAGTCCCTCCTGTTGGCACTAGAACAACTATTGCTCCAAGGAGTAATTATGGAGGTTCCCCTGGAAGAATGGGGGTTCGGGGTTTACTCAAACCTCTTTACAGTCCCGAAGCCAAACGGGGACGTGAGGCCCATATTAAATCTAAAAGGGCTAAACAAATTCCTGCATATCAGGACTTTCCGGATGGAGTCAATCCGATCGGTGGCCACTGCCCTACAAGGGGAGGAATGGTTAGCCTCGATCGACATCAAAGATGCTTATTTGCACATTCCCATCTTTCCAGTCCACCAAAAATTTCTACGCTTTGCAGTAGAAGGGCGCCATTTTCAGTTCAGAGCCTTACCCTTCGGTCTGGCCACAGCACCACGAGTGTTCACAAAAATTCTGGCCCCATTATTGGCCAATCTAAGAACGCAAGGTGTAACGATAATGGCATATCTAGACGACTTGTTGCTGATAGACCACTCAGTGAAAAAACTAGAAGTGGTCGTTCACAAGACAATCAAGTATCTGGAATCTCACGGTTGGATTATCAACCGAGACAAGTCGGCCCTAAAACCAGTCAAAAGTCTGGAATACTTGGGGCTAAGGCTAGATACAGGCCAGAAGAAAATATTCTTGCCTCGAAAAAAGGTGTTGTCTTTGAGAGATTTGATCCACTTAGTGGGTACAAAAAGACAGCCGTCCATACGCCTGTGCATGAGGCTGCTGGGAAAAATGGTGGCATCATTCGAAGCAGTACCCTACGGTCAATTCCATTCAAGGAATTTGCAAAGGGCCATACTGTCAGCCTGGAACAAGAAAGTTCAGGCCCTAGACTTACCAATGTCCTTGTCCCCTTCCGTTCGCAAGAGCCTCCGTTGGTGGTTGGTTCCCCAGAATCTGGAAAAAGGGAAATCCTTCAGTCCGATTTCTTGGAAGGTGGTCACTACAGATGCCAGCCTTATAGGCTGGGGAGCAGTACTGGAGCAATGGTCTCTCCAGGGCAGATGGTCGGATGCGGAAAAGGCCCTGCCCATCAATCTCTTAGAGATACGAGCAGCCCGGTATGCCCTAGTAGCATGGACATCCAAACTCCAAGGGTCCCCTGTCAGAATTCAATCAGACAATGCCACGGCAGTGGCATATATCAATCATCAGGGTGGCACCAGGAGTCGTGCAGCCCAGAGGGAAGTAAATTGCATCCTGAAATGGGCAGAAAGATATGTCCCAGCCATATCCGCGGTATTCATTCCAGGAGTGGAGAATTGGAAGGCGGACTTTCTAAGTCGCCAACAATTATGCCCAGGGGAATGGTCCCTTCACCCCGAGGTTTTTCGGACAATATGTCAGTGGTGGGGAACACCGGATGTAGATCTGCTAGCATTCATATTCAATGCAAAGGTGGACAGGTTTGTCTCTTGTACAAGGGATCCCCTAGCTTGCGGCTCGGATGCCCTAGTGTTCCCTTGGGATCAGTTCAAGCTGATATATGCATTCCCACCGCCACAATTGTTACCTCGATTACTCCGCAGAATCAGGGTAGAAAAGAAACCAGTGATTCTGGTGGCTCCAGCGTGGCCCCGAAGAGCATGGTATGCGGAGATTGTAAAAATGTCTGTGGGGAGTCCTTGGACCCTCCCACATCGTCCGGACCTGCTTTCGCAAGGACCGATATACCACCCTTCCTTACCAGCCCTAGGTTTGACGGCCTGGCTATTGAAGCCCACATTCTAAAAAAGAGAGGGCTCTCTAATCCTGTGGTATCTACCATGATCAATGCCAGGAAGCCGGTATCCAGGCAGATCTACTATAGAATCTGGAAGGCGTACATCGCGTGGTGTGAGCCCAAGAAATGGCATCCACGTAAGTACGTAATAGGTAGGATTCTGGACTTCCTACAGTGGGCTGTAGATAGAAAGCTTGCCTTGAGTACTATCAAGGGTCAGATTTCGGCCTTGTCAATATTTTTTCAAAAGCCCTTGGCTTCGCATTCACTAGTCAAAGCCTTTATACAAGGAGTGATGCGTATTAGTCCTCCTGTTAATATTCCCATATGTCCATGGGATCTAAACCTGGTTCTGTCGGTTCTACAGAAACAACCATTTGAACCATTACAGCATATTTCCTTGGTTCTTCTCACCAGGAAATTGATTTTTCTAGTAGCCATTTGTTCGGCTAAAAGAGTGTCGGAATTAGCAGCTATGTCCTGTAAAGAGCCATATCTGGTTATCCATAAGGACAGAGTAGTGTTACGTCCTCATCCAGCCTTTCTTCCTAAGGTGGTATTGAGGTTTCATTTGAACCAAGATGTGGTTCTTCCTTCTTTTTTCCCCAAACCTAGTTCGGTAGAGGAAAAGTTATTACATGCTTTGGATGTAGTAAGAGCAGTTAAAGCTTATCTAAAAGCCACTGCTCAGATTCGCAGAACGGATACTTTGTTTGTTCTGCCGGAAGGCCCCAGAAAGGGTCAGGCAGCGTCAAAATCTACTTTAGCCAAGTGGATTCGACAGGTCATAATGCAAGCCTATGGCTTGAGAAGGAGACCGCCTCCGTTCAAAGTTAGGGCGCACTCCACGAGAGCAGTTGGAACTTCATGGGCAGTGCATCACCAGGCCTCCCTGGCTCAAATCTGTAAGGCCGCAACATGGTCAAGTACACACGTTTACTAGGTTCTACCAGGTGGACGTTAGAAGTCAGGAGGATGTCGCCTTTGGGCGCAGTGTGTTGCAGGCCGCAAAAGATCCTCATGTCTGATAGCGCTCAGCTTATGTATGGTGTATCCCCCCCCCCTCATTGGGCATTGCTTTAGGACATCCCACATAGTAATGACTATGCCGCTCTGTGTCCCGTGATGTACGAGAAAGAAAATAGGATTTTTATAACAGCTTACCTGTAAAATCCTTTTCTTGGAGTACATCACGGGACACAGAGCTCCCACCCCTCTTTTGGGGACACTTATTGCTTTGCTACAAAACTGAGGTACTCCCGGATGGGAGGGGCTTATATAGGGGAGGGTACTTCCGGTTTTGGAAGTTGCCAGTGCCACAACCTGAAGGTATCTATATAACCCACATAGTAATGACTATGCCGCTCTGTGTCCCGTGATGTACTCCAAGAAAATGATTTTACAGGTAAGCTGTTATAAAAATCCTATTATATATATATATATATATATATATATATATATATATATATATATATATATATATATATATTTTAGTTTTCAATACATTTTGGTTTTAATACACATTATTTATACACCCCTACATCTATATACAAGATTATATATATATATATATATATATATATATATCTATATATTATATACACAGGGGGTTTATTTGTTTAGAGGTATTTCTTGAAGACACTTCTATTTTTCTGTTCAGGTGGTTTCAATCACCACCTAATTATGGTCTAATTGTCATCCAGTTTATTCATTGATTGGTCTTTACACACTAGTGGTTGGTGTTGATTACACGGTTTTCTAGATTTTACTATATATTAGAACTGTTTTTTGTACATACTAGCTATGAGTAAGCACTAGATTATAGTGTGAAACGCGTCAGCTGTTATCCCTGTTTTGCTGTGATTTGTAGTGCATCTATCCATTTTTACAATAAGGGCAACCGTCAAGGTTTTTTGGAGTGTGGCTGTCCATATATCATCATTCCACTTTCTGCTTCAATCGCATGATGTCGAGATTCGTGGCCAGGTCCAGAGATCCATGGGCAGATGCGTTGGTGGCCCCGTGGGGTCAGTATTGGCTAATTTATGCCTATCCCCCACTGATGTTGCTTCCTCGTCTGCTCCTCAATGTGCAGATCGAGGGGATCCCGGTGATCCTAATCGTTCTAGATGGCCCCGGCGTCCTTGGTACGCCGACTTCGTACGCCTGGTGGCGAACACACTGGTGGCTGCCAATGTGGGAGGACCTTCTGTCTCAAGGTCCCATACTTCATCCTGCCTTACAGCCGCTGGCCTTATGGCATGGCTATTGACAGCCAGGTACTAAGGGACCAAGGTCTTTCGGATTCGGTCATCTCGACCAGGCTAAGGGCACAAAAATCTTCCTCCTGGAAGATCTACCATCGCACTTGGAAGGCCTACATCTCCTTGTGTGCAGAGATGGAGTGCCGTCCACGGACGTTTTCGGTTTCTGGGGTCTGCTGTTTTTCTGCTGTTTTTTGCAGCATGGAGTCGATCAAAAGCTTGTTTTAAGCACCACCAATGGTTAGGGGTTCAACGGATCAAAAAACTCACGGATCGCATCGATCCTCGGATCAGGGGTCACGGATCGGATCATTTTCGGATCGGCAAAAAAAAAAAAAAATTACTAATATCCACGTAATTTCCCCCTCACTGTAATATCCACAATCTTCTCCCCCAGCAATAGCCACAATCTTCTCCCCCAGCAATAGCCACAATCTTCTCCCCCTGCAATAGCCACAATCTTCTCCCCCTGCAATAGCCACAATCTTCTCCCCCTGCAATAGCCACAATCTTCTCCCCCTGCAATAGCCACAATCTTCTCCCCCTGCAATAGCCACAATCTTCTCCCCCTGCAATAGCCACAATCTTCTCCCCCTGCAATAGCCACAATCTTCTCCCCCTGCAATAGCCACAATCTTCTCCCCCTGCAATAGCCACAATCTTCTCCCCCTGCAATAGCCACAATCTTCTCCCCCTGCAATAGCCACAATCTTCTCCCCCTGCAATAGCCACAATCTTCTCCCCCTGCAATAGCCACAATCTTCTCCCCCTGCAATAGCCACAATCTTCTCCCCCTGCAATAGCCACAATCTTCTCCCCCTGCAATAGCCACAATCTTCTCCCCCTGCAATAGCCACAATCTTCTCCCCCTGCAATAGCCACAATCTTCTCCCCCTGCAATAGCCACAATCTTCTCCCCCTGCAATAGCCACAATCTTCTCCCCCTGCAATAGCCACAATCTTCTCCCCCTGCAATAGCCACAATCTTCTCCCCCTGCAATAGCCACAATCTTCTCCCCCTGCAATAGCCACAATCTTCTCCCCCTGCAATAGCCACAATCTTCTCCCCCTGCAATAGCCACAATCTTCTCCCCCTGCAATAGCCACAATCTTCTCCCCCTGCAATAGCCACAATCTTCTCCCCCTGCAATAGCCACAATCTTCTCCCCCTGCAATAGCCACAATCTTCTCCCCCTGCAATAGCCACAATCTTCTCCCCCTGCAATAGCCACAATCTTCTCCCCCTGCAATAGCCACAATCTTCTCCCCCTGCAATAGCCACAATCTTCTCCCCCTGCAATAGCCACAATCTTCTCCCCCTGCAATAGCCACAATCTTCTCCCCCTGCAATAGCCACAATCTTCTCCCCCTGCAATAGCCACAATCTTCTCCCCCTGCAATAGCCACAATCTTCTCCCCCTGCAATAGCCACAATCTTCTCCCCCTGCAATAGCCACAATCTTCTGCCCCTGCAATAGCCACAATCTTCTCCCCCCTGTAATATCCACAATCATCTCCCCCACTTACCTTACTCTCCCGCCGGCCAGTTCAGATCCACGAGCAGCGAGGGTGAGGGGTGATGACGTCAGCACGCACAAGGCGGCCGCCGGGTGTACCAAGATGGCCGCGGCTCCGGAGCTAGGCCGAAGCCGCGGCCTTTCCTAAGGCCGAGGCCGCGGATCGCTCTGCGGATCGCGGTGTGTGCCGATACGAACGGGGTGACCCGTTCGGATCACGGATCGTCACCGATCCGTTGCACCACTACCAATGGTCAGTTTCAGCCTTGGCAGTTTTCTTTCACTGGCTATTGGCGTCCCATTCCCTGGTGGGTACTTTTTTTGTACCGGAGGTTCAACTGGGGCTTTCCCCAATTAGACCACCTCTCCCTCCTTGGGATTTGAACCTGGTGCTCTCGGTTCTTCGGGAACCTCCCTTTGAGAACATCAGAGAGATTCTTCTCTTGACGTGATCTCAAAAGGTGGCCTTTCTTTTTTTTTTTTTTTTTTAAAGGGTAAATTTATTGAAATTTTGACACAATACACAGAACCTTTATACAGTGCAATTCACATACATTGTGTAGAAAGGTTATACATATGCAGTACAATATTAAAGCGTCTATAATCAACATATCTGTATCTTGTGCATGTCTCACATCTTTCCTTTATCTATGTTATACATTACACTTTATTGAACATCCAAGCAACATTTGCTGCACTTCCATCTTTTATGTATTCTGTCAGTTAATATATTTTATATATATATATATATTTACATATACATACATATACACATACCTACATACACACACATTTATTTTATTTTTTTTTATTTTTTTTATTTTTATTTTAATTAACCACTTAAGCCCCGGACCATTTCGGGCCATTAGGACCAGGCCTGTTTTTGGGATTCGGCACTGCGCTGCTTTAACTGTAAATTGTGCGGACATGCAATGTTGTACCCAAATGAAATTTGCGTCCTTTTCTTCCCACAAATAGAGCTTTCTTTTAATGGTATTTGATTGCCTCTGCGATTTTTATTTTTTGCGATATAAACAGAAAAAGAACGAAAATTTTGAAAAAAAATTATATTTTCTACTTTTTGTTATAAGAAAAATCGAATAAACTCAATTTTAGTCATACATTTAGGCCAAAATGTATTCAGCCACATGTCTTTAGTAAAAAAAATGTCAATAAGCGTATATTTATTGGTTTGCGCAAAAGTTATAGCGTTTACAAACTAGGGTACATTTTCTGAAATTTACACAGCTTTAAATTTATGACTGCCTATCTCATTTCTTGAGGTACTAAAATGGCAGGGCAGTACAAAACCCCCCCAAATGACCCCATTTTGGAAAGTAGACACCCCAAGGAAATTGCTGAGAGGCATGTTGAGCCCATTGAATATTTTTTTTTTTTTGTCCCAAGTGATTGAATAATGACAAAAAAAAAAAAAAAATTACAAAAAGTTGTCACTAAATGATATATTGCTCACACATGCCATGGTTATATGTGGAATTGCACCCCAAAATACATTCTGCTGCTTTTCCTGAGTACGGGGATACCACATGTGTGGGACTTTTTGGGAGCCTAGCCGCGTACAGGGCCCCAAAAACCAAGCACCGCCTTCAGGATTTCTAAGGGTATAAATTTTTGATTTCACTCCTCACTACCTTTTACAGTTTTGAAAGCCATAAAATGCCAAGATGGCACAAAACCCCCCCAAATGACCCCATTTTGGAAAGTAGACACCCCAAGCTATTTGCTGAGAGGCATGTTGACCCCATTGAATATTTTTTTTTTGTCCCAAATGATTGAATAATGACAAAGAAAAAAAAAAATGTACAAAAAGTTGTCACTAAATGATATATTGCTCACACATGCCATGGTTATATGTGGAATTGCACCCCAAAATACATTCTGCTACTTTTCCTGAGTACGGGGATACCACATGTGTGGGACTTTTTGGGAGCCTAGCCGCGTACAGGGCCCCAAAAACCAAGCACCGCCTTCAGGATTTCTAAGGGCGTAAATTTTTGATTTAACTCCTCACTACCTATCACAGTTTCGAAGGCCATAAAATGCCAAAATAGCACAAAACCCCCCCAAATTACCCCATTTTGGAAAGTAGACACCCCAAGCTATTTGCTGAGAGGCATGTTGAGTCCATGGAATATTTTATATTTTGCCACAGGTTGCGGGAATATGACAAACTTTTTTTTGCACAAAGTTGTCACTAAATGATATATTGCTCACACATGCCATGGGCATATGTGAAATTACACCCCAAAATACATTCTGCTGCTTCTCCTGAGTACGGGGATACCACATGTGTGGGACTTTTTGGGAGCCTAGCCGCGTACAGGGCCCCAAAAACCAAGCACCGCCTTCAGGATTTCTAAGGGCGTAAATTTTTGATTTCACTCCTCACTACCTATCACAGTTTTGAAGGCCATAAAATGTCAAAATAGCCCAAAACCCCCACAAATGACCCCATTTTGGAAAGTAGACACCCCAAGCTATTTGCTGAGAGGCATGGTGAGTATTTTACAGCTCTCATTTGTTTTTGAAAATTAAGAAAGACATTTTTTTTTCTTTTTTTTTTTTCTTTTTTTACATTTTCAAAACTTTGTGACAAAAAGCGAGATCTGCAAAATACTCAACATACCTCTCAGCAAATAGCTTGGGGTGTCTACTTTCCAAAATGGGGTCATTTGGGGGGGTTTTGTGCCATCTTGGGCATTCCATGGCCTCCGAAACTGTGATAGGCAGTGAGGAGTGAAATCAAAAATTTACACCCATAGAAATCCTGAAGGCGGTGCTTGGTTTTTGGGGTCCCGTACGCGACTAGGCTCCCAAAAAGTCCCACACATGTGGTATCCCCGTACTCAGGAGAAGCAACAGAATGTATTTTGGGGTGTAATTCCACATATTCCCTTGGCATGTTTGAGCAATATATAATTTAGTGACAACTTTTTGTACATTTTTTTTTTTTTTTTGGTCATTATTCAATCACTTGGGACAAAAAAATAAATATTCAATGGGCTCAACATGCCTCTCAGCACATAGCTTGAGGTGTCTACTTTACAAAATGGGGTCATTTGGGGGGGTTTTGAACTGTCATGGCATTTTATGCACAACATTAGGAAGCTTATGTCACACATCATCCACTCTTCTAACCACTTGAAGACAAAGCCCTTTCTGACACTTTTTGTTTACATGAGAAAAAAATTTTTTTTGCAAGAAAATTATGTTGAACCCCCAAACATTATATATATTTTTAAAGCAAAGGCCCTACAGATTAAGATAGTGGGTGTTGCATTTTTTTTTCCACACAGTATTTGCGCAGCGATTTTTCAAACGCATTTTTTGGGGGAAAAACACACTTTTTTTATTTTTAATGCACTAAAAAACACTATATTGCCCAAATGTTTGATGAAATAAAAAAGATGATCATAGGCCGAGTACATGGATACCAAACACGACATGCTTTAAAATTGCGCACAAACGCGCAGCGGCGACAAACTACATTCATATTTAAAAGCCTTTACAGGTTACCACGTTAGATTTACAGAGGAGGTCTACTGCTAAAATGACTGCCCTCGATCTGACCTTCGCGGTGATACCTCACATGCATGATGCAATTGCTGTTTACATATGACGCTAGACCGACGCTTGCGTTCGCCTTTGCGCAAGAGCAGGGGGGGGACAGCGGTGCTTTTTTTTTTTTTTTTTTTTTTTTTTTTTTTTATTATTTATTTGGCTTTTTTATTTTATTTTTAAACTGTGACTTCCATATTTTATTTTTTTACCATTTTTATCGTTATCTCAGGGAATGTAAATATCCCCTATGATAGCAATAGGTAGTGACAGGTACTCTTTTTTTGAAAAAAATTGGCGGGTTAGACCCTAGATCTTTCCTCTGCCCTCAAAGCATCTGACCACACCAAGATCGGTGTGATAAAATGCTTTCCCAATTTCCCAATGGCGCTTTTTATATCCGGGGGGGGGGGACATTCCCTCCCACTGCTTGTAAAAGCAGTCTAGAGGCTAATTATCTGCTAGAATTGCTTTTACATGAAAGCCGGCTGCTGGCTGAAAAGAATGATACCTAAACCCGCAGGCATCATTCTGGTATAAACATTCAAAGTCCAGCAACATACCAGTACGTTGCTGGTCCTTGTTGGACATGTATTGTAATCTTTTTTTTCATACAGCCTATTGGCTGAACGAAAAAAAGAGATTGATTGGTGGGTATGCCCACCATTAGAATACCTCCCTTCATCCACCCACTTCTAATGATGGGCATATATGCCGAAGCATGGGGGCATCCTCCCGCAAAAAAGTTATGCCGCGTACACACGGTCAAGCCTTCGTCGGAATTTCGACCGTATGTACGCGGCATAAAAGGTTATGCCGCGTACACACGGTCGGACTTTTCCACGGGCAAGCCTCCGTTGGAATTTCGATCGTATATACGCGGCATTAGGAGCAAAATCGCTCCTCCGCCCCTGCTGCCCCCATGCTTCGGCATATATGCTCTTTTTTTTAACTGTGGTGGTGAAATCACCTCCTACAGCGTTGGAGTCACGGCTTTATGTATCGTGGGAGCAAACGCTGTTGCTGTCAAGATAAATAGATCCGCGCTGCAACTGAATGGCGTACCTGCTAAGCAAATGGTGGTTAACATTAAAACAAAGTAACATTACAGTACAACAGTAAGACCTTACTATGCCATACCTGCAAAGCAAATACCAAAACAAAACCTAGTAAAAAATAAAAAAATGTTTTAACGCAACCTGTGCCTAAAATATATATATATGCCGAAGCATGGGGGCATCCTCCCGCAAAAAAGTTATGCCGCGTACACACGGTCGGAATTTTCCACGGGCAGGCCTCCGTCGGAATTTCGACCGTATGTACGCGGCATTAGGAGCAAAATCGCTCCTCCGCCCCTGCTGCCCCCATGCTTCGGCATATATGCTCTTTTTTTTAACTGTGGTGGTGAAATCACCTCCTACAGCACTGGAGTCACGGCTTTATGTATCGTGGGAGCAAACGCTGTTGCTGTCAAGATAAATAATTCTGCGCTGCAGTTGAATGGCGCACCTGAAAACAAAAAATTACATACCTGAAAAGCAAGCATGATAAAACATTGCAGAATAGAATACAGTAAAAAAGAGCAGAACAATAGAGAGAAAATAGAGAGAGAGAGAACAATAAAACGACAACTATTTTTGGTTTTTTTATTTTATATTTTTTTTGTTTTGTTTTTTACGTTTTTTTTTTCTTTTTTACACTTTTTTTTGTAACTTTACAACTGTAATGGTTCGGGTCTCTCAAAATGTAATGGCATCTTGGGAGACCCTGTGTAAGTGTGTCCTTGTCTGTGAAATGCTGTACCCTACGCTAAAACTTCACTTTTGAGTGGTAGCGTTCAAAACATTCACCTTGGCAAAGACCAGGCTTGTCAGGACAGAGTGGACAAAAACTACGGGGGTCACGCCTAAATCCGCGCTTGCTACAGACACGACATCTTTTTTGGGGGTGGCTTTGGGTAGGGGTACTCGGGAGGACATACGAATAATGCCTCTCATGCAGCCGGCTTACTGCATTTGGTTGGGGATGGCGAGGTGCAGAACCGCCTGGATACAGGAGTTCTGTGACTATCTCATTCTGGAATTTTAGAAGAGATAACGTCCCGCCTGAAGCTCTGTATAGCACATGAGCGTTCAGCAAAGTCAATTGGAATAATGATAGAGACACTTTTTTGTACCAGCGTCTCGCCTTACGGTCAATTAGATACGGCGCCATCAACTGGTCGTTGAGGTCCACCCCTCCCATATTTTGGTTATATTCGTGGACACAGAGGGGTTTCTCCACAACACCAGTCGCCGTACGAATTTGGACTGTCGTGTCTGCATGAAGGGAGGTAAGAAGGAAAACATTCTTATTGTCCCTCCACTTCATAGCGAGCAAGTTATTACACTTCAAGCAGGCTCTCTCCCCCAGCCTAAGACGGGCATCTACAAGCCGCTGGGGAAAGCCCCGGCGATTAGGTCGCACGGTGCCACATGCTCCAATCTGATGATCAAACAAGTGACTAAACAGTGGCACGCTCGTGTAATAATTGTCCACATACAAGTGGTACCCCTTTCCGAATAAGGGTGACACCAAGTTCCACACCATCTTGCCAGCGCTCCCTATGTAATCCGGGCAGTTGACCGACTCAATCTGACTGTCTTTTCCCTCATAAACCGTAAAGTTCACTACATAGCCTGTTGCCCTGTCACAGAACTTGTAGAGCTTGACCCCGTATCTGGCACGCTTGCTGGGAAGGTACTGCTTGAAAGACAAGCGGCCAGAAAATTTAATCAGGGACTCATCAACGCAGACAACTTGATCGGGAGTAAACAAGGCTGCAAAACGTTCGTTGAAGTGGTTTATGAGGGGCCGAATTTTATAGAGCCGGTCGTATTCAGGGTCCCCACGTGGACGACAAAGTTCATTGTCGTTGAAGTGCATGAACCGCAAAATCTGCTCGTATCGTGCCCTGGACATGGAGGCAGAGAACACGGGCATGTGGTCAATTGGGTGCGTGGACCAATAAGCACGCAATGACGGAAATTTATGTGTGCCCATGTTGAGGGAAAGGCCCAGAAAGGTCTTAAATTCGGAAACCGTAATTGGTTTCCAATTTCTGGCAATTTTAGGCAACTGGGGGTTAGCGGCGATAAATTGACCAGCATATAAATTACTCTGGTCCACAATAGATCTATAGAGATCTTCCGTGAAAAACAGCGAATAAAAATCAATTGGAATAAAATCAGCTGTTTCCACCTGAATACCGGGTTGGGCAGTGAATGGGGGAAGTACGGGTTCTGCAGAAGTGGTGGGGACCCAATCAGGATAGGCGAATTCTGCAGGAAGGGCAGTATGGGCACGACGGGCCTGCCTTTGTCTTCTTGGTGGCAGCGGGACACTACTTGTGCTTGCCACCTCGCCAGCTTGAACTGCACTTATGGGACTCGCCACGTCACCAAGTGTTACTGCAGTGCTGGATGTACGTCCAGGCTGTACTAGGCCGCTGGTGCTTGCCAGTTCACCAGAAGGAATAGCGGCGCTAGTACTACTCTGCTCCATGATACGAGAGACCTGCGGTTCTTGCTCCTCAACAACCTCAGAAGATCGGGATCGGGTACACCTGACCTTAGCAGGGACCTCAACTTCGTCGTCAGAGCTATCTGACGTGGGGCCGCTGACGTCACTGTCTTCTACGGGAAGATATTCTGAGCCTGAATCTGACAGATACGTGACCTCCTCTTCACTATCTGTCATGCTCAGAATCTCGTAGGCCTCTTTACTAGTGTACCTTCGTCTTGCCATTTTGGGCTCTAAATTTAGGGGTACACTAGTAAGATTCACAGGAAAAAAAGCACCTGACTGTCGTCAGCAAATATATCAAACGCTACAAAAAAACTGTTAGCGATCGCAGGGATCAGGCCTGTCTCTGCGAACGCTGCAGTTATGTGTGTTGTGTTTGGTAAGTGACAGTGATCGATCGATACTGCACTCGGGTGGGCTGGGCGGAGGGGCTAAACGCAGGCGCTAGCAGGTATCTGGGCTGATCCCGCTAACACTGCGTTTTTGGGAACCCTAAACCGCTGGGGATGCTAGTATAGATCTGATCAGATACTATACCACTAAGGGGGGTGTATGCTTTGCGCGTGGGTGTTAGCGTTACTGGCACTAACCTAACACTGCCTGGGGCGACGCAGACCCTCTCTGGCGCTAAAACCTAATTGATCTCACCCGCCGGGCGATCAGGGGGGTTAAACCTTTATTGGGTTATATACGGCGGGTGCTCTGATGCTATAAAAAGCAAACTAATCAACCAGCGTCACCCGTAACCTTTATATGGTGATCACTGGTGAAAGGGTTAACTAGGGGCAATCAGGGGGTTAAAACCTTTATTAGGTTAAATATGGGGGGTAACCGACGCTATATAAAAACCTGACGGGTAACCTAAATAACTAAATAACTTACTGGCTAACCAGTGACACCAGTGACGCTTATACGGCGATCACTGGTGAAAGGGTTAACTCTAGGGGCAATCAGGGGGTTAAAATAATATATGGGGGTACCTGACACTAATAAAAACCTGCGGCGAACCTAAAAAAAAAATAACTGCCTATCTAAAACACCAGCGACACGAATACAGCGATCGGAAAAACAATCGCTTAGTGACGCTGAAGTTAGGGGGTGAAAGGGTTACCTGGGGGGTGATCAAGGGGTTAAACCTTTATTAGGGGGGGGGTTAGGGGGCTACCCTGGACCTAAAGGGGCCTAATCCTATCTGCCCTGCAACTTTTTACAATCACAGATGACACTAAATGCAGTGATCAGTAAAATAAATGATCACTGCAATCAGTGACACTGTGATTGGGGGCTGGGGGGTGATCTGGGGGTGACTGGGGGGTGATTTGTGTGCCAATGTGTACCTACGTGTCAGTGGACTGTTGGAGCACTAACCTCTGTCTTCTCTCCTCGGCGCCGGGAACGAAAAGACCGCGGCGAGGGAGATGACATCACTTCCTCCAGCCTGTGTTTACATCACATGGCGGAGGAAGCATTTTCATTGGCCGGGAGCGATCGCGAGGGGGGGGGGGCGGAATCGAGCGGCCGCCCCCTCATGCCTGATCGCTCCCGAACACTTAACGGCCGCTCACTGCAGTGAAGGGGGGTCCGGATGGACCCCCCAACTGCACAAAGGCGATCACGTAGATCTACGTGATTCTGCCTGTCCGTGCCATTCTGCCGACGTAAATCGGCGGTGGGCGGTCGTTAAGTGGTTAAACTCCCCCCCCTGTTTTTTTAAACAGTACTAATACTAGCAACAAATTCCCCCCCCCCTCCCCCCTCTTTTCGAACTCAAACATGTTACATATGGCACAAGGTAGGTATAAGTATGTTCACGTTCTCACTACAGCGGGTGTCCCAATACTTCAGACATCACATATTGACTGTCTTATTGCACATCTGTTACTTCACTGATCGATAAATTCATCTTTTAACCATCCCGCCCAGATTTTATCGAATTTCTTTGGGCATCCCCTGGATACATATGTCAGCTTATATAATGGTAGCGCTTGGTTCACCATGTCTATCCAATTCTGTAATGCGGGAGGGGTCGGCCCCCTCCATCTTAGAGCTATAGCCTTCTTTGCATAGCAAAAGAGAATTCTGAGGAGTTTTTTCTGAGAATCAGATATCCCTTCCTCCTCCAGATCGCCTAATAAGCATCTGGCCGGGGAATAGATGTTAGGAACGTCCATAGCCTCCTCCAAATAGTGGAGGATTGTTTTCCAAAATAACATCACTTTAGGGCATAACCATACCATATGAAAGAAATCTCCCATTTCATTTCTACATCTAGGACATTCTGACGTGTCCCGTCTTCCCATTCTATACAACCTATGCAGAGTGTAATAAGTCCTGTGGAGATAGTTGAACTGTATTAATTTGTCTCTGGCTGATACCATTGCCGGCACGAGTGAGTCCAGGGCCTTAGTCCACGACTCCTCTGACATAGTTGGTATATCTCTTTTCCATTGTGCTGCCACCCTCTCCAGACCAGCAGAGGAGGGTGCCAGCAGGCCGAAATAGTACCTAGATATCTGTGACGGACCTAGCCGGGACAGAGGCTTTTGGAGGGGACTGGGTGCGGGCCTCCTGCCTTGCGACCGTGGGCCCTGGCATTTGGGGAACGGTGCTCTTTGTGAGCTGTATGCCTGGGGACCCTTGAGGGGGTGTTACTTTGGATTCAGGTCCATGTCCCCCCCAAGACACACAGAATCTGGGGACCCTGTATATGCCATATTAGAGTGGCTAAGTCATACTGTTGGGACGTTCACACCTTCACACTAAGGATATGCGAATACAATCACCTCCAGCCATCTGTCTGTCCTCTGTGCTAAATGTGTGATGTTTACACTTAGGATAATGTATATTGTATAGCAGGTGAGACAGGTAGGAGTCGGGATGTCTACCCTGAACGGTCATATCTATGAGTCACCTTGGCTGGCTAAAGAATTTAGTTAATTAGCTCATGTTAATTATGTTTTGGTTACTCCCTCTGTTACTGTATATAAGACTTGATTTTTGGTTCTAATAAACTCTCTCTTGGTTGAACTTACATACAGCCTGCCTGGTGTTTGTTCTGACCGACCACAAATGGATTCGAATGGCACATAGCTGTAGTTGGAATCCTGGAGCACCGGATGATCCAATAGAGCAGAGGAGTGTCGGGAGAGTGGAACCGAACGAGCAAAGGGGCTCGTTACAATATCAATTTAGGAAGGTGGCCTTTCTAGTGGCCATTACTTCTGTCAGAAGGGTTTCTAAATTGGCAGCCTTGCCTTGCAAGTCCCCATATTTGATCCTCCATAAGAATAAAGTAGTACTACGCCCGCGACCTTTGTTTCTTCCAAAGGTGGTTTCGACTTTCCACCTGAATGAGGACATTGTACTTCCATCCTTGTGTCCTCGGTCATCTCATCCCAGAGAGTCTGCGCTTCACACTTTAGACGTGGTACGTGCCTTGCAGGTGTACCTGTTTGCTACGGCTTCGTTTCGGAAGTCTGGCTCACTGTTTGTGTTGGTGTCTGGTCCACAAAAAGGCCTGGCGGTCTCGTCGGCCACCATTTTCTAGGTGGATCAGGTAGACCATTGTGCGGGCCTATTTAAGCGCGCCCTTCTTTCCGGTCACGGCGCTCCCAACCAGGGCAATTGGTGCTTCCTGGGCTTTCCGACATCAAGCGTCAATATCTCTCTCTCTCTCTCTCTCTCTCTCTCTCTCTCTCCCCCTCCCTACCTCTCTCTCTCTCCCCCTCCCTCCCTCCCTCCCCCCTCCCTCCCTCTCTCTCTCCCCCCTCCCTCCCTCTCTCTCTCCCCCCTCCCTCTCTCTCTCTCCCCTCCCTCCCTCTCTCTCTCCCCCCCCTCTCTCTCTCTCTCCCTCCCTCTCTCCCCCTCCCTCTCTCCCCCTCCCTCTCCCCCCTCTCTCTCCCCCCTCTCTCTCCCCTCTCTCGCTCTCTCTCCCCTCGCTCTCTCTCTCCCCTCGCTCTCTCTCTCCCCTCTCGCTCTCTCTCCCCTCTCGCTCTCTCTCCCCTCTCGCTCTCTCTCCCCTCTCGCTCTCTCTCCCCTCTCGCTCTCTCTCCCCTCTCGCTCTCTCTCCCCTCTCGCTCTCTCTCCCCTCTCGCTCTCTCTCCCCTCTCGCTCTCTCTCCCCTCTCTCTCGCTCTCCCCTCTCTCTCGCTCTCTCTCCCCTCTCTCTCGCTCTCCCCTCTCTCTCGCTCTCTCTCGCGCTCTCTCCCCTCTCGCTCTCTCCCCTCTCGCTCTCTCCCCTCTCGCTCTCTCCCCTCTCGCTCTCTCCCCTCTCGCTCTCTCCCCTCTCGCTCTCTCCCCTCTCGCTCTCTCCCCTCTCGCTCTCTCCCCTCTCGCTCTCTCCCCTCTCTCTCTCCCCCCTCTCTCTCCCCCCCCTCTCTCTCTCTCTCTCTCGTGCAGGGCGGCTACTTGGTCGTCCGTGCACACTTTATCCAAAAAAATTCGAGGATGATGATTGCATCTTCAGATGCTTCCTTCGGCCGCAAGGTTTTGCAGGCGACTGTTTAAGGTTGCAACTCCTCTGTTGAGGAGCTCTACTTGCTTGGAGTGAAATTTGTTTTTTTGATTACTGTTCCCACCCCTCGTTTTTTACACTGCTTTGGGACGTCCCAACTGTCAAGACTTAAGAAGGCTGTGTCCGTCCATGGACGAAAAGAGAAAATAGGATTTTTTTGTACTCCCCGTAAAATCCTTTTCTCATCGTCCATGGACTGACACAGCTGGATACTGTAAACGTGTGGGTATATGTCCCTGCTCGCAGGAAAAGATCTAGGCAGAATGTTAGATGTTAAAACATTCTAGAACAAACCAGAGCTGAACAGCCCCGCCCAGGGGGGCGGTCCCTTCGGACATTACCCTCCCACCTGCAGCTAGCAGACCTCAGTTTTTTTCTGCCTAGCAGAAAGAGAAGACGTGGCTCTCTCAGGAGCCAGTCTCCTGGAAGATTTTACTTTTAAATTTTATTCCTTTTGGAATTTTATTATTTTATTTTTGAGACCTTCAATCAACTGTCTGCTGGGCAACAGGTTGGGTACACTAGTATCCTCATAGTCTTCCCTGTCCGACCATCGAGCGTGCTGATCCTCGCCTTGTGTGCGTGAGACTCCGTTCACGACATACCCCATGACTCCAGGGGTGGCCGGGTTGCTTTCATGCTCCCGCGGTCCGCTCAAGATTGAACAGTACTCGACTGACTGTATCTCTTGCGGTGGACCGGGCCGACAGCTACGCAGTACGATTCTGTGATAGGTCTGTCTGAAACAAGCCAGTGGGTCCCTGAAAGGGACGGGTAAGTAGTCTCTCCTACTGCAGGTGAGTACATGCTGGCTGTGTTTCTGTGTGTGGGGGTTTCTCCCTGTCTCCCCCCTGTTATGCTGCTCTCTGCACCCTGTACTGGTGCTGTGCTGTGGGGTGCTTGGGGGTCACTCTGGCCTGGCTGGGCGCTCATGTCTGCAGTTTTTTCTGGTGTGTGAGGTGATTGTGTGCGCCATTGGCGCTGTTTGAGGTGGTTATTGCGTGCGCCATTGGCGCGCATTAGAGCTTTGAATTTCGCGCTCGGCGGCCATCTTGGCGTTCAGTGGTGCAGTGATAGCTGCGGCCGGCGGCCATTTTCTTGTGGCCGCCGCGCATTTATTTCTGGTGGCGGCGTGAATCCCCTCACAATCTCCTCGAAGACTGAGCAGTCCTTAAGGGTTGGTGGGTCCTCCCGGGTATCCCCTCCTCAGCCTCAGCGTAGCCAGTGGGTGGACTGTATATTCACTGTATAGCAGTGGTTCTCAACTCCAGTCCTCAGGGCCCACCAACAGGCCAGGTTTGTAAGATAACTGAAATGCATCACAGGTGATATAATTTGCTGCTCAGGGATTACAGTATTCTAGTCTGCATCTCACCAATGTAATACTTAAAATCTGGCCTGTTAGTGGGTCCTGAGGACAGGAGTTGAGAACCACTGCTGTATAGTGTATAAGGTCTCAGAGGGTGGCGTTATGGAGTCTGATACACCTGCTCTCCACACTTGCCTGGGGCAACTGGCAGTGCTGCACAGTTAAACATGTTCATATGTTTCCTGCACCTGCGGTCCTTATGGACCAGTTGTCAGAAGTCCTGGAATCATTCCTGTAAGAATGGAAGCGGTGTGCGAGCAAAAGGAGCTATAAGCCCCCTCCCCCCACAAAAATCTTTACTGAAGGGGTGCTCTGAGTCAGATATGGGCCTAGCTACTATGCTCAGGACCCCACCTCTGAATATTTAATGTTCATGAACAGGACATTCCCTTGTGAGGAAGACTCCAGTTCTGTGTCAGTAAATGACAGGGTGCTTGTAAGTGATCTCATTGATGATGTGAGAAACACTCTCAGGCTGGAATTGCTGTGACAAGCTTTTCTTTTACACAGTTTCCTCACTGTTTTCCTCACGCTGCCTCAAGAGCAGCATGGATGAGGGAGGACTTTATTAATTTATGTATCTAGTCCCTGTGAGCCTTGTGTGTGTGACATCCTGAGGTAACATTTCCCGCCATTTCCTGGGGAATGATTTGAGCTCTGACAGACACACACGGTCTGAGGATCAGAGGTTACCTGCATGCTGCTTTGGCAGCACAGTCAAGCAGATTGGAATGATACAGAGAAGATTATGCGCCTCTGCGCCATAATTTAAACTCATCCTATACCTTTACACTGCATACATTCACAGTGTATGTATGTGTTATTGGTCTCTGTGGCTGTCCCCACGTTCCAATGCTGTGTTTCAGTGCCATACATGATATAAACGTACAAAATATGTTTATGCATGACTCCAGATACATTCACAGTATATGTATGTATTATACTCTCTGGGTTGGCGGGGGCTCCGGTGTCCTCCCGCACTCTCATGGTATGTGCGCTTCGGCTCTCTGCACAGTATAGACATGTTCAATATGTTTATTGCACATATTATACATGTTTACAGTATGGGTATACTGTTTGCGTGGGGTTCCTCCGGGTACTCCGGTTTCCCCCCACTCTCCAATGGAAATGCACAGCATAAACATGTGCAATATGTTGATTCACATGCTATCATTCCTACACGGTATCTGTGTGCTGTCTGCGTGGAGTTCTTCCGAGTGTTCCGGTTTCCTCCCACGCGCTGATGGTATGTGCGCCTTTGGCCTTCTGCACAGTTAAACATGTTCAATGTTTATCACGCATGCTATAATACCTACACGGTATGTGTAGGCAGTCTGTGTGGTTTTCCTCAGGGTACTCCAGTTCCCTCCCACACTCCATTGGTATGGGCGCTTCGGCGCTATGCACAGTCTAAATTTGTGCGATTGGATATCCACATACTAACATACCTACCCGGTATGTCTTTGCAGTCTACGTGGGTTTCCGCCCACGCTACATGACATGCATGCCTTTGGTGCAATACACGATGTAAACATACACATTATGTTTATACACTACACTAAATACTCCCACGCGCCAACGGTGTGCGCACCTTCGGTGCTATGCACACATGAGCTTGTGCAAAATGTTTAGCACACACACTATAATACCTACACGGTATGCGTATGCAGTCTGTGTGGGTTTCTGCCCATGCTACATGACATGCATGCCTTTGGTGCAATACACGGTGTAAACATACACATTATGTCTATACACTACACTAAGTACATTTACAGTAGCTGTAGGTATTGCATTCTCTGAGTATGCGTGGGGTACTTCGGTTCCTACCACGCGCCAACACTGTGCGCGCCTTCGGTGCTATGCACACATGGGCTTGTGCAAAATGTTTAGCACACATACTATAATACCATACACGGTATGCGTATGCAGTCTGCATGGGTTTCATCCGGGTGCTCAGGTTTCTCCCCTGCGTTCCAATGGTGTGCGCATTCTCAGCGCTATGCACAGTATAAACATGTGCAATTTGTTTATTCGCAGGCTAACATACCTACAGGGTTGTGTACGCAATCTGCGTGGCTGGTTTACGTCCAGGCCCTGATGATGTACGCGCCTTCGTCGCTGGCACAGTATATACGTGTTTAATAGGTTTATCCACAAATACTAAACTACATACGCCGTATGTGGTGGTATTATGCTCTTTGTGGCTGGGTGGGTTTCCTCCCACACTCTCCATTTGTGCGTTTGACGCAATACATAGTATAAACTATGTGTTTGCACAATCAGCACCTATCCATGGGTAGCTGCTGGATGGAGCATTGTCACAAGGATCCCTGGTTTCAGGGGTATCACTTTCCACCTGCTTTCAATGATGATCGGAAGCGCTGGCTTGGACTGTGTTCGCCAGGCTGGGGTTAGCGTTACGCCCGTTAGTGGCTGTGTCTCTGGCATTTTTTGTAGCTCAATGACTGGGCAAAAGCCTCTGCTTCATCCATCAGTCGTCTAGCAGGTGCACTACAACTGCTTTGGCCTTTTAGGGTCTCTGTGCCCGGGGTGGGTTTGCGCCACCTGTGGAGGCTAAGGTAATAGTCCTCTGACCGAGTTTCTAGGGAAGTTCTGTCAAGTTGCCTTTATTGGCCAACATTTGAGGCACCCTGTACACTGGGGCCTCCCTTCTCCGATACATTGCGGAGTCTCTTTGGGATTTTCATACATCTCGCTGCAAGACGGTCCTCTCGACCGTGTGCATTGCAGGCAAAGGGTCCTTGCATCCGGAGGTGTTTCCACCTTCTTTACCGGAGGTGGGGCACCGGAAGTGGACCTTGTGGCCTCTGGACTCACTCGCAAGGTGGCAAGATCGTGGTCAGGTCCAGGGACCCCTGGGCGGACGCGTCAGACGCGTTGGAAGCCCGTGGGGGCAGTATCGCCTGATGTATGCTTACACTCCGCTACAGTTGTTGCCTCGCCGGCTTCGCAGAGTAGGGTCTGAGGCCATTCCAGTGCTCCGGAACGGCGACATTGGTACGCCGATCTACTTCGGCTAGTCGCAGACATTCATGGCGACGGCCTGTTGGGGTGGACCTTCTGTCTCATGATCCCATACTTCATCCTGCTTTACAGTCCTTGGCTTTAATGGCATGGCTGTTTAAAGCCAGGTGCTAAAGGACCGAGTTCTCTCGTATTGGGTCATCTCTTCTATGTTGTTGACACGGGAATCTTCCTCCAGAAAGATATCTCACCGTACCTGGAAGGCTTACATCCCTATGTGCGAGGAACTTGAGTGGCATCCTCAGATGTATTCCGTTCCCAGGATTTAGCTGTTCTTACAACGCGGTGTGACCCAAAAGCTGGCCTTGCATACCTTTTTTGAGGGTCGGATTTCGGCCCGGGCTGTCTTTTTCAACGACCGCTACCGGGCCATTCCTTGATTAGCACCTTTTGTGCAGGGGGTTCGCCATGTGATCCCCCCTGTCAAGCCTCCTCTCCCTTCTTGGGATCTGATTTTGATGCATCTCAGTTCTCCAAGAACATCCCTTTGAGAATATCAGAGAGATTCCACCCTTGACCTTGTCCCGGAAGTTGGCCTTAGTGGCCATTGCTTCGGTTAGACGGATGTCTAAGTTGGCTGCCTTGTCCGGCAAGTCGCCTTACTTGGCCCTCCATAAGGATATGTTGGTGTTGCGCCCACGGCCATCCTTCTTTTCTAAGGATGGTCTCGGCCTTTCACCTTAAGAAGGACATTGTTCTTCCGTCCTTGTGTCCTCACCCATCGCATCCCTGAGAGTTTGCACTTCATACATTAAGATGGGTACAAGCCTTACGAGTGTACCTGTCTGCTACTGTTTCCATTCGGAAATCTGTGTCTGGTCCAAAACAGGGCCGAGCGGTGTCGTCTGCCACCGTCTTTAGGTGGATCAGGCAGACCGTCATACAGGCCTATGCCCTTAAGGGGCGGGCGCCTCCCTTTCCCGTTGTGGCGCATTCCACCAAGGCAATTGGTGCTTCCCGGGCCTTCCAACATCAAGCTTCGGTTGCACAAGTGTGCAAGGCGACGACCTGGTCGTCCGTTCATACCTTTTCAAGATTTTCTAAGGTTGATGTGGCTGCATCTTCGGATGCTCCCTTCGGCCGCAAAGCATTGCAGGCCGCTGTTTAATGTCGCAACTCCTCCGTTGAGGAGCTCTGCTTGTTTGGAGTGAAGTTTTGGTTGTTCCTTTACTACTGCTCCCACCCTTCTGATACTGCTTTGGGACGTCCCACACGTTTACAGTATCCAGCTGTGTCAGTCCATGGACGATAAGAGAAAATAGGATTTCTCTTACCATCCATGGACTGACACGGTGTCTCTTTACACTTTACACGTGGGTTATGTCCCTGCTTGCAGGAGAAGACCTAGGCAGAATGTGCAATGTTATACATACATTCTAAAAGCCAGAGCCGAACAGCCCCACCCAGGGGGCGGCCCCCCCGGACACAACCCTCCCACCACAGCCAGTTTTTTTCTGCCTAGCAGAAGGAGAAGACGTGGCTCTCTCAGGAGCCAGTCTCCTGACCTATTTTTATACCTTTTCTGGAATTCTTTTTTATTTTATTTTTGAGAATTTTCTATCAACTGTCGGCTGGGCAACAGGTTGGGTACAGGATATCCTCGTAGTCTTCCCTGTCCGACCATCGAGCGTGCTGATCCTCGCCTTGTGTGCGTGAGACTCAGTTCACGACAGGCCCCATGACTCCAGGGGTGGCCGGGTTTGCTTTCATGCTCCCACGGTCCTCTCAAGACTGAACAGTTCCTGACTGACTGTATCTTTCGCGGTGGACCGGGCCGACAGCTACTCAGTACTGCACTGTGATAGTCCTGTCAGAAACACACCAGTGGGTCCCTCAGGGGACGGGTAAGTAGTCTCTCCTGCCTGCAGGTGAGTACAAAAGGCTGTGTGTTTCTCTGTGGGGGATTTTCCCTGTCTCCCCCTGTATTGCATTGTCACTCTCTGTCACCATTGCTGGCGCTGTGCTGTGTGGGGTGCCTGGGGGTCACACTGTTCTTGGAGAGGCTAATGCTGGTCTGCAGATATGCTTGGGGCCTTATTTTGTGTGTTTTGGGGCCTGAGCGCCGAGTGGCGCTGTGTGTGTGCTGTTTTTTTCACTTTTGCTGAGTCATGGCGGCCATCTTGCCGCGGATCGCCTCAGTGAAGTGCGGAGGCCATTTTCTTGTAGCCCGCGCGCTCTTCAGCACTAGTTTTGGCCTCTAGCGCTGCTGTAACAGCGCAAATCTCCTCACAATCTCCTCACAGCTCACCAGCGCTGACACAGCGCGGTACAGACAGCGGAACTGAGCGGTCCCTGGTCCGGTTTGGTGAGTCCCCTGGGCGCCCCCTCCTCAGTCAGCACAGCCTGTGGGTGGACTTTTTATCTGAGGAGTCTCAGAGGGGGGCAATATGGAGTCTCTGTCACCAGCTTCCCCTAAATGTCAGTGGACAACAGGCAGTGCTTCAGCACCTGCGGTCCCTAGGGACCAGTTGTGTGCAGTCCTGGAATCATTTCTGACCAGGATGGGAGCTGTGTGCAAGCGCAAGGGAGCAAAAAAGCGCCCTCTCCCCACTTCATGAGGGCAGTGCGCTGATTCAGATATGGGCCTAGCCACTACCGCTCAGGACCCTAGTTCTGAATGTATTGGATGGTTTTGAACAGGACATTCCTTATGAGGAAAACTCCAGTTCTGAGTCAGTAAATGACAGGGTGCGCGTTAGTGTACTCATGACTGCGGTGAGGGACACTCTCAAGCTAAAATGCTGCGGATGCAGAACCTCAGGCGGATACAGTCTCCTTTTGGTTCTTTTAAGGCCAGGCCTTCTAAAGAGGTTTTTTCATATGTACTTTCTTTGACCAGCTCATTGATAAGGTCTGGGAAAAGCCGCAGAGGAATTTTTTTATGGTCCCGCGGCGTTTGTCTATCAGATACCCGTTGAGGATGCCCTACTTAAAAAGTGGGCTTCTCCCCCAGGGTCGACCCTCCAGTCGCCCGCTTGAACAAGGCCATCACTCTCCCAATGGAGGGGACTCCTGCATTTGAGGACCCCACTGACAGGAGGTCAGAAGTGGTGAGCAGAGCCATGTTTGCCTTGTTGGGATCCGCCCTACGGCCTGTGGTAGCGGCGACCCTTGTGTCTTAAACACTTACAGGTTGGGCAAAAATGTTGCACCTAGCTGTACAGGAGCATAATCTTCCTCCAGACACAGTTGCTTTGGCCCACCAACTGGTTCAGGGCCTGGTTTATGTGTGCGACGCCACGTTGGACGCAGCCCCTTTAATATCCAGGGCCTCTGTCTCAGCGGTAGTATTGCGTCGTCTTATCTGGTTGAAGTGCTGGTCTGCTGACCTAGCCTTAGGAAGCTCCTGACGGATCTACCATTTAAAGGTGGTAGACCTTTCGGTGCTGCTCTGGATGACATCGTCATGGATGTCGTGGGAGGTAAAAGCACTCTTCTTCCTTAGACTAGCAAAGGGTGAGGAGGCCCACCGCAAACAGGGGCCTTCCTTTCCAGCAAAACAGGGTTTTTTCGTCAGAGTCCACGGGTAGGCCCTCTCAGACTGACGGCAGTGTGGCTGGTGGGCACAAGTGCCCCTGGGTGCGTAAGCCAAACAAGCGGCTCCCAAGCCCGCCTCCGCGTGAAGTCTTGCCTCCGCCCAACTCTGGGGTGGGGTGACGACTTCGCAGGTCCCGAATCGGTGGTCCTCCCGAATCTCCGACTGGTGGGTGTGCGAGGTGGTCACCTCAGGATACAGGATAGTATTCCAATCCTGGCCCCCAGACAGATTCTTTCCCTCAAATCTTCCTCTCCTTCCTACCTGTCGGGCAGCCCTCTTGGGGGCTGTACAGGATTTGATCAGGTCCGGAGTGATTGTGTCGGTTCCGTCACAGGAGAGTTTTCAGGGATTCTACTCGAATCTGTTTGTCGTCCCAAAAATAGGACGTGGTTCGACCTATCCTGGACCTCAAGGCCCTGAATGCCTTCGAGAAGGTGCAGAAATTCCGCATGGAATCCCTTCGCACGGTGATCGCTACACTCCACCAAAGGGATTTTCTTCTGGCGTCCTTGGACTTCAAGGACGCCTACTTGTATGTTCCGATCTGCGCAAGTCACCAGAAGTTTCTGCGCTTTGCGATCAGCGAAGTCCACTATCGATTGTGGCTCTTCCTTTCGGCCTAGCCTCGGCACCAAGGGTGTTCACCAAGGTGCTTGCTCCGATTCTAGCCTTCTGTTACAGCGAGGTATTGCTGTCGTGGGCTATCTGGACGATCTTCTGCTAAGAGCAGAAAGTGGATCAGACTTAGAGGAAAGGTGACTATCGTCAATTAGACCCTCAGGGACTCGGGTGGTTCCTGAAACATTCAGGAGTCAGTCCTGGTCCCGACTCAGTGTCTGGAGTATCTAGTTCTGATTCTGGACTCCTTGGAGGCAAAGGTATCCTACCTCTGGAGAAGTTGCTGACACTTCAGTCTGCGGTGCGGGTGCTGACATCCCAAAAATGGTTGTCAATCCGTTTTTTGCATGAGAGTCCCGAGACTCATGGTGGCCTCCTTTGCGGCCGTTCCGTATGCCCAATCACACACCAGGGCATTGCAGAAGGAGATCTTGTCCACCTGGGACAAATCCCCGTTGTCCTTGGATCTTCAGATCCAGGTGATTCACCTGGTCAGGGCACCCCTGACATGGTGGTTGAGATCCTCGGCTCTTCAGTCCGGAAAGTCGTTCCCCTCCCATCCAATGGACGGTACTCATGACGGACACCAGCCTGACGGGCTGGGGTGGAGTCTGGGGAGTCCTGTCGGCTCAGGCCTTGGACTCCGGACGAGCCCGTTTACCAATCACTGTTTTGGAAATACGGGCCATCGGACTGTGTCTCTCCTCAGGTCGGAGAGAGTACGGGGTCACTCCATCAGGAGCCAGTCGGACACCGCCACGGCGTATGTAAACCATCAAGGGAGAACTCGGAGCTCAGCTGCGGCTTCTGAGGTAGTCCGTATCCTGAAGTGGGCCGGAAGAAACGTGCCGGCTCTGTAGGCCATTTTACATTCTGGGCATAGACAATGGGCAGGCGGACTATCTGAGTCGCCAATCGCCAGACACCGGACCAAGAAGAGTGGTCCTTGCATATTTCAACTCCTTTACCGACGGTGGGGCACGCCGGATGTGGACCTGATGGCCTCTCGACTCAATCGCAAGGTTTGAGGTTGTGGCCAGATCCAGGGATCCTTGGGCTATGCCTCGGATGTGTTGGTGGCCCCATAGGGTCCTTATCGCCTGATATAAACTCCGGCGATCCTAATTGTTCCGGATTGGCCTCAGCATCACTGGTACGCTGATCTGGTACGTCTCGTCGCGGACGTTCCCTGGCGGTTGCCGATGAGGGAGGACCTTCAGTCTCAAGATCCTATGTTTCATCCGGCTTACAGTCTCTGGCTTTAACGGCAGGGCTGTTAAAAGCCAGGTGTTGAGGGACCGAGGTCTCTCGGACTCGGTCATTTTGACCATGTTAAGGACACGGAAGTCTTCCTCCAGGCAGATCTATCACCGTGCCCTGAAAGCTTATATCGCCATGTGCAAAGCGCTGGACTGGCGTCCTAGGACGTATTCCGTCCCCAGAATCCTGCGTCCTCTGCAGTGTGGAGTGACCCAAAAGCTTGCTTTGAGTACCATCAAGGATCGGATTTCGGCCTTGGCCGTCTTCTTTCAGCGACCTCTAGCGGGTCATTTTCTTTGTTAGCACCTTGTGTTGGGGGTTCGCCATGTGCTCCCTCCTGTCAAGCCTCCTCTCCCACCGTGGGATCTGAATTTGGTGCTCTCGGTCCTCCAGGAACCTCCTTTTGGGAGTACCCGGGATATTCCCCTCTTGTCTTGTCTCAGAAGGTGGCCTTGTTAGTGGCAATCACTTCTGTTTGACGAGTGTCTGAGTTGGCGGCTTTGTCCTGCAAGTCGCCATATTTAGTCATCCATAAGGATAAGGCGGTGTTGCATCTGCGACCTTCCTTTTTTGCCAAAGGTGGTGTCGACCTTTCACCTACATGAGGACATTGCCCTCCCGTCCTTGTGTCCTCACCCATCGCATCCCAGAGAGTTAGCGCTGCACATATTGGAGGTGGTACGAGCCTTACGGGTGTACCTGTCTGCTACTGCTTCTATTCGGAAGTCCGACGCACTGTTTGTGACTGTCTCTGGTCCATAACAGGGCCAAGCGGTTTCGTCTGCCATCATTTTTAGGGGAATCAGACAAACCGTCATTCAAGCCTATGCTCTCAAAGGGCGGGCGCCTCCCTTTCCGGTTACGGCGCATTCCACCAGGGCAATTGGTGCTTCCTGGGTTTCCCGACATCAAGCGTCGGTTGCACAAGTGTGCAAGGCGGCGACCTGGTCGTCTGTTCATGCCTTTTAAGTTTTATAAGGTTAATGTGGCTGCATCTTCGGAGGCTTCCTTCGGCCGCAGGGTGCTGCAGGCCGCTGTTTAAAGTTGCGACTCCTCCGTTGAGGAGCTCTGCCTTATTGGAGTGAAGTTTTGGTTTTTCCATTTATACTGCTCCCATCCCTCTTGACACTGCTTTGGGACATCCCACGTGTAAAGTGTAAAGAGACACCGTGTCAGTCCATGGATGGTAAGAGAAAATAGGATTTTTTGTACTCACCGTAAAATCCTTTTCTCTGACATCCATGGACTGACACGGCACCCACCCTCCCTTTTAAGTTTGTACTTCTTTGTTACGAACTGAAGTCTGCTGGCTGTGGTGGGAGGGTTGTGTCCGGGGGGGCCGCCCCCTGGGTGGGGCTGTTCGGCTCTGGCTTTTAGAATGTATGTATAACATTTCACATTCTGCCTAGGTCTTCTCCTGCAAGCAGGGACATAACCCACGTGTAAAGTGTAAAGAGACACCGTGTCAGTCCATGGATGTCACAGAAAAGGATTTTACGGTGAGTACAAAAATCCTATTTTTTGTACTCACCGTAAAATCCATTTCTCTGACGTCCATGGACTGACACAGCACCCACCCTTCCTTTTAAGGTTTGTACTGCTTTGTTACGAACTGAGGTCTGCTAGCTGCAGGTGGGAGGGTAATGTCCGGAGGGACCGCCCCCCTGGGCGGGGCTGTTCAGCTCTGGTTTGTTCTAGAATGTTTTAACATCCAACATTCTGCCTAGATCTTCTCCTGCGAGCAGGGACATATACCCACACGTTTACAGTATCCAGCTGTGTCAGTCCATGGACGTCAGAGAAATGGATTTTATGGTGAGCACAGCACCCACCTCTCCTTTTTAGGTTTGTACTGCTTGTTACGAACGGAGGCTGCAGGGTGGAGGGTTATGTCTGGAGGGACCGCCCCCTGGGCGGGGCTGTTCAACTCTGGTAAAGTTACATGTATTGAAATATCTAACATGTCTGCCTAGTCCTCTCCTATGAACAGGAACATAACCCAACTGTCAAGACTTATGAAGGCTGTGTCCGTCCATGGACGACAGAGAAAAGGATTTTACAGTGAGTACAAAAAATCCTATTTTTTTCTTATTTCATTGGATATGTTTTATAGCAGAAAGTAAAAATTATTGTTTGTTTTTTTGTTTTTGTTTATTTTTTCTAAATTGTCAGGCTTTTTTTGTTTGCAAAAAAAAAATGCAGTTGCACTTGCCACAAGTTGTGGATTGTCCACTGGCCACGTCACCTGGCCACAATGGATTGTCACCTGGCCACGTCACCTGCCACAAGTTGTGAATTGTCCACTTGCCACGTCACCTGCCACAAGTTGTGGATTGTCCACTTGCCACGTCACCTGCCACAAGTTGTGGATTGTCCACTTGCCACGTCACCTGCCACAAGTTGTGGATTGTCCACTTGCCACGTCACCTGCCACAAGTTGTGGATTGTCCACTTGCCACGTCACCTGCCACAAGTTGTGGATTGTCCACTTGCCACATTACCTGGCCACAAGTTGCGAATTGTCCACCTGGCCACGTCAACTGCCACAAGTTGTGGATTGTCCACTTGCCACGTCACCTGCCACAAGTTGTGGAATGTACGCAATGCAAGCAATTAGATTTCTTTATCGTACACCACGGGACACAGAGCTAGTCATTACATAATGGGTTAAGGGTCACCAGCGGTGATTGGACACTGGCACAACCAATGGAAGACAGTTCCCCTCCATATAACCCCTCCCATCAGGGAAGTACCTCAGTTTTTTCGCCAGTGTCGAAAGGTGTTGGACGCGTTAGCAGGTGCTAAAGGAAAGCTCTACCAAAGAGACCCTCTGAGGGTAAAAGAGCTATGCTTTCGGATCCATCCTAGACGCCTACAAGTTAAGCCGAATCTGGATGGGATCCGGGCCTCATCCATGAGGCGTCGCCTGTAATGTCTCTCTTCGGAGGACTGGGCTCTAAGATCCAGCACTTTCGCTATTTCGCTATAAAGTCCTGGTAAGAGTCTTGTACAAGGCCCAGGGGAGAGGTATCCTTTAAATAGGAACCCATATCCCTGAAGGTTGGCACACATAGCCCACCGTGAAGGGTGAAGTTTGGTATCTGTCTGGAAACTTTCAGCAGAAAAACCTGCGGCGTGGATAAGGTAAGATTAGAAGGTCCATAACTAGGTTGGGACCTTTTTTCAAGAAGTGGATGTCTTCTTTTTTTCCACCACTGGGGGGAGTAAAGAGCTGAATATACTCACCTCACTCTGTTCAGTGTCGGCTTCGGCGAAGTACACTGCTCGTCACCTCCGCTGCTGAGCTTGCTCGGGCACCCCGCTCCTCCTTTCGGTGGCCGACAGACACCTGCAGATGCAGGTAAGTGGGAACAGGGGCTGATGAGAGTCCTCTCTCACTATGGCCACCACCATAGCGCTAAAGGCCGCGCGCGGGAGCGCGCTTTATCGGAGGGGGGGCCGAAGGCGTGCGCGGGCACGTGGCGCGCGCAGGCACAGAAACGGCGCCAAATTTAAAAGACTGTCAGTGTGAAAAGCACTGCAGCAGCAAGCAAGCTCGTTAGTTCTCTTGTTCCTGGCAGAGAAACACAGCAGCTATACAGGGACGTAAGACTCCATGTGGTTGGACTGGGTACTTCCTAGAAGACATCCATGTTATGCATAGTTATGTGTTAAAAGTTGCATACTTAATGTATTTGCTAAACTGAACACGGTAGTATATGCATTTAGGTACCTTGTATTTTGTCTAAACAGTAAGTCTTCCAGGGGAAGTAATGCGGACAAAAAGAGATAAAAGAGCACCGCCGCCTGAGACAGGAGGCTCTAGCTGTGCTGACTCGGTACCTTCCTCTCCTGTGTTGCCAAATGCACCTGTACAGGATGAGCCATTACCTCTGTCAGGTATGGCAGCTTCCTCAGTGAAGCCTGGGCCTGCATATGTCACTGAGGACACTTTATCAGCTGCCCTAAATAATCTGGAGGAGAAAATTGCTACCTTAATCGCTAAATCCTCTAAAAAGGACAATAAGCGAAGCAGATCTCCTCCAGTATTGGACCTCCCTTCAGAAGTACCTGAGGAGGGGGAGGATGAGGAGGAGGCTACATCAGCAGAGGATGAGGAGTCAGACGGATCAGGGATATCGGATGAGCCTTTTTCGGTATCCCAGATTTTAAAGTCACAGGTACAATGCTATGCAGGAGCCGTGCGATCTGCATTTGTTACCCTCTTTGGAGGTAACATAATCACCTGTCTCCTCCCTAGGATCATTAAGATCCCTGCAAGGTGCATGCTCCTTCCCGGTTCATCCGTTACTAGAGGATCTAATGTACGCAGACTGGCAACATCCAGATAAGCGTTTTTCACCTCCAAAAAAGTTTAACATTCTTTATCCTATGGAGGAATTTTTTTTTAAAGAAATGGAGCCTGCCTACGGTAGATGCGGCTATTTCTTGTGTAAATAAAAACCTGACATGTCCAGTGGATAATGTACAAGTGTTTAAAGATCCTTCTAAAAAGAAGTTGGAATCCCTACTGAAATCCTCCTTCCTTTTGGCCGGCTCAATTATCCAACCTGCAGTAGCAGCAGTCGGTATGTGTCAGGTCGTCAGCCAACAGGTAAAGCAGGGGCTGAAGGAGCTGCCTTCAGAGCAGGCTAAAAATTGGGAGAATTTGCCTAAAGCCTTATGCTTCACAGTGGATGCCATGAGAGATTCTATCATACAGGCATCACGCCTTACACTCCAGCTGGTACAGATGCGCAGAGTACTTTGGCTTAAGCATTGGTCAGCGGAAGCCCCATGCAAAAAGTTGTTGGCAAGTTTCCCGTTCCATGGCGAACGCCTTTTTGGGGAAGATTTAGAAAGATATATCCAAAAGATATCAAGTGGTAAAACGACACTTTTACCTGAGAAAAAGAAAAACAAGAGACCTTGTTTTAAACGCACTCTCTCCCCTGCTCCCGGGAAATCAGACTCCAGCCAGTGGCGACGGCCTTTTCAGCCGCCCACAAAAGCCAAAGAACAGGCTCAGAAGAACAAGAAGCCGTGGGGTTCAAGAGCTAATAAGCAAGCCCCCAAAACCTCTCATTGAAGGGGCGCCCCCGCTCGGCCGAGTGGGGGGAAGGCTTCGTCAGTTCTCAGCGACTTGGCGGACAGAAACCCAGGACAAATGGGTGGTATCCACAATATCCTCAGGGTACAAACTGGAATTTCGAGAGATCCCATCTTCTCAATTCCGAAGTTCAAGACTCTCCAAGGATCCACAAAAAAGAGGATCCTTCTTCAAAGGTTTGAATCACTTAATAGCTCAAGGTGTGGTTACAGAGGTACCCCAAAAGGAGCGAGGTTCAGGTTTTTACTCAAACCTCTTTGTGATTCCAAAACCGAACGGAGAAGTCAGACCCATCCTGGATCTAAAATCTCTAAACCGGTTTCTGAATGTTCGCCATTTTCGAATGGAAACGATTCGATCCGTGGTCGCTACTTTAAAAGGCGGAGAATTCATGGCGTCCATAGATATCAAAGACGCATATCTACACATACCAATCCTCCCCGCTCACCAAAGATTCCTAAGGTTTGCGGTAGAAGATCGCCACTTTCAATTTGTGGCCCTGCCATTTGGTGTAGCCACCGCGCCCAGAGTATTCACAAAGGTGCTAGCTCCTCTGTTAGCAAACCTGAGAACACGGGGCATTGCGGGTAACAGCCTATCCAGACGATCTACTATTAATAGATCAGTCAAAGGAGGGATTGGATCACGCTGTAGACACTACAGTAGGATACCTGGAGCATTTAGGATGGATTATAAACTTACAAAAATCCTCTCTCCAGGCCCAAAGAAGGATAGTGTACCTGGGCATGATCATAGATACAGCCCAAAACAGGGTATACCTGCCAGAGCCAAAGATACAGTCTCTGAAAGACCTGATCCACAAGGTCAAAGAAAAAAAAGAGGCCGTCTATTCGCCTTTGCATGAGACTATTGGGAAAGATGGTAGCCTCCTTCGAGGCGGTCCCTTACGCCCAGTTTCATTCGAGACTACTTCAAGGCAATATTTTAGCCTCCTGGAACAGGAAGAGCCAAGCTCTGGATATACCCATGCGCCTGTCCTCACAAGTACGCCACAGCTTCAATTGGTGGCTAGAAGCCAAGAATTTACGGAAGGGAAAGTGCTTCCTCCCAGCAGCCTGGAAGGTGGTGTCTACGGATGCCAGCCTATCGGGCTGGGGTGCAGTATTCGAGGAGGCTTCTACCCAGGGAACCTGGGCCAAGACTCAGGGGATCCTGCCCATCAACGTGCTAGAGATCCGGGCAGTATATCTAGCCCTCAAAACCTGGACATACAGGTTACAGGGCTACCCAGTTCGGGTTCAATCCGACAATGCTACTGCAGTAGCTTACATCAATCACCAAGGAGGCACCCGCAGTCGGGCAGCCCAAAGAGGTGAACCGGATCTTGGCATGGGCAGAAGAGCATGTACCTTGCATTTCTGCAATCTTCATTCCAGGGATAGAAAACTGGCAAGCAGACTACCTGAGTCGTCAGCAGCTGCTACCAGGAGAGTGGTCTCTTCACCCAGAGATCTTTCAGGCCATATGTCTGAGATGGGGAAACCCAGATGTAGACCTGCTAGCTTCCAGGTTCAACAAGAAATTGGACAACTTTGTGTCCAGAACGAGAGATCCTCTAGCCTACGGGACAGACGCTCTAATAACTCCATGGAATCAGTTCTCACTGATCTATGCATTCCCTCCGATCCCTCTTCTACAAAGACTGCTTCGCAGGATCAAGGAGGAGGGAATAGCAGTAATCCTAGTGGCCCCAAACTGGCCCAGGAGGCCTTGGTACGCCGAGATCGTAAAAATGGCGATAGGAAGGCCCTGGAAGCTTCCACTTCGACACGACCTGTTGTCACAGGGTCCAGTATTCCACCCTTCCTTACAAAGGCTAAATTTGACGGCCTGGCTGCTGAGACCCACATTTTGAAAAAGAGAGGGGTCTCTGGTCCGGCTCTTTCTACGCTCATTAATGCTAGAAAGCCAGCCTCCAGACTCATCTATCATAGAGTCTGGAAAGCATACGTTTCCTGGTGTGAATCCAGAAGTTGGAATCCTCTGAAATATGAAATAAGCAGGATTCTTGCTTTTTGCCAGTTAGGAGTGGATATGAAATTAGCCCTTAGCACCATCAAAGGGCAAATATCGGCTCTATCAGTCTTCTTTCAGAGACCATTGGCATCTCACTCCCTAGTTCGGACATTCATTCAGGGGGTACTGAGGATAAATCCTCCAGTTAGGTCTCCCTTGTGTCCATGGGATTTGAATTTGGTATTGTCAGTGTTGCAAAAGCAACCTTTTGAACCTATTCGCCATATTCCTTTAATTATATTGAGTAGGAAGTTGGCCTTTCTGATTGCTATAGCTTCTGCTAGGAGAGTATCAGAGCTAGCAGCTCTTTCTTGTAAAGAGCCTTATCTAATTTGTCACAAAGACAAAATCGTACTACGACCCCATCCGGCTTTTCTGCCTAAGGTGGTGTCGGCTTTTCACTTGAATCAAGACATTGTTCTGCCTTCCTTTTTTCCAAACCCGCGGACGGCGGGGGAAAAATTATTACACTCTCTAGATCTAGTGAGAGCGGTAAGGGTGTATCTGCAAGCAACCGCTCAGATACGTAAAACAGATGTTTTGTTTATTTTACCAGATGGTCCCAAGAAGGGCCAAGCGGTATCAAAATCCACCATTTCCAAATGGATTAGACAAGTAATTGTTCAAGCTTATGGTTTAAAGAACAGGACTCCTCCTTTTCCTGTTAAGGCGCACTCTACCAGGGCAATAAGTGCTTCATGGGCAGTGCACCACCAGGCTTCGATGGCTCAGATCTGTAAAGCTGCAACTTGGTCTTCAGTCCATACATTTTCCAAATTCTATCAAATAGATGTGAAAGGACATGAGGATTCCACCTTCGGGCGAAGTGTGCTGCAGGCAGCAGTATAGGGCTTCTGGTCCGCAAGCGGCCTGTTTGATCTGTGTCTCCCCCCTTCATATGAGCATTGCTCTGGGACGTCCCATTATGTATTGACTAGCTCTGTGTCCCGTGGTGTACGATAAAGAAAGTAGGATTTTTATAACAGCTTACCTGTAAAATCCTTTTCTTGGAGTACACCACGGGACACAGAGGTCCCCCCCCTTCTTATGGGAACCTTACTGCTTTGCTACAAAACTGAGGTACTTCCCTGATGGGAGGGGTTATATGGAGGGGAACTGTCTTCCATTGGTTGTGCCAGTGTCCAATCACCGCTGGTAACCCTTAACCCATTATGTAATGACTAGCTCTGTGTCCCGTGGTGTACTCCAAGAAAAGGATTTTACAGGTAAGCTGTTATAAAAATCCTACTTTTTTTAATGGTTTTTCATCGTTTGCTCAGCTAAACACACCATCCTGCGTGCATGCCTGAGCTAAGGGCAGATGGATTCCATTAAGTAAATGCTACATGAATCCGCTTCCCTTACTCACGATGACCACATCCAAAAATCACTTTTAAAAACACCCCTATCATTTCTGAACAAAATAAAGCATGGAGACTTGGATAGCTGGCTGAGTTTACGTTGAATATTAAAAATGTAATTCAATTGCATTTTTGGTTTGTGATGCTCAGATGCAGTGTATTTCTGCTTTAAATAGTTAGCTGGTCTCCCACTGTAGGGTAAAATTTCTAACTTGTATATTCAAACACATGCACTACTGTGTATACTCTATGTAAATACAGCATGTAATGTCATGTATGTTTTTTTTTTTTCTTAACCCAGAGAGAACTTGCCCAGTCATTTTAAATTAAAGGACTACTGCCCACAAGTATTTCGGAATCTCAGGGAGCGATTCGGAATTGATGACCAGGATTACCAGGTAAAGAGTTGGATTTGCTTGCATGTCCAAAGCTGAACTCAAGGCAGATGAACACAAATTAATGCATTTCTGTTTTCTTTAATTCTGTATATCATTAACTGCATTTTCTATAATGAAAGCTGTGTAAGTACTGCACCTGTATCTGACTTGATTTTGGTCTTTTGGAAAATCTACTGGAAGCCCACACAAAGCGTTTTCTCAAATGATGCGTTCCCTGCATCGGAGTAGAACTTGGCTTTAAAGCTGGACCCTGCCTCCAATTCTAGCTATATGTTAGGCATGCAACAAGTGGGCTACCTGACAAAAGCAGAACTTTGCGCATCTATTTCACAATTCCTAGGCCAAATGAAAGGCTTAATACAGTCATCTTTGCCCAGGGCTCAAAAATTACATGCCACTTCTACTCCCATGTCTCTACCTGCATTGGATCCCGATATACCTGCTCTAGACTAGGCAGACACAGAATGAATTGACCAATGAGGCAGTATTGGAGGAATCTGCAGAAGATTTTTCATACCCAGTTTGCTGCTATATTTAACTTTTTATTTAGATATGCTATGTGAAGGGGGGCATGTAACGCATACGAAGCAGATGTTATCCCAGTTTGGCTGCAAAAGTAGAAATACACTTTAACCACTTAACCACTTATCGACCGCTCACTGTATATATACGTCGGCAGAATGGCACGGACAGGCACAATCATGTACCTGTACGTGCCTGCCTTCGTATAGTTGGGGGGTCCCATCGGACCCCCCTTCTATACAGTGAGCGGTCGGCATCGTTCCGGGAGCGATCCGTGATGAGGGGACGGCCATTTCTTTCCGGCCACCCCCTTGCGATCGCTCCCAGCAAATGAAAAGCTTCCTCTGCCTGTGTAATGTTTACACAGGCAGGAGGAAGTGAGGTCATCTCTCATGTGGCGCTCATCTCTCATGTGGCGCTCACATATACCGAGCGCCGCATGAGAGAAGACACAGAGGTTAGTGCACTTTACAGCACACTGACACCACACATAGGCACACGATCCCCCCCAGATCACCCCCCAGTCACAGTGTCACTGATTGCAGTGATCAGTAAATAAATGGTCACTGCAATCAGTGACATTTGTGACTGTAAAAGTGTCAGGGCAGAGTGTTTTAGGTCCAGTGTAGCGCTAGAAAAAGGGCAAAGTGGGAGTCCTATAATTTGAAACAGTAGCACTCACCGAAGATTAACGGGGGTGTGGTCAATTAAACATGTATGAAGAAATAAAAAACAAAGTAGACCTCCACACACCTAAATGAGTTCACTACAAATATTTATTAGCCTATATCTAGGCAAACGAATGAATAAAAACACATTGCTATAATACCCCAATTATTAAATATACAAATCGAAACCCATTGTATCCAGCCGCCAAATCATTGCCCATTCAAGCCACACGGAAGAAGAGCAATGATCCGGTGGTTGGCAGACCCGTTCCCTCCTCCTATGTGAAACAACACCCCCTATGTGCACCTAATATACCCCAAGAACTACCCTAACTGAAAAAATGCTCCCACATATATTTCCTAAATCGCGGCAGCGCGCACCTTCAACAGGTATTTCTCGCTGCTGCAGATTGGAAAAGCACAACCCGAAAGAGTCAGAAAAATAGATCCCGTAAACCAGTCATCTATCAGTCAGTCACAAGGGAAGTATCCTACAAATACTAAAAAAATGTATTATAGTAACCAGTGTGAGTCCCAAAGGTGATCAAAATATAGAGGATGAATGGTAATGATAAGGTTCCGGGATACTGGAACGAAACATGTCAACTGTTGGGGTGAACACCCCCCTCTGATACCTACCCAAGTAACCTACACCTCCCAAAAATTACTTTCTAAAATTGCCCTTCGAAGCACCACCTGAATGTATCATCTTGAACCTGAGATCTACATACATCTGCAAGTAAACCCGTGAAAGGATCTGTATATGACTTGAAAATAGAGACTGCAATTATTATCTATATGATCAACACTATCAACTTGATGCACTGCCGATGACCAATGATTATACCATCGGGGATGTCCATACACAGATCGATCCTATTTGGTGATCTCTGTGAAAACAGCCAAACTATTGGAATATAGATGAGCCGACTATCCCTGAACAGCATCCATTGGTGACCTTCACAGGATCCGTGAGTAAAATTTAACTCTGCCGCTTGTATTTTGATTTATACAATCACGTTTTTCTCCTACCTGCAGTTTGCAGGAATATCAATTGCGGCTACAACGAAAGGTTCCTGTACCAATCACCAGGGAAGTTTGGCATCATATCTCTCTTTTCTTGCAAATGATTGGAGCCGACTTTTTGTATTCTAGACGGGATCACTATATATCTTTTCATATACTTATCATTACCATTCATCCTCTATTTTTTGATCTCCTTTTGGACTCACACTGGTTACTATAATATTTTTTTTTAGTATTTGTAGGATACTTCCCTTGTGACTGACTGATACATGACTGGTTTACGGAATCTATTTTCCTGACTCTTTCGGGTTGTGCTTTTCCAATCTGCAGCAGCGAGAAATACCTGTTGAAGGTGCGCACTGCCGCGATTTAGGAAATATATGTGGGAGCATTTTTTCAGTTAAGGTAGTTCTTGGGGTATATTAGGTGCACATAGGGGGGTTGTTTCACACAGGAGGAGGGAACGGGTCTGCCAACCACCGGATCATTGCTCTTCTTCCGTGTGGTTTGAATTGGCAATGATTTGGCGACTGGATACAATGGGTTTCGATTTGTATTTCTTTCTCGTACATCACGGGACACAGAGCGGCATAGTCATTACTATGTGGTTATATAGATACCTTCAGGTGCTGGCACTGGCAACTTCCAAAACCGGAAGTACCCTCCCCTATATAAGCCCCTCCCATCCGGGAGTACCTCAGTTTTTTGCCAGTGTCTAAGGTGTTGGCCAAGAAGTAACATGTGTTTTTCACTGAGCTTGCGTACAGGTTCTTTTGGGCCTCAGTAAGCTATTCCGGATCCGACCAAAAAAGCTTCATAGCTAAACGGTCGGTACCCGGGCCTTGCAAAGAGAAGAGCAAGGTTTTGCCTGTAATGCCTCTCTTAGGAGGGCTGGACCCTGGGATCCAGAGCTCTGGTCATACCCACGACCAAGATGTTTTCTGTGCAGGGTGCTATACAGGTCCAGGGGAGTGGAATCCTTGGGAACCCGGTCCCTGAAGGTTTAATTACAATGCCTGCCGTGATAGGTGAAGTTTGGGCTTCTGTGGACCAAACAGAGTCCTGCGGCGAGGAAAAGGTAAGTGGGGGCCCTCAGGAACTTGGTTCTATTGGGGGACCCCCAAGCCTATTTTGTCTTTCTGCCTGTTACCTAAGGTATTCCCGCTAATATCTGTGCATGCCTGTTACTACTGAGAAAATGTAAAAATTTTAATAGTAGGCAAGAAAAAAAAAAAAAAAATGTAAGACCGCGGTACCTGTGTTAAACACTAGAGGCCGCTATGGTTCTTTTTCTTGTAATGTGGATTTTTTTCTTCCAAAATCAAATCCAGGCAGTTGGTAAGTTCTCTGCTGGGAAACTGTCTCCTCTGCCCTGTTGCTGCGCTCATCCATCCCCGGGCCCTGCGGCAGGGACCCTGGCTCCCATCTAGCTCCTTATTTTTTTTTAAAAAAAGAGCGCCGAAGGCGCACGTGCCCGCGCGCGTGCGCGGGCACGCGCCTCTATATATAGAGGCGATCTGGAAAAAGGGGCGGAGCGGGTGGATGACGCTCGGTGTGCGCCAAAGCGCTACTGCGCATGTGCGGGCGTCCAGCGTTGTTTAAAAGCACAATCACAGCTGGCTATTGAAGTGCACAGACAGAGCTAGCAACAGTAAAAAGGCACACAGAGGCGGTTGATGCAGGCATCCCCTAGAAAGGCACTTTAGTAGACACCAACTGTTATATAGCAGCAATTGTGCTAGACTATTATCAGTAAAAGTGGTGTATTACGGCTGGAATACCTCAGCTTTGGGCTTAGGAATATGCCGTCCAGAAGCTCCGGAACTAAATCTTCCAGGAAGCGAAGGGGGTCTCCATCGGGCTCTGAGGATCTTGGGCATGCTTCTGCTGCACCAGTCTCCCCTGAAAATTCAGAGGTTAGTGACCGTAGAGACCCCGCAGGAGTACCTGGTACTGTGGCTGTCCTCAGTTCACCTGCTCCTGTGTATGTAACAGAGGAGGTTTTTTCCTCAGCTCTGGGAGGATTGGAAGAGAGATTGTCAACATTAATCGCTGCCTCCCTGTCACAGGGAAAGCACGCCCGATCTCCGTCTCCTCCTTCAGAGTACCTGTTAGCGGAGCAACAGTCCCATACAGGGATCGACCTGCCTGAAGGGGATCAGGAGGAGGTTGATTCTGTTATAGAGGAATCAACAGTGGAGGAACCTTTCTCAGCATCTCAAGCTGAAAGATTATGGGTTCAGTCTTTGACTAACATGGTCCGATCAGCATTTAAAATGCACCTTGCGGAACCATCAACCACTACTGTCTCCTCGCTGGGGTCGCTAAAAGCTCCCCAGACTGTCTGTTCCTTTCCACTTCACCCTTTACTGGAAGGGCTCATTTACCAGGATTGGGAACATCCTGATAAAATATTTACTCCCCCCCAAGAGATTTCCGGTGGTCTATCCCATGGAGGATAAGTTCATCAAAAAATGGAGGGTCCCTACAGTGGACGCAGCCATCTCTTGTGTGAATAAATCACTGACATGTCCAGTGGATAATGTCCAAATGTTCAAGGACCCAATAGATAAAAAATTGGAGTCCTTATTAAAATCTGCTTTTTCTACAGCAAGCTTGGTGACACAACCAGCAGTGGCAGCTATTGGGGTCTGCCAAGCAGTGAAGGATCAGTTGAAACAGGTCTTAAGGGACTTGCCAGATCAGCAGGCCCTTGCCCTAGCTGATCTACCTAGAGCCTTATGCTTTGCGGTTGACGCCATAAAGGATTCAATCCATCATGCCTCCCGCCTTACGCTGTCTGTAGTACATATGCGTAGGCTTCTATGGCTCAAAAACTGGTCTGCTGAAGCTCCCTATAAAAAATTGCTGGTTAGCTTCCCATTTCATGGTGAACGCTTATTCGGGGAAGACCTGGACAAATATATCCAGAAAATTTCCAGCGGTAAAAGTACACTCTTGCCGGTTAAAAACAGAGTTAGAGGTCCCTCTTTTAAGAGGCCTGCTTCTCCAGTCCCTAGGGCATCGGCTGTGAAACAGTTCCGACGGCCTCCTCGGACAAATCCCGGGGGTAAAAATCAGGGACAATCGCAGGGTAACAAGAAGCCCTGGGTCAGGAGAGGTACAAAACCTCCCCCAAAGTCAAATGCATGAAGGGTTGCCCCCACTCAATCGGGTGGGGGGAAGACTCCAGTTTTTCGCAGAGACCTGGCGGGACACGATCAGAGACAGATGGGTGCTCTCCGCAGTAAGTCTGGGATACAGATTGGAGTTGAAAGACTCTCCTCCTTCCCATTTTATGTGGTCAAACGTGCCAAGGGATCCCCGGAAGAGAGAGTCCCTCCTGTTGGCACTAGAACAACTATTGCTCCAAGGAGTAATTATGGAGGTTCCCCTGGAAGAATGGGGGTTCGGGTTTTACTCAAACCTCTTTACAGTCCCGAAGCCAAACGGGGACGTGAGGCCCATATTAAATCTAAAAGGGCTAAACAAATTCCTGCATATCAGGACTTTCTGGATGGAGTCGATCCGATCGGTGGCCACTGCCCTACAAGGGGAGGAATGGTTAGCCTCGATCGACATCAAAGATGCTTATTTGCACGTTCCCATCTTTCCAGTCCACCAAAAATGTCTACGCTTTGCAGTAGAAGGGCGCCATTCTCAGTTCAGAGCCTTACCCTTCGGTCTGGCCACAGCACCACGAGTGTTCACAAAAATTCTGGCCCCATTATTGGCCAATCTAAGAACACAAGGTGTAACGATAATGGCATATCTAGACGACTTGTTGCTGATAGACCACTCAGTGAAAAAACTAGAAGTGGTTGTTCACAAGACAATCAAGTATCTGGAATCTCACGGTTGGATTATCAACCGAGACAAGTCAGCCCTAGAACCAGTCAAAAGTCTGGAATACTTGGGGCTAAGGCTAGATTCAGGCCAGAGAAAAATATTCTTGCCTCAAAAAAAGGTGTTGTCTTTGAGAGATTTGATCCACCTAGTGGGTACAAAAAGACAGCCGTCCATACGCCTGTGCATGAGGCTGCTGGGAAAAATGGTGGCATCATTCGAAGCAGTACCCTACGGTCAATTCCATTCAAGGAATTTGCAAAGGGCCATACTGTCAGCCTGGAACAAGAAAGTTCAGGCCCTAGACTTACCAATGTCCTTGTCCCCTTCCGTTCGCAAGAGCCTCCGTTGGTGATTGGTTCCCCAGAATCTGGAAAAAGGGAAATCCTTCAGCCCGATTTCTTGGAAGGTGGTCACTACAGATGCCAGCCTTATAGGCTGGGGAGCAGTACTGGAGCAATGGTCTCTCCAGGGCAGATGGTCGGATGCAGAAAAGGCCCTGCCCATCAATCTCTTAGAGATACGAGCAGCCCGGTATGCCCTAGTAGCATGGACATCCAAACTCCAAGGGTCCCCTGTCAGAATTCAGTCGGACAATGCCACGGCAGTGGCATATATCAATCATCAGGGTGGCACCAGGAGTCGTGCAGCCCAGAGGGAAGTAAATTGCATCCTGAAATGGGCAGAAAGATATGTCCCAGCCATATCCGCGGTATTCATTCCAGGAGTGGAGAATTGGAAGGCGGACTTTCTAAGTCGCCAACAATTATGCCCAGGGGAATGGTCCCTTCACCCCGAGGTTTTCCGGACAATATGTCAGCGGTGGGGAACACCGGATGTAGATCTGCTAGCATCCAGATTCAACGCAAAGGTGGACAGGTTTGTCTCTTGGACAAGGGATCCCCTAGCTTGCGGCTCGGATGCTCTAGTGTTCCCTTGGGATCAGTTCAAGCTGATATATGCATTCCCACCGCCACAATTGTTACCTCGATTACTCCGCAGAATCAGGGTAGAAAAGAAACCAGTGATTCTGGTGGCTCCAGCGTGGCCCCGAAGAGCATGGTACGCGGAGATTGTAAAAATGTCTGTGGGGAGTCCTTGGACCCTCCCACATCGTCCGGACCTGCTTTCGCAAGGACCGATATACCACCCTTCCTTACCAGCCCTAGGTTTGACGGCCTGGCTATTGAAGCCCACATTCTAAAAAAGAGAGTTCTCTCTAATCCTGTGGTATCTACCATGATCAATGCCAGGAAGCCAGTATCCAGGCAGATCTACTATAGAATCTGGAAGGCGTACATCGCCTGGTGTGAGGCCAAGAAATGGCATCCACGTAAGTACGTAATAGGTAGGATTCTGGACTTCCTACAGTGGGGCTGTAGATAGGAAGCTTGCCTTGAGTACTATCAAGGGTCAGATTTCGAGGCCCTTGGCTTCGCATTCACTAGTCAAAGCCTTTATACAAGGAGTGATGCGTATTAGCCCTTCGGTTAATATTCCCATATGTCCATGGGACTTAAACCTGGTTCTGTCGGTTCTACAGAAACAACCATTTGAACCATTACAGCATATTTCCCTGGTTCTTCTCACCAGGAAATTGGTTTTTCTAGTAGCCATTTGTTCGGCTAAAAGAGTGTCGGAATTAGCAGCTATGTCCTGTAAAGAGCCATATCTGGTTATCCATAAGGACAGAGTAGTGTTACGTCCTCATCCAGCCTTTCTTCCTAAGGTGGTATCGAGGTTTCATTTGAACCAAGATGTGGTTCTTCCTTCTTTTTTCCCCAAACCTAGTTCAGTAGAGGAAAAATTATTACATTCTTTGGATGTAGTAAGAGCAGTTAAAGCTTATCTAAAAGCCACTGCTCAGATTCGCAGAACGGATACTTTGTTTATTCTGCCGGAAGGCCCCAGAAAGGGTCAGGCAGCGTCAAAATCTACTTTAGCCAAGTGGATTCGACAGGTCATTATGCAAGCCTATGGCTTGAGAAGGAGACCGCCTCCGTTCAAAGTTAGGGCGCACTCCACGAGAGCAGTTGGAACTTTATGGGCAGTGCATCACCAGGCCTCCCTGGCTCAAATTTGTAAGGCCGCAACATGGTCTTCAGTACACACGTTTACTAGGTTCTACCAGGTGGATGTTAGAAGTCAGGAGGATGTCGCCTTTGGGCGCAGTGTGTTGCAGGCCGCAAAAGATCCTCATGTCTGATAGCGCTCAGCTTATGTATGGTGTATCCCCCCCCTCATTGGGCATTGCTTTAGGACATCCCACATAGTAATGACTATGCCGCTCTGTGTCCCGTGATGTACGAGAAAGAAAATAGGATTTTTATAACAGCTTACCTGTAAAATCCTTTTCTTGGAGTACATCACGGGACACAGAGCTCCCACCCCTCTTTTGGGGACACTTATTGCTTTGCTACAAAACTGAGGTACTCCCGGATGGGAGGGGCTTATATAGGGGAGGGTACTTCCGGTTTTGGAAGTTGCCAGTGCCAGCACCTGAAGGTATCTATATAACCACATAGTAATGACTATGCCGCTCTGTGTCCCGTGATGTACTCCAAGAAAAGGATTTTACAGGTAAGCTGTTATAAAAATCCTATTTTATAATTGGGGTATTATAGCAATGTGTTTTTATTCATTCATTTTCCTGTATATAGGCTAATAAATATTTGTAGTATACTCATTTAGGTGTGTGGAGGTCTACTTTGTTTTTTGTTTTTTATTTCTTCATACAGGTCCAGTGTAGCCCCCTAACCCCCCCCCCCTAATAAAGGTTTAACCCCTTGATCGCCCCCCAGGTAACCCTTTCACCCCCTAGCACCGCTGTCACTAAGCGATCGTTTTTCTGATCGCCGTATTAGTTATGCTGGTGCCGATAGGTAGCCAGTTATTTTTTTTAGGTTCGCCGCAGGTTTTTATAGCGTCCGGTACCCCCATATAAAAAAAAGGGTGATGGTGACTGCGCTGTAGTGTATCAGATTAGATAAAAATGGGGGGGGGGGAAGGGAGTATAAGTGAAAATCGGAGGGGATGAGGCAAACAGAAGTGAAGGGTGTGGAAAGGAGGGGGAGAGTGAGGGAAAATGAGAGACAGAGTGGGTAAGTAATTAGCTAGTACTTGGCTAACTAGCAATGATGTGCAATGTGCACAGTGACACAAATATACGTGCACCCATAAAGGACTGATCAAATATACAATCAGAAAAAAGAAAAAATATGTAACACAGTGAATAATGAACAATATTATGACATATAAAACCAATATCTAAATAATCCAAATGTGTAACACGTGTTAAAAAATTAAATCACTAGAACATATTGATAATCCACAAACATTATCCATAAATGGGAAAAATAGGATGAATGGAATAACACACTCAGTGCATAAGTGAACTAAACTAATTAAAGATAGAAAGTCACAAATAAGTCCTGGTGGTGACTTCCCGATACTTCCAATATAACTTATTATAAATATGTGGTATATGGATAAGTCATATGTAGATAAAGTCCCGTCACCAATGGAGTGCTTGGAAAAAATCCTGTGGCGTCCACCCTGTGGTCACACCTAGCTTACCTCCCTGTTGGAGGAGGGGCGGTATACAGCAGCTCTCTGTAGTGAAGGGGGGTATCGCGTCCTTATGGCCTGGTCTTTGTGGCACCGTTACTCATTGGAGTATATATGAGAAAACATAAACAAAGGGCACGTCAATAGCGCAACTTTGTGAGTGCAGCAAGGTGGATAGCTGGTGCATACATTCACACACTCACTTGTAATAGAGTGAGCGTGGGCCTCAATCCAAACGAGCGCCGAGCTCGTGCCAGTGGGAAAGAGTGTGGCATCTATGGTGCAATCGATGCAACCCTCAGGTGTCAGCAGCGGCAGTCACAAAGTTGGAATTTAGAAAAAATAAAGGAAGGAGAAATAGTGTGGGTCTGAAACCGCTATGGGCGTTTATTAAAACTAAAGTAAGAAAAACTCACATTTAAAAGTAAAAACGGGGTATTGAATCCTTATGAGCGGCGAGCTCGTCTCCTCTCGGATCTGCTGGCGGTGTGTCTGTGCTACGTCCTGACGCGTGTCGTCATATCACATGACTTCATCAGAGGTTTTTATAGCGTCAGGTACCCCCATATATTATCTAATAAAGGTTTTAACCCCCTAATTGCCCCTAATTGCCCCTAGTTAACCCTTTCACCAGTGATCACCGTATAAGTGTTACTGGTGACACTGGTTAGTCAGTTTGCTTTTTATAGTGTCAGGGCACCCGCCGTATATAACCCAATAAAGGTTTAACCCCCTGATCGCCCGGCGGGTGATATCAATTAGGTTTTAGCGTCAGAGAGGGTCTGCGTCGCCCCAGGCAGCGTCAGGTTAGTGCCAGTAACGCTAACACCCACACGTGAAGCATACACCTCCCTTAGTGGTATAGTATTTGAACAGATCAATATCTGATCTGATCAGATCTATACTAGTGTCCCCAGCAGTTTAGGGTTCCCAAAAACGCACTGTTAGCGGGATCAGCCCAGATGCCTGCTAGCACCTGCGTTTTGCCCCTCCGTCCAGACCAGGCCACCCAAGTGCAGTATCGATCAATCACTGTCACTTGCAAAACACGACACACATAACTGCAGCGTTTGCAGAGACAGGCCTGATCCCTGCGACTCCAGTGCTGTAGGAGGTGATTTCACCACCACAGTTAAAAAAAAGAGCATATATGCCGAAGCATGGGGGCAGCAGGGGCGGAGGAGCGATTTTGCTCCTAATGCTGCGTACATACGGTCAAAATTCCGACAGAGGCTTGCCCGTGGAAAAGTCCGACCATGTGTGTGCGGCATAACTTTTGCGGGAGGATGCCCCCGTGCTTTGGCATATATAAATGGTGCATGTATGCCCATCATTAGAAGTGGGTGGATGAAGGGCGGTATTCTAATGGTGGGCATACCCACCGATCAATCTCTTTTTTTCGTTCAGCCAACAGGCTGCATGAAAAAAAAGATTACAATACATGTCTAACAAGGTCCAGCAACGTACTGGTATGTTGCTGGACTTTGAATGGTTATACCATATTGATGCCTGCGGGTTTAGGTATCATCTTGGTATCATTCTTTTCAGCCAGCGGCCGACTTTCATGTAAAAGCAATCCTAGCGGCTAATTAGCCTCTGGACTGCTTTTACAAGCAATGGGAGGGAATGTCCCCCCCCCCCCCCGGATATAAAAAGCACCATCGGGAAATTGGGAAAGCATTTTATCACACCGATCTTGGTGTGGTCAGATGCTTTGAGGGCAGAGGAAAGATCTAGGGTCCAATAGACCTCAGTTTTTTTTAAAAAAAGAGTACCTGTCACTACCTATTGCTATCAATGGGGATATTACATTCCCTGAGATAACAATAAAAATGATAAAAAAAAAAAAATATGGAAGGAGCAGTTTTAAAAATTAAATAAACAAGCAAAATTAATAATAAAAAAATAGAAGAAAAAAAAAGCACCCCTGTCCCGCCCTGCTCTTGCGCAATGGCGAACGCAAGCGTCGGTCTGGCGTCATATGTAAACAGCAATTGCATCATGCATGTGAGGTATCACCGCGAAGGTCAGATCGAGGGCAGTCCTTTTAGCAGTAGAAGACCACCTCTGTAAATCTAACGTGGTAACCTGTAAAGGCTTTTAAAGGCTTTTAAAAATATATGTAGTTTGTCGCCACTGCGCGTTTGTGCGAAATTTTAAAGAATGTTGTGTTTGGTATCTATGTACTCGGCCTAAGATCATCTTTTTTATTTCATCAAACATTTGGGCAATATCGTGTGTTTTAGTGAATTAAAATTAAAAGAAGTATTTTTTCCCCAAAAAATGCGTTTGAAAAATCGCTGCGCAAATACTGTGTGGAAAAAAAAATGCAACACCCACCATTTTAATCTGTAGGGCCTTTGCTTTAAAAAAATATATAATGTTTGGGGGTTCAACATAATTTTCTTGCAAAAAAAAAAATGTTTTCATGTAAACAAAGTGTCAGAAAGGGCTTCGTCTTCAAGTGGTTAGAAGAGTGGATGATGTGTGACATAAGCTTCCTAATGTTGTGTATAAAATGCCAGGACAGTTCAAAACCCCCCCAAATGACCCCATTTTGGAAAGTAGACACCCCAAACTATATACTGAGAGGCATGTCGAGTCCATGGAATATTTTATATGTTAACACAAGTTGCGGAAAAAAGACTATTTATTTTTTTTGCACAAAGTTGTCACTAAATTATATATTGCTCAAACATGCCATGGGCATATGTGGAATTACACCCCAAAATATATTCTGTTGCTTCTCCTGAGTACGGGGATACCACATAAGTGAGACTTTTTGGGAGCCTAGCCGTGTACGGGACCCCAAAAACCAAGCACCGCCTTCAGGCTTTCTAAGGGTATAAATTTTTGATTTCACTCCTAACTGCCTATAACGGTTTCGGAGGCCATGGAATGCCCAGATGGCACAAAACCCCCTCAAATGACCCCATTTTGGAAAGTAGACACCCCAAGCTATTTGCTGAGAGGTATGGTGAGTATTTTGCAGATCTTGCTTTTTGTCACAAAGTTTTGAAAATTGAAAAAAAATAAAATTATTTTCTTTCTTAATTTTCAAAAACAAATAAGAGCTGTAAAATACTCACCATGCCTCTCAGCAAATAGCTTGGGGTGTCTACTTTCCAAAATGGGGTCATTTGGGGGGGTTTGTGCTATTTTGGCATTTTATGGCCTTCGAAACTGTGATAGGTAGTGAGGAGTGAAATCAAAAATTTGTGCCCTTAGAAATCCTGAAGGTGGTGCTTGGTTTTCGGGGGCCCGTCCTAAAAAGTCCCACACATGTGGTATCCCCGTACGCAGGAGAAGCAGCAAAATGTATTTTGGGGTGCAATTCCACATATAACCATGGCATGTGTGAGCAATATATCATTTAGTGACAACTTTTTGTAATTTTTTTTTTTTTGTCATTATTCAATCACTTAAGACAAAAAAAATAAAAATATTCAATGGGCTCAACATGCCTCTCAGCAATTTCCTTGGGGTGTCTTCTTTCAAAAATGGGGTCATTTGGGGGGGTTTGTACTGCCCTGCCATTTTAGCACCTCAAGAAATGAGATAGGCAGTCATAAATTAAAAGCTGTGTAAATTTCAGAAAATGTACCCTAGTTTGTAGACGCTATAACTTTTGCGCAAACCAATAAATATACGCTTATTGACATTTTTTTTTACTAAAGACATGTGGCTGAATACATTTTGGCCTAAATGTATGACTAAAATTGACTTTATTCAATTTTTCTTATAACAAAAAGTAGAAAATATCATTTTTTTTCTAAATTTTCAGTCTTTTTCCGTTCATATCGCAAAAAAAAAAAAATCGCAGAGGCAATCAATTACCATTAAAAGAAAGCTCTATTTGTGGGAAGAAAAGGACGCAAATTTCGTTTGGGTACAACATTGCATGTCCGCACTATTTCCAGTTAAAGCAGCGCAGTGCCAAATTCTGAAAACACCTCTGGTCCTTAAGCTGCATAATGGTCCGGGGCTTAAGTGGTTAACCACTTCCATACTGGGCACTTAAACACCTTCCTGCCCAGACCAATTTTCAGCTTTCTGCGCTGTTGCACTTTGAATGACAATTGCGTGATCATGCTACACTGTACCCAAACTAAATTTTTATCATTTTGATCCCACAAATAGAGCTTTCTTTTGGTGGTATTTGATCACCTCTGCGATTTTTATTTTCTGCAAAAAAAAGACAGAAAATGTTGAAAAAAAAGTTATTTTTTTATTTCAGTTACAAAATTTTGTAAATAAGTACGTTTTCTCCTTCACTGATGGGCACCGATGGGGCTGCACGGATGGGCACCTATAGGCGGCACGGATGGGCACCTATAGGCGGCACGGATGGGCACTGATAGGTGGCACTGATAGGTGGCATGGATGGGCACTGATAGGTGGCACTGTACTGCAATGTGTTTTACTAATGGATGCCAATCAGTGCCAAACAATAATTCCTGCCAATCAGTGGTGCCCATTGTGGGCACTGATTGGCATCCATTGTGGGCACTGATTAGCATCCATTAGCCATTTCTAATTTGCATCCCTGGTGGTCTAGGGTGGCATACCTTTAAGGTGGGCATCCCTGGCGGTCTAGTGGAATCCCTGGTGGTCCAGTGTGGGCATCCTCAGGGGGGCTGCGCTGATAATTGATCAGCACAAACGCCCCCTGTCAGAGGAGCAGCCGATCGGCTCTCCTCTACTCGCGTCTGACAGACGCGAGTGAGGAAAAGCCGATGACCGGCTTTTCCTGTTTACATCGTGATCAGCCGTGATTGGACACGGCTGATCACGTGGTAAAGAGTCTCCGTCGGAGACTCTTTACCTAGATCGGTGTTGCGGGGTGTCAGACTGACATCCTGCAGCAACGATCGCCGCGATGCGCGCCCCCGGGGGCGCGCAGCGGCTCAAAATCCTGAGGACGTCGGAGGACGTCCAGTCAGGATTTTAAAACCACTTTGTCGCCGTCAATCCTCTATAGGGCGGGCGGCAAGTGGTTAAGGACCGCTCACGGCATATATACGTCGGCAGAATGGCACGTACAGGCACAATCACGTACCTGTACGCCCCCTTTAACTGCCTGCCATGTGGTCGCGCGCGCCGACCCTGTAGTTATCCCCGTCAGTCGGACCGCGGGTCCCGCGGACTCCATCGCTGCGGGGATCCCCGCGATCATCTCACGGAGGGATGGAGCGTGGAGATGTTAGTGTAAACACAACATCTCCCCGCTCGCCTACTGACCCTGTCACCAATCTCCGCTCTGTGTAATCAGAGCGGAGATCGGTGACGTGTCACTCGTAGCCACGCCCCCCCTCAGTTAGAAATGCCCCTAGGCACACTTAACCCGCTTCAGCGCCCCTAGTGGTTAACCCCTTCACTGCCAGTGTCATTTTTACAGTAACCAGTGCATTTTTATTGCACTGATCGCTGTAAAAATTACAATGGTCCCAAAAATGGAAGAATACGTATCTGCCTAAACTGAGGAAAAAAATGTTTTATATATATATATATATATTTTTTTTTTTTTTGGGGGGGGGGGATATTTATTAAAGCAAAAAGTAAAAAATATTGAATTTTTTTCAAAATTGTCGCTCTATTTTTGTTTATAGCGCAAAAAATAAAAATCGCAGAGGTGATCAAATACCACCAAAAGAAAGCTCTACTTTACTGGGAAAAATACATCAATTTTGTTTGGGAGCCAGGTCGCACGACCGCGCAATTGTCAGAGCGACGCAGTGCCGAATCGCAAAAAGGGGCCTGGTCTTTATGCTGCGTATTGGTCCGGGGTTTAAGTGGTTAAAGAGATTTCCGGTTCATGAACAGATAGAATGTGCAATTTGTGATGATTGGACCGCTCCAGAAAGCATCCTCGCTCCCTTAAGGATCTTTGTCGAACTCAATCTATTGGAAAAAGCATTTACAAAAGTGGTCTGTTCCTTTTGATCCTGCTGTCTTAAGCCCCGTACACACTGTCGGACTTTTGGCCAACAAACTTCATTTTGAGCAAGTTGGACCAACAATCCGACCGTGTGTACGCTCCATCGGACAAACTTTTTTCGTTTGATTTTTGATTTCATCGGACAAAAGTTGGGTCTGCAAACGGACAAACTTTTGCCCAACAAAGTCCGATGGAGCAAAGTCCGACCGTGTGTACAGATAACCATCGGACTTTAGTCCGATGGACAAAACAACTAATGTTAAAATCAACCAACAATAGCAGAAGTTGACCAAAGGGTGGCAGTAAAGATCAGAAAAGAGCAGAAAAAACACGTGATGTTGTAAGAAGTTTTAAGAAAGTTTGCAGAAAAGTCCGAGCGTGTGTATGCTATGGGTGTTCCCAACCAACTCCGTTCGGACAAAAAACCACGGAAAAGTCCGATGGAAGTCCGACCGTGTGTACGAGGCTTTAGTCTTTGAAAGGGTTGGTTCATCTTTAAAAAAACTTCCTATGTTCCAGTTTAGGGGACCCATATCAACAAAATACACTGTGCAGATTTAAAAAAGCTACTTTCATTACCTTTTGGTCCCTGCAAAGCCGCTACTTCTGGTTGTCTGTATTTCAAAAGATGCATTTAAATTACCCTTATCTGTATCCCCTCACACGGTACAGGCATACCCCACTTTTAAGTACACAATGGGACCAGAGCATGTATGTAGAACATAAATGTACTTAAAGTGAAGCAATACCTTTTTTTCATTTCTAGGGTGTAGTGGGGCTGTCAGGCAGGAAAGACCAAACAGGAAGAGCCACCTGAGTGTAGTATTAAATACAAGCAGTTTAATTACAGGAGTAAAAATACTCACAGGAAGGAAATGTAAAATGGGCTCATCTGATGCAAGGGGGGCCGCTTTCAGTTCATCCCCTGGACATCACGCTGCGCACAGAGGACACTGGTGCTGTGGAGAGGCTGGATGGTGTTCTGTGGTTGATGGGGAAGCCGGAAGAACCACCGTGGACCGCAGGATACACACAGGAAGAGCACACTGGAAAAGGGCAGGCTATGCGCTCAGAGCTTCAGCTCCTTCTACTGCGGCTGCAAAATGTCTGTACAGTACTTGCAAGGCACTTTACATACACTCGCTGGTATGTCCGTACTTGCGAGTGTACTTAAAGCGGGGTATGCCTGTATGTTTAACCACTTAGAGGAAGTAAACCCTCACAAAAAAAAAAAAGAAAACACCCTGCAAGAGAAAGGCATAATGAGCTAGTATGCATAGCATACTAGCTCATTATGAATTACTTACCTGAGATCGAAGTCCCCGCAGCGACCCTTGTTTACCTCCTCCGTCGCCGCCATGATACCCGGAGTGACTTCCGGGTATCGCTGCTCCAGCGCTGTGACTGAGCTGAGCAGCGATGACGTCACTCCCGCGCATGCGCGCCGGAGTCTGAAGTGACGGCATAATCGCCTTCGCTAACAGCACGCTCAGTGCGCCTGCGCCGTAGACATCGGTGCCCATTTTTTGGAAAATATCTCCTTAACCGTGTAGGACCCTCTTCCTTCCGGGGTCTTGGACTCCAGCTCTGTGACTGGCTGGAGCCACATGGCGTCTTTCCCGCGCATGTGCCGTCGGTCACGGCACACGCTGGGGAAGAAATGGCACGGAGGTCCATTTTTTCACAGCGCATTCGCCGATGACATAATCGGCACACTTCAAGGGTAATACCTCCTAAACAGTGCACATTTAGGAGGTTATTCCACTACCTATAGGTAAGCCCTATTCTAGGCTTACCTATAGGTAAAAATCAGGAAGGAGGGTTTACAACCACTTAAAGGACAGGCCTATTTTTCAAACTTGTTGCTTACCAGTTAAAATCTTTTTTTATTTTTAAATTCTATTTATTTTTTTAGACACCCTCTGGCAGGCATGTCCAAAGTCCGGCCCGCGGGCCAACCGCGTTCCGGTTTTGGACGGCCTGCCTTGTGATTTTGACATGTATATCTTTTGTGGCCCCCAACGAATCCCCGAGCGCCAGAGGCCACAAAAGATATAGTATTCTGGCAACTTGGGGGAGACGGGACGAGTGCCGTGCATACAGGAGAGTATTTCCTGTTTACACGGCGTCCTGTGTAAAAGGAAGTCCCGTCTCCTGCGCTGCCATTGGACAACTGTTCTGTCCATCACAGGAGGCGGCACTTTCAATTAAAGAGGCCTGTCGAGAAAACAGGAGTTTCTCCTGTTTGTCTGTTGGCTCTCTTCCCGCCCCCTCCCTGTCTCCTCTGCAGGCTGCACTGACTATAATGGTGAGTCTGCATTCATGGCAATACGGTGGGTGCTGCATTCATGGCAATACGGTGGGTGCTGCATTCATGGCAATACGGTGGGTGCAGCATTCATGGCAATACGGTGGGTGCAGCATTCATGGCAATACGGTGGGTGCAGCATTCATGGCAATACGGTGGGTGCAGCATTCATGGCAATACGGTGGGTGCAGCATTCATGGCAATACGGTGGGTGCAGCATTCATGGCAATACGGTGGGTGCAGCATTCATGGCAATACGGTGGGTGCAGCATTCATGGCAATACGGTGGGTGCAGCATTCATGGCAATACGGTGGGTGCAGCATTCATGGCAATACGGTGGGTGCAGCATTCATGGCAATACGGTGGGTGCAGCATTCATGGCAATACGGTGGGTGCTGCATTCATGGCAATACGGTGGGTGCTGCATTCATGGCAATACGGTGGGTGCTGCATTCATGGCAATACGGTGGGTGCTGCATTCATGGCAATACGGTGGGTGCTGCATTCATGGCAATACGGTGGGTGCTGCATTCATGGCAACACGGTGGGTTCTGCAGATGGGCACTGACCCTTATTTTGCTTCACAGTTCTTTATTTAAAATTTAAGATTATTTTTTCCTGAAACTTCCTTTTTTTAAGTGAAGGTGCGTGTTTTATAAGCCGATAAATACGGTATATCCAAATAACACGCCCGATCTTATCTCTTGACCACACACAGCCACAAAGGCAAGAGATTTCTTGTTGGGCAGTGTATTAGTGCTCGGAGGAACAGGCTTAGACCGAATTTTAATGGTTTAAAGAATGACAGGCAAAATGGTCGGCCCTCAAGCATGTTCACTTCATCAAATCTGGTCCTCTTTGAAAAAAGTTTGGACGCCCCTGCCCTAGGGAATAAACTTTGTCACACCGTATTTGCGCAGTGGTCTTACAAGCGCAATTATTTTTGGGGAAAAAATACACTTTGCTTTAATTAAAAACTAAGAAAACTAAAGTTGGCACAATTTTTTTTTTTTTGTATTGTGAAAGATAATGTTACTCTGTGTAAATTGATAACCAAGTCATGCTTCAAAATTGCATCCGCTCATGGAATGGCGACTAACTTTGACCCTTAAAAAATCTCCATAGGTTATGTATAAAAATTTCTACAGGTTACCAGTTTTGAGTTACAGAGGATGTCTTTTGCTAGAATTTATGCTCTCGCTCTAACGATAGCGGTGATACCTCACGTGTGGTTTGAACACCGTTTCCATATGCGGGCGCGACTTGCAGAGTACGGCAGGACGGGTCGCTTTAATTTTTATTTTATTTTATTTTTTCTTATTTTACTTTTTATTTTTACACTATCCCTTTAAAAAAAAAAATGGTATCACTTCTATTCCTATTACAAGGAATGTAAACATTCCTTGCAATAAAAAAAGTGCATGACAGGACCTATTTAATGTGAGATCTTGGGTCAAAAAGACCTCCGATCTTACACTTAAATGCAATAAAAAATAAATGTTTTCAATAAAAAAAAAACTCCCCTTTAAGGCTGTTGGGCGAAGTGACATTTTTGACGCCGCTTCCATCATCCAACCTCATTGAGCATATTGGGGGCCATCATTCCCTCTCACTCAGCCTCTGAGGGGAAAGGATCAGATTGTCTCCGCCACTATCGACGGCTTCGGTAAGCGACGGAGCACCTCTCCCGCCGCCAATAAAAGTGATCTTGCGGCAAATCGGCTGCGGAGACCGTTTTTACTTTAGAGGACCGCCTGCCGTTTCATGAAATACCAGGGTTATGGCAGCTATCTGCTGCCATAACCCTAGTATTCTACGTCAAAGTACCGACGTACAGCTAGGGCTTTTAGCGGTAAGTGGTTAAGATTTGTCTGTCTGTGTGATTTCCTGCATTCCATTGTCTGTCTGTTCTTCTCTGTGATTACCCCCTCTAGCACCAGAACAGCAAAGCTCATTCACAAACATCTACATGGCAGTGTGTCACCTTTCCCACACCTCTCAATGATGCCTCCCCCTCAGCATCAGAACACCAGGGTAGACCAGCTTGCTTGTTTACTTGCTTATCTATACAGCAATTAAAAAGTAATTTATTGTGAAATGAGTAGAGAGAGTGGAGAGGGGGTGAGAAAGAGGGAAGAGAGACAGAACAGAAGAAAGAGGAGAGCGACAACAAAACTCCATATAGATATTAAGATACAGTGGGGCAAAAAAGTCTTTAGTCAGCCACCAACTGTGCAAGTTCTCCCACTTAAAAAGATGATGGAGGTCTGTAATTGTCGTCATAGGTATACCTCAACTATGAGAGACAAAATGTGGAAACAAATCCAATCACATTGTCTGATTTGGAAATAATTTTTTTTGCAAATTATGGTGGAAAATAAGTATTTGGTCACCTACAAACAAGCAAGATTTCTGGCTCTCTCAAACCTGTATCTTCTTCTTTAAGAGGCTCCTCTGTCCTCCACTCATTACCTGTATTAATGGCACCTGTTTGAACTTGTTATCAGTATAAAAGACACCTGTCCACAACCTCAAACAGTCACACTCCAAACTCCCCTATGGTGAAGACCAAAGAGCTGTTGAAGGACACAAGAGAAAAAAAATTGTTGACCTGCACCAGGCTGGGAAGACTGAATCTGCAATAGGCAACTGTGGGAGCAATAATTAGAAAATGGAAGACCTACAAGACCACTGATAATCTCCCTCGATCTGGGGTTCCACGCAAGATCTCACCCCGTGGGGTCAAAATGATCACAAGAACAGTGAGCATAAATCCCATAAGCATACGGGGGGACCTAGTGAATGAACCGCAGAGAGCTGGGGCCAACCTAACAAAGGCTACCATCAGTAACACACTACGCCGCCAGGGACTCAGATCCTGCAGTGCCAGACGTGTCCCCCTGCTTAAGCCAGTACATGTCCGGGCCCGTCTGAGGTTTGCTAGAGAGCATTTGGATGATCCAGAAGAGAATTGGGAGAATGTCATATGGTCAGATGAAACCAAAGTAGAACTGATTGGTAGAAACACAACTCGTCGTGTTTGGAGGAGAGAGAATGCTGGGTTGCAACCAAAGAACGACATACCTACTGTGAAGCATGGGGGTGGCAACATCATGCTTTGGGGCTATTTCTCTGCAAAGGGAACAGGTCGTCGGATCCGTGTACATGAAAGAATGAATGGGGCCATGTATCGTGATATTTTGTGTGGAAACCTCCTCCCATCAGCAAGGGCATTGAAGATGAAGCGTGGCTGGGTCTTTCAGCATGACAATGACCCCAAACACACCACCCGGGCAACAAAGGAGTGGCTTCGTAAGAAACCTTTTCAAGGTCCTGGAGTGGCCTAGCCAGTCTCCAGATCTCAACCCCATAGAAAACCTTTGGAGGGAGTTGAAAGTCTGTGTTGCCCAGCGACAGCCACAAAACATCACTGCTCTAGAGGAGATCTGCATGGAGGAATGGGCCAACATACCAGCAACAGTGTGTGACAACCTTGCAAAGACTTTAAGAAAACGTTTGACCTCTGTCATTGCCAACAAAGGATATATAACACAGTATTGAGATGAACTTTTGATATTGACCAAATACTTATTTTCCACCATAATTTGCAAAAAAAATTGTTTCCAAATCAGACAATGTAATAGTCTGGATTTGTTTCCACATTTTGTCTCTCATAGTTGAGGTATACCTATGATGACAATTACAGGTCTAATCATTTTTTTTTTTTAAAGGGTAAATTTTTATTGTACATGTTCACAGTATAGTACAGTAGTATATGACGGTGCATATTCTCATACATTATAATTCGACAATATTTCCAATCAAACTTAGAAGCGTGTAGTTAAGCCATGTACATAATATAAGGAAAGAAAAACAAATCTATCCATTTTTATACAACCAATAAAAAGAGAGAGAGAGAGAAAAAAAAAAACAACCGAAAGAAGCACGTATAGGAATTCTACTCATTACCTATGTCTCTCCAAGTGTTTAACATATTAAACCTGGGTACCTCCTGATGTACCACCAGTCTCCCTCACTCATCTCCAGTTATATTGTATCCCTGTACATCCATCACACCCCTACTTCTCCCGAAACCTTCTCAATCCAACCTGCCCATACCTTCTCAAATTTTTTAGGGCACCCTCTAGCCGTATAGGTCAGTTTGTACATTGGTAGGGCATTATTCACTAGTTTCACCCATCCTTGCAGAGATGGAGGTGACGGGTTCCGCCATTGAATGGCCAGGGCCTTCTTCGCATAACAAAACAATATTCTTAAAAGTGTTTTCTGTGAAGTGGATATGTCCTCCTCCTCCAAATCTCCTAAAAGACATATGGCCGGGGAGTATATATTTGGGAGTTCTAAGGTATCCTCCAGAAATGTTAGTATTTCCCTCCAGAAGCTCTCTACTCGGGTACACTGCCACACCATATGGAAAAAGTCGCCCTCTGCTGCGTGACAGAGAGGGCACTCCGATGAATCCCGCCTACCCATTCTATATAGTCTCTTGGGGGTATAGTATAGTCTATGAAGGTAATTAAACTGTGTTAGTTTGTCCCTGGCTGAGATCATCGAGGGTACCAGTGTATCCAGGGCCTCCGACCATGATTCCCCTGTAAGGGACGGTATGTCAGCCTGCCATTGTGCTGCCAGCCTCTCCATTCTGGGGGAGGAAGATGTCAACAGCATAAAGTAGTATCTAGAAATCAACTGCGAGTGATCCTTATCAATTATAAATTTTTCCATACTAGAAGGGGAGAGTGCCACCACCCCCCCACCGTATTGGGCTGTTGCTGCATGGCGCAGCTGAAGGTATCTGAAAAAGAATGTGTTAGGGAGGCCTCTCATCTTTTTAAGTGGGAGAACTTGCACAATTGGTGGCTGACTAAATACTTTTTTGCCCCACTGTATATAGATATTTAGATATATATATATATATATATATATATATATATATATATAGAGACTTGCGAAGAAATCTATAAGAAAAGAGAAATCGACTACCTATCTTGAAGGAAAAAAATAAATAAATAATTTTTTATAGCCCCCTAGAGCTGTTAAAGAGGCCGACGAACAATGACAATCCACCCAGGGTAGCCAACCTGCCGCAGTAAAACTGTGGCAGCTGGTCCTTAAGTGGTTAAAGAAACATTTCACTGTACTTATTGAAGATGTTCCTCCTTTCAAAGATTCTGCAGATAAAGTTTGAGACACACTTAAAACTTTTGATGGCACAGTCCTACAACCAACTCGGGCTGCAGTTTCAGTATGTCAGGCGGTCCCTCTGGCTATAACCCCTCACCCTGCACTCAGCAGCTCAGTTTTTTCTGCCTAGCATAGAAGGACCTTGCTCCCGGTTTGGACTATTGGTCCTGGAAATTTTTTGCTTTTTTCTACTTTTTTGATCCTGAGATCTATCAACTGCCAAATGGGTGACAGGCTGGATAATATAGATCCTTGTAGTCTCCCCAGTCTGGCCATCGAGCATGAGCAGACCTTGAGCTACGCGCTGGGTCGGCCACGACATACCCCGTTTGCTCCAGGGGTGGCCGGTGAGCTATATGCTCCGGGGCACACATATGACCGGGCTACTGCTGTCTGAGTCACAGTGGGCTGTGGCCGACAACCACTCCGTACTGCTCGGGTGATGGGTCTGTCCGGAATGCATCCAGCAGTCACTGCAGGACGGGTAATAAGGGTTCCACCTGTTTCGGCAGGATGGAACAGCTGGGCATTCCTGGGGAGGTCGACTAGGGGTCTCTCTCTCCCTTCTCTCCCTTCCCTCCTCCCCATGCATCTGTGGGGCTGGGCCTGCTGTGTACCTGACCAGGGGTCCTCCGGGGGGGGCACTCCGTGTCCTGGCTGGGGGCTGAGCTGGGTGTCCAGGGGTCCACTCTCCATTGTGGGGTGTTGTCTGGTCTGCCATGTGGGGGGCCTCCGCTCGGAGGCCCAGGGTGTTTGCAGCCTTTTTTTCTCTTACCTCAGAAACGACCGGCGGCCATTTTGGCGGAGCCGGCGCCATTTTCTTGTAGCCGCGCTAGTTTTAATGCTGAAGCAGCCGGCGGCCATTTTCTTGTAGCTCATGCTTTTTCCTGAGGCGGCTGGCGGCCATTTTCTTGTAGCCCCAGCTTAGTTTTGGCCTCTAGCGCTGGGAATGTCTTTCTGAATGGTGCGAACAGCACAGAACACCACAGACGGTGCAGGAGAGAGAGTGGACCGCAATGCTGTGCAGTACCTGGGTCAGGGTGGCGAGTCCTCTTGGGGGCCCCTCGGTCTGTAGCAGCTAGGAGGGTGGACCTTTTGTGTACCTTGCCTTTAGTCCCTAAGTGGCTGTCAGACGAGTGTGGGTCAGCATGGCGTCAGAAGCTGGCGCTTCTTCCCCAGACATTCCTGTGATAGCAACCGGTGCCCCTGCACCTGCGATGCCTATGGACGCTTTGTTGGCGGTCCTGGAGTCCTTTGTTGCCAGGGTGGAGGCGGTGTGTGGGCACAAGGTGGGTAAAAAAAACGCCCCCTCTTCCCACCATCTTCTGGGGAAAGCTCTGATTCAGACTCGGGCCTGGCTGTGGCTCACGGCCCCTGTTCTGACGTCTCAGAGGATGCGGACCAGGACCATTCAGACGTCTCCGGGTCAGCGCAGGAAAAGGCGCTTGTTGGAGCACTCATCACCGTGTTGCGGGAGACTCTTAAATTGGAGGATACCGTGGGGGGCATCTACTGAGGTGTCGGCCCATTTTGGGTCCCACAAGCCGGCCCACACTGCTAAGGTGTTTCCCTACCTAACTTATTTTGATAAGTTTATATACAAAGAATGGGAACGACCGCAGCGGGCCTTTTCAGTCCCAAAACGCATGGCGGTTTGTTACCCCTTTGAGGAGAATGTCCTGAAAAAATGGATATCTCCCCCGATTGTGGACCCCCCGGTATCCAGGTTAAACAAGGTAACCACGATTCCGGTAGAGGGGACCCCTGCCTTTAAGGACCCTGCAGACAGGAGGGACGAGGCTGTGGCCTGGTCCATGTTCATTGTAGTGGGGGTCAGCATTACAGACAGTTTTGGCCACGGCCCTGGTGTCAGACACTTACCGAATGGGCAAAATTGTTGCACCACTAGTTGGTTGAGCAACAGGCTTCCCCGGTCTGCGTGGAATTGGCTGACCAGTTGGTGCATGGCCTTAAGCATGTCTGCGATGCAGCTTTAGATACAGCTCCCTTGCTTGCCAGAGCCTCAGTATCTGCTGTGGTGCTACGTCGCCTGATTTGGCCAAAATGCTGGTCCGCGGGCCAGACTTCCAAGAAGGCTCTGGTGAATTTGCTCTTCCAGGGAGTAAGGCTATTTGGAGCCTCGCTGGATGACATTATTAAAAATGTCACTGGGGTTAGAGCACGCTGCTCCCACAATCCAGAAAAGGTAAGGAGCCACGCCGTAGGCCAGGGCTCTCCTTTTCCACTCAGAAGCGTTTTTCCTCGTCAGCCCGGGCCCGCAGGTAAGCGCTCCCAGGCCGACAAGGGGCCAGCTGAGAGACAATAGCGTCCCTGGTTTCGCAAGCTAAACAAGCCTGCGAACAAATCTGCGACCGCATGAAGGTTTGCCCCCGCCCGACTCTCGGGTGTGGGGTCGCCTTCGCGAGTTTGCAGCTCGGTGGACCTCCCTGCTTTCCGATCAGTGGGTTTGCAAAGTGGTTTCATCAGGGTACAAGATAGATTTTCTTGTCCACCAAACTGATTTTTTCCCTCCAACCTTCATCTTCCTCTGGCTCGTCGGAACGCCCTGTTTGGGGCAGTGCAGGACCTGCTGATGCGCGGGGTGATGGTACCTGTGCCGCTGCTGGAAAGGTTTCAGGGATTCTACTCCAATCTGTTTGTAGTCCCAAAAGATCCAATCCTGGATCTCAAGGCCCTCAACACCTTTGTAAAAGTACGAAGGTTCAGGATGGAATCAGTTCGCTCTGTGGTCGCTGCACTCCATCCGGGGGATTTTCTGGCGTCCTTGGACATCAAGGACGCATACTTGCATGTCCCCATATACGTCAGGCATCAGAGATTTCTGCGCTTTGCATTCGGGGACGATCACTACCAATTTGTAGCACTCCCTTTTGGCCGGGCGTCGACGCCAAGGGTTTTCACCAAGGTGCTCGCCCCGATTCTGGCTTTGCTGAGACAGCGAGAAATCGCCATCGTGGGCTTACCTGGATGACCTTCTGAGAGCTGCTTCAGACTCAGAATTAGAGGAGGATGTGGCTATAGCCATTTAGACCCTTCAAGAGTTTGGTTGGGTACTGAACCTCCAGAAGTCGGTGTTGGTGCCAACTCAGCGCCTGGAATACCTGGGCTTGATTCTGGACTCCTCAGAGGCGAGAGTTTTTCTCCCTTTGGAAAAGTTGCGGACTATTCGGGCTGCGGTGAAGCTGTTGGCATCCCGCAGGTGGTCATCACTGCGCTTTTGCATGCTAGTCCTGGGTCTCATGGTAGCCTCCTTCGAGGCGGTACCGTAGGCTCAATTCCACATTTAAATCTTGCAAAAGGAGATCCTGTCCAAATGGGACAAAACTCCGTTGTCCCTGGATTGTCAAATCCGGGTGAGCCAGTTAGTCAGGGCTTCCCTGGTCTGGTGGCTGAGATCTCCTGCCCTTTAGTCCGGAAAGTCGTTCCTTCCTTTTCACTGGACGGTGATCACGACGGACGCCAGCCTGACCGGTTGGGGGGGAGTTTGGGGCATACAGTCGACACAGGGTCGCTGGACCCAGGAAGAATCCCGCCTGCCGATCAATGTGCTGGAACTTCGGGCGATCAGGCAGTGCCTCTCCACATGGTCACAGAGGCTGCAGGGACGTCCAGTCAGGATCCAGTTAGACAACGCCACGGCGGGGGCATATGTCAACCATCAAGTAGGAACAAGAAGCTCAGCTGCAGCATTGGAGGTTGCTCATATCCTGCGGTGGGCAGAGTGGAGTGTGCCGGCTCTATCGGCCGTATACATTCCAGGTGTAGATAACTGGCAAGCAGACTACCTAAGTCGCCAGATGCTGGACCAAGGAGAATGGTCGCTACACCCGGATGTGTTTCGACTCCTTTGCCTGAGATGGGGCACGCCAGACGTAGATCTCCTGGCTTCTCGACTAAATCGGAAGGTATTGAGGTTTGTGGCCAGGTCCAAAGATCCCTGGGCGGACGCGACAGATGCGTTGGTGGCTCCATGGGGACAGTATCGGCTAATTTATGCCTCCCCCGCTGAAACTTCTTCTTTGTCTGTCTGCTCCGCAGAGTGGAGACCGAGGGGATTCCGGTGATTCGAATTGCCCCAGATTGGCCTCGGCATCCCTGGTACGCCGACCTAGTACGCCTGGTGGCGGATGTTCCTTGGCGACTGCCGATGCGAGAGGACCTTCTGTCGCAAGGTCCTATACTTTATCCTGCTTTACAGTCGCTGGCTTTAACGGCATGGCTGTTGAAAGTCAGGTTCTGAGGGACCGAGGCCTGTCGGATTCAGTAATTTCCACCATGCTGAGGGCACAGAAGTCATCTTCTCTAAAGATCTATCATCATATGTGGAAGGCCTACATCTCTATGTGTGAGGGGATGAAGTGGCGTCCACGGACATAATCGGTTTCCAGGATCCTGCTGTTTTTACAGCGTGGAGTGGATCAAAAACTTGCCCTAAGCACCATTAAGGGGCAGATTTCAGCCTTGGCTGGTTTTTTTTCAGTGACCTTTTGGCGACTCATTCACTGGTGAGTACGTTTGTGCAAAGGGTTCGACATGTGGCCCCTCCGGTTCGACCACCACTGCCTCCGTGGGATTTGATTCTGCTGCTCTCGGTACTTCAGAAACCTCAGTTTGAGAACATCAGAGATTCGCCTTTTGACACTCTCAGAAAGTTGCCTTTCTAGTGGCTATTACATCAGTCAGGGGGGTTTCTGAATTGGCGGCCTTGTCTTGCAAGTCTCCCTACTTGATCCTCCACAAGGCTAAAGCGGTGTTACGCCCGCAGCCTTCGTTTCTTCCAACGGTTGTTTCGGCTTTTCATCTAAATGAGGACATTGTGCTTCCGTCCTTGTGTCCTCTGCCATCGCATCCCAAAAAGTTTGCTTTACTTTCCTTGGACGTGGTCTGAGCTCTGCGGGTGTATCTGTCTGCTACGGCTCTGTTTCAGAGGTCAGACTCAATGTTTGTGTCGGTGACTGGTCCAAAGAAAGGCCTGGCGGTCTCGTCGGCCACCATTTCTCGTGGATCAGATAGATCGTGATTCAGGCTTATGCCCTAAAAGGGCGGGTGCCTCCCTTTTCTGTCATGGCGCATTCAACCAGGGCAATAGGTGCCTCTTGGGCTTTCCGACATCAAGCGTCTGTCTCCCAGGTGTGTAAGGCGGCGACCTGGTCGCCCGTTCACACTTTCACTAAGTTTTACAAGGTTGATGTGCATGCGGATGCTTGCTTTGGCCGCTAAGTTTTACAGGCGGCTGTTTAAGGTTGCAACGCCTCCGTTGAGGAGCTCTGGTTGTTTTGGGTGGAAAATTGTTTGCTTGCTGTTCCCACCCCTCGTTTTTTTTTTTTTTACACTGCTTGGGGACGTCCCTAAGGTCAAGAATAACGGAGCTGTATCCGTCCATGAACGGAAGAGAAAATAGGATTTTTGTACTCACCGTAAAATCCTTTTCTTTGAAGTTCATGGATGGACACAGCACCCACCCCTCCTTTTTTATGTTTGTACTGCTTTTTGACGAACTAAGCTGCTTAGTGCAGGGTGAGGGGTTATAGCCAGAGGGACCGCCCCATGGACGGTACTGTTCAGCTTTGCTGTTGAATGTTTTTAACTGTTTAACATGTCTGCCTAGTCCTCTCCTGATAGACGGCATATAAACCCTAAGGTCAAGAATAAAGGACCTGTGTCCGTCCATGAACTTCAGAGAAAAAAGATTTTACGGTGAGTACAAAAATCTAATTTTTTCAAGATCATGCTATAACAGAGCAATTTCCTTCTGCTCTGCATTTTTTGTGTGGTGACGAGACTAACTTCCAGAAATGGCCCTAATCCCTATTCACATGAGCAGGATTTTGTGGCTAAAAGCCTGGACAGCTGAAGCGGCCTCTAAATTGCCTCACATGTATGCTTTTTCAACAAAGCTATATGGAGTGGTACTTGACCAATTCATTAACGATCACAGGAGGGGAGGTTTAACGTCCACAGTAGAAGATCACAAAATCCCCCTCTTCAGAAGCCTCAAACCGTAATTGTGCTAACCAGGTTTTAGCTTCCATATCTAAGTTCAGCCCCTCTTGAACTTGAACCACCAGACCCAGCAAAACCGTTCCCTTGTAAAGAACCTTTCTTCAAGGTGTATCTTGAATTAAAGTGGTTAGCCCACTACAGGGTTTGACAATCCCCAGGCGCCAGGTCGCAAATGCGACTATAATTAGCGACCTGGCGCCTGGGGCAGCACAGCTGAGGTTTCCTGTGTCTCCGTGGGCCCCCCGCACGCAATCTCGTCGGGCCGCGCCGGCCGGTAATTGAGGCCGCGGCTTTGCGGCCTTCTGCAGGCCTATGCTTCATTCTGTAATCTGGCGCCATCTTGTGGTGGCCGTTGGTATGACAAGACAAGTAGCAATGCTTGCCTGTTTCGCTGCCCGCCCATCTCCTTCCCTTTACTTAGAAGTTAACCCCCAAACATTATATATATATTTTTTATTCTAACACCCTAGAGAATAAAATGGCGGTCGTTGCAATACTTTCTGTCACACCGTATTTGCGCAGCGGTCTTACAAGCGCACTTTTTTGAGGAAAAAATTCACTTTTTTTAAATTAAAAAATAAGAACAGTAAAGTTAGCCGAATTTTTTTTTTATATTGTGAAAGATAATGTTACGCCGAGTAAATTTGATACCCAACATGTCACACTTCAAAATTGCGTCCGTTCATCGAATGGCGACAAACTTTTACCCTTTAAAATCTCCATAGGCGACATTTAAAAAATTCTACAGGTTGCATGTTTTGAGTTAGAGGATGTCTAGGGCTAGAATTATTGCTCTCGCTCTACCGATCGCGGCGATACCTCACGTGTGGTTTAAACACAGATTTCATATGTGGGCGCTACTCACGTATGCGTATGCATTCGCTTCTGCACGCATCGGTTGTTAAAAAAAAAACCTGGCTCCTAACTTTTTTAGCTGGCTCCTAGATTCCAAGCAAATTTGTCAAGCCCTGGCCCACCAAGTTAAATTTACACTATTCTCTCGGTTTATTCATGTAATGTGTCCCAGTGTTTGTACCTTTTTATAAAAAGGTACAAGGTGTGTGTATGTATATATGTGTATATGTATTTTCAGAGCGCCGATCTGCGCTCACCTGACCAACCGCGCCTCTCCTCTCTTGACCTGACAGCTGCAATGGGCGGGGCAGAGGATCCCCCACTGACATCAGTAAGGAGGGGAGGAAAGAGGTGGCTGGTCGCATGAGCGCCGATAGGCACTCTGAAACAGGTATATAGCTGCATTTTGTATTATAAGGCACAGACACTGGGGCACATGAATAAACCAAGAGGATAGTGTAAGTTTAGATGACAGGCACGTAAACTGACCACGGTGTCAGGACTCGTCAGCTATGATATACCGTGGTCAGTTTACAAAGGGGAGGGATCAGGCTGGTATTTCAGGTGTTACAGGGGGGCCAAATAACACGGCACAAGCACTGTGCTGTATAACGTATAACGTGCTTTAACAGAACAGGATCTTTGTTGACCTTGAAAAAAAAAATCTCCAATGCAACACCCCCTGTGCTTTCTTGGTACATCAACTTTATCTCTTTCCTGCAGAAATTTCACTTTGAACCCATCAGGGATATTCCCCTAGATGATTTCTCCTGCAAAGTAGCCCTTTTTGGTTGCTGTCACATGTGTCTGAGCTGGTGACCCTCTTCTGTAAGGAATGGTTCCTCATACTTCTCAAAGACCAGTTAGTCTTACAGCCGAGACCATCCTTTCTTTCCAAGTTGAAATCCATCTCCCCCTCAATGGAGACATAGTCCTACAATGCCTTGCTCTGAAGCTTCCAAAATAAATCTTTGGGTGTAGTCAAAGCCATTGGAGTCTACCTCAAAGCTATAGCTCTATTCAGATATGCAGATTCCCAATTTGTGCTGTGCTCAGGACCTTGAAAAAGACATGCTGCATTTAAGTCCACCATTGCAAGATGGGCAAGAAATCTAATCACTAGAGTTTACATGCTTGAACACAAATCTCCTTTCCAGACTACCCTTCCTTCTATTCCTTGGTTTTTCTGTATTTAAAAAAAAAAATTAGGAATCACATAGTGGGGTAGGGTTATAGAGGAGGGACCCAGTTGGCATGTCCACAAAGCTTGCCAGTGTCTAGTTACCTGAAGGTTTGGGTCTATAAATATTTTGCCAGTGTCCTCTACTGTACTCCCAGATATGAAGTTTACAGATCCCTCCCGCCTGTATCTTATGATGCACTTATAATATTGCTATAAAACAAAGGACATTCTGGTAGTAGGAGCGTTTATCCACCAAACTGTCATGACGCACAGGCAGTCGTACACCAGAAGTTTTTTAGTGGCACATGGGGGTATAGCGCATTCATAATTTAGTCATTTCAAAAATTATTATAAATTACTATAGAAAGAATCTAATTTTAAAAAATACTTCGATCATAGTTAAGATGAGGTGACAATGTAGTTTTTCAAGAGTTCATTGTCAAAGGATTAATGGTGATACACTTGCATGTGATACACTTGCATGTGTTACAAAAACAAGTTGGCATGTGTAAATAGTTAACATCTGAAGCCAAGTGGAACTCCACTTGCCCTCTAATACCACCTTATTTCTCAAGATAGTAGGGGATTCATTGGGGCAGTAATCGTGCCTCTCTAAGAGCCTTGTCATTCATTTTTTTTTTTCTTGCAAGCCTCAATTCACATCTTAGTCAGCAAGTTGGTAGTACGCGTCAGGCCCAAACCTGGCAATAGATGGATTGAAATTTGTCAGGTTCAGCAGGGACTGGCTGAATTCCAATTCATGTTGGCTCATTCCCATCCAAAAGGTCGATCTAATGATCCGCTTCTTTCGAACAGAAATGTTTGAATATTATCATTTGATCAGCGTTGCAGCCAATCAGCTGCGGTGCTGATCAGTGTCTTCTGACAGCGGAGGATTCCCCTCTCCCTGAATACAATAGCACAGAGAGGAGGATGTTTTCATCCTCCTCTTTTGTGTGGATGGGGGAATCAATTTTGGTTTTAGCAATATTTATCACTTTGAAGCCTAAAGAGGAAAAAAAGAAATGTCAGCTTGATTTTTTATTTATTTGTCAACTGCTATAAATACTGTAGTTGCTGACTTTTAAAAATCAGGTACTTGTGCCTGGGGTCAAGCATGGTCTTCCCTCAGCCAGTGGTTCTTACCATTGTGGGTTGCCAATGCTACCATCTTGAATACAGGAGCCGGCTGGGGCTTCCTGAGAAACAATAGCCGGCTTCCCACTGCGCATGCGCAAGCTCCCACAACTCTTTAGGACTGGTTCTACCGCCTCTTAAAATATGTGATGTGGGGGGTGTCCAAGATGGCGCTGGGAGCGGACGTGTAGTTGCCGAGCTCCCGCTCTGAAGTCCTTCCTTTAGTGATCCTTGTGTGGAACCAACTCTTTCTTTCTCGTACATCACCGGACACAGAGCGGCATAGTCATTACTATGTGGGTTATATAGTTTACCTTCAGGTGCTGGCACTGGCAACTTCCAAACCGGAAGTACCCTCCCCTATATAAGCCCCTCCCATCCGGGAGCACCTCAGTTTTTTTGCCAGTGTCTAAGGTGTTGGCCAAGAAGTAACATGTGTTTTTCACTGAGCTTGCGTACAGGTTCTTTTGGGCCTCAGTAAGCTATTCCGGATCCGACCAAAAAAGCTTCATAGCTAAACGGTCGGTACCCGGGCCTTGCAGAGAAGAGCAAGGTTTTGCCTGTAATGCTTCTCTTAGGAGGGCTGGACCCTGGGATCCAGAGCTCTGGTCATACCCACGACCAAGATGTTTTCTGTGCAGGGTGTGCTATACAGGTCCAGGGGAGTGGAATCCTTGGGAACCCGGTCCCTGAAGGTTTAATTACAATGCCTGCCGTGATAGGTGAAGTTTGGGCTTCTGTGGACCAAACAGAGTCCTGCGGCGGGGAAAAGGTAAGTGGGGGCCCCTCAGGAACTTGGTTCTATTGAGGGGACCCCCAAGCCTAATATGTCTTTCTGCCTGTTACCTAACTGTATTCCCGCTAAATATCTGTGCATGCCTGTAACTACTAAAAAATGTAATAATTTTAAGAGTGGTAAAGAAAAAAAAAAAAATGGTTAAACCGCGGTACCTGTGTTAAACCACTAGAGGCCGCTGTGGAACGTTGTTTTCTTGTCATGTGGATTTTTTCTTTTCAAGTCAAAATCCAGGCAGATGGTGAGTTCTTTGGATGGGAAACTGTTTCCTCTGCCATGTTGCAATGCTCGTCCATCCCCTGGCCCTGTGGAAAACAGGGCCCTGGCTTCTGTCTCTAGTTCCTTTCGAAAAAGAGCGCCGAAGGCGCACGTGCCCGCGTGCGTGCACGCGCCTCTATTTATAGAGGTGAGCTGGAAAAAGGGGCGGAGCTTGGTGGATGACGCTCTGTGCGCGCCGCAGCGCTTCTGTGCATGTGCGGGCGTCCCAGCATGATAAAAAGCACAATTAGGTGTTGTCAGCTGGTTATGGAAGGCAGAAACAGAGCTGGCAACATTTAGAAAGGCATACAGCAGGCGGTTGATGCAGGCATCCCCATAGAAAGGCACATTAGTAGACACCAACTGTTTATATAGCAGCAATTGTGCTAGACTATTGTCAGTAAGTGGTGTATTTCGGCTGGAATACCTCAGCTTTGGGCTTAGGAATATGCCGTCTAAAGTCTCCGGGACTAAGAATCCCAGGAAGCATAGGGGGTCTCCATCGGGCTCTGAGGATCTTGGTCATGCTTCGGCTGCACCAATCTCCCCTGAAAAATCAGAGGTTAGTGACCGTAGAGCACCCTCAAGAGTACCTGGTACTGTGGCTGTCCTCAGTTCACCTGCTCCTGTGTATATAACAGAGGAGGTTTTTTCCTCAGCTCTGGGAGGACTGGAAGAGAGATTGACAACATTGATCGCTGCTTCCCTGTCAGAGGGAAAGCGCGCCCGATCTCCGTCTCCTCCCTCAGAGTACCTGTTAGCAGAGCAACAGTCCCATACAGGGATCGACCTACCTGAAGGGGATCAGGATGAGGTTGATTCTGTTGTAGAGGAATCAACAGTGGAAGAGCCATTCTCAGCATCACATGCTGAAAGATTATGGGTTCAGTCCCTGACTAACTTGGTCCGATCAGCATTTAAAATGCCCCTTGCGGAGCCATCATCCACTTCTGTCTCCTCGTTGGGATCGCTAAAAGCTCCCCAGACTGTTTGTTCGTTTCCAATCCATCCTTTACTGGAAGGGCTCATTTACCAGGATTGGGAACATCCTGATAAAATATTTACTCCCCCCAAGAGATTTCCGGTGGTCTATCCCATGGAGGATAAGTTCATCAAAAAATGGAGGGTCCCTACAGTGGACGCAGCCATCTCTTGTGTGAATAAATCACTGACATGTCCAGTAGATAATGTCCAAATGTTCAAGGACCCAATAGATAAAAAATTGGAGTCCTTATTAAAATCTGCTTTCTCTACAGCAGGCTTGGTGACACAACCAGCAGTGGCAGCTATTGGGGTCTGCCAAGCAGTGAAGGATCAGTTGAAACAGGTCTTAAGGGACTTGCCAGATCAGCAGGCTCTTGCCCTAGCTGATCTACCTAGAGCCTTATGCTTTGCGGTTGACGCTATAAAGGATTCAATCCATCAGGCCTCCTGCCTTACGCTGTCTGTAGTACATATGCGTAGACTTCTATGGCTCAAAAACTGGTCTGCTGAAGCTCCCTGTAAAAAATTGCTGGTCAGCTTCCCATTTCATGGTGAACGCTTATTCGGGGAAGACCTGGACAAATATATATCCAGAAAATTTCCAGCGGTAAAAGTACACTCTTGCCGGTTAAAAACAGAGTTAGAGGTCCCTCTTTTAAGAGGCCTGCTTCTCCAGTCCCTAGGACATCGGCTGTGAAACAGTTCCGACGGCCTCCTCGGTCAAATCCCGGGGGTAAAAATCAGGGACAATCGCAGGGTAACAAGAAACCCTGGGTCAGGAGAGGTACAAAACCTCCTCCAAAGTCAAATGCATGAAGGGTTGCCCCCACTCAATCGGGTGGGGGGAAGACTTCAGCTGTTCGCAGAGACCTGGCGGGACACGATCAGAGACAGATGGGTGCTCTCCGCAGTAAGTCTGGGATACAAATTGGAGTTAAGACTCCCCTCCTTCCCATTTTATAAGGTCAAACGTGCCAAGGGATCCCCGGAAGAGAGGATCCCTCCTGTTGGCACTAGAACAACTATTGCTCCAAGGAGTAATTATGGAGGTTCCCCTGGAAGAATGGGGGTTCGGGGTTTACTCAAACCTCTTTACAGTCCCGAAGCCAAACGGGGACGTGAGGCCCATATTAAATCTAAAAGGGCTAAACAAATTCCTACATATCAGGACTTTCCGGATGGAGTCGATCCGATCGGTGGCCACTGCCCTACAAGAGGAGGAATGGTTAGCCTCGATCGACATCAAAGATGCTTATTTGCACATTCCCATCTTTCCAGTCCACCAAAATCTTCTACGCTTTGCAGTAGAAGGGCGCCATTTTCAGTTCAGAGCCTTACCCTTCGGTCTGGCCACAGCACCAAGAGTGTTCACAAAAATTCTGGCCCCATTATTGGCCAATCTAAGAACACAAGGTGTAACGATAATGGCATATCTAGACGACTTGTTGCTGATAGACCACTCAGTGGAAAAACTAGAAGTGGTCGTTCACAAGACAATCAAGTATCTGGAATCTCACGGTTGGATTATCAACTGAGACAAGTCAGCCCTAAAACCAGTCAAAAGTCTGGAATACTTGGGGCTAAGGCTGGATTCAGACCAGAGAAAAATTTTCTTGCATCAAGAAAGGGTGTCGTCTTTGAGAGATTTGATCCACCTAGTGGGTACAAAAAGACAGCCATCGATACGCCTGCGCATGAGGCTGCTGGGAAAAATGGTGGCATCATTCGAAGCAGTACCCTACGGTCAATTCCATTCAAGGAATTTGCAAAGGGCTATACTGTCAGCCTGGAACAAGAAAGTTCAGGCCCTAGACTTACCAATGTCCTTGTCCCCTTCCGTTCGCAAGAGCCTCCGTTGGTGGTTGGTTCCCCAGAATCTGGAAAAAGGGAAATCCTTCAGTCCGATTTCTTGGAAGGTGGTCACTACAGATACCAGCCTTATAGGCTGGGGAGCAGTACTGGAGCAATGGTCTCTCCAGGGCAGATGGTCGGATGCAGAAAAGGCCCTGCCCATCAATCTCTTAGAGATACGAGCAGCCCGGTATGCCCTAGTAGCATGGACATCCAAACTCCAAGGGGCCCCTGTCAGAATTCAATCGGACAATGCCACGGCAGTGGCATATATCAATCATCAGGGTGGCACCAGGAGTCATGCAGCCCAGAGGGAAGTAAATTGCATCCTGAGATGGGCAGAAAGATATGTCCCAGCCATATCCGCGGTATTCATTCCAGGAGTGGAGAATTGGAAGGCGGACTTTCTAAGTCGCCAACAATTATGCCCAGGGGAATGGTCCCTTCACCCCGAGGTTTTCCGGACAATATGTCAGCGATGGGGAACACCGGATGTAGATCTGCTAGCATCCAGATTCAGCGCAAAGGTGGACAGGTTTGTCTCTCGGACAAGGAATCCCCTAGCTTGCGGCTCGGATGCCCTAGTGTTCCCTTGGGATCAGTTCAAACTGATATATGCATTTCCACCGCCACAATTGTTACCTCGATTACTCCGCAGAATCAGGGTAGAAAAGAAACCAGTGATTCTGGTGGCTCCAGCGTGGCCCCGAAGAGCATGGTACGCTGAGATTGTAAAAATGTCTGTGGGGAGTCCTTGGACCCTCCCACATCGTCCGGACCTGCTTTCGCAAGGACCGATATACCACCCTTCCTTACCAGCCCTAGGTTTGACGGCCTGGCTATTGAAGCCCACATTCTAAAAAAGAGAGGTCTCTCTAATCCTGTGGTATCTACCATGATCAATGCCAGGAAGCCGGTATCCAGGCAGATCTACTATAGAATCTGGAAGGCGTACATCGCCTGGTGTGAGGCCAAGAAATGGCATCCACGTAAGTACGTAATAGGTAGGATTCTGGACTTCCTACAGTGGGCTGTAGATAGGAAGCTTGCCTTGAGTACTATCAAGGGTCAGATTTCGGCCTTGTCAATATTTTTTCAAAAGCCCTTGGCTTCGCATTCACTAGTCAAAGCCTTTATACAAGGAGTGATGCGTATTAGCCCTCCAGTTAATATTCCCATATGTCCATGGGACTTAAACCTGGTTCTGTCGGTTCTACAGAAGCAACCATTTGAACCATTACAGCACATTTCCTTGGTTCTTCTCACCAGGAAATTGATTTTTCTAGTAGCCATTTGTTCGGCTAAAAGAGTGTCGGAATTAGCCGCTATGTCCTGTAAAGAGCCATATCTGGTTATCCATAAGGACAGAGTAGTGTTACGTCCTCATCCAGCCTTTCTTCCTAAGGTGGTATCGAGGTTTCATTTGAACCAAGATGTGGTTCTTCCTTCCTTTTTCCCCAAACCTAGTTCGGTAGAGGAAAAGTTATTACATTCTTTGGATGTAGTAAGAGCAGTTAAAGCTTATCTAAAAGCCACTGCTCAGATTCGCAGAACGGATACTTTGTTTATTCTGCCGGAAGGCCCCAGAAAGGGTCAGGCAGCGTCAAAATCTACTTTAGCCAAGTGGATTCGACAGGTCATTATGCAAGCCTATGGCTTGAGAAGGAGACCGCCTCCGTTAAAAGTTAGGGCGCACTCCACGAGAGCAGTTGGAACTTCATGGGCAGTGCATCACCAGGCCTCCCTGGCTCAAATCTGTAAGGCCGCAACATGGTCTTCAGTACACACGTTTACTAGGTTCTACCAGGTGGACGTTAGAAGTCAGGAGGATGTCGCCTTTGGGCGCAGTGTGTTGCAGGCCGCAAAAGATCCTCATGTCTGATAGCGCTCAGCTTATGTATGGTGTATCCCCCCCCCCCTCATTGGGCATTGCTTTGGGACGTCCCACATAGTAATGACTATGCCGCTCTGTGTCCCGTGATGTACGAGAAAGAAAATAGGATTTTTATAACAGCTTACCTGTAAAATCCTTTTCTTGGAGTACATCACGGGACACAGAGCTCCCACCCCTCTTTTGGGGACACTTATTGCTTTGCTACAAAACTGAGGTGCTCCCGGATGGGAGTGGCTTATATAGGGGAGGGTACTTCCTGGTTTGGAAGTTGCCAGTGCCAGCACCTGAAGGTAAACTATATAACCCACATAGTAATGACTATGCCGCTCTGTGTCCCGTGATGTACTCCAAGAAAAGGATTTTACAGGTAAGCTGTTATAAAAATCCTATTATCTCCTTCCTCCTTTGCTGTCCTGTGCCGCGGGGAATGCTCCGCCTCGCATCACCCCGTGACCTTTGATACGGATGGATCCCTACGCCCTATCCTCGTGCATCCCCATGACCCCCCCCCCCCCCCCCCCTACCGAGAGCTGCTCTACCCTCTGTTTGGATTTTGTTCCCTGTTGAGACTGTTTTCTGTTCTTCAAGTACTGCGCCCCCGGGGCTCCGGGTGTTCCACACACTCTATCCTGTCATGGATATTCAGGGATTGCTGACAGTTCTACCATTCAAGGGCTGATAGCCGTCCTGTTCATAGCCCTCATGTCCGGCCTAGTGGCTGGGTTTTGTTTCAGGAAACAGGCTCTCCTCCGTGTTTGGGGGGGGGGGGGGCGGGGTGGGTGTTGGCGCCCTGTTACAATGTTTTGTTCCATGTTACATGACAGTGCTGCTTATATTTTTATTGCATTGTCAGGGAGCCGTGGCTCTTCCTTCGGCTGCGTGCCGGCTGTGGGGAGGGGTCCGTGGCTCTGGTTCTCTGATGCCCCTTCTAGTATGTATCTCACAGGTTTGCATGGCTACTCATGGCGTCCTTTCCTGGAACACACGGGGCTTGAACTCTTCTATTAAGAGGTCCTTGGTGTTTCAGTTTATCAAAAAATACAGCCCTCGTGTGTGTGTGTTGCAGGAGACGCATATGGTAGGAAGCAAGACCCTCAGCCTCAAGAAACCGTGGGTTGGTCACCATTACCACTCCACGTATTCTAACTATGCCCGGGGTGTTAGTGTCCTGGTCCTTAAATCACTCCCCTTTTAACTCCTTGATTTGGTTCTAGACCCTGATGGTAGGTTTGTGCTTGTGCATGCTTTGATTTATAATTTGCCTTGGGTTCTGGTGGGTCTGTATCTGCCGCCTCCTGCTTCCCTGAAGGTTCTGGGCGCTCTCTCGGCTAAGTTGGCGCAGTTCCCCTGCGGCAATGTGGTCCTGATGGGTGACTTTAACCTGGTCCCGGACACTGGTATGGACAGGTGCGCCTCGTCGAGCACCACCCAACAGGGACTGGCGAAATGGGCTGACACTTATGGCCTTACGGACGTGTGGCGGTGGCGATACCCAACGACCAGGGCCTCCATTCGGCCACTCATAAATCCTTCTCCCGCATTGATTTGGCCTACGTGGGAGCGCCTGTCCTGCCCAGGGTCCACGACATTGCCATTCTTCCCCGGGGGATCTCGGACCACGCCCCTCTGCTATTGTCCCTGACTTTGACGAATGACCCTACTGATAACTTGTGGAGACTATCCAGGTTCTGGGTCTCGGACCCGGAGGTGGAACCCCGGTTTCATTACACGTTACAGAGCTACTGGAGGGATAACCCGGGCACGGCTGCTGAGAACACGGTGTGGGATGCCTTCAAGGCCTCCTCCCGTGGCCAATACAAGTCCATTTTAGCGAGGGTCAGGAGGGAGCGTAGGGCCGAGCTCACTGACGTGGAGGGCGAGGCGAGCAGACAGGAGGCTTTGTATGTTAGGTCCAGTGACCCCCAGCATTACTCCCGCCTTCAATCCTTTACACAGCAGGCTCTCCTTCTGCGCACTGCTTTGACGCAGAAGAAGCTGATCCATCAATCTCAATGCATTTTTGAGCAGGGGGAGAGGACGGGGAGGCTCCTGGTCGGGCTTTCTAGGGAACAGTCGGGAATTACTGCCATTGCACAAATTAACCATTTAAGCCCCGGACCATTATGCGGCTTAAGGACCAGAGGTGTTTTCAGAATTTGGCACTGCGCTGCTTTAACTGGAAATTGTGCGGACATGCAATGTTGTACCCAAACGAAATTTGCGTCCTTTTCTTCCCACAAATAGAGCTTTCTTTTAATGGTATTTGAGATTGCCTCTGCGATTTTTGTATTTTTTTGCGATATAAACGGAAAAAGACTGAAAATTTAGAAAAAAATGATATTTTCCACTTTTTGTTATAAGAAAAATCGAATAAACTCAATTTTAGTCATAAATTTAGTCCAAAATGTATTCAGCTACATGTCTTTAGTAAAAAAAATGTCAATAAGCGTATATATTAATTGGTTTGCGCAAAAGTTATAGCGTCTACAAACTAGGGTACATTTTCTGAAATTTACACAGCTTTTAATTTATGACTGCCTATCTCATTTCTTGAGGTGCTAAAATGGCAGGGCAGTACAAAACCCTCCCAAATGACCCCATTTTGGAAAGTAGACGCCCCAAGGAAATTGCTTAGAGTCATGTTGAGCCCATTGAATATTATTATTTTTTTGTCCCAATGACAAAAAATATAAAAAATTACAAAAAGTTGTCACTAAATGATATATTGCTCACACATGCCATGGTTATATGTGGAATTGCACCCCAAAATACATTTTGCTGCTTTTCCTGAGTACGGGGCTATCACGTGTGGGACTTTTTAGGAGCCTAGCCGCGTACGGGACCCCGAAAACGAAGCACCGCCTTAAGGATTTCTAAGGGCACAAATTTTTGATTTCACTCCTCACTACCTATCACCGTTTCGAAGGCCATAAAATGCCAAAATAGCACAAAACCCCCCCAAATGACCCAATTTTGGAAAGTAGACACCCCAAGCTATTTGCTGAGAGGCATGGTGAGTATTTTGCAGCTCTCATTTGTTTTTGAAAATGAAGAAAGAAAATTATTTTTTTTTTTTTAATTTTTAAAACTTTGTGACAAAAAGCGAGATCTGCAAAATACTCACCATACCTCTCAGCAAATAGCTTGGGGTGTCTACTTTCCAAAATGGGGTCATTTGGGGGGGTTTGGTGCCATCTGGACATTCCATGGCCTCCGAGACTGTGATAGGCAGTGAGGAGTGAAATCAAAAATGTATACCCTTCGAAAGCCTGAATGCGGTGCTTGGTTTTTGGGGTCCCGTACGCGGCTAGGCTCCCAAAAAGTCTCACATGTGGTATCCCCGTACTCAGGAGAAGCAACAGAATGTATTTTGGGGTGTAATTCCACATATGCTCATGGCATGTTTGAGCAATATATAATTTAGTGACAACTTTGTGCAAAAAAAATTGTCTTTTTTCCGCAACTTATGTCAACATATAAAATATTCTATGGACTCGACATGCCTCTCAGTATATAGCTTGGGGTGTCTACTTTTCAAAATGGGGTCATTTGGGGGGGGGGGGTTTGAACTGTCCTGGCATTTTATACACAACATTAGGAAGCTTATATCCACTCTTCTAACCACTTAAAGACAAAGCCCTTTCTGACACTTTTTGTTTACATGAAAACATATTTTTTTTTTTTTTGCAAGAAAATTATGTTGAACCCCCAAACATTATATATTTTTTTAAAGCAAAGGCCCTACAGATTAAAATGGTGGGTGTTGCATTTTTTTTTTCCACACAGTATTTGCGCAGTGATTTTTCAAACGCATTTTTTGGGGAAAAAATACACTTTTTTTAATGCACTAAAACACACTATATTGCCCAAATGTTTGATGAAATAAAAAAGATGATCTTAGGCTGAGTACATAGATGCCAAACACAACATGCTTTAAAATTTCGCACAATCGCGCAGTGGCGACAAACTACATACATTTTTAAAAGCCTTTACAGGTTACCACGTTAGATTTACAGAGGAGGTCTACTGCTAAAATGACTGCCCTCGATCTGACCTTCGCGGTGATACCTCACATGCATGATGCAATTGCTGTTTACATATGACGCCAGACCGACGCTTGCGTTCGCCATTGCGCAAGAGCAGGGCGGGACAGGGGTGTTTATTTTTTTTAATTATTAATTTTGCTTTTTTATTTTTAAACTGTTCCTTCCATATTTTTTTTTTTATAATTTTTATTGTTATCTCAGGGAATGTAAATATCCCCTATGATAGCAATAGGTAGTGACAGGTACTCTTTTTTTTTTTTTTTTTTTTTTTTAAACTGGGGTCTATTGGACCCTAGATCTTTCCTCTGCCCTCAAAGCATCTGACCACACCAAGATCGTTGTGATAAAATGCTTTCCCAATTTCCCAATGGCGCTTTTTATATCCGGGGGGGGGCATTCCCTCCCACTGCTTGTAAAAGCAGTCCAGAGGCTAATTACCTGCTAGGATTGCTTTTACATGAAAGTCGGCCGCTTGCTGAAAAGAATGATGCCAAGATGATACCTAAACCCGCAGGCATCAATCTGGTATAACCATTCAAAGTCCAGCAACATACCAGTATGTTGCTGGTCCTTGTTGGACATGTATTGTAATCTTTTTTTTCATGCAGCCTGTTGGCTGAACGAAAAAAAGAGATTGATCGGTGGGTTTGCCCACCATCAGAATACCTCCCTTCATCCACCCACTTCTAATGATGGGCATACATGCACCATTTATATATGTCGAAGCATGGGGGCATTCTCCCGCAAAAGTTATGCCACACACACATGGTCGGACTTTTCCACGGGCATGCCTCTGTCGGAATTTTGACCGTATGTACGCGGCATTAGGAGCAAAATCGCTCCTCCGCCCCTGCTGCCCCCATGCTTCGGCATATATGCTTTTTTTTTTAACTGTGGTGGTGAAATCACCTCCTACAGCACTGGAGTCGCAGGGATCAGGCCTGTCTCTGCGAACACTGCAGTTATGCGTGTTGTGTTTGGTAAGTGACAGTGATCAATCGATACTGCACTTGGGTGGCCTGGGCTGGACGGATTGGCAAAACGCAGGTGCTAGCAGGTATCTGGGCTGATCCCGCTAACACTGTGTTTTTGGGAACCCTAAACTGCGGGGGACGCTAGTATAGATCTGATCAGATCAGATATTGATCTGTTCAGATACTGTATCACTAAGGGAGGTGTATGCTTCACGCGTGGGTGTTAGCGTTACTGGCACTAACCTGACGCTGCCTGGGGCGACGCAGACCCTCTCTGACGCTAAAACCTAATTGATATCACCCGCCGGGCGATCAGGGGGTTAAACCTTTATTGGGTTATATACGGCGGGTGCCCTGACACTGTAAAAAGCAAACTAATTAACCAGTGTCACCCGTAACACTTATATGGTGATCACTGGTGAAAGGGTTTACTAGGGGCAATCAGGGGGTTAAACCTTTATTAGGTAATATATGGGGGTACCTGATGCTATATAAAAACCTGACGGGGAACCTAAATAACAAAATAACTAACTGGCTAACCAGTGTCACCAGTAACACTTATACGGTGATCACTGGTGAAAGGGTTAACTAGGGGCAATTAGGAGGTTAAAACCTTTATTAGATAATATATGGGGTTCCTGACGCTATAAAAACCTGCGGCGAACTTAAAAAAAATAACTGGCTACCTATCGGCACCAGCATAACTAATACAGCGATCAGAAAAACGATCGCTTAGTGACACTGGAAAAAGGGGGTGAAAGGGTTACCTGGGGGGCGATCAAGGGGTTAAACCTTTATTAGGTAATATATGGGGCTACCTGACCCTATAAAAACCTGCGGCGAACCTAAAAAAAATAACTGGCTACCTATCAGCACCAGCATAACTAATACAGCGATCAGAAAAACGATCGCTTAGTGACACTGGCAAAAGGGGGTGAAAGGGTTACTTAGGGGGCGATCAAGGGGTTAAACCTTTATTAGGGGTGGAGTTAGGGGGCTACACTGGACCTAAAACACTCTGCCCTGACACTTTTACAGTCACAAATGTCACTGATTGCAGTGATCAGTAAATAAATGGTCACTGCAATCAGTGACACTGTGGGGGGTGATCTGGGGGGGACAATCGTGTGCCTATGTGTCCTGGTGTCAGTGTGCTGTTTAGTGCACTAACCTGATGTCTTCTCTCAATGGCGCTCGGTATATGTGAGCGCCGCAGGAGAGATGACATCACTTCCTCCTGCCTGTGTAAACATTACACAGGCAGAGGAAGCTTTTAATTCGCCGGGAGCGATCGCGAGGGGGGTGGGCGGAAACTAATGGCTGTCCCCTCATCACGGATCGCTCCCAGAACGATGCCGACCGCTCACTGTATAGAAGGGGGGTCCGATGGGACCCCCCAACTATGCGAAGGCAGGCACGTACAGGTACGCGATTGTGCCTGTCCGTGCCATTCTGCCGACGTTTATATACAGTGAGCGGTCGTTAAGTGGTAAAGACCGGGACGGGGCCCTCCACTCCACCCCATTGAAGATCAACTGTTGTTTTGCCACGTATTATCAAATGCTATACAGCTCCAGGGTGGCTTATGGGTCGCCGGACTTGGCGGCCTTCCTTGAGGCTGTTGATGTCCCTGTCCTCGCCCCCCTCCGCTATGCGTAAGCTAGATGCCCCCATTAAACTGGAGGAGATGCAGGCTGCCTTAAAAATGATGCAGACTGGTAAGACTCCGGGACCGGATGGCTTCCCGGTTGAGTTCTACAAGTCGTATGTCGAGCAGCTGGCCCCTAGACTGCAGTCGCTCTTCTCTCGGGCATCGGAGTCCGGGGCTCTCCCTGACTCGATGTGGGAGGCGTGATAGTGGTCATCCCCAAGCCCGGTAAGGATCATACCCTCTGCTCGTCGTACCGCCCCATTTCCCTCCTCAATGTTGACGCCAAAATATTTGCAAAGGTCCTTGCCAACCGATTGAATACTGTCATTACGGCCCTGGTCCACCTGGACCAAATGGGTTTTATGCCGGGTCGGGGTACAGATATAAATATTTGTCGATTTGCACACCCATATGGCTATTGCGGATACTGGGAACCTGGGTGTGATGGCCTCACTCGACGCCGAGAAGGCCTTCGACTCGGTTGTATGGGGTTACCTGTGGACGGTCCTTTCTAGGTTCGTTTTTGGCCCTCGATTTCTGTCCTGGATCCAGATGCTGTATGTGCATTCCTACCAATGGGACCCTGTCGGCCTCCTTCTCCCTTAAGAGGGGGACTAGGCAGGGTTGCCCACTGTCACCGGCTCTGTTTGCCTTGGCACTGGAGCCGCTGGCGGCTCACATCCTGGGGGTGTGAGGGTGGGTCCCTTGGGGGAAAAACTGTCGCTGTATGCGGATGACTCCCCGCTGTACCTGGCGGATGCTTCTGCCTCCCTGCGTAATGCGCTAACCCACTTTGAGACATTCGGACAGTTTTCAGGAATCCGAATCAACTGAAATAAGTCGGTGCTGTTCCCGCTCCACCCGTCGTTGCCCCGAACGGACACTCTCGCGTACCTGTGCTGGGTGGAGGAATTCACCTATCTGGGAATACGGATTGGTCCCGATCTAGAGACCTACATGGGCAAGAATGTCCTTCGGGTCCTGGATCAATTAACCAAACGATGCGCGACGTGGCGCAGCCTTCCCCTCTCGCCTGTGGGGCGCGGAAACCTTAAGATGATTTACCTGCCCAAATTGCTGTACTTCTTTAGACAGACCCCCCCACCCCTATCCCTCGGTCCTTCTTTCAGAAACTGGATAGCATAGTGACTACCTTTTATCTGGGCTGGGCGTCCCCCTCGGGTGGCGAGGCGCATCCTCTTTCTTCCTTTGTCGGGGGGGTGGGTTGGCCCTCCCAAACTTCCTAGCTGGGGGCGGCGGCGGTCCTCGTTACGGTTCGATGGTGGTTTTCCCAACCGCGGCAGAACCCAGCGCTTACACTGGAGGCGGCTGTCTTGGGCTCCTACGCGGCTCTTTCTAATCTGGTCTTTCGGGGTCGCAAGGCACATCATTCCGTCACGAAATCTATGATAACCGTTCTAAGGGTGTGGCAGTCCTCCAGAGCAAAATTCGCCAAACCTAACACTATCTCCCTGCATACCCCTCTCTGGGGGAACCCCCTCCTCCCTCACTTGGATACGGTCCCGGACTCGGTCCTGTGGGCTCGGCGGGGCATCCTCACCCTCCGGCATGTGATGCCGACTGGGAGGATTATGCCCTTCCGTGACCTGAGCCAGACCTACCATCTCCCTTGTTCCTTTTTTATTCAGATACTGGCAACTGCGACATGCCCTTGCGTCCCAGTTCCCGGTTCCGGTGACCCTCGAGCCGAATTTGGTCGAGCGTCTCCTGATCTCGGTTGTAGTGGGGAAGCCCCTCTTGTCCCTTAATTTGCGTCTTACAGTGGCCCATGACATTGACACTGTGGGGGTTTTGGCTAAATGGAACGCTGACATCCCTGACCTTGACGAGGAGGTTTGGGAGGACTGTGTCTCTTCCTATCTCCCTTCCATGATTGCCTCTAGGGATCGCTTTATTCAATTAAAGTTCCTTCATAGGGCATACTATACCCCGCAGAGGCTGGCTAAGATATACTCCTCCAGAAGCCCACTGTGCACTAGATGCTCCGTAGCTCTGGGTTCTTTTTTTCCACATGGTATGGTCCTGTCCCAAACTGGGTCCCTAGTGGCGAGAGGTGGCGGCGACACTCTCGGAGCGCTGCGGAGTGGAGCTGCCTATAGACCCCCGCCTGTTCCTTCTAAGTTATCTGGGTGAGGTTGAGGGAGATAGGTATGTCAAGTTATGCATCACCTTTGCATTGTTTTATGCCAGGAGGGAGATCCTGCTTCGTTGGAGCGGGCCTGACCTCCCTACTAAATCATCTTGGTTAGAAACTATTTCTAGGGTATTACAGTTGTATAGGATAACTAGGAGAGTAGGAACTGTCCAGCTAAATTTTAAAAAATCTGGTCGGGTTGGGTGGGCGCCTCTGGCTGAGACCCCTTGTCTCCCCCTCCCTTCCCTTCCTTTTTGGTTCTGTCCCCCCCATCTTCCCCCGGTGTTCTCATCCTGCTCCATCCGCTCACACCCGGCTGGGGATGGGCAGAGCAGATAGTGAGGGGTAGTTGATCGCGTGGAATATGCTTGATACCCTCCCTTGAATAGTTGTGGTCTTTTGATGGTTTTGTTTCCGTATGTCTCTCTCATCTTGTGGATGATTCTCTGCTGACAACTGATTTTCATTTTTTATTTTCCTTTTGATGTGAACCTGTGAAACAATGCCATTTCCCTGACTTCTCTACTGTCACTGTAATGTATGTGTGTTTGTCTACAAAAATAAAAACTTTTACTGTTAAAAAAATAAATAAAAATATGTGATGTGCCACACGAGGCTGTGGGAGGGGGACAAGGCAAGGGACTCTATTCTCACCTAGACGAGGACAGCAGAATTGGGAGCAGTTACTGATTTAAAAAATAATAAATAAATCAGTCCATTATAAGTTGAGGCAGCGAGCCAGTGGGACTTCACTTTTTTAATTTTTTGGGTAAAATTCCACTTTAACACACCATCTTACCACCAGATACTCCTGGGTTTCACTTTTGTTATTAGAAGTGATTCTGCTGTTTAGTGTTGTAATAATTGAGAAATATTTTAACCGCTAACTAAACCCACAAACAAACAGTCCTTTAAATGTGGTGACTGCATTGTGTTTTTCTTTTTTTTTTTTCAAGCTAGGGACATTTACAGCAAATACTTGTTGATTTTGCCAAAAATGCAGTGTCCTTGTTACTTCCTGTGAACTTGATTAAAGAATATTCTCCTTCCTAGCTATCCTCTGCAGAGTGTAGTCTACCGACATTTTTAAAGTTTATATTAGGAGATCAGCCTAGGGTGACAACCATGGTTGCCTTTTTACATACTGTGGAGAGGTGGTATAGCCACCCACAGGCAGAAAGTGTTTTGCAGGTTACCGGGGGCAAATAAAGCAACATGAACAAAGAAAGTGACTGCATCCATCACACCATCCATCCGTCACACCAAAGACCTAGTGAGCTGCAGTATACAGTGCCTTGCAAACGTATTCACCGCCCTTGGAATTTTTCATGTTTTGTTGCCTCACAAACTGGAATTAACATGGATTGTTTCAGGATTTACCTCATTTAATTTACAGAACATGCCCACAACTTTGAAGATGTTTTTTTTTTTTTATATATATTGTGAAGTAAACAAATAGGACAAAATAACAGAAAAAGTCAATGTGCATAACTATCCACGCCCCTGAAGTCAATACTTTGTAGAGCCACCTTTTGCGGCTATCACAGCTCCAAGTCGCTTTGGTACGTGAGTTTTGGTGTGAGGCTGTCTCTTGGCAGGTTTGCCGTTGTGCCATGTTCTTTCCATTTGGTTAAGATGGATTTGATGGTGCTCCTAGGGATCATCACAAATTTTAGGTCAAATTAAAAAAACATTGAACTAAAGGCTGTAATGTAACAAAACAGGTAAAAAGCCGGGGGGGTGAATACTTTTGCAAGACACGGTACTACATTTTTGATTTGGGGTTTAGATGTTCCTTTTAAGACTGCAGCTCTCCATTTAGCATATTAATTAATAATATAGTGTGTTTCTAATCTAGCTATGTGGGATTTCAGTGACATAATTCTCATGTATTATTTTCATGTGAATGATGGAGTGCTTAACAGGGATTTGTGTGCTAAGTGAGTTTTAAACATTTCTGGAGTCATGCACTGAGTAGTTTCTTATTCATGAGCCTTTCTTCTGCTTGGGATAGAATCTATAAAATCCTCTTATTAAAGCAAATCTGCTTATCAGAAGGAACACAAAAATGTCTTTAAATCCCTAGAAGTCCCTGTGTGAAGGTGTTACTTAAGAAGCCTTATATGTTTATTCTGACTTAAATTGCTACTTGGCTGTTATTCTTGAGTAAATTGCCAGTGAAGCACCCATAGCAGATAATGCAATCCTGGCCATGTCGCTTTATATTTGCACTAGTCTAGTTTCCACAATATAACCAACTTTAAAGCTAGGTCTAGAAAGGGGCATTTACAAGGCATGGTGAATACGGGCCATGCAAGACCAGAACCGCATCAAAGGGAGGGGGAAAACTGGCAGCTAAACAATTCAAATGTAAAAACGCAGTTGTCCCATAACCTCCAAATATTTCACAGAATAAAGAGGATTGTTTGTGTCTTATTCCAAGGAGAACTTAACAACCCTTAAACTCCATGCAAACTAACTATATACATATACATACACACACACACACACACTAAAATAAGTAACACGTTACCATTTTTCTAGGTAAATATAGTCTAAAGGTGCTATTAACCTTTTCACCACATGTCTGTAACAAACCATGCAAAATCCATACATACACTAAAGTTCAGAAATGAAGTTATGTGTAATAAAATAGAATGACACTGGGAAAAAGTATTGAACACATGAAGAAAGGGAGGTGCAAAAAAACATGGAAAGCCAAGACACCAGCTGAAATCTTTCAGTAATTACAAAGCAATCCTGCCCCTTGTCAGTGCAAACGAATATCAGCTGGTTCAGTCTCAACTGATGACCTATAAAAAGGTCGTAAACGGCGTTCTCAAGACCTTTGCAACCTTATTGTTGCAAAACATACTGATGGCATTGGTTACAGAAAGATTTCTAAACTTCTGAATGTTCCAGTAAGCACTGTTGGGGTCATAATCCGGAAGTAGAAATATTACCATAAACCAGCCACGACCAGGTGCTCCTCGCAAGATTTCTGACAGAGTAGTAAAAAGAATTATCAGAAGAGTTGTCCAAGAGCCAAGGACCACTTGTGGAGAGCTTCAGAAAGACCTGGAATTAGCAGGTACAATTGTTTCAAAAAAAACAATAAGTATGCACTCAACTGCCATGGCCTGTATGCCCATTCACCACTCAAGACTCCATTTCTGAAGAAAAAGCATGTTGAAGCTCGTTTAAAGTTTGCTGCACAAAAAAAAAGACAAGCCTGTAAAATACTAGATACGAGAATATATAGTCTAATCAAATGAGACCAAAATTAAACTCTTTGGATGCCATAATACGCACCACGGTTGGAGGTCAAATGGCACTGCACATCACCCCAAAAACACCATGCCAACAGTGAAGTTTGGAGGTGGGAACATCATGCTGTGGGGCTGTTTTTCAACATTTCAACATACAGTACTGCAAACTTAATTTCATTGAAGGAAGGTTGAATGGGGAAAATGTACCAAAACATTCTTGATAAAAATCTGCTGCCATCTACCAGGATGATGAAGATGAAATATGGGTGGACATTTCAGCAAGACAACGATCCCAAACACAAAGCCAAGGAAACTCTCTCAATTGGTTTTAAAGAGAGAAAATAAAGCTGCTAGACTGGCCCAGCCAATCACCTGACTTGAATCCAATAGAAAATCTTTGGAAAGAACCAAAGATCAGACTTCATAGAAGAGGCCCACATAACCTTCAAGATAAAGTTGTAGAGAAGTTTAAATCAAGGTTGGGTTATAAAAAAAATCTCTCAAGCTTTGAACATCACATAGCACTGTTTAATCCATGTCTGAAAATGGAAAGCTTAAGGCACAACTCCAAACCTACCAAGACATAACCGTCCACCTAAACTGACAGGTCGGGCAAGGAGAGAATTAATTAGAGAAGCAGCCAAGAGGCCCATGGTAACTCTGGAGAAGCTGCAGAGATCTACAGCTCAGGTGGGAGAATCTCTCCACAGGACAACTATTAGCCGTGAACTCCACAAATCTGACCTTTATAGAAGAGGGGCAAGAAGAAAGCCATAAGAGTCTCATTTGCAGTTTGTGAAAAGCCATGTGGGGGACACCACAAATGTGGAAGAAGGTGCTTTGGTTAGATGAGACCAAAATTGAACTTTCTCTTACCGTCCATGGACTGACACCGCCTCTTAATATTTGACAAGTGGGTTTATGTCCCTGCTTGCAGGAGAGAACTAGGCAGAATGTTATACATTCTGAAGACCGGAGCTAAACAGCCTCGCCCAGGGGGCGGTCCCTCCGGACATAACCCACCTGCAGCCAGCAGCCCTCAGTTTTTTTCTGCCTAGCAGGAGGACAGGACGTGGCTCGCTTCGGAGCCAGTCTCCTGACTATTTTTTTATTTATTTTTGGAATTTTATTTTTTGATCTTCTATCAACTGTCGGCTGGGCAACAGGTTGGGTACATTGGATATCCTCGTAGTCTTCCCAGTCCGACCATCGAGCGTGCTGAATCCTCGCTGCGGCGTGCGACTCAGTTCACGACATGCCCCTTGACTCCATGGTTGGCCGGTGGGCTTTTATGCTCTGTGGTCCGCTAAGATTGAACAGTGCCTGCTGTCTCTTTTCGCGGTGGACCGGGCCGACAGCTACTCAGTACCAAACTGTGATAGGTCTGTCAGGAACACACCAGTAGGTCCTTCCGGACCGGGTAAGTAGTATCTCCTGCCTCAGCAGATGAGTACATACTGTGCGTTCCTATGTGTGGGGGATTTTCCCTGTCTCCCTCTGTTTATTCTGTCACCTTGCTGTGCTGTCTGGGGGGTCACTCTGTCCCGGGGGGAGGCTCACGGGTACCTGCATTGTGAATGTGTTTTTTTTGGGCCTGTGCGCCGTGTTTTTTCACTGGCGTGCATGGCGGGCATTTTGCTGTGGCTCGTTATGGCGCAGTTACCGTTGCGGCAGCCATTTTCTTGGAGCCGCGCGCGTTTTTCTACTGTTTGGCCTCTATCGCTGCTGGAACGCCGCGGTTCTCACATTCTCCTCGCTACTCATTCGCGCTGTACAGCGCAGCACAGGCAGTGGAACCGAGCGGTCCCCACTGGGTCGGTGAGTCCCCTGGGTAACCTCCTACAGCCAGCACAGCCAGAGGATGGACTTTGTACAAAAGTCTCAGAGGTGGATTATGGAGTCTGGTTCACATGCTTCCCCATTCATGTCACAACAGACAGGGCTGATGCACCTGCAGTCCCTATGGATCAGTTGTCGGCAGTCCTGGACTAATTTCTTGTCAGGATGGAAGCGGTGTGCGAGTGAACGGGAGCTATAAAGCACCCTCTCCCCACACGATCTTTAGTAGGGGAGTGCTCTGTTTCAGATATGGGCCTGGCTGCAGCCCAGGACCCTAGCTCTGAATTTTTTTGTATATTTTTTGACCAGGACATTCCATCTGAGGAAGACTCCTGGGTCAGTAAATGACGGGACACTTGGTAGTGAACTCATTGATGGTGAGGGACACTCTCATGCTGGAGGCTGCAGCTGGAAATCCTTTGGTGGAGACAGTCGCCCTTCATTTAAAGCTTTACTTTTACACCATTGGCTTAGTGCTGGCTCCTGCAGGGCGCAGCACGATTCTCCTCACAGTTCCTCACTGTTTCCTCACACACTGCTTCTAGAGCTGCGTAGATGATACAGTGATACACGGTGCCCCCCCCCCCCCCGCAAGGTAGGGGGACTTTATTCATTTATTTGTCTAATCCCTGTGAGCTTTCTGTGTAATATCTCTGTGGCAACACCAGAGTCTCTGCACCTGTGGTTTCCCGCCATTTCCTGGGGAACGCTCGGACTCTGACAGGACCATGGTCTGCGGTGTCAGAGGTAGTTTTTTTACCTGCAGCTTGCTTCGGCAGCACATATACGCAGGTTGGAACAATACAGAGATGAGCGCCCTCTGCGCCATAGTTTACCCAATTATACTTAACACTGTGTATGTCTGTGTTATTGCTCTCTGTATCTGCGTGGGTTTCCTCCCACGTTCCAATGACAGTATAACATACACAATATGTTTATACACGTCTCTAAATACATTCACAGTATATGTATGTATTCTACTCTCTGAGTTTGCGTGGGTTCCTCCGGGTGCTCCGGTTTCCTCCCACGCTCCAATGACATGCGCGCCTTCGGTGCCATACACAGTGTAAACATACTCAATATGTTTATACACAATGCTAAATACATTCACAGTATATGTATGTATTTTACTCTCTGGGTCTGCGTGGGTTTTCTCCGGATTCTCTGGTTTCCTCCCATGCTCCAACGGTGTGCGCGCTTTCGGCGCTATGCACAACGTAAACATGTTCAAAATGTTTATCACACGTGCTATCATACCTATACGGTATGTGTATGCAGTCTGCGTGGGGTTCCTCCGGGCTTTCCGGTTTCCTTCTACGCTCCAATGGTGTGCACGCTTTCGGCGCTATGCACAGTATAAACAGGTGCAATTTGTTTGCATACTAACATACCTACACGGTTTGTGTATGTGGCCTGCATGGGTTTCCTCCGGTTCTCCGGGTTCCTCCCATGCCCCAATGGTGTGCGCGCCTTCGTTGTCTTGCACAGTATAAAGACTTTCTGGCATCCTTGGACATCAAGGACGTTTACTTGCATGTTCCAATCTGCGCAAGTCACCTGAAGTTTCTGCGCTTTGCGATGGGCGAAGTCCTCTATCAATTGTGGCACTTCCCTTCGGTTTAGCGTCGGCACCGCAGGTTTTCACCAAGGTGCTTTCCCCCGATTCTGGCTTTGCTGAGACAGCGAGGCATTGCTATAGTGGGCTATCTGGATGATCTTCTGAGAGCAGACACTGGCTCAGAATTAGAAGAAATTGTGACAATAGTCAGTCAGACCCTCTGGGCTTTCGGGTGGCTTCTGAACACTCAGGAGTCGATTCTGGTCCTGACCCAGCGTTTGGTATCTGGGGTTGATCCTGGACTCCTCGGAGGCAAAAGTCTTCCTACCCTTGGATTGCAGACTTTTCAATCTGCGGTGCGGCTTCTGATGTCCCGAAAATGGTCATCAATCTGTTTCTGCATGAGGGTCCTAGGGCTCATGGTGGCCTCTTTCGAGGCAGTTCCGTAGGCACAATCTCATAATCGTGCCTTAAAGAGGGGGATCCTGTCCGCTTGGGACAAGTCCCCATTATCATTGGATCATCAGATCCAGGTGAGTCACCCGGTCAGGGCGTCCCTGACGTGGTGGTTGAGATCCCCAGCTCTTCGGTCCGGAAAGTCGTTCTTTCCTATCCAGTGGACGTGATCTCGACGGATGCCAGCCTTACGGGCTGGGGTGGGGTCTGGGGAGTCCTCTCAGCTCAAGGGCAGTGGACTCCGGCCCAATCCCGTCTTCCGATCAATGTCCTAGACCTCTGGGCGATCTGACTGTGCCTCTCCTCATGGTCAGAGAAGCTACAGGGCAACTCGGTCAGGGTCCAGTCGGACAACGCCACAGCGGTGGCGTATGTCAACCATCAGAGGGGAACTCGAAGCTCAGCATCCGAGGTCGCTCACATCCTAAGATGGGCGGAAAGAAGTGTGCCGGCTCTGTCGGACGTTTATATTCCAGGAATAGACAACTGGCAGGCCGACTATCTGAGCCGGCGGACGTTGGACCAGGTGGAATAGTCCTTTTTTTTCGAAGGTGTTCCAACTCCTTTGCCGGCGGTGGGGCACGCCGGGCGTGGACCTCTTGGCCTCTCGACTCAATCGCATACCCTCCGCTGCAGTTGCTGCTTCGTGGGGTGGAGGCGGAGGGCATTCTGATGATCCTCATTACTCCGGATTGGCCCTCGGCGTCATTGGTATGCCGATCTTGTGCGGCTAGTCGCGGACGTTCCTTGGCGACTGCCTCTGCGGGAGGACCTTCTGTCTCAAGGTCCCATACTTCATCCTGCTTTACAGTCTCTGGTTTTAACGGCATGGCTATTTAGAGCCAGGTGCTGAAGGACCGAGGCCTGTCGGATTCGGTGATTTCAACCATGCTTAGGGCACGGAAGTCTTCTTCTAGAAAGATCTATCACCGTACCTGGAGAGCTTACATCGCTATGTGCGAGGAGCTAGACTGGCGTCCACGGACGTACTCTGTCCCCAGAATCCTGCGGTTCTTGCAGCGTGGTGTAGCCCAAAGGCTGGCTTTTAGCACTATTAAGGGTCAGGTTTCGGCCTTGGCCGTTTTCTTTCAACGACCCCTAGCAGCTCATTCTTTAGTTGGCACTTTTGTGCAGGGGGTTCACCATGTGATTCCCCCTGCCAAGCCCCCGCTCCCTCCTTGGGATCTTAACTTGGTGCTCTCGGTTCCCCAGGAACCTCCTTTTTGAAAATATCTGAGATATTCCTCTTTTAACCTTGTCTCAGAAGGTGGCTTTCTTAGTGGCCATCACTTCTGTTAGACAGGTGTCTGAGTTGGCGGCTCTGTCATGCAAGTCAAGTCGCCTTACCTGGTCCTCCATAAGGATAAGGCGGTGTTGCGTCCGCGACCATCTTTCCTTCCAAAGGTGGTTTCGGCCTTTCACCTTAATAAAGACATTGTCCTTCCGTCCTTGTGCCCTCATCCATCGCATCCTAGAGAGGTTGCGCTTCACAATTTGGATGTGGTACGAGCCTTACGGGTGTACCTGTCTGCTACTGCTTCCATTCGGAAGTCTGACTCACTGTTTGTGTCCGTCTCATTTCCAAAACAGGGTCAAGTGGTTTCGTCTGCCACCATTTCTAGGTGGATCAAACAGACCGTTATACAGGCCTATGCCATTAAGGGGCGGGCGCCTCCCTTTCCGGTTACGGCGCATTCCACTAGGGCAATTGGTACTTCCTGGGCTTTCCGACATCAAGCGCCGGTCGTCCGTTCATACCTTTTCTAAGTTCTATAAGGTTGATGTGGCTGCATCTTCGGATGCTTCTTTCGGCCGCAAATGTTGCAGGCTGCTGTTTAATGTTGCAACTTCTCCGTTGAGGAGCTCTGCTTGTTTGGAGTGAAGTTTTGGTTGTTCCTTTACTACTGCTCCCACCCTTCTGATACTGCTTTATGACGTCCCACACGTTTACAGTATCCAGCTGTGTCAGTCCATGGACGATAAGAGAAAATAGGATTTTTTGTACTCACCGTAAAATCCGTTTCTCTGACGTCCATGGACTGACACAGCACCAACCCTTCCTTTAAGGTTTGTACTGCTTTGTTACGAACTGAGGCTGCTGGCTGCAGGTGGGAGAGTAATGTCCGGAGGGACCGCCCCCCTGGGCGGGGCTGTTCAGCTCTGGTTTGTTCTAGAATGTATGTTTCTAACATCTAACATTCTGCCTAGATCTTCTCCTGCGAGCAGGGACATATACCCACGTTTACAGTATCCAGCTAAGTCAGTCCATGGGCGTCAGAAACTGATTTTACGGTGAGTACAAAAATCCTATTTTTTCTCCTTTTTACTGATATGGGCTGATGGCGGTCCACTGATAAGGGCGGCGCTGATGGCGGCCACTGATAAGGGCGGCGCTGATGGCGGCCACTGATAATGGCGACGCTGATGGCGGCCACTGCAAAGGCGGCACAGATGATCTGGCAGCTGCTCTCCTTGATCCGGATCGATGTCCCTCTGACAGCCGACAGCGGTAGGCTTTTTTTTTTTCTCCTCGCACTATCAGCGTGAGGAGAAAACTAGCCGATTAAGGCTCTGTTTATATCACATGATCAGCTGTCATTGGCTGACAGCTGACCGCGTGGTAAGGGGTCGGGATCGGTCTCATAGACTCGCTGATCAGAGTGCGCCGCGAGCGCCCTGCAGAGGGCACGCAGGACACTCGCGCATGGGAGGACGTCTATTGGCACCCTCCCGGCAAAGTAGTTCTGCGCTGTAGCAGTCATTCGGCAATAGCGCGGATTTGAAGGGGTTAAAAAGGTATAACAACGTTTTCTTAGAATCTATAACAAAAATAGACAGACATTGGATAAAATACATATAGAACAGTGCAAGAGTGGCTAAAATCTACTCCCAGTCCACCATCTATCCAGAGTCCAACGGGCTCAAGGGACACAACAATGGGGGGGGGGGGACCTAGAGAGATTCTGAGTATAGCAAACAACCCAATAGCAATAACATATGTAGTGACCCGAATAGGTCAATTCCTAATGGTAATTAGAAGTGGATCTTAAGGGCCAACTCAGAATGTGTCATTACTGCTTTTCAAAATACAAATGGTGTACTCCAATTATTTTGGATATTGGGTAACTAGTGTGGTCCTTATGTTTTGCTTTTCCTCTCTATAGAATGGTGTTCCTAGGTGGCTTACTATTAGGCCTCATGCACACTGGACATTTTTACAGCTGTTGTTTTTGGCTTCAGACTTTTTTTTTTTTCCTGCAGCCAGTAAACCCAGGATGTTATCCTATGTGTCCATGAACACACAGGCTGTTATAAAGCGTTTTTTGGCAGGGACGTTTTCTGGCTTTGGAAAAAAAAAACAGAACTAGTTGGTTTTAAGAGGAGTTTTCCCGCTGTAAATACGCTAATGCTGATAAACTCACTTCACTGAGTTTTTTCACCTTAATGCATAGGATGCATTAAGGTGAAAAAACACAAACCTTTACAACCCCTTTAATTCATAAAGGTTATAAGGGAATAAAGGATATTTCTCTCGTATTTTATTTCATCTCCAGCACTGTTGTTTTGGTGTGGATGTGTTCTGTGTGGTTTACTTTTACATTTGAGGGTCTCTTCCCCCCCCCCCCACCGTGCACTCATTGTTGCTCCATGTTGCTGTTACTGGAAATTATAGTACTGTTTTTATATTTACAGCACCCATTTTCCAATGAAGCTGTTTAGCAAAACATGTTGCGAATAGGAGGTTGTTCTCATCAAGATACCTGCAGTTATAATGCATATATAAATATTTTTGGGATTGTTGCAACACTTCACTGGTTTTTGATGGTGCCTCCATTTTTGAATGTTGTTCAATTGTTCATTTATATTTGCACTGTTTAATATTGCCCTTGACTGCCCGTTTTAGCTCTTAACATTGACCCATTTGTGGCCACTCTATAGCCGAATGTGGGCTACAGCGCGGCCGCCCTTTGCACCCCTTGTGATGCATATCGGCAGTGATCTGTGATGGGGGTAAAAAAAACTGTCACAGCGGCTCTTTACCACATGATCACCAGTGTCCAATCACAGCTGATCACAATGTAAACGGGATTTGCCAGTTATCGGCAATTCTACCCTGTGCAGCTCCAACAGTACCTATCAGTGCAGCCTCATCAGCGCACATCAGTGAAGGAGAAAAATTACTTATTTACAAATTTTATAACAAACTTTTTTTTTTTTTCCCTGTTTCATTAATTTTTAGTTTGTTTAGCAAAAAATAAACCCAGTGACGATTAAATAACACCAAAAGAAATCAATTTTGTGTGAAAAAAATGATTAAAAATTTCATATGGGTACAGTGTTGCATGACTGCACAGTTGTCATTCAAAGTGTGACAACGCTGAAAGCTGAAAATTGGCCTAGACAGGAAGGGGGGGGGGGGGGGTAGGGAATTAACCAGTAGGCAACTGGTTAAATAAAGTATTTTATAACTTCAACTAGTTGACCATTTTGTTGATGAATCATACCTTAAAGGGATTGTAAAGAATTTTTTTTTTTTTTTTTAAATAACAAATGTTTTGCACAGAGTAGCCCCGATCCACATCTTCTTGGGTCCCTCGGCGGCTGTCTCGGTTCCTCCCCGCAATCACATACCACCTATATGCGAGCAAGCTTGCATGGTGGTGAGTGATTGCGGGCACGCTCCAGTGATACAGCCAGCGGCTATTGCCGCTCACTTTATCTCTCGGCCCCGCCCCCCGCCACGCTGCATCATTGGATGTGATTGACAACAGCGCCAGCCAATCCATCCACTGTAGCCAATCAACGGCCAGGCAGAACGGCGAGCAGGATGACGGGGGCGAGCGCGGGACTTTCGAGGGGTCAAGTAAGTAAAACGGGGGCTCAGGGAGGGGGGCGTATTGTCGGATGTTTTTTCACCTTAATGCATAGGATGCATTAACCACTTAAGGACCTTGCCTGTTTTTCAGACTCAGTGTTTACAAGTTTGAAACGTTTTTTTTTGCTAGAAAATTACTTGGAACCCCCAAACATTATATATTGTTTTTTCGAACACCCTAGAGAATAAAATGGCGGTCATTGCAATACTTTTTGTCACACCGTATTTGCGCAGCGGTCTTACAAGCGCACTTCTTTTTTCGGACAAAATTCACTTTTTTGAATAAATAAGACAACAGTGAAGTTAGCCGAATTTTTTTTTGTATTGTGAAAGATAATGTTACGGCGAGTAAATTGATACCCAACATGTCACGCTTCAAAATTGCGCCCGCTCGTGGAATGGCGTCAAACTTTTACCCTTAAAAATCTCCATAGGCGACGTTTAAAAAATTCTATAGGTTGCATTTTTTGAGTTAGAGGAGGTCTAGGGCTAGAAAGATTGCTCTCGCTCTGATTGCGGCGATACCTCACTTGTGTGGTTTGAACACCGTTTTCATATGCGGGCGCTACTCACATATGCGTTTGCTTCTGCGCGCAAGCTCGTCGGGACGGGGCGCTTTAAAAAATTTTTTTGCCTTGTTTTCTTATTTATTTTACTTTTATTTTATTTATTTTTACACTGTTTTTATTTATTTATTTTAAATGGGTCACTTTTATTCCTAGTACAAGGAATGTAAACATCCCTTGTAATAGAAAAAAGCATGACAGGTCCTCCTTAAATATGAGATCTGGGGTCAAAAAGACCTCAGATCTCATATTAAGACTAAAATGCAATAAATAAAAAAATTGTCATTTAAAAAAATAACAAAAAAAATGTCCCTTTAAGTCGTATGGGTGGAGCTGACGTTTTGACGTCGCTTCCGCCCTGCTATGGTATGGAGACGGGTGGGGACCATCTTCCCCTCACTCGTATCCATACCACAGAGGGACAAGGACCCCGATCGCCTCCGCTGCTACCGACGGCTCTGGTAAGCGGCGGAGGGAGCGCGGGAGGGAGGGGGGGCCCCCCTCTCCCGCCGCCGATGGCGGTGATCTCGCTGAGAATCCGCCGCAGAGACCACCATTATCGTAAACATAACCGCTCACAGGAAAGATGGATATCTCGGTTGTGGCAGCAGCTGCTGCCCTTATCGAGATATCCATCTTTAAAGTGCCGACGTATATGTAGTAGCTGGTCGGCAAGTGGTTAAGGTGAAAAAACATTTTACCTTGACAACCCCTTTAACCACTTAAGCCCCGGACCATTTGGTAGCTAAAGGACCAGAGGTGATTTCAGAATTTTGCACTGCGCTGCTTTAACTGTAAATTGTGCGGACATGCAATGTTGTACCCAAACGAAATTTGCGTCCTTTTCTTCCCACAAATAGAGCTTTCTTTTAATGGTATTTGATTGCCTCTGCGATTTTTATTTTTTGCGATATAAATGGAAAAAGACAGAAAATTTTGAAAAAAAAAAGATATTTTCTACTTTTTGTTATAAGAAAAATCGAATAAACTCAATTTTAGTCATACATTTAGGCCAAAATGTATTCAGCCACATGTCTTTAGTAAAAAAAATGTCAATAAGCGTATATTTATTGGTTTGCGCAAAAGTTATAGCGTTTACAAACTAGGGTACATTTTCTGGAATTTGCACAGCTTTAAATTTATGACTGCCTATCTCATTTCTTGAGGTGCTAAAAATGGCAGGGCAGTACAAAACCCTGCATGTTGAGCCCATTGAATATTTTTTTTTTTTGTCCCAAGTGATTGAATAATGACCAAAAAAATTACAAAAAGTTGTCACTAAATGATATATTGCTCACACATGCCATGGTTATATGTGGAATTGCACCCCAAAATACATTCTGCTGCTTCTCCTGAGTACGTGGATACCACATGTGTGGGACTTTTTAGGAGCCTAGCCACGTACGGGACACCGGAAACCAAGCACCGCCTTCAGGATTTCTAAGGGCGCAAATTTTTGATTTCACTCCTCACTACCTATCACAGTTTCGAAGGCCATAAAATGCCAAAATAGCACAAAACCCCCCCAAATGACCCCATTTTGGAAAGTAGACACCCCAAGCTATTTACTGAGAGGCATGTTCAGTCCATGGAATATTTTATATTTTGCCACAAGTTGCGGGAATATGACAAACTTTTTTTTTTTTGCACAAAGTTGTCACTAAATGATATATTGCTCACACATGCCATAGGCATATGTGAAATTACACCCCAAGATACATTCTGCTGCTTCTCCTGAGTACGGGGATACCACATGTGTGGGACTTTTTGGGAGCCTAGTCGCGTACGGGACCCCAAAAACCAAGCACCGCCTTCAAGGTTTCTAAGGGCATAAATTTTTGATTTCACTCCTCACTACCTATCACTACCTATCACAGTTTTGAAGGCCATAAAATGCCATGATGGCACAAACCCCCCCAAATGACCCCATTTTGGAAAGTAGACACCCCAAGCTATTTGCTAAAAGAAATGGGGAGCCCATTGAATATTTTTTTTTTGTCCCAAATGATTGAATAATGACAAAAAGAAAAAAAAAATGTACAAAAAGTTGTCACTAAATTATATATTGCTCACACATGCCATGGTTATATGTGGAATTGCACCCCAAAATACATTCTGCTGCTTCTCCTGAGTACGGGGATACCACATGTGTGGGACTTTTTGGGAGCCTAGCTGCATACGGGGCCCCAAAAACCAAGCACCGCCTTCAGGATTTCTAAGGGCGTAAATTTTTGATTTCACTCCTCACTACCTATCACAGTTTTGAAGGCCATAAAATGCCAAAATAGCACAAAACCCCCCCAAATGACCCAATTTTGGAAAGTAGACACCCCAAGGAAATTGCTGAGAGGCATGTTGAGCCCATTGAATATTTTTTATTTTTTTTGTCCCAAGTGATTGAATAATGACGAACAGAAAAAAAAATGTACAAAAAGTTGTCACTAAACGATATATTGCTCAAACATGCCATGGTTATATGCGGAATTGCACCCCAGAATACATTTGGCTGCTTCTCCTGAGTACGGGGATACAACATGTGTGGGACTTTTTAGGAGCCTAGCCGCGTACGGGCCCCCGAAAACCAAGCACCGCCTTCAGGATTTCTAAGGGCACAAATTTTTGATTTCACTCCTCACTACCTATCACAGTTTTGAAGGCCATAAAATGCCAAGATAGCCCAAAACCCCCACAAATGACCCCATTTTGGAAAGTAGACGCCCCAAGCTATTTGCTGAGAGGCATGGTGAGTATTTTACAGCTCTCATATGTTTTTGAAAATTAAGAAAGACATATTTTATTTTTTTTTATTTTTTCAATTTTCAAAACTTTGTGAGAAAAAAAGCGAGATCTGCAAAATACTCCACATACCGCTCAGCAAATAGCTTGGGGTGTCTACTTTCCAAGATGGGGTCATTTTGGGGGGGGGGGGTTTGTGCCATCTGGGCATTCCATGGCCTCCGAAACTGTGATAGGCAGTGAGGAGTGAAATCAAAAATTTACACCCATAGAAATCCTGAAGGCGGTGCTTGGATTTCGGGGTCCTGTACGCGGCTAGGCTCCCAAAATGTCTCACATGTGGTATCCCCGTACTCAGGAGAAGCAACAGAATGTATTTTGGGGTGCAATTCCACATATAACCATGGCATGTTTGAGCAATATATAATTTAGTGACAACTTTTTGTAAATTTTTTTTTTTTTTTGTCATTATTCAATCACTTGGGACAAAAAAAAAAAAAATATTCAATGGGCTCAACATGCCTCTCAGCAAATAGCTTGAGGTGTCTACTTTCCAAAATGGGGTCATTTGGGGGGGTTTTGAACTGTCCTGGCATTTTATGCACAACATTAGGAAACTTATGTCGCACATCATCCACTCTTCTAACCACTTGAAGACAAAGCCCTTTCTGACACTTTTTGTTTACATGAAAAAAATTATTTTTTTGCAAGAAAATTATGTTGAACCCCCAAAGATTATATATTTTTTTAAAGCAAAGGCCCTACAGTTTAAAATAGTGGGTGTTGCATTTTTTTCCCACGCAGTATTTGCGCAGCGATTTTTCAAACGCATTTTTTGGGGGGAAAACACACTTTTTTTATTTTTAATGCACTAAAAACCACTATATTGCCCAAATGTTTGATGAAATAAAAAAGATGATCTTAGGCCGAGTACATGGATACCAAACACGACATGCTTTAAAATTGCGCACAAACGCGCAGCGGCGACAAACTACATTCATTTTTAAAAGCCTTTACAGGTTACCACATTAGATTTACAGAGGAGGTCTACGGCTAAAATGACTGCCCTCGATCTGACCTTTGCGGTGATACCTCACATGCATGATGCAATTGCTGTTTACATATAACGCTAGACCGACGCTTGCGTTCGCCTTTGCGCAAGAGCAGGGGGGGACAGCAGTGCTTTTTTTTTTTTTTATTATTATTTATTTTGCTTTTTTATTTTATTTTTTAAACTGTTCCTTCCATATAGTTTTTTTTTTACCATTTTTATTGTTATCTCAGGGAATGTAAATATCCCCTATGATAGCAATAGGTAGTGACAGGTACTCTTTTTTTGAAAAAAATTGGGGGGTTAGACCCTAGATCTTTCCTCTGCCCTCAAAGCTTCTGACCACACCAAGATCGGTGTGATAAAATGCTTTCCCAATTTCCCAATGGCGCTGTTTATATCCGGGGGGGGGGACATTCCCTCCCACTGCTTGTAAAAGCAGTCTAGAGGCTAATTATCTGCTAGAATTGCTTTTACATGAAAGACAGCCACTGGCTGAAAAGAATGATACCAAGATGATACCTAAACCTGAAGGCATCATTCTGGTATAAACATTCAAAGTCCAGCAACATACCAGTAAGTTGCTGGTCCTTGTTGGACATGTATTGTAATCTTTTTTTTCATGCAGCCTGTTGGCTGAACGAAAAAAAGAGATTGCCCCCATGCTTCGGCATATATGCTCTTTTTTTTTAACTGTGGTGGTGAAATCACCTCCTACAGCACTGGAGTCACGGCTTTATGTATCGTGGGAGCAAACGCTGTTGCTGTCAAGATAAATAATTCCGCGCTGCAGTTGAATGGCGCACCTGAAAACAAAAAACTACATACCTGAAAAGCAAGCATGATAAAACGTTTCAGAATGGAATAGAGTAAAAAAGAGCAGAACAATAGAGAGAAAATAGAGCGAGAGAGAGAGAACAATAAAACGACAACTATTTTTTTTTTTTTTTTATTTTTTTTTTTTTGTGTTTTCTTTTTTACACTTTTTTTTTGTAACTTTAACAACTGTAATGGTCTGGGTCTCTCAAAATGTAATGGCATCTTGGGAGACCCTGTGTAAGTGTGTCCTAGTCTGTGAAATGCTGTACCCTACGCTAAAACTTCACTTTTGAGTGGTAGCGTTCAAAACATTCACCAAGGCAAAGACCAGGCTTGTCAGGACAGAGTGGACAATAATGACGTGTGTCACGCCTAAATCCGCGCTTGCTACAGACACGACCTCTTTTTTGGGGGGCTCGTTGAGTAGGGGTACTCGGGAGGACATACGTATAATGCCTCTCATGCAGCAGGCTTACTGCATTTGGTTGGGGATGGTGAGGTGCAGAACCGCCTGGATACAGGAGTTCTGTGACAATCTCATTCTGGAATTTTAGAAGAGATAAAGTCCCGCCTGAAGCTCTGTATAGCACATGAGCGTTCAGCAAAGCCAATTGAAATAAGGATAGAGACACTTTTTTGTACCAGCGTCTCGCCTTACGGTCAATTAGATACGGCGCCAACAACTGGTCGTTGAGGTCCACCCCTCCCATATTTTTGTTATATTTGTGGACACAGAGGGGTTTCTCCACAACACCAGTCGCCGTAGGAATTTGGACTGTCGTGTCTGCATGAAGGGAGGTAAGAAGGAAAACATTCTTATTGTCCCTCCTCTTCATAGCGAGCAAATTACACTTTACGCAGGCTCTCTCCCCCAGCCTAAGACGGGCATCTACAAGCCGCTGGGGAAAGCCCCGGCGATTAGGTCGCACAGTGCCACATGCTCCAATCTGATGATCAAACAAGTGACTAAACCGTGGCACGCCCGTGTAATAATTGTCCACATACAAGTGGTACCCCTTTCCGAATAAGGGTGACACCAATTTCCACACTATCTTGCCAGCGCTCCCTATGTAATCCGGGCAGTTGACCGGCTCAACCTGACTATCTTTTCCCTCATAAACCATAAAGCTCCATACATAGCCTGTTGCCCTGTCACAGAACTTATAGAGCTTGACCCCGTATCTGGCACGCTTGCTGGGAAGGTACTGCTTGAAAGCCAAGCGGCCAGAAAATTTAATCAGGGACTCATCAACGCAGACAACTTGATCGGGAGTAAACAAGGCTGCAAAACGTTAGTTGAAGTGGTTTATGAGGGGCCGAATTTTATAGAGCCGGTCGTATTCAGGGTCCCCACGTGGACGACAAAGTTCATTGTCGTTGAAGTGCATGAACCGCAAAATCTGCTTGTATCGTTTCCTGGGCATGGAGGCAGAGAACACGGGCATGTGGTCAATTGGGTGCGTGGACCAATAAGCACGCAATGACGGGAAATTTGTATGCCCATGTTGAGGGAAAGGCCCAGAAAGGTCTTAAATTCGGAACCCGTAATTGGTTTCCAATCTTTGGCAATGGAAGGCAACTGGGGATTAGCGGCGATTAATTGACCAGCATATAAATTACTCTGGTCCACAATAGATCTATAGAGATCTTACGTGAAAAACAGCGAATAATAATCAATTGGCATAGAATCAGCTGTTTCCACCTGAATACCGGGTTGGGCAGTGAATGGGGGAAGTACGGGTTCTGCAGAAGTGGTGGGGACCCAATCAGGATAGGCCAATTCTGCAGGAAGAGCACTATGGGTACAACGGGCCTGCCTTTGTCTTTTTATTGGTGGCAGCGGGACACTACTTGTGCTTGCCACCTCGCCAGCTTGAACTGCACTTATGGGACTCGCCACGTCACGACGTGATACTGCAGTGCTGGATGTACGCCCAGGCTGTACTAGGCCGCTGGTGCTTGCCAATTCACCAGAAGGAATAGCGGCACTAGTACTACTCTGCTCCATGATACGAGAGTCCTGCGGTTCTTGCTCCTCAACAACCTCAGAAGATCGGGATCGGGTACGCCTGACCTTATCAGGGACCTCAACTTCGTCGTCAGAGCTATCTGACGTGGGGCCGCTGACGTCACTGACTTCTACGGGAAGATATTCTGAGCCTGAATCTGACAGATGCGTGACCTCCTCTTCACTATCTGTCATGCTCAGAATCTCGTAGGCCTCTTTACTAGTGTACCTTCGACTTGCCATTTTGGGCTCTAAATTTAGGGGTACACTAGTAAGATTCACAGGAAAAAAAGCACCTGACTGTCGTCAGCAAATATATCAAACGCTACAAAAAAAACTGTTGGCGATCGCAGGGATCAGGCCTGTCTCTGCGAACGCTGCAGTTATGTGTTTTGTGTTTGGTAAGTGACAGTGATCGATCGATACTGCACTTGGGTGGGCTGGGCTGGGCGGAGGGGCTAAACGCAGGTGCTAGCAGGTATCTGGGCTGATCCCGCTAACACTGTGTTTTTGGGAACCCTAAACTGCTGGGGACGCTAGTATAGATCTGATCAGATATTGATCTGTTCAGATACTATACCACTAAGGGAGGTGTATGCTTTGCGCGTGGGTGTTAGCGTTACTGGCACTAACCTAACGCTGCCTGGGGCGACGCAGACCCTCTCTGGCGCTAAAACCTATTTGATCTCACCCGCCGGGCGATCAGGGGGTTAAACCTTTATTGGGTTATATACGGCGGGTGCCCTGATGCTATAAAAAGCAAACTAACCAACCAGCGTCACCCGTAACCTTTATATGGTGATCACTGGTGAAAGGGTTAACTAGGGGCAATCAGGGGGTTAAAACCTTTATTAGGTTAAATATGGGGGTACCCGACACTATATAA